>OY728156.1:1058040778-1059377195 GCA_963277665.1 Viscum album
CCTTCATGTTTGTTTCCAAGAAAAATCATAAGGGTTTCCACCCATAGGCTTAAACTATATTGTGAAAGGCCTTGATGGTAGTGGTGCATGTTCCAGATAAATTTACCCAAATAATTAAAATACCCTTCATTTATGATTTATTTAATTTTATCCTTGAGATCTTCACTACGAAAAAATCAATGGATGAATTTTCATTTTCTGTATAGGTTAAATGAAAAGTTGTTTTCTCTTATTTAACTTATCATATTTATTATTAAATATTCATTACATTTTCTTAAAATAGATTCCCATTTCGGCTATATGTAACCCCTTACTATGTATTTGATTTCACCCATTAATTTTTTTTTCTTTTCCCATGTTATGAAGATGAAATAATTAAATAAGTTTCGAGGTAGTATCTTTTTTTCTTATATATATATATACTTATTAATGTAATAAGAATAAAATGTATGTATGTAGTTATTAAATTATATTATACTAATCTATCCTTGGGGACATGATCTATTGAGTCTTTTACAGTGTAATAAAATAACAAACTAATTTAGGCTACTAGTGTAAGGGTTTTCAAAATTTTATTAGAGGAGGTTTAGTAGAAACCCTCTGAACTAGATGTCAAATTAACATGATTATTATTATTATGCCTTATCATGAAGTTTTAGCACTATAATCATGACGATTAGGAGTTAATCAACATGGGAAATTATTTATTGATGGCTCTTGATGGTATAAAGGGAACAAATTCCCGTTAGAAATATAGGGATTTACCTACAAAACAAGACAACACAGTTGTTGTGGAGATGATCCGACAATGAAAATATTAGGAAAACGTACAGAAGTTTTGACTAATAAACATAATACACCGATGTTGGATGATTTCAAGCATCAGAATCCCCTATATTTTTGTGGGACTAATATTCCAATGGTAACTGAGTAATGGTTCATGTCCGCCGAAAAGACTTTTCTGGCATTAGGATGCTATGAAAATGAAAAGGTAATTTTAGCGGCATATATTTTTAGAGATATACAGATCAATGATAGTTTTTAATCCAAAATACTAAAATGGATGTTGAAATAGAGGACATCATGAGAATAATTTTTAATGAAAAGGTTTTGGAAAAATATTTCTCTCTTTAGAAGTGAACTAAAATAAAGGAAAAATTCATTAACTTAAATAAAAAGTATGAAGAGAGTTTTATGGAGTATCAGGCTACCTTCACCAGACTAACCATGTACACTATAATTTGAAAACATTATTAAAAAAATATCATTTTTATGGTCTTCATCTAAGTCTCCAAACGACATTATATTTTCAAACATTTTCATCATATGATGTAATACTATTAAGTTTCATCAAAACAATGAATAAATTTTATATAGGGTATTATCCCAATAATGAATAATTTTTATATATCTTATTTTTTCAAGGGAAATAAATTGAAGAAGAGGTCTTATAATAATCACGAAAAATTTATATAATTAAATAATAATATGGAAAAGAAGAAATTCCCATTATGAAATTTTTTTAGAAAGAATCATCCATGGAAATACTTGAGAAGAATGAGAGTTTGTTATAAGTTCTGCAAAAATGTTTACCAAGATAATGAACACATATCTAAGAAAAAAATCATTGATGTAAAATTATTCAATTTTATAGAAATTTGGAATCATTCAAACCAATATCCCAAGATTCGATGGAATCTACAATGAAAGAGGCTAAAGGGAGATGGCTAAGCTTATGAGATCACCACATCTGATGTATTTTTACTCAATGATGTGGTGGGTGGTATATTTATCATATATTAAAATTTAAAAAATGATTTACTTGATTCTGTATCAGCATACTCTATTATATCTATCCCTTCCCTATGAAAATTGGACAATTAATTTTTAATTTAATAATGATGTTATTAGTCAAAACAACAAAAGAAAGTATCATTAGAAAAACAATGTGTCAACCAGTCCCCATTATGACACATAAATCATTTTTATTACCTAATCATATCATTATTATTATGGTTTAATTTTATATATTACTTTTTATGGGATACATTAAGAAATATGTTGAAAATATTTATTACATGTAGAAGGAAATTATGATTTATAGGGAAGATGTACAGTTCCTTAACATTAGTGAAATATATTCATTAAATGAATCTTATTTAGATCCACCCATGTCACTCTACTAAATGATAATATTGGGAAGGAAGTGAAAAAATCATCCGGGATGAGAAATGTAATCCTAAAATTGAGGATGTATCAATTTTATAGGAATAAATTGATGTATTTTTCTAGGAATTACCTAGACTCCTCTAGAGAGTAAATTTGAGTTTACCATTGACTTAGTACATAATGTAAGCCTAATATCAAAAACTCTTTAAATAATTTCTTTTATAAAATTAGTGAAGCTAAAGAAAAAACTATAGGAGTCGATTAATATGGTATGTATTCACCCTAGTGTTTCCCTATGGGGATCCACTGTTCTTCATGTTAAGAAGAAACCTGGATCCACGAGGATGTGAATTGACTATAAATAAATCAATGCTATTAAAATAAAGAAAAAGTATCCTATACCTCTATATTTTATTTATTTAATATAATTAATATTGATAAATATTTTTATATGATTGAACGTCATTATGGGTATCATCAATTATAGGTAAAGAAGGATTATATTCGGAAGAAATATTTTTGGAATAGGTATGAACATAACGATTTTATAATAATGCCATTTGGACTATAAAATTCACCCTCAATTTCCATTAATCTATTAATGAGATTATTGAGGGAATATGTTGATGTTTTTTATAGTATTAATTGATTATATTCTGGTGTATTCGAAAAGATGTTAAAAACATGAGAATAACTTAAGTATAATTCTAGAGACTCTTATAAGGAAGGAGTTATATGGTAAATTTACATGTATGAATTATGTATTTAGGAAATTTCTTTTCTTTTCTATATTTTCTCTAAGGATGGAATCCCAAATGATCTTTTAAAGATAATGGAAATCCAAGAATGATCAATTCCAAAAAACATAACAAAGGTATGAATTTTCATTGGTTTAGGAAGTTACTATCAAAATTTAATTAATAATTTTTTCTTATTGGATAAACCATTAATTAATCTCATATGTAAAGGGGTTATGTTCAAATAGATAAAAGAATGTCCAGAATGATCAGAAGAATTGAAGCGAATTTTAGTCAAGGATCTATTTTGAATCTAACACAATGAAATGATTGGTTTGTGGTATAAAATGATAAAGAGAATAGAGGACTAGGTTGTGTCATTATGAAATATGGTAATGTTATTTCATATAAATAAAGTTAGTTAAATATTCTGGAATAAAATTATCCAACTCACGATCTTGAGTTACCAGATGTAATATTTGCTTTGAAGATATAGAGACAGTATCTCTCTGGAGAAATATGTGAGATATATATGGATTGAAAGAGTTTAAAATATATCTTCACGTAGACAGATATAAACATTTAGAGAAGATAATTATTCTAATTACTCAATGATTATGATTTATTAGTACACTACCACCAAGGAAAATAAAATAAAGTATAATATGCATTAAGAAAGAAGGATCATTGAATTCTAATCAAAATAAGTTTTGAGAGAGATCATATGTTAATGGATTTAGTAAATATGGATATTATTATTTCTATGGAAGGGGAAACATCACTAATTTTTCAAATTATTGTGAAAGCATATTTACTGGAGAAGATAAAAAGATCCCAATTTTATAATGAGAATTTTCAAAAGAATATTTAAACTGTTAGGGATGGAGGTTTGGAAAAATTCATGTATGAGGATGAAGTTATGAAATTTGGAAAGTGGTTATGTGTTCCACCAATAATTGAGTATAAAGAACAACTATTAGATGATTCTCATAGATCAAATTTCTCTATACACTATGGTTGTACCAATATATATAGAGATATTAATGAATGTTTTTGGTGGGATAATATAATTCCTAAAATTCCTAACTATGTGTCAAGATATCTAGTCTTCAAAAAGTAAAGGATGATAGAAAACATCTAATAGATCCATAAAACCTATACATATTACTATGTGGAAGTGGGATGGCACTGTTATGGAATTTTTAATAGGAATACTAATTAAATCTAGAAGGAATGATGTGATACAAGATATTATTGAATGACTTACAAAATCGGCACATTTTCTTACTTAAGAGAAGATTTGGATATCTAGAGCCTATAAAGACTCTATATTAATGAGCTTTAAAAACTTTATGGTGCACCCCTATTGATTGTGTATGATTGAGAGCCTTATTTTTCATCAAAATTCTGTAAGAGTCTTCATTAGGATTTGGATACTGAGCTTCATTAGAATATTCCTTATCCCCCTCAAACTGATAGATAATATAAAATGACTATTAAAACATATAAATACATGTTTATATTCTTATGACTTGACTTTCAAGGTATGTGGAATTAATAATTACCATTGGTATATTTTTCCTACAATAATAGTTTCCATTATAGTATTCAAATGGAGTCATCTGAAGTATTATAGAGAGAGAGATTTCTTACTCCAACCTTTTGGGATGAAGTTGGTGTGGGGAAACATATTGGTCTAGAAATTATTTAATAGAAAATGTCAAAGGTAAATACTATCCAGGATCATATAAATGCTTCTCAAAGTAGGCAAAAGAGTTTTGATGATAACCAAGGAATGTATTTGGAATTTCATGTGGGAGATCATATTTTTTTGAAAGCATCTCTATGGAAGGGTGTCATAAGGTTCCACAATTAAGGGAAAATGAGACCCAAGTACATCAATCCATTTAAAATTAAAAAAATAATAAGATATTTAGCTTACTGATTAGTAATTCCACCATGTCTTTCCAAAGTTATTATTGTGTTCCACATATCATTGTTTAATAAGTAAATTAAAGACCCCACACATGTAATCACATATGAAGAAATAGAAATAGAACCTTATTTTTCTCACTATGAAAACCCTATCGATATTCTTGATACTAGATAAAAAGTAATGAGAAGCCAAATGAATCGAATGGTAAAAGTTCAATAGAGAAACAATCATTACCATTAAAAATATTATGGAAAAAGTTTTACAATTAAATTTTCAAAGGAGGTAGGAATATTACACCCATATATTTTACAATATCTATCCTCTTAAATACTTTCAATTTATTTGATATCTTCCTCAACACCGAGATTAAATGAACCATGATATATTATTGAATACTAACATGACCATTAGAAATTGTAATATGGACATTAGAATAATAACCTCACCTATGAAATAATAATTAATATTTTCGTATTTCATAACTGAAAATATGATATATTTATATCATGTAATAAGTAAATAAATGTTTTAAAAATGATAAATTAAGTGTTGGTATTTTGGTGAAATAAGAATGTTTATTTAAAATTTTATAATTAAAATAAATATTTCAATGAAAACATTACTTCCTAAAATATATTCGTTAATTAATATATATTTTATTATAATTATAATATAATTTTATGAGAAAATAATTTATTTATCAATTTTTTTGTAAAATTAATTATAATATTATGATTAGTATTTTTTGGATATTCAACGATTTTCATTTAAAAGATAAATTTATCATTTCAAAAATAATTTTTCTATAATGGAGTTGAATTTTTAAATCTATATCTTTAAAAATCCTTAGGGTGAATTTTTGGAATTTTTCTAAAATAGTTGAATATTTAGTGAATAGTGAAATATAGTAATTTATAGTATATGTAAATAAAAAATTTTGAGTCATAGATGATGTATGGATGAGTTGAGAACAAATTATTTGAAAATTAAAAGCACTATTTATTTTACTTTATCACAATAATCAATACTATTGAAAGTCTTGAGACAAAATATAATACTAATGGAAAAAATAATAAAAAAACACCCCTCTCTTCCTATATAAATAGATTTCTCACCACCACTTATATTATAAATTAGTAAGACATGAATCTTATCAAAATTATTCCCAATTCACTTTTCAATCCTCTTCCCCACATATAAGACCTTCCAGTAATAACAAAAGGCTAAATCGAAGAGTCTTGAGAAGGTTCCCAAAGAAACGATATATGAGAGGTAAAATCCTCCAACTTTCTCTTTTATTTTATTTTATTTTCTTATAATCTTGTAAAATACCTTACCCAAAGTGAAATGGTAACTACAATATCATATATATTCTATAATTTTGTTTTTCTAATGAATAATATATCATCAAATCTCTTCTCTTCTCCATTTATTCTGAAAATTAAAATATCATATTTAACGTGTTGATTCACAACATTCGTGGAAGATGAGTTCTCATTTTACATTAACCCCTTCAAGGATGGTCATAAAAACATTATTAAGGTTATATAAGTTTTTAATATACATATTATAAGTTATATAATGTTATTTATCCAATATATAAAAATATAATTAAATATAATTACACATGTTTCTAATAGTAAAAAAACGCCAAAATAAATTATAACATTTTCATCAGTATTTTATCTAATGAGTCCTTCAAATACCATATATAAAATTCTATATGATACCATTAAAAATTTATAGGTTAGTTTATAATAAATAATTTCACATATAGAGTTTCATTTTATAGGAACTCCCATAATTTTACCAAAGGTAACCAACCATAATATAATGAATCGAACGCTCCCAAAAAAATGAAATTAATCATTATAAATCATAAAAATGTATATAAATGAATATAATTATATTATAAATATTAAATAATTCTATTAAGAGGCTATAAAACATTAATTAATTAATCTAATTCTATTATAAAATACATTAAGTATAAGTGAAAAACTCTTTAAGACATATGGCAAGGGGTTTATCATCTCTCTTTTATTTCTATGAGATATGCCTTATTCACCACTTAATAACTGTGTGTGGATTATGTGTATTGCCCATTTTATTTATGATCATAAATCATTAAATATTTCAATAAATATAAATATTTACTCTGTCATGGATATAATTATTATCTAGGTCGTATACTATTTCTATATATAGTGTTCAATTTGAATGTTATATTTCCTGCATGGCCTGGAGGACTTCATTTTTATTTAATTTTGATAACCCCCCTTCAATGGATGAGTGGAAACCCTGAAAAGGCCCATAGGCTCAGATATAACATGGCACGTAAGTTAGGATACTACATGACCCGAAGGTCTTAGGGAATTCAACCGGACTATCTACAAGGAACTGCCCCTCCCCAGTATCTGCATCATGATAGTAGCTCTCCAACATCGCATGAACGTCTGTCTAGGCTTATCTTGCAAGCATAGGCTAGTCCTGATGGCATAACCATACCCTATAATTCAAAGAAATCCATTTGTCTCTTCTCTGGTGAGTGCACCTGATCTGAATCCTCTTCGGGGGCTAATCATTTTTTCTAGTGTGTTTGGTTAAACTCCATGTGGATCGAAGGCCTTGAGGTGGCATGAAGGCCTTAAAGTTGGCCCATAAAGCCCTACTGACCTGAAGGCCTGGGTGTCCTGAAATCCTTAAGGACTCCAAGTCCAAACTGATGGCCCAAGGTGAATAGTTCCATCTGTTACAGTACCGAACAATACCTGCTACAATACCTTCTACAGTTCCAGCTATAGTACCATATAGTGTATAGTCCTGCTATAGTACATGTACAATGTACATTTCTACTATAGTACCCACACAATGTACAGTTCATCTACAAAACTACTACAGTGCCTGCAACAGTCCCTACTATAGTCTAGAAATATGCCTCTACCTGGTTTAGAACCTGGGTCTTGTGGATGCATACAAGGATACCTCACCAACTGTGCAGAGGCTCCTGTGAAGCATTTAAATATGTATTTTTAAATTTTCTAATGTCTAGAGCCTAGTATTATATATCCCCTTGATGCACGAACATGTATTTGGAGACAAAACAATGGGTGGAAAACCCTTTGCATTCATTTCCATGTTGAAACAGATTATTTTCTACCCAAATACTTAAACCATCATGTGAAAGTTATTTATGGTAGTGTTTCAACTTCCATATACAAGACATCATATAATTGGTAATTTATTTTATTCATTATTCAGTTATTTCTATCCATGATATTTTTACTATAAAAAAATCTTGGGATGTATTTTTATTCTAAGTTTATTGATTAAATGACAAGTGTTTTTCACTTATTTAGCTTGATATATTGATTATGACTTATTGATTATTATTCAATTATAATTTATCCATTTTTTCACTATATATAACAGTTTTTGATCATTACATCTCACCCTTTTATTTGTATCCCTACCCCAGGTTAAGAAGATGAAATCGTTGAATAAATGACATTGAAGATGTTTATTTTCATTTATATGTTATATGTATAATTACCAATGTAATAAAAGAAACATCTATGTATCTAGATAATCAAGGTTACTAAAATAATTTATCCTTGGTGTTTTTTAATCTTGTATCTCTTCAATTTTAATAAAATATCAACCGACTATGGGCTAATGGGGATTTGGTTGTTATAGTATCCAAGAATGCATACCATTTAGTTTGTGAGAATGCACTATAAGGATTACCCATTAATTTTAGAGAATATACAATGAAGTAGAAGATAAAATATATTATAAGATACGAAATCATTAACCAACGAATTTGAGGGTGATATAGAACCCCAACCATCATCCTCCGGACACACGTGTTCCATAAGATATCAATCATTCGATATATCATTAAATCCATTGGTAGGAAAATGGGTTTCGTATCATTTCCAAATGGTATCCCAAAAATGTTATCAAATTTAATCTTTTAATACTAAAATTGTGATTACCACAAATGATTACTTCGTCAAGGAACATAAATGGTGATTCAAAAAAAAAACCCTATAGGAGTTATATCATTCTAGAAGGAAATAAAAGTGAATCCAAGAAAACAAGATTTTAGAAAACAAATTTATAAGATTATCGTATAGAGATGTAATTATGAATAAAATCAAAAAATAATTTTAAATAATGTATCATGATTTTTTTTAAACACAAATTTAAAATAAATCCAAATAAATGGATACTTTAAAATGAAAAAAAATTTGAATAAGAAATGTGGAGAGGATGATAAAAATTCAAACATGATAGGGAAGTCTTTTATAATGTTTTTAAAATACCTTTATTCCAATCCATATTATACATATATTGATAAATAATTAATTATATATGTTTTTAATATAAAAATAAAATATTACTATAAATAAGTAATATTTTTATTAGAGAATTTTAGATAGAAAAGTAAACCAGGATATGGAAGAAAAAGATCATTTGGAATGAATGGTAATTATTCTAAAAATCATCATACTTATACAGAAATATGTTTATCAATGTAATTTCCTAGAAACTTAGGATGAAATGAATTATAATATCCTCATATAATAGAATAAAATAATCTTGGGATATACATTTTAAAAATTGAATCATTAAGACACATGAAAAGAGGTTGAGTTATGAAAAACCCATACCCCTAATCCTTCTTATTTGAATGTTATATATACTAATTTATAATAAAAAATATAGAGATAATTTATTTAAGGGCCTTAATAATATCTATAACCTTTTATATGATAAATTTATCAACATTTATTACAAAAATATTATTTAGTTATACATTATTTTCATTGTCATACATTTTTAGTTTCAGGAGTTTGTTTTTTATAAGTTTTGTAATGAAAATGTTGATTATCATTTATATATTCAATGTTAAAAAATATAATATTATTATAGGTAATATAATATATTTCTTATAAATATTTATATTGTTTCAATTTAATTCTATAATAATATTAATTATGATACGTGATGATGAATCCTGTGACAAATTTGTTTCGAGAAATTTAAAGACTAAAAAGATGGTACAATAATAATATGTCTAATAATGATATAACCTATAAAGAACCATAAATAAAAAATATTTCATAATTAATATCTAATAAAACCATTAGTTATGTTTACATATCTATTAATGATAGAAAATTATGATATTGTTTAAGTCGAAGGTTTACCCGACCCAAAAAAATAAAAACTATAATCCATGGTAGAGTATTGTTAAGAATGTTTTTCTTTTGGTATAATATCACTATTTTAAATGTTTAATATTAATATTTATATGTTTTTTAGTGCTTAATAATATTTTAAATTATTTTCATTTATAATAAAATAATAGGTGAAAAATTAAATATGACACTTCTATGGAAGTCGTAGTCCACTTGTATGCACATGTGATGCATTTGTTTACCAAGAATGAAAAGGATGATGGAATTGGTTTATATTTTCATAATCTTTATAATGATTTATAAATAATATTAATTTATTATAATCCTATTTTTAACCATTTATTCTTGTTTTTTATGAGAAACTGACCACATCGCTTATGAAGGTGGTAATGCACATGTAAGAGAAGAAATATTTTTATTTCTATGATGCTTATGGAGAATGTATAAAAGTGATATTAAATTAGTATAAAAAATTTATGAATAGTTATTATAATGATGTAATTATAGTTTATTCAATATAGTTTGTTTGTGGTGGTTGAAGAAGAAAAGAAATTAGGGAGATCAATTGAGAACATTACCTCTTCATTTTCATTTTCTCCCTTAGGCAACATGTTAAGGCTCCATAACATTGACTTTTGGAAATGAATATGAATCTACGAACTGGTTACACAGTTTAAGAGATTATACAGAAGAGTTTTTTTTGGATTTAATTATTTAAAAATGGTAAAACAATTTGGTGTAAGTGATCCACTTTTTTTTGTAATGAAAATGAAATTTTTGAAAATTATCATTACCTTTTCAATGATGGCATGACAGAATTCAAAATTAAATGGATAAAAAGTGGTAAATAATTAATTTTAGGGTAATTTAAGATAGATAATTATTATACTAATAATTTATATTGATTTATTAAACATGTTTCAAGCCTTTTACCATAACAGTTTTATATTTTACTATTTTTGTTTCTTACTTGGTAATTAGTTTTTAATCAATCTAATTAATTAATTATTTAAAATATAAGTTAAAAATTATTATTCTTTTTATTAACTAAATTTAAACTCTATATAATCTAATTAAATTTATATATATATTAATATTAACTTTTTCATTAATATTTAAAAAAAAAATTATAAAAAAGTTATTATTACTATTTTGTGTTCTTAATATTATTTAGTATTTATTATCAATTTAATGAGAATATAATATATATATAGATATGTTCAATAATTTTATTGGATTTATTTTTTTTGAATATATTAATTCATATTTTTTTGAAAAAACTAGACAGTGTTTATAAAATTTTTATATGAAGAAAACATTTTTCCTATTAAAATGATAATTATCTTTAATCCTTGAAATATTATTTACAGCCACTAAAATGAAATGGAAATCTATTTTTAATTTTTATGAAATATTTATTTCATATATAAATTCCATTTTATAAAATAAAATTTCTATAGATTATAAAAATTATCATTCATATTTTCACACTTAATGCATAAAAAACATTTCTTAGAGAAATTATATTGTTATGAATAATCGAACCATATTTTATTATGAATTTTTACATATTTTTCTTTTGGTGGTTTTTTCTTTATGATACTCACCAAATTTAGGTATATATTACAGTTATCATTTCTAATAATTTTATTTCATTAATGTATCATGGTTTGGGTTTTAGGTTTGTAGTGAGTATAATAAAATACATTCATCATGATATAAGGGAAAATATTAACATAAATTGCGGGTTGTTAAATTTTAGGTCTTGTATAAATATTGGTAATGGTATTTCTTAGTTGTGGAGAATCTAGTTTTGATTTCTGAGATTTGATGTTGTTTATTATTTTGATCATTTAATATGACTGAGGCTTTCTAGGGGAAGAAGACATTGTAGTGGGCAGTCATCACACCCTAACACTACATTTTTAGCTATTTAATTCAATTATTTTTTTGTAGTGCTCTCAAATTTATTTTTAAATCAGTATAAACTTGTAAAATCTATTAATTTTACCCTAGGAAATAGTTAGTAGAAGGTTAGTAGAAGCTATGCATAAAACCTACATGTGCCTCATCGATTTTAACAAATAGTCTAGAATAGTTGGGGAACTATTCCCCAACAATGCGAGGCTGGTTATTTTGTATAGTGAGGTGTTAATTATTTTTAAATAGTTTGGGAAACCATGTTTCCAAACTATGTTCATTACCAAAAAAAATTGAAAAGGTGAAAATGACATTCCGACGCCCTTTCTTTTTAAAGTCATCCTAAACCTTTTCCTTTTCATCTCGCTTACCTATAACGCACCACCATGGGAGAGACCTAGACATGAATTCTTATCCTTAATTACCCCTAATGAAAATTAGGAGGGTTTCTCCTACTATTCTTTTCTGGTTCTTCAATGTATGTTCTCCCCCACCTTATACTCTTGGTTTTACTTGTTCCTTTTTCTCCCCTTATTACTTGAGTTCTATAGCTAAATAATAGTATGTAGGGGTGTTATTTATTTATTTTTAGTGTTTATGGAATTTGAGTCCCATATTTAGCATTATTATAATGAATCTAATTAAAAAAACGAGTTCCACTCTATTTTATGGAGGTTTTACATATACTTGACTCTTTAAATTCTTGCACCATTAATTTAATTACATTTTTATATGTATTTTGGGATTTTAAAAATACTATTAAATTTTTAAATGTGATAAGTAGGAAAAATAAATGGGTTTTATTTGATTTTAAATAAATGGGAAAGGGTTTTATATTGAAAGATATATTGTTTTGAATTTCTTATAAACAACCTTATACTCCCTGTTCTTGAGAAATTAGCCAAATGAACCTTATAAATAAATCATGTTATTTTAAAACGTATTTTGGTCTTTAAAAGTGTTTTAAAAATTTATTTCCTATTTTTCACATGGAATTTGATGTACTACATTACATTTAATGTATTAAAAAAATATTTCAATAATGTTTTTATATTAAAATTAGAGGATTTAAATTGTTCTTTGATAATTCTCTTGGATATATAGGTATATATATATATATGAAAATTCACATAAAAATTTAAAGATTTGTGCCATGAGAGATATATATATGTTTGTCTGGTATATTTAATTTTACCTGGGACAACTGAGAGGGTAATCATATGATTTTAAATTGGGAATTGATGCTCAATTTTCAATTATATTTTTAATGAAATTTAAATGAAAATTACAATCTTCCAGTTGGAATTTCTCCAAATAGTTTACCTTTTTAATATTGGATTTGTAATTTTTAGAAAGTGGAATTATATTCATGAAAAATGTCTTAGAAGTTGTAATTAGATCATTATTAAAATGAAATAATTCATGGTAACCAGAGATAACCATAATGGATGTCTAGGAAAGGTATGATAGGAAAAGGTCCGCCATCCATAGCCTTTAGAGAACACTACAACATTAACTAGAATACATATGACATGAATTAGGTACATTTGGGAATGGGAATTTTTCCTCCCAATCGACTCGTACGCAATAAAAATTATGTGTGTCATGATAACTGAGAGTATAATGATCCTAGGTTGAGACCTAAACATTGTATATTAGGGCTTACCATGGTGGACGATTTTTTATCTTCAATTCTTTTTTCTTTAATGATCATAAATTATTTATTTTCTATAAATTATAAAGTTACCTTAAAAAATAAATTTTACCTTTTAAAACCTTGAAATAATGGATTTAATTTCTATTAACACCGATTAATGTTTTAGTAAGAAATGTTTTTTAACTCCATGTAACATATGCTATTATTCTAAATGAAAAAGTAAAAATCAAATTGGATTTTTATTTAAAAATAACCTTAAACAGATTTTGTATTTTAAGGATATACATGGGGTTTTATTTCTCAATTGGAATATATACTAATGTCTTTTCAAAAATCTATCATCATATTTAAATACAAGGTTTTGGCTCTATTATTACGAAAAATAGATTTTAGGGATTTTAGTTTTAGATCATGACATATAGAGTAACATGAAGTTATGTTGGTTATTTTTAATTTATTTTTTCTATTTTATTACATCAAAAAATATTTAATTTTTTCTAATTTTAGTTATGGTTATGGGTGGATGTACAATATCTATGCAGGCCTCATGGAACGTGGAGCTAGATGAATGTGAGGATGTTAGAGGGTGATCTAAGGGTTTGATTTTATTTATGTGTTTTGTTATTTTAAATTACTTACATTTAAATATATTGTTTTGTTTCATTCTTAAAGATGTATAGAACTAAAATAATTTGAGTGTTCATGAAAATTTTCTACTAATATTTTAATTAGATTATTTGGAGATGTCATTCACATATGGATTTATAGTGATTCCAAGGCTCTTGGTGTCCTCATATTTTGAGGTATGCCTATGAGTAGTTACTTTTATAAAATACTTGATCAAATTCAATATTAAAATTTCACTTAGAAATCAAAACCTCTATATATAAAAAGAATAATTTTTTTAAAATATAAAAAGGTCGATTCGTTAATGGTTTAAAAATGGCCTATTTTACTAATTAAATAACTAAATGTCAACAAATATTTTTTTGATTGGGACTAATCTGGGATGAAATTTAGTTATTATTTCTATGACTAATTTCTGTAAACTACATGTTGATGGTGGTCTTGAAGTAAAAAATTTCAAATTATTCAATGATGCCTTACTATCTAGGAGCACATAGAATATTTTGAATAATAAATCCAATTCTTTTTTCTTACTTATAGACATATTTCTTGATACATTGAAGAAAATAAGTTTAAAATATATAGACTCCTCAATTTGGATGTCCAATAAATAATCATTGTTTAATACTATGTCTTACTCTAGATGAATGGTCAATAAAGAGTCTTATATTATTTTGGGGTTGGATAAATGGATTGTCTCTCCCTTTATCTATAGGTTATGTCACACCTTGACATTTGAGGTAATTTTTTTTTTGTTATTTTAGTTTTCTTTGAGATATTATTTTGAGTTGCGGGATGACCCTAATAGAAATCTATGGTTTTGGTTGATAAATAATGGTTTTAGGCCTATCAGTGCTCGGTTCACTAGCATGGCATAGATGAAGCCGCATAGGTAGGCTAAATCACATTGCAGCCTACCCATTGCATGGATATTTAATTATGTAATAAAATAAAATGATCAATAAATAAATGAAATTATAAGAGTGATAATATGAAAATAAAATAAAATAAAAAAATGTAATAAAATTTAATTAATTGTTCTAATCTAAATAATAAGGATATTATTGGAGAATATTATTATTATTATTGTTTCAGATGATAATAATTTTATTAAGTTATTATTATTACTATTACCATTATTATAAAATTATTGTGATTATTATTTTTTCAATTAATTATTAATATTATTATAGTTAATATTTTATTAAGTTATTATAATTATCATCATCGTCATCATTATTATTATTAATATTATTATTATTATGATTAATATAATTAGAAGTATGTTTATAATTTTTCATTTCTTTTTTTCTTTCATGGTACTGTTTTCCCCCATAGAATCGAAACCATCTCCCCTTACCACCTCCTTCGTGTTGCCCCCAGCTCCATCCTCCTTCTCTTATGTGATTCCTCTATTGATCCCGTCAAATAGTCACTATCACACCCCATGTTTCTCCCCCCTCTTACATGTTGTGCCGCCCTTGCTTCCCTCGGCCAGTCAGGCACTACACTGCTCCCCATTCTCCCATATCGGTAGCGTGGCCCCCATCTGCAGCACCTCTACGGTGATTCCCCATTGCTAGTGGCATCGCCTCCCTTGTGCTACCTTGACAACTGTGACCTCCCCTCATTATTCACTCCTCATTGGTATCCCCTTCATGTAAAATCCACTTCTGGTTTTAGAATTTAACCTTTCCAAAATTTACGGGGTCAGTTAGGGTCTTAATCATGGGTGTTTCTATTCAATATTTTTTATTAGGGTTTATTTAGGATTTCTCGTGGTGCATATGTGGCATTGACGAGATTTCACCCATTTTTCCAGAATGTTCTTCATGTGAGGTAGGTGGTTCTCTGCCGTAACATCATTAGATGGATTTAAAACATTTTTTAAGTATATTAATGTGTTATTTTAATTAATTATGTGGTGATAATTTTGATTTTGAAAGCATTGATATGATGACAGACTATGAATGGATTTTTAATAAAGGAAATTGATATGTTTTTATGTGTTCATTAATTTGGTGTTTTTAAAATGGTGTTCTATAAGGTATGGGATGTGAAATTGATTTTAAAATGGTTTTCTCATGTGAAATTTGGGTTTTCTGAAGTTAATCCTTATAATATGCATGTGTAATGTATTATAAATTGATTAATTGTTTATTTAAGTGTTGTTTGGAATATGATACACGGCTGTAATGGTTATGGTGTTTCTTGGTAGGTGTGGGATGTGTTATTAAGGGATTTTGAAATGAATATCTATTTAAATGGATATTTTCAATGGAAAATAAGTTATTTGGGAATATTAGCCTTGTTGTGTGTTTTGTGGATAAATTGTTGAATATTTTAGCGATATAAATATAGTTTTAAAAATGGTATAAAAGTTTTAGAATTTTTAAGAATGGTCTTGTACCATATCATTTTATGAGATTTACTGTGTATTTTTATTAGGATTATAAAAAAGGGGAATTAGGAATTATTTCTATGTGATGAGAATAGTATTTTAAAGTAGATCTACAATGGTGTGAGTGAGTGGAAATGTGTCTTCTTGAAAGGAATGGAGTTTTCTTTTAAATGGTTGGACATTGTTATGAAAGTTGTGGTGTGTGTGAACATGATCTTTAACTTGAGAACAGGGGAAACCCTGGGTATATAGGTGGAAAGACTAGGACTAATACGCAAGATAATATATAAGTTGTTCATCCTGATTTCATCAAGCATGATTGATGATACAACACTAACAAAATATTTTTGATGATTTAAGACCACTAGGTTATGGGTGTGTTCCCTACTAGTGGATCATGCATGAGAATGTAGATCTTTGTGGTTCCTATGACACATTTACTCTGGTATATGTTGTCTCTAGGGTCTTTGTGGTGTTATCTACCTTAGGGGATTTACCCATGGTTCTCTACTATTCATGAAGTGGTTCCATCTATCGACATATGAATGACCACTTAACTGTGTGTGTGTTCATTATGAATATTCTCTTCTACTTTAATGTAGTTTTTGTGAAATGGTTTTTCTTCAAGTGTTATTTTTTAACATTTATCTTGTAAATTATTTTCTTAAAAGTTATTTAATATCATGAATTAGAATAAACATGTTAAATTATCTCATTGATTTTGTGGAATGACATCATTTTATTGGGTGGAATCCTACCAGGCTCTTGGATCACACCCAACACACACCTTTGTGTGTATATAGACCTTGTTATTTCGGTATCAAAATTTGAGGCATCATGCTTAGCGATGATGGTTCAGGTTTTTGATGTTATTGTGGTATAGATCGGTGTTGATAGCTTGGGGATGTTGCTCTTATTGTTGATTGGAGTTTTGTGATGGAGTATTAGTTTTTGTTATTTTATTGTAGATCCCATTGGGTTTTGAGTTGAGTTATAAACCTTTAAAACTGAAATCTGTTAAGAGCCTATTTGTTTGTGTAAATTGTCTTTGTTAAAATTAAATTAGTTAGTTATTTTATGTTTATTGTTTTGGGTTAATCATTCCCTTGAATTGTTTTTATTCTCGGGAAATTGTGCCATCTTGTGGGGACTAGGAATGCCCTTCGGGCCTTACCGCAGACCGGGTCAAGCATCGATTGGATGGTGACCTAACTTGGTTTGTGACATGGTAAATCCCCAGCACATACATGCCCATAGTAATAATTCAATTAATGACTTCTTGAACACTCTATGATTCTATTCACCAGATGATATTAATATTATAAACAAAATTTACAACATTTCTATTTATAATTATTTTTTAATCAAGGAAACTGCTCATAATGATATTTTTGACTTTAAAATTTTATAGAGTCATAATTTTATTGGATATAATAATGAATTTTCTATGCTGAAAAACTTTAATAGGATTTGGATTTTTCCTTCCATATTCACACTTGTTTAGAGTACTGCACACAACTAAATTCCAATATTTTTTTATGTTCAATTATTTGGGGTTCATCGTTGTTCTAAATTTCATTTGTGAAATCATCACAATGAAGAAACTAACCATATGTTTATATCTTGTGATATTGATTATGAATTATGAAAGTATATATATGATCTCGTTGATTTTATATATCTGTTTATGGACTCCACTAGGCCCCAACTTCAACTTTGTTATTCCATTGATTCTTTTCCTCAGATTAAACACCTATACATTACTACAGGTTTCGAGCTTCTACACATAATATGCTTTGATATAAATTTGATTATTCATGATAATAATCATTTAATATTTCATACAACCCATGTTAAGATAAATTTTACTACTATGGTGGCTTACTAGATTCAACTAGGGACTTTCCACAACTTCATCGGCAACTTCAGCATCCTTCAACACCTGATAATTGAAGGAAATTATATCCAACCTAAACCTTGATTTTAATTATTCTGGAAATCCATTCTCTTAGGTGTAATAAATGTACATGTATACAGTTCGTCAAAGGGACACCCATGTCCCTTGGGTTGTGGATTGGTTTACAGGGACTGAAATTGGAAGATTCCTAGTTGTTTTTATGGCCCCATGGTTTTTCTTATTCATTGGAATTAAAAATATTCAATGCTACCATTTAGGTTACATTAAAAGGAAAATGGCTGTACCAAAATATGGTTAGAAAGTGATTCAACCACTATTGTATAAGTACTCCAGAATGGAATGGTGAATCTGTATTAGCCTCTTACAACTCGATGGATGAGATTTTTTCACTCTCATTTAAGGATCAAGTCATATAATCAAAAATTATTTTTAGGAGGAGAACATGGTATCATATGGTCTTTTAAGAAAGGATTAAAAAATGAAATCATTAGTTCATGTGACCTTCCTAGTGACTTTTTTCCTTTATATAAAAAGTATTATAAAAAATTTACATATTTCAAACTTTTTTAAGGATTATTTTTTTAAATAATTGTGACTTGGTTTTGGGATCACATAAAAAGATATTTAAAAAAATTTATTCCGTACTGATTTTTGAAAGGATTTGGAAATTGGGAATGTGCCTTGAGTTTTTCATAGATCAGATCATGTGTTTGATGGAGGGATGAAAGAGGTTTGTTCATGGAGACTCATAAATTAAAATTTTCACAAGGAATCAAGGTTTATTTTTTGGACACTATATTGAAAATTACTCATATCCATAGAACATATTCACATTGTTTTATAAATACATCATGAATAAAAAATATTTTTCTACAAGTGAAACCCACTATATATTATATAACCTGGGAATATAAGACACATTCTCACATCACCAGTATAGAACAATGTAGAAAAATGGAGATTATCTGAAAATAGGAAAAATAAACACATAAAACACTATTATATATCACGTGTATGACAATACATTATGCAGAATACAGACATACCAAATATCATTGGATATATATTGTATCAAAATATAATATTTGAATCTCAGGTTTTGGATATATAATATACAGTAGGATTATATGTAGTGGGGTTGTTATTAAAAAAATACATTCTCCCAGATTTATTTATATACATGGAATATATCTCTCCAAAATGTTAGAAGTTAATTTGAATCATCAATAATCTTACTCAACTAATATATATTTTTTTAACAATAAAATATTATTATACTCTAAATGGTATATCATCTCCCATAATTCCCTATTATTCTCTACCCATATCTATTTATATTATTCTACAATTCTAGGATATATTCAAAAAACAACAAATATAAAAAACATGAATAAAAATTTTATGTATATCACACATTTTTGATCTAGTAAATAGTCATTCATTATAATTTCAACATAATAGATTTGTTCAAGAGATTCATCTTAAGACCCAATTATCAAAGCATTTTTAAATTTTCTAGTTATTTTTTTGTAATACCAATAGTGGTGATTTTATTAATATAATAATTTGATAATTATGTGGGTCCTAATGTTGTCAAATGTGAAGAAGAACCCCATGAATGACACATTTTTCCCAAACATATCATTTCCTTGAAAGAAACATGTGTTATTTAGGGTTTGGATTTAAATGGTTTTAAACACATATTCAAGTAATTGGATATTATTTCATTCATTTAATGGGGATAAGTGTATAAAGCATGAATGAGTTACCCTATGTGTTGAAAACACACATTTGGTATTGACCCATGTCCAAGGTTGGGTGAAATAGGAATCTAGTGTTTTTTTAATAAAAAATAATCATAAAATTCATTTTTTCATCATTTTGAGGGATTTTTAATATTTTTTCACCTCAAAAAAGGATTCAATAAAAACCAAATTAATATTATAAGTTATTTTTGATGGCCTATCACCATTTAACATCATGAGGTTATTTACTGTTATGACCAAAAACATATTAAATGTATCAAAAATGAGTAATTATAAACATTACTATGATTAATAAATGATGTTGGAAGAAACCTACTATTAAAAATAAAAAGAGACCACTATCACTCGCATCAATTTAAAATTCCAAAAAACCATGTTTGAAAAAATAAAATAAAATTATCAAGGATAATAAATATGTCCAAAAAATAAAAATTAAAAAATACATGTGATGGAAATTAATGATTACAATTAATTAAATAATTTATATTCACTTGAAATTTTGATTTCTTTATATAATATAAAAAAATTCATCAAAATTTGAATTCATTGATATAAAATATGACAAGAGATAATTATTATAATTGATCGATTTATATAACTATTTTGTATTTTGATCATAATATTTTATATTATGACCCAATTCATGTGACATTTTTTTCTATGATTTATAGACTTCATTTTACATATCATTCAATTGGATCTAGTGCTAATATTGGTTATTTAGAGGGCTATTTTGGATTATATAATAAAAAAACATTTTTTTCATGCATCATGGACTACTTTTAATGTTTTTGTTAATGAAAAAAATACATAAGACCAAATACATTGAAAATTAATTCATGGGGAAATATATAGTCCTAAAATTTTTAAAAGGATCAAGGATATATTCCACCATTTTGGGGCCTAATCGAAATAAGAAATTAATACCTATAAATTTACCACTAGTATTAATCAACCTTAATTTTAGTCTCATATCACAAAAACAATTTATCCAAATGGGCTCAAATGTTATGTGAAGATACATTAGAATATGGGAAAAAATCATTATATTTAATCCACAAGGATTAATTTAATTTAAAGGATATAAATTCCTAGAAATATGTAAAATTAGAATGTGAAGTGTATTTAAAGATTAAAATTTTAATTTAGTTTTTTGACTATATGATTGGATATATATGTTCAATATACATTAAATTTTATGGGAGGATTATTAAGGGGGTAGATGAAAATTGTTTTAGTGGATTTGTTTTCATGATTGATTTATATAAGTAGTTAAAATTTGCATCTTTCAAAGGATATATTTGGAGGGAAAACAACCTATCCTATTGCTTATGAATATTTTAATCCAATTATATTGATGAGAATAAAAATTCTAAAAATAAATTAATGATATTTTTAATTTTTACTGCATGATTAAAGGCATGTATGATGACACTTACAATGTGAGATACACTAAATTGGTTCCCTAAATCAACTATCTTGGTAGCTAGGAGATGTTGGTTTCAATACCACATGGAGTGAATGGTGATGAAATTATAGTCATAATTTAGTGAGAAATGAATGATTATCTAAAAAATGGAATGGCCAAGAAGAAATGATCTGAGTTAAATAAATTTCGAAAACAAGTGAAGTCAACAAAGGGAGAAAAAAACCTAGAAAAAATTGTTTCAGGGATTCAATTAAATTAGGGTAAATTATAAAAGTCTTTCTATAGTATTCCAAATAACTTTGGAAATATTTTTCCATGGGGATTCAATTAGGATATTTTTCATTGTCTCATAATAGATAAATATTACTTTTAAAAATTAATTCTTTAGTTTGGTAATTATTTTCTTGGAAATATGTTAATCAACACCTCAAGATCAGTGGAAATGGGTTCTCCCAATGTTCATGGGTTCTACTATAAAATATTATTTAGTTCTCTCTAATGGTGTTGTTATTTCTCCAATATTACACCATTGGTTAATTCCTAATTAATTCATTAAAAATGTTACACAACATAGATTACAATAAAATAAAAATAAACCATAATTTCAATTTCAACACACCCAAAACATCATTACAACTGCAAAATAAAGAAATTATACTCTTATGACCATGGTCATTGTTTGTGTATTGATTATAAACTCAATCCCTACCATGGATATGAGAGTGAGATGGAATAAGAATAGACTTACAATAGAATAGAAAGAAAATTATGAAACAAATCATAATAGATTATGGAATATATCATGAAGGAAGAGTGGTAGCACCTCCCCTGGAATCGAAAACCTCAAATTCATAGGGTTTTAAATCTATATAAAAAATAAAAAATAAATTTTTTGTACTATAAATTACACAATGTGTAATCTGGTTATTCATAAATTTACCGGCTTTCTCCCCTAGTTGGTGGTCAATCATTGCACCCATTGAATTTTGTGCATCAAAATTTAGTTGGAGAGAGAACACAACATGTGAAACCATAATCCATGGAGTGTACTATATATTTCATCAACATAACTATTTTTGAAGTGAATAAATGACTTATATAAGGAATTAAATAGTATGTGAGGTACAATCCATGACCTGCACATGTATTGGGGCTGGTCGAGTCATGTCCAATGAAAATGTACATGATGTTTGTTTATTCAAAACAGAACTCGTATTTTAGATTTTTTTCTAGTATTTCACAGATTTTTATTTCTTTTAGTATCTTTTTGAAAATAAACATAGTCACTAAAGTAATTGATTTTATCCATAATCAACATGTATCTGGTGAAAACAAGTTATTATAATCAATAAAATTAAGGACTTATTATGAAAAAATCAGGAAAATAAAACCCAACAAACTTTCCTCTAATCAAGTAAAATATCCAAATCCAATTAAAATTATATAAACTATAAAATGTAAAAATTCAATTAATTGTAATTATAAATATTATAGTCATTGCATATGAATTTAAAAAGGCACAAAACATGTTTTAATTTAAATGTAATTCTAGTCATTCCTCATATATCATTTAATTAAATACATTTTCCCTCTTTTAGTCACATTATTAAACTATTTAAAAATATTCAAGACAATTTATGATTTATCTAACATGGAAAATTATGTACTCATCACTCATGGTCATGTAATCAAAGTTATGCTCAACATCATGTATATGCTTTCAATCCATAAGTTTGGATGTTACCTAAATCTCTACATTTCAATTAAATATAAAAAATAATTTGGTATTTAAATAAGGTTCTAATAATTTTGAGGATAAGGGTTGGGAGGTAATGATGTGAAATTAATCCCATAGGCAAGATAAAGGAGGAATAATTATTTTAGAATAATGAATGATATTCAATAAAAATATCAATGAAAATCAATCCCTTTAAAATCATACTATGATCAGAAAAACCATTATCTTACCCTTTAAAAATAATGTCACAAATAATCGATGTTCATAATTAATGAATAATGTTCTCTATTTTATTTTTTATTTTTTCAAAATCATATTTTATGACGACCACATTGGAATATAAGGGATGGTGGTCTTTGAACACTTTCACCCAGATGAAAAGGGAAACTCATTCCAACAATTAATTTTAGGGTAGATCATTAAATTATACCATGATTCACCTAACTAACTCTTCAATGAAAAAATATATAATAGTCCAGTATAATAAAAAATTTGGGTAGTAAGGATTATTAGGCTTGACATGTGGATTTTGATCAAGGAAGTTCATTATTTATATGGGATACATAGAGATAATATGTAGGGTGGGTCTTAAAGTCCAAAAGGGAAAAAATATCAATAATATGCCTTATTTATTTTAATATTATTCAAAATATTCATTTTCTAAAAAGAAAAAATTCTATATTCTCGTTGTTACACATATCTCAAGAATCTCTCTATAATTTGGGTATAAGAAATATTATCAAAAAAGGTATTAGAATACCACTTTTTAATGAGGATAAAATTATTAGGTCAATCAGTTTATAAAATTAATATAAATGATTAGTATAATAAATAAAAATTTCAAGTAATTAATATAAAAAATCCAACTATATCAATAATAATTTGAACATAGTTTAAAAATAAAATCCGAATACAACATTGAAATACCCATCTTTGTATTTATTAATTATAATTATAATTAATGAAAACTTTTACCAATTTTAATATATAGCATCTAATTAATGATGTCTCCCAGATTATTCAAAAGGTTAAATAATAGTGTTAGTAGGAAAATCTCCCCCACACATAAGACTACATTGGGACCTCCCAGCGAAACATCGAGCAAGATAAGAGGATGTGAAATGACTCTGAGGGAATATACATATGAATTAGTGAATGAATTAATTGATGTGAAGATAATATAAATAAATTCTTAAATAATACTCCACCCATAGAGGGCTCAAAAAGAGGAAATAAATCAAAAGAAGACACCCAAGATGTGATAGAGTACATGCGACTGTTGATGGTAGAGAAAATGTTTTCTACATAAATACCTAGAATCCAGAAGCCCAGAACCATGACCTTAATTATGTTAGAGTATCATAGATATAGGGAATATCATCCCAAAGGATTGAATAGTTTTATACTCTTGGTAAATTGGAAAAATTTGGAAATTCAAAATATAATTTAAAAAAATAATAAACTATTTTCATTGAGAACTTCATTATTTTTCTTATCATAACCATTTATATCAATCATAATAAACTTTTTTGAATCTTGGGGTAAATAAAAAATATATGGGTGAGCTCAAATTCTTAGTAAGTGTTAAATATAGAGGAAAGAATAATGAATCAAATTTAATAATTTACATGGAATGGTAGTTAATTGAGAAAAAATTCTAATTAATTAATAACATGGGAATAATATTGTTGAAATAAAATGAAATAAAATAATTCTATATAAATAATCACATTATCATGAAACATGACTGTGGATAATCAAACTCATGATTAATCAAATGGAATAATAATAATGATGGAACTAATAATGTCGAATTTATGAACTACAAATATATATCTTATATATAGTTACATTCAAGATCAATCCTCTTTAATGTTTAAGTATCTAGGTATAAAATAATCTGATCATATAAACTAACAAGATATATCCCCTGATAGTTAATGTCTAGATTAGTTCTCTTCCAAGTTTCAGTGTGTTAATAGAAACTCATATTCTCATTTTAACTATCATGATATATCCTCTTGGTATTTAATTTCAAAATTAATCATCATTAATGTTTAAGACTATGTGTAAAAACCCGTTTTATATTATAAACTATCATGATATATCCTAAATATTGTCACTGTCAAGATCAATCCCCTTGCCAGTTCACATCTGTGGTGAGAATCTTGTTTAACTTTGACAACTGATTTGTACCATGAATGAATAAAATTTAACAAAAAAATAAATATCTTGAGAATAAAAAATTAATGATATAACATATAATGGTGCATTATATAAATAATAAAAAATAATATAGGGGAAAAACCTAAAAATATAAATAAAAAAATGAAAATTGAGGTGAAGTCCCTTAACACTTGTGATGAGTCGAATCGTATGCCCGCTAAAATTGTTAATTATAAAATAAATCATTAAATACCATGAAGATTAATAGATAAATGATATGATATATTAAATGGGTAGTATACCATACAAAAAGGAATATGTTATGAAAAATAAATATATCCAATATAAATAAAAGTGAGAGGATAAAAACCATTACATTGCCCTTTCCATTACATGAACATGATTTAACCTCCTCTTCTTTAGAGAACATCATTTAGATCTATTATAAAGGGTCTATGGTTGGAATTTTGGAACGAACATAAGATATATGAAGTATTTATGGATGTTGGTAAGATAAATTGATTTTGTTTGGTTGATCTAGAAGGCTCAAAGTTGTGAAATTATAAGAAGGAAAGAGTTCCCTATAATAATTGAAGTGAGAAACACCCTTGGAAATATTCGAAATATTAAATTATTATTGACCTATTGTATATTAAAATACCGAAAAATTGATATGAATTATAGTATAATATTCTATATGGTTATAATATCATCATCAATTTTTTTTACAAATTATGGTTTTATTTTAAACCAGTTCATTTTGATTGACCTTAGTAAAACTATTTTAATTTCAATAATGGAAACTATTTATATAATATTAAAAGGTGGTAATTTTTACTTATAAAATTTCAATTGGGCCATAAATGAATAATATATGACATTTTAAACCAAATAAAAATAACTTTTTATTTTTAATCATTTTTATAATTTTTGAATAATTTAATAAAAAATTAATTTGATAAAATACAATTACTTTCAATTGTGACGTGAATCATTAAATTGAAGTTATAAAAAACAATGAAATAATATAACATCAGAAAATCATTTAATACACTTCTAATATTTTATAATAGTCAAAATATTTGATGTATAATTGTAATTAATTCAAGTTATATTTATTTTAACGTATTTAATTTCATTTATTGGATTCGTTCATTAATAAAATAATTTCGGCATCATTGTTTTATAATTATTCAAGGTACATATTACTTCACTAAGAAAATGATGTAGATATTAATTTAATATTTATAAATAATATATATAGTTTAATATATCATCTAGGTAACCCCATATTAAAAAAAATATTTTTATTAAAAATAATATTGTTATTAAAAATAATAATATTATTACTAATAATATTATTATTAAAAATATTAATGTAGAATTTTTGTATTTTCTTTAAATAAAATATTTTATATACCATAAACTCATTAAAATGGCCCCCAAATTTCATAAATAATTTTATATTATTAAAATAAATTTATTATGTTTAAAACAAACACTTCTATTCATAAATAACATATATTTGTCTCTGTGTGGACACGTAAGAGATATTTAAGACATATAATGTGATAGTTTTTGGATTTCATTACTTTCGATAATATCCAAGTCATTTTCATGTAAAAGTTTACATTAAATAATTCAAAATAAAACCATAGGTGTTAAATGAGGAATATGAATAATGAACAAATTTTGTGGTAGCTGTAGGATTATTTTATAAACCTTATAATATTGTTTTCCCATAAATTACCATATTTACCCTTACCCTTGGTATTAAAATTTTACAAATGGTAATCTTCATATTGAATAAAAACAATAGTAAAAGTTTTTATGAAATTGAAAATACTGATTCCAGATAATGAATCCCTTTTTAAAAATTCAAAATATGTTATATTTTATTTTAATATCAATCCAATAAAAAGGAAACAAAAAGTGTTTTCTTGAAAATGAATTTTATACCAAAAAATAAACTTATACCAAAATAATATATAATGATGATTAAAAGTTAATAAAATAAATTACATATAAATAAAGATTATTTTAGTTACATTGAGATAAAATTAAAATCATAAATATACTTTTAATATAACAAAACTGATAGTTTTATAAAAATTTATATTTTTACTGTTCACTTAAAAATAAATATTTTTTAAAAAATACCAAAAATACACACTAATATAATTTTTACATTATTATTTTAAAAACTGTTTTTATTTTGTTCAATATAATTTATAATAGTTAAGAAATTTTATATTTAAAACAAGTCATCCATTAAAATATGATAAAACTGCCTTTGGAAAAATAAAGCCACTTTATTTGTAAAATTAGATTCGCTATTATCTTACGACTATAAAATATTTTGGAAGAATTAAAAAAAATATAAATTTTATACTTATTTTAATTGTATTAATTCCCTTCCATTCAATGGATTTGTTATTCCAATAATAATATTTCATTATTCATTTATGTTGGTTTTTGCGTCCAATATATGCTATCAGAGACATTGAATTTAAAAAAAGGAATATCATTAATCATGGGGTGTTACATTATCCCATCCTACAGTAAATATCTTCCTAAAAATTTAAAATTTCAAATCAAAAAAAATATTAATACCTAAAAATTCTATTTTGGAAATCCTGCATCACAAATTATTTTTATAAAACATCATCTTATTAGGTGGAAAATAGATATGTGATGGCCACCACAAATTTAAGATTACAAATAGGGGAAAATTCATGAAAATTTGGACATGGAAGTGAAATATTTCAATCATGTTCTGATAGATAGTGATAAAGAACATGGTATTTTGAAAGCTAAACATAACAAAACCGTAAATATATGATCGGTTAAGAGACCATTAATTTCTCCCAAAGAAAATTAAAAACAATGTTTTTGTTTTAAAATAATTTTCCTACAGTAGAGATATTAATTCACTATCCAGATAATAAAATGATAAAATAAACCTACTTTATTAATATCCATTTCAAAATCATAATCTTATTCTTTGGTTGTGCTTCGAACATGTTTCACTTTTTCTTATACCAGGAAATGGATTTTAGAGCTGAATTTTTCATGCCGAAATCCCATTAATAAATCATTAGGTCTCATAGTAATTACTAAATCCTTTATATGTTTATTTTAAAAAAACATTTGTCACATAGTATCTAATAAATTACACTTTAATCTCAAACAATAATTTCAAATGTTCAAATTAATCTATTCCAACAATAAAATTCTTCCAAAATACTTTTGTCCCCCAAAAAATTTAAAATGAAGGCCACTAAATTTCAAAATTAAAATTAACATTCGATTCTACAAAAATAATGTAGCCATTATTATCATTCACAGGATATATGAATACCGTGATCACTTATAAACCATAATAAAAAATGATGAATTTAAAAATAAGATATCATTTTGTTGAATATATTCCTTAAATCCAGTTATATAGTAAACCAAGAAAATATAACATAAAACATCAAATCAATAACAAATTTCATGTTTCTAAATACAATTCCATAAACATATCTTTATTAATATATCCACATTAACTACATATTAAGATTACACTCCTTCAATCTGGTTTATGAAAAAGATCAACATTCCATATAATCAATTCTCTTGGTTACCTGTGTCATTCAACCTATTCTCTCAAATCCGTAGAGAAGAAATAATACTATAAAATCCTTATAAATATCATTATTAAATTTACCATAACATCATTGATAAAATAATTTTACAACATAAATTATTGAATCCAAATAATATCACATTAATCATTCTTCTTCATCTTTTGTAACAACATAAGCTTGACCATGATCCCTTAACTTATCCAGATGTATATTCTCTTGAATCTTGGGGAAATTATTTAGGTAGATCCCCATTTCAATATGTTTAAAACATAGATTATATGTCTTTAATTTCTTCTCCATGCATTATTTATCCTTGTAATCCTTTTCTCCATAGTTACAACTATCTCACAATCCTTGAAGCATTTCACTAGGTGATTCATTCTAGAGTTATCACATATTGTAAAATACTTTTTTCTATTATTTACTTTATTCATATTTTTCCCATTTTTACTCTTATTTCATGATTCCTTATGAATATATAACACATATATAACCATTTCAATGTCGATCTAGAACACGAAACTATTCCCTTATATGATGTAAACATTTTTCATTTTAGTTCCCTTAGATGAATTGGATTATGCCAATAATAAAATAATCATTATTACTCATGAGATCACATGCATTTGTGAGGTTCACATTTCATATTCGAGGAATAATTTTTAAATTAATAAGTACACTTGATTAGATCATATCATTATGAAACATAATTCATATTCCCAAAACTAGTGAAATACATAACATAAATTCAAAAATGTATGCCTATATAATCTCATTCTTATAAACATAGTTAATATGGAATATTATTCTATAAATATTATCAATGTATATCATAGGGTTATGTTATCTTAATATATGCTTTCCAAAAATCTAGTTCCTGATATTTATTATAAACTTCCTCATATACAAAAAATAAAGACCAAAACTCTAGTAGCTTGGAGATGGTGCCTTAATTTATTACAACAACATAGATAAAAGGAATCATATCCCAAAAGACTAACTAGTTTAGTAGAATTGATAAAATAGATATATATTTTAGATTTAAATAATAAATTAAACATAAAATTCAAAACAAAAAATATTTTATTTGAGAACACTATTATTCCCCTTATTATAACCCTAAATATCAATCATAATAAACATATTCACTACAAGGGCAAAATAAAACACAAGAAAAGTGTGATTTCAAATTCTCATTAAGGTTTATGTATAGTGAAATAAATAATTAATCAAAGAGTATAATTAAAATGGAATGGTAATTAACTGAGAACACATTCCAATTAATAAATAACCTGAGCATAATGTGTAAGGAATAGAAGATGATTAAATAATTTCATATAAATAATCACATGAGCTTTAAACGTGTCCATGTATAATATAACATAACGATTAATCACATGGAATAACAATAATGATTTAACATATAATGTCAGATGTATGAACTATCAAGATATACCCTCTGGATAGTTATTTTCAAGATCAATCCACTTTCTAATTTATGCGTGGGGGTAGAAAAATATTGGATCATATTAACTATCAAGATATATCCTCGTGACAGTTACTGTTAAGATCAATCCAATTTCTAGTTTATGTCTATGTGTAGAAACACATATGATCTTCTAAACGATCATGATATATCTTGTAGATAGTTACCTACATGATAAATCCTCTTATGATTTTATTTATGTAGGTAAAAACCCATCAGATCATTTGAACTTTCATGATATACCCTCTAGATAGTTACGGTCATGATCTATGCTCTTTTTAGTTTAATTCTATTGGTAGAAACCCAAATGATTTGGATAACTAATTTATACCATGAATGAATAACATATAACAAAACATCAAATATCATGAGATTAAATAAATTTTTGATATAACATTTAAAATGAGTGTTATATATAACTCATAAATCAATATAGGTTCATAAAATCAAAACATGACCCAACAAATGAAAATCAAGAGGAATTACCTTACCACTTTGATTAGTCAAATCGTATGGCCTATAAAACTGACATTTATAAAATGAAACACTAAATACCATGAAGAGAAATAGAATCATGATTTGATATATCAAAGATTAAGTACACCATACCAAAAGGAATATGTGGTAAATAAGTCTTATATCTCTTAGAAATAAAAGTGATATTATAAAAACAATGATCTTGTTCTTTCCTTTAGTTGAATGTGAGTTAACCACCTCTTATTTGGAGAACATCCATAATATATATTCTTAAGGGATTTCAAGTTAATATTTTGGAAGGTCCAGAACCTCTATAACTTAGGTAAGTATATTGGTATACAAAATGGAATGATTTTCTTTCAATATATAAAGCTCATGGTGGAGAAATAAAATTATGGGAGGAGTTTTATTCTATAATTGAGGTGAGCGGCACCTTGGAAATCCACACAAAATTAAATTATAATAATTTAATTGTCATACAAAAAATGGCCATGGATTAAAATATAAGATGATATATGGTTAAAATATCATCATCCACAATTTTTGACCTGATTTGCTATTATTTTAAACCTTATTATTTTGGTTGACAATAGATACCATATTTTAATTTTAATATTGGGAACAATTTATTTAGTATCAAAAGGTTGTATTTTTACTTATAAAATTTCAATTAGACCATAACAGAATAATTTATGACATGTCTAACCAAATAATAATCATTTTTCTTATTTTTAATTATTTTTTATATGATATTAATATATGTTAATAAAATATTTTTTTTATAAAATGCCATTAGTGTCAATTTTGATACAATTCATTACATTGACCTTTTGATAAAAAAGATAACACGATACAATCTAAAAAATTTATACACCGATATTATGTCATAATCATCTAAACAGTTATGGATAACCTTAATTAGTTAATATTATATATAATAATATATTTAATACCATTTATTTTATTGTTACATTAATAAAATAATTAATGCATCATCATAGTATAATTATTTACTATAATTATTTCTACCCTAAAAATTGAAAATAAAATACCATGAAAATTATAAATCCTTCTTATTTATAAATAATATCTATAGTCAAAGATATTTTATAAATAAAACCAATATAAACATAATATAGTTATTAAAAATATGAATGCAGCATATTTGTCTTTAATTTAAATAAAATATTTTTAATATCTTAACCTCACACAAATGTCCCCTAATTGTCATAAATTAATTTATATCATTAAAATAAGTTTTTTATGATAAAAATGGAGACTTTTATTCCTTTATAACCTACATTTTTTTCTAGACATGAACACATAAAAGATATTCAAGACAAATAAAGTGACATTTTATGGATTTATATGAATTTAATAATATCAATGTTATTTTCATGGAAATGTTTCCATTATATAACTCATATTCAAAACATAATTATTAAGGATAGTATATAAATAATCGAATAATAATATGGAATTTTTAATAGTAATTTTAAAATCCTTGTCATATTATTTTCACCGTAAATTACTCTATTTACCCATAACCATTGAAATAAAAAAATTACCAAAATTTCCATTCATATTGAAAAAAATAAATGGACCATTTTAAATAGATATGAAAATGATGATTCTACATATTTCATCCATTTTTTATATTCAAAAAAATATGTGGCTGAATTTAATTAATAATTTAATAGATAAAATGCAACTAAACATAATGTTATTGAAATTTCATTTTTATTCCCAAAAATATAGTTTTACCGAAAGAATGTATAATAATAAATAAAATGAAATAAATTATATTTTATATATATATATTTACTATTTAAGTTACATTTTTATCAAATTCAAATCATAAATATAATTTTAATATAACAAGATTGATCATTTTATAAAAATCGGTATTTTTCAATATTCACTAGAAAATAAATATTTTCATAAAAATATACAAAATTTATCCTATGTTATTTCATAAATATTGATTTTAAAAAATAAGTTTATCTTATTCAATATTATTTATAAAATAGTCAAATTTTATTTTTGAAACATAACTTCTTTTAAAAGGAGGTAAAAATATTATAGAAATATGTAGCATTTATATGAATAGAATTGGAATGATTATTATATTTTTCCAATATAATATTTTGGATTATTGTAAAATATATAATTTTAATTATGTAGTTAATAATAACCATTCCCACAATTTTAATGGCTATGTTATAATAATAATAACATTTCATTGTTTATTTAGGTGAGTATTGCATGCAATGTAAGCTATTAATGGTATTGAATTTAAAAAGTTTCATAGTTTATAATCATGGGGGTATTAAATTCTTCATGTATAAAAATCATCACATCGAAAAAAACAACAGAGTTATATATAAATGAAATAGTCTTTGGTAGAACAATATAAGGTGTCCTCATGAGTGGAAATGTTAGAGTATAGGGTGTCCTATAGGGAGGGGGAAACTAGAGTAGATGATAATGCAATGTGGTTTGCTTCCTTTTGTGTGGATTCAGCCAAAAAAAACCTATTCCCTAATAGTGGAAGTGTAACATGAACAATCAATAGAATGCAATACACTTTTGATTGATATTGCTAATAGTTGGGTGCTATATCGAGACATAGGTGGAAATGGAGGAATAAGACCTTAGTACCATTGAAGGACACACATCATGATATCTATCTAATCAACATGATAATACATTGAATCATATTGACAGTCAATGGTGTTGAGCTAGCAGTTGATGAGGTTAATGTCAGAAGAGTCTGGTGGAACTATTTGTGGTTCCATTGATGGTGAGGTTATTGATAAGTCAGTTGGTGGAATGGTGGTATATTATGGTTAAATATAACAAAAAGGAATGGTTTATGAAGGAAGTACCACTATTGAAGTTGGTGGTGGTTGAATTCAAGATGTAACTCCCTTGAGGGAATGTAGGTCCTCTCTTAGCTGAGGTGGTGATGGGTGGACCTGAATGAACACATAGGTGATACCCTACTAATATACTATTCCGAAATGAAAAAGCATGATATAGACCATCTATTTAGGAGAAGATAAATTATCATGGGGGAGAGAGGGGTAAAAAACCACATGTAGTGGGTTAACTGGGTTGAATTGAAACTGTCATTTAGGTTACCCTAATGTCATGTAAACATAGAAATGAATTATGACATAGAAAAATATGGGAGGACTTGTTTGTATCACTAGATGATATAGGCATGTAACACCATATCCAATTCAGAACCGACACCCCTATCCTCATGGTCGGAAAAAAATATGGAGATGAAACATCGATGGATGAAAGGAATCAGTTGAAAGATAATTAGGGTTCTTCTCAATGATGTTAGAGTACATCAAACATCAATCCCAACATATATCTTCCACATAATAATAATCTATGAGTTTTTAGGGTGGGTTAGGGTGGTGATACATTGGGGTTGGATGGATTTTACTAAAATACATAACCTTAGCCAAAATCTATATTAACCAAGGAGAAGTATCAACAAACTTATCAATATTATATTGGAATATCTGTTTCACTTGGTATATCTTTTTATGTCAGCCAGTCATACTCTAAAGTCACTTCAAACTCTAAAAAAATTATTGATGAGTGGGAGTGTGGAAATAGAGAATAGAAATCGGATTCATGTTCCCAAGTAGCTCCTCAATATCATTAAATAGACCAAACCTCCCTAGAATATTGGGTTCCGAGAATTGAGTAATCAACTGACTAATTATTCATGGAAGATGATGTAACAATTAACTTGAAAGATGGTACTTATAAAAGATGAGGTAGAGATGTGGATAGGGTCATGTATCTATGAGAACTAGCTGTGGAATATCACTAGCCACTGGAGAGGAATGCTCTAATGATGTGGCAGCAAGTGTGGGTGCAACATTAGATGATAATGTTGGTGGATAAGAGGTTGTGGCCACTAGTGATGGATCCAAGGGAGTTGCGAGACTGGGAGCTATTGATGTCAATGTGGGAAACACTAGTGGTGGTAGAACTTACAGATCCAATGGCTGTAAAAGCGGCATTTCCATCGTAGAATGACTCCTTAGTGTCTCTACATGAACATTGCATAGAGGAGACTTATCCTCACTGGGAGACATCATGTGTCTCTTCCGACTTGACCTATCTCTTTTAGCCAAAATCAGAAAGTAAATAAATGAATAAAACAAATAAAAATAAGATGAAAAAGAAATAGAATCATAAATTTCAAAAGTACATTGTCTGTAATTATAGAGTACACAACATTTTGTTTATTCGAGATATTCCCCATGTGCGCTAAAATTATATTCCTAAGACTCCCTATGTTTTCCATTATAGGGTAAAAAATGTACGAAATTCACAATCCATATAGGGGATCACCATTATACATAATACATTTGTTCTCTTACAAGGCTATTTTAACATAGATACAGGACATGGAATGTATAAAATTTAGATGAAATGTGTGTAAACATGGTTACCCTGGACATGTGGTAGTTATAGAACATGATCTTTCTAAGAAGGGTAAAGTAATGGGTACATGGTGTGTGACATACAACCATGTTCATGGTTTAAAATTACATGCAATATAAATGTGAGGCGAGGTACCAGATGTAATGAATGTGCATTCTTAAAGTGTTCCAGCCTAATGCATGTTTTCAGCCAAATGAAATCTAGATACGAAAAATGATAAAAATACATAAAAATCATTGAAATAAGGTATTATGAATTTCCTAACTAGATATGGGAATGAAATAAGGAAGGAATTAGGGACTAAAATCTTGCAAAATGAATGATTCTAATAGGAGAGGTCTGAATCTTCAACAGTAAGGCATGAGAAGGCAGGGGGCTCACCACAAGTACTGGACATGTTAGGGATACTAAATTAAAATGTGATGTTACATGGTGTTTAATTTCCCCCATGTTTATCCATTCATTTTGTATACATTTTTATACAATATTATTAACAATACATGGTTATTATTATAAACTATTTATTAATTATTATTTATAATTATAAATATATAAATATAAATAAAATTAACATATGCATATAGTTTATCAGAAAAATTCATGTTATATGTTTTTAAAATAGAATAATATAATTACAAAATTCCTTCCAATGTTCGGGGTGAGACTAAAAATGGTGACCGGTTTGATCCAGGTGGAAATCCTGAACCCCTAGAGGGACGATTATATTATCAATTTTTTATCATATATTTGAAAATTTATAAATAATTTAAACAATACATATTTAAAAGAATAATGCATGACGTGTGGTTTTAATTTTTTGAAATTGGAATGATGTGGAGAGATTAGATGAATTCAAACCTAGGACTTTTGGATCCAAGCTTATAACCTAGCCAATCAACCCACATCATTTTGGGTTTATTTTTATTATTAAAATACATATAAGCTATTTATATATATTCAATATAAACAACACAAACCTTCTATATAAATACACAACATATGGTTTTATTTCAGTGAAAATGGATTGAATTGAGTTATCTAGAAGGATTCAATCTCAGGTCTATTATACCAGATACTCTGACCCATCCAGCCAATTAAACCCCAACATTTGGTTTGTTTTATTTTAGAAATGTTTTTAAATATAATTGAAAATACCACAATGATGCTATTTATTAAAAAATGGGTTAAAGATAATGAATCTTGCACTAATTTAAGTCATGATGGGATTTGAAACAGTGATGACTCAGATATAATCCGAACAACCTTTTTATCAGCATAAGATTCATTCAAATTTAGTGAGTTAACCGGTAATTATTTTTTAAAAAGTATATAATTATAACATAGAGAAAATAGAAAGGCACCTACAATGTATATTGATATAAACACCGTTTAACTACATTTTATTAACTTATCTATAATAATTTTAATAGAAAGATAAAATGATGTTGCATGAAGTGTAAAACACAAGTACACATCATGTATTTATTAGTTAAAGGAGGGAGATAGGGGATAAATGTAGGTTTTGAGTTTCCTACCTAAATATAATTTTTTTAAGTATTTAGATTTACATAACTAATATAACCTACATATGAATTGAGGGAGGATTTTTCTTCCACTATGTGAACCACCAAATGTATCCAATTCTCACATTTTGAAAAAAAATCCATTTCCATCAGGTGGTCTTGATGGTGGATTATAGTGACATTATTCTCGGGTCATCAGATGACGAAGGTGGAAACATGCCTTAAATAGATATTGTATGTCATCCACCTCATTGGATACATGATCTTAAATTATGAAAACATGTAAACAAATTTAATATTTCTCTTGATTAGTTTCAAAATAAACCGAGGGTTGAAAATTGAAAATATTATCAATTTAAATACTAACATGATACGACATATTCCCATATTCAAATTTTGTTTTTATAATTTTTTTTAGAAATTTTTACTTAAATAAAGTGGGATCCAAACCATTGTATTATTTCATAGTCGATACAAAATAATCACACCCATCTTCACATTCGATTAAATTATCCATATTAGAAATTATTGTACAATTTTTCTCTTCCAACATTTCCATGTCTTACCAACCACTCAGTTTGGTCTAACTAGTTTGTAGTACTATTTTGTATCAATGATAATAGTTTTTTGGTGTTACCCAATAATGCTTCTAAAAGAGAATAAATGATTAGGGAGATGGATGTATTTAGGTAGGACTCATTCTATAAGTCATCATCCATTTATGAATAATATTAGTTTGGATAAGAGTATGACATTTCTGGATTATATGGATGTAAATTCTCTCTCGGAGTAGTATAACAACTTCTTTATAAATTAATATCCATGTGGATGTAAGGATAAGGTTCCCAAGAAAAGAACTAGTAAATGAGATTGAAGAATATGAAATAACCAACCCTTAATATGGGCTCACAAATATGATTTCTATATGTTCCCCTAAAATAGTGAAAACATTTGACACTCCCATTTCAAAAGGGGCCAAATTGTTTCCTTAAATCAAATAACATGGCAGATAGAGGAATTTGGGGTTTATAACACAATGATCAAAAGGAGAATGAATTATAGTATTATATTAGCTAGAATCAACTGATTATCTTGACAAATGAATTATCAAGATGAAATGATTGGAGTGAAGTGATTTTCAAAAAAGTTGAATTTGTAAAAGAGAGAATAAAACCTATAAAACAAGAATAAAAGTGTTTCAATATTGTTATGGTTAATGATAAATGTCATTAATTGTCATTAAAACCCATTTATGAAATCATTTACAATGAGGATTCAATTGTGATATTGTTTCATGGCTTTATAATAGAAAAAAATTCCCTTTAGAAATCAATCCATTTATTTTCTAATTAATTATAAAAAAATTAAATCAATACCCAAAAACTAGTGGTAATGTGTTCACCCAATTTTCTTGGCTTCACTTTTTTAATATACTTTAATTATCACTTCCAATTTAATTCTTGGTCATATACTACCCCACTAGTAAATTCATAATTAATTCATGAAAATATTTATAAATAAGGATTACATTAAAATAAAATGTAACAAAATTAAAATTTAAACAAACCCAAAGCCTTATTATAACCCCAACATAAAGGAATTATCTTGCTATGACAATTTTAATGACGTGTAGGTTGATTATAAACCCAATAAAAACCATATTTATGATATAAATAGGTGATAAGAGGGTAATTACACTAAAATATAATGAAAAAGAAGTTAAAAATCTAAATGGATTCAAGAAGCATTCAAGACAATAGAGTGGTAAAACCTCCCCTAGAATTGAAAAACTATAATTATGAGGAATCCTTATCTATTTAAATAAATTAAAACATCATGGTTTTTAATATATATTACATGAAGTGTAATCTATAAAATTATCATTTTCTCAGTTTTCTTCACCAACAGGTGGCCAACTATGCAATCTATTGAATTATGTTTCTTGATTGTCATTTGTTGAGAGTATATGGTGTGTGGAGACAATAAAAATGATGTGTATTATTTATTTCAACCCATAAATGATTAATTAATAGATTAAACTACCTATATTATGAATTACATGGTTATTGAGGTTTCATACATGAAATTGGTGTGCACTTGGGTTGGCCGAGTCGTGTCCCACGAAAATGAAAATAGTGTGCGTTTATAAAGCACACAGTGTATTATTTATTTTGAACTAATTTTCCCAAGTGTTTTATTTTTCTAGGATCACCTAAAAATTACCATAATAACCAAAATAATGAATTTGATCCATAAAAAAACAAATATTAGGAGAAAATAGGATTTGATACTAAATAAAATGTTTGAATTAGTATGCACAAATCAAGAACATCATAAAAACTACTAAACCCTAGTTATTACTCAATAGACCTCTCCACCTCTCTTACTTTTTTATCATCCACTTGTTCTTATTTTTTAATCTCATAAGTGAAATTTGTACTTCTATGGTTACTGTTTATGGAAGTGTCTTTATCTTTAATTTACCTAAATCACCTTATTTATATTTACTTATATATTCTTAAGGTAGTTTAAATTCAGTTATAGTCTCTCACCTCAATACCATATTAATTCTATCAGAATTATGTCTTTCATCAATTCCATTCATGTGATCATGTTTTATAGAATTAATTTTTTATTGGCCCTTTCATTTTTATTTTTAGTTTTACTCAATCATCTATATCCCTCGAAATATTACTCATTATTTAGATAGTTGATAAAAATACCCTTTTGGGGATTCCTTTATTATAGATGGTGGATTGACATAGAGTAATCAAACATCATGATTTTCAAATTGAAATTGTGTTCCTATATTGAATGTATCAATGAATATTAAAATATTTGATCAATTTTAAGGTTTTATAGATGTAAAAAACCATAATGGGATTCCACCAATATGAGATCCTGACCCAATCCACTAAGAACATGAAGGGAATTATCAATACCCTTGGGATGATAACTAGTGACTCATCACTAAGCTAGGATTTCATCAAGCGATAGTTTGTCCATACTCACTAAGAATTAATTTAAAAATAGATTATTATACAAATAAAAATAACTATACATATGAAGGATATATCAAATTATGACCACCATATCAACCTAAAATGTCTCTATGAAAGCTGGACCTCACTAATTCAACCAAAGAATAAAGTCTTGAAGGTATAATACAACCGATCTATATGATTCTAAAGAGATCCACTATAAATGATTATATTTGATAAATCCAAAAACATCACTAGGAGGAAATATCAACATCTTCCAATCCATTTATAGATTAGGTATTATTAAATTTAAAATACGGAACAAACCATAAAAACATGCACTATAACATTATACTAGACCCTTTTGAAATGATAATGAAAAAAAATCTGACATAATCACTTACACAGTCATATACCAAAAATCACATAATGTAGTCCCACAATCAAAAAAGAAAAAAATATAAGCACACTATCCACTAAAACAAGAAAATGATTCCAACAATTCTTCATATAAAACCACCAACCTCTTATAAATGTTCCCATAAAATAATATTGAAAACTAATTCACCTTAATAAATCATCACTTATTCCAATAAAATTAAAACAAAAATAATTTTATAATTCCTAATCCATTACCAAACATGACTTAGTCAATATAAAATAATTGTAATACTAATTCCAAAAAAATCACAAAGAATTTTCAAAAATATTATCTTTTGGATTTCATTAAAATCCCAACACTTATATTTGAATCTATTTCAATTCATTTACACATTTTCAAACTAATTACAAGAGTAAAATCCAAATAAATACACCAAATTGAGTTTTAAAAATCAGTTATTTCATTTAAAATGATATCCTACACTAAAATTCATATTAGGTCAAAACACATCACCCATTTAAAACATTAAAAACCTGTTTACCTAGATGAAAATAATAAAAAATTTTAAATTTTATAATGAAATGATTTCAAAATATTTCATGAAACAAATATTTAATTTTATTAATAGGCTCTAAATACTTATTTAAAGCACACAAAATTTCCTTATTAAATAAACTTTTCAAACACGCAAACATGATTTAACGTCACACAAGAAATCATATAATAAAAGAAATGATAAAAAAACCTCAACTAAAATCTCATAAAAGATTGCTAAAATTTAGTTTGAACCATCTTATATATCATTATATTTCCTTATATACTCTTGGAAATTCAAGCATCATGTAGTCTAAATAGAAAAAATAACAAGGTTTATGAACTCGGATTGACTTAGCCTCATGGTAGATAACTGTGTTCCAATCATGTAATGGCCACATGGTCATGTCCAATATCAATGGATTAGTTGGCTCATGATTTTTTGGCCCTACAATACAACCTAAAATCATGATTACCTTTTCTATCACCTTACCAAATCGCCAAATTTGACCCCAAGACAACATGATCCATGAAAATCAAGTTCAATGTACAAATTCCAAATGTATCAAATAATAAACAATTAAATCCATATAATAACAAGCTATAATAAAAAATACAAACTACACATAGAAACTTGTGGATCGTGATGAAAAATATATTAATACACTCTCACTGCACCTACCTTCTAAGGTCCAATGATAAAATATAAAATTATTCTACTATGAAATAGAAAAATTACTTTAGGGATATTATGTAACATATTATCCAAATAAAGAACCTAAAAACCTATATACCATTTTAAATTAACCATATTGGGTTTCCATCTAAAACATAAAAACCACTTTAATTTTCATTTAATTTATTTCCAATTTATTTTTTTATTCTCTCCCCACCTAATGTTATTCAAGTGGCATGGTAACTCCAATCTCTGAAATATATTTTCATTTTATTATGTTAATGGAATAATCCATTATCATTTCCTTACTGTAATCATTTATAATAAAAATGTAAACATCGTCTATAATGTGTTGATTTATCTCATTCAAGGATGATGAGTTTTAAATTTCCATTAAATACATAAATATTGATCATAAAACCTTTTTTATTTTTAAGAAATTATATAATATATGTATTATAGACTATTTAATATCATTGAACCTTTATATATACATAATATTAATTAATAAAAAAACGAGTTTGTGATGATTGAAAAACCACCAAAATAATCTAAACTATTATCACAATAATCTTATCAAAAGATTAATTCTCACCCCCAAATAATAAAATTATTTATATAACCATGTAATATTATGTATTTTCATTAATGACACATTACATCAATTTTGGACAACAATTATCATTTTACAATATATGTGTACGTGTATACAAGTAAATCTATCCTGAAAACCAAGGAAACTAATGCACCATAATGATGGAAAAAAATCTCACAACCCATCTAAAAGGCCATAAATGAATTTAATAAAATTATAATAAATAAAAAACATGTATAAAAGGTTCTTAATTAATTAATTGATTTAAATTTTTTATCTAGGACATTAACATCATGTGTGGAAAACATTCATACATAAGGTATGGTATTATTTACAAATCTCCATTTTTTCTTTAGGTTATGCTTTATATCAATTTAACCATATGTAAATATTATTTATTATTATATAATTATTCTTATTTATTTGAATATTGTAAGGACTCGAACCCAGTTGCCTAGAGTCGGTTCCTTATTTTTTTAAATTGTCATAAAAAGAAGGAATAATCATCCTGAAGGACCGAGAAGTTTAGTATTATTTGAAACAAGATTAAAACATAAGTCAAACATTAAAGCTAAATAAGAAATACAACATAGTAACTTCGTATACATAATCTATAACTCCTAGGATAATTTAGCATTACCTTCATAATAAACTTCTTCATTTCCTGAGAAAATGAAACATAATAAAGGGTTGAGCTCAAATTCTCAGTAAGGGTAATAAATACAGTGGAAGATAACATAAACATTAGACATAGTGAAAAATTGAAAACACATGCCTCTAAAAATATACATGAACACAATATGGCAGAAAAATGAGCTGAGTAAATATTGCAATAACATAACATAATCATATGTATTATTCTAGTTGAATAAACACATAATCCACCAATACTATTTTTATAGTTGGGGAATTCATAATGTAGGACAACATAACCATATTATCAAGGCCTCGTGCCAAGACCATAAATAATCATTTTGTCAAGGCCTTGTGCTAAGACAATAGTATGTCTGATGAGATCAACCGATAAACTGAAGGGATATAGCGGGCCCCACCCATCACTTACTATGTCCAATTAATTCCTCATATGAATTAGGATAAACATAATCCCTATATACATTCAAATTTAAATTAATATATGAAATGAAAATAACTTTCCAGGAACATTAAACGTATACACTAACAATTCTGAGTAAATTGGGGATTGGATTTGAGATAGCACATCCACATACAAAGTAATCATAAACCATTAAAAAAATATGGTAGATGAAAACAAGGAATACTACTCACATTTATACAAAAGAACCAAAAAGTTCATTGAAATAGTTGAAGATACAGTTAAAAAACCATCGAGTAAATCTTGATATAAATAATGTTTTACTTGGAAAAGAAGAGTTCTTTTGGTAAAATATTTTTTAAAACCAGATGCAAATGAAGATATAATTTTCACATTAAAATTAGAAATTTTATAAAGATAAATTTTTCAAAAAATATATTACAGAGTGCCCTTGAAAATATGTAATAATTATAGAAATTCCCTTAGAATGGGCTTGTATTTCAATATCATTTTCAAATGATCCCTTTAAAATGTATAAAAATCAATAAAATAAGGATATATTCTTATTTTTAAGAATATGTATGTCCCACACACATAATATTTTAGGAGTAACTAATAATACAGAATAATTTCATTGAGGTAATATACAGTAAAAGTAACCCAAATGAAAATGGAAGTTCTTGTGAAAAAACCCTTACCTTAAATCTTAACGTGTTCCACTCTTGAACTTAAGCTCATAGAATATTAAATTATTCTTATTAATAAGCTATTAGAAATGTATTTAGTTTAGCATAAATCTATTTAGTTAATTTATTACGTTATTTATAATTTTTTATATTGAATTTCGTCATTCCACAATGTTCGTTTTCATTATTGTCATAATCAGTTCACTTGTTCATAAGTAATGGAGATCATGTGGAATGGATTTAAATATCCATAATTGAATTTTCATATTATTTATTACCATCCATAGGTGTTATAGGTCATTTATATATTCTCCACTTAAATTATTCAAAATATTCTTCAAATTCCATTTTCCACATGAACATGACCCATTTTTGTATGAGCTTGTCCATTGGATTATCCAAACAGGTGAAATTCTGAATGAAACACCATTAATAACCTGCTAAACCAATAAAACTATGTACCTTAGTTATGTTAAATGGATCATTACATTATTTCATAGCCTTTTTCTTTACATGATCTACCAATATTACATCCTTAGAGACAATGTGACGTAGAAAGGAAACTCATTAGTGCCAAAAATTACACTTGTTAATCTTCCCATATAATTTATTTCTTATAAGTGCCTTCAGAATAGTGCACAAGTGATTTTCATGATCATCATCGATTTTAGAGTATACTAGGATATCATCAATAAACACCACCATAAATTCATAAAAATATTCCTTGAAAACTCAATTCGTCCTATCCATAAAAACAGATGGTGCATTTGTTAGTCCAAAAGGCATTACTGTAAACTCGTAATGCTCGTACCTGGTTTAAAATGTTGTTTTTGGAATGTCTTACTTCCTCACAAGCAACTGATGGTATCCAGATCAAAGATCGATTTTCAAAAAATATTGGGCTCCATGAAGTTGATCAAATAAATCATCAATTTGTGGTAGATGATACATATTATTTATTGTAATATAAATTATTTCTTTATAATCAGTGCACAAACTCATGGATCGAACTTTCTTCTTGACATAGTGGATAGGGGATCACGATGGAGAAACATTGGGTCAATCAAATCCTATATCACTCAATTAATTTAGTTATTAATTTAGTTCTACTAACTGCACAACAACCATTCTATAAGGGGTCTTTGATATGGACCTTGAATAAGGAATTAAGTAAATGGAACACTAAATTTCCCAATCTGGCGGATGTCGAGGTAAATCCTCTGGAAAGATGTCAAAATATTTTTGTACAATAGGTACCTAATATATATATAAATTCATCTCCTCATGCATATTTATTTCATTCCCATCCTCACCAACAATTGAATTTAGTAGAGCTACTAGGGGTGGATTTAGATGAGAATCAAATGGTGAGTTTTTTTTCTAAAAAAAAGGGATTCTATACAGTTCTCAAAAATTGTGTCTTCCTTATTCTTGCAATAGATCATTGCATCATGATTTGATATCCAATTAATACAGTAAATTATATCATAGTAAACCATTGGTATGAATATGAGGTGTGCGACTAATGAACATTTATGTTTCATGAGGGGGACTAATCGACATTCCCTTGTTGCAATGATACATCCACTAGGGGTTTTGAGTGATAAATCCTCTATTAAATCAAATTGTACATATCTAATTTTCATCGAAAACAGGGAAGATATAAATGAGAGTGACAATCAAGAAACAAATAAAGTATTGGAAAACCTGGATTAAAAAATAAATGTACTTACCACCACATCATTAGGAACTTCAACCTCTGTGGTTGTGATAGCATAATCTTAGACTTTCTCCCTTGGCCTTCATTGGGGAAAATTTCCCTGACGCTTAGGACATTCATGGGAATAATGCACCATATCCCTACAATTGTAGAAAAAAATAATGGTAGCTTCATTATTCCCCTTATAATCTTGAGATAGGTGGCCTTTGTCTCTGCACTTGTAACAAATTCTCATTCCATTCAGGAAAGTGCCATGGTGTTTCTTCTCACAATTACCACATGATGGAAATTCAACTCTTCACTTTTTCCACATTTCATTATTTCCTTTCCCAGTGTTTTTTGTAGCCATATTCATCTCTTTCTTTCCCTGAAATTCAAAATACTTAGAGAATTTCTTTTTCTATCTTGGCAGCAGATGAAACTATGCCTTCATTTGATGAGAAATTCTATGAGACTAGATCCCTTCATAGGAATGGTTTTAAACCATCAAAGAATCGATCAATTTTTCTCCTTGGATTACATATGTTGTTCTTAACATGCCTTTCTAGCCTTGTAATGTTGTATTCATACTTGGAAACATTTTCATCCTCCTTCTCCCACATATTCTATAATTACCTCTTCATATCTACTCGCTATTCACAAGTGAAATATTTTTCTAAAAATATTTCCTTAAAATCCATCCATTACATCTCTTATATTTCTTCATTCTCTTTTGTGTTTTGGATTAATGGCCACCACGGTTCCCCATCTCCCATTAGATGATAAAATACCAAGACAACCTTCTCTCTTTAGTTACATCCCAAAGTGACAAATATATTCTCAAGGGAACATATCCACTGCTCTACTTCAAATGATTTTGTGGTCCCACTAAATGATGGAGGTTGTTATCGCATAAAGAGACATAAATAATCTCCTCCACATCATGGGTCTGGTTGCCCTATATGGGTATGTTTATTATTCATAACTTGAGTAATTTTTCCTGGTATAGTTAATAGTTGCTCAGTACCAGTCACAACACCTTATCCAACATCATTATCTTCCATCGGTGGGAAATACCTATAGGGAACACACACATTTGTGTGGTTTATATTCATTCCACTAGGTTCCATATCTAGGTAATTGAATACACTATATTAGTGTATGAATCATAATGTATAATCTCAATGTAGAAAAATACTAAGCATAAATCAAAATTCTATGCATTACCCTTCTCTTAATCATAAACACGGTATCTTTGAGGGAAAATATAAATTTAAATCCCTCATAATGGCTTGTAATGAAAATGTGAATTATCCTTAGCATATCCCCAGGGAGTGTTCTAACCAAAAGTGCAGGAAGTCCCATTCTCATGTACCAGGATACCTCGGGGGAAGCCCAAAACTCATTGTTGGAGCATTCACTCCTAGGTACATCTCTGCCAAAGCAACCTCTACCCGCTCATATCCAGATAGGGATTAATTTCATGAAAGATCCACATAATCTATACCTTAAAAAATACCAATACATTATTTTATGATTATCCTCAAATACTATCTTAGGGACACTTTCCTAATATACATTTTCTATATCATGTTTCCATTTTTTCTAATAAACCTCTTCTAAAACAAATTGTAAGGAACCAACCCCAGTTGCCCAAATCTAGTGCCTTGTTTGATTAATTTGGTATAAAAACAAGGAATAAGAATGCCAAAGGACTGATTAGTTTAGTATTATTGAAAAAAATACTCATACATATTTTAAACATTATAACTTGAAAATAAATACAACATAGAAACTCCTTAGACATAATCCATAACTCCTAGGTTATTTCACCATGTCATTCATAATGAATTTATTCATTTCTAGAGAAAACGAATCATAACAAAGGGGTGAGATCAAATTCTCAGTAAGGGTGTGAAATACATTGGAAGATAACATAAACATTAGATAGTGTGAATAATTAAAAACACGTGCCTCTAAAAATAAACTTAAACATAATATGAAAGAAAAATGAGCTGAGTAAATATTTACAAAACATAACATAATCATGGGTATTCTACTAGCCGAATAACCACATGAACCATCAATAATATTTTCCTAATGATGAAATTCATAATGTTGGACAACCTAACCATACATTCATGGCCTCATGCCAATACCACAAATAATCAATTTTTCAAGGCCTTGTGCCAAGACCATAGTTTGTCTCTTGAGACCTACTGATGCACCAAGAGGCTATAACAAACACCACCAAACAATTAATTTTTCAAATTAATTCCTCAAATGAATGGGGATAGAAATAAACAATATATAAATTTATATTGAAATTAATATATGAAATGAAAACAACACTCCCTGAATAAACACTAACCATTCAGAGTAAATAGGGGAATGGATTTAAGATAGAACATCCACATCCAAAGTAATAAAAACCATTATATAAAATATCCTAGATTATATCATGGAATAATAATCCCAATAAATCATAAGAATCAATATGTGTGTTGAAATAGATGAATACACTCTTATAAAATCATTGAGTAAATATTGAGATAAATACTATTTTACTATGAAAAGAAGAGTTCATTTTGAAAAATATTTTCATAATACCTGAAGTGAATTAAGATATTATTAGACCGATAATATTAGTGATTTTATAACTATAATGGTTTCAAAAAAAAATGATTATAGAGTTCCCATGAAAATATGTAAGAATTAGTGAAATTCATTTGGATCAGGCTTCTATTTCGGAAACAATTTCAATTGTTCATTTTAAAACGTGTAACTATCCAGAAAAAAGAAAAAGATTCTGGTTAGTAAACATATATATAACCCACACACATAATTTTTGAAAAGTATATAATAATACAAAATTATTGATTTGAGGTAATACACAATAAATATAACCCGAATGTTAATGGATGTTCAGGTGGAAAACCCCATACCGTAAATCCGAATGTGTTCCACTCTTCAACATAACCTCATTGAATACAAAATTATACATATTAATAACCTATTTAATAACATATTATAAATATATTTATTTTTTCTTAATAATTTTTAGTTCTTTTATTCACTTATTGATATGTTATTATATTGAATTTGGTCATCCCACAATGTTCATTTTCTTTATTTTCAAAATAGGTTCACTTGTTCTTCAGTAACAATGTTCATGTGGAATGGATGTAAATATCCAGAATTGAATTTGAAAATTGTTTATGATCATCCATAGGTGTTATAGTTCATTTATATAACTTGGTTACATGGCATGAGGATGAATTATTATAAATAACATTAATGATACCGGTTTTAGTTAATTTGTGAGTTTTTACTACAACGAACTCATTTTTCTTTATAACATAATACATCTGTAGAAAGGGATTAAAAAACCTTAAATAGGGTATATAAAATATATAATAATCTAGATAATACATAAAAATATTGCTTTCGTGACCATAATTGAAAATGATAATGGAAATTGATAGTCCATCATCCTTGAATGTGGTAAATTGACATATCTCGGATGGTGTTCTTGCTACTAGTATAATGGAAGGTAAAAGGAAGATATGATGATAAATTATTCCACTATCAAGAAAAAATTATAATTAATGTATGTTACTGGAGTCATAACAACATTTTAATAAGGATATGTAATAATAGAAAATGAAATCAAATGAACTTGAAAGGAAAGACAATGAATTAAAAAGAGGAATTTACCTCTTGAACCAAACATCCTTACAAGCCTCTTTAAGGGAGAGGTTTTTCTTCTTTTTATGAGACAAATGGTTGATGGAATTGGTAGAAGAGGTTGGCAGTTTATTTGGACTGAATTTGGATAAGGCACAAGGCTTGATAGGAGTGAAGATAAAAGGGAGTAATGGGTGTTTTATATAGTGGGGGGGAGGGGATTTCTCACTTTTATATTCATTAGTTTATTATTTCACCACTAGACAAGAAATAATGAGTCTTCCATGACTATGAAGAGTAATATTATCATGTGAATCAAATCAATTGGTTTTACATCAGAAGAACATCATACATGACTCTATAATTAGTGTATTGAGCTTATTTGGTAAATTATGGTATTTCACTATTCATAAAAAATTCAAGTATTTTAAAAAATATATAAAAACATCAGCCAAAATATTTTTTAACATGTAGAATCTAAAAATAAATACCATTTTTCAAAAATAATTTTCTAAATATGATTAATTTAATATTTATTTAAAATAATAATTTATTCTTAAAACAACAATTTTAAAACATTTATTTATTTATTCCAAAGAATATGTATATCATACTTCTCCTTGATAATTATTTATATACTATCATAGATAAGGTTACTTTTTAGTATGTTATACCACTATTCATAAGGGTATGTTACTATTCATAAGGGTAGGTTACTATTAACCAAGAAATAAGATTTCCCTATCGGACTACAAATTACTTATTGATTCCAACTGTGTATGTCAAATTTTCGAAATTGACATCACATAAGTGACATACATATGTTTTAAGGGTCATATAACACTTAGTAATTCATTATGAAATATTCATAAGAAATGAATTTCCATTGAAAAATAATGGGTCATTACAAATATTTTCCAAAATTATTTTTCTAAATCATTTAATCCTTCTTTTTAGGGATATTTATGTTCTAAAAATGCACCCTTCTCAATTCTTTCTGATATGAAAGCCTGACTAAAGATAGGTTCCAAATTTCATATTCATTTTAAAGTACACAAAATATTATATTTTAATTCAACAATTATTATAATAAAATCATAACTTTTATCATGAAAAAATATCTTGGGTCATATCTAGTTTTATTATACAATTATTACTTTTCTATTTTAATAATCTTGAAGTTTTTTGCTTAAACGGCCCTAAAATGTTTTATTTCTAAAGTTTATTAAACACTATTTTTACATGTTTTCACATAACTTTTACATCACTTGTCATGATATATTCATATTTCCCTTATAAATTCCCATGTATGATTTAAATCCATTATTTAATTGACACCATTACGATATTCCCTTTTGATATTCCTTTTGAAATGATTATTATATCCAATTCATTACCTAAGAAACCCTTAATGTAATGGTTGATTCCTTATGTATTATTATTTACTTGGAACACATATTCATTAACATGATATAACAGGTTCACCTAGATTGTGATCCAATGCATTGGGTAATGTTTAGTCTCATGAGACGTCATGTGCAACAGTCTTGGTGGTTAGCCTTGACCCATGCTCCATGTGAAAAAGTCTTGGTGGCTAGCATTGAATCATGTTACTCCATGTGATTTTATACTTGACTCATGCTTATTTCAAGTTTTATGTTTTTTCCTCGTTACTATGATTTCATGATTACATGATTCCATGTTCTATTTTTTATATTTATATATATTTAATGATTTCCCATTTTTTATGTCACTATGTTATTCCTTCTAACCAATGTGCTATGATTTATTCTTATATTTATTCCGTTACTAGGATTTTTAGATCATCACTTTGTTCATTAATCCCCATTTTATCCTATGTAGATGTAAGGGATCAAATGGTGTTAAGATATCATTAAAAATATAAAATAAAATATATTTTTGTTTTTGTTTCATGATTTTTAATTATGTATCTAATATTCATATGATAGTAAAATTTACGATCATTGGTTTTTATTTCAAGTATATTTCTACATAAAATCATTTAAAAATATGTGTTTAAGGCATCATCTATTATACTATAGGTGTCCTTATAATCGCTTCACTGGATAAAAAATCCATTATATATGTCCCACACTCAATCCATTATCACACATATTGAACAGATATAGAAATTTCACTTGTAACCATGTTCAAATACATAATATTGATTAGTACCCATTCACATATAAAATGTAACCTCATCCTTGACATTCTTTGAAATTCCATCTAAATAAATAATTAAACATTCAATTATCAATGGTTCAGTGCCCACTATTTGGATTTCACCTATACCACTCCTCATGTGTAACCTTCTTGGGTTTCATTATTGGGTGCATGTCGGTCCTACGGATCTACACAAACACATTGTATGAATCATTGGTATGATGCACCCATTATTTCACCATCTATTAAAGGGTAAAATATATCATTCTCATCAATATTTCTAGAAACCATTCCCAGAAGTATCTGGTGAAAACCATTAGCCCTAATCCCTCATATGATCGACCATGGAGATACATATACCAAATTGAACCATACATAATCAATACAAACTAACTCAATCTAATACAAAAATAATTAGTGTACACTCCCATACCACCCAATAATAAAACCGAAACAAGATCCCATTAGTCTCCCATAATCAAATATAGAACCAATCACCACTTAACAAACTCTATAGTATTTAATTATAATCTAGATATAGGAATCCTTGATTCTATCATCTAACATCAAATGGTATCTCACACATTCAATAATGAATCACATGATTACCCATCATAAAAGAATATTCTCAGAAGTAGAAGAATATATGTAAAGTATATCAATTAAAAATCCAACCATTTAAGACTACATTATATAGGCTCATTGGGTTCCAAACATGATATAAATAAGTATTGGCAAATAACAGATCCCTCCCTTTAAATACAATGATGATACCAAAATCACCCAATTTTATTTTCAACATAAAAATAGAAGGCATATCACAATCCAATACACACTTGATCATGAAATTCAAGAATTCATACTTTTTAATACTTTAGAACTACCCATTTCTTAATTTTCATAATATATAAAGTGTCCCCATTCATATATCACATACCCTATTTAACCTCCCTTGCCCCGAAAGTGAATGTAATGAATCTATATATGTTTTTTGTCTGATGGGAATTCATATTCTGGGACAACCACCCTCTCAGTTTTCCCTAGTATAACTTAACCCATCAAAACAATTATACGATAACCAACCTACCTATCGATCTCAAGACCCATGTAACTAGTATCCAAAGATACATCACAAGGTACTAGGCTCTCCCATCTATCCCATAAACCATATCGTATATTGGTTATTGATTACGGAGCATAACGTTTTCTCCCATATAAAATTTCATAACACATATCAAAGGCCAAGACACCAACACTAGGTTCTCACGTACATACCAATATATATATATAGAATCACATGCCAATTCATCATCCCAGTTTAGTGTACTAATACTCAGTGGGTTTCTATATAACAGACTACCCCTTAAGGATCACGATTTCATAAATATCATAAAACAAAATTACCCTATGATGGCATTTGTTTTTTAAATCCATGGTCATATGGGTTGGTTAATAAGATTGTCACCAGGAAGATACATGTAAAAACAATGTATACTTGTTTTCAAAAAATTTAAGTCACAATACCCAATTATATTTCTAGATAAAATATCACAATTACCTAATAGGGGGTCATCATAGTGGAATATAATTCATGTACCTTCTCTACAAGGATCACTATATGTCCTATAAAAATATGGACTCCATTTTTTTAATTATGGAACCTCCCCCTTTACTATACACAAGACCTATCATCTGAAAAAATATACAATTATTTAGCTGAGTATAATTCCACCAACAATTTACATATGAAAACACAATAAAATTATTTCTTCACATTAAACAACAGAACCCAATGAAATCAATGATATTAATCATATATAAGCACACACATGTGAACTGAGTCCTTTATTCCAAATATGATACTTGAACATATGCCTCTTTTTACTATAGGACATGATCTAAAAAACTAATAAATATCAATATCAAATACACACATCATATTGATTAAATATCTCTATTATAATAGTGAAAACCAAGAACACCAATATTTTATCCTTGGTAACCTAGACATCCAATTGAAAGTGTGTTACTGACACCGAAGTACATGGACTATTATACACTCTAAAACACTCATATATCACTTATATATCATCTCTCAAAATAGTATGACAATAAAACACATTGATACCACATTACGACACCTCGATTCCCAAACCACTCAATAGTTGCTAGATAGGTAGTTGGTATTTGATATTAATTGTGTCTCACTAGGAACTAGGGAAAACAAAAAAACATCAATGGTCTAGGGTGTTACCTTGGGAAGAATAAACCCACATATTAGAGTATTATAGTAGTGTAAATTATACCGCAACATCATCCAAAATAATAATAAACAGAGTATGTAGATTAAATATACAAGGAAATGCTATATCAAATAAAAATGTTGTCATACAGTCATGCTGTAATAAATCAATACTATCCACACACTAGATGGACCACATATAAAACATAAAAAGGGATATCTTAAACCATCCCCATCAAACATATCATCAATATCCATACTCTATCCACACTATTTAGATGAACAATCCATTCATGTCCCCCTACCCTATATAAACTTATGAAAATTTAAGTCTTCCATGTACTAAAGCGTAAGGGAATCCAGATAAGGGTGGGATTTCTACTCATTATGGAACCACCAACAGGTTCATTGTCATAACCAATAAATAAATTGTATACAAATGTGGTAGGATAAAAAAATAAATACATTTCATAATTATAATAAATAACCACCATCTATCATATTGTTCTAAATTGACACCTGATATTTACCATTCTTACATCATCCAGTTCTTCACTATCTGTAATCAAAAAACATATAATGGGGGGTGAATGGTACCTAAATCCAAAAAATATCATTAATATAATCACTAAATCATGATAAAGATGACCCACTAGGATCATCTTTAAGAATATTGTGGGGGGAAACAACCATCCAAACGCATCAATAATATAAGAGTTCAGTATCAACTTAATAGTAAAAAAATAGATGGGGGAAACATCCAACTTGAATTATTATTAAACATTGGTGCTAACATCCACCAGTAAGTATCACAAAAATTGAAAGGGAAAATATCCACTCAAAGTGATTACATAAATAGTGGGGTACAATATCCACTTAATAACACCACATAAAAATTTGGGTATAACATCTAACTAAGGTACCACATAAAAGTAGGGGCCGAAATCTACCTTATATACCAATACTCATAGTGGACGACATCCATCCCCATGATTCAATATAGATATGTCCAAAATCCACATGAAAATATCACTTAAATAAAAATGGATATCATCTACCTAGTAGTATCACAAAACTAGCAGAGGACATCATCCACCTGATTGTATCTCATAATGTAGGGGGATAACATCCAATTAATAACATGTCGTATAATCAAAAGGGTTAGAATCCAATTAATGATGCATCATAACTTGAGACTTCATCCTCACATGGGTGGGCCACCTAGTAAAACCCATCACACTTATAGAACATTGGATACTTAGGGGAAAACCCCTTCTCAACAACGATAAACATGAATGAATCACACCATCTACTCCTAGGTTCTAAGGTGACACAAACAATTTGGAATACTCAACTCGCTGTAGTAACTCAATCACCGTTTTCATAACCCTTGACCAACCACTGGGATCCCTTAGATAACACCATGATTTGGACTCCCTAAAATGTCCCTTATAATTGTTCTAATATTTGGGTCAAATCCTATCACTCAAAAGGAATTATGTCCGTTATAATTACCATGATCTGATTACTCCATCACCAACCCCATAGGAATCATCACACTATAATCCCTGATTATAGAAGGCATAATTCTCATATCATTACCTAAACCATCCTAGCATGGTCCCCACACCCAAACTATAATAATCCGTATAAGGATCTATAGAATATCATGTTTCCTCATGGCCTAATTAGTCCAATCATTCCTAGTCTACAGTATCATCTCTAAGGAGGTGTTCAAGTTCACCTATACAATGCATACTATAATAATCAATTTATTTTAATTAATTTTATACCCCTTATGTTATATACATATCTAGGTGTAAATACTTATAATGAAACCCTGGGAATTAGGCGGTTGAGATATTAATTAGGTGTCTAAGGGACCACATTACATAATAACACTACATTAATTTCATTATTTGTTTTAATAAAACACATTATTTTATTATTTATGGTTAATAACACATCAGTGGAGAGACCACATATCACATGGAATGTATTAAAAATTCATAAACTATATGAAATGGTCATGGAACCATATAACTCATTTTAAGAAATTTATATTAATTGATGCTCAAATTCCCTCTCCATAGATCTCCTGAGGCATGCCCACATCCAAAGAACATATCTCTAGACAATAAACACAATTAATAATATTATAAAATCATAAATACATTTTAAAAAATAGTTTAAATAGGAATAATTCCAAATAACTCAATGATCCATATCATCATATCAAATCTATGGCCAATTCTTTATAGTTGAGTCCAAATGTGCAGATAGAATAATGCCATGAAAAGACCTAATTTAGTTACCCAATTCAAAGTAAAATTTATTTTATATTAAGATATATCCTTAATTAAATATTTTGGGTGACATTACTTTAGTGAAATGGTGTGTTATGATTGGTGTTCATTCTCCCAGGACATCCTCTAGTTAATCAACCTTAAATCCCTATAATATCATTATGATTCCACCATGATACAGTGAAATCATCTGAAGACCCCTAAGCTAAACCACCTAAAATCTGGATGTGAAATACAATGACTAATTAAGGAAATAAGTAGAAAACATACCTTTATCATTGACTGAATCACAAAAAAAATCAACCTAAACCATGGTGTGATTTAAGGAGAAGAAAGGGAGTGGTTGAACATTATTAGAATGAACAATGGAAAGAAGATAAAAGGAGATAGTGTTCAAAATATCAAATGATAAAAGGGTTTTGTACCCCTTTTTAATGAAATATAGAAATATTTATAGTTCCTGCAAGGTTTCTTAAACTATGTTCTCACCATATGGTTGAAAATTCAACAAATGATCACCTATAATGTCGTTTGGCTGTACATTTTTCCAAACCCTTTAGTAACCATGGAAATCCCTCAGGGAAATACAATATAAGTTTTCATGGTTTTTTTATAATGAAATTCTAACCATGCGACACACTCTAAAGAAAAAACCTACCATTATGGTCTATTTACAAGATTTCTCATATCTATGAGGTTTTCATGAGATAATTTAAATCTATTTCAGAAATATTAGTGTAAAAAAGATAATTATGATCACCTGAGAACTCAATACACCTCCCATGACTCAATACACATCAAAAAATATATCTCTAAGATGTTCTAACTCTTAAAAATAATGGTCAAAAATCTGTTTCTCATATCAACCCTTGCTCTGGATTCAAAAATTTATATTCCTTCTGAATTTAATAATCCTGTATGGATTCAATTCCTTACATGAATACCTATATAACATACAATATGATATGAAGGATTAATGGAATAAAATTTTCAATTTCCAATTTATAAAAAATCATTATATATTCTATCAATACATTATAATAACTTGGAATAATATATCTAATGATTTCTTGATTATGCTATCATATATGGTATTTCCTTTTTTGACAATATTATATGTAAAAAACTAATAAATATTTACATAGCTATGTGTATACACTAGTGATCCATTTTTTATTTACATTTATGGATTTCTAATAAATAACCATAAGAAATGAACAATATCAAGAACCACATCAATTATATATAATCTATTAAAATAATTTTTTGTGACCATAATCAATGATATGTATCTCAAAATGACTATCCATTATATGTATATCAAATAGTCGCATTTATACCTAGACAATCATTTTTTGCAATACAATTAATAGAGGAATGATACATGGAATATTTTAGTCATGTATATTTCAAATAAATCATTCTTAATAATCTAATTCAAGTAACCATGATGAATGAATATATCTCAAGAATTTCATCTAAGAATATGATAATATCATATATCACACATCTATGAATGATAACAAAATAATTTAATATTAATCGATTGAGTTTGTGAATGTTATACCCATGAAATAAAAGGAAATATACCTTCATGGTTAAAATGAATATTCTATATGATCAATAAAAAACCCAAATACCATATGATTAGATCAATATAAGTACATGAATATGATTGGTGACAAATTATTAAGGATAACACATCAGGTACTATGTTAATTTTTAGTATTGAGGATTATTATGAAATTAAAAAAATTATATAATCTATTAATATAGTTTAACCAATATGGGTCACTACATTTTTTTGCACACGTGACATTAGAGGGAATTATATATCTTCTCAAGAACCCAGAAAATTATTTAAATTATGTTATATTTATTATCAAATATGTGTAATAGAAGTTGATTATATATTAATAATATTTTTAATTGATTTAATAATTAAAATTATTCAATTTACATGCATGGATGATAAAACAATATCACTATTTTGATGAGTATACTGATGTTCTAGAAACATTGATGTATGAATGGAAGTTTGGAAGAAAATTGAGTGATCATGGAAGTTTTTTTTCTTGATAATATTTTAATGTTAAACAATTTATATTTGAAATCCACATATATCATTATTTATGTTGCAATATGAAAATTTGTTCCATAAGGATTGGATGATACAACACGCCCATATATTTTTTTAATATGATTTTTGATAATTCATATGATCATTGGTATATAAACTCTAGATTCTCATAATATATGTTTTATTAAGTTAGTAAATAAGAAATCATATTTAAGATTGATCTATATTATATAAAATTAATTTCTGAATTTATGATATATTTTTAGAAGGATAATTTAATGAGAGAATTTCAAACAATAATTATGTTTTAATTTTTTTCTATTACATTTTCATTAAATAACATGTGATTCATAAAGATCATTATTTATGAAAAGTTTGAATGTTTTTATCCAGGTGATCATGTTTGATGAAGATATACTCAGTCATGGATGAATGGTAAAGGAATTTAATAATCTAAATAGTAGTTATTGAAAGGTATATATGAAGAGGTGATTTTAGAATCTTACTTCCCAAACCAATACAATAATAAATATGAAGTTACATTAAGAAAAAACATTCATATAAAATAATTATAACAAAATAAGATTAATGTTTCACTATGTGAATCTGAATGTGGATTTATAAGAGGAACATAATTTTTCTAAAGCATATGAATGTGAATTGAAATAAGAAATAATTTTGTAATCCACATGATCTGATTTATAATGATGTCTAGAATTTGATGAAGAATAAAAATTGGAGTTAAAATTTGTTATGATTCAGAAAAACCTCAAGGTGATGTATGATAATAAATTCTAAGTTTCTAAACCTATGTTAATGTGGTGGTTTATTAATTATGACAATGATGATCTATAATTCTTGATATAAATTCATATTTTTATATTGTGTTTGTGGAATTATTTGATAGATACATTAAAGGTGGAATATTGAGGACTAATTGAGAAGATTCCCCATCCATTACATGTTTTAAATAAGTTTCAAAGAATATTGAACATGGTTTGAATAAGAAGTATTACTGATTGAGAAAAAAAAATTTAAAATGTTACCCTATCCTAAAACATTTATTAGATGTTTCATTTCCCCACTCTGAATATAAATATAGTAATACTGATTCTTAGAGGGGATTTATGATACTAACAGAGGCCAATATACATATTATGTATATTCATAAAGTTGAATAGGAAATTTACATTCATGATATTGATATTTCAAATGTTTTAAGAGAAATACCATATTCATAATATAACAAGAACCAACTTGAAAATGGTTAGGCTCATGAATAAGTGAGAAGTAAAATTCCTACTAGAAGAGACTAATGTTTCAGAAGTTAATGTTCTTTAAGAAGTGGGATTTTAGTTTTTGAATATTTGTAGGATTAGTATAATTTTAATAAATTGGTGTAAAATATTCCTAGAGAAAATATATCATTCTCATTTCATTATAGAGACATTATAAACTTAAATGATCTATTAAAATCATAGTAAGTATTTACTAATAAGAGATAGAGTTGGGTAAAAGGTAATACCTTCCCACCTGATGTAATAATTGAATAAATGATGATAAATTTCCACCATTTATAATCACTTATATACATTATTTATAAAAAATTTGTCTTATAATCAACTAAAAAAATCAGTAAATTAGTCACCCACATTGGAGGTAAATGTTGTGTGATGACACCATTTTTAAAATAAGATACTTTGAAATATTTTACATTTTATTTTTAGAGTTAGGTAAAGGGTTATTGTTGAATTCTCATCCTTTAAGTGTATCATTATTGATATATTAATAATAAATAATTTAATTATATTAGGATCACATTTTTTCAATAATAATGGAATAATTTCATAATAATGTATCATATAAGAAAATTGATACTTCCATTGATTCCAAAATATAGTGTTTACCATTGGTGTGATATAAATATTTCACACATTAGACATTGGGAAATTTCATAACTTTTAGTGGATTAAATATATTAAAATAATTAAATAAAATAATAAATTATATTAAATCATATATTAATTAAAAATCCTATTGAAATAATCCATTTAATCTTTATTATACACGATTTATGTGGTTTTCTACTAAATCCTGAGAGACTTCCATTAGAGGAAGATTTCTTCCATGGGAAATTTTTTTTGATTGTCAAAAAAGGGACTGATATATCAATGATCATATTCCATAGAGATAGGTAATGAAATAAGAATTCCTGAATCTCATTAGAAGTATCAATGCAATGTTATACTTCATGAGTTATAAATTTTTTTTTATTAGAATGGTTTTGATTATTATTGGTTTAATTCCCCATTCTTTATTTTTGGGGAAAACATGAATCAATTCATTTAGGAATTAATCAATGTATCTTTATTAATTTACTATTTTAATTTAACACATATAATTTAGAACATTTGATTGATATGAAACATGAATGAACCTCAATATTTAATTGATGATGTTGTCCATATCTAATAAAAGGGAAATTAATTTCTCACTGTTGGGTTTCAAGGATTTCCCCCCATTCTACACTAATTCATCATTGCTGTTCATTTGACTCGCTGTTCGACAGATTATAGAATCCAAATTCATTTCTTGATCAATTGTGGGTTCCATGTGTTGTGGTTTAGGTATTTTAATTGAGGATTAAAGTGTGATGGATGAGTTATTCTAATGATAGAAATATGAGAACATAACAAGGATAATGGATTATCAAATTGTGTATGTATATGTAAATTAGAAGTAATGATGATTTATTTTTCCAATAGGGTACAAATGAAATCTACCTTTTGGACAGACATTGAGGATGGTTAACATTGTTTTTAGGACTTTTTAAATGATTCATTATTGAAGAAGTGGGGTCAATGAAATGTATAGAGATTCATGAATATCTAGAGCTTCTAGAAAATTTCATTTGGCATGGGTTGTAGTTAGGAAGAACATACACCATTTCGACCACATCATTTAGTGGATTTGTTTTCATATTGAAGATAAGTATCATAGGGGAATTTTAACCAGTTACATTCTTTATTTCAAATACCTATTCATGTTATTGTGTACTGAAATTACATACCAAATAATCTTTAGGTCAAAACAAGCTACATGTACCAGGCCACACCCCCATGTACCCTTGGTGGGACATGGCCAAGATAGGCTCGGTAGATGATGAGTACCCTATGAGTTCTAAAGACCATGTGAACCTTCTATAAGCCATTTATTTGGTATAGGAAATTCCATTAGAAATTAAAATACATGTATAAGTGGCGGATTTGGGATGACATGCCTTTTAACCAAAGGGAACAATATGCGCTGCTTCCAGTGAACGTTAGAGCCCTTGTTCTTCTCATTCAATCTTTGATTAATTATAGGTTCTGTAACACCTATAGAATTTAAAATATGTTCAATTATGAATAAATTAAATTTTGTTTATTTAATTATTTTTATTCAATGCCATTTTCTTCTTATGATACACACAACATTTGGTTGGGTTGTGTTACAAGAAAGGTCTTGTTTTATCAAAAAAATATATTAACATAATCATTTAATTTAATGTATAAAATTTCCATTAAATCAGAGTATATAAATTGTATGATTTTTTGTAAATTTTTAAAATTCTATATAATTTTAACACCCATCATATGTATTTTCTAGACATGATATATGAAAGTAATTCAATTTTTTAGATAAAACTAGTATTAAAAAAAGTACAATTTTACCACCTTTTAATGGGGAACCCTTTTTTAAATCAATTATTTAAAAACATTTCATAATAAATTTGGAAAAATAAAATTCTTCTTTATAATATAGAATTAATAATTTAGTTTGGACAAATTTCTGGTGTTTTTTTAATAACATTGATATTTTAATGAATAGATAAAAATACTACAAAACTGGTTTTCATCTAATTTTTCTATATAGATAGATTGCCTTTTATTTGGTTTTATATTATAATCAAACTATTATTTTATCATTTAATTAAAATCAAGGTAATTTTCACCAATTTAAAATTGATATTGAATATAAAATCTATGTGAAAATTTTGAGTTTTTCACATTAAAACCCCCCTTTTTAGTCATGTCTATGAAATTAATATTAAATACAATTTTAATATTTATGTGAATTTAATTAGATAAAATGGAATAAATATTTGGAATCAATAGGACCAAATTAGGTTTTAAGGTCAATTTTATATTTAGGAATAAGAAATTAACCATGGTGAAAAAATCATTTAGTATAATAAAACTGATGTTTTGACAAGGGTGAATATTAATAACTAAAAGCTTAAAATACATAAAAACTACAAAATTTACTACAAGGTTGATCTTTGAATAGAACCTAACAAGAATTTAAAATAATAATTAAAATCCAAAGTCATGTAATTTAATGCCACCCCTATATGGTTCTCTTTTAATATACAATTTTAAATAAATTAATAACTTGATCCTAACACTCCTCAAGTATAAATACCACCTATCCACCACCCTATTTGTATCCAAAAAGCCTTATAGATCCTAAAAAAACTAAAAAAACTCTCTACATAACTCTCACCACGTCCTCATACTCCTGTTCTCACATAAAGGCAAAATCCATGGCCCGCCAGTGTCTTCCAACGAGGTGATATTCAAGAGGTAGTTTTCCCAAAGTACCCCTCTTAATATATTTAAATTTTCTAATTTATACTATCCTCCTTCATCCATAATTTCATGATTACTCAATAATAATGTATACACTGTATTTTTAATATTCTAATGTAATATCTCATATGCAATTCTATATACCATATCCTCTCATTCCAAGAAACAAAAATTGTTTTCCAGGTTATGTTAGTCAATCGACTTCGTGAATAGTTTTTTCATTATTTTTATATTTCCACTTAATTGATGGTCATAAAACTATTTTTGAGGTTATATAGTATTATTTTATTTAAATTATAACATATTTCATATTATGTAACATTTATATTAAACATACCTTCAGGCTTTCCATATTATTGATATACAATAACATCATTTATTGAAGTGTGGTCTACCGCCCCTCAACGAAATGTGATTTGTTAACTATATAAATGGAACATAAAAATGATAATATTAATAAATATATGTAAATAATATTATATATATATATGATATTTTAATTATAATATACATATGTACCATTCACTTTTCACTATTATAATATGACAATGAAATGAATGTTTTGTTCATGCATACATAAGACATACCGTCTCCCCGAACATTGTTTTTTATTTCTATCACAAAAAATTATATATTATTATAATTAAATATTTACTCAATAAGTAATATAATTATTTCACTGATTACCTTATTAAGACTATTAAATCACGATTTAAAAAATATAAGAAGATAATAACAATTAAAACATTCCTGAGAAAACAAGATAAGGAACACTTGACATAGTGAAATAATACAAGATTTTTAACAAACATGTAATAAGATATTATAAAGTGATGATATATAATATTATAAACATTACTATGGTTCAATAATAAGTTAGTCACACTCCTCAAACCATCATACAGAAGGTTAAAAGATGATCAACCAAAGCGGAATCACAATGTAAGGTTTAATTTCACAATCTCATTATTATTTGAGGTTGGTTATAATTAAGTATCTATTGGGACATGTGTATCATATATGTCCATGTTTCATAAAATTTAATTAAAAATATTTTCCACATTTTTTTAAAGTCATTTTTACCAATTTTCTTATTTTATATTTTTTTAAAAGAAACTTTCCATCATTTTCTAAACAAGGTACTTTATATTCTTTTAGGGAAATTAAGGAAAAGAGGTTTTTTTAAATTATAAAGCCCAATCAGCTATTTTCGTCTATTATGATTACTTATAATTTTGAATATTTACAAAAAATATGACATGGTTATTTTCAAATGAAAGTTTTTCTTTTTATAATTTTGCATCAGCAAAACGATTTAATGAAAAATGGGATATTTATCTCAATGAATTTTAAGGAAATTTTTAGATTATTTCCATCTATGTCAAATTACTCTGTTGGATTTTATGCTTAATTTTGGATGATTTATTAGAATAAAATATTCCATTTTATATTAAAGATTTTATGACATATTTGAAGGATGATGTTCTATTTGTATACCATTTATGGTTTATAGTAAATGTATTGACATTTTGTATGTTAGTTTTAATACGAATGTCTATGTATTGTTTTACCCCTTTCATAAAATGAATGAATTGGGCTTAGTAAGAGAGGGGTGGGTCCCAATATAGCCCCCAATGCATTGGTATGTCACTTTTGACAAAATAGTATCTTGTCATAAGGCCTTAATGTTATGGTTATTTATGGTCTTTTCACAAGGCTTTGACGATATGGGTATGATGTACAACATTATGCATTCCCTCACTATGAGATTAGTTATTGATATTACATGTTATTATCTGACTAATAGATTATCCATTTTAATGTTTAAATGGAATTATTTTATTTTTTCATTCCATATTATACTGAATATTATGATTAAAATTCTTGTGTTTCTGTTTTATACCATGCCTTAATAGGTTATGGTAATTTATGATAGCTTTTGCTATATTGTTTACCCTTATTATGCATGTGGGATCACCCCTTTCTTATCATTTATTTTCCCAGTATGGAAATATGTGTATCATTATTTATATGAATTTTTAATATAGGAGAGTAATGATATTCTCAAAGGATTATCCATTTTTTATTTTAGATTTTGAATTGTAATGTAAGGTTCATATATGTAATCTATTTTTTGTAACAACTAACTGGATCGGTCCTTTGAGATTTGATTCCATGTAATCATTCCAATCAATTAAAGTAATACACCATCTCTGGGATTCGGGGGATTGGGTGTTATAGATGATATCTGAGGTAGTCTGGCCATAAACATGGAAATTGGATTTAGAAAATTTTGATTAGGGAACATAAAAATAATATTGACTTTGAGGACATGTAAAGAATAAAATAATTAAATTTTGGTAAAATAGAGATTTTGTGGGTATTCATAGAATATAAATATAGTTTTTGATACTATAAGTGGATGTGGTTCTGGCACAAATATAAATACGACTAACAACTTTGACATGGTGATCTAGGCCTAACTCGAGTTAATCTGGTACACGAAAATGGGCCTTACTGCACGCCTAGTTCTAGACTCCATGGAGATATTCTAATGGAAATTCACATTATTTTCATAAAAAATATTATGTATTTAAAATTGAATATATCCCAAACGAAAAGATTTTTTTATTTTGATGTTATTTTTACGTAAATTTTCAATTTAGTTTATGTGATTCAGTAGTTCAACGATTATACATTATGTTTCAAAATGTTATGATCATATCTACTGAATGTCATTATTTAGAAATGGTGCATAGTGGATGAATTGGAAATTTTTTCAATTCACGTAATCCATGATGGTATTTTTCTACTATTCAATATAATGGTGTATGAGCTGCAACTGGTTTTAAAAAACTTTTAACCATATTGGGACAACTAACTCAGGGTATGAACAATAACCTTACCTGTATGGAGTGGCCTAATACCTATCATGGTGGAACAATGTTAGAACTCTTCATGAGACATGAAAGAACTCTTACATGTAATGGGACTAAAAATCAATTTAAAGATGCACAATGTATAAGTTCAATAGAGAAGATATTTCTTGCTTTGGGATGTAACGAAATTGAAACATTTGTCATGGAAGTTTATCGTGAATTAGGAGAAGCAGATCAATGCTGTTCACTAATTTAAAAACACAATGAAAGATGGAAAAGTATAATATATGGAATATTGGGAGTTTAAGAAGTTTTCATAGAAAAATACTTTTCATGAGAACATCATATTGATATGTAAAGATAATTTCCGAGTCTAAGGAAATGGAGGATGAGAATGATTAAAATTATGAGCCTAAATTCACATGGTTATAAATGAATACTAAAGAATACATACGTAAACCAAGAAGTAATATTGATCGATTTTTTAATGGGTTAAATCCATTCCTTTGAGAAAAACTGTTCTCCTAATCATTCTTATCGTATGAAGATATTGTCTCATGTTCTATCTAGAAGGAAAATGAATTCTCTATCTATTATGACTTATAAATAAAGAATGGGAAGAAGATAATAATGGATAAATTTATGGATAAATGAAAAATGGAAATAAGGAATGTACCATATGTTATAAATGTGGGATGAAATATCCTGGAACATTTCTGAATGGAATGGGAGTTTGTTACAAGTGTGGAGGGAAAGTCCACCAGGCTCGGGATTGTAAGGGAAAAATGAAGTTGAAATGAGAACTGATATAATTGAATCGAGATGATAAATTTTTAAAGAGATTCTCCAAAACTCCAATAAAATATATCTCATATTAAGAAAATGGATCAAGGTTAAGCTTATGTTGTTAGTACATTTGACGTGGAATAATTAATGAATTTGTGTGCTTTGGATTCAAGAATCATGTTACTGTATTCTGTTATAAGGATTTTAATGTAGTACCTTTTCATTAAGTATTTGGGAGGATTAATGTTACAAATAATATTTTCCTATGACTAAGTTAATCATATATTTGAAATTTCGAAATAAGAGCCACATTGTGTTGTTTGAGGTATATATGTTGTTAACATTGATTTTGTAAATTTATATTCTTTTTTTGGACTGTTAATTGGAACAAATGTATTTTGGATAAGTCTGAAGGTTGGAATAGATTAAGCTTAAAATTGGATATTATTTTAGGGTAATAAAATTATTATGATCAATTTTGTAATTTTATAATAATATAGCATTAGAAAAACAACAATACATTGGTCGGGTGATAACCCGTCGCATTCAGTAAGTCCGCAATACTTGAACCTGCAACTAAAGTGTGATAATGTTGAATCACCTACAACTATACTACATGATGTATTAGTTAGTATAATACAGATTTATTTCTTTAAAAGGTATGATATATGAATTATAAGTTCTTTTTTTAGAATCATACATGGTTAAGATAAATCGAATATCGTTGAAGTTTATTATCTTTTGAAGAGAAAGAAGAGTTTGTGGGAGAAATCGACTAAAGGATGAAACTATACTTATCAAGTAACTATTTTTTCCTAATGTTCTCAGTAAATAAATTATTCCACTATAAGGAATGTATATTAAAAAAATTATATCCTATTACATTTTACAATGAATCAAATGGTCCCTTAAATCATCATAGATTTATATATTGTGATTGTTACCTTTTTCCTAACCACGTTCTCTATTACACTCCATGAAAACATGTTGGACAAATTTTTCTTTCATGTACATGTTTTACTATATGGATCCCTTATATGTGTTATCTCTGGTGTCCTTCATAATTAAATTTATTTACTTTCAAGTTGGGGTCACATTATTCCTTTTCCAATGTGGGATTTCAAAAAGTATTTTTTGAAATGTCAAACCCAATATTTTCAATCGCGAGTTTAAATTAAAAGGACACAATTTATTGAAGGGGAGGAGAATTTAGCAACCAAATATTTTACAATATTTTCATTTATGAATAAATCATGATTTTCTTGAAACACCATTTTATTCTTATGTGACACAAAATAATGAGTTGTCTTGCGTTACACACAAGGCCAAGTTTTACCCAACAAAAATATATTAATATAATTATTTATAATAATGAATAATTGAGCTGATAAATTTGAGGTTGTCAATTGTATTAACAAAATTTTTTATTTGTTTATATATAATATACTTTTAACATCCATATTATGTATTTTATTTTAATGATATAAGAAAAAAATTCATTTTTTCAAATAGAACAAGTATTTTTTAAATGTGCAGTTTTACTACCTTTTAATGGAGAAGCCCTTTTAAATAAAATTTCTTACACTTTCATATATTTAATTTTATAAAATAATCTTCTTCTTACAAATAAGGATATAATTTTTTATTTTGGACTAATTTCTATTGTTTTTTATGATAACTTTAATATTTTAATGTATAATGAAAAATACTTCTAAAATGAGTTTTCATCTAATTATTTATATATAGATATATTTTACATTAATTTTTTATAGTATAATTATACTATTTTTTTTTTCATATAATTAAATTTATGAAATTCAAAATAATTTCAAAATGAAATTGGATATGAAATCTATGTTAACTTTTGAAAAGTACACTTTTAAACCCCTATATTTAGTCTTGACTGCAGATTTAATTTTAAACAAAATTTTCCCAATTATATGAATTGAATTAGATTAAATTGATTCCATATTTGGAATAATATGGTCCAAATTATTTTTTAAGGTTAATATTTTTTTTAGGTATAAAAAAGAATCCATGGTAAAAAAATTATTCACCGTAGTAAAAGTAAAATTTTAACAAGTGTTAAAACATAAAAGTTTAAAAAACATAAAAACTACAACATTTATTAGTTGTATGAGGTGTTCATATAACCTAACCAGAATATTAAACATTAATTACAATCCAATGTCTTGGAATTTAATTCCACCTCTATGTTTTTTGTGTTTAATATAAAATAAACAATAAATTAATCACTTGAACACACCTATCTTAAAAAATAAATAACACATCTCCAACACCCTATTTTTCCACAAAAATCCATTTAGATATTAAAATATCAGACTAAACCTCTACTACTCACTCTTCCCATGTCAAAGTGATTTGTATGGCATAAAATTATTAAATACAAGGCCCTAAATGGTCATTCAAGGAGGTGATATTCAAGATGTAATTTTCTCAAAGTACATCTCTTAATTTATTTTCTTTTTCAACTTTATCCTCCCCTCCTTCATCCAAAAATTCATGATAAATACCGAATCATGTATATACTAGAGTTTAATTATTTCAATGGAATATTTCATATCCATTTCATTTCCCACATTTTCTTATTCAATGAACCAAAATTGTTGTATAGGTTATGCTAGTTAATCGACTTTGTGAATATTATTTTTATTCTTTTTATCTTACTACCTTCATAGTTGGTATTAAAACTATTTTTATGATTAGATATTAATGGAATATTTAAATTATTACCTATTTAATATTATTTATCTTTTATATTATAAATAACTTATTTATTTCCAAATTTTGGATATACGATAACATCATTTGAGGAATTTTGGACTACCACCCCCCCTCAAAACGTTGTGATTTGATCATGCTACAAATTGAACATATTAACGTTAATTTTAACAGCTATACATAACATATATAACATATATATAATACTTAAATTATAATATACATATGTTTCAATAAATTTTCAAAATTTTACAATGGAAAATAAATGAATGTAGAGTTCATGCGTACATATGACATACCATCTCCATGAATGTTTCATTTCAATTTTATCTCCAAGCATTAAGGATTATTAAAAATACATTTTTACTCAATATATAATATAATTAAGTAATTTTTTACACTATATATATGATTACATCATTATCTAAATAATATAAGGATAAAGGAACAAGTAAAAACATAATTGAGAAAACTAGTCAATTAACTGTTGAAATAGTGAAGTAAAATATCATTATTAAAAAATGGGTTATAAGATATTATAATAAGATGATATATAATATTATAAACATTTTTATGGTTATATATTAATTTAGTGACACCCTTCAAATCATTATACATGAGGTTAAAGGATAGTCACCCTAAAAGGAATTGCAAGGTATGTGCTAATTTCACAATCTCAATATTATTATTTGTTGTTTATACCTAAGTATCTACTAAGATATTTTTATCATCTATGTCCATTTTTCATAAAATGTAATACAAAATATTATCTAGAATTATTTAAATTCAATTTGACCCCTGTTTTATTTTTATAAATATAATTGAAATGAATCCTTCCCTCATTTTACAAAAAAGGTACGTTATAACCTTTTGGAAAAATTAATGAAAGAATGTTTTTTTAACTTATATAGTGAAATAAAATATTTTTCACCATTATGACACCTTATAAGTTTAAATATGTACTTATAGGATTACAAGTTTATTTTCCAATGAAATTTTTTCTTTTATAATTATGTCACATCTCAATGATTTCAAAGTAAACATAGATATTTATGTCAATGGGTTTTAATGAAATTATTATATTATTTTCATTTATGTCAAAATCCTTAATAATATTTTATTATCAATTTTGATATAATTACTATGATACAATCTTACATATTGTAATAATGGTTTTATGAAACATTTTACTGTATACATTCTATTTTGATACCATTCATGGATTATGGTTAAAGTACTAACATTTTATATGATAGTTTTATTACAAATGTTTATGTAATGTTTAACCCTTTTAATAAGAGGAATGCATTGGACTGAATAAATTATGGGTTGGTCCCACTATATCCCCTCAATGCATTGGTAGGTCTCACGAGTCAAACTAGTGTACGAGAACAAGGATTTGATGGTATGGATATTTATGGTCTTGTTATGAGGCCTTGACTGTATGGATATGATGTTCGAAATTATGGAATCCTTCATTATGATATTAGTTATTGATATTAAATGTTATTATTTGACTAGTATAATATCCATGTGAATGTATAAATGGAAAATTTTGATTTATTTTTACCCTATTATTATGAATATTTTGTTTAAAGCCTTTTTTTATGTTTTATACCTTGCCTTAAACGTTTATGCTTATTTTTGATACCTTATACTATATTATTTACCCTTAATAAGTATGTGATCTCACCCATTTATTATGTTTTATTTTCCCAATATGCCTTGATGTGTATTTTTTTATATATAGGGTTAATCTAGGAGAATGATAGTGTTTTCAACGGACTATCCATCTTGTATTTTATGTTTTGAATTGTAATGTGAGATTCATATACGTAATCTATTTTCAAGATTTCTAATCTGATCAATACTCTGAGATTTTATTCCTTGTAATCATGCAAATGTATTAAAATAATGCACCAGATCGAATATTCTAGGGTAGGGGAATTATAAGGGTGTTCCATCGATCATAATTATCATGGGTATGTTTTATTTGTTTCATCCATATATGCGCACAATGTGGAATCCATTACTATGTAAAGGATGAGTGATCCCATATGTGGCCTAGTTCTGGATAGTGTTTAGTATACCTCATTGAATCTTTGGGTGGGATCCTCTTTCTCATTATTCTATAGGTTTGGTAAGGTATACCATCTGTGATATCCAAAATATGCAATCTCATTCGTATTTGGTTGTATCATGTTGGGTCAGGTATCCCCCATATTCTACTAGAGTGATCACATACATGTGTATTGATACGTTATGATATCCTATTCATGTTTCAACATGGAAATTCCCAATGAGTGAAACCTCACAGATGAGTACCATCATTATAGAAAGACCCAATTGATGAGTTTCCTCGATAAGTTCTATTATGGATCCTCAAGAAGAATCCCTAGGATTCTAGTGTGGTTGGGAACAAACTCTAAGAATTAGAGTCTATTTATGATCATATATGTTCTTATATATCAATTTTAATGAATCTCCTTAATATTTTATTTTTCTAAATCAATCTATCTCCATTTTATGCCATGTCTGTTGATTTTAGGGGGTCTTATGTGTCATTGATTTTTAAGAAAAAATAAATATCGATTGAGTCCTCAATGTTCATGGATTGGGTGAGGCATAGTTGATCTTGTTTGTGATTATTTCATGTCAATATAGTTGACATTTGAGACAATACATATCATATTAGATTTCTGGAATACAATTTCAGTTGGAATGAGTATATTTTCCCTCTTATATTTCTATTTTTGTATCATTGATCTATAAACTGTGTTGGGATGTTATCAATGCATTTAATGAATTATAATGGTGTATGGAATTGTGTTTCAGTGTTTATGTTTCTAAGGATATGGCCTCCCATATGTGTGATTTGGAAAACTAACCCTAGTTTCAAACCCTTGGCCTATTGGAGGGGGTTTGAGTTTCCAATCATGTTTATTATTGAAAGGAGGGCCCTAGTGGTTTCTGACATGATAGAGTTGTATGATATGATAGCCTATAATAAGTCCAGATTTTAGGGAGTTATTTCATCTTAGAGTATTGGTCCCAAAACATGAGAAATAATGTAAAAATTTCTCATGATTGGCTGTTAGGACATAGAATCCCATGATGGTGTTACAACTTATGTAATATTAACTAAGACCTGGATGGATTATATTTTTACTCAAAAAAATTCAACACTAGTTTAAGGAAAAAATGGTACATTCATCATATATGAATGGGTTTTGGTTTCCATTTCTTTCAGGAGTCATCACCCCAAATGTGCTCTTTGACCATGTTACATATTTAAACCATAATATTTTCCCACATAGACAATCTGTAATTGTTCTAAAAAAATGTTGTGATGATGACCAAATATGCAATGAGGCCTCAGATCCAGGGCCTATTCAAAATTTGTTTTTCTCGAGGTTCATTGTGAGAGATAATTCCACCTATTGAGCAAAAGAAAGACCTACCCCAATTTACTTTAGCTAACATCGCCCTCATTCAGAGAAGTAGATCATATGAGTAGTTTAGGTTGAAAATGTACATAAGATGATCATTTTTATTGAGATTTATAGATATGGAATGTCCACGAAACATGTAAATCTAGATCCATGATATGCTGAGGACTAGCTAGAGCAAATAAATTAGGTATTTCGCATTTTGGGGACCCATCTTGGTTAGATAATGGACTTAAATACTAGTCTTTTTCATCGTAACACATGTTGATGGTGTAGACATATTCGTGTGATGTGTAATGTGGATTATAGGATGAAGAAAATAGAAACTCATCACACAATAAGTCATATTCTATTGTGATTTTTTTGTTATCATACGTGTGAGTCAAGGTTTCCCAAAGTGTACAATATTTTGGTGTGGAGGATTGGATCCTTTTATTGGTATTTTTGAGGCCATTTTTGGATGTTCTATGTTTCCAAACCTACTCTAGTAATAGATAAAAGGAATAAAAATACATTTAGAACTAAATACACTAGATGATTATGAGTTTTAGGTTCTGAGTACGATAAGTGATATGATCCACGTCTTCTTTACATGAGATGCAGTTTTGGAAGACACATGTGCAATCCATTTTTCCTTTAAACATACTTTTTTTGTGACCAACAGATTCTACAAAATCATTTTTAAAAAATTGTGATATCAAAGACTATTACTATTGTAGATACCATGACATTATATTTCAACCGATAGTCTGACATGACTATTAGGGGAGGGATATTATCATGGTATCTCTTCATTACTCCAACAATATAAATGGATTTCTATCATGGTAAAGACATTATATCCACTGTACACACACATATTTACTACTTCAAGAGGATAATATGGTGTGTTTGGGTTGTTGAGATGATATTTTAATTTTTTATTGGGGAAGGATCTCAGTCAGAGTAGGACCAACTCATATGTTGAAGGATATATTTTATTTCTATTCAGTTAGCTAGTATGACCCTTATAGCAGTAGACAATGTGATTTTCTATTTTCCTATATTGGTGGATGTCTATAAGGATGTCTTCCAAGATTAAATTATAGGTTTAACTCCTCATTGAGAGACAAAATCATTATATACCTACATCGAGGGACTATAAGAATATCTACACCAGTATATCCGATAGAACCTGTAGAGTTGTGAGAGGTGAAGGTGTAATAGGTGGATCTGAAGTGAAAGGGAATTATAATACCCAAAAAGCCCCTAGGTAAACCCAATGTTAATTTCTATGAATATAGAATATAGTTTGATGTTATACATGTATTATCATTTCTAAAACTAGGTTACTATCAATAAAAAGTATCCAATTTCACGAATCGATGATCTGTTTGACCAGATGAAAGGGGTGATGTGGTTCTTAAATATTGACCTCAGGTCAGGTTATCCCCAAATTCGAGTTCAAGAGGCGGATATACTGATGTCAATACATTGGTTTCTCTATGATCATTATAAGAACTTGATGATTCCCTTTGGCATAATAAAAACCACATCAGTGTTTCTGGAAATCTTGAACAATATTTTCCAAACATTATAATAACAATTTTTGGTGGAATCCATTAATTATATCCTCATGTACATCACATTAGAGGAGGTCTGTGAGAGACATTTCAATACCTTTATAGAAATACTCTAGAAGCACTGAATTTATGGGATGCTCTCCAAGTGTATGTTTTGTATTTGGTTTGACAACTTCATTGGGAATATAATCCTTAAATAGGGAGTATCATTACAACCAGCAATGATCTATGTAGTGCTAGATTTTGTGTCACTCAAAGGTATGTGAGAGGTTTTGAGATTCCTAGAGTTGGTGGGCTATTATGAGATATTGTTTCTCTATTTTTCTAGTATTATAGAACCTATTACTTTATTGACCAATAATGGTATGCCTTTTTTGTAAAGAGGGATGTTTCAATAGTATTTTTATCAGTTATGAAAAATGTTGATGAGAACCCCTATCTTGTTCTATGATATCTACAGAGTTGGAATTGGATGTGTTCTGATGCGTAGGTTAGAAGTGATTTCTTATGGGTCCCAATAGCCGATAATAAAATTATATAATTATGAAACCCATTATTTGATGATTGAACCAATAATTTTTTTCGAATTATGTTGGTGTAATATACTATGAGAGAGAGGATCATTCTCTATTTTAACTATATTAGTCTAAAGTATATATTCACATAGAATAATATTAACCTAATGTTGAGTATATGACTAGTTTTCCTATAAGAAATTAAAATTGACATAGAATATACTCTATATAAAGGGAATATGGTGGAATTTTATCTCATCATAAAATATCATTCGTTATTATTGACTGAGGGAATAATGTAGTTGGTATCATTATAAATAATCTCTATAGATGAGGGGGGAGTAACATATCTGCAATCGATAGTTGTATGCACTATGTTTATTCATTGCATTATTGAATCCAAAATTTGTTATATCTATTATGATTTCTTGTGTGACCATTTATTCACAATACATGATAATAATGAATTTTAATAATGTTGTGATTATTTCATCCTTTTCGAAGAAAAATAATAACACAATACACACTACTAGAGGAGGTGATGAGGGAGTTTTATACATCCCAATTTACAGTATATACTAAAATATAAAAGAATAACCACGACTATAAATTTAAATTTTAATGTCTAGGTGTGAAGTATAGTATTACAATGTTTATCTTCAAATGCCTCAGTCAGCCCCAGGTGATGACTAAACATTGGGTACCAATGGATTTAGCCCAACCGGTCATGGAACCAGAGTGAAAGTTGGACAATATCACAATGGTTTTTTTGAGGGGACTTCCATTAACAGTAAGAAATCATGATTCTGTCTGGATGATCAGGGATCAACTCACCTAGATAATCCAATTTCATTCCATCGATGATTAGTGTACAATAGAGTGTTTGAGATTCTTGTAAATGAAAGAGATAGTCTTAATTTTATAGTTTCCGTCAAATTTTTTATGGGATAATGTTTCTTTACTTATGTCTCAATTATGTATAGTATTAGAAGAATATTTTAGGACTCAATTATAGATAATAATGTTATTCCACTGTTAGATGTATAAGTAGACTAAAAAGACCATTGTGTTCTCAAATGAAATACATTGAGTTTTTGTGTTGTATTTTTGAAGTAATTGTGATTATCATCTACCCCTGGTGGAGTTTCCATTTTTTTCATTCCACTATTGGTTGACACTATTCAAGGCCTTCTATGGGTGACCATTCAGGTCATCACATTGTTGGAAGGATTCAAGAGATAATGTCCATGATTGACCAATGTTTGTGATAGGAATAATAGATAATGTAAAAATATATATATAATGGTAAATGGACTACTCAGAGACTTTATGTGACCTCAGAAAATGGATGAAAAGTGCTTTGGGTTTTTATGATTGAGTCTATTTGTTCTTAATGTTCTCACCATGATGAGTAAAATATAGATTTGGAAGAGGTGAAAATATAACATAATGGATCATTGGTCCTTTTTTATAATGTATATGGAAGGAAAGGTGGTTTACTACATAACCTTAACCTAATAGTTAAATCATGTGCATGTAATTTTCGGTGTTCTGAAGCTAAGGAGATACATGCACAACCTATCACACGATGTTGACTTGAGTGGGATGGGCATTGAGGATGGAAATAATTTTTCAAAGAACATAGTGGATATTTATTATCATCAATAAAACATACATAGAGGGAAATAAATTCCCCCAGTGCACGTCTTATGGCAATATGGGAATATCCAAGAGTGATTTAGGGAATGGGAGAACAAGATGCGAGCTCAGTACTAAGACCAATTTGTACATGTCTTTTAATTTAGGAAAAAATAACTAATGTTTGGGAGAATTTATTGACTCCATTTATACTATATTATACATTGAAATGTTTTGAACAATATTTTTAGTGTTATGCGTCAAGTTAAGATGAAAGTAGAGCCCTTATCGAGTCTCACTATTTATATACTTAAAATAATAAATATATTACATCACATGTGTGTTGTTATAAAAAATAATGAAATATATCCCAAATGGATTCTTAGTTGGTAAAAATGAGACTATTTTCGAGTCCAAATTAGGGGGTTTACCATAGGTGTGTCATGAAATTTGTAATAATCATATTTTACATCACCACATAGACCATGATATATTGGATATATTAAAATAATTTTATAGTTTAATGAAATATTTTATAATAACTAGTTAATGAAAAACATTTTATAAACCTATATTTATAGTACAACATCATAAGATATTTCTATGGGTATCCCTATAAACTATATATATCTTCAATGGGGGAGGATCATCACCATAATAAGTTTGTTTGGAATAAGGAAAATGAATCAAAAGAACAACGATCATCATCCATAGGTTTTCTTAATGAAAATGGAATTATTAGATCCCTCTGTCTAAATCACTGTGATATTTTACGTCATCAATGAACATACATTTTCATATCCAGGGTTTTTATTCTTGATTTTTAATTCCCCAATATTGATTTGGGGAAAAAAGTGAATTAATTCATTTAGGAATAAATCTATATATCATTATTCATTTAATGTAATATTTCTTTCATAGAATTAGGAATTAATAATTAATTCAAAACCATAATGTGGATTTTTAATTTTTCAACTGTGTTTCCCAGTCCAAACATGACCAACATCGATTTCAATCTATTTTGTTTAATTGATTTCTCCCTCAATTTTACATTCATTCAGTTTTTTGGATAATTTGACTAATGGTTCCACATATTTTGGGAACCAAAATAATTGATTGATTGATCATGGGTTATATATATTGTTTTTATGGGGATGTAATTGACTTTTCAATTATGATTTAGGGAGATTATACTAACAGAAATCTACTAAAACATTAAAAGTAACAGATTTGTAGACCCCAGTTGTAGATGATGATGAAAGGTGACAATGGTCAATTATTTCTATTAATAACATCCAGAATCAGACTTAGATCAGGTAATTTATGAGGGTCAAACCAATTTAAATAAGTTTATATATGATTCATATCTAAATAATTGAAATAAATAATATAGGATATGTTTCATGAAGAAGTAATGTTTCTCTAAAACTATGTTCCACACGGTGTGTAGTTTAGATGAACATATTATATATAGATTAATCATATAGTTGTTTGGTTTTATAATTTTTTATAAATATCAAATGATCTTTGGACCTAGTCACATGTTGTGTGATCCCTACCTAACCAGGTCAGCGTGTACTAAATGTAGATGCACAAGAATCTATGACGACCCACATTTTCTACAATCTAAGTAAAATCCCACATACTCCCATTAAGAAATGACACATCTATTTGGGGTATACTCTGAGTTCCCTATGTGCATGACACGCTGTGTGATCCCTCTAACATCATGTATGTGGGTAGATACACACCATATGGAGTGAAAGAACTAAACCAGGTGGATGATTTGGGATGAAACCCCATATAACACAAGGGAACACCCTGTATGGATTCCAAGACTGGTCTGATATCGTTTTATTAAAAATCTGGCTATGATTCAATTTTATTATTTTCACATTATTTGTTTTTTGAGGGTGTATTCCCATTATTCCATCCCAATAAGAGAAAATTTTGGAATCTCATCCTAAGTATAGGATGGTTGATCCCATATTTGGGATAGTTCTAGATAGAGTTAGGTATCCCTAAATGTAGAAGAAGGTGTGATCCTCTATCCCATTCTTCCCTAGGTTAGGTTAGGTATCCCAAATTCATCATCCAGGGTATGTGATGAAATTTATAGTAGGTTATTATCGATTGGGAATAGAATCCCCCACAGTTTCTATGCACGATTCACTATCTATGTATTGATATATTATGAGAACTTATTTTTGACTTAACAAAGAAAAGACCAATAAGTATGACCTCATGTGTGAAATTATTATAGTGAGACGTTATTAGTGAGTTACCTTCTTGAGTGATATTTTGAATCATTGAGAAGACTCTATAGTCTATCTATTATCAAGTTAGTATGTTTCCTTCTAACTTTTCTTTACCGTTATGTTTTGAATATCACAAACACATTCTCTTTAGTAAAATTATAATTCACTAAGAAATATATTCTTAAGGAAAATTATCTTTCTCTAAAAATGGTGTTGATCTTACCTAATGATTTCAATGCCTTATATAGAGTTTTCTTATGCCAATTCTAACAATATTTTTCTTATGTAAAAAATCGAATCCTTATCTAACTCAGAACAAAAAAGTTCATTAGAATCTGATTCTCCCTAAAATGTGAATCCAATTTATTCTGAAATCCAAATCTGATATTCCTTGAAATCAGACTCTGATATCTTCTGAAACAAGACTCTGATTTCTTCCGAAATTAAACTCTGGTTTCTTCTAAAATCAGACACAGATTTATCCTGAAATTAGACTCTGATTTCTTCTGAAATAAGGCAATGATATCTCCTAAAACCAGACATCAATTTATTCTAAAATCCAACTTTTATTTCTTCTAATATCATAATATAATTTCTTATGAAATTAGACTCTAAATTATTCTAAAATTAAACTCTAATTTCTTCAGAATATAGACACTAATTTATTTTGAAATCATATTCCAATTTCTCCAGAAATCAGAATCTTATTATATATAATCTCAGAATCCAAATGTTAATTTTTCTTAGACTCTGATTCTCACATTCATAAGAATTTGATTAAATTATTTTCTTACAGTTACAACATTTCATTAAAGTACAATTTCATTTTATCATATCTTAAATGTGATAATTTTTAAATGTGTGATAATGTTTCCCATTTTTTCTTAGATATAAGGATATCATAAAATCTATTTCTTACTAACCGTTGGTTGAGTGACACATGTATAGGTCCTTCTAAAATTAAAGAAAAAATATGACCATTGGAGGTGGAATTTGGCCATTGGAATCCATGCCTATAAATACCCAACCATTTTAATGATCTTGAGATGATAATCATTCTGAATTCTAGAGGGAGAATTTATTCTGTGAGAGCTCTACTCATATATAACATGTGATATTGCGGTAAGAAAAATTTTCAAGATGAGAAAATATTGTCCACCATTCTTATTGTGATTTCGATTGTTTCTGAAAATCGAGGGCTTCCGAAGATATGAAGATAGAGGTACCAATCACCTTAGAGATCAATGGCTTGCATGGATAGCAAGATAGACTATGATATTTTTATCGATGTCTTAACCAAGTGTGGGTATGGTATACATTATTGAAATCCTAAATAAAGGGACCTTTATCCAATAATGTTTCATACCCCTTTCTTTGGGTTAAAATATTTATTATACATGTCTTATTATTTTAAAAGTATTAATTCCGATACATTTTTTTTAAATAAATAATGTATAACATTCATATACTTTCATATTCATGTATACTCTGCTATAAATAAGATTCTATATGCATTAAGGTATAATCATTCCCTATATTAACTTGTATTTTCTAATTTATCAGATATATCTAGTAGGATCCCAAGAAATTTAGCTTCTTAGTTAAGAAATAATGAGGATATTTTTATACATCTAGTTTAACTTGTTAAAAATTGATTTCCATAGGTATAAAAACAAAAATATTTAATCCTACCATTTACCCCCTCTTATAATTGAGAAATCTTCATCTACATTTCGATCCAAAAATTGGTATCAAAGGATGTCTCAAAAATACTTACACATTCATATGAGTTTTCTTTCTCAAAATTTCTTGAATAAATTTACTTTTCCACATTTTTCTTAACGATATTCCTTTGTTTATAAAATTCTAATAATAATAAATTTTAAGGAAAAGATCTTTTTTATTTTATTTTTAGAATGGAATTAATGATCATTGTATCTATAGATAATCTATATCCTAACAAGCCCCAAATATTTGATAGAATTGATTATGAATACTATAGAGACAGTTTAAATATTTATATTATCAGTACCCATGTTGATAACATTTTTATACTAACTGGAGAATACAAGATTCCAAACAAGGAAGTCAAAAAACTTAACAATCAAGAAAAACAAGGGTACCAATATAACTTTAAGGTACACAATACTTTTTTATATTCTATGAACATGAACATTTATAGCCAAATTTCATCATGTGAAGCTTCTAATGTCATATTTATGAAATTATAAGTTACACATTTTTTCACATATAAGGTCATTGAAAAAAAGAAGTTCTATTCTTAGAGCTTAATATCATGGTTTTATTTTTCATTTTGGAGAACCTCTTTGAAATGTTCAAAAGTTGTTTCTGACTATAATCAATATCCTTCAATCTATGGGTGAGAAAGAACATGATGATGAGATTCTTATGGAAAAGACAATAGATATTATGCCAAATGTGTGGGAATCCAAAAGATTCATGATTGATGAGAATATGAAGGTTTCAAACATTACTCTTGATGTGTTATTTGGGACTCTTCTATAGAATGAACCCAAAATTCAAAGAGATGTAGAGATAAATAAGAAAAATAATGTTAATGACATTGTTTTATTCACTGCAACATAAAATCATTTGAAATCCATTAATCCTGAAAGAGTTACTAGATCAAAATCCAATAAAGGTACTGTTATATCTAAATCATGAGATAGTGATCATTCTAACAATAAAATTTCAAATATTTCTTGATGGATGAAACCTATTACGGGAAATAAATATTTCCTTATAGATACCATAATAAAGATAGAAAGGATAAGAAATATTAATAAGGTACTTGTTATGAATGCAAGAGGGCATGTCATATCAGAGCATACTATCCTATGCTCACGAGAAAAGAAAAAAATGATATGCATTCAGAAAGAAACAGGAGGAAGTAATACAATTCAATTTCTAAGAAAGAATTAAAATCTAATGACACTATGAGTGAATGTGTTGGTGATTATTTGATTATTCATATGATATGGAATCATATTAACAGAAGAAATTTAGTCTTACGACTTTAATGACTTCTAAAAATCAATATCTCAGGGATAAGGTGAATACTACTGAATCTTTATCCAATATTTCATTAAATAAATAATTTCATAATAAATAATTTTTTAAATCCTTAGATAAATAATCTTCCTCATCAAAAGATAACACTTTACCTAATATTGAAGTAGTATATAGGGTTTCCATGTTTCATTATAATGAAAATAGAAATATCAACAAGAATCATAACAAGTAATAATCTAGAATATATATTTTAACAAAATAAGTATCAGATATTTCGAAAGAACATGAAAAAAAAATCTTGATTTTTAATATATTTCCAAATACTATATGGAAGGTAATTTTGAGAAGGATTAACTTTCTGAGGATTATGAAAATGTTATTTATAAGAAAAATGTTTTAGATACTAACTCAAATTATAATTCTAATGACTATAGGGGTAATAATTTATTCATCAGACTAAAATCTGAAATATTTTCCTTAAAGGATCTTTTATCAAACATAACTCATGGAAACAAAGGTTTTGAGAAAATGTATTGACAAATTATTCCTCTAATTAATAATTCTACATTTGGTTATTAATATTCAAAAGTATTTTTAAGTCATAATAATTTTGTTCCCCAATGGTATCCTTTGTGAACTAAGTGTCAATGTGGTGGACATTGGGTGAAAAATTGTTCTTTAAATAAATCCAAATCGTTACGTTTTTATAAAGCTTAATTTTCTATGAAAATGTGGGTACCTAATATTTTACATTCTAACAATTATGGATCCAATAATGTTTTGATTCTAGAAGTCTATGTATTTTATATTAAAGAAAAAAAAGGAAGTCAAAATCATAATACAAGGTTCATGGATAATCGATGTTCCTGGAATGTGACTAGTAACAAAAAAATCTTTGAAAATATTATCATGATGGAAGGTGGAAAATTTACATACTAAGATAATGATCACAAAGGAATTGTTTGTATAAGAAATATTATTATTCTTGGAAAATCATTAATTTCAAATGTTTTTGTTTGTTAATGGTCTTAATAACAGCCTTATAAGAATAATCACATTATGTAATTAAGGTTACCCTGTGAATTTTAGGAATGATGAATGAATAGTACACAATTCCAAGGAAGAGTTTATTCTCTCTACCAATAAGCATGATAATGTTTATATACATAAGTTAAGAGACCTTATAAGCCAAGACATAACTTTCCTTAGTGAAATGGAAGATCAATCGTGGTTATGACATAAATACTATGACACTATAACCTTAGGAACCAATGGAAACTCTCAATGAAAAGACTTGTTATGTATCTACCAAAGCATATATTTAATTCTTCAAAATTTTGTGATCCTTGTCAATATGTAAAGCAACATAAGTCAAGAATTGAATCAATTAATGAAGTCTCAAATTCTGAATAACTATAGCTAGTGCATCTGGATCTTTTCATTCCAACACAAACTAGAAGTATTGGAGGCAAATACCATGTATTTGTTTTAGTGGAAAATGTCACTAGATTAAAATGGGTATATTTTATAGAAAATAAATTTTAAGCCTTTTCCAATTATCAATAATTTTTTAAATGTTTAAAATCATAAATACACTCCATTGATATCTATTCATATTGATCATGGGGAATAATTGGAAAATTCAGATTTTAAAACTTTTTGAGTAAGAATGGCATTACTCATAACTTCTCAGATCTGTGAACTCCTCAACAGAATGGTATTGTTTAAAGAATAAATTTTATTGTCCAATAGATAACTTGAAACATGTTGAATGAATATTCAATTGCTAAAAATTTTTGTCCTGAAGCTACTAGTAAATCTTACTATATTACAAATCATGTTTTAGTCACACCTTTTCATAATAAAACACCTTATGAATTATGGACTGGTCGAAAACCTGATGGTTTTACATAAAATAATTTGGATTCAAATTATTCATAATAAATATTAAGGATAACCTACATAAATTCTAATACAAATCCAATTAATTAATTTTCATAGGCAAGTCCATGACTTCTATGGCATATAGACTGTTTAACAAAAATTCATGTACTGTTGAAGAAATTGTACATATTGAATTTTATGAAACTAATCCTTCATTTTCTAAACAACCATAACCAACATCCTCAGATGTGTTTTACAAAACATATTATCAACCATTGTTGGAAAATTCTTCTAATAATGGAAATAATAAAGAAAATGTTCTTGAACTATTTAGCCTCAAATATGTTTTACCCTTTGTTGTTGAATAGGTTAGGAAAATTCCCAATTCAGTTTTTTTATTCATAATCATCCCAGTGATAGTATCATTAGTGATTTGAATAAAATAATATATACTATAAGTTATTTAAGAAATTAAGTAGCTCATCGATCATTTATTCCCTAATAAGAATTAAAATCACTGATGAAACTTCGAGTGATCATCATTGGATTAAGGCTATACCAGATGAACCAAATGAATTCTAATGAAATAAATTTTGGACCGTGGTTGAAAGAAATAAGGAATATTTTGTAATTGGAGTAAAATGGGTTTTTAGAAATAAATATAATGAAAATGGAATAATTATAAGATGAAAATAAAGAATAGTTTCTAAATGCTATAATCAATAGGAATTAATAGACTATAAAGAAACCTATGCTTTAGTATCTAGACATGAATCTATTCATATTCTACTAGCCATTAGAAAATTATTTAATTTCCAAAATTTTCAAATGGATGTGAAGTTTACCTTTCATAATGGATATGTTGAAAAGGATTTTTTTGGTTGAACATCCTCTTGGTTTTGAAGACACAAAATATCTTGAACATGTTAACACAATTACTAATGTTTTATATGGAATAAAACAAGTCATTCGTTCTGGGTATTACATAATAACACAAGTTTTCTTACAAAATAGTAATGTTAATGGAATTATTGATCCAAACCTTTTCATAATGATAGATAAGAAAGAAGTTTTTATTTTTCAAATTTATGTTGATGACATTATATTCAGATCAAATCCACAATCCATAACTGATTAATTTGCGAATATTATTAAATATGATTTTGAAATGAGTATTATGGGTGAGTTATCATTTTTCAATAGTTTTCAAATTTATTAAAAAAATGAAGGAACTTATATAAATTAACATAATTTTATAAAATATCTTCTTAAAAAGTAGAAATTTGATAAAACTGAAAGTATAAGTACTTCAATCAGTACCTCAAACACTCTTGATCTTGGTGAAGATGGGAAACCAGTAGATTAAACTTCATTTAGATATATGATAGGAAGCTTATTATACGTAACAACTTGTCATCTAGACTTAGTGTTTTTAGTATTCTTATGCGTATGATATCAATCTAATACATTATAATACCTCTTAAAATTAGTGAAAATAATATTTCATTATTAAAATAAAACCAAAGTTTGAGGAATTTTCTTTTATTATAGAAATTATTTTATTTTAAAAAGTTGTATGGATGCAGAAATTAGTGGTTGTAGAATGGATAGGAAAACTACATCCAGAAAAGTTCATTTCATAGGTGATTCATTAGTATCTTGGTCATGTAATTAAAAACAATTAGTAACACTCTCCACTGATAATGCATATTATGAAGTCGCTATATGTTTTTGTGCTCAATTATTGTGGATACAACACAAACTCATAGAATATGGAATAAGTATTACCAAATCAGAAATAATGTGTGATAATACTAGTTCCATTTCTATAAGGAAAAAACATGGAAATCACTATAATTCAATGAACACCCATATCTCGAATCAATTTTTAATGGATCACATATTTAAAAGAAAAAACATTCTTCAGTTTAATGGAACGCAAGATCAACATTCTCAAATTTTTAGAAAATCACTACCCTCTGATAGATTTGAATAAATTAAGATAAATTTAGTAATGATAACCATAATGTTATCATCCATATCATCTTTTTTTGTCCAAACATATATTTTCACATTATGTTAATCTTTTTTCATAGGTACAGTACATATGTTTACTCATTTATATTTTATTTTTCAATTTATTTTCAAAACCTAAAATTTTTGGAACCTAAAAACATTTAGTTCCCTAATAATGCTTTTGCGAACCTAAAAGGAACCTTATTGATACTAAAAAATATTTCTGAGAAATTTTAATGGTATGATTATTTATCTATATAATCATAATATTTTATTTTATTGTCAGTATGTCAATATTGTTTTATGAAAACCTTATCATATTAACTTTCCTCAAATCGGATTTTTCATTAAAGGTTCAAAAGAGTAGAACATATAAATACTTATATACCATTGATATTAAGAAAATATAAACAAATGGATTAATCTAGGAATATGAACCGTCACCGAGAAGCCAATATAAAGGAACCCCACTATTCGAGTCCCACATTGGTTATCTTTGTCTTTTAATGGTGATGCCCTACCTCTCTTTAAGTCAACCAATCATTTTTTTCTTTTTCCTTCAGATCTGAATATTTCATGAAGTATCATCATAGACTTTGATGACCTCAAACAAGGAAATCAAGGATTGTTTAATTTTCAATGAATGGTCAGTGGACCCAGATTGTATTGTCATGTATTATTCTTTGGTTTCAAAAATCATAAAGAAGAATAGTTGAAAAATTATTCTAAGTACCCAAACTGAAGGATCATGATCTGGTATATACTGATCTTGTTACCGAATTATATCATATAGTTCAACTTCATGAAAAAGGAGGAAGATAAACGTTATTGTTTAATAGTTATGGAATGATATATTCTTTATCTTTCAACTAGGATTCTATTTTCGTGGATATTCCTTATGATGGAGAAGAAATATAATGATCACTCATGTTTCCAGAAGATTTTCATGCCCAAGTTCTTCATTAAAGGTACTTATATTTATTATAATTCTATCTAAGAAATCCCCTGATGTCCCCACTAATCCCCCACAAAATTTGGTGGGATTTTGAGATGTTTTCATGTGAGAAATGAGGGTGCACAGTTTAGGTGCATAATTTTCCAAACCGTGGATTGAAACTGTGTGCCCATGTCTAGCTCATTAAAAATGATTTTAATTTCCAATTTTTCCCTGTTGAGTATTATCTTAGTCTACCCATTTCATCCCCACTTCTAACCTAACTTCAATGGAAGCCCTAAAATCCACTCAAATTCTTATTGGAACTCCATTTTGAAGGGGGGTTTTGTGGAGGAACATAACAAAATCCAAAGTAAGTGTTTCCCCCTCTTATTTCCTTCCCTTTTCATGATGTTTCTTCAAATTTCCCTGATTTCCCAAATTACTATAGGTTAGGGTTTCGAACCTAGTGTTTAAATTTGTTTATTCATTGTACAATATTTTTATTTTAGGCTCGACCTACCTTCCATGAGGTGCGGTGGTGGTGCGAAATAATTTTCCCACAAATGATTCAATTTTTTAAAACTTTTGGTAGGTGATTCCATGTGTATGAAATAATTATGATTTATATTTCTTTGTTTATAATATTTTAATGTTTATACCATTTCATTATTGGAAAAAATCTGTTTTACTGGTACTTGTAAAGAAAATGATGTTTATGTGCCGTTTTTATGTGAAATTGGGGTTTTTTATAAATATATCATATTATTTAATTTGGGGATACACTATAACAATTTAAATAATTTTATGACCTATATTTGGGATTAAAATTATGTTCTTAATGTTTATCTCTCCCGATCGTTGCTGCAAAAATTTGTTTTAATGGTGTATGTGAAGCATATGAACTTTAAGTGTCATGTTTGTGTGAAAATGGAGGTTTTATAGTGATATAAATTCTTAGTTCATATGGGGATTCCCTATAAATGATTTTTTTTGTGTCAATGAAAGGTATTGGGATGAAATTTTGTTTGGTGACTTATAAGTGTGCAAATAGTGAGCTAAGTGGGGATTTTAATGAGTTTTTGGAGAAAAACTATGTGAGATTTTGGGAAGTTGTTTTATTGAAAATAAAAATGTTTTATTTTGTGTTTTAATTGGTATAACGTGTGTATATCTAATGTATTTTTTTGTGTGACCAATAATGGTGTTTTTATTGAAAATGAATATATGTATCATGTTGAAATTGTTTTACCATAATGGGGGAAGCCTGGGTACCTAGAAGGGAGGATATGTACTAGTACGCTTCTGATCCAGATGGGGTTTTTTACTATTTCACTAAGAAAAATGGATAAATAACACAATAAATAAACTATATTGAAGATTATTGGTTACTAATATGTTTTATATATGTTTACTACAAGTGTCCCTTGCATGGGAACTGATTCTTTTATGGTTATTTCACACTGACGTACAAGGTACATTGGGCCCGAGAATGTCGAGTGCCTAGGAGTGTTCCTAGTTTTGGTGCTCATTGGATTGTTGTATTTAACCATGTATTAGGGTGTGTTTGGATGTAAATTATAGTTGATAAAATTTATTATTAAAATTTGTTAACATTAAGAATTTTTATTTCAAAAACTATTTTTAATTGAAAGTTTCATTTTATGGAATTTATCGCTACGTTTCCTTACAAATGAAAACTATGTGATTTTTCACATTGTATTGCATACTCAATGAAATATTTGGGAGGTATAATATTGGGATTAGGATCACTCACTACATACACCCCTTGGGAGTAATTATACATGAATATCTTTGACACAGGTAAAGGCAAAGCCTCGCGTGAAGGCGGTTCATGTTGTTACTCCCCTCCTATGGTGCAGTGTTGTGGAGATGGCTCGAGTGTGATGACCTCTTGTCATGTGGAGTATTTGTGGAATATTTGATACTATTTATATTTATGTTTGGACCTATTTAATTTATTTAAAACCATGTATTCAGATCTGATTTATGTTAAGGCTTGTTTGGCATGAAAATTTTAGATTCATATTATTGATTTTTTTTTAATGTTTTATGATTTCATACCCATTTAAATCATTCCCAATCCATATTTGTTGATACCTGGGATCTTGTTACAGCCCATAGAGATAGAGAATTATCTTAAGGCCTTGTTGTGGGCTAGGCTTGGTGGAGGTTTTTATGGCGACCAGATTTGGTTCATGACAAAATTGTATTAGAGGAGGACAATGTTTTTTGGTTACATGATGATTTTGGGATGAGTCAGTCTAGACACGAGCTATGAATATCGGGACTCAGAGTATTGGTAATGAGTATGGTGTTGGGCTCGTACTTCTCTTGTAAGACCTTGAGTCACCGTTGGAAATTTTCATTATTTATTTGTCTTTTCTTTCTAGCGAGACGTGTGGGTTGCAGACTACACGTGGAAATCGGGTGGGGTTGGATTAGTTGTCTCTTTTTTCATTTTAATGTTTTTGGATTATTTATATTTGATGTAATTGATGATATTTTATGAATTTTTTTACTGATTTTTCCTTGTGACAATTGCCTTTTTGTAGCAACAAGCCTCCCTGAAAAGCTCCCGTGAACCCATGGGAGGAAGCCAAAGAGAGTTCTCCCATACCACTTGATCACATGCTTCTAGAGGAGGTGGTTCAGGCTCTCCAAGCACTAGGTCATAGACTAGCTCCTATTTCAGCTCATGTTAGAGAATATGAGGCTAGTCCAATGATGTACGAGGCCCAGGAGTTCCTAAATAATAGTCCTCCTACCTTTCAAGGTTTCATAGAACCCAAGGAAGAAGGTGAATGGATCGAAAGGATCAAGAACATGTTCTAGTTCCGGGATACACCCAAGGATATTAGGGTGACGTGCACATCATTTCTATTGGAGGACTCCAACCACATGTTGTGGTAATTAGTACTTCAAACATGGAAGAATGAGTAGATGTGTCAGGGATATTTCAAGGTCGTCATCAATGAACAGTACTACCTAGAAAAGTTGGATTATGGTAGATCTCGAGATTTCATAGACCTTGTTCAGGGGAATCATTCTGTGATAGAGTACGCGAACCATTTTGTTGAGGTAGTTCATTATGCGCTTGGAATCATCTATAATGAACAAGTGAAGGACCAAATGTTTGAGAAGGGCTTTTGAAAAGATATATACTCCTAGGTTATCTTGTTCAAGATGAGTACCTATGCTGAGGTCGTTAACCAGGCATGTATGGTGAAGATTGACCATAAAGGCAGGTCTGGTTTCCCAAGATCAGTATCCGTAGGGGGTTGTGTTATCCCTTTAGAGTAGAAAATAAAGCAAGAGGAATAGGTGAAGAAGAGATATAGTAGTTCGGACCAAACTTCCAGGTAGTTTTCATCTGCGGCCTCTGATGTGAGATCAGTTATGTTCCACCAGTGTGGGTGATCGGGGCACATCCAAAAAACAAACCCACTTCCTCCGAAGACGTATTACAAATATTGATTTATGGGTCACTTATAACACTTTTTCCGGGTGGCACGTCCACTTACAAGTGGGGCAGGGGTAGTGGCTTCAAGAGGAGTTCCATATCAGTCATATCCCTCAAGGATGCAGGGATCAATTTTTCGTGGATGTAGTGGCAGGGATGGGTAATCTTCTGGGATGTGCCAGTTTAGGGCATAACTATAGACTAGTGGCCATTCACGGGTCGAGAACAAACATCTCCATGTGGTAGATCAGACACCTGTAAGATCAGTGGTCGGACCGTTGACAATTTTAGTTACCTTTTTAATCGCATATTCTATAGATGCTACTCCATTTGATAATGGATCCTCTGTTTCATTCATTTATGAATGTTTTGTGGACACACTGAGTTTTCCAATAGAGTTTTTGTATTTTTCGATGGATTTGTTGATGTCGTAGGAAAATGAGAAGGAGAATGGTCTCAGGTGCCTATCGTGTTCACTTTCTGTGTCAGGGGTTGAGATGGAGTGGGACCTCATGGCCTTATAAATTGAAATATTTTACATAATACTTATCATGGATTCGATAGTACACTTGTACGCACACATTGATTTCTATAGGCGGTGGGTTAGTTTCCTGACACATGATGGGAGTCGTCTGTTTTTTCTTGGAGAATGGGATCCTCATTTGAGTCGCAAAGGACCTACACTCCTAGAGTTGGGAAGTTTAATCTTGCATTTATTTTTGAAAGAGATAGATTAATATGGTATTTCCCCTGAAGGTTCACTACCTCATGTATTGAATGAGATTCTGTAGGTATTCCCAGATGATATTTTAGGTTTTCCACCAGAGTGGGGTGTGGAGTTCTTAATTGATCTCGGGTCGGGAACACAATCAATGTCTCCTCCCTCATATCGAATGGCCCCACTGAGTTGAAGAAATTAGATATATAGTTTGATGAATTAGAATCCAAAGGATTCATTCATGATATCATCTCTCCTTGTGCCGCTTAAATTCTATTCATGAAAAAGGATGATGGATACATATAGTTGTGCATTGACAACTGGAAGCTGAATAAGGTGAAAATGAAGAAAAAATATCCCTTTCCCTTAGTATATGTCTTGTTCGATTAGTTTAAGGGGGAAACTTGGTTTTATAAGATCGAATTGCTTTTAGGATATCATCAACTGAAGGTGAAATTGGTAGATATCCCTAAGACAACCTTCTGAAGCAGGTATGCCAACTTTGAGAATTTGGTAATGCCCTTTAGATTAACCAATAATCCAATGGTTTTATGGAACTCATTAACAGGGTGTTGTACCAGTATCTCAAATCCTTCATTGTTGTGTTTGTGTATGGCATTCTATTATACTCTTGCTCTGAGGAAGAACCTGAACATCACTTGAAAATTGTTTCAGGAACCTTCCAAGAGCATCAAAATTAAAAAAAGCTTTTCAAAATTATATTTTGGATCAAGGAAGTGATATTTTTGGGGCATGTGATCTTAGATCCGAGGTTTTTTGTAGAACTCATGAAGATTAGTGCAGTTATTTCATGTGATCATCTAAATAACATGTTCGAGATCGAGAGTATCCTCAACCTGGCTGGTTATTACATGTGATTTGTTCAAGATTTTTCCGACTATTCTTCACCAATGAATGCGCTCACCCGAAAGGGGTGAAGTTTGTATGGGGCCAAGAATGTTAGTAATTATTTGTGGAGATGAATAGGAAGATGACTACCACCCCATGCGGAGTTTCCTAGAGGCTAGAAAGGGGTATGCGGTGTATTGTGACCCCTCATGTATTGGTATTGGGTGCATGATTATATAGGATGATTGCATGGTGGCGTATGGATCTCACCAACATCGACCACATGAATAGAATTACTAAACCCATGACTTGGAATTAGAATCTATGATTCATGCTTTGAAAACATAGTGTTACTACCTCTTTGGGGAGATATTTTTGGTCTACTCTGATCACAAAATCATGGCCTATATCTTCATGCAGAAGAACCTAAACTTAAGGAAAAGGCATTGGTTCGAGTACATGGAGGGGTTAAAATATGAAATTGTATATAACTCATGAAATGATAAGGTGGTGGCTGATGCCTTGAGTGGATGAGTTCCAGTTCAGGCTTTGAGGAAGTCCAATGTTGAGTGGAAATTGATGAGGCCCTTTGCTCAGACACATGTGGGGATGAAGAGTGTAGTGGAGGTTAATTCTTGGGGAGTGTATAGTTGAATCATTCTCTGGTGGATCTAATTAAGTGGGAACAACCTAATGATGAGATTTTTCCATGGGTAAAGAAGTTTCTTCAAGGTGGGGAGATGTCTTCTGATTGTTCATAGTCTCTAGAGGTAATCTTGTACTTCAAAGGCTATTCAGTAGTGTCTTTTCCTCTATAAAATGTTGGGATGCAGGATAGCCACCAGTCTCAGTGGGTTGACCAACTAAGTGCCACCAAGATGTATTATGCAATTTGTCGATAGATCTGGTGGCCAGGTATGCGACGATACATAACTGACATTGTGTTGAGATGCTACACATGATAACAAGTGAAAGAGGAGAACCAATGGCCCTCTTGTTTTCTCCAACCACTACCCATTCCATCATAGATGTGGGAAGAGATTTTCATGGACATCTGTATTGGATTTCCCCATACACCTTGAGTTAAGAAAAAAAATTGGGTTGTTATTGATCATCTGACAAAATCATCCCACCACATTCTGATCAGAGATATAGATAAAGTTGATGAGTTGGACCATTAGTATCTTCAAGCGGTGGTAAGGATCCATAGAATTCTATTAGCAATTCTCTGAGATAGAGACCCCCATTTCACTTATCGTTTTTGGGAAGGCCATCAGAAAGGCCTTGGGGGCATATATTAAGTTGATCATGGAATACCATCATCAAATGGATGGTTAGACAGAGTAGGCAAATCATATTTTGAAGGACATCCTCCATGCATCTGTTCTGAAATTTGGAGGTTCCTAGGATACCAATTTTGTATTGGATGAATTTTCCTATAATAACAATTTCAAATCCCCAATTATAATCTCCCCTTTTGAGGTGCTCTATGGTTGGACATGTCGGTCCCTCATATGTTGGTTTGTGGTAGGGGAGACATCTCTATTGGGGTCGAGCCATGTGTAGGAGACTTTTGAGAAGGTCAAATTGATTAGACGTTTTTTTAATAGCATAGAGTTGTCAGAAATCTTATTCTTACTGGTGGGGTCGAGACCTAGAGGTTTATGTGGTTGATAGTGTATTCTTGAATGTCTCCCCTAGTGTGAGCCATCATCGATAGGGAAAATAATGGAAGCTGACGCCACTGTATATCGGACCTTTTTAAATAACTGAGCATATTTGAAAGGTGGAATACATGTTGGCTTTACCTTGTTAGCTAACATCCATCCATGATGTATTACATGTCACCTAGTAGAATAAATATAACCCGGATCCATCCCATGAACTGAACTTGGAGTAGTTAGATATAGATCCCGATTTAACTGTTGTCGAGTGGCGGATGCGAATAGTGTAAATCCAAGAAAAAGTGCTCGAGGGGAAGTGTATTCCACTTTTCTAGGTTTTTCGGAAGAATTTTAGTGATGAAAATGTGACCAATGAGAGGAATTTATGGATTGGGACCGAGTACCCATTCTTGTTTTCAGATATTGCCTCTAGTAGACTTTCTGGGATGGAATGTTTTCATGGTGGGGAGAATTGTGACATCAAAGATCATCATTAAAAGTACTTATATTTATTATATGTTTATACTATAAATCTCCCTAAGTCCCCTATAAGCCATCATAAATTTTGGTGGCATTTGGAGATGATTTGATAGGATAAAGAAGGTTTCATAGTTATTTTTCACGGTTTTCCGAACCGTGCACACAAACCATTTTCCCATGTATAGCTCATTAATTTTTGTTATTTTCTAATTTTCCCTATAGATATTTATCCGAGTCCTCCCCATTCATCCCCACATCAATCCTAACAGCCATAAAATCCCTCAAACCCACTCAATCCCTCATTGGAACTCTATTTTGAAGGGGGATTTAGTGGAGTAACTTCACACAATCTCAAGTAAGTGTTTGTCCCTCTTAGTTCCACCCCTTTTCAGGAAGTTTTTTTAAATTGTTTTTATTTCACAAATGACCATAGGGTTGTGTTTTCAAACTAGGGTTTAAATTTTGGTTTTCTTGGTCCATTATTTTTATTTTAGGCTCGATCTATCTTTATTGAGGTGCAGTGGTGGTGCGATTGAATTTTGACACAATGGGTTCATTGTTTTAACAATACTAGTAGGTGACTCCTGGTGTATGAAATACTTGTGAATTAACTTTCTATGTTTATAATATTTACATGTTTCTCCCATTTTATTATTGGTCCAAAAATTGGTTTTTGTGGTACTTGTAATTCAAAGTAATTTTACGTGCCATTTTTATATTAAATTGGGGGTATTCATAGAAATAATTTATTGGTTCATTTGGGGATGCCCTATAACTACTTAGTATATTTTATTAAAATCTATTAGGGCTGAAAATAATGTCATGAATATTTATCTCACTTGTTTATTTAAAATAAATTTTCTTTAATGGTCTTTGTGATGCATATGAACATTAAGTGCCTTATTTCTATGAAAATTGAGGTTTTACAAAGATATCACATTTGGGTTCATATGGGAATGCCCTATAACAAATTTTTTGGTTTCATTGAAAGTTATTGGGAGAAAACAAATAGAAAAATAACTCACAGATAAATAGTGGTTCGGGGAATAGAAGGCCCATATTCCACTCCACCAATGATCTACTCAACAAGCTCAGTGATTTTTACTATATGGAACTCTTATCAACAGGAAATAAACATCTGAGTACATGTAATTGACACCTTTATATGATAAGGCTAAAAACAGATCCTTTTGGTTCATACACAGAACTAAATACACAAATTAGAATGAGAAGACAATTTCACAAAATAAAAAGAGTATTCGTCTTGAAATACATTCAAATTGTTCTTCATAATTGCAAGAACATGAAACTAACAGTCAATAGATCATCATCTTTAGAAAGAATGATCCTCATGTAGAAATAGTTCTGATCCAATCCAGATTCAATAGATATTGAATTAAATTCAGTAACTCTAACAATAATGGATTCACAATAAATATTCAATGTAGAAATGATGACTCTTCAATGCGTTTCATCTACATTAAAAAAACAGTGCTCGATAGATCATGGTAGTAGTAGATATGTGTGACTCATATATCTCTATAAAACGGTAGTGAAAAAAACTCAATGAATTTTTCTTATAATCGTTTCACAATGATCCATTACAAACATTGTAATTCAAAATAACCCAGATATATATAATAAACAAATTAATATTCCTTTCAAATTTAGATCGACAAAAGTCCCCATTAGAATCATGATATTGAAAAGCTTGGATAACAGATCAGCCATAACTCTCTTATATATTTGGCATTAAAATATCCTCTTAAATTGATCCAATGAATAATAGATAAATGACCGTGAATTAGTCAAAGACACGTTTTAAAATTAGGCTTTTAATATGGCTTGGAATTATCCTAATAATCAGATTAATGGTCGTTTCTCAATAAAGTCAAATTTTAAATTTCTGATGCCAAACGTAGGTTTGAACTGCATAGCATACATTCTCTGAACATAAGGTTCACAACGTAAGGTTGAAAAGGAATGTATGGTTTGATGATCCATTCTTCAAATGTAAGGTTGATCTCAAACATAAGGTTGACCATCCATACATTTCTCTTCATCTTTTAAATGTACAATATACAATCCACACATTTAGAAACTTCTAAACATAAGGTACATGATTCAACATAAGGATATTTAGAAAATTCATATTTGTGAACCATACTTTTGAGAAACAAAATTGACATTCCAATTTAACGTAAGGTTATTCTTACATACTATTCTAATATCCCAAATATAAGGTTCCTTCCAAACGTATGGTTCTTCTTTCATACATTTTTGATAACGTATGGTTTCTTAACCATACTTTTCTAAAAACCTGTAAGTGACATATTTCATCCTTACGCTACGCTCCTCAATGTAGGGTATGAATAGTGTTTCCAGAACATGATAAAGTGATTTCCAAACACCTAGAGCATGAACAATGTTTTCATAACATGCTAATACGCTTAAACAATTGCTGAATACTTTATCAAATATTCCATGTTGACCAAGACCCCTAAATATTATTTTTATATAGAGAAAAAAATAATATTAATTTCCTAAAATATACTCAAAGTAAAATCATTAGAATAAATAATAAGGTTATTTGTGAACATCAAAATCATCATAAAGAGATAGAGTATTCTTCTCAATGATATCCCCTTAATAAAATAGAGTGTTCTTGAAAACAAAACTTGCACAAAAATCTCCCACTTTTTGATGATCACAAAACTCTTGAAATAAACAATGAAATTATATTACAAATTTAATTGAATATAATTTACATGTTTGGAAAGAGAAAAAAAATATTTTTTTTTACAAAATCAGTTCTTAATTTTTACATTTTCTCCACCTTTATACAGTAAAAAAGAAAATTATCCCAAAAAATATTTATATTGTGTTTATCCATGTTTCTCCCCCTTTTTGTGAAATAAAAAATAATGATAGAAGAAATAATAGAATACATTTTAATGTAGCACTAAACCTATGTAAATGCTATGATAAATTATTTATCAATATCTGAATTTGGATTTCTGACATTCTAACATGGATAGCACAGTAATAATAATTAATACATAAACATGGGATGTAAATATATTTTATTGAAAATATAATTACATGTATATTAAGGACAATGAGAATTTAGGTTTGGATAAAAAGGTTTAAGAAATGGGTTTTAGTTCCTCTGAATGATTTCCTTGATCTCTACCATCATTATTATCAACCTTTTCATGAGTACATCACCTAACTAGACTATGAGATCCCTTCCTTCCGGAGTCAGATGGCTGTCTTCAATCTAATTGACTTTAAAAAACTCATGTAATCTATTTTACTTCTCTATAAAATAATCGAGTTTCTCTGTGAATCTGTTCAAAATAACATGGATCCCTAGTTCATATAAGGTAATATAGTCAACTAGATACTTTTTATTATACATGAGAATAGATAGTGGAGCACAATTACACTATTAGTCCCACAGTCTGTCATTCATAGTGCTCATTACTGCGGTAATGGCCTGAAATTACCTTATCAAATCCGGTGAAGTACCTAATGCACCTGCTTGACTGTCCCTGACAGTTGCAAACTGTTGCTCCAAAAAAATTCTAAAATATACCACCTATGACTTCATTAAAATTTCATTTTTCATTTTTCCAACATTAGCTAAATTTTCATTCTTAAAAACTGCCACTTTCATTTCTGAAACTGATCTATCGTTCACGTTTGGATGCTTTTGTGTCACCTTTTATAATTCTCTTATCAAAGATACATTTTCATCTTAAACATTATTAAATTTTCGAATTAACTCCTACACATTATCATTATCAGAATCATATACACCTTGTGTTTGATTCTTAGTCTGGGATTCCACTAGATTTATTAGAGTTAGAGGTAGGGATATAGCATCTGACTTCTCTTCATCGTTCCTATATACTGGCTTCTCTAGTGATTTTTCCTTCTAGTTCTTTCATAAATCATCCACAGAAAAATACTAACCAATAATTTCTGTATGAATTTTCCGAATGGTTCTCAACTTGATTAAAATTCACAAGCTCTTGGTTATCATGATAATCTTCTTCATTGTTTTCCTCTAAGACAGGTTCCTCTAATATAAGTTCCTCTTGAGCTATTTATCCAAGAAAAAATTTAGTAGGCTATACAATTACAGATCTATCCACTTCATCTTCTTCAAAATATTCAACAGTTGGATGCAGAATTTCATTTTCTACTTGAGGAGTCACCTTAATCAGAGAAACCGTTTGATGTGAAATTTCATATACTGTAGATTATCTAATAATTATTTAGCTATGAAGAGGTTTATTTGCTCCAACATTTTCTTGAACAGGTTCTCACCATCTTGAGCCACTCTATGCCTTCCCCTATGAAGTCCTTGTTGACATTCCACATCAGTAGGTGTATCAACAGTCTCAAATCTCAGTCCTCTTGTGGTTCCACTTACTCCAGATTCTGTCATTCCTTCCTTAGATTTTTCAGGTTTCTCCCCCTGAGAAAATTATTAGTATTCCTCATCTCCAACAGGCATATGATTTCCTTTCATAGTACTCTAGAAGTAGCCAATCATACATAGAGTTCTTGCATTGAAAATATTACTGGGATGGAATCTTACTCAGGCATCTATTAATCTCACCATATCAGACATAAACATTAATTTGGAAATGAATCATCTATAGGGATAAAAGATCATTCTAGCCTCTGTATGGTAGTAGTAATTGAGATATGTTACCATATATCTTGTAAAATTTAACTTCGTTTCACTCATATTAAAAAACATTAAATACATGTCAGGAAACAAAATCTTTTCCTTCTCTGACATCCTAGGTGCAATCCCTGTTTGCACAAACATAGAAAGAATCTTCTGATCAGGTTCCAGATCCTTAAATAACATTTTTCTTATGCTTGTAGAACAAAATAAAAATTACATCATGTATTCATACTTTTATTCATTATCTCTAATATGATTTAAATAGAAATGATAAACTCCCTCTTGGAGGTAGTTTAAGATTATAGATATTTCAACAGATGAGATTAAAAAAACCCAATTTTCATTTTTTGAATATATTGTGTCCTATGTATCTCCAAGACTGAACTGGAAAGATTTGAAAAAGTTAAAAAACTCTACCTCATATAGAAACACTATATTTTCTCCACTGAAATTTTGCTCTAGATTTTGAAATTCTAGGGCTTTCCACAGCATTAGATCCTTTTAATACAACCATTCTAGGCTGATTACTTTTCGCTATTAAAATTTCTTCCTACCCTGCATTGATGCATTGAATTACTAGATTATCCTTCCTTGATTCTATTTTTCTTGGAAATTTCTATTTCAAATTTCTGAATTCTCAATGGTTTAGGGTTTTGAATGTTTAGTTGAAGGTAGACGAATGTGGTAATGGTTATTTGGGTATTTGAAATGTTTTATGAAAATGAACGGGTTTGAAATTGGAAATGGTTTCTGACATCCTTGATTCCCATTTAATTTTGAACATAGTAATTATTACATTATTTAAATATAAAAACTCATGTGGAAAATGTTTAAAGTAAAACTAATGATTTTATTAAACTATTCAAAAAACATGTAATAATAGAAACAAATAAAATAAGAATTAAAATAATTAATTTAAAATTAAATTTTCATTTAAAAATAAATAATCCTAGATCCCCCCTATTAAAATTAAAACATTAAATGGGAATTGGTTTAGTCAAAATATTAGCTAATTGAATTTCAATACTTATAAATTCTAGGAATTAATCCTTTTTAAGAACATGATATCTTAGAAAATGTTTTCTAATGTAAATATTCTAAGTTCTATAATGATAAATAGGGTTTCTGAAATATTTATAAAAAATTTATTATCACATAAAATAGGTAAATTATTAAAATTTAGTCCATAGTTTATAAGAGTGTTTTTCATCCAAAAAACATGTTCACAAAAAATACCTGCAGATATATATTTTGTTTTAGCTGTTGACAGTGAAACTAAGTGTTTTATCTTACTATACTATGAAACTAATGATTTTCTTAAAAAGTGACAAGTCCCTGAGGTGACTTTTCTATCTAATCTACAGCTTCTAATGTCAACATATGAATATTAAATTAAATTAAAGTCAGATGTTTTTTGATCGATAAGAGATTGGAAAAAAGTTCATTTAGAATATCTAAAAATTCATTTGACATCACTTAAGTGAGATTCTTTAAGGTCATATTGAAATCTAGCACAAAGACATACAGAATACATTATATCTATCCTGCTATAAGGAAGATATAATCAAATATCAATCATACCACTATATAACTTTTTGTTAACTGATTTTCCAATTTCATCTAGATCATGTTTTATATTAGCACACATAGGTGTTTTATAGTCTTTCTGTTTTGAAGTTAAAATTTCATTATTAAATCAGTAATGTATTTTCTTTGATTTAAAACATTTACAAAATATTTTTGATAAATTTGGATTCCTAAATGAAAATTAATTCTCCCATCATACTCATTTTAATTTTTTTTTTTGCATTAAATTTAAAAACTCATGACAACGTTTTTTATTTGTTGAACCAAAAATTATATCATCAACATAAATATAAACCAATTAAATATTAGAGTTGAGCATTTTCTTAAACAATGTTGGATCTTCCATACCAATAGTAAAATCAGTTTTTAAAATAATGGAACTTACTCATTCATACCAAGATCTAGCTGCTTGTTTAAGGCCATAAATAGTGTTATTATGTTTTAAAACAGAATATTGTTTTTGTGAATTAAAAAAACTAGGAGGTTGCTCAACATAAACTTCCTCCAAAAAGTAACCATTTAGAATGTCATACTTAACATCCATCTGAAATAATTTAATGTTAATATGAGATACATAGGCTAAAAGGATTATAATAGCATCAAATATAGATACAGGTGAAAAGGTATCATCATAATATATACCTTCTTCCAAATTATAACCTTTAACTATTAGTCTTGGTTTATTTCTAGTCATTATTCCTTGATTATTTGTTTATTTCTAAAGATACATTTTTTTCCTATAGCACGATAGTTCTAAGGACTTTCAACTAAGTACCAAACATTATTTTTTTGAACTGGTTCAGTTCTTGTTGCCTTGATAGCAACCAACTTTCTTCAACTAAGGCTTCTTATAATGTCTTAGGTTTAATTGGGATAGAAAGGTAGATAATTCAATAATATCTCCTAATCAAATTCTAGTTTTTATTAAAGTGTCTAGGTCTCCTATAACAGTTTCTAAAGGGTGAGTTTTTAGGGTTCTAGAATATCTAGGTATTACACTGTTAGGTTCATCAATGTCATGTTATTCTGAACTGAACTGAATTTTATTTGAGTCTTCATCAAAATAATCTTTCATGTTCTCAAGTATCATGTTATCATTAGAGTTAGATTCATCAATTTGGACTTTCTTAATATCAATGGGATCAGATTCATCAAATTTCACATGAACTTATTCTTCAACAATCCTTGAATTTTTATTAAAATATCTCTAATCTTTGGAAGTAGTAGAATATCTTAAACAATGCCTTCATCAGATTTTGGATCAAACTTACCATGAATGTCCTTGGTGTTTAAGGTGTAAACCTTGAATTCAAAATCTTTAACGTAAATTACATAAGGTTTTCTATTAATCCATATTTTAGAGGGTGTATTTTTAATAATTAGCCTAATTAAAACTCTATTCATTATATAACAGTCTATGATTAAAGCTTCTACCCATAAATATGTAGGAAGACTGTATTCACAGAGCATAGTCCAAACCATTTCTTGAATAGTCCAATTTATTCATTCAACAAATCCATTTTTTTGAGGTGTTATTGGTGCAGAGAATGTGTGTTTAATACCCATATTGGTGCAAAAGGAATTAAAATCCAGATTCTCAAATTCTCCCCCATGATCAATTCATAATGAAATTATTTTAAAACCATTTTCATTTTTAATATCTTTGAAAAAATGTTCAAATATAGTAAAAGCTTCATTTTTATATTTTAGAAAATAAATCGAAGTAAATCTATAATAGTCATCATCTAAAACATATATATAAAATTTACTAACCAAACATTCTATTCTTGAAGGTCCAGACTAATCCATTTGGATAATTTCAAGAGGATTATATGTAACATTTTTTTAACAGGTTTTAAGGATGATTTGTACTGCTTTCTATGTTGACATGCATCATAGTATCAATTACATTCAAATTAGAGACCAGAAAAATTAAAAACACTTTGTTTCTTAGATAACTTATGTAAATCAGATATATTGCAATGTCCAAGTCTTATGTTCCAAATCAATAGTTCGTTTATCTTAGTAGTTAATTTGTTTACTATTGTTTACACAAGGAATTTAATTCCAGGTTATAAACATTAGCAGTTCTGGGTGCTCTAAATTTATGAAATTTATCTTTAAAAACAAAATATTAGTTTTTAAAAAAATAAACAAAATATCCATCATCATAGATTTGAGAGATACTTATCCAGTTTTGTTTCAATCCTTGTACATTGATTACTTTTTTGACTGATACTGCTTATCGATATCTAATTGTTCAAAGCCACTAATTTTATCATTGGCATTGTCCCAAAATGTGACTAATACTCCATCCTTTTGAGATAGTGTTCTGAAATTTGATGAGTTTCAACTCATATGCCAGGAGCACCCACAGTCTATACAATATAAAACTTTTCTACTTCTGTGACTTGCTTCCTACAAAGGTATTTAATCATGTGGTTTTTTGGAACCCTAATTCGTTGGGTCCAATAGAGTTAGTCAGCAAAGATCTGTGAATCCATACCTAATTTATTTTTATTTTTAATAGAATCATATAAACTGAATGAAACATAGGTTTTCTTAATCCCACTTATTTTTGGTTTCCTTTAATAACATCTTTTAGATATGAGACATTTTGTACTGCAATAGTTGAAAATTTTACCTTTAATACTTGGTAAAAAAATTTCTTATACAGTTTGAGTTTCTCATCTTTCCTATCTATTCCATATATTTTTTTTAATCACTTTCTTTCCAAGAATTTAATTTAGATTATTTTATACTATTGTAAAAATAAGTGTTGCACTTTTTTATGTTTCTACTTCTGTTTGCATTTTTTTAGTTTCATTATCTTTACAGTTTCTGTTCGATGAATTATATTTTTCAATTAACTCATGATGTTGCTTTAGAAGAGTGTCTCTTTCTCATAAAATAAGAGTATGAATATTTTTTAGGGATTTATGTTTATTAAATAACTAATCATATTTCTCTTATAAAATATTTCCATAGGATGTAAGTTTATTATTTGAACAACTAGAACAATAATTTGAATCAGATGAGTAATAAGATTGCACCTCATCAGATTCTACTGTAAATCACATGTTTTATTTTGGATTTGATTCTTATTTTTTTGATTCAGACATTAAAGATCTACTAGAGTTTTCATGAAAACTCCAAGTAGCATTCATTTACCTTTTGTCTTTCAGCTTATAATCGTTGTTTTTGAAAAAATTATAATTATTTTTTTCTTTTTAATTGAGGATATCCTGGTCTAATGTGACCCATATTTTTTCATTCATAGCATCTGACTTCCTTTGGTTTTTTTTCTTCCATTTTGAAGAATATTCTGAATCCCTTATTCTTTCTGTAGAATTTACTAATCTTTCTAGCTAGCTGATCTAGTTTGACATCTGAACTGTATGAATCAGAATTCTATGATTTCACTTTGATTTCAATCATCATTTTTCTACTTTTCTTTCGAGATGTTACCTTCAATGCAGTATTTTATATTTTGACTAAAAAATTATCCTCATTCTATTCATCTTCCTTCTTATCTTCGAACTTCATCATAGATCTAATTAACTCTATCATTATAAGATCTTTGACTGGTTATGATTGCCTAATAGTAGCAAAAATTCCATGCCACTTAGGTGGTAGTACTCTTATAACTTTTAAGGAATGATCTTCTTGTTTTATAGTCTCACACAATGTAGTGATACTATTAACAATTTATATAAACCTTACATTCATTGGAGTGATGCTTTATCCTTCCAAACTTATGAATGTGTCAAATTTGAATTTTTCAGTGGCATAACTTATTTATCTGACATTTTCAATTCCTTCATAGGAAACTACGAATATCTACCACATTTCCTATGTTGTCAGGAACTATGATACTCAGTTGAATTCATCTGGTCTAAGACCATAGATGATAGCAATCATAACTTTTGAGTTCATGTCGTACAATGCTTCTATATCATCACTCTGTGATTTAAGATTCTTTGGAATCACATATGGAGGTATAATTTTTTATTAGACTCTGAATCTAAGTTTATTTAATTAGAAGATCATTTTTGATTTCCAGCATCTATAATTTCCACCGTTGAAGTAGGGATCTCGAACCACTGACATACCCTCTCATGTATCAGCCATTGTGCTCTGTATAATCCAAAAAAATTCATCTTGTTATACCTTTACCAAAAGAAACAATTTTGATACAAATTGGTGGATCTGGTTATGCCAAATAAACACAAGTGAGGGGTGAATTGTTCCCCATTCAAAAATTTCACGAATAACGATGATAATTGAGTTTGTCCATTTATATTTATCAGATTGTTTATGTAGTGGAAAATAAATAGTTAAAGAACCCAAGGATTTATAGTGGTTTGGGGAACATAGGGCCCCTATTCCACTCCACCAACGCTCTACTCAACGAGATCAGTTATTTTCACTATCTGGTCCTCTTATCAATAGACCTTCCACAAATGAGTACCGACAGTTAATACCTTTACAAGAAAATGATAAAAAAGTTCATTTTGGTTCATACAGAAAACTGAATACACATCATAGAATGAGAATGTTCTTACTGAAAATAAAAATATTATTTTTAATGAAATACTTTCCAATTGTTCTTCACAGTTGTAACAACACACAACTAACAGTCAATTCATTATCATCTTTAGAAAGAATGATCTCCAGGTAAAAGTAATTCTGAGCCGACCCTATGGTAATAAATATTGAAGCAAAATAAAAAAATATAAAAATAATGGATTCACAATAGATCTTCGATTTAGAAATAATTAATCTTTAATGTGTTTTTTATTCTTCACGGAAACAATGTTCAATAGATCATGGTAGTAATAGATCTATGTGACTCGTATATCTCTGAAAAACTGTAGTGAAAATAAACTCAAGGAATTTTTCTTATAATATTTTCCCAATGAACCATCACACACTCTATAATTCAAAATAAAAAAGATATATATAATAAGTACAATTGATTTCCATTCATATTTAGATAAAAAAAGACTCCTTTAGATGCACGATATTCAAAATATAGAATAACAGAGTAGTCCTAACATCCCTTAATAATTGGAATAAAAATATCCTCTTAAATCGATCATTTAAATCACCAATATTAATCCTTGAAGCAGTAAAATACACATTTTAAAATTGGGTTTTTAATCTGGCTTCAAATCATCTTAATAATTTACATAAAGATCGTTTATCAATAATATTGAATTTTAAATTTCTGACACCAAACGTAGGGTTGAAATGCATAGAATATATTCAATGAATGTATGATTTACAATGTATGGTTGACCAGGAACATAATATTTGACGATCGATTCTATAAAAATAAGGTTGATCTCAAACATAAGGCTGATCATCTATTCTATTCTCTTCAACTTTCAAATGTATGGTATATAATCCATACTTTTATTAGCTTCTAAATTTATGGTACATGATTCAATGTAAGGTTCTTTTCAAAAGTAAGGTTTATGAACTATAATTTTGAGAAATAAACACGACATTACATAATAATATAGGGTTATTCTTCCATACTTTTCTGATATCCCAAACGTAAGGTTCCTTCCAAATGTATTGTTCTTATTTCATACTTTTCTGATAACATATGGTTGCATAACCATACACTTTTGATATCCCATCTGTGATGAATTTCATCCTCAGACTAGGCTCATCAACGTAGAGTATGAAAAATGTTTCCAGAACACGCTAGTGTGATTTTCGAACTAGTAGAGTAAGAAAAATGTTTCCAGAAACCGCTAATATGCTAAAACGATTTCAGAATACATTATCAAGTATTCCACATAGATTCAAACACTTAAATATTATTCAAAAATAGAGAAATAAATAATATTAATTTCATGAAATATACTTCAAGTAAAATCAATAGAATAAAAATAAGGGTAATTGTGGACATCAAAATCATCATACAGAGATATTGTATTGTTCTCAATGTTATCCCCTTAAAAAATAGTGTGTTGTTAAAAACAAGACGTTCCCAATAGTACATTATTTTAAAAATTAGTAATGTGAAGAATGGTACCATCATGTCTCATATCAAAATGTACCTTACGATCTTGTTGAAGATTATTTTAATGTTCTTAGAATCTATAAAAATTAATTGATTCTCAAAAAAAAAATGATTTCATGATTATGTTGTTAAGTGACGATAGTCTAAAAAGAATGATGATTGGTATTAGTTTTATGATAAAAGAGTTCATAGATCTTACTAATAAGTATGATCAACCTACTAGAAAGAAATGAGAAGTTGGTGAATGTTCCAACCAACCCCTATGAAAAGAAAAACTAAAGAGACAAAATCATAGAAATAAACAAGTACCAACAATTGAGTTAGTATCTAATCCACCCAATCTAAAGAAACAAAATACATTCTCTGATGAAGTGGTAGCCAAGTGAAGAGGGCAGAGGAAGAAAAATAACAAAGGCGATGGAATTTTTTGACTAGACCCTACTAAGGGTATGTCCATAATGATCCATGTCGGAGAAGATATTGCGAGACAAGATAATGAAAAGGAGGAGAAGAAGAATATATCATAATCTGATATTTTCTAAGACTTACTTTGAGATACTGATAAGGAATATTAAAAAGTTTATGTACAATAATATTTATTATATGATCTAGGTCTAAATGAAACTCTGGGTGTATTTAAGATAATGAAATATATTTATATTTCGGAACCAATATTTGATGATGAAAAAGAAGAAGAAGGAGAAGAGGAAGGGTATTATGTGATAAGGATGGAGAAATAATATCAATATAAGGTGAGATCTTTTAAAATTCTATATATATGAACTTTCCAATATGAATCCACCAAGATAATTTGATAAGAAAAATCTATTCCAAAAAATAATGATTCTCAGGATGAGGTTGAAAAACCTTCAGATGGTGAGATTAGTAATAATGATATTTTTCAAAATGATATTGATAAAATGGATGATAAATAAAATTTTTATCAAGGTGCCAATAAATAAGTTTATAATCATCATTATAAAATAATTCATTTTTCTTATAGATACCATGAAACTCAGGTTGTCAAGAAGAAATTTTCAAATAAAGATAAAGGAAAGGAATTTGTTGTTGAAACTCCAAAGAAAGATGTTGTTGAATAAAAAAGAAGGATGTGATTGGAACATATTAGAGGAAATAATAGGACAACGATGAAGTTAGTTCACCAAAAAAATAATCTACTTATAAAAGTTCATCTTCCTTAGGACATGATTTTTCTGGTTCAGTCATTGAAAAATCTCATGAATATGATTCCTTTATTTGAAGCAATGATTTTAGGTGCCAGCTGCTTCAACAAATAATCAATCATAAGTGATATTCAGCAAGAATTATCATGGAAAAGTTTATGAAACATAAAGACGTGTTTTAGAATTTATAAATTTGTTTATGATGCTCATAGGAGATCTAGAAAATAAATAACTAAGTGTTCTAATTTAGTGATTAGTGATCATAAAAATATTGATGATTTTACTAATTCAGTTAAATATTCAATTGATAAGTCCGATGAATGGAGTAAGAATCTATCAAAACGTTTTTTTGGAAAGATAAAGGAAGTTAAAGCTAGCCCTCAACATGATGATAATGATCTGAATGGGAAGATAAATTATGTTTCTCTCAATTTAAAAAGGGAAAGAGAATCTAGGGATGAAACGGTAGAAAAAATCAAAGATCATGAAGAATTGATAAAGTCTGAAGGATAAATTCTAAAGTATTAGGAAGAAAAAAATCAAAAATATGAAAAAGAAAAATTAGCATCAAGACCATTTGATCAAGATGTCTGAAGTTGATCATATAGATTTGAAGAAGTTTAAGGCAACCCAGCAAAAGCTCATGCCAAAGGATAAAAATAAGGATTAATTATTTTACCTTAATCTATAATATTTTTTAGTATTTTCTCTTGAAACAAATTTTATCATCATAATGAAATTTGTTATCATTCCATTTTTTTTCTTGGTATGTTCAAAATGTTTCATGTACAATACATTTTTCCCTCCGTTCCTTTTTCAAAATCACATAGTGGGTGAAAATAATGACAAAAAGAATGATAAAAATAATATTAAGAAAGATAATGTATAAGTAATGGAGAGATTAAATAAATAAGAAATTATTATGTAAGGATGTGTAATTTCTCTATGAAGTCATAGAATACAATACTTAGGGGTTTCATAACCTAAGGGGATGTCAATCATATTCAGCACGAGCCTTAAAAAATTTAAAAGGAGATATGTTTTTCATTTAGGTTAAAAAATGAAAGCCTTAGTTCTTTATATTATTTTAATTAATGTTGTTTGTGATTTCCAAAAATGGGGAGATTTTCGAGTTAATAATTTTCCTTATGAATTTTCCATTCATTAATTTTTTGAAAATCACAAACACAATTTTTAAGGAAAATTGTCTTTCTCAATGAAATATTTTCTTAAATAAAATCTACTTTCTCTTAAAATGGTTTTGACTTTATATGTGGTTATCAATGCCTTATATAGTATTTTCTTAAAAAAGGTCTAAAAGTATTTTTCTTATGTAAAAAAAGGATCCTTATCTAACTCAGAACCTTCCTTAGATTTTGATTCTCTTGAATTTTGAAACCAATTTCCCCAAAAATCAGATTTTGATTTCTCTTGAAATCATACATGGATATCTTCTAAAATCAGAATCTAATTTCTTATGAAACTGGAATCTCATTTCATCTAAAATCAGTCTCTAAATTATATATAAATAAAACTACAACTTCTTCTAAAATTAGAATCTAATATCTCTTAAAACCAGACATGACATTCTTCTAAAATCAGAATTCAATTTCCTCTGAAACAAGAATACAATTTCATCTGGAATCTGACTCTGATTTCTTATGAAATAAGGCCATGCATTGTTATGAAATCAGGATAAATTTTCTTCTTAAATTATACTCAAATATCTCTTAAAATTTTGACTATGATTTCTTCTAAAATCATATTACGATTTATTCAGAAATCAGAATCTGATCCTCTATTATTTTAGAATACGATGGTCCATTTTCTTAGACTTTGATTCTCACTTTATTAAGAATCTGATTAAATGATTTTTTTATAGTAACCTCATTTCATTAAAGTAAAATTTTATTTTATCAAATCCTTAATATGACAATGTTTCTTAAGAATGATATTTTTTCCAGTGATTTCATACATGATACTCTATTGTGCGATCTATTTCTATATAACTCTTGGATGAGTGACACGTATACATGTCCTTCTAAAATTTAAAGAAAAACATGATCATTTGGGGAGGAATCCATGCCTATAAATACCCATCCATTTCAACGTTTGTGAGACAATGATTATGATGAATTCTAAAGAGAGAATTTGTGTTGTAGGATATTTACTCAAATATGCCTTGTGCGATTACTGTGAATAAAATTTTTTAGTTTAGAACATCTTGTTCTACCTGCTTAGTGTCATTCTAATTGTTGCAGATCAATCAATGGATTCTGAGGATATGGAGATAGAGTTATCAATCACCTTAGTGATCGAGGGCTTACGGAGATAGCAATACATACTCCAATATTCATATCAAGTGCCTACCCTTGGGTGGGTAAGATAACATTTATTTAATGTATAAATCATGGGGCCTTTATCAAAGGTTGTTGAATACCCTTCTCTTTGGGTTAAAATATTTCTTATACATGTATGTGTTTTCAAAAAGGTTTAATTCCACTGCATTTTGTTAAAGAAGGAAATCATATCTTTCTCTTACATTCACATTCATGGATAGTCTAATATAAATAAGATTCTATATGATTTAAGGTAGAATATTTCTCTACATAATCATGTGTTAAATATATTTTTTGGATCTATCTTATTGGATCCTAATAAATCTTGTTTTTTAGAAAATAAATAATGTCAGGTTGTGAATCCATCTTGTTTAACTTTGTTAAACATCGATTTTTTTCAGGATAAAAATCAATGTTTTTTAACATATAATTCACCCCTATTTTAATTATGTAATCTATATCTACATTTAAATCCAACATCTATTAGGAATCTACCTTACTCTAATACATATGGTCTATTTATTATCATATTGCAGTTTATATATCACCACAATATGAATATATTCATTGTGTTGTTGAGATGACTCACTCTCTCTCCCTTTTAAGTTATGTTTCAGGTTTTTCTGGTGTCCTACTCAGTATGATTATACTCAACCCTATATCGGATCTTCTAGTATATGTCTTGTCATATACTGGTGATATAAATTTTGACGGATTTCATGTGGACAAAGAGTAGCTGAGGAACAATTGATCTTGGTGGTGTATATTATTGGTGTGTAGAGTCTCATATTGGGATAATCCATTCGTTCTTGATCAGTTGATCTCCTAAATATATTGAAGATAGGGAATTTGAATTTTAGAAATATTAGATCAATACAATATTTTAATTGAATTAAAATTCATGGAATGATGAATTATGGTGATTTTTTATCATCTTTCACTTAGTCTAAAAGATATTGATGCTACTAAAGTAGGGTTTACTCCAGCAAAAAATGATAAAACAAAAAAACATACTAAAAATTGGAATTTAGATGTTCGTGTAAAGGATAGGAATTTAATTTAATGTCTATATGATAATGTGTGTATAAAGGGGATGAGACTCAAAATTACCAATGAGATTAAGGACAAACATGAAAATATTTTTAAAGGAAATTTCACGGTTAAAGAATATAATCAAAATATATAGATACTACTGTTCAAACATATGATTATGGACAATGAAAGATATTTTGAATAATATTTCTAAAGATTAAATTATATTATAAGACACAAAAGAGGTTTGGAAGATACACATGAATGCTTCACTATTGTCATAAATTTAATGAAAAACATTCCATAGAAGTTTGATATTAGAATTTATTTTTTCATAGATAGATATGATATGTATCTTGATGGATTGAAATATTTTAATTTGTATTTTTAAATTAATAGAATTGTTTTTTTTGGAAAAATATCAATGTGGAAAAGGTGATGAAAATCCAATCTACGAAAAAGATCAAAATCAAGGAAGTGGAAGAAGAGTGAGATTGAGAATTTAAATAATGGTCATAGTGGAATCTCAAGAGGTGGGTGAATTGAGTTCCTTCTAAAAATTTCAATTAAAACCCATAATTTAAAATGATCCCCTAATATTATAACAGCCCATTTAATTAATGCAGTAGAGATGTAAATGTTTATTTGGTCAACATGTATCTTAAAGGGTGATTAATCCTCAGTTTAATCAGTGTAAAACACATTTTCAAGTTTTGAAACAATTTTACTGAATTAAAAAAATACACACACTAACAAAAACTAACGATCACAGTGAAATAAAAACATTTTTATGTTTTAGAATATATAAGAAGAAAAAGATATATAAAACAGAGTACTAAAAAATATAGTTCATAGTGAAGCAAGACAAGAGGATCAGTCTCGAGCCGAGGCTTAATCCTCTCTACTTGGTGATCAACTGCCACTAAGTAGTTTATATTAGCAATAAACATGATACACAACCTGTATCAGTCATTAGAAAAATTTTCATAAACTATCCAGGGTTCACACCCACTTCCATAGTTCTTTGTGGGTTCAAACAATACAGAACACTCACAATCCCTTACATGGTTTACGTGGGAACAAAATGTAAATAAGGATTAATGTAAGGATATTTAATAACCTACAGTTCAAGCACATGAGGAAATGTGTGAATAGACAAATAAACTTCATTGAAATGTAAAAATAACAAACACAATAGAGAAATTATGATGAGATAGAGTTTATAAGGCTCTATGTGTTTGTAGTTCAGCTCTTGACTCCATTAAGTGATGAATTTAAAGTTTCAGTCTATCTTTGGAAGTTGTCTCCAAAATAGAGTGTCACAACTCCAGGTACTAGCTTCCATGAATTGAGTGTTCTGCTTCTTGAGATGATTGAATGTTTATGAGACACAGAAGGTAGCCTCAAGTTATGTTCCCAAAATGATCTTATTTATGATCTTGGGATCTGTAGTGTAGGTGCTCGAATGGTTCATCCTTGTTCTAAAGTAATTTCTTCCATAGGCATTTAACTTATGGAATTTTTTTTCATTTTTCTCAAATCCTCTATATATATCATTATTCCTCAGACTTCCCTTTCATATTTGAGGTCTTCCAATAAGAATGATTAGATCATGTACGATATTTCTCGTACCTCGTGTTGTCGGTACATGGTCTCCTATTATGTCTCCAATAAGAATTAATTAATCCAGAAGCATTAAAATTATCAAATATGACGATTATAAAAAGATCAATAATTTGAAAACAATAAGGGTATCATTAGACTGATAATGATAGCCTTCAAATCGATAGGATTCAACAAGAAGGTGCACATCAACAACTTCCAACTATAACCTTCCATTAGTATCCATCAGCAGTAGTCTTGAATCGATGACCTCTGTATTGGTGACCATGTATCGGTGACCTTGTATCAGTGTGCTTGTATCAGGGACCAATGTATTGGTGACATTATATCGGTGACCTTCTATCAGTTATCTTGAATTTGTGACCTTGAATTGGTGACCTTGTACTTTGATAAATTATGAACTGTATTCCTAAAATGAGAGCTTTGACATTAACTGTAGATATTTTTTACTTTGAGATAAGCATGATTTTCATATAAACAATTATCTGGTAGGGGAAACAAGATGATTTATATAAATGAAACATGATTTGGGACTATCAAAATATGGGAGTCCCACAATCTCCCCTGATAATCACAAATTATGTCATTGAATTTTTAGGTTTTATGTAGTGTTGAATCAAGATTAAGCACATCTGATAATTCAGTTAGTGATGTTGGAATACACATATTAGTAAATTGATGATATAATAGTTCATCGACTTTGTGATTAACAAAAATAATACATAACGAAAATAGATAGAAGAGAGGGTTTGTATTAGTAAAACAGGAGTGAAATATACAAAAAGGAATACATCAATCCCTATTAACTAACACAGTTCATACTCAATCCACATCAGAGATGTCCATTAGAGATTTGGCTTTGGAGGCTGAGGAGTCATGTTCTGAAGGTGGAGGGATAGGCCAATGGATGACAGTGATCATTGTAAGAGGAGTAGGCATTGATCCATCAATAGACCTATAGTGAGTATATCTCTATGTAATCATTGGAGTCAAACTTCTGATGGCCTGGGATAAAGTCATCAAAGGAGTATTACTAGTGGAACCTGAGGCAGCTGAAGAAGTAGGAAAAGCTAGAGGAACAATGATGGGTGTGTAGTGCACATGGAAGAAGGGTAACAGTTGATTCATGAAGTCCATAATGATTCTTTCTCCTCTTTCCATAACTGAAATAAAATCATATTTTTTCCATGAATATAACCGGGGTAGGAGTCCACTCTCTAAGATTTCTCACTTGATCCTTAAATGCCTGAGTGATATGTGGGATTCTAAAATTTTCCAAATGTAGCTTAAAGTGTCCACCCACCTGATGCTTAGCATATACCCGTTTGTAATAGATGTAAAATGGATCCTTGATGGCCTTCTGATCGTGAGCATCTTCCTCTAAATAATTTCCCACAAGGTTATGAATTTCCTTGGTAATGGAAATGAAATGAGAGTCTAAGGTAACAGCACCAGAGAACTTTTCAACTTATTCTCTAACAACGATCCAAATACAGTAGGAATTTGAAGACTTATGATAGGTTGGGAATCTTTAGAATCTCCATAATCTAATCCTAAAACCACAAATACAGGAGCTTTTGTCAATCTTATATTCCATGGGAAACAACAACTGATCATGTAGCAGTAGGTTCCTCCCCCTCACTTGGAGTATTCATTCTATTAGGCACCTATATCTCCATCAAACCTCATTGATTAACTTCATTAATAGGAAGGTCCACGACCAATTCCCCCACAGAATCTTCAATGACTTCCAAAACAGGTAGAGCTTCAACTGAATCAGTAACTTCTTCATCTCCACTTTCTACCCTTTCTGTATGACCTATTAGGGGACAGATACTTGAACATTCCTATTAACTTTTAGAAATAGTTGTTTCAATGTCTTCTTGACCAGAATTAGTGTCATCATCCACAGTGGTGATATCTCTAATGTCACTTAAGACATTTTCATCCCCATCTTCATTGGGTTCCTCATCACGATCCCTTAGGACAATCTCCCTTCTAGGAAATATCTCAGGAATAGAAGGCTCACTAAATGATAAAATATTAGCATGAGGATTTGAGGGAAGTTCAGGATCACTCCTGTCATCTATATAAGAATACTCTCCTTCATGCACAACAGCAATTTGGTCTTCTTTATCTGAATAAGCAGGCTCTACTTCACCAGTCTTAAGACCAATGTCTCTCTTATTTTGAGGCCTATTAGGATGAGAAAAATGTTTAAAATCTTCATATACCTTAGCCTCATCATTCATCCATATACTCATCCATGGATTCTAATTGATCTTCATTATCATGGAAATCACTTTGGTAATGCAATGGTTATCTATCACAACAATAGATTCCTCATTAGCTCCAACAACTCCTTTCACATTCAATATATCAGATATCAACATAGCATGAAAATGGGAATTAGATTTGGAAATATGTATGGTCATATCTTCTTGTATAATCATAAATAACCTATATAAGATGATCTTCTATTCATGCTTTAACAGATACAATAGAAAAAAATCATGAAACATTAATGTTTCAAAGTCCCCTTTCCTGGGACTAAAAACATGCTGGAAAATCATGAAAAGTAGATTATCTTCTCCTTCCATCTCAGTAGTAATAACTTCTCTAGGGATCCCACTCCCTATCAGTTCAGCCAGATAATCTTCATAATAAAATAACTCAATAGTGTGAGGCACCACTTAGGAGTAATAATCCCAAATCCCTTCACATGGAACCCTCAAATAGTAAGCCTACTCATCATATGAGAAACTAAAACTTACTCCATTTAATCTGGATGTTATCCAGTGCTCATCCACAGACCTCTCAAATAAAAGATACTCATAAAATTCCTTCACTAACAATAGGTAATAGGGTGCATTATTTTTTTATAAAACACTTAACCCAGACTTGAGCATCAAGTGCATTCAGTACTAACCACCGGCTTGAAAAAACCACTCTAAACATAACTCCTTCTCAACCACCATTTCCCTCTTCAATAAATGAGGTTTAAACAAATTTCCACTATCTGGAATCCACTACTAGACTCAGATCTAGGTCTATTTAGTTTCTACGTGTCTCCTTCATCAGCAACTGACGACCTTTTCACACTCACCATCGATCTGGAGTGGCTTGATATGTCAGTAGAGGTTTAGGTTATGAGATTTGGGAGCAAATGGTTACGGAGAGGGTTTGATGTGGATTGAAATATGATATGTGTTTTATTTTTATCGTATAGGGATAAAAAATGAAACAGATAAAATAAATCAGTAAAATGTATAAAAAGTTTCAGATTCTAGTTGAGAACAAAAAAAACGCAATGTCCCTGACTCAAGACGTCTATTGGTAAGGAGGCATCGGTAAGGTCCAACAGTGAGGTCCGATTGGTAAGGTCTAACGGTGATTCCCTATAGGTAAGGTCTAATGGTGAGGTCTTATCAATAAGTTCTAATGATGAGGTCATATCAGTAAGGTCTAATAGTGTTGTCCTATCGGTAAGTTCTAACAACAAGGTCTAATCGGTAAAGTCTAACGGTGAGGTCCTCTAAGAAAGTTCTAATAGTGAGGTTTCTAACTCAACAGTTTATCATAACTAACAAATGTTTGATGTAATTTAACCTCTTAGAATTCAAAGTATTTGTGAATAGATTAGATAATTGTTGTTTAGTACCTATTAATTCAAGAGTGACATATCCTCTTTGATAATGATCTCTCATGAAGTGATGTCTTACATCAATATGATTTTTCCTAGCATGAGATACTACATTTTTTGATCTGTTAGTAGTAATTTTGTTGTCACAGTTTATAGATAACTGTTTGAATTAATATCCCTTGTCTAGTAATTTGTGTTTCATACATAGAATTTGGTCACAACAACTACCAATAGCTATATATTCATCATCTATAGTAGATAATGCAACATAATTCTATTTATTACTACACCATGATGCTAGTGACTTGCCTAAAATGTGACATGTTCCAGAGGGGATTTTTATGTCTAACATGAAACATGAATAATCAACATATGAATAAATCATTAGATCAAATGATTGTCCTCTTGGATAATACAGTCCTATGATTGTAGAATACTCGAGATATTTAAAAATCATTTTAACATCAGTTAAGTGAGAATATTTGGGATTGTCTTGAAAACGAGCACACATGCATACACTGATCATATTCTAAGGTATGCTATAAGTGAGATATATTAGACTCCCAATCATTCCTCTATAATTTTTTTGATCCACTGGTTGACTAGTTTCATCGGCATCCAACTTACATGTGGTACTCATAGGTGTATCACTACCTTTATTACTAACCAAACCAAAACGTTTCAAATAAATCTTAGTATATTTACGTTGATTTAAAACAATACCATTTTTATGTTGAAAATTCTGAAATTCTAGGAAAAATTTATATTCCCCCATCAAACTAATTTCAAATTCATTATGCATCATTTTTGAAAAATTAGTACAAAAACCGTTTTTAGAGGATCCAAAAAGTATATCATCCACATAAATTTGTTGTATTAAAAAATATTTGGAAATAATTTTAATAAAAATAGTGGGATCCACAATTCCTTTTTTAAAACCTTTTGAAATAAGAAAAAAAATATGTATCTTATACCAAGCCCTTAGATATAGTTTCAGATCATATAATGCTTTAGAATGCTTAAAGAAATGATTTGAAAAATGGGGATTTGTAAAATCAGGGGGTTGTTCAACCAATACATCTTCAAATATGCACCCATTTAAAAATGAACTTTTGACATCCAATTGATAAAATTTGAGATTTAGAAGATCTTCATAAGAAAGTAATATCCTAATGGATTATGGTTTAGCTAATGGAGCAAAGGGTTCCTCATAGTATATTCCTTCATCTTGTCTATACTCTTATGAAACTAACCTAGATTTTTTTCTTACTATATTTCTAGACTCATCAACTTTGTTCCAAAGTACATATTTAGTGCATATTTTCAAAGTGTCCTTTGGTCATTCCAATAATTAAAACACTTTGTTCCTTTCAAACTGATTTAATTCTTCTTGAATATCTATCATACAAAATTCATCATTGATAACATCATTCATATTTTTGGGTTTAGTGTGTGAAAAAAACTAGATGGTCAACCTGGTTTCTCAGAGAAGCTCTAGTTTGTGTACCTCTATTTAAATCACTAACTACAACATCTAAATGATGATTCCTAAGAGTCTGAATGCATCTAGAAAAGGTAAAACTAGATTCTTCAAGGTCGTCTATTGGTTTATACTCAACAGGTGCAGATTCTGAAAGATTCCCAGAACTGGTTGCTTTTACAGGGGGTTCACTATCTTTATCATTAATGTCGAGAACTGACATATCTTTCTTAAGATATTGAAGAGTGTTTTTAAGTTCATGTGGATCAGTCCTATCAAATATGACATGAACTAATTCATCCACAAATTTGGATTTATTGTTGAATACTCTATAGGATTTACTCGAGATTGAGTAACCTAGGAAAATTCCTTCATAACTTTTGGAGGAAAACATTTCAAGAGTGTCATTAGTGTTATGGATAAAGACTTTTCAACAAAAAAACTCTAAAGAAATTAACATTAGGATTCCTATTATTCCAAAGCTCATTGGGGTTCTTCTTATGAACATGTCTAATTTATACTCTATTGATAATATAACAATCTTTATTTACAGCCTCATACCAAAAATAAATTGGAAAATCATATTCATTGAGTATTGTCCTAGAAATATCTTGAATGGTCTTATTTCCTCTTTCCGTGACTCCATTCTGTTGAGGTGTTATAGGAGTAGAGAAATTGTGACTATAGATATTGTGTGAGAAAAAAGATTCAAACTCCAAATTTTCAAACGCAAGGCCATGATCTATTCTTAAGATCTTAATTCTATGTCCAGTAATATTTTCTTCAGACAAGGAGTATTTGATAAAGTAAAAACAATCTTCATTTTTGTGAGCTAGGAAATATTCCCAATTGTACCTAGAAAAATAATCTACAAGAACATAAACATAGTGAATCCCATTTAAACATTTAAATATTGATGGTTCAAACATATCCATGTGAACCATCTCAAGTGGTTGAAAACTAGATAATTCTTTTTTGGATTGAAGGAAACGTTGTGTTGTTTTCCCTTTTTATAGGGATTACACACTTTATCAAGTGGGAATTCCCATTTAGGTAAGTCCTTAACTAATCCTTTCTTAGAAATATTCTTAAGAGAGTACACATTGTAGTGTTCTAATATTTTGTGCCATAACCATGGTTCCTTATGAAAAGCATTCAAGAAAGAAACATTTTTTTTGGCTAAGGAATTTAAATCAACAACATACATATTTTCATTTCTACAGGCAGCGAAAACTAAATCATTTTTAGAATAAAAAACATTGCATGCATCCTTTTCAAACATGACATTAAAACCATCATCACACAACTGAGAGATGCTTGGCAGATTGTATTTTAACCCATTAAAAAATAGTACTTTTTAAATTAATACAATATTACGGTTACCAATCTGGCCTAAGTCGAAGATATTCCATTTATAATTATCATCGAATCTGGAATATCCACCATAAAAATTAATTATACTTTTTAAGCCTAAGTAGTCATCTGTCATGTGCCTTGAACATCCACCGTCTAAGTACCATAGAGTTTTATAAGATCCCTTCAGACAATTTTCCAGCAAAACTGATTATGTATGGGGTAACTTTGGTACCCATATATTCTTAGGTCTAGAGAGGCTAACAATTAAATCATTGGGAACCCATTCTTGTATCAAATATTTCCTATAATAAATACATATATTTTGTGACATAAACACTTTGTTCGTTCTTCTAGAGAAACGATTTTCATGAAATGGTCCAGAGCTTCAGCTAGAAGAAAACTATCCAGACATTGGATCAAATTTATTTTCTATAATCCTTCTCTATCCATTTTGATACCCTATTGTAGTTAGGTATTTTGAGGCATGTTTTTTCTAAGGAATTGAGTCAAGGTGTCTCTATGAGTAGTAAACTTTTCCAAATCCTTTCTTAATTGATCATTTGATAATTTAAGTTAAGTATTTTAATTTAATAGCTGAGCAGATTTTACTTTCTCAATATCTAGATCAAATTTTAAATAATCATTTAAGGCATGTTGTCTTTTCAACAGTTGATATTTATCCTTGACTTCATTAAATGTATCATCAAGCATTCCCCAATTTTCAAATAGTTTATCCTTAGTAATATTTTCTCCATTTTTTGATTCACTTTCATTCCTAGAAGTAAGTATGTATTATATACAGAAGAATTGGGTATTACCTCAGATGATTCTATCATGAAACCTAGATTTTCACGTTTGTTCTTATCACTATTAGAAGTGTCAGATCTACTTGAGCTATCTTGTAAGGAACTCCAAGTAGCATTCATATCAAATTTATAACCCTTTCCCATTATCTTTAAACTTATTCTTAATTTTAAACTTGGGGAAATCATCCTTCACGTGACCTTTGATTTTACTCTCGTAACAGACTATATTGGTTTTGTTGTGAGTACATTTTCTGTCCTTTTTCCACTATCCTTTATTATCATACCTTCATTTGATGTTTGATTGTCTAATGGACTTTTTCTTTGGATAAAACGTCTTGAATCTCCTTGTAAGATTAGCCATCTCATCATCATTTTCAGAGTTAGAGTTTTCACTTGAGAAAGTATCAACTAAAGCTTGAATATTTTATTTATCCATTTTGTTTGAGGTATTAGTCTTGAATGCTACATATTTCTTCTTTGGTTCTTCATATGCTTCTTGATTCACCTTATGTTCTTCTACATACATCATAAGATTTCCAATTAGTTCCTTCACTAGTATTTTTCCAATGTCACAAGAATATTGGATATAAATAGAAGTTCCTCTCCATTTGTCAGGTATGCATCTAAGTAATCTCATAATCTGGTCCTTATTGTCTACCAGTTTCCCATGTAAACTCATAGTATTCACTATTTCATTGAACCTGAGATACATTTGAGAAATAATTTCATTAGGATTCATTTTAAAATTATAATATTTAATAGTATATGTATTTAATCTCATTTCTTTATCATTGGTCATTCCCTCATGTGAAATAGCTAAATTATCCCAAATTTCCTAAGCAGTTTTAGAAGAAGATATTCTATTTAATTCCTTATCAATTAGAGAATAGTAAAAATCATTAATTGTATTAAAATTATTATGGTATGTAGCTTTAGTTATTTGAGACAATGTGTCCCTATCAGTAGTAGTAAATACATGTTGTTCTACAATTATGTCCTAGATTACAGGACCTATTCTTTCTAGATACATTTTTATTTTTAATTTCCACTGATCATAGTTATTCCCATTTATTAAAAGTGGCATGTTAGTAACAACACACTCAACTTTGTTGTCTATTGTCAATTAGAATTTAATGAACTAAAAATTTCGATATGATTGAAATTTTATGATCTTTATGATATAACTAAAATCACAGTTGAGAATAATTTGAAAACTTGAAAATAAAGATCCTTTGATTCCAAATGTTCGTCGGAGTGGATTATCAAGAGGGTGTTGAATTTATTTCCAAATTAAAAATTTTGTTAAAACCTTATTGTAAAAGGATCCCCCAATTTTAAAATGGCTCAGTTAATTAAGGCATTAGAGATGTAAATGTTTAGTTAGTCAACAAGTTTCTTATAGGGTGGTTAATCCTCAGTTGAATTAGTGTACCTTTTAATCATTCAAAACAAGATTACGGAATTAAAAAATACACACACAACCCAAAAATAACTATCAATGTGAAGAAAAATAGTTTAATGTTTTAGAAATTATAAGCAGCTTAAGATAGATTAAACAGTGTATAACAAAATATAGTGCACTGTGAAGTAAAAGAAGTAGTTCAGTCTCAAGAAGAGACATAATCCTCTCCACTTGGTGATCACCTTCCACCAAGAAATTTATATTTTAAATAAATATGATACAAAACTTGTATCGAGATTTACAATAGTTTTTACAAGCTGTCCAGGGTTCAATTTTTCTTCCATGGTTCTTTGTGGGTACAAACAATACAGACCGAACACGGTCTCTTCCAATGTCTTATGTGGGAACAAAATGTATGTGAGGTTTGATGAAAGGATAATCAATATCGTCTAGTTCTATCACAATAGAGAGAGTTTAAAGCATAGAGATACACGTCTCAAAAATGTAAAAAGAATAAATAAAATAGATAATTTATGATGAGATAGACTTTAAAAGGCTCTATGTGTTTACAGTTCAGATCTTGACTCATTGAAGTGAAGAATTTTACGTTTGAGTCTGTCTCTAGAAATTGTCTCCAAAACAGAGTGCCACAACTCCATGTACTAGATTTCTAGAATTGAGTGTTCTGATTCTTTAGTTGATTGAATGTTTAAGAGACACAGAAGGAATCCTCATGTTGTTTTCTGTAAATGTTCTTCTTGAAGTTATTGGGGTATTTAGTAAAGGTGACTAAATGGTTCTTCCTTGTTATTCAATAATTTATTCCTCATGTATTTACCTTCTGGACTTTTTTTTCTTTTTCACTATGACTCTATATATATCTTTCATCCTTAGTATTCTCTTTCATATTTGAGGTTTATCTATTGGAATGAGTAGATCACATAAGAACTTTCTTGTACCTTGTAATGACAAGATATGGTCTTATGATATGTCTATAATAAGCATTAATTATGTTTGAAGCATTAAAATTAACAAATATTACTGTTAGAAAAATATCAAGAATTTGACAAAGTAAGGGTATCTGTAGACTGATAATGGTAGCCTTCAAATCGGTAGGCTTCAACAGTCAGCGCACATTGGAAAATTACAATTGTAACCTTCCATTGGTAACCTTAGTCAGTAGGCTTGGATTAGTGACCTTTGTATCAGTGACCATGAATCAATGACCTTTCATCAGTGACCATTGTATCGATGAAATTTTATCGGTTACCTTGTATTGGTGACCCTGTATATGTGACCTTGTATCGGTGACCTTGTACATTGATAAATTCTAAGCTATAAGCTTAAAATGAGAGAAATGATACTTACAATATATATGTATTACATTGAGATAAACATGATTTACACATAAACGATTATCATGTTAGAGAAACCAAATGCCTTATATAAATGTAAATGATTTTGGATTATCAGAATAGGATAGTCCAACATTTAAAATGATGGATAAAAGGATGATTAATATAATAGGATTATGTATCTTAACTCAAAATAACATTAGAAAAAAAAGGTTAGTACATAGGTAAACTCAAATTGAAAAGTTTAATGTGTGGTTAAATTAGATAATTTTAAATTACTCTTCCAATAAATAAGGTTGGTGAGTATGAGAATGATGAGAAAGGATACAAGGCTAATATAAATAAAATATTTATAAGAAAAAACGTTATGAAAGCTGTTATCATTGGGAAATGGTTTCCCTAGACAAAAATAATAAGTTTATAGAGAAATAAAGAAGATGAATACACTACTATAAGAATCCAATCTTAATAAGAAGCTATTATAATGTCTAATGACGTTATAACTCATGTTTTTAATTAATATTAAATCTCTACCAGTGATGAAAAAGTTGAATAAACTATTTCAGAACACATATTGAAAGCAAACAATGCTGTTTTTATTGGGTGGCATACAAAACTAAAAAAATAATGTTGTAAAAAAATGTACAGAACAAAAATATATACGGAATAAGTGGTATTAATGAAAATAGATGTTTAAACTGAACCAGTTAAGCATATCAAGAGAAAAATTATAGATCAAGATAAAATAATGAATGATATCGAGGAAAAAGATTTTTTGATGGAAGGTGATTTGAGAAAGTTTCAATCAAAGTGTCTTGATGAAGAAAATAACATAGTAAATATAAAATAATACTATAATAAATATATTGATTTTTATGATATATAATCCAAAACTATAATAATTTATTCCAAAAAAAACTAGATATAATCACCCACTATAAAAAATAAAGGCAAATTAATTTAATAACCTTGTAAGTTCTAATGTTAATATAAGGTGTTCTTGGGATGTGTAAATTAATGTGAAATATACTTATATAGGAAATTAAAATGATGGTTTCCTAAGAAGGAATACACCTGTTTGAAAAAATTAAATAATAAATTTATTTACCCAATAAAAATATATTTTTGGGATATAACTCTTGTCAATTATGAAGATAGAAATTTATGGGATACTATTATAATAAAATAATATTTCAGCACAAATCTAATACTTAATATATATTTTCCACGAAATTTTAAAATATATAATTTTTTGGGGAAAACATTGGCAAGTTGTGGAAAAATATTGAGAAGAAATAATATATGAATAAATGTTTATCATACATGATAAATCAAAAATGAATTTTTTATCTATAATAAATTTGATGAATATTTGATCAATAGTGCCATTATACTAATTAATTTATGACTACTCTTCCTTTATTTTTTATTCTTGATTATGGAATAAATAATATTATGTGGATATTGATGGAATAATGATCTCCTATTATGGATGTGGATCTAAAATCTTATAGGAAGAACAGTCCATGGATTCCTGATAGTGGATTATCCTTTCACCCGAAAGGTGACTCTATGATCTAGAAGAATATTGAAGAACATCATGGAGGTGTAGAAATGTTTGAGAATGAAATCCCCTTTATAATTAGAGTGTGTTTTACATATATGAATTGAGATTTAAAATTTAAATCTAATGATGAGTTATTTGTAGAAGGGCTCAAAAATAACTAATTATGTGTAAGAAAAAATTATTATTTTTGGAATAATGTTATTTTAGAAGAAATTATTATGTCACCATGTTTATAATGTATAAAAATATTATCAATAAAGGGGAAATAATTGGTGGAAACTAATTCTAAAATTTTGGTCTTAGTAACTATTGTTATATGAGTGTGAAACATGAAAATAAACTCAATCATATAATTATTTTCCATAGAGTTTAAATGATATTTATTAAAATATAAAATGGAAATTTGGAGTGAGACTCGAAATAATTGAATATAAAAAAGATTTTTCATTGTTTAAACAGTCTATAAGGTGATGATAAAACACGAGATTCATAAAAGGGTGAGAATTGAATCCACTAGGTTATTTGTATCAATTAATTCTAATTTATGTGGGATAATTAATCATTAATGTACTAGCGGTGATATTTATGTTACTACATTGAATGATTTTTTCTATGATGACAAATGTGGTAATGATGAAATATAAGTTTGATAATTATAAGATGTTAATCATATTAAAAAGTCATGTCATTAAAGAGTTTAGAGTGTATACAATGATGTTTAGTATTGATACATAAATGAATTTCTCTATAAATTATTTTGAATCCCATAGTGCTAAGTATGAGAGTGAACATTAATATATTTATCCTTATATAAAAAAAATGAAATTATGTTATAGAGGTAAAGAATATAATATTGGTTGAAATTTTAAAAAACCATTCTTGCAAAATTAATAAAATCATAATTATTCTAGGGATAATCTATAAGTATAAAAGCGCATATTTAAAACATCTTCCAGCTAAGACTTGAATAAAATATGAATAATTATGAGTTTTAAATAAGTGTAATACTACTTTTAAATATTTAAAATTGTTTCGTAGTCAATGCTTAATAAAAATAATAATTTTATATTTGGGAATGTTTGATGAAAAAGTTGTGGAAGGCATGTTCATGGGGTACTAATCAAAAGTAATAGGCAATAAGTACTAGAATAAAAGGCTATATAAGATGTATGATATTTATGATGTTAAAATTATTGAATAAAACATAGTTTTAAAGAGAAATAAGAAGGATATTTTAAATCATTAAATTAAGTTAACTTGTAGAATTATAGAAAAATTATTGAAGAGGATGATTATCCTGAACTTAATCATGTTATGACAAATAATTCTTATCCATCTATTTATGGTGACAAAGTATCCTGATGTGAAAAAATTAATATTGAAATTCTATAAAACCACATTGAACATGAAAATATTATTTAAAAAATTGTAATATTGGGTATATAATAAATGAGAAGGTAATATTTAAAATTAGCCACCTCTTATTTCATAACATGAACCACAATTAGTTTCCAAGGGTGTTGAGTATATATAGTGGATAAATGAAATGAATTAAGACCTGTATTAAATTGATTATAATGAAACAGTTGATATTTTTCAAATACCCAGAAGAAATTATATTATTGAAAAAACGTTTCTATTTAGAAACAATATCAATGATATTGGTGAAATTTCAAGGATTATGAACAGATTATCTTTAATAGTTAATTTTATAGTGAAGGTTATGAATATGAGAAAAATCATTCACCTATTTAAAAACATTAAGGTATTGGAATGTTTATAATGATTGAAGTACACATTCGTTAATAATTATATCAAGTGGATGTGAAGTCTGATTTCATGAATTGAGAAATATTTGAAGTATTATTCATTGATAAACGTGAATGTTTTATCAATCTAATTGATGAAAAAATGACATGGAGGTTGAAGAAGGGATTGTATGGAATGATTTTTTTCACTTATAGAATTGAATTATAATATTGATTAATATTTAAAATGAATCAATTTCTAAATGGTTATGGTGGAAAACAAGATATATATAAGATATATGTGGACATATAATATTATTTTCATTATATATATAGGTGAAATGTTTTTATAGGAGATGAGGATAATTCTTTTGGGTAAATTTTAATATAAAATAGGATGCATTTTGAGATGTTTATTTTTTGATATATGAGATTATTTCGGGAATTTAAATAATTTACACAACAAATGTATATATTCTTATCCTAAAATAAATATATCTAGAAATTGCTAAATAAACATTGAAATCATTATTTTAAATATAATTTAATACCCATGATAGTTTGAGTAGAATTGAGGCTGGATGAATCAGGTAAAAATTTCAAGCAAAAGAAAATTAGGAACATGATTAAAAGCATTATTAATATATAATAATGAAGACTAAGTATTGATTATGAAGTTGCATTGTGTTATAGATATAAATTTTACCAGAATAAATTAAAAATTATAGATTCCATTAGAAAGTTTAAATATATCTAAGGAATAATGAGTTATATTTTTTTATAAATTTTAATTAATTTAACCCAATGATATTAATTAATACTAACTGATATATGATTTTTGAGGATAAGAAATTAACACTTTAATGAACATTCTTTTTTGGAAGAATATTTTTTTGAGTTACAGTTGAAATAAATATCCATAAAATTTATTATTTAAAATTAATTTTCTACCACTCAAGCATGCAAACAAATTATGTGGAAACAAGATTTATTTGAATAATTTAATGTTAAATTTGATATGCTAATAATGATTTCCTTTTATTATCAAAGTTAACATGATATATCCTAGAATTCCTTGGAATACTCTATATATAATAATATTTATATCACATATCATTTAATAAAAGATAGGGTTTCCATGGGAGATAATTAGATGAAATATACATAGATAAAGGATTAAACTCTTGATTATTTTCAATAGGACAATCTAAATGAAGGATTTTATTATTGAAGGATAGATATTAATGTTTTTCCTTTTTCTATCAGTCATTAAATTTTTGGAATACCTAAAAATCCATTTGATTATATTTTTGGGGTGGTGGGGGGGGGGGGGTAGAATGTAACTCATATGCAATTTGGTTTGAGGAATTGAATGATTTTTTTATAGATAAATGGGGAGAATTTATTCAAAAATTATGAGGAAAAAAGGGACACACATTTATAATAATCTATGTAGGAAATTATCTCAATAAAATATCTTTATCTAGCAGTGTTGTGTCAAGATATTTCCTTTTCAACGAAATTTTGTTTTCTATGAACATAATTATGTTATTAGAGATGAAATAAATAAAAATAGGGATACTTGAGAACCCATTTTATTTTTAATGGTGTTTTGTAATTTTTTATCAACTATATTCAGTAAAATTTGATCAAGTGATAAGAATATTTTATAAATTATATATGAACCCATGAAATTATTTATAGTGTATTTTTTATTTCCTAACACATATTATTAATATAAATCTCAAACAATGATTATAATTGTTCAAGGTTAATAGGTTAATAAAATGATAATTCAGAAGATTAATTAAGTAGGATGGTGATTTTCTATTCTTCATGGATTATAAACCCAATTGGTTCTTGGATATCATGATTCTAAGTGGGTCTGTATATGTGTTTCTTGGATATTGCTTTTAAAAACCAAATGTTGATTCAATTTTGATTAGTAAATGATATTAATAACTCACAAAGTATTTTCATAAATGAAGATATAAAAATATGTGTTTAGAAGAATATGTTTAGAACACAACCATTGATAATGCTAAAATTATAAATTAAAAAATTATTTAAAGATTATATAACTAGAATAGAAGAATTATATTTTTCTAGTAAGTGAATCTAGATGTTGAAGTAGGAGATTATACAGATTAATTTGGATACTAGGGATGCTAATAATAAGAAGATATAGTGTCAGATTCATGATAATTTAAATTGATATTTTAGAATGATAGGAATAACTGGAAGTATAAGTATTGTGGTGTATGTCTGTGAATATTGTCACGGTGATAGAAAATATGAATATATATGATACCAAAAAAAATTAAGTTGTATATATATTTATAGTGATGATGTTGAGCTATATTTAATTAAATAAATTTAATTTTTCTTAATTCATGTTTCGATTCATACATTCTATATATGTTAAATTATGGAGAATGAGAATTGATAAATAGTTTTTACTAGTTATGTTGACTTCTGTGGAAGTAGAAAAAAATATTGATCAAATTTTTATGGAGAAGTTTAACAGATTGAAAAATTTAGAAATTAAAATGTTATATTTCTGTAAAAATTTTATTCTAGGTTTATAATATCATATCCATGTATATAAGGATGATTGTAGACTAAAATAAGAGTCTAATGATAATATGAGAGGTTGTACTATATATTTCAAATGTTTATAGTGTTAAATAAAATTTTTATTTTCTAAACATTTAAATTATCCTTGTTTGGTAAATATACAAGAACATATAGGCATGAGGTAATTGAATAAATGAAGAAATAAAATTGATTAAGAACTGGAAGTTGAAGTTTCTATTGTTGTGAGTTCATACTATTTATAAATATTTGACGGATTAGAGGCAGCTGCATATAATGTGAAGAAACTATATAATGATAATTTTTTATCATTTCCATTGGAGAAATTATAATGTAGAGAGACCAAATATATTCTGAGTCAGAGAACTACTATTGGGAGATAATATTTTGTTAAATACTATACCATCCCTATAGATATAAGTGTTGGGAAGAGGATGACATATTCAAACATTTTGTAATAACATGTACATATCAGTGATGAAATCCATGTCTTGAGTATGACTTGAACACATCATTGATTTAGTAACCAAAAATGTGGGTAACCATGGGAAAATTATACTTGTTTCATTTTGTTTTATATTTCAATTTCATAATGGTATGAGTGATATTAAATATTAAGAGGATATTACCTCTAACAAGTCAAAAATATTAATTTCATGAATCAAATTGTAAAACATTAACACTAATTCAATCCAATATTGTTATTATTGCATCATATTCCTAGATATATCATCTATATATTAGACATTATTTATGATAATATATACATATTTACACTCTTGATGCCTTTCCATGCTGATATGCATTTAGGGATAACGCAAATATTTACCTTCAAGGGGTTATTTTCTCCATATAGTGTTAATTATTAATGAAAACATAGATTAATGAGTAACACATTAAATGTTACCTTGAATGAAAAAATAACATATATTTATAAATTTCACTTTTCACCATATAAATAAATTTAGATTATATATAATGAAAAATCCATATATATTAGAAGATTTAAAATAACATCTAAATACAAATTGGCCAGAAATGGTTTAAATATCATTATTGTGAATGTTGTTTAATCAAATAACATGATACAAAAACATATAGTTTGGAAAAAAATATTTCCCATAACTGATACATGAAAATATTACATAAAATTATATACATTGGGTTGGATATTAAGTTAATAGTGACATTAGTATTTTTTAACAAATTAGTAACAACATAAAGATAATGAACATTCATATTTATATAAAATTCATATAATCATTTAATTTTATAATGTTCTCAATATTTTTGGTAGAAACAATCCACATGGAGCTATTCCATCTTACTATTTCACAATATAAGAAAAACACAAACCATAACACTGACAATTTAACAATAATTTAACATTTTTTAATAAAATTATCTTACTTAAAGGATACATCATTAATTACTATGTTATTATTAATGATGTTCTTGATAGTCTTATAATGACAATTAATAGTATTTAATTTACTTATGAGTATTTGTATGTCTCTTTTCCTAAAATAACAGTAGAGAATACTTCTTATAGTTCTCCTTGCTAAAAATATTTAGCATTTTTTCCAATATTCCTTCATATTAATACTAAGTATGTTTTAAATAATCTATTTACAAGATATTTATATATATTATATAGAATAATATGCCTAATATTTGTGAAGTATTAATATTTTATAATTTCTAATTAAATCTTCGTCATATCTATATAAAAATAATACTAATTACAGTCATAGTATTCCAATTAAATATATAACCATTTATAATGAATGAGTCAATTTAGATTTCAAAAACATTTGTGAAACCCTCCATGATGTATCTCCAAAATATTTCCTATTTTAAATATTAATATAGAATAACATAAATTCCCTCAAAATATAGTCTTGAGTGATCTATTCTTTATATAGGATATCACAAAGTCAACACCAAAAATAATTTATTTTGATGAATTATATAAAAAAATAACCCAGTAACTCATTGGGGAATATATAAAACATTAAATTACAAATTTTGATATCAAATTCATTAGAATAAAAAATTTATTCAAATAAATTTCTATAAAAATACTCATAAATTTAAAAATGGTAAATTTAAAATCAATATCTAACATGGTTTCATTATTTTATTTATAAGTATAACCATTTAGTGTGAAATAATAAGAATCTATAAAATAAATTATATTAGAAAATTAATATTTAAATTATCAAATTATAAAATAATTACACTACATTGGATGATTAGTAAACTCATTGCTTAACTATTCATCACCTCTATGATATCAAAGTGTCCAAATACTAGTAAAAATTGATTACATGGATTATTTTTGAAAACTCAATCATTTTAATGGTTTCTAATTTATCTCTAAAATTTTACTATATACTAATTATTAGTATGAATTATCTTGAATGGTGATTGATAAATCATAATAATTTATCATTTTAATCATAAGATGATTATTTTTTGTTTACATATAAACAAGAACAACATATAATAGATAATTCATAATTAATGAATCCAAAAATTACATCAGATGAAATATTTTGATAAATAATTTTAGATAAAAATAATTGCACTATAAAATATAATTTCGTTTAGAATAAACCATCATTACCAATTTATATTTTTTGTGCATTACATTATAAATATATATTATATATAAACAATTAGTCATATATCAAAAACTAAAAAACATCTCGTTCCTGTAAGTAGAAAAAAATTATTCGTGGACATTAATTAATTTCCTTTTTATATTCTAAATAATTGTAATAAAATTTTTTATATATTGTGTAAAATTAATATTTTTGAAATATTCAATAATACATAGTATAAGAATATATAGTATATAATTCACTACCTATAATGAAACAAATATTGATCATTTAAACAGACACACATATTTATTTTATAGATATATTCAATTATATTCTATTTTAAAGTCCATGTACATTAAAACATAAAATTAATGTATCATTCATATATAATAAGCTTGTAATATAGTTAGAAGGATTTTTTTTTCGCAAAATTATTTTTTTATGATCTTAATTATACATTAATTATTTAAAACACTTCTTAAGTAATAATACCAATACATGGAATTATTTCAAATAAAATATATCCTACTAAAATTGAGATTCTATTTTAATAAATTAGAATATTTTTTTTCTATGTATCATATTTTTCATAAGTATTTAATATTTAATATTATTTAATATTCTCCCACTAATATGATTATCTAGTATATAAATTCTTTTAGTGGTACATGATTTATATTTCAATAATCATTGAGTTTTATTTTGTTTTTATATAAAGGAATTACTCTTTTTCGTAGACCATCATACTAGTGATATCACATTAAACTATTTTATGAGTAAGACGATAAAACATTTCTATATTTAATTTGACAAAAAATGTAAATATTTTTATATAAAATCCAAACAGAACAAGGGAAACCCATCAAAGTCTACCCCAAATCTCTCAATCTAATATTTCACATTGCTTCAAGTCCACTTTCACATTACTATTAAACCAAAATTATATTTTACTTTCAATCCTGGCATAAGATAGTTATTGAGCAAGAAACGTTGAAATAACATACACAAACTACATGGTCACGATTTTTACAAGTGTATAACATTGAAAAAATATGACAGCATCTTATTTTGATGAATTTTAAAAATATTATGACCAATTTTATATTTTTATATAACTTATTATCTAAATATTTAAATAATTATAATTATTTAATTTATAAATTTTATTCATATTCAATAAAATTTTTATGAACCAATAAAGAGTACACATTAATCTAAAACTCGAGATCATATGAAACATCACCTGACGGGAATTTCCAATCCCCAAAAGCTGGTGAGAAGTTAAAGTGCATCAAGAACTACATTTTTTTATTATTTTTATATAAAATAAAAAACTTAATGGAATCAAAAAAATTACTGCTTCTATATCGTTACAATTCCACAACAGAAAAGAGATCCAAGTAATACAATATAGGTGTCACAAAACTACAATGAAAAACAAAATAATTAGATTATTTAAATAAAATTATCTTCATGAGACATTTAGACACCTCCATACTCTAACATATTTCTAATAAAAAAATCCACATTCAACTAGTGGTGCCTTGACTCCTCCTACATCCGACCAAACAAGATCAATATTCACCCAATGGTGTATGCTGGGTGTGAGAAAAACAACCCCAATATGATCCAACTAGTGGTTCATAAGAATAATTTATAAATTTAAATAATTATTATTGTGTAAAAAAGATAATTTAGGATATATAATTTTACTTATATTGATAAGAATAAAATAAATTCACCTCTTTTCATAGTTTAAAAAACATATAAATAAACTAATTTTCATATAATTTCCAAAAAATAAAAAACATAAAAATCAAATATAAAAACATAGAAAATTTTCCCATAGGTTAACATCAATCCAGGTAATTGATAATACTCATATAATTCATGTGATCAGTAGACCACTTGGTTTTTATAAAACAGTTGATGAATATTCCATGGGGGAAAGAGTTCACCCATGGGAGTGGATACTTTCCATAACTTAGCAACCAGGAAGATACAATAACATTAATGAATAACTATAGGAAGAATGATTTAATCCTTGAGAATGGGTACCTTACTCATCATTGATCACAATTAGTCTTACCAAATATAAAATATTCAAAGGGTATTTGATCTTTGAAAAAATAAAAATAATTATTTTATTCAATTTCAATTATAAATTCAAATTAAAAAAATACATTTTAAAAAAATTACTAAAACCAACTGATTTAACAAGTCATTCAATAAAAACTATTTCAAAATACATTTTTATGACAAATCCATAATCCATGATTCATAACTGTTTTTTTTAATTTAAAAGGGAACAATAGAATGGTTCGTAAGTATAATGACTCTATTTTTGGTAGAAAATTCCATTAAAATATTTATTTAAACATTTGTATATTTATTGTTAGATTCGGCAAGGTATTTGGGTGTATTGGACCTTGGAATTAATATATTAATCATATTAATTTTTTTCACGTGGACACATCATTTCTTTGTGAATTTAATTTACCATTTTTAGGGACCTTCGATGAAAACTCTGAGACTATAACTGGTTCCAAAACATTTGGTTTACCTTATGAATGGCCTTAGGTTGGTTGGAATTGGTTGTTTGGTTGAGTCTGACATTAGAGGTTCATTTAAATAAAAAATAGATATTTTATTTTATTTTATTTTAAATTCCCATGATGTACATCCCCCTCTATATATATGATGAAATTAAAATTATCTGGTGTTTTTGTCATAACCCTATGATAATAGAGAGGAGGAATGAGACAATTATTCATTGGCAGATCACATTAGCAGATGATGGGAAAACAGATCATGGTGGATCAAGATATAATGAATGCATTGGGGGGAGGGGGGTTATTCATCATTTTAGGATTTATTCTCCACTATATATTTGTCCCTAATCAAGGTAAGGATCATCATTTTTAATTTCCCCCCCCTGGAATAAAATGTTGAGCATGGATTTTATTATCTCTTTTTGATCTATAATTACTTACCTTTATATAATAAATTGATTTATTATTTCAATTTATTTCTTATTCCATGTTATATCCAATGAACCCACACATATAATTCATTGGTTAGGATTGAAAAATCCAATGATCGTTTGATCATTTTTATTGTTCTTTTCTAGCTGATATTCTTTTTATTCAACATCATTGATTGGTGTGGTGGTATTACAACTTACCAAGATGTATTATAGAAATATAAAACCACTAGATTAATGATGGGGAAGCATATTTTGGACGTTTTATTTATTTGGTGATGAATCATGGTGGTTCCATGGGTTTTCATGATAGATTATGGTATCGGAACACCAAAAAGTGATGATTTGTGTGATGGGATCCAGACGAGAGACAAGAAACCGATTTTTGACCATCGAAGGATAAGAATAGATGACTCGGGAAAACATCATTCAATTTCAGGGTTTTAAAAGCTGGGATTAATGGAAATAATATAGGATCTGTAAAAGGGTGAAGTATAAAGGTTTTATGTGAAAAAAAGAACTAAAATCTAGGTAGTTTGGAAGAACACACATCATTTAATTCCTTCTTCCAAGACTAAAAGGATTTATATCCATGCTAATGATCACTATCCATGTGGCCTGGCTAACCCACTATGTGATCACACATGAAAATATAGGTCATGTTCCAACTGTAAACACCTAGGATCATGTGTAGAATTAAACACCATGTACTCTAGGAGTACACTACCTTGTCCAGAGGTACACATTAACAACATGGTACCTAGGAATGGCTAGGTACATGAATAGATAAACAAGAATGACCCAAAGTACACATTCCTGGCCATGAGCACATAGTCATACCTCGAGTGGCTAAGACATATTATGTACCACCTATACATTCCATATTGTATGGAAAGTTTTCATAATCCATGTATATAGGTTAAACTTTCAAGGATATGAGGTGGGGTCAAATAACATGTGGACCCCTATACATGTTGTTTACTTCTACATGTAAATTAATCCCCCCATTAATCCTTATTCGGGACTCAAAATATGGAACATAATTGGCCTATATTGAATTTTTTTCTACAATGAACATGATGGTGTCCTTCATTGTGGTTTTCAAGATCCGATGTGATATTTTATGAGTGTGATGATTCATTAGGTGGTTCTTGAAGGGGGTTGTGATTAGACCATAATCATCAATTTGATTATAGGGTAGTAAATACCTTGTATCACTAGGGAGATGGTCCCTCATAATCTTAATTCAATAGAGATGATACACCCTTACACTCTGAATGGGCCCTCTATCTATGGATTGGCACTCTCCTATATTTGAGATTCAATGGTGTGAAGTTCTCCCACGAGAGATGGGATCCCTCTACTATAGAGAACAATAGTGAGATGCAGGTTTCTCCACATAGATTCCTGTGAGGTCACATATTATTTTGGTCATTAGGGAAGGAATATTTTAGCCTTAGGAAGTATGATTGACTTTAGTAGGGCTATGAGGTAAATATCCACTTTCTCTAAATATTGGGTTTCTTTATGAGCATATATGTATCTATTGGGTTTTATCCACCATTCTCCAGGTCATGATAACTTCTACTATATCGTTATATTTATGCCTATTATATTTTTGGGTAGTCCTAATGGGTATGTATATAATCTCCATTTCATAGGATTTTCCCACATGTGTCATGTCTTATACGGATGATCTAGAGATTATTAGTGAATTTGGAATATCATAGTGATAGCTAGGTTCCATGAACATGTATAGTGGTTAGACTTGGAGATAAGGATCCGAGCTCTCTCATTTTTTTTTGTAATTCTAATTTTTGTGAGGATGGGAGATCATTTATGGTTGGAAATCTATTTTACCCCTTTTTTTTGTTTATATTTTTTCATTATTTTTTATATTTGTATATGTTTATTCTTTCATGTTTACACTCCATATGTCACTATATTATATATTCCTCTACATGGTTTCATGAATACAATTGGGTGAATTATTATATGTATAGTAGGGTACGTACTCCCATTTTATATTACTCCTTCTTGGTTCTAATCTACATCCTCTATAATATTTTTGGTTGTATTGTGTTTATGGCGTCTCGACATTCTGCTATCCATGTGGGCCCTAGTGGGTCATGTCATTATAGTATGGTAAATCTAATTCTTTAAACCACCTAACATAGACACTAATTTGGAAGAAAAATATCAAATAAACCATTGATCCTAGGAATTGAGGAAGGACTCCAAAAAAATAATTCCTAATAAAAATCATTAAATTGCATCTTTTTAGAAGGAAAAAATACAATGGAATTACATACAACTGCAATTTACAAAAAAAACACACCAATGGGATTTGATATTTGAATATGAACTTTCAGTTCCCCAATAGATCTAAAATAAATATTACTAGAAACCACAATCTATTAAATTTATACCCTTTTCATGGTTGATACACAGTGATAAGTAAAATGAATTACCATAATAAGGATATATATGAAAAAAACTATGACCATTTTACTATTTGAGGACTGTAAACTTGATTGGAACTTTGATTAACCAAGGAATTTGCATGGGAGAGCCAAATATTTATAAATTAAGTCTTCAAGGTCAAATGGGAAAATTTATGTTTTATATAGGTGTTTTAAAAAATAAATTATGGGATTACATGGCTTATAAATATGATAATGACCTTACTTGTCCATCCCATATTGGTTCCCCCTAGGATTTAGTTGGAGCCTACCAGTTGGACAGTGTCTACTACAGTAGTGCAGCAGCTACCTTATGACATAAGACACTGACTATCTAGTATAGGCACACCCAATAACCATTTGATATAATATATTTATATATCCACTACCACGTCCACCAGATAGAAAGTGACTGTCACTGGCAAGTTGGTGGATCCCTTATAGCTCTACCATATGTAGGTTTTGATATACACACTACAGACTAAACAAGACAAACCCTAACCCATATTAACATCTAAATAAATCAAGAAAAGAAAAAATAATCTTCATATAAATTGAACTAAAAAACAATATGGTATTACCTAAATCAATAAGAGGAAATTTTGAATCTCCCCACTATAATGGTTTATTCACTCATAAATCCATGTTAGAGAATATTGATGAACAATTTGATAAATCCACTACAACCATATCATAAAATCTTGATCCCATGTCTCAAGAAAATCATGACCATTATACAATAAAAACCGAACCAAAGGTATATAGAATTAATTTATAAACATTATTTGAGTATGACAAACTCAAATTAGTATCTTTTTCACAAAACTATATGATTAAATGTCGAGGGCTTCAAATTAAAAACATGAGATAAGTCAGGATGATAATTTTAGTGTTTAGATAAATGAAAAAAAAATTATGGTCAAGGAAAAAAAGTTTTCAAATCCAAGTTGTAATCTATATATTAAATCATTTCAATGAAAAAAAATGGTCCCACATATATATGATAAAACACTCTCTATCCTATGAGATTTGGGTGACCCAACTAGGGTGATACTTAAAAAAACATTATCAATAATCGATTACTACCAAGGGAGAAGAAGATGGTTTGTAAAATATTAATATTATATTTCATCTAATCATAAGTGCTAATATATCATATGATTTTTCTATTGTTTATTAAACCATGATCAGTCATATCAAGTAATGTTCTCTAACCTTAAAGGAACAAATATATTAGTTGCAGGGTTGTCCATAAAAGGATTCAAAAGTTTCCATCTTGATGTATGGTTAGTAAATTTTATTATAAGACATATAAAATAACCCAAAAAGGCTATCCCAAGAACCAAAAATGTCTAAAACATAGGCACTGAGAATATATTTTAGAATTTGGTTAGGCTTTTCTATCATCCCAACATTTTTTGGATGATATTTAGTGTTCAACGTGACCTGAGATCTCATCGCCCCCCTATAGTCCCTATCTAAACTGATAGGTAAAATGAAGGACTTTACCTTGGAATATTTCCATAGGAATCCTTTGAAACCAAATTATTTATTACACATAAAACATTCATATGTATTTCAACTTAGTGGTATCAAAATTCAGTATAGAATGTGTCAAATTATTCAACCAATAGATCACCACAAAAATGTTGTTATTTTAACCAATATCTTGAGGTATTTGAATATTAAAATACATTGAAACCTAATTATATTTAAATAATGGTATGGGATGAGGTTTAAGAAAACCATAAATCTTTTGGTGCATATCCTATATCTATTTTCATGTGGAACATCAATACACAAAATTATCTATATCTCATTTCATACATGGCCACCAGAATCAGAACCTCCTATTATAAAACATTTCTCTATCACCATGGTAGAAATCCCACAAATAATTTTGACAATCTAGATTTACAACTTTATTTTTAGTTTATATAACAACATAATGTGTTTTGAAACAAATGTAACCTACATTATAGAGTGTCCACTCATAAATTTTCTCCTCAAAATATAAATAATACATGATAATCCAAAATTAATTATCTTAATATTTCTCCTAGAGATTCATCTCAAGGTGGGAGTATTTCAAATTAATACTTCCTAAAACATCACCATACCCTCCCTCATGGACTCCCATGTTTATTTGGGAAAATGGTCTCAAATGGTTCCATTCATCCTTTTCCTCATGTATATCATATGAAGAAAAATTCAAGCCAAGTAAATCTATAACTACATTACCATTTCCCAGAGAATAATAAATGTCAATATTGAATAATTTTAGGTATTCTACCAATTTTCACATCTAAAAGTTCGAAATTTTTTGATAAAATACATAACATAATCTGTTACATTCAGAGTACATGATATGACATTACTTGAAATGATATTTAAACCTACATGTAAGTGAATGCACAATAGTTTAACGATACAAATAATGAGTTGGATAGTTCCTCTCATTATTTCATAGATTAATGAGTCATAATACAATAGATTATATCTATAAATAAATAAAAACCAAAACTACACTCGAAGTATCACAATGAACCTATACTCGGGTTTGACCTCTAGAGTCAGAATTTATGCAATGGTAAAACTCCCCTTCAGATTAGTTATGTATGCCTAACACTTCAAATACCAAAATATATTCACCTACCTATATGTGAGATCTGAAAAAATAGAATAAATATATTTTAAATTAATTAAAAACTATCAATAATATCCTTACAAACCCAAAAATCATTGATTCTCAAAGGCATTTCATGGTTCCTTCTATAAAATGAAAACAATAACCTTTTTATGATCAATTGGGATGCCATGATTTGATACCATTTTTCCTAATAACATGGATTCTCATATATAAAAATAAAATTTTTATATATTTTAATATTGTCAGTGATCATTTAAGATTCACCAAAAACATCTCAAGTGAAAAACATGGTCTTATTTAGTCTAATAATACCCCAAAATATCATCAAAAACACCATTAAAATATGCGAATTTTGTAGCATAAAATATTTTTCATTAGTTAAATAATGTTTGTAGGAGTGTTAGTTTTTCAAAAATCAATTATTAGGTACTTTTAATAAGAATAAATTCTACTCAAGGTGGTATTTGAAATATCTAACATCTAGATTCTGAGTTGGTGAAAACCAAGCCAAAAGTTATTTTAAAAAATCTCCTTCACCATTCCAATTGGTTGAAAAAATAATTATTGTAAGGAAATGAATATTTTTTATTTATCACTAATTGAGTTTTCATTAGTCAATAGAAAAATATAAAGCCACGTCATCATTCATGTGAATGTCTATAGAGGATTCCCAAGGTCACACTATTAGGTATATAATTCCTTTGACAATTAGATAATCCTAATAAATTATAATCTATTTCAATTATGTAGATAAATAAAATAATATAGAATCAATATATGTTCAGTTTCCAACTCCAGTTCATTCAAAAACTTCACCACCATCTCTGGAGAGAAAATATAGTTTTGGAAAACATCAGTAAATTAATTTTTCATCAAAGGAATATCACCACTAAATGATTCATATCCCACTTCAACCAGAGTTATATACATGAACATATAAACATTCAGATACGATATCCAACACAAATGGACATTGAGTACCAATATATTTGAAAAAAAGTGTTCCAATTGAGTGGTTCGAAATACACTTGATGATGATAACAATTGATTATTGACTTATAAGTAGTCAACCAATCTATCCTAATAATAACATCAATATTATCTAGGATAGAAATAGGTAAATATATAACTATCCTGACAATGAACATAATGATAGTGAATCAGTGCATCCAAAGAAAAACCAATTCTTATATTGATTAATATACAATTCCATCATCAATGGAATGTTTTCCATTTTTCATTTTAATAGATCCAATAAAATTGTATATATGAATGAGTTTTAACCACTAATATCCAATAAATAATCTACTAATGTAAAATCAATATAAACAATACCTATCACAATAAATTGGCCCACATAAAAATCCGTTAAAAACTCTTCAAATGTGATTCATTTCATTATTATGGAGTCCTATGTATGGATACCTAATGTACATGAAGCATTTAACAATAATATATATCTGTTACGTGTTGATGAGCCTATTCCTATGTGAGGAGTATAAAAAGACTTAAAAAAATCTTCAAGTGACCAAAATTTCCACACTAATTCGAAAATTTAGAACCATATGACAAAATTACTTCATGTGTCTCATTTAAAAAAACAGATAATATGTAAATCCACTAACCACTGGTGATAGTGTAGGTAAAATGTTTCTTTGGAGTACCTCTATTATTTCCTCTCTTAAAATCATTCCATTTTTCTCTTATAATAACTAATGATACCACCACCGAAAGTAGGAGGAACTTTTATTATCCCTTACATATATTCATGGTCAATAAATTCTGAAAATACCATATCCAACACCTTGTTATATGTATAATGGTTTTTCATGAATAACTATGACTATATATCAGGTTGAATTCCCATATGAAAAATCTGATTCTTTTTCTTCTAATTATAAAAAATGTCATGTTTAAACTTGAAGTGCTTGGAAAACCGATTTCCATACTTAATCAATCCTAATACTCTAATAAAAGTTATAAAAATTTATTTATTTCATGTGGTTATAGAATTTGGGAATAATAAATTAATTAAAATGGACTTGATTTCTTTCCACTCCAAGTCCTCATGCTTCTATTAAAAAAACCAAATTCTGATATCTTTTAATTGGGATTTTTAACTAGAATACTACACACATCACCTTGATAAAATTTCGAGTTTCCGAGATTTATAAGACATTTTAAATATTAATCTGTGAATCCTACAATTACAGAGTATCATTGATACCTTGGAAAGTGGGATGTTTTTAGAAGGTAAACTCATAGAACAGATTTGTATCCTCATATCATTGAGGTTATACCACTCTAAATTGATCAAGGTAAGGTTATACAATTTGGTCCATTTGATTGACCATGAAAACAACTGATTCAATGAAATTAAGATCAAATGGGGTATTTCCCTACCAAATTTAATTAGTATCACCCACCATAGGAAGAGGTAGAAGTCATTTGGGGGGCATGTTATTACATATCAATAGAGAAGGAGACACAAGAACATGATATCCAAGAATCAATTATAATTTAAGACAATAAAATTGAACCATATTTAAAGGGTCTTGAAAAAAACATGGATCATAACACCTTAATTCCAAGAATACACACCACCTATGTTGTATTATGTTTTATCATGATTAGAGCTATTTAGAAACATTCTTGAAACATACTACGTAATTCCCCACATTCAATTATTATATCTATGAATACATCCCATGTTCTGACTAATAATGGAAATAGAAAAATAACACTGATAATTTTTTTGATAAATGAAAACAAATTATTGTACTATTTAGAACCCAATATAATCTGCAACATAGTTCTATGGGAATTTAAATTCTCAATAGGCAGGGGCCAAGATCTTGAAAAAAAATAACTACCTTTGGGAATGATTTATCCATGAATGAAGAAAATATATAACATCAAAAATGAAAATTTTATTATACCAATAAAAGTATAAAAAAGAAAAAAAATGAATAATATAATAACGTAGTCTGAAAGAAGCTACAAAATGAAAATGTAGATTGTACAAAAAATAACCTAAAATCCATGTGACAAGAAGTAGCCTTTATACTCCCACACCATGCTAATGTGAAAATCCATGAAGACCCTCTGATGTATTACCTCTACTTGCTCAGATCAAAAAAGTTCTATAAACACTCCACGTGTTTCATATGAATAAATTATAAACTAAAAAAATTATTCATGATTATATAAAGAAAATAAATGATTAATAAAATAACACAGTTTGATATAATGCATGTAAATTCTCTCATTTCATAATTTAAAAGACATAGTACTAACCATTTTTTAGCCAGTTTATATAACATTACTTTCTTTAATTTAAAGGATAATAATATATAAAACATTACCTTTGGATAAAATTAATCCATGTTAGTGAGGATCATAATAAAATTCATGATATTGGCAAGCCACATGATGTGCACATTACCCAAGAATAATTTTCTAGGGGTATGAGTTCACATATGTGTGGGGCTCCTTAACATAACATAGGCAACATGGTCCACAAATTATCCTAGTAAAATTATTCTAGGGGGATAGGGTTTATCCTAGATGATGTATCCATTCCATATCATTGAACATGATGATTTTTTCAATATAATAAATATTCAAGGGTAATTTCCTTTTTGAAACCATTCAAATCATTCTCCAAAACCATTTTATTTATCAATTCAATGGGAGAAATAAATTTTTATAAAGTATTATAAAAACCCGCCACATTCTAAAATTCATGAATTAAAAACCATTTCAATATTCATTTCGAAGATAAATATATAAAGATTTTTTACAAACATTTATTAAGATGGTTTAAGGAGTGTGAAAGAAAGGCTCATAAGATAAATTAAAATCATGAAAACAGAAAATTGAAACACCTGGAATCTAGAAGCTCGTATGGAACCACAATACAAGTCCAAATGAGGATCCTAGGAAACATGGATGGTCTATAAGAAAATAATTATCATCAAAAAATTTCTATGACAATAATTTCTAAATTGAAGGATGCCAATGGAATTACATACAACAACAATTCCTTGGAAACACACAAAGGTTATTAGATATCTGAACAATAACCTTTAATTCTATAATAGATACTAATTGAATAAAATTATTATGTAAGAGTTAGAAAACTAAAAAATTTGGAATGGTTGGTCTGTAGTGATAAATAAAAGTAATTAGAATGAAAAGATGATATAACTCAAAAAAATATCTAATTTCCATCGAAGGACCGAAAATTTGATAATTTTTTTTATTTGACATGGATTTGAGTTGGCCAAGCCAAATATGTCTCAAGGGAGACTCAATGATTGAGTGGATGATTTAGGTTTAATACATATAGTTTGAGAAATTAAATTTTTATTTTAGTGACACAAAAATGTGATAACAAAATTTCATGGCTAGCCAAGATCGAAACCACTAGAAAACAAGTGGCAGTCCACCAGTTGGCTAGATGGTTCTATAGAAGTGTAGTAGTAACTAGCAGGATAGTGGATATAACAAATTGTTATAACCACTACCAATACCACCCAATGGTTGTTGGCCCTTCCTGGTTAGCGGGTGGAACTTCAACTGCTCTACAAGCTATATGTTTAGGTCTACACCACAAATACAACACATCAAACACCCTGCCCCTAATTAGAAACTAAAACTCACTGAAAAAAATTTAAATAATAAATTATCAAAAAACAATACAAGGAAAATGTAGTAACCGAAAAAATATTAGTAAGATTCCAAAATAATATGTTACAAATATATTAATGTCGAGACTTTAGGAAATTAATTATATGTGATATACGTTTATGATAAATGACCTAAAGTTAATATTCCATTGTATACTAAAATATATCATATGAAAATGGTTTATAGAACCCTATTAATTCATAGGATTAAATAATAATAAACTAAATTCATACTCTTTAGTGTGTATTATTTTAAAAATTCTGAACCTTAAATTTTTATGTTGCCTCATAATCTAATCTAGTGAGTGGTCTTACATAAAATCCATGTAACACATTAAAATTGATATAATTTATTTTCCTTTAAAATGCAATGTGTTTGATAGATTGTATTGAACACCACACCAAACTAATATGTAATGTGTAGCATTATATAACCATTATAATATATCCATAAAATTGGAGAGGAAAAACTTAGGTAACCGAATTATGAAATATATATAGAAATAAATATATGATCCATATTAATATTAATGATATTATAAAATACAATAAAAATTCTTAAATAAGTGATAAGTCCATTTTATGTAAAAAATGTATTTTTGTTAAAATTTCATTTATAGGATATTTATTTTATAAAATCCTATATATTATAGATAAAATAAATTATATATATTAATAATTTATTATCCATTATCTAATTTTTTATTGATAGTAAATGAGACTTTTAACATTTGAAATTTTAAAAAGTTATTTTCCAATGAGAAAAAATTTCCTAATATTTTTTTTAAAAGATGAATTCCTCAAATTTGGAATTATAATTTCAAAAAAATAGCTTATTTCTTTTGTATTTATAATAACAATATTATCTCTATATGATTTTATTTATTCTAAAGTACTTTATTTTTAGTTCAATAGTGTAAAATTCATTATATTGCTAAAACGATCACTTTTTCAACACTACAACAATACACAAGTAGAGTAAATGTTTTTGAATAATTTTTCTATAAATAATATATATTTATAAGTTATATAAATCATTTATAACTAAAATTTTTGTAAACATAAAACCCATGATTAACATTTTGGAAACATAATCAATATTTTGTTATAAACGATGATTAATTCAATTATATTAAAAAAATTATAATTCATCACTTGTAGAAATTAAATAAAAATGTATTTATTATTTTATATCAAGATTAAAATATTATATAATAGGGTCACTTTTATTATTTCAGAAGTTAATGATTCTTAATATTAAATTTAATGAAAATAGTATTATAAAAACAATTATTTTTTTAAAATTATTTTATTGATTTTGTGTAATTTTTATCATATAATATAAATTAATATTTTCTAAAAGTAAAATTAATATAAAATTTCTATATTAGATTTTCTTAACATCCATTATAGTGGTAATAAATTCTAATTATGATCAAGAAAACTTAATGTTGATTTTTTATACAAAATGGGTTTTCTATTTATAAATTGTTTTAATTTAATAGTTAATTTTATAATTTTTTGAAATTTTATTATAATAAATGAATATTATATTTATCTACACCACATACAAACATATTAAAGGTGATTATTTTATACTTTAAGGAAAACATATTTCATGTGGGAAAAAATTAGTTACCCAGGTAAAAAAATAGAAAAAGTAACAATATAAGGAAGAATGAATTCCAAAATGATTAGAACATGTGTAGAAATACATGATTGAGAATTTGTTGACCCAAGATCACTATAAAATTAATTAATCTATAATTCTGGATTATTTTATCCTTGAATAGTGTAATGATATCATAACAACATAAATTTTATTCACAAAAGTTCCCCTTCCTACAATATTAAAGGGGAATTTCCATCCCTTCATTCCAAACCCATTATTTTAATTTATTTCTCAAACAATATAATTTTTATCATACTATAATCCATTATTTTGTTTACATGTCTCTAATCTAAATTATTCTGCCCATTCCATTCTTTTCCATGGATACCTTCAAGAGAATGTTTAGGGTACGAATGTGATTATTACTTACCCATTACTTTTTATTACTATTCATTATCTTCCATAACTACTCTTAATAAGGAAATATAATATCCTCAATATAATTATTATACCAAATTACTATTATATTAATTGATAAACCTTATTTATTATTTTCCATAAATATAGAAAAACCAAAGAATGTTAACCATGCATTTTGTGGACTACCACTTCCACTACATAAATTTTTTCATTTTCATATTCATTTTAATTATTAATCCAAAAAACATAGAATATGATTCCAAAAATTAAAAACATATAAATAATATCATTATAATTATATTGAAAAGTTATTATACACTTCCTTAATCATACTCACCCATCTAAATATAACATGTTCATGTGTAGGGGTGGTTTGACCACCCAGTTTATTAATGATATAAAATAATTACATATAAGTCTATGATAATTTAAATGATAATTTTATGATAATTTAATAAGAAAAAAATGTTTATTTTTTGGTTATAGAATTTTTATATTATTTATTTAATTAATTATCTTTGATAACTAAATACACTGAAATATTCTAATACTAATTAAATTTTCATTAAAACATATAGAAAACAAATATAGTAAATAAATAATATATAATAAAAATGTTATTTAATAAATCAAATCTATATGAATAAAGTTAATAATAAGTTATCTAATGAATTGACGTTTTATTTTTAGAAGTTATTTTCATGAAAGAATGAATCAAGAACAGTGCAAGTGGTTCTTCTCTCAACATTTACCCACTGAGACATATTCTATATTATAACAAATTTTTAGTTAATAATGAAGAATATAACAACCATTTAATATTTAGTATCATGATTCTATTAGATTTCATGATATTCATTTTTAAATTCTATTTTATTTCAATAATGGGGTATAAACTTGAAAATTATGAATTCTATAATGGTATTTCATAAAAAATTTATTTATTTAAGACACATTTTTATAATACACCAAATTTTGTTTATATGGGTTATATAATAACAATTGATTCATAAAAACAATAAATATTTTTCATTCATGGTATTATATGTTGAATTTCATACTCTCACCAATTAAAATTGTTTTTATTTGAATTTTAATCAAGCCATAATAGTTATCTTAGATCAAATTATTTCTCATTGAGTCATGAATTATTTACTTGATTAAGATATTCGAAGACCCTTTTACAAACCCAATTTATTTTCAATAAGGAATTTTATATTTTTAGTATAATCATTCAGGAATAATATTCTAAAATAAAAGTATTACATTGGAATGAATTACTCAAATTCTTTCCAACAGATATTTTCTTCAATATCTATATTTTCTATCCAGCCACAACCCTCCTTTTTTTTGTTAAATATACTATGGATTATTCTCTAAGATCCTCATAATTTTAATTAAATATTATCAAAATAAAAATATAACCCACCTTTGACAATGTGGGTTTTAACAAGGATATTTAAAAAAAATTTAAATGGATTTCCAACCTTTCCAAATAAAATATTTTATATTCCACTTCATGTTTTTTCAATAGAACCATTATTTCCTTTTAAATACTCTATAGTTAGAAATTTATTAATAAATGGATGTTTTAATATATCTCTATGTTTTTATTTCTAATGTTTTTCAAGATTTCTTTTCAAATAATGCTACTGAATTTTTCTCTTATAAATTCTTTATAAAAAATAATATAAGAAGAATATTCTTCAAAAGTTTTTATAATAAAATATTTCAACTAATTTATCTATTATTTCCCATGATTCATTTAAAATTTTTTATGTTATTCTATGTGTTTTACTTCAAATAGTTATTTGTGAAAAATAATCAATTTCATTTTTATTTTCAAAGTAAAATTCTAGTATTTACCAAAAACTGTCATTTTATACCCATTGATTCATTGCATAATATTTCAAAAATGAGATACAATAAATATATATTTGTGAAAATATTCATAACTAAAATTTTAATGCCTAATAATATTTAATGTGTAACTATAAATCCTGTTCTGATGCGTTTTCTCTTTGAATACCATATTTTTTATCGGTTTTATTGAAGGGTGTTCACCTAGATGCCTAAAATTGACTAATTTGGGACAACTATTTTCTTAACAAATTACCCATTATCAATATGGTATAAATTCCATATGAATTATTATATTTATTGGTTGGTATTTTTCTATAATGTTACTAGATATATTTGGATACCTGTTTATTTTACACAGAGATATCATGTAATGATTAATGATTGAATTTTAATTATTTTCCATATTTGAAAGGATATGAAATCTTATATATTAATGATGTTGGTTGGGGTATTTTATCACCTTATAATATATTAGTTATGGTATTATACCTTATGATGTAAAGATATTAAGAGTGAACATAATACAAATTAGCTGCATTCAAACGATTGAGGATGAACATGATATAAACTTGATAAGCTCAAAATATTGAGAACGAAAAAATGAACATTAGGTACTTTTAGTATATTGGTCATGGAAATGATACATATAGAAAAATTCACAATAATGATAATTAAATAGATTCAATTATCCTGGTTATAAATGCAACGAATATAGACTCTTATGCCTATTACATATATGTATGTTATATTACTATATTATGCTACATCGATCTTATTTATTATAATATGTTTTTACACTATTTTTCCATTAGAAAAAGTTGTTATTTTTATATTACATTGCGTTGTATAATGACTTATGGTAAGCTATTATTATTCCATGTTCATTCAATAATATATCTTTTACTTGATCATGTTTTTTCATACGAATATAATCTATCCCTCGAAGATATGTTAGTAGGATTTCCCTTACGGTGTGTTTTATCTCACCCTTTTCTTATGTTTCCATTTCCCTAGGTTGTGAAGAAAAGTAATAAATATGATGTTTAACATCGTGATATTCTATGATTTTTTTTAAATTTATTTATGATTCTAGATAGTTTATTTCATATGCAACAAAGAGTAACATTGATAATATGGATGACACATGACACCATGCTTCACCGAACCATGAGATAATATTATTATAGCCTAACTATTGAGTATATGGGTATGAATAATATTAACTAACTTATGAAATATGCCTATAAATATCCCACTCAATACAAATTTATTTAAAATTCTTAGTAAACAAATAATAAAATTTTAAAAAAATAATTAATCTTCGAAAATATGTTTTTATAAAAAAAATATTTTTATTTATTTTTATGGAAAAATATTTTAATTTTTTTTTAAAAAAATATGAAAATTTACATGATAAAATGAATATTTTTAATTCATTATATAAATATTATCATATGGAGAAATTTTGGTATTTTTTTGAAGATAGTGATTTTTTAGTGGATAGTAAAAAAATTCAAGTTTTGTAAAGAGATCATTTATGTTAAATAAATAAATTATTTTAAATAAAAAATTATGTTTAAATGTAAAATTATTATTATTTAGTATTATTTAATGCCCTTAATTGAAACTAAATTATATTAGACTTTAGTATATGTATATTTTTAATTTTAAAAATGTGTTTTTAAACACTTTTAAAGGGTATAATGTTTCTCTATTTTAATTAATTAAAATAATTACCAATGAGTAATTTTGAAAATCAAATATATATATTATATATCAATTAATTTTAATTTATGTACATAAAATTATTATTAGAAATATTTTTAATATAAAATTATATTACGTTTGAAAAAAAACACTTCTCGAAAACCCACCTTATCACTAAGTGTGTTTTTTTTCTAAATTTAATTTTGAAAAATTTTAATAAAAATATTTTGAAAATTAAACATCATTTTTTTAAATCAGAATTTCAAAATTATATTAGGGTAAATTTTTGAGTATTTTCTGAAGGATTATTTTTTGTATGGATATTGAAAAATAGAAAATTTTAATTTAAATCTGCATTTTCATTTATATTTATTCAAAAAATAAAAAATTTTATTTTATATTGGTTTTAAATTAAAAATAGTTCAATTATATATCCATTAATTCAATTCAGTTTTTAATTAGTTTAATATTGAAATTGGGTATAAAGACATCGTAATATTTAATACATTTTCTCATTAAAACCGTACTTTCTCATCGTGTATATGGGATAAAATAGAGAACATTCAATGATATAGAAGAAATAATATTTTATTTTAAAAAAGAAAAACATTTCAAGCTCAGAAATTCTATTTGAAAACTATTATATTTTTTGAAAAAAATAATTCTCTTAGAATAGTTCTATTTTTTTATGCAACACATATGTATGAATATGTACTATATTTTTTAAAAATAATTATATAGTCTACGTTCATCTACTTAAAAATTTTATAATTAATTAAATGTCAGAGAAGGTAGTATTCCTTAAATTCAAGAACATAATAAAATAAGGAAAATATAATTAATGTTGAAGTAAATTATACCAATATAATTTAATCGAAAAATATTTAATGGTCCTGTTTTTAGAAATAATTAATTTCCAAAAAAACTATTGGTTGTTAATTCAAAAGGATAAACTCTACAATATGTAAGAATGAATACTAAACACTTAGTAAGGATAAAAAAATGACATCGTAACTATTAATATATACTACTTTTGGATGGTCTTCCTAATGATCAATATATGTTCAAACTAATCAATTTTTTTGTAAGAATAAATTATGGGCTATATAAGTATCACTATGAGTTCTATGTAAGAATCATATATTCCTTCATATAGATAAATCCTTAAATATAACCATGATTCATTAAATGTAAAGATCATTCTAGGATTTATAAAAGAAAAATTTTTATTTGTATAAGTATTATAAATTAGGAAATTTTATATATGTGAAAATGTAATTATGGTTGGTAATATATAAGATTTTATATTTTCGTAATAATGAAAACATAAGGAAATTAATTCATTTTTTAATATATGTAATTTGAAATAAAAAATTAAAGATAAAAATATATTATTGAAACATTTATTTAGATCATGAAAACCACATAGTGTAATATCATCTATAAACTAAATTCTCTTTTTTTAGAATAAAAAATTATTATATATTTTGAAATGTTGTAACTACATTTTTAAATCCAAAAAATCTAGAATTTAATTCTCTTGGATTCATATGAGTTATTTCAAAAAAAATCCAAATAATTTAAAATATAGAATACTTTTTATATAAAAAAAAGTCCTCAAAACCACTAATCATTTGTGAAACATTTGATGATTAGTGCCTCAATTTAGTGGATTAATTTACACTTTTTAAGTGATTCCTGAATATCATTCTTAATATTCATTATGTCTTGGTGGGTAATTTCAAAAGCCATTAAAAATGGTGAGATTCATTCTATGAGTGAGTTTTTTAAAAGATAATTATTTTATTCATCTTCAACCACACATACCTATGTGTATGATTTATGAATCTATCGTTGCAATTGAGCCATGGAATAAATTTTAAAAAAACATTGTGTTGTATATAAATTATTTACAACATAATAAAACTCAGCTAATCGATTGTATCATAATTATAAAACATGTTTTAAAATAGTGTTTAAGAAAATTATTAAGAAAATATTGAATTATTATTAAAAAAAGGGGAAACATTTGTACATATAGAACTACATATAAGAAAAAAATTATGAAATCACCATTGGGTTAATTTTTTTTAAATTAACATCATGAATATTTTGAACATAAATATAAATCATTTTAGGCTCTAAAAAATTTGAATTTCATTTTGAAAAAGTATTCGAGGAGTTGTTATAAAAAATTGAGTGACATCAAACCAATTTGATATGAATTATATGGAAAAAATATATATTTATATAGAATATAAAATGTAACTCTATTAGAAAATACTCAATAAAATTATATTTCATGAATTTGATCTGTTAAATAGAAAATATTTCTTTCATCTTAATAATTTGTAATCCAGTAAAGAAGGTTCTTGTATGATTACTAATTTCCATACTATTGGTGTTGTATAGGTTGAAGAAAGTTTCACCATAATGAAATTTATGGAAGAAGGTATCTTTTAATGATCCATTGGGAACTACCTCAACTTACATCAAAGTAAATTTAACTAGAAATGAACAACCACTGGATGAAAAATGATATACAGAAATTATAAACTAGGGATTACCTATTTAACTATATATATTTATCATTCCCATTTATCTCTATTTAATCATAATATTTAAATATCTATTTATCCATTATTAATTAATGTAGTATTCATGATCTTTATTCCACTCCATTTTGAATTTACTTTCTATATCATTTTACTCTATCTGTGCATGTTTTTATGAATTAATAAAATAAAAAATTTATGACTATAATATTTTGAAGGATTCCCAACCATTTTGGGGATCCTTTTGATTTTCTTATCACATTAAATGTTTTTTACCATAAATTCTTATAATTATTTTTTTCAACCCTATTATGTTATGAATTCTTTATTTCATATTTTAAAATGATTTTTATTAAACTATGAAATAAAATTATGTTTTCATTTCATGGATAACTTTTATCCACTCTTTTTCATATGTTTTTACCACCATTTCTTTTGAATTTCATGTTTATTTACTGCCCATATAAATTTTATTGGTGTGTATATTAATAAAAAATGGGTAATTTATTTACAACATCAGAAGAATTATAGACAAATTCCACCAATTACCATTATATTGATTCCTCTTTTCAATGTCTTATTAAAACAATAAACTAAAATTATTTATAAAAATTTTAAAAAACCAAATTCTTGTCCAACTAAATATTTACTTTGATTTTCATTAAATATTTTCATATAATATAAGTTTCAGTTTAATAATTTTCATTTAGAGATTATTTTAATTTTTTATCAATTAATATTTTATATACATGAGTTAAAATATGATTTAAATTTTTTTGGAGTGGTTAATTTTTTTTAAATTATTATAATAAAATATTTGAATTTCCTTTTATGAAAATAATATTGATGAGTTCTAAAAAAATGATATATTTGTAATCAGAAAAGTTGTATTTCATGTTTTTGATTCATTGTTAGATGTTTTGAGTATTGGGTAATTTTTCCTACCCTTATAATTATGTTAATTCACAATCTCTTCATACTAAAATATTACATATTTTTAGATGAATATTCAATATATTATAAAAATACATGATCATGAAGAGTATAAGTATAGTGTTTTTGGTGAATATATACAGTATCGTTTTATTTCTTGAATGATCTTCAATTTATCCCCTAAATATCTTACTAATTAGTAATATTCAATTGAATACCCTAATTATACAATTTATACATAATGCGGGGGAAGGAAGCATAAGAAATAGTGAGTTTATTAGTTCGGTAAGGGTAAAAAAGGGAGATATCATTGTAAATAGGTCATAAGGTTTTGAAAAAACTAAAATAACATTTGAGAACCATACCGTTCATATCATAGATCATAAAAATGACACATGAAATAAATCATGGAAATTTAATACGCGGTAATCATAGAGTAATCACAATAAAAAATACATTTTAGAAAAAAGATGTTGAGTTGTTCCAAACACGTTACCATTGAAATATAATGGGAAATTAATTTACCAAAGATATTCATGACATTTTAGGCTTAGGTTTACCATCACCATACCTACACAGAACATAAGATCACCTCTAATGGACCCTCATTTAGGCTTCTAACAAAATCATCTATACCCTCTTTTCTTCATGGGATAAAATATATTGTACCATTTGAGATCACATATCATTAATCATTATTTATTTCACTAGTGGAGGATATAGGTCCAAAACATTACATATTTAAAATCATACATATGTGTTCTACAAGATCATAAAACATTTAACATATCGTAACCTATGAAAATAAATTGGTTTCATAAAACATTTAATCATAGATTAATAGAAAAAAATGAAATAGGGTTTCATAAGCATATCTTCATCATAGAAATAAACCATGAAAAGAATTAATAATTATGGTATCATATATCACATCCCATATAACGATTATATATCATCAAATTATATAATATTTGAAGAAAAAAAATTACATAAAAAATTAAATGTAAAAATTAATGACGAAAGTATCAATTCATTGAAATAACCTTATTTAAAACTATAATTTTATAAATTATTTATGAAATAATTTTCATTTAATATAATTTCAAAAACATATAAATTATGCTATAAAAATATTATAAAACATATATTAATTACAGTTTCCTTTCCACTATTTTTTTTAAAATAAAACTTTTTAAAAATCCATTAATTTCAAAATATGATTTGATTGTTATAAAAGGATATTTAAATCATTAATTAGTCCTGATAGAAAGAAATATCTTACATGATAAAAAAATATTCCTTTCATATTTTTTTGTAAAATACAAATGATATTTGATTTGAAAATGACATGAATATTACATTTAAAATTTTAAAAATTTAAATGAGGATATAATGAATTTATAAAATCATATAAGAATATTAAATAATTTTTAATTTTTTTTATAAAACATTCATATGGAATTAAAAGAGGGGTTTCTACAAACGTGAAAAATAAATTCAGTTTTCCCTAAAAAATTATTTACGAATATTGAGTATATAATGATAATAAAATGAAAATAAAACATTACTTATAATGAATTAAATATAGGAGAATACGATTCATGACATTATTTGGTGATTGAACATAAGGATTCATCATCGAAAGCATAATCATAAACATTCTTGGTGAGCAATGACATGATAATATCAAACCCTTATATCTTTTGCTAAAATCTGTATAGTAATGACAATTATTGAATAACATCAAAATAAAAATTAAATATAAAGTATATAATTAGATTCATGAAATAAAATTTCACGGGGGATATTTATAATATCATAATATAATATAGGTTCAAAACATTACATATGTCTTAATGAAGATAAATTAAGAGAAAAAACACTTACTGCTTTGGTATATTCTGATCCATAAACCAAGAAAATTAGAGAACATAAAATAGATTTTTAAATTATTATAATTTTAATAAAAAGAAATATAAAATACATTCATCAGATGTATATACACTATATATAAGAATAAACTGGTGAATATGGACTGTATCTAAGAAATATAAAAGTTAGATGAGAAAAAACTTACTATAGGTCTCAAATTCTTTCAAACACACTAGAAAATCTATTATAATAAATATATTTTTTATAAATATATAATATAACCATAAATATACATATAATACCATATATGGTTTACATATGTCCTTTAATTACCCGTTTATTATTAAATCATAGAAAACATCATGTTTCAGGTAATAACTACTTTGTTTTTCATGTGTATTTTTATTTGGTATTTTTAATCCTTTGACATTAATATTGTTTCACCATATCCATAATTTTATCCATGTAATAAATATCATATATATTAATTATATATGTATTTATAATAATCTATAAAATTTTGATATATGAAATGAAATGCTTCTTTCATGGAGATGGTTGGTCATACAAATGTAAGAATGTTGTTTCCAATTTTTAATGGATGTAAAAAATGAAGTTAAATAAATCTTACCCTTTAAATAATAATGATTATGATATATATATATATACATGTTAAAATTGTCCTTATTACTTTGCAGGAAATGTGTTCATTGAAAACAAATCACATCACTTCGCGAGATAGAAATCCTTCACACACAAGGGAGACGTCATAGTTTCCCCCATGGAAAATAATATAAGATGGTATATGTGATATATTAAGTCTATTAAAATATATAAATTTACTAAAAAATATATATTCATTCAATATTACTTATTACCTTCATAGATAAATTTAAATGGAGAACACATAATATTGGTTCGTGAATAGGTAGTCCTCCTTACAAAAGAGTGAAATTAATTTTTTCAAAGGTGTTGTAATATTAGAATATAGGTCTGATATTTTAATTAATTATTATTAATAATATTATCTATATAATATATAATCAATAAATCTATCACTATATCAATCTATGTTATGTAGTGAATGAAAATGAATAACATCGGTTTGTGACGTAGTAGTCCTCCACATACATGAACATGATTGCATATCCCATTTGATTGATGTTGAAATAGTTATATGTTATAAAATTTAAAATTATAATATAATTATATTTCATATAATTCTTTATTATGTCAACATATATTAATATTATTAAAGGATGTGGATGAAGAAATTAATCATAAAAGAATGTTTATGAATTTCACTTATTCTACAAAGAGATTTATTAGGATTACACCTAAATCATTCTTAGGATGGAATAATTTTCAATATAAGGCCTCTATAATGAGTACAGTGAGGTATATAATGTATAATGGAAGGTCATGGTAAAAAAAATTTTAAAATAGTGAACATGAGATGATAGTGGTTGGCATTTTTTATGTGAGGGAGAGGACACACTTTGAATGTATTAAAACCATAAAGTGTACCTATGTTTTTATCATATTAAAAGAATCAAAAATAAATAATTATACAACATTATAGTTAAACATTTATAAATATTTCCATTATATTATCATTTTATTAGTTTATTTGTCATTTACACATAATATGTTTATTTTAAACCCCAGGTAAATTTATTTTAAACTTAAACTTAGTAATTATTTTTTACTGTTTGGTCTATTAATTATGGTATAAAATAATGTTGAAATTATTTGATAATATTAAATATTATGACCCAAAATATTTAATTCATTATTCCAAATTCTATACACATAAGTGGAAAAGTTTATTTTAATATTGACCATGTCGACATGACGAGAAAACAACATTCCATAGAGAAAATGGATAAGGTGGTTAAAAAATTTAATATCAAATTTTAATATGAAATTTATTTTAATTAAATGAATTATTGTAGAGGATATATATTCAAACTAATTTTAATTTTTAAAAAATATTGAAGTAATTTTTATTTTTTAAAATTAATTTATAGAAAAGTAATTTTTAACAAATGATATTATTTTCAATATTCATAGAAACATTTATCTTCTATGAAAATTCTCAAAACATCCCCATAATATAATTATATCATGTCAAATTAAAAAATGAGTTTAAATTTTTAAATACATTTTATAATTCACTATAAAATAATTTTAAACATAAGTGTTCAATTTGAGACAAAACTACCTTTTAGAAAAATGTAATTTTTATGTATAAAATTGAATATATTCATATATCATGATTTAAAAACACATAAGATGAATGATACAAATTTTATTGAATATTAAATATTCAAAAAAAACATATATGATATTTTTTATTTAATTTATTGATATAAAATCTTGTGTGCATAAGAATAGATTTTCAAAAAATGGTTTTCATTATTTTAAAATGGTTTTTATTTTTATTAGAAAATATTTATAAACCAAAATAATTCATTTTTTATATAGGTATAAAACATATATTTTCACAATTTTGGTACTTTTATTCATACCCTCTATTAAAAATCTATGAGAAAACAATCATATTAAATAAAAATATTTTAATTTTATGTCGTGTTTTATTTTAACATGGGGTTACATGTAATGGATGATAAAATTAGTGATATAATTAACAAAAACTAATCTCAGTGTTTCATGTAATGCAAGAGGTTGAAAAGCATAATTTTATATGAAATAAATATTTTAGAAAATTTTAGGGTGCTACCTTATACCCCCTTAAATAAATAACATCATCGTAATTTCAAAATCTTCTAGGTACTCATGGGTTGAAAATTTGGAAATCCTATTCTTAAAAACACACATTATAAAATGTTTTAATAAAATATTCAATTTAAATTAAATAAGTGATGTGAGAATGTCACCAGAATAACATATAAATAGGTTTCCATGTAGTATAAGATTGATCACAAGTGAAAATAATGATACAATAGAGAAATTTAATGGAAAAATACTAATAAAGAGTAATAGTGAACATGGTGAGGAGATAGATGAATTCCGAGAATCCTAAAAAATTATAGTTGAAAAGTCCATTAATTAATTTGAAATGAAGGTAAATGTATATATTTTTTTCAACAACCTTTTTCTTAATGTTGTTTCATTTATAGGGAAAGATATACTTGCTTGACTTAATTCTATTTCAAGACCACAATATCATCATTTGGTTGTTCATTAATCAAATTTAACATCATCTCTTACTCTAATAGATGATTTATTTATTTTTTAGGAACTAATGTATAGTAATATCCACAAAATAATGGAAATTTATTCCATATATCTCTTTCAATTATCAAAGAAATAATTTTTTTCATTGGTTATAAGATATATATAAATATTAATATGGTGAAATAATAAATTAATCCCTAAAACATCTTTTAAATATAAACATAAACACTTCTAATTTTTTTTAACCATATAAACCATCCAAGATAATTTTTTAATGAATTTAACTCAATTTCCCAAAAGAATCGTAACATTAGTGCCCCAAATATCATTTAGTATCTCTTAATATTCATATTTTAAATACGTGAATATCATGGTGATATATTCGTATAATTAATGGTAATAACGAGAATTACCATAAGAAATAAATGAAAAAATGAATACAAACTCACTCCTTAAATAAAATCATTGATTATAAAATATTTTCTTTAAATAAATAAGTATATATACTTAATAAAAAACATAAAAGACGTTGTAGATAAATCATTAATCAGTTAAAAGGTATCAATACTATCCAATTTACTTCATGCACATCAACAATCTATTTATAAAAAATAAAAACCATTATCTCAACATCAGAAGCATATTTAGGGTTATAATACATAAATCATGTGGTTTCAATGAAATATCTCTTTTCATTCAATATATTTTTTATTTCATCAGTACCATTCAATAGTATCCTAAAAACATTTAATTAAAAACTATTAAGGAACAATCCATTAATGTTTCATGATTATAATATCCAAAATAACCCTGATATAAATTCATATACAATATAATTATTTGAATCACAATACATAAAACCACATATCATTTGACATTATTTATACACCATGAACATTCTTTTTCATCTTATTTCATAATAGTTATTTCATTTAATATGTCATTCATTGTCACCTCATCATCTATAATACTACTATTAATCAAAAAAAAATGTTGATAATGTTCTTGAGATTTACACCTAGGACATAGATTTTCATAATTCCCAGTAATTTAAATATTTAAAAAGTTCAATGTTCAAGGATACCTTACGAATTATGTTATTTTTATCTGTTTGAATAAATAAACATTTCGATTTTCCTTTCCAATTAATTTATTTTTGGCCTTATTTTCCACAAAAAAACCATTTACTTTTCTTCTATAATTAATTTATTTTTGTCCTTATTTTCCAGAAAAAAAATATCCCCATCCTATAATATAATTATGTGTGTTCTTTTTACCAAATTATAAAAACATAGTTATCTCTAAATCTTCTTTCCATTATGGTCCCTACCACCTGAGATCTCAGTGAACTCTATCTGTCTCATCATTTGTGAGTTTGAGAGATGGATGTGTCAAAAGTTGTTAATCATATATCATGATAAATTATTAGGTACAATCATAATATCCTTCACTCAATTTATCGTCACATTTGGTTTTTCATCAATAAATGGTAGACCATATTCAATTTTATCTCAATTCCTTCCTATTTATGTGATTGAATAAAATTTATTTTTGAAAGAACACATAGTTTTAAATAAAAATTTATACGATTTATACATTAAGTAACCAAATTTTAAATATATAAAATATATGATAATTATATTTCAAAATCACCCATGATGGTTTATAAAGAGTTTGTAAATTTTCGAAGTGTAAATATTGGGTGTGTGTATGATCCCATATTTCTTCTTAATGTATGTTCTAATTATGTTTCAGTTTTATTAACCTTCATTGATTAATAAGCGTTTCCCCAACTCCTCATGATGGTTAAAAGATGTTCCTGGGGTACAAGACATGAAAAAGAAGAAATTGGGCTTTCTAGAAAGTTAGCATGGTTTGGTCATCGTTTGGAAGACCGTTCAAGGAGATAACATGTATGAAGTATAAATGTACATGGTTTGCACATGGATTGGAAAACGGTTAAATGTAGAGGGCATGTGGGAGGTATCATCAACACTGTTTTTTCATGGTTTGGAAAACCATGTGGGTAAACCGTACGGCCTAGAAACCTCAAAAAATTTACATAAAATTCCATTATGGGATATCTCATACCAACTAAATATCCCCCCCCCCTTTCGTCCTTCAACCATAGGGATGATAAAAGCTTCCATGATATTCCAAGAGGTCATAATTTTTCATTCCTAATCCATTCAGAGCACCTTTAATTGCAGATTGAAGATCCAGGTAAGGATAGTATCCTTCTTGCTTCTTTTTTTAGATTAGGGTCTTTATCTCTTCTTTCTCCCAATAATAATCTCTCAAACCCTGATTTTTGGTGAGATTTATAGTAAATCATCAAATATTGTTTGAATCCAGATCTAATTCCTTGTTTTTGAGTGTGTTCGCCCACAAAATCAATGTAGGTGGCCTACAAGTTATATCCCTTGGTTTTTGTTTTGATTTGTTGATGTAGGGTTTTTATTCTTTCCTACTTTTTGATGAGCTCTTGGAGAAACTGACCTGATGTGAAGTAGTAGTTTTCTACATGGTTAATTGAACCCCTTTTGATTCCCATGTGATTCAAGGAGGACGACATGACTAAATAAGGGCCACCCATGGGGTGTGCTGATTTTTCCCAAACAAAGAGTTAGATAAGTCAGTGTAATGAAATTGTGTGAGAACATAGGGCCATGATAAAAATGTTAGTATGATTGAATGAAGTGAGGTGAATGTTTAGTAATACAACTATGTTTTTTAACGACCTAAGTGGGTGTTTTTTTGGAATTTATAATGTATTAAATGGTTTAATGAAAAAATTCTAGGGGATTAGCATTGTACATGAATATTCTTAGTGAGATAAGCATGGTAAATAGAATGGGGATATAAGGGTTTAAGTAATATAAATGATGACTGTGTTAAAGGATTGAGTAAATAATGTTAATTCCCTATTTAATGATATTTTTGTGATGTTATGAATGATATTCTCTATGTTTTTTATGATAAAATTAATTGTGGTGAATGACAAATAAGAATGTGCACATGGCTTGCCTGAGTGGGGAATGGACATGTGGCTATATGACCATATGTTGACATCGATTAACGTTAAAGATCATATACAAAATAAATGGTCTAAAGATGGGGACAATGTTCTATTCCCTTAATGGTTTCATTCCTCCCGGACTGAGGCTTTAAGGTGAAGATTTTGGTTTTGTTATAATCTGAGTCCTAGTATGATATTACTAAATTTTATTCCCATATTAATAGAAATATTTAATATTCCTAATTTTTTGAACTCATGAAAAGGGTGTATTAAATCATGAAATTCCGAAGTACAAAACCCAGATTCAATGGTAGTATAAATTAAATGAACATAGTCTAAAATTTCCCGATGAACTATTTACCCTTACTTGTATTCATTGATCACATTGATGCACTATCTTCCTTATTGGATATTTTTTAGAAACTATTTATGGGGGCCTACTAAGATAAACTGACACACTTCTTAGGCCAACGTGTGGTACCCAAGAAAATTTCATGCTTTCAGGCCAAGGGAAGTGCAAGGGCCCTATGCTAGGGGGTTGAGATGGACATGGGATATGTTGGGTGAGGTTCTAGACATGGGGTCCAGACTATTTTGGGGATCCTGTTATTTAATTTCTTTGGGGGTTTCTTCACTTGGCATTGTAGCATGGCATGTCATATTTAATGTTGTATATGGTTGCACCAAATTTTGGGAATTGGTTAATTATTCTTGTTATTTATTACTCTCTTTTTTTCCCATTATTTATGTTATTATATTCTGCAGATTACTCAAATATTGAAGGTATAGTCTCCCCACGCAAGATATTAGACCCACTCTTCTAGTTAGCAACCACTACAGTACATGCAGTCTTGTTTGAGGTCTTGTAGGGACCTATCTCGTGGCGCCATATTAGTGGATCCTAGTTCTGTGACTTTACAAAGTGGTATGAAATGAGTTATTTTCTCATTATTACTATTTTTTATTGGAATATGAGAGTTTAATATAGGGATGGGACTTGTTAATGAGATCGTGCTTGGGAGTAGAAAAAACATGTATGGTGGAGAATCCAAGTTATCCTGTGAAGGGATTCTTGTTATTTTTGTGTGTTGTTATATTTAATTATATTTCACCATTCGGTGATGAACTTATTGTGTGGTTTGAGGGTTTTGTGATATTTCTCTCATGGTTAGAAGGGTACACGGTTGTTCATTCATGCATCTTTCTTGGAACCTATGTTGTTATATGACATGCATCATGATAGGCACACACATGTGATGGGTGTGAGAAATATAAAGGTGGGGATGCATATTTTTTCATAAAAGTAATGAAAATGTGCCTAATGGGATAATATTAATGGATAGAATGGGTATGTAGTAATTATAAAATGGTTCTTTATAAATAAAAATAGTGGATTAATCTGTTGTAAGAGTAAATATGAATAGGGGAACTATTTTGGATTAGTGTAAAAGATGAAGCTCAAAACTATGTGAATTAGATAACTATGTTATCCTTTTCATTAAGAGAGATGATTAAGGGTAGTGTTTATGTTGTGAGTGGCATCATTTAGGTAGGGTGTGAAAACTGGTTTGGTTGTGGGAAGTGATGAGCCTATCAATACCTCTTCCTTCTCATAAAAACATTATGGTTACATTCTAATGTTCATGTTTGGAATCATAGATAAATTCCACCTCAAAGAAATGTTCCTGTTATAAAACATGAGGAAATTAATGAGAACGATCATATAATTGTGGAGAAGATGAATCTGGCGATCCAATAATATAGGGAGGAGAAGTTCTACAAGAACGTTTCTCATATTATGCAGATGATGGAACGAGACCAATTGTAGGTTGCACCAAGAATGATTGAGCTGACCTAGGAGTTTCAGCTATAGCACCCTCCAACCATTATTAGAGAGGGTGGGATACAAGCATTAAATTTATGGATACAGTTCCTCCAAACTATCCATTACCAATTTGAGACTTCTATCAGGAAGCGAGTCAAGTTAGTAGTCTATATGATTAGGGGTCACAAAAAACATTGGTGGGACATTGTGGTTTAGATAGAGTAGGATGAAGGAATCATGAGCAAATATATTTCATTTGAGGTTCCTTGAACACTGCTACCTAGATACCTTGAGGTAGGAGAAGGATATAAATTTTATGTGGGTGAATCAAGGGACAATTTTAGTGATTGACTATGCTAGTCATTTCAACTATTTGAGATTCTTCATTCTGACGTTGACAGGAGATGATGAAACATTGGTGAAATGCTTCCAGGGCACACTGAGACATGATATCAGATCTTAGTTGAATATATTTCTTCGGATAACATTTTTTGAGGTGGTGGATAAACCCCTTATCTTAGAGAAGAGTATGAAGGGAGCTTTAGGTAGTGAACTTGTGGTGCCAGCTGGGCATGTAAGTGATGTGTCTTCAGACAGTAGGCAGTGCTAATTTGGAACCATTCAGTCTGGTGAATGCATGAAGAGTAGTCATATAAGGGGTAAAAATTCTCAAGGTGGTGACTATGTATTTTGTTATCAGTGTGGTAGGCCAGGGCCCAAGCGTGACCTGTGTCCCTTCCCAGGAGTTGAGTGCTCTGCATGCTACAGGTTAGGCTACATAAAGTGGTTTTGCATGAACATCGATAGTCTAGGAATTATAGAGGTTAGAGGATGGTGTTGAGTGTAAGATGGGGGTCAGTTACCCTATATCAGTAAAGAAGATGGAGCACCACAGGATATACTATTAGAGGTGGTGGTCTTGGAACTTTAGGGAGAGATCATTATTACCAACAAAGAAGTGCATGAGAGGGAACTCTAGCTGAAGCCCCGGGAAAAGGGGTAGGCCATTTCTATGTAGTTTAGTCTTTACGTCAGGGTGCTGAGGTCGGACCGTATACTATTTAGGGTAAAAATATTGATGCATTCATTCTTTCTAGTGCTTTATTTGATACATGTTTTACACTTTCATTTTTTTCTATTCAGTTCATTGTTGTGTTTGGTGTAACTGTATAGACTGCATGTGAGGTAATGTTTCTTGATACTTTTTAGGGGTATGAGTTGAGGGTATTAGGAAGTGTAAGGGATTTCTACAGTAGGTTGGTGGATATTGTTTTCTATGGGTTCTATTTTTCCTAGAGATGTTAGGATTTGACCTAATCTTGGGGATGGATTGGTTGGTGTTATCTCAAGCCCATATTGATTGTAACTGATGTCGGGTAACATTCAAATTTGTTAATGTGAGCACATATTCCATTCGTGGTGAGTGGGATAGTCGAGCGGGCCCTGTAGGGCCACTACACCAGTAGTCGAGAGAACCCACAACGCAAGTGGCATTCCTATTGTCAGATTATGGGGAGAAAGGAAAACCAATCATCCTTTTTTTTGTTGAAAAATTTTAGGATGTGTTTATTGAGTACATCTCAGGGTTACCTCATAAGAGGGAAGTTGAGTTTATGATCGAATTGTTTCGTGGAGTGGTGCCGAATTACGTTTCACCTTATCGAATGGTTCCAGAATATCAACAAGAACTAAAGGTTTGTTAGATGAATTAGAGAGTATTGAGTTTTTTCATCCCAGTACATCACCTTGGGGTTATATTATTCTGCTTTTTATGAAGGCTTATTTATCACTAAGGATATGTGTCGATTACATGTAGCCGAACAAGATAGAAGTTAAGAACCGATACCCTACTCCTAGATTTGAAGACTTTTTTTCATAATCTTAGAGGTGTCTCAGTGTTTTTTTCAGATCGAAATGAGATCAGGATACCATTAGTTGTGGCAATACCTTCTAAATAACCTCATAACTATTTCCCAAGAAGGTATGGGTAGTATGAATATATGGAAATGTTGTTTAGTCTAAGAAATTCCCCAGCCGCGGTTATGGACATGATGAACTAGATATTTTACCTTTTTCTGGATCAGTTTTTGTTGTCTTCATTGATGACAACCAGGTGTACTACAAAACACATGACAATCATGCGAAACACCTTGATATCATCTTGAGTATAATATGGGTGCATTGAATTTATTCCAATATATCCAAATGTCAGTTTTGGATTGATAAGGTGCACTTTCTCAGACACATCATTTTTGTTTCCGGTGTGTCAGTTGATCCATAAAAGATGTAGGTTCTGGTGTCTAGGAAGCAGCCGAAGAATGTATCTTACATTCCATATTTTCTGGGTTTGACAATTTATTACTAAAGGTTTATTAGATATTTCAATAATTGGATGCTCCCCTCACATGCCTTAAAAAGAATGGGGTTATGTTTTCTTGGTCAGAGGATTGTCAGAATTTTTTTAGGAAATAAGAAAAGCGGTTGACTACCACATATATTTTGATTATACCTGAAACAGGTAAGTGGTACACAATATTCTGCAATGCGTCTAGTGTTGGACTTGGGGATGTGTTGATATAGGATGATCGGGGTATGGCTTATGGGTCGAGGAGGTTTAGGCCAAAATAAATATATTATCCTACTCATGACCTTGATATTGCTTTTGTGGTTCATGCCATGAAGTATTGGAGGAAATACTTATTGGGAGAACTTTTAATTGTATTTGTGAATCATAAAGGTCTCAAATACATCTTCTCTCATCGATATTTGAATCTATGACACCGATGGTGGGTCATGTACCTGCATCATTTTGATTTTGAGTTGAATTATACACCTGGAAAAGGGAATAGTGTCATTGATGCTATGATCTAGAAGAATAAGAATCAGGTAGTTCAGGAATCCCGTTGAGAGTTGGTGATGATGGAATAGTTTGTGAAGATGCTTTTGGAGGTACATTGGGGAACAATTAGATGACCCTTGCATCTATAGAAGTTGAATATTCACTTCTCAGTTGGTTTAACGAGATTTAGTTAGTGGACCTAGAGTATTTCTCTATGAAGGAATGTCATAAAGGTGGGGAGTATCCTTCTTGTTGGAATTTTGGTGTCGATGGAGTCTCTTATGTTCATTTTCGTGTTGTGGTACAAAAAAATGGTTGGTAGAAGTTCATGCATGAGATTGATGGGTCATGTGGGAAGTGCATCGAGGATTGACTAAGATATATCGTGATCTCGTTAGGTAGTTTTTGTGGCCAGAAATGAAGAAAGATGTTGCATGTTTTATGGAACGATGCTTTACCTATCCGTAGGCGAAGGTAGAACATTATCATCTAGGTGGGTTGTTGTAGTCAATGCCTATTCCAGATTTGAAGCGGAACAACGTCACGATGGACTTTATGGTGTTTCATCCAAGTATTCCTCATAAGAATTATGCAGTTTGGGTTATGGTACATTGGATAACCAAACTTGATCATTTCTTTCTGATTTAGGAGACATATACGGTCGACGAGCATGGTAAATTGTATGTTTGATAAATATTATGTTTGCATGGTGTGCCGATAACCATAGATTCAGATCGTGATCCATGATTCACCTCTCTATTTAGGAAGGGACTATAGAAGGAACTTGGTACCTGGGTATTTTTTTAATACAGCTGACCACCCACAGACTGATGGGCAGTTAGAGCATACAATTCAGGTATTACAAGGCATGTTGAGAGCATGTGTTCTATATTTTGGTGTTTTGTGGGACAATAACTTGTCTCCTGTTGAGATTACATACGACAACAACATTCAGATATAATTTATATGGAGACTTTTGATACACATTATTGGAGAAAAATTAGATCTCCATTGTGTTGGTTAGAGACCAAAAAACCTAAGCTGTTAGGACCTATTCGTGTGCAAGAGATGTTTGAGATGGTTCTTTTTATTCAAAATCCTAGGAAAATAGATCAGTGTAGGATGATGTCTTATATAGATCAGTTTCATTGCCCTCTTAAGTTCGTGGTGGGTGATACTGTGTTCAGTTGGGTGTAGAATGGTTGGGTTACAATCTCATTCAGAAGCAGTAGAAGTTGGCTCCTGTATATGTGGGGAAATTTGAGATTATGGAGAGGGTAAGAACTATTACATACAAATTGGATCTTCTAAAATGGTATAGTGGGATGCATGATGTTTTCCATGTTTCAATTCTCTGATAGTATCATCCTGATCCATCTCATGGGATAAGTTTTGAGGATGTAGAGCTTGAGGCTGATGCCTCCTTTCAGGGGAACCTAATTCGTATTGTTGATCATAGTGGGATAGTTTGGAAAGGAATGTTTATGCCCATGTTTTATGCTATATGGAATAATGTAAATGTCTAGGAGGAAACTTTGGAGAAAGAATCTGATATGCAGGCCTAGTGGCCTGATCTCTTTCATTGGGAACTCAATGTTGCTTAGGAAGAGAAGCTTTAGGATGAGCTGTTATAAGGGGGTGGTTGTAAGATCCCGAATTTCTTTGTAATATATTTTCTTGTAATTTTTCCCAATTTTTAAGTTAATAACATGTTTCCCAAAGTACATGTGAAGGTTTCAGGGTCTTCTAGGGGTTCATGACAAGAAAAATGGTTAAAAGGGGCTTTCTAGGAAGTCCACATGGTATGGAAAACTATGAAAGGGGAGACCGTGTGGGCAGTGGAAATCTGCACGGTTTGCACCCAGTCAGGAAAACAATGTGAGGGAGAGGGCATGTGGGTAGTATCCTCCTAACGGTTTGCACACAGTTTGAAAAATTGTTTGATTAAACCATGGGGACAAGAATCCAATAAATGTTTCAAAAAATCCCATTATGGGATTTCTTATAACAACTCAGGATTTATCTCACTTATTCTTCCATCAACCCTAGGGATGATCCAAGCTTCCAGGATCTTCAAAGAAATTGGCATCATTCATTCCTAGGCCATATGGATCGCCATAAATTATGGATTGAAGATTCAGGTAAGGATAATCTCCACCTTGCTTCACTTTTTGGAATAGGGTTTGTACCTCTTCCTTATCTCCACTCGAAGCTCTCAAACACTACATTTCAATCATATTTATGGTAATGCTTCACAAGTTGGTTTAATCAATATATAAGGACATTGTTGGGAGTGTGTTGACCAATATATTCAAGTTAAGTGGTCTAATAGTTAAATCCCTTGGTTTTTGTGTACATGTGTGCATGTAGGGTTTTTTTTTCATTCCCTATTTTGACGAGTTATTGGTACCTTTGACATGATGTGACGTAGTGGGTGTATATATGTTTAATTGGACCCATCATGATGCATATGGAATGCAAGGAGGAAGACTCGACCAAATTAGGGTCACCCGTGGGGTGTCTCAATTTTTCCCAGACATAGAGTTAACTAAGATAGTGTAAGGTTAGTGCGCGAGAACATAAGGCCTCTAATAAGAATGTTAATATGTTTGGAGGATGTGAAAAAAAAATTTAGCAATACACCTAGGTTGAGTAATGAAATAATTGGGTGATTGGTTGGCTTTAAAAAGGGATTAAATGGGTTAATGGAAAAATGCTAGGGGATGAGTTGTATAATTGGATATTCTTATTGAGATAGGCATGTAAAATGGAATGGGGAAGAAGGGGTTAAGTAATTTAAATTGTGAATGTGTTAATGGATTTAGACAATAATGTTAATTTCCGATTTAATGATATTGTTTTAATGTTATGAAATCTATTGGAAATGTTTTTTGTGATATGGTTAGTTGTGGTAAATGATAAATAAGTATGTGTACATTTATTTGTTGACTATGATATCAACTTGAGGTTCCATTTCCATGTTTTGAGTTGTACCAAGGTTCTATCTCCTCCCCTAAATGCACAGGTTTTGGAAGGGTATATACTTCCATTCCCCTAATAGTTGTATTCCACCCTGACTGAGGATTTGAGGTGAGGCTTATGTGTTTGTTATATTATGATTCCTAGGGAGATATGACTTGATTTTATTCCCATATTATTGAAAATATTAAATGTTCCTAATCTATTGAACACATGAAATGGTATATTAAATCATGAAATGACTATGTAGTAAACCCAGATTCAATGGTAGTTTGTAGTTGAGGTTTGGCTTATTGGTAAGCATCCTATAATCCTACATGAAAAATGGGGGTTCAAATCTCAGTGGGCTCAGGTACTGTAGCAGTACTATAGAGGTATTGTAGCAGTGGTGATACTATAGATCGACGGGTATTGTAGCGGCGGCAGAGTACTGTAGCAGTGGCTGTATTGTAGCATGCGGGTTACTATTCACAGAATTGGCATTAGACCAAAAATTTTAGGCCGAAGGGAAACGTAATGGGCTACAAGACCACTGGGCCTTCAGGCTATGTAATGGGTCTCCCTCTACCGATTTAAAAGAGGACTTTTCTTTGCTGTAAAAACAAAATGTGGCTTTGACCCAAACCTTTAAAAAAATCAATGGTAGTATAAATTAAACGAACAAATTCTAGAATGCCATAATGAACTATTTATCCTTACCTAACATCATTTAACATTTGCATGCACTATCTGATATGCTGGTTATTTTGTAGACATAGTTGGTGGTAGACTACTATGTTATACTCACACCCTTGTGGTCTTTCCATTGGGTTCCCATGTATATTTCATGCTTGTAGGTCCGAGAAAGGTCAAGGGCCCTATGCTAGAGAGTTGAGATTGACATGGGACTTGTTGGGTGATGTCCCAAACTTGGGGTTTGGACCATTTTGGGGATCCTAATGTTTTCTTTATATTGGGGTCTAGTTCACTTGACACTGTATTAGAGCATGAAATATATACTATTGTATATAGTTGCCCCCAATTTTGGGAATTGGTTAATTATGTATGTTATTGATTGTTCTCTATTGTTTTCATTATTTAAGTTATTATATATTGAAACATACTATTATTATTAGTTTATAGTCTGCCCATGTAACCTATTAGATCCTCAATGCTATTTGGGATCCTCTGGCATACATGGAGGCGCATGTGAGGTTATGCAACGACCTGAATCGAGAAACATGATCAGTGGATCCTGAGTCGAGGACGTTATAGTGTGTCAAACTAGGCGCATAGTAAATCACATTGTTATATACCAGGTAATTCATGAGTCGCGACTGAATATAATTTTTTGAAGTTAATACCAACGAATATGTATATAAGAGAACCATGTGTACATGTATTATCTAGATATGGATGTATATCTATGAAACCCATACTCCTTTCATTACAATTACATACCCTATTTTTCAATATGCATGATTACCTAGGGTTTTTTTATATCATTTTCTTGTTATAGATATTAATGTATAATTATATATTTTCACTGATACTTATGTAGATATTAAATCTTATCAGACGTATATATTATAACTTTTTATATTAATATTCAATTCATTTTAAAAATAATTTCTCTTGGACCATGTTATTAAATTAACACTGGATACTAGACATACTATCTTCTACCTTCTAGAAATATCTTTATTGATTCCCATATAGATCTTCCATTTCAGTAATAATTATATACAATGTAAGACCCCAAGGATTTGAAAATAAATTTAATAAGGAATTCATAAAAAACCTAGTCTCTAAAAAACACTTTGCTATAACATAGCCAATGAACATAATTTTTCCACTTCTATGTTTTCAATTTTGAAAATCTGACATACATGATTTCGTTTAGGGTGATGTTTGGAGTCTGATATAATAAACTAATTTTTTTTGAATAGTAAATTACCATTATGAATAGTCATGTACCTTTATGAATAGTAATATAACAATATTAGTAGTAAAATCACCCATGTGTGTATAAATAAGATTAATCACATTATAAATAGAATAGAACATTTTATTAATTATTGATTAAGAATTCATATTTTTGTGAGTGAAAAAAAATTAATGATAGTTTAAAATTAATAAATGGATTTAAAATTAATTTCCAAAAAATATGTTCCTTAATAAATACTTTGTTGTCTAATCATTTTGGCATACTTTTATGTGGTCGTAGTTAATTTTTGGAAGTATTACAAAATTAGTTTTAAAATTAAAATCTGCATTATTGAATAACATAATTATTTTATTTAAATATTAAATTTCATATATTTAGAATAATATTTTGATAAAATTTATTTCATTTTTGGTTTCTACATGTCGAAAAATAGTTATGGTGAATTTTTGGGTTTTTTTAAAATACTTAAATTTTATGTGAATTGTAAAATAGATAATTTACGATAAATACAAAATACAAGATTTATAAAGTCATAGGATATGTAATGATGATGTAAGGACACTTGTTTTGAAATAAAGTTCACATATTACTATTTTTGGTCACCTGAATCAATACAATTGGGTTCCTTGGGGAAAATAATTAAATAATGAGTAAAATAATGGGAAAACCCTCATCTCCTCAACAATAAAACCCCCCTCGCTCACACTCCTCTTCACTCAGGTCAAGCCTTGTGAATTGTGTAAATTATTACCAAATCTTTTCCCAAGTTCTTACCCCACGTTTAAAATACCTTGTTCTTATAAAAATACCAAAACATCTCCCAAGAAGAGGCTCTCAAGGAATATTACATCAAGTGTTAAATTCCTTTTTTCATTTTGTTTATTTCATGTTCCTTTCTTTTATTTTTCATTCCTAATCTCCTTTCATCCAAATGTTGTGATGGATCCATTACCTTACATGTACTTGAATTATCTTTTGAGAAAGGAACAATTATTCATCATCTCTATTTTACCATTCTTTTATAGAAGAAAATAAACCACCATCCAAGAAGTGTTAATTTATCACATTCAAGGAGGACTGGTTTTTTTGTTTTTATTAAAATCTTATATTGTTGAATTGTAACCATTATAATGGCTAAAACAGACTATATTACATGTATTATAAATTATTTATGGTTCTTTAATCCTTTTTTACCCATGATATTAATTTATAAATCAAAACGACATTGTTTTGATCTAGAAACTCCAATTAACCCAAAAAAATTGTTATTAATGTTTTTTATAATGATTTATCTTCACTCATAAGAACCAAACGAATTTTATGACCATGTAATATTTTTTAGTTGACTAATAACATAAAACTACTATTCTAGACAACCATTCTCATTCTACATGTTTATCTATACAATAATATAAGTTAACTGATCATGAAAACCAAGGAAGAAAACACTCCCAAACAATGAAATTGAATCTCTTAACCTCTGATGACCCAGACTCTCTTAGTCCTTCCCTTTGCCAAAATCCAGGTCCTAAAGGAGTGGCATCTCGGTGAGACCGATCGGCAAGACCAATCGGCGTGACCGATGGGTGAGACCGATCGGTGGGACCGATCGGTGAAACCGATCGGGGAGACCGATCGGCACGACCGATCGGTGTCACCCGGCCTTGTCAAGTTGTTTCCAGTAGCACTCCCCTTTGCGCAAATAGGGTTTTAAACCCTATTTTGACCTGTTTGAGCGTGTTTTAAAGACCCGTAATGTGCATAAGAGTTTTAATTAAATACTTAATCAATTCATGAGTAGGCTGAAACCACCCGTCCCCATTTTGTGACTAGTGGAGCCGCGTGGTCAACCCACGACCCCCGCGCCTTACGCGGTTACGCGTTCTCAACTCAACCGTCCACGACTCTTATAAACTAAGGGTTAGCCGTGGTTTCTCCTTTCCTCGGTCATGGATTTTCACAAACAGCTTCCGGTGCTTCGGGCGTGCCGCATCGTTATCCGTAAAAGTTCAGCACCTGGCCTAATCATCGATCATCTATCAACAAGTAAGGAATTTCTCCTTCGCCTCTCTCTTTTGTGTATCATGTGGGGTGGGCTTGATTTTGATTCTGTAGAATTGGATAAACTAGACCTAATTAAAGATAATGAATGAATTCTATAAAGAAAGAGGGGGGAATGTGATTGTTGATGTTGTCTTATATTTTGATGTTGTTTCTTCTATGACCATCTTGTTGAGTTGTGCTGGCTTATGCCTCCTTAAAATCGAGGACGTTGGTGGTCATTTTTTGTGCATTAATGAACCCTGGTATTGTTTTAAATGGCTTGTCTGTGGTTGTAAACTCCTGCTGTGAACAGTGAATTGGTAAATCACGTATATCCAGCTGAATAAATTGAACGCACTAGGATCAACCCTTCTGTGATAACTCCCAGTTAGAACACATGGAATTTGAAATCATGGAGTGTGTTAAGTCGTTTAAATCTGAAAATACCGGCAAGGCCCTCCTTGTGTTGGTTGTGGTAGTTGGTTGTTTTCCTTTCGGGCCGATTGCTGGAGATGTGGGAGAGGATGGGATCCCCTGTTCTTTGATGCTCTCGGTGGTTGTGTGAATTTGGGGGATGGGATCTCTTTTTGGTATGGATTCAGTGGTTGTGAGTTTTAAGACTGAATGGATACTTGTTTATATCACGAATTGGGGTGGAATCCTCTGTTGTTGAGAACCGGGTGTGGGCATTTTGGTTGATGTTTGACTATTTACTTTCATGGACTTATTCCTATGCCTACTAGTTTCCTAGTAGTGCTTAAACATAAACATTATTACTGAACGTGATATAAGAAAGGGGACAAATGGGTTTTTAGCATGAGTCGTGACTCGGACTTTAGTGTTGTTGTGATCTGTAGGCTGTCTAAAGAAAAACCTAGCTTGGGTGAGTGATTGTTACCTATATATATATACTTGTATCTTTTTTTTCTTATTCTCACCCCACCCAAGTTTATCACTTAGTGCCGAACACCCCCATTTCATGGGGGATGGTGTTTTTTCCAACACTATTCTTAGTGGCTGGTTATTAGCTCTTCTTGTTCTCCCTTTCCCGGATAGCCCAAGTATCTTCGGGCAGGCTGTGATGGCCTGAGGTCCATTATTAGCCCAAGAACCTTCAGGCGGGTTAGTGTGGTGGTTGGCCAGGTGTGTGCGGTAGGTGGTTTCCCATGTGTCTTCGGGATGAGGCCCAGGTGTCTTCGGGCGTGGCAGTGGATCCATTAGCCCAGGTGTCTTCGGGCGTGGTTGTGGTTGTTCTAGCCTAGGTGTTTGCAGGCGTGGTTACATGTGACATTTGTGGCCCAGGTGTGTGTGGGTGGGATTTCGGCAGTGGGACTGTGTGTGGTCGTGCCCCAGGTGTGTGCGGGTGGGTGTGGCAGTGGGACTGCGGTGAGAATGACGGGATTGGTCTGATGCCTAGGATGTCTCAATAACCAGTGGGAAAGTGGCATGGGGTACCCAAACATCGATGTGCTCTTAATATATATATTACATGACTTGCGTAATTTGGGGAGTGTGCCTTGGTGAGGCATGGGGTGGATAGTTTTCCTTGATAGGTGTTTGGTTTACTCCTTTTATCACGAGACTTTAGTACGTTCCCCCACTTGTGCACAAGAGTCTTTTGTTTTCCCTACTGAGTGTACTTGTATGCTCACCCTACATATATAAAACTGCTTTCAGGTTTCCAGGAGGACTTCGGGGATCACGCAGGACCTTACTAGCTCGGACCATTGGAGCAGTTTAAGTTGTTGTTTTTCTTTTCCTCTTTGGTACTTACCTTGTAGTCACAATTTGTACTTGTGGCTTTACTTTTCGAACATGCATGTGGGAAAGGTTTATTTTTTTCTTTAATTTCCATTTACCTTGGTGTTGTTGAGTTTCATCATCTCATCTCTCGATCTTATAAAACAAAAAGGGGTAATGCCTTCCATTTGTAAGAAATTTATATACCCTTGGTGCTAGTCGCCACTCCGGGACCTATTGAAGGCGGGTCTCAGGGGTCATTATCTCTCCTTCAACATAAAGAATGAAGGGCCTGACAATCTCCTGACCCTTCCCTCCTTTTGGTGAAGGTGGGTCGTGACAGAATGGTATAAGAGGCTGATGGTTGAGAGATAGGATGGAGTCTAAAGTTAGGCACAGTGAGGATTTCATGGGATGGTAAGGCAACAGTGTTGGGTGACCTTGGAGCATGAATTAGGCCAGGGAAGACTGGCTAGGACACGAGATTTTAGGGCCCACCGTGATTCGATGTAAGGACTCTGGAACTACCGAACGACCAAGTGAGGCCACACTTATTGCAGGGTAGAGACCCTAGGAAAGGTACATGCATCATAATGACTTTTGTTCTTTTGTTTCTAGGATGTCTTGGGGATTAAGAATAAATTAAATTTTAAGATGTTTTAAGAATGATATTATGCACTACTTGGGCTTAGGCATTCCTTGTTTACCTTGCAGCTATGGAACCTGGAAGGAGACCACATGTGGTACAGGCGATAGAGGCCCTGTAGACTACATTGGCCGATCGTCAGAGAGCTGATCGAGAGGAAGAGGATGACCAGTGGCAGAAGACTCTTCGAGCCTTCCAGCGACATGCCCTTGAGAAGTATGAGGGCATCACCTCCGATATGATGATGGAAGGCTGGCAAGAGGAGCTAGTTATATCCTTCGGCCTGATTCGGGCCCCGACCGAGTACTGGGTTCCTCTGGCCGTCAGCCAGATGCGGGGAGCGACACTTCAATGGTGGACGCTTTACCTGTGGGAGAGGAGAGAGTCTGAGGTGGATTGGGTGGATTTTGAGAGGGAGTTCTGGGCGGAATTCCTATCCTCGACGATGAAGGCAGAAAAGAGTCAGTAACTACTCTCCCTCCAGCAGGGGAGTATGTCCGTGAGGGAGCTAGGGATCAAGTTCAAGGACCTCCTACGTTTTTCTCCGGATCTCTTTCCTGACGAAGAGTCTCGGGAAAGACGTTTGGAGGAGGCACTCCGACCCTCCCTCCCATATGTCGTTACCCCCTTTACCATGCCGATGTACTTGGAGGTCCAGAAGAAGGCCGAAGTGGTGGAGAGGATGAATGCTCTAGGGGGAGTGTCGCGAGTGGGGATCCAGTTGGGACCATCGAAGGGGAAGTACGTTAGCACCAGGCATCCAGCGTAAGTACCCTCCAGGTTCCGACCCACAGGGAGCAGACCACAGCAGTTTCAGTTTCGATCCCTCGGCCCTCGCCCTTTTCCTTCGGGCCCGGGACCACGGTGCTTCATCTGTGGGAGCCCTGGGCATCTCCGAAGTCAGTGCCCCGAATGGGTGCAGTACAGCAGTGGCAGTCATCCCCAGCACCCGCCCCAGCCGCAGCTTCCAGCCAGACCATTCCAGTAGCAGCAGTAGGGACAGCGAGCTTCTGCTCCTCCTAGGGCAGACGTAGGAGGAGGCTGACCTCAGGGCGCACTACAGGGACCTCGACCAGGGCGTGTTTGGGGAGGTGTCTGATAGCCGAGGGGTAGGGGAGCTGGGTGTGGACAGTTACACACCCCAGAGGCAGCAGTTCTAGCAGGGCCAGAGGTTGTTCGAGGTAGGATCAGTCTGTTTAGAACTCTTGCTTATGCCTTGGTCGATACCGGAGCTTCGCACTCCTTTGTTTCACCCAGCCTAGCCTGTTCCATGGGTTTAGATGCGGAGAGACTTCCAGTGCCCCTGGTGTTGAGCACACCAGTCGGAGGTCAGACCAACTTGTTGTTTGTTTGTCGGGGATGTAAACTGATGATAGAGCCACATCATTGGGTTAGGGATCTTCTTCTGTTGTAGATTCAGCCATACGATGGCATCCTAGGCATCAACTGGCTATTTTCTGTGTGCTCCTTCATCGACTTTTTCGAAGAAGGGTGGTGTTCTCAGACTTGGACAGTCAGCCTGTTACCTTCACCGGCGAGCGGAGCAGTCGGAAGGGAAACAGGAGAGAGGAACCTCTCCTCTCCTTGTCGAACGAGCTGACAGTGGAATCAGTAGATGCTGAAATGGTGGAAGTGCCAGAGATCGTCCGTGAGTTTATGTGCATCTTTCTCGAGGAGGTGATGACTCTACCCCCTCGACGTGATATCGAGTTCGGGATAGACCTACAACCCGTCGCTCGTCCAATATCGATGGATCCTTACCGGATGGCACCTTCGGAGCTACGGGAGTTGCAGATATAGGTTGACGATTTGATGAAGAGGTTTTATGTTCATCCGAGTGTGTCACCGTGGGGTGCTCTGGTCTTGTTTGAAAAGAAGGAAAATGGTGTTCATAGGTTGTGCATAGACTACAGGAAGCTGAATCAGGTGACGATCAAGAATCGCTACCCTCTTCCAAGGATAGATGATATTTTCAACCAGCTGAAAGGGGTGGGATGGTTCTCGAAGATCGACTTGCGGTCTGGGTACCACCAGCTGAGGGTGAAGGAGAGCGACATCCCAAAGACATCGTTCAGGTGCAGGTATGGACACTTCGAGTTCGTAGTCACGCCCTTCGGTGTTACGATCGCCCCGGTTGTGTTCATGGGGCTTATGCACTCCATCTTCCAGGAGTACCTGGATCGGTTCATGGTTATCTTCATCGACGACATCCTGGACTATTCTAGAATAGAGGAGGACCATGCAGAGCACCTGAGAATAGTTTTGGAGGTCCTCCCACAGCACCAGCTCTATGGGAAGTTGTCAAAATGTAAGTTCTGGACAAGAGAAGTGAACATCCTCAGGCACGTGGTGTCCGAGCAGGGGGTAGCGGTGGACCCATCAAAAGATGAGGAGGTTGTTTCATTGGAAGCACCCAAGAATGTGGCGGATGTCTGAAGTTTTATTTGGCTGTCGAGTTACTAACAGAGATTCATATCAAACTTCCCCCGAGTAGCAGTCCCTTTGACGGCTCTGACCAAGAAGGACCGGGCTTTCGTATGGAGTGAGCAGTGCCAGTCAGCCTTCTGCTATCTGAAGGAGAAGTTGGTCAGTGCCCCAGTGTTGAGATTACCAGAAGAAGGGGCGGCTTATGAGGTATTCTGTGATGCTTCAGGACAGGGCCTGGGATGCGTGTTGATGCAGCGATAAGGGGTGATCTCTTATGGGTCCAGGCAGCTGCGTTCCCATGAGTGTAATTACGCCACCCATGACCAGGAGCATGCAGCGGTCGTTTTTTGTGCTAATGTTATGGCGACACTACCTCATCGGGGAACACTTTGTGGTCTTCACGTATCACAAAAGCTTGAGGTATATCTTCTCCCAGTGGGACATAAACTTGCGACATCGGAGATGGGTGGAGTTCCTCCAGGACTACGACTTCGAGATCTCTTATACTGAAGGCAAGGGTACTGTGGTGGCCGATGCCTTGAGAAGGAGGATGCAGAAGGATGCGTTCTGAGAGTCGGCGGACGCCTGGAAGGCAATGGAAGAGTTGGCTGCCTTACACCTGCATGAAAAGATGGATAGTGGCAGTGGCTGCCTATATCAGATGACAGTGAAGTCATCCCTGTTTCAGCAAGTGGAGGAGTCTCAGTGGGGAGACCTAGAGTGTGAAGTGATGCGTGAAAAAGTTTACAAGGGCAATGCTCTAGAGGGATGGACAGGGGATGGTCATAACCGGATGCTTTTCCAGAAAAGGTTGTTTGTCCCGAAGGCGATGCGCGACAAGGTTCTGAGTGAGTTCCACAACTCACCCCTGGCGGTACACCCAGGATTTTCCATGATGTACCAGGGGATGAAGAGGCATTTTTGGTGGCCCAGAGTTAAGCGAGCGGTGCTAGAGTTTGTGGCCAAGTGCTTAGTGTGTCTGCAAGTGAAGGCTGAACACCGAGTTCCAGGCGGCCTACTACAGCCCCTAGATGTCCCCGAGTGGAAGTGGGATGACAACTCAATGGATTTCATCACGAGACTACCCAAGGTACAGGGGGGATATGACTCCATCTGGGTGGTAGTGTACAGGTTGACGAAATCGGCTCACTTTCTAGCGATCAGGGAGTCGAGTACTGTGGACTCTTTGGCACGAAATTATGTGGATGAGGTGGTGAGGTTGCATGGAGTTATGAGGTCTATAGTCTCGGATAGGGATGCACGGTTTACCTCACGAGTCTGGAGAGGATTGCAGCATGCGTTTGGCACCCAGTTACGCCTTAGCACTGCTTTCTATCCCCAGAAAGATGGACAAATAGAGCGCACTATCCAGACCTTGGAGGATTTGCTGCGGGCATGTGTTCTGGACTCAGGAGGATAATGGGTGTGACACCTTCCACTGGTAGAGTTCTCTTACAATAATATCTACCACTCTTACATTGGCATGGACCTGTTTGAAACTTTGTATGGGAGGCCATGTCGTTCACCTGTGTGTTGGACCAAAGTAGGAGAGGCGGGCATCCTTGGTCCGGAGGTGGTGCAGAACACGACAGACAAGGTTCAGCTCATACCGGAAAGGATGAAGGCGGCCCAGGACCGACAGAAGTCATATGCTGATACCAGGAGGAGGCCCTTGGAGTTTTAGGTTGGGGACCACGTGTTCTTAAAGGTCTCCCCTCGGCGTGGGAAGCGGAGGTTCAGCAAGAGGGGTAAGCTTTCTCCCAGATTCATCGGACCCATCCAAGTGTTGCGGCGGGTCGGCGAAGTGGCTTACCAGATAGCGTTGCCACCGTCGCTACTAAGGATACATGATATCTTTCATGTGTCCCAGCTCTGTTGGTATCTGCATGATGATTCACACGTCCTTGATTGGGGTGAGCTGGACATCGAGGATGACGTGACCTTTGTGGAGAGACCAGTAGTGATCGAGGATCGCAAAGAAAGCGGGCGAACCATCCCCTTGGTTCGTGTGTTGTAGAGACATGGAGGGCTTGAGGAGAGTACGTGGGAGAGGGAAGCACCGATGCGTACCTAGTACCCGGAGTTTTATTGAGTTTTGTACCTGTTGTGGAGGAACGTTTTGCCTTTTGGCTATGAAATGTACTGGTTTTTCTTCCTCTAGATGTGTGTAAAAAGCCCCGGCTATGGGGAAGGAGAGAACCAGACCCCTAATCAAGATGCATTAAGGTGGATGTGATTAAACCTTTGCAGGCAAGTCAGTGCCACCCAAAGCAGATAATATCTTAACATGGGGGAGGAGACTCCCCAACCCACATGCCCAGGCAGTTTGGCATGGTATGTTGCTTGGTTCATGACAGGAAGGTGTACTTAGTTGACTATGAGGTTCACTCTTGAGAGGTATCTTTCAGGGTGGTTGTTCGGACCCGCCCTTCCCTTCTGGGATGTCTAAATTCTCGACGACGAGAATAGTTTGAGAAGTATCTGATGTGATGACCCAGACTCTCTTGGTCCTTCCCTTTTCCAAAATCCGGGTCCTAAAGGAGTGGCGTCTCGGTGAGACCGATCGGTGGGACAGATCGGCGCGACCTATCTGTGAGACCGATCGGCGTCACCCGGCCTTGTCAAGTTGTTTCCAGTAGCGCTACCTTTTTCGAAATTAGGGTTTTAAACCCTGTTTTGACCTGTTTGAGCATGTTTTAAAGACCCGTAACATGCATAAGAGTTTTAATTAAATACTTAATCAATTCATGAGTTGGATTAAACCACCTGACCCCCTTTTGTGACGAGTGGAGCCACATGGTCAACCCATGACCCCCGCACCTTACGCGGTTACACGTTCTCACCTCAACCGCCCGCGACTCTTTTAAACTAAGGGTTAGTCGTGGTTTATCCTTTCCTCGATTATGGCTTTCCACAAATAGCTTCTGGTGCATCGGGCACACCACATCGTTATCCGTAAAAGTTCAGCACCTGGCCTAAGTGTCGATCATCTATAAACAGGTAGGGAATTTCTCCTTCGCCTCTCTCTTTTGTGTATCATGCGGGGTGGGCATGCTTTTGATTCTGTATAATTGGATAAACCAGACCTAATTAATGATTATGAACTAATTATATAATGAAAGAGGGGGGCTGTGATTTTTGATGATATCTTATATTTTTATGTTGTTTCTTCTATGACCATCTTGTTGAGTTGTGCTGGCTTATCCCTCATGAAAATAGAGGCCGTTGGTGGTCGTTGTTTGTGCACTAATGTACCATGATTATGTTTTAAATGGCTTGTTTGTGGTTGTAAACTCCTGCTGTGAAAAGTGAATTGGTAAATCACGTATATCCAGCTGAATAAATTTAAAGCACCAGGATCAACCCTTCTGTGATAACTACTGGTTAGAACACACGTAATTTTAAATCATGGAGTTTGTTAAGTCATTTAAATATGAAAATACCGGCAAGGCCCTGCTTGTGTTGGTGGTGGTAGTTGGTTGTTTTCCTTTCGGGCCGATTGCTGGAGATGTGGGAGGGGATGGGATCTCCTGTTCTTTTATGCTCTCAGTGGTTGTTTGAATTTGGGGGATGGGATCTCCTGTTGATATGGATTCGGTGGTTGTGATTTTTAAGACCGGTTGGATACTTGTTTATATCACGAATTGGGGTGGAATCCTCTGTTGTTGAGAACCGAGTGTGGGCGTTTTGGATGATGTTTGACTGTTTACTTTCCTGGACTTATGCCAATTCCTACTAGTTTCCCAGTAGTGCTTAAACATAAACATTATTACTGAACGTGAAATAAGTAAGGGGAAAAATGGGTTGTTAGTGTGAGTCGTGACTCAGACTTGAGTGCTGTTGTGATCTGTAGGTTGTCTGAAGAAAAACCTAGCTTGGGTGAGTGCTTGTTACCTATATATATATACTTGTAGATTTGTGTTTCTTATTCACACCCCACCCAAGTTGAGCACTTAGTACCAAACACCCCTATTTCATGGGGGAGGGTGTTTTTTCCAACACTATTCTTAGTGGCTGGTTATTAGCTCCTTTTCTGCTCCCTTTCCCGGATAGCCCAAGTATCTTCTGGAAGGCTGTGATGGCCTGAGGTCCATTATTATCCCAAGAACCTTCGGGCGGGATAGTATGGTGGTCGGTCAGGTGTGTGCGGCAGGTGGTTTCCAAAGAGTCTTCGGGTTGAGGCACAGGTGTCTTCAGGCGTGGCAGTGGATCATTTAGCCCAGGTGTCTTCGGGCGTGGTGGTGGTTGTTCTGGCCTAGGTGTTTGCAGGTGTGGTTACATGTGACAGTTGTGGCCCAGGTGTGTGCGGGCGGGATTTCGGTAGTGAGACTGTGTGTGGTTGTGGCCCAGGTGTGTGCGAGCGGGTGTGGAAGTGGGACTGCGGTGAGAATGGCGGGATTGGTCTGATGCGTAGGATGTCTCAATAACCAGTGGGAAAGTGCCGTGGGGTACCCAAACTTTGATGTGCTCTTAATATATATAATACTTGACTTGCGTTATTTGGGGAGTGTGCCTTGGTGAGGCCAGGGGTGGATAGTTTACCTTGTTAGGTGTTTGGTTTACTCCTTTTCTCACGGGACTTTAGTACGTTCCCCCACTTGTGCACGAGAGTATTTGGTTTTCCCTACTGAGTGTACTTGTATGCTCACCCTACGTATATAAAACATCATTCAGGTTTCTAGGAGGACTTCGGGGATCACGCAGGACCTTACTATCCCGGACCTTTGGAGTAGTTGTAGTTGTCGTTTTTCTTTTCCTCTTTGGTACGTACCTTGTAGTCACATTTTGTACTTGTGTCTTTACTTTTGGAACATTCATGTGGGAATGGTTTATTTTTTTCTTTACTTTCCCTTTACCTTGGTTTTGTTGAGTTTCATCATCTCATCTCTCGATCTTATAAAACAAAAAGGGGTAATGCCTTCCATTTGTGAGAAATTTCTATACCCTTGGTGGTAGTTGCCACACCAGGACCTATTGAAGGCGGGTCTTGTGGGTCATTATCTCTCCTTCAAATTAATTAAGGAAGGGCCTGACAATCTGCTGACCCTTCCCTCCTTTTGGTGAAGGCGGGTCGTGACATAACCCATAAAAAGGCTATGAATGAACCTAATATTTTTATGCTAAATAAATTACATGTACTGAAAATTAGTGAATCATTAATTTATATACCTAAATTTGATTATTCAGGTCATTAATATAATTATGGAAGACCTTCAGACAGAAGGTAAGGGTTTATACATGAACCTTCATTTTCATTCGGGATAATCATATTTTCAACATACTTGAATTAAACTATTATTTAATTAAATTAAATCCCCATATATTCTTGGATAATGTTCTATATATTTGTACGAACCATAAAACTACTTTTATTTAAGGAGGTTTATATGTTTTAATAATATCATTCAATAATTTTTCCCAAAATACAATCTCGAATCAAGGGAATTTCTCAAATTCTTAACAATTTCAAGGGAACACTATAATCACATTTTGGAAAAAATAACGTCATAAAATCACACATTTTATTATGAAATTACTCCCTAACATTACTTATAGATTTATAAAATTATATTTCTGAATGAACTCTTCTTTTTAAAGTAAAAGAATAATTATCTGACGAATTACTCGATGATTTTATCAGAGTGTCTTCATCTATTTCTACACCCTTATTGATTTTTATGTATTATTTGGTTACATTTTATGATATCATCTAAAATACATAATTTATTGGCTTATTTTGAGTTCTACTATGGATGTGCTATCTTATATCCATTCACTAATTTACTATGTATGGTTAGTGTTTATGATTATTGTTTGGGGAATGTTTATTACATTCAAAATATTAGGTTCAATATGAATGTATATGATATTTATGTTTTTAAATGTTCATATGAGTAATGAAATGGACTTATTAAGTGTTGAGTGGGACCCGTTATTACCCCTCAGTGCATCAGTAGGTCTCATGAGACAAACTATGGTGTTCACATGAGGCCTTGACAAAATGGATATTTATGGGCTTGGCACGTGGCTATGAATGTATGGTTATGGTGTCCCACATTGTGGATTCCATCAATATAAAAATATTATTTATAGTTCATGTGTTTATTCGGCATGTAGAATACCCATGATTATGTTTTATTATGGAATTATTTATTTTTCACTCATTCCTGCAATATTGTTTTCACGTTTATTTTAAAAGGAATGTGTTTTTTAGTTATTCATCATATGTAATGTTAATGTTTATTATATAATATACTGTATTGCATAACCTTACTATGAATATGAGCTCACCCCCTTCTAACGATTGTTTTTCTAAGGACATGAATAATGTTTTTATGAATGAATTTTAGGGATAAACATAGTGTTGTGGATGTTCCCAATAAAACATATTTGTTGTTTTTCATTTAAATTGTAATGTTAAACCTATGTATGTGTATTGTTTTCAAAAACTACTAAACTATTTGTTCTTAAGGGATTTAATTGTATGTAATCATACCAATGTAATTTTATAAGTAATAGACACCTGGAAACTGGGGTCAGGGAATTATAGTTTCAATCCAAGTATATTTAGTAGAAAACATGGAAACTGGATTTCTAAAAAGTATATTAGGGAAACTCCTATGATATAAATTCAGTATAAATGTAGAAGAATAACCTAGACTTTTTATAAGGATTATATTTTTGGATCTTTTTATAAAATAAATCCCTGTATGGATCTTAACAGTTAACGGGGTTCTCAAACAGATTTACTTAAGAGCAACAACTCTGACAAGGTGTTTCGATCTTAACCTGAGTTTACCTGGAACATGAAAATGAGACATACTCCACAACTCGTCTGACAATCCCAAGGGATATTCATAGGATAATCCACATTTTCATTACCAATAATTATGATGAATTTGTGCCCCTAATGTATCCAAAGTGTATGGCTCTAGGATTTGGGACGCATAAATTTATGTTATGTTCTATGCCATGTTTAGGGTTATATAGAGTTCATAATTTTATGATCTAATTTATTATATTGAATTAATTAGAAATGGATCATTTATTAAGGAATTATAACTTCATAAATTCTCGTGATGCAAAGGATATGATAGATCATATATCATATGGTCTTTATCCATCGTTTTGAATGATGATAGTCTCCCATGTATCCTCATAAAAGGAACAAATAGTATCATGTGTTAACATGTTATGTAAATAATTATCTAAGTCCTATGGATTTGAAGGGAATCAAGAAAAGAAGAGGATGATAGAGAAAAACATGTATAAATGGAAGAAGGGAAAAAAGGGTTTTCCCACATTTGATAACTGTAGAAAGAATCATCCTAGGAAATTCTTTAAGTTATTGAAAGTTTTTTATAAATGTGGAGAAAAATGAAACCAATTTCTAGATATAAAGTGCATGAATAATGATTTTTATTTTCAATGCCTCAAATACATTGAGATGAGACACTATATGAATCAATGTCCCATGTGTCAAAAGAATATGTACCAAATAATATTAGTAGATAATGATCAAGTCATGATACTTCTGCATATGAAGTGGAAGGATTAATATTTCTCATCAAGAATCATTTCTTTTGAATATTTTATTTTCAATATACTAGTTATATGAATAATGGAATATATATCGATTATACTGCAGTACTATTTTGTTAATTATTTTAGGCCATATGAAGAATTTTTCAAAGGAGAAGTGCCTCAGTAGAAAGTTAATATCTTAGAAAAGTATATAGTAGATGAAGATACACCCCAAAATATATTTATGATGATTAAAATAATAATGATGAATAATTTATTTGGATTAGTACTAGCTATCTCAAAACTGATTATTACCATGTCAACAAGTTTGATATCTTTGACAGAGTCTACAAATTTTTTTGATATATGAAATATATCCAATAGTATGTTTAATAATGAATGCAGGATTCTAATAAGGTTTTATGGTAATCTGAGTTATTACCATATTTCATGAGGACACATGATAAAGATATTACCATGTTTGGAATGTGAAAATTTCTGACTGCCTCATGTTGATTAAGGAAAATAAGGTATCATATGCATTGTCTAGGATGGATCATGGAGTTCTAAAAAATTGAGGATTTCCAAAGACCTGGTGTACATGGATCTAAAAATGTTAGATATGGGAATGATTCTAAATTATTGCATCATGATCTTTTGAAAATTTTAACCATTTATGAAATTAATTATGTTTATTATGGTATGAGGTTTCTGAGTTTAATGTCACCACATGAGGCAACCTGTACTGAGAGATGATGTATCGATAGGTCCAGGAATAAAGAAAGGATAAGATTGTGATTATGAAATAGAAACATATATTAACACTCTTAATAGTGTGAAATAAAACTAAAACTCTAGAAAAAGAGTCTTAAATAATTTTTTCCCTATTATCATTTTTTTCTTTTTCATGATATTAATGAAATTTTTCCTAACTATAGTTTAGGGTTTTAAGGTAATGATATTTCATCTGAGCATGTTCTCTACTATTTTCAATTTGAACATTTTTATTTTATTATTATTCCATGACAATGTTGTCCAATTATAATGTGTGGTTTTGTAGTAACCAATGCATTTCCCATTCCCTCTTATTAATCGGATATTTTAGCCATATTTCAGATGTGGTTTTCCCACATGGAAAGTTTCAAATATCAACCATTAATATTTGAAGTTTAATTTAAAAGTTATAGGATGCTATTTTTGTATGAAGGGGAGAATGTAAAACCCCATATATTTGAAAGTAAATTTAATATTGAATTCATAAAACAATGAGTCACTACAAAAAACACTTTTTCATAACCTATCAAATATACATAATTTTTCCACTTATGTGTTTTGAATTTTAAAAATCTGACATACACAGTTGCGTTTAGGTTGATGTATGGAGTCTGATAGAATCAACTTAATTTTTGTTAAATAGTAACATACACTAATGAATAGTAATGTAAAATTACGAATAGTAACGTACCCTTATTAATATTAACCTCACCCATGGATATATAAATAATATTTACACACATTTTAAATGAAATAGAACATTTTATGAAATATTGATTAATTATTCATATTTTTTTGAGTGATAAATATTTAATCACAATATTAAATTAATAAATGGATTTAAAATTATTTATCATTAAATATGTTCCTAAATGAATATTTTTTTCCAATGACTTCGGGATAATTTTATGAGGGCTTGGTTAATTTTGGATGGTATTACAAAATCTATTTTAAAAATAAGTTTTTTTTCTATTAAATATGTATTTATATAAACATTAAATTTTACATATTTAGAATATTATTTAGATAAAATGGACTTCATTTTTGGATTCTAATCATCTAAAAATGGTTATGTGGATTTTTTTTATTTTTCTAAAATACATCAATTTTAGGTGAATACTAAGATATGATAAATTGTGATAAATATTAAATACATGTTATATTGGGTCATAGGAGATGTAAGTCTGATGTAAGACCACATTTTTCGAACTCACATGAACATTTTACTATTCATGGTCACATGAATCAATACTATTTGTTTCCATTGAATAAATAATAAAATAATGAGTAAAATAGTGGGAAAGTCCTCCTCTCCTCCACTATAACCCACCTCACTCCCTCTTCTCTTCACTGCTCTCCAGCCCTGTGACTTATCAAAATTATACCCAATTCTCCGACAAATATCTTTCCCCACGTCCATATTCCCTTGTTATTATAAAATGACCAAAGCCTCTCCCCTATAGATGCGCTCAAGGAAGATTGCTTCAAGAGGTAAATTCCCCAATTTATTTATATTATTTCATGATACTTTCATTTATCTCTTCCATCCATTACTCCTTTAATCAAAATGTTTTGATGACTCTATTAACATACATGTACTATTATTTTGTTACGATAAAGGAATAATTCTTCTTCAACACTCCATTCCACTTATTTTATACTAGAAATGAAATTACTATCTAAGATGTGTTAATTTTCCACATTAAAGGACGGTTAGTTTTCAATTTATATTACCATCTTCAATTATGGTCATGAAACCATATTGATGGTTGATCCATAGTATAATATATGTATTATAACTTATTTGAGGTTCTGTAATCCTTTTTTACACATTATCTTAATTTATAAATAAAAATGAGTTCGTTGTGATGAAGAATCGCCAATTAACCCATACAATTGTCATTAATGTTTTATATAATGAATCATAATCACTCCAAAAAAAATTTATGACCATGTAATATTATGTTTGTTAACTAATAACATAAAACTTATAATCTATAAAAACATTATAATTCTACATGTTATATGATATGTGAATATAAGTAAAGTGATCATGAAAACCAAGGAAAAAACACTACCAAAAAATGTAATTGAATATCATAACCCATCAATAGATCATGAATGAACCTAATAAGTTTATACTAAATAAATTTAATTTAGAGGAGGTTCTGGAATCATTAATTTATGAACCTAAATTTTATTATTCCGGTCATTAATATCAAGTGAGGAACACCATCAGATTGAAGGTAATGTTTTCTACCAGAACCTCTATTTTCATTCGGGTTAAACTTATTTTATAATTACTTAAATTAAATTATTATTTATTCACTTTTAATCCACATATATTAAGTGATAATTTTCTATATATTTGTACCAACCAGAATCCATCTTTCATTTAAGGGAATTTTAATGTTTTAAAATTATCTTTCAAAAATTCTTCTAAAAATATAATCCCAATTCAAGGGAATTTCTCAAATTCTACCCTATTTTAAAGGGGACTCAATAGTTTGTGTTTTGAAAAAATAATCATTATAAATCACTAATTTTATTATTAAAATTAAATCATAATTCACTCTTGGTTTTATACAAATTGTTTTTCCAAAAGTACTCCACTTTTCAAAGTAAAAGATTATTTGTCTGAAGAATTACTCGATGATTTTATAATAGTACCATCATCTATTTAAACACTCTTGTTTAATAATTTGTATTATTAGGATGAATATTTTATTGTATGATCTACCATATTTAAATTAATGGCATATTATTTGATTGACTTTAGATGTTCTATCTTAAATTCATTCACTAATTTACACCGAATGGTTAATGTTTATGTTGAATGTTTGAAGAATGATATTTACATTTCATACATTAGTTTCAATATCAATGTATATGTTGTTTATGTTTATCCACATTCATATGTGTAATGCATTTGTCTTATTAAGTGTTTTGTGGGGCCCACTATATCCCCTCGATGCATCAGTTGGTCTCATGAGACAAATAACGGTCTTAGCATGAGGCCTTGAAAAAAAATGATATTTAGGGTCTTTCCATGAGGGATTGAAGGAATGGTTACATTGTCCCACATTATGAATTCCCTCATTAAGAAAAATATTATTGAAATTTAATGTGGTTATTCAACTATTAGAATACACATGATTATGATTTATTATGGAATTATTTATTCATCTCTTATTCATGCCATATTGTGTTCATGTTAATTTTTAAAGACATGTGTCTTTAGTTATTCACCATGACTAATGATTATTTTTATGATATAATCCTCTATATTGTTTAACCATACTGAGAATCTCATATCAGACCTTTCTTATGTTCAATTTTCACAAAACATGAATAAATTTATTATGAATTGCCTTTAGGGATAAACATAGAGTTGTGGATTTTCCCAATAATTGTTATATGTTGTTTTTAATTTCAATTATAATTTTATACCAATGTTTGTATCTGGTTTTCCAAAAATACTACAACACTCAATCATTCAGGTTTCAATTCCTTGTATTCATGCCAATGGAATGTTCTAAGGCATAGACATTGGGAAATTGGGGTCGGGGTGTTATAGTTGGCATCAAAGGATGTTCAGTAGAAAACATGGAAACTAGATTTAGAAAATATAGATTTGAGAAAAAAACCCAAAGAGATAATTATAGGATATAAATACAAAAACATCCTATAATTTTGGTAAGGAATATATTATTTGTATCTTCTTAGAAAATAAATCCATGTTAGGATACTACAATTGGATGTGGTTCTGGAACAGATGTACCTAGGAGTAACAACTCTGGAAGGTTGTTTTGGCCTTGATATGGGGTAACCTAGCACACTACAACATTCCTTACTATGCACCTAGTTTGACAATACCAATGGATATTCCTAGGATAATTCATATTTTCATTAAAACCATTATGAAGAATTTATTTCTATAATGTATATAGTGTGTATGGTTCTAGGATTTGAGATGAATAAATTTATATTATGTACTATACGATATTTAGGGTTATATAGAGTTAATAATTTTATGATATAATTTAGTATATGGAATTTATTAAAAATGGAACCTAGTAGAAGTAATTAGAACTTCACTGATTTACATGATGCAAAGTGTAAGAAGAAACATTTCTCTTATGGTCACAAACAATAATTTCAAAGGAAGATAGTCTTCCAAGTATTCTCATCATATGAAGAAATAGTATCATGTATTAAAAAAAATTATAGAATTATCAATGTCTTATTTCTTTTATGGGAATCATGAAGGATGAGGATGACCGAGGAAAATATGGATAATGAGAGGAATGGAAAGAAGGGTTTTCCCACGTGTTATAACTGTGGAAATAATCAACCTAGAAAATGCATGAAGGGAGAAATTTTTATTTATAAATTTTTTTGAAAATATCACCAATTAATAGATTAAAATGGTAGAAACAATGTTCCAACTTTCAATGCATCAACTTCCGGGAGATGGGAAACTATGAGATTCAATATACCAAGCGTTAATAGAATCTATCCCAAATGATGTTACTGGATAATGATCAAATCATAATATTGTCCCAGATGAAGTGGTAGGATTAATATGTCTCATCAAGAATCATTCCATTTGAATATTTTATCATCATGGTACTAGTTATAAGAATTATTAAATAAATAAGGATTGTACTACAGTACTATTTCATTATGTATTTTAGGTCATATGATGAATTGTACCAAGTATAAGTGACTTAGAAGAAATTTAATATCTTGAGAATGTAAATGGTTGAGGGAAAGAAAACCATAAATATATTATTGATGACTAAGATAATTATGATCAAATGGTTGATTTGGTATTGTAATTACTACCTCAAAACAGATTATTGTGTTTTCTTCAAATAGAATTTTCTATCGTAGAGGGATTCTACAACATTTTTTGATATAATAAAAATATCCAATGGAATGTGTAAGTATGTATACATCATTAAAATAAGGCTTAGAGCTAATCTGAGTAATTAACATATTTCCATAGGAGACATGATGAAGATATTCATATGTTTGGAATGCGAATATTTGGGGATTCTTAATGTTGTTTAATGGAAAATTTGGTAGTAAGTGCATTGGGTAGGAATGATCATGGAGTTCTAAAAAAAGGTTGTCCAAGGACCCTGTGTATATGGATCTAGAAAGTATGGATATGGGAATGATTCTAAAGTGTTGTATCATTATCTTTTAGAATGTTAAACCATTTAGTAAATGGTTTATGTTGATCATGGTAAGTGTTTTTTGAGTTCAATGCCACCACATGATGCAACTTGATCTAAGAGTTGAATTATTGATCGTTCAAGGAAAAAACAAATGATAAGATTGTGTTTATGAAAATGAAATGTATATTTACACTTTTATAAGATTGGAATAATTCCTCCAATCATGGGAATGTGTCTTAAATTTTTTTTGTCATATTATCATTTTATTATTATTCGTGACATTAATGAATTTTTTTCATAACTGTAGTTTATAGTATTGTGGTAATGATCTTTCATTTGTGAATGTTCTCTATCAGTTTCCATCTGAACATGATGGTTTGACTATTATTTTGTGACCATGTTTTCCCATTATAATGGGTAGTTTTTTTGTAATAGATGAATTTCTCTTTCCCTATTATTAGGTTGATATTTAAACCGTATTCCTGACGCCGGTCTCGCACATGATAATTTTCAAGTATTAACTTGTAACACTCAAAGTTAAATTTATATTTTAGAGGATGAAATTTCTATAGGGAGGGGAGAATGTAACACCCCTTGTATTTTCATGAAAATTTAATATTTAATGCATAAATCAGTTAGTTACTAAAAAACAACACTTTAGTATAACCTAGCCAATTAACCTAAATTTTCCACTTCTCTATTTTGAATTTCTAAAATCTGGCATACACAGTTGCATTCAGGGTGTTGTTTGGAGAATGAGAGAATCAACATAAATTTTGGTGACTTGTAACTTACCCGTATGAATAGTAATGTACCCTTATAAATATTAATATTCCATTATGAATAATACCTTCACCCATGGATGTATCAAACAAATTTAGGCCCATTATAAATGAAATAGGACATTTTTTGAATTATTGATTATGTATTTGTATTTTTATGAGTGATAAATATTTAATTATAGATTTAAATTAATAAATGGATTTAAAATTTATTTTCATAATATAGGATCTTTAATAAATTTTTTGATGTCCAATGATTTTGTGATAATTTTATGATGCTTATGTTAATTATTGAAGGTATTACAAAATCAGTCTTCAAATTAAAATCTGCTTTTTTAAATTAAATAATGAGTTTATTTAAAAATAGAATTACACATATTTAGATTATTTTTTTGAAAATGGACTTCATTTTGGGATTCTTCATGTCTAAAAATAGTTAGGGTGAAATTTTGGATTTTTCTCAAATACTTCAATTTTATGGGAATATTAAAATACGATAATGTATGATAAATACTAAATACATGATTTATTGAGTAATAGGTGATGTAATTATAATTTAAGACAAATTGGATAAAACTAACATCATAATATTACTATTCATTGTCATAGTAATAAATACAATTTGTTTTCTTTGGAAAAATAATAAAATATTGATTAAAAAAATAGGAAAACCCTCCTGTCCTCCACTATAAACCCCCTCACTCCCTCATTTATTCACTACTCATAGGCCTTGTGACCTATCTAAATTCTGACCAAATGTAATCCCAAGATCCTCTTCAACGTCCATTAGTCATGTTATTATTAAAAGAACAAATCCTCTCCCCTAAAGAGGCTCATAAGAAAGATTACTCCAAGAGGTAAATTGTTCATTTTATTTCATTTATTTCAAGTTCCTTTCTATTATTTATATTTACTCACCTCATTTCACACAAAAAATGTGATGACTACAGTACCTTACATGTAATAGCATGTTCTTATGAAAAAGGGGTAATTCTTCTTCATCTCTCTTTTCCCGTTCATTTATACTAGAAATGGAAACACCATCTAAGATGAGTTAATTTATATCATTCAAGGACGACAAGATTTAAATTTCTATTACCATCTTCAATTATGGTTATTAAACCTTTAGGATGGTTTAAATATACTATAATATATGTATTATTAATTATTTATGGTTCAATAATCTATTTTACTCAAGATATCAATTTAAAAATTTAAATGAATTCGTTGTGATCAAGAACCGCCAATTAACCCAAAAAATTATCAATAATGTTTTATATAATGATTCCTCTTCACTCCCAATAACCAAATAAATTTTATTACCATGAAATAATCTATTTGTTAACTAAAAACATACCACTTCAATTCAGGGAAACCATTCTAATTCTATATGTTTATCCATACACATATATAAGTAAATTGATCATGAAAACCAAGGAAGAAAACACTCCCAAACAATGATATTGATTCTCTTAACCCATAAAAATTCCATGAATAATCCAAATAAGTTTATATAAAATAAATTAAATTTATAAGAGTTTCATGAATCAATAATTTATGAACCCAAATTTGATTATTCATGTCATTAGGATCATGTGAGGAACACCATCAAACTTATGGTATGGTTTTGTACTAGAACCTCCATTTTCATCGATGTTACACTTCTTTTCTACATACATAAATTAAAATCTTATTAATTCATATGTACCCTTCATATACACTATTATATTTTTCTATATATGTGTACCAACCATAATAATACTTTCATTTAAGGATAGTTATATGTTTTAAAATGATCCTTCATAAACTGTTCCCCAAATACAAGCCCTATTGAAGGGAATTTCTCAAATTCTTACATGTTTTAAAGGGAATTATATAATCTGTTTTTGGAAAATTATCATTATAAAATCACTAATTATATTATGAAAATACTATATTACTTCACTTATGGTTTTATACATTTATTATTCCCGAAGAATTCTTCTTTTCAATGTAAAAGAGTATTTATCTAAAGAATTAATCCATGAGTTTATAGGAGAATCTTCATATATATCAACACTCTTGTTTATTATTATGTATTATTTATATTAATATATTTTTATATTTTCTACCATATTTAATTTAATGGTTTATTATTAGTTTGAACATTAATGTTCTATCTTTAAACCATTGACCAATTTACTCTGAATGGTTAGTGTTTGTGATTAATGACTAGGGAGATTTATTTAAATTTAATACATTATTTTAAATATGAATTTTCATTTTTTTATCCCTGTTGATATTAGGAATTCATTGGACATTTTAGGTTTTAGTTAGGGCCCATTATAGCCCCTCGGTGCATCAGTAGATCTCATGAGAAAAATTATTGTCTTGGCACGAGGCCTTGACACAATGGATATTTATGGTTATGGCATGAGGCCTTGATGGTTTGGTTATGATGTCCCACATTATTCATTCCCTTATTATGAAAATACAACTCTTAGTTCATGTAGTTATTCTACTTGTATAATACACATGAATATGATTTGTTATTTCATAATTTATTGATCTCTTATTCAAGCCATATTATGTTCACGTTTATTTTTAAAGGAACATGTTTTTAGTTAATCACCATGATTAATTTTTATGTTAAAGATATCATCCACTCTATTTATTACCCTTACTGAGAATCTAAGGTCAAAATCTTCTTATGTTTAATTTTCTCAGGACATGAATATGTTTATTATGAATGACCTTTAGGGATAAACATAGAGTTTTGGATGTTCCCAATAAAACATATACGCTTTATTTCATTACAAGTTGTAATGTTAAACCTATGTATGTTTTTATTTTTAAAAAAAGACTAAACTACTCGGTCCAACATGATTTAATTTCTTGTAATCATTCTAATGTAATATCATTTCCAATATAAAATTTTAAAGACCCTGAAATATCAAGGAATTTTTTTTCTTAATTTCTCTGGAATTTTGCAAGTGCGTGGTTTCAGACGGCACCTGATTCTGAGGCCCGGTGTGCCTGGAATCAATTTTGGAAGTATAGCTCTGGCACATTCAGTGAACGAATGAGCGAGTTTATCTATAAATTGAACTGGTGCTCAGAATTGAAATATGAGGGCACCGATGAAACCGCAGCGGTAGTATTTTCTTAAGAGGTCCTCTCCCAGAGATGCGTTGGCTCGGGATGAGTAGTTTAAAATTGTGGATTAACTGTAATGTAAAAGAAAATTGTGTTACAATTTTATATCCTTATTCTAAGTGGTTTAATCCTATGTGTGGGAGTTGGGGTGGGACCCACTGGTAACTAACAACCCATTAGAGGATAAAGGTGAGGTGGTTCCCACACGATCCCCACCCCTTCACATGCCTTAAACTCCATAACTCTCCCCTTTATGTAAGTAACACATCCCTCTCACCCTCATTAATCTTGCCAACTTAACACCCCATTTAATTTGAAAACTCAAGATCATTTAATTAAATGGTTTAGTTTTTGAATTATGAGTTTTTGAAAAGGCATGTCAAACATAATAAAATAATAGGGAGGCCTTATTTTATTAGGTTGGCTAGTTGTGTGAGGATATTGGGTGAGGGAGATTTCTTGTCCCTTGGAATAACATCATCTTCTTCAGCGAATAACATCCCCACTTCAACAAAGAATGCTTTTTCTCTGAGGGAGAGCATCGACTTAGCGACCTGGTTTCATCTTTCATCTTCTTCCTCCACGACCAAGGAGGATGCACTGATGCAGAAACTCTCCATCGACGTTTCTATACAATATTCTCTCCATGAAAAAGGAAGGGAGACACCGCTTCCTCCTCAAACGTTCTCCGTCGACGAATATGGAGCTTCACCCCACGACGATGTTTCTCTCAATGATCATCGTTCGACAACATGTGTCGAGGTTAGGGTTACTTTTACTTTCATGATTATTTTAACATTCTTCGTTAAATAATGTGGCCGCTTGTTATGGACATAACTGGAGGAGATTAGACTGCATAAACACAGTCGATCCTCCTCCCCTTAAATTTATTGATCCTTGTTGAAATTGCGACAAAGGCGGCACGGGGCCATAGCACAGCGCGGGAACGAAAACCGACCGCGACAGGAGCGGGCCGTGGTGGAGTTGTGCAGCACCGTCACACCGCGCTAGTGAGGCTGAAGGAGGCTGCGACCAAGAGAGGGCAGTCGTGGAGGGTTGTGGCATCGTAGTTCCACACCAAAAGGATGCGAGCCACAACCTTAGGTCGCGGCGGTTCAGCAGGAGGCAGTCAGGCTCTGCCGGCCGCCGGCGCCACCTGAAGGTGGGACCACCTAGGGTGTCGTGGTTTAACAAGGCCGACCATAATCGCCAGACGTTAACAGGGGTTAAAACCCCCAACCGGTGCAAGGGGCGGCACACCACTTTGAGCCCCGCTCGGCCAGCTGCCAGCCACCCGTGTTGGGCCGGACCGCCCGTGCCGGTCCGGACTGCCCGCGTCGGGCTGGGCCACCAACGCCGGGTCGGGCGGCGCCGATGGGGCTAGGCCGAGCCAGCCTGTCCGAGCCGCGCCCAACGAGGCTAGACCTGGACCAGGATCGGGTCGACCCGGTTCGGGCTGACCTAGGTGGTATCGGGGCGGGTCCGACCGAGCCCGAACCCCCTACTTCCGGACAGATCTGTTTATATTCCCATAACATGGGATACAGACATCCTATCGATTCATGGTCAGTTTCCTTGGGATCCTTGGTGTTAGACAGTCATTTCGGTATATTACAATCGATGTTTCGACGAATTTTGGGTACAACCGGGTTGGTTCGAACTTGAAACCAACTTGGCCCTCAGCACAGAAACAATTATAAGTTTTGTTTTGGATGTCCGATTAAAGTGCCATCAAATTTTTTGGATTCCATTTTGTAAGAAAGATCTTTTTATATACTTCACCTGAGGTTTGGATGCAGTTGGAGTATGTCCATGTTCGATTGTACCCAAAATCCAAACGAGCCCCTATAACGGAAATGCTGATAACTTTCAGACTGAACGACCATTTGGTGAACCATCAGCGGTGTTGACAATCACGTTGAGAAACCTACCTATGAGTATAACCTATGAGAGTTTAGGTTACAGTTGAGATATGGATAGGTTGGTTCGTACACGAAACCAACCAGGCCCCCAGGGCAAAAAAGCTAATAACTCACAGACCGGGCGTCTGATTGACGCGTCGTCTATTGTGTTGAGACCCTTATGACGAGGCGGTCCTTTGAGATACTTACTCGTGAGATTATTTGACACATGGAAGTATCGACCATTAGCTCGTGGTGCGGACCCTCCCGGATACGAGAATACGGAGTACGGAGACCTTGTAGCTGGATGAGACCTGATGATTGCTGGTCTGATTCGAGTTGGAGCGACTTGTATAGCCCAGTGGGGAGAAATACTATGTTGGGGTGGAAAACTCATGGCGGGGAGAACTACTGTGATATGGTGGAAGACACGCGGTACTCAACAGAAGGAGTACCTCTGTATGCTATTTGGGGGAGCACTACTGTGTTGGGGTGTTATACCCATGGCGGGGAGAAGTACTGTGTTGGGGTGGAAAAACTGCGGTACTCGACATGAGGAGTACCACAGTAGTCTAAGGTTAGTTATCAGTGCCTCAGAGTCGATTCAGGATTAGTGTACTTGATAGAGGAGGAGCACTTCAGCAGTTGCAGTTTCGATAATGAAAATCCTGGTTCGAGCTGAGTCAATGACCTTTCTGATTTCCTCATGATTGAGATGGGTTACTTGATAACATAGTTATATGTATAGGAATATACCTAAGTAGTATTTATCCGTTGATTTCATATCTGTGTGATATCTCTTGATTAAGATGGGTTACTTGATAATTTAGGTATAAGTATGGGCTTATACCTAAGTAAGGGTAATCTGTTAGATCATGATTTGTGGTTATCCTTGTTTGATTTAGTGATACCATGAGGGTCTTGGGGTCCCTACTAAGTATTGTTATACTCACCCCTACACGGGCTATGCCCACACCTCGTTGTGTTGGATGCAGATGACGGACAGTTCAGACGGAGGCCGAGTGTTCGAGGACTGGACGGTACCCTGAGGTGGACCTCATGACAAGTCAGTATCCAGAGGTGGACCTCACAACAAGTCAACATCCGGAGGTGGACTTCACGACAAGAAGGTAATCATAGGAGGTTGACAGGTGAGAGCCTTGAGGAGGATATCTGTACCTACCCTACAGGTAGGATCCTTGGTGGACGATCCAGGAGCTGCTCTATCTGTACCTACCCTTCAGGAAGAATTTGAGGTGGACGACCCAGGAGCAACATATATTCATCAAGCAACTTCTATTTCCTATTGTACATTTGTTTAGTTGTAGATGTACTTTTCAGTTGGGTTTTTATTCTCGCCCTTTACTTTTCATCACTTTATTTTGTACTTATTGTTTGCTTCTGCTTGTACTTTGTTGTGTTGTTTACTTTTATAAAGACAATTTCTTCCCTTTTTATTGGTATTTACACCTTTGGTGCTAGTCACCAACCCCTGCCCTATGGAAGGCGGGTTTGGGGTAGTCACGGCACCGGCCCCGAGGACGGGTCGTGACAAATTGGTATCCGAGGAGTTTGTTCTATCGCAAAACTTAGGACTCTGAAATTTCTTTTTTATGAAGCAATAGTGTTAAGGGTACTAAGTGTGGTTTTTAGTTCAGGGAGTCATGTGTTGGTGCGGGTGTCCGATGTATCCATACACTAGGATCCTGACTACTGGATTCTGAATCAGTGCACGAAAACACTGATTGTGTGTGTGTTTTCAAAGGTTTCTTCAAAATTAGCTCAAACTAGGTCAGCTCACCAGGTATAATCGTTTGACCGTGTCACGTTTATTTCTTTCAGGATGTCTTCACATAGTCAGATAGCGTGGGTCCTAAGTGGGGAGCATGATGATAGCCCACCGAGCCGCGAGCCCTCAGTATGGGGCCCTCTTCTATATCAGACACCAGCAGAGAGTGCACGCCGCTTGAGCGCGATGCATGACTTCCAGTGTCAGAGGCTTCCGGGGATTCGAGGCGAGTCAGATTTTTAGACGGCTGGACACTAGATGGATTTTGTAGCTCGATCCTTCCACAATTCTAGGACACAAGAAGACTTGATGGTTTACCTAGCTATTAGCCTCTTCTAGGGAGTAGCTGAGAGGTGGTGGAGCCACATGTTACAGTTTTTCAATGAGATGACCTTCACCTGGGAAGACTTCGAGACCTTATTCATGGTGGAGTTTATACCAATTACTCTACACACCGAGCGTTCTCAAGAGCTATTGCCTTTGCCGTAGGATTTTACATCAGTAACCGAGTCATCGTTAGGCAGTAGGTGGATAATTCAGAGGTTCAAGAGGACTAGACCAGCCGGTGAGTGACCTCAGGTTATAGGATCGGTAGTGCGGGTCACCCAGGGTGGAGTCAGAGCTAGGCGTGCCAGAAACGGACAGTGTTTCTCCTACGGCAGGATGGGTAACATGGCATGTGACTATCCGAATCCCCAAACGTTTGATCAGCATTCATTAGAGGAGCCACCGAGACAGAAGCAGCGGTGGGTGCGTGAGCAACAGCCGAGCGGTGGACAAGGTAGTGGAGCTCCGGAAGCAGGTGGATAGGAGCAGAAGTAGTGGATTCCATTTGTTCTTGTTAATTCTACATCCATGTTACTATTGTATTTGTGTCATTGTACTATGATATGCAATAATAAAAGACACTTATCTTTATGATGTTTACATTCCTTCCCTTTTGATTGGTTGATACTGAGAGGTCCCAGGTAAAACTATTGACTTGACCCTCACTTTTGAGATTTCTACTAGAGGAGACCCAGGGACCTCACACTGATGCCGACAATGTAACTCGACCATTGGAGGCAAGAGTGACGGTTGGATCTCTTGGTAGTAACGTCGAGGCCTTACGATGTTGTCCATGGCATTAATGCATCATTCATTTTAGGATTGAATTTATTAGGAAATGGGCGTGGTTCATCCAGGGAACGAGACCAAGTTTCTCTATTCAACAAAGGAGAAATCCTAGCAGCTCTTACAGATCGTAGGTGAAGAAGGTTTGTCATTGGCCGACTTACCATGTCGTAAAACTTCCTACCGACCATGGATGGTGAAAGCTACGACGGAGAAGGTAAAAATCATCCAGGAATTGATGAAGACTGCACAGTGTAGTAAGAAACAGGAAACTGGCGCCAGTCTCAGAGACTCGGGAGTGTAAAGTATTTCAAGAAGAAGAAGTTTTAAGGACAGATGAGTCTGCAGAGTAGCAGACATGGAGGCAAAGCTAGGAGAGCAGCATGAGGTGGTGTACATTTCAACATGTTACAACCACCTGACTTTTTTATCCCCACCAGGTTCAGGGAGCTGGAGGGAAGGAAAAATGAGTAGCAGCTTGCGGTCAAGGAGTGTAACCCAATGGCTCTAAGAATGATTCAAGAGACAGTCTGTCTCCACCTCTAGTTGTCGTTACAACAGAAGTTCATATGAATCATTCATTTCTTCCACAAATCTTTTCCCAGACATAGAGTTTCCGGTAACCGTTGAATTGACCCTCGCATTCTTGAGATACCTTTGGGAGGAGACTCAAAAATAACACTTACGCTGACAGTGTGATCTGACCCTCGAGGTGTGAGTTTCAGTTGGAATCTCTTGCTGGCAGTGTCGAGGCCTTATGGCGTTTGGCTGGGTATGGATTGGATTCATAGTTCATACTCAGATTGACTATATTAGGAAAAAAGTTTATGTATTATCTACAACATTGGGATGGGTTTTCCTAGTTCAGCTAAATGGAAACCCCGAGCAACATAGGATAAACTCATGCACAAGAGGGTACGGTCGAACACTCTTGAATTGGTCAACCTTACCCTCGTGGAAGTAGGAGTTTTGGTTTTTAGGTCTAATAAGGAAATGGAGGCCTCTAGACTTTGAGGATGGAGAACATATCCTTATACGGGTCTCACCTCGACGGGGTCAATGGAGATGTGGCCGAGGAGGTAAGCAATCTCAGAGGTTCAACGGACCTTCCAGGTCCCCAGTAGAGTAGGCAAGGTGGCTTAGCTCCTAGCCTTTCTAAATCAGCTGCACCGGGTGCACACCGTTATCCACGTATCTCAGCTGAGGAGATGTGTGCACAACCTATCCGTCATCTTTTACAACGAAGAGCTGGACATCGATGACAGGGTGACTTCACAGGGTTCCAGTTGAGGTCGAGGATTGACAGGAGTAGGTCCGACGGGATAATCGATTTCTCTTGTGTGCTTTCGATGGCGGCACGGGAACCTCCTAAGATAACATGGGAGCGTGAGGCTCAGATGCGTGCTCAATATCTCCTTTAGTTTCCCTAGTTTTGTGTTGTAGTTTTACGAGGACGTAAATCCCTGAGGTGGGAGTAATGTAAAGACCCGGAAATTTCAAGGAAATTTTTTTCTTCATTTATTTGGAATTTTGCAAGTGTGCGGTATACAATGACACCTGATTCCGAGGCTTAGTGTGCCTGGAATCAATTTACGATATTTAGCTTGGGTACGTTTAGTGAACGAATGAGCAGGTTAATCTATATTTATAACCAGTGCTTGAAATTGAAATCTGAGTGCACTGATGAAACTGCAGTGATGATATTTTCTTAAGAGGACCCTTCTTGAAGCTGCGTTTGCTCGGGAGGAGTTTTTTAAAATTGTGGATTAAATGTATTGTAAAATAAAATTGTGTTACAATTTTATTTCCTTATTCTATGTGGTTTAATCCTATGTGTGGGAGTTGGGGTGGGACCCACTGGTTACAAAAAACCCCTGAGAGAATAATGGTGAGGTGGGGCCCACATGAGCCCCACCCCTTCACATTCCTTAAACTCCCTAACTCCCCCTTTATGTGCGCAACACCTCCCCTCACCCTCATTAATCATTCCAACTTAACACCCCATTTAATTTGACAACTCAAGCCCAATTAATTAAATGGTTTATCTTGGGAATTTGGAGTTTTTGAAAATTCATGGAAAACATAATAAAATAATGGGGAGGCCTTATTTTATTAGTTTGGCTAGTTGTGTGACGATATTGGGAGAGGGAGAGCTCTTGTCCCATGGAAGAACTTCATTTTCTTTAGCAAAGAACATCCCCACTTCAACGAAGAACGCTTTTTCTTTGAGGGAGAGCATCGACTTGACGACTCGGTTTCTTCCATCAACTTCTTCCTCCATGACCTAGGAGGAGGCACTGATGCGGAAACTCTCCATCGACGTCTCCATACAATCTTCTCTCCGCAACCAAGGAAGGGAGACACCGCTTCTTCCTCAAACGTTCTCCATCCACATATATGGAGGTTCACCCCGCGACGCCATTTCCCGAAACGATCATCGTTCGACAACTTTTGTCAAGGTTGGGGTTAATTTTACATTCATGATTATTTAAAACTTCTTTGTTAAATAATTTGGCCGCTTGTTATTGACATAATGGGAGGAGATCAGACCGCACAAACATGGCCGATCCACCTCCCCTTAAATTTGTTGATCCTTGTTGAAATTGTGGCGAAGGCGGTGCGGTGTCATAGCACCGAGCATGAATGAAAAAGTACCACGGCCGGAGCAGGACATGGTGGAGGTGCGCGGAACCATCGCGCCTTGCCGGTGAGGCTAAAAAGGCCACGTCCATGAGCGGGCCGCGACGGAGGGGCACGGAGCCGTCGCGTCGTGCCGGTCGAACGGGAGCCGCAGCAGTTCAGTAGGAGGCGGTCAGGCTCGGCCGGCCGACGGTGCCGCCTGGAGGGGGGAACCCCTCAGGTCCTAGGGTTACAAAAGGCCGACCTTAATGGCCAGCCATTCCAGAAAATTTGGGTGTTGAAATCCCTGGCAAGCGCAAGCGGCGATGTCCCCCTTTGCGCCCTGCTCGGCCAGCACCGAGCCGCCCACGCTGGGCCAGACCACCCGCGCCGGGCCAGGCCCCCAACGCCTGGCCGGGCTGCGCCATCCGGGCCGGGCCGGGTTGCGCACGCTGGGTCGGGCCATGCCCAACTGGGCCAGACCTGGACCCGGGTCAGGTCGACCTGGTTCGGGCCGACCCAGGGGGTATCGGGCCGGGTCGGACCGGGCCCGAACCCCCTACTTCCGGACAGATCCATTTAAACACTGATAACATGGGCTACAGACCTCTGATCGAAGCACTGTTAATTTCGTTGGGATCCTTGGATTGATACAGTCGTTTAGGTATATTACAATCAATGTTTCGGCGAAGTTTGGGTACAACCGGGTTGGTTCGAACCCAAAACTAATCGGACCCTCAGAGCAGAAACTGTTATAACTTGAGTTCCGGACGTCCGATTGATGTGCCGTCGACTTTGTTGGATTCCTTTTTTTAAGAAGGATATTTTGGTCTAATTCACCTGAGGTTTGGATGCAGTTGGAATATGTATGGGATAGATTGTACCCGAAATCGAACTGGGCCCCTGGAACAAAAAAGCTGATAACTTTCAGACTGAACGACCGTTTGACGAACCGTCAATGATGTTGGTAATAATGTTGAGAAATGGTCCCTATGAGTATACCCTATGAGAGTTTGGGGTATAGTGGAGATACGGACAGGTTGGTTTTTACATGAAACCCACCGGGCCCCCAGGACAAAAAGGCTAATAACTCACAGACCGTGCCTCCGATTGACGCACCGTCTATTGCATTGAGACCCCTATGACAAGGAGGTCGTTTGAGATACATCCACGTGAGATTAAGTGACACATGGACGTATCGACTAGTAACTCATGGAGTGGAACCTCCCAGAGACGAGCGTACGGAGTACAGAGACCTAGTAGCTGGTTGAGACCTGATGACTGCTTCTCCGATTCGAGTCAGAGTGACTTGTATAGCATAGTGGGGAGCACTACTATGTTGGGGTGGCGGACCAATGGTGGGAGAGAACTACTGTGTTTTGGTGGCAGACCCGCGGTACTTGATAGAAGATATACCTCTGTAGGCTATTAGGGTGAACACTACTATGTTGGGGTGGTAGACCCATGGCGGGGAGCACTACTGTGTTGGGGTGGCAGACCCGCGGTACTCGACAGGAGGAGTACCTCAGCAGTCTAAGGTTAATGAGAAGTGCCTCAGAGTTGTCTCAGGATCAGTGTACATGACAGAGGAGGAGCTCTTCAGCAGTTGTGGTTTCGATAATGAAAATCTTGGTTTGAGGTGAGTCAATGAGCATTGTGATTTCTTCATGATTGAGATGGGTTACTTGATAACTTTGGTATATGTATGGGAATATGACTAATTAGTGGTTATCCATTGATTTCATATCTATGTGATATCTCATGATTGAGATGGGTTAATTGATAATTTATGTATAAGTATTGGCTTATACCTAAGTAAGGGTTATCTATTTACATCCTTCTTTTTGGTTATCCTTATTGGATTTAGTGAGACTATGAGGGTCTCCAGGTCCCTACTGAGTATCGTTACAGTTACCACTGCACGGGCTATTCATGCACCTCGTTGTGTTGGATGTCGAAGACCGACATCGCAGACGGAGGCCGAGTGTTTGAGGACTGGACGGTACCTGGAGGTGGACCTCACGATGATTCAGTATCCAGAGGTGGACCTCACGACGAGTCAGTATCCAGAGGTGGACCTCACAACGAGTCAATATCCAGAGTTGGACATCACGACGAGACGATACTCGAAGGAGGTTGACGGGCGAAAGCATTGAGGAGGCTATCTGTTCCTAACCTTCAGGAAGGATCTGTGGTGGACCATCCAGGAGCTGCGCTATCTGTACCTACCCTTCATGTAGAATTCGAGGTGGACGACCCAGGAGCTAGTTCTATTCATCTAGTTGCTTGTCTTTCCTATTGTACATTCATTCAGTTTTAGCTGTAATTTTTAGTTGGGTTTGTATTCTGGCCCATTTACTTTCAGCACTTTCTGTTGTACTTAGTGTTTTCTTCTGCCTGTACTATGTTGTGTTGTTTACTTTTATATAGGAAATTCCTTCCCTTTTTATTGGGATTTACACCTTTGGTACTAGTCACTAGCCCCTAGCCTATGGAAGGAGGGCTTGGGGAATCATGACATGGGCCCCGAGGACGGGTCGTGACTGAAATTGTTTTAATACATAGATTTTTTCCAAAAACATTTTACTTTTAAACACCCATTGATAGTTATAAATGATTCATTAAAACATTGAGTGTTCATGATTTTGTGAAATTTTGTACATATTAAAGGAAAATTTCTATTCACATTTATAGTAAAAAACAAACAGTTCTTGTTCTTTATACCACATGAATTTCTTTTACATTTTTTTGTAAAAAATAAAAAAGGGGTAAAATGAAATTAATCAGTCATAGAGGAAGATTAATTTTTATTAATTTTTTAGAACACATGAAAATGTATGAAAAACGTTTATTGACTAAATATATAAAACATTTAGTTATCTTTAATTTTTTTTATTCTTGAGTACATAAAGAGTGTAAAATGATGGGAAAACATGCATTCTCATGACATAACTAGATAATAATATGATAAATTTAGGTAATTTTTAACTTGTGAATTCTAAGCCTCATTAAAAAATAACATCAAAATAAACATTAAATATCATGAAAATATGATTATACATTATATAACAAGTCAAATGGAATATATATAACCCAAATCGAAAAGGATAGGTGCATAAAATAGTGATTGCACTTTAGATGAAAAACTAGGACAGCAATATCTTATTGTATATGTATCATTTGAACTGTAAAACCCATAATGGTATATCCTAAAATTGAAATGTAAAAACACATAATTTTCTGAGTAGAAATATAAAATACAATAATGGGAATTATATAAACAACATATAACAAAAAAGTGCTGAATATTCAAAGTACCCCATGGAAAATAATGTGATATGAAAAATCCTTAACCTTATTTCTTACAACCTAATAGTGATAATTGGGGACAATAGACCCAAGAGTTTTTTTATGATCAAGTTTTCATTCTAGTTTTCCATTAGAGTTGGCTTGTTTTCTTGATGGTGGAAACCAAGGGTTCACCTAGAGGTACACAGTGTTTGTATTTCTTTTAACTTCTATTGTTTATATTATTCATACAATTCATGTTTATTTAATTTTTATTTATGGGATTGATCATCCTAGATGAATCTTTAGTACTTCCCAAATTCATTTTGTTATCATGGGGAATTAGAAATGCTCATAGGGACTATTTGTGGGCTAGTTTAGGGGCTGGTTCAGGGGTTGAACTAGCCTGGTTGTTGATAAAATTATATCACAGTATCCCATTGTTATTTGGGGTGTTAGGTTTATATTAAATAGAACTTCAAGGATATATATCTTGTATCAATGAAAAATCACTCACACACGTGTTCAGTCATAACTCACTAGGGGTATTCTAGTTCAAAATCATTATTTTTGGATTTTCGGATTACAATGTTGGTATATATTTATTTTAATGGGTTTGTGTGTGTTAGGGGATGAAAATTTAAATGATATGGTGCCAAAGAGTGAGATTTCTTGGTATAGAGAACCTTGTGATGTTTTATTACACAGTTCAATATTATTCTAGTACATGTTTCATGCTTAGTACATGGTCTTATAAACAATGTGGTCAGGTAACTCATGACAATTAATTCGTTATTTTAGGTGTTTTGGGAGTGTTAGATAGTTTTTGTTGATATTTCTCGTTTTTAGAGTGTTTCTAATGTAAAAATAGGTTTTTATTGACAAAATGGCTTATAAAACGACGCAATTCTAAAAAATGGGTTTTAAATGAATACATTTTGGGATGTGATTTGTGGTTCAATGGGAGAGTGATAGTGGTGTATTAGGTTCAAAAGAGGATGATCAGAATTATTCTAGTCCAAGAAGATTTTAAATTGAAAATATTTTTATAATTTGGGTTTGAAATGGTTGGGGTATATGAAATTGATTCAATAGTGTTACATTGTTTTTATAATTTGGAATGATTTTTTAAGGAGTTATTTTTTATTCAAATGTGTATTTAATATTATACAGATTCTGATACCCAAAAATAATCATAATGTTGTAAGGAGTCTCTTCTTGTAATCGACCATTCCTAGACTGTTAATGGACTGATAAAGACATGTTATTATAATTATTATATATTTTACAAGTTTTATGAGGACAATAAATTTCTATATAGTGGTATAGATCATGGGAGTTAAATGAGTTCATCGAATGTTGTAATGGTATGTTGATCATTTCATGAGATATATTATTCTCCGTAGAGGTTGTAATGAGTGATCTGTTAAATTCCCACCTCTTCTTGCTGGGTTCACAATCCCTATTTTAAGGATCATGCAATTTTTTTGGAAATTCTTATTTAGCGTTTTGTAGAATAAGGAATTTGTAGAAGGGATGGTTTCTTTAGGGTATCCCATGGTAGATGACAACCTTATTTATTTTGGTTCTTCTGATGGATCTCCATCTAGTGAAGGGGTAAAGTAGAGGAACCAATTCTGGGGAGGTTATATGTGATTTCTATTAAAATGTCTTAAGAATACCACAAATTAATTTTCTTCTAATTTTGAGATTTTGGGAATTATAATATTCCTTTTCATTCTTCTATGAAGGATTTTTTTTTGTTTGGATGATTAGAAAACGTCAAGTGATTCAGTTTGTTGCACTACAAGAAAGAGGATGTTTCCTTTGAATATTATCATCATAAGACTGTAGGCCAAAAATTTATTCAATACAATTAGAATATTATTATAGGTATTATAGTGATGTTTTCCAAATATTTAATTATCTTTTATTTTTATTAGAGTGTTGAGTCAACAATTATTCTAATGGTGGAATGGAAATAATTTAATTTTTCAATTACTCATGTTCTCTATTTTTGGGAACCATTTAATGTGGTTGTTCGGTGGCCTTTTTTTATATATATGTGTGATTTTAGAAGTATTCTTTATCTTGTCCCCATTTTTAGATACTTATTTTTTCTGGAATGTTAAAATCATGGGTTTTTGTTGGTGATTGAATTGAATTATCATGGTTGGGATCTTCTGGATTTGAGGGTTTTCCATCGTGGTTGTTAGTTTATTAAAGGGTTGAGAACTTCTGTTCATCCACCCATGGATATCCATGGTTAACTATCTGGAGATCATAAGGTGTGAATTTTGGTTTTTTATGGTAAAACCTATATTCTTTGTCATATTTGGTTTTGTTCAGTTACTAGTTATATTGTTATTGACGATTTGGAAGAGTCTCTTTTTGGTGCATAATGTTTTTCTTGTGGGGAAAAAGGTCACACCACAAATCCGATTTTATGTTTATTTCATTTATTTTTTAACCTTGTTTTATTAATTGGTCTCATGAGGTGATTCTATAATTTTATAGAGAAATTGTGTTTTTGTAGAGGTAGGAGGGTGGTGAATGGTTTTCACATGGATATGGTAAAAAATTCCCCAACCCTATGAAAATAGTGATGTTTGGGAAGATGTAGTGGTTGTCCTAAAAAGTTAGGAACAATGGTGTTCAGCGCCACCCATGTGTTAATGGGGACTCTTACCTTAGTTCATAATGGTCAACACAAGGTCAATACACTTTCTAAAATTCCTTAAAGAAAAACCATGTGGTTTGTACAAGTTTATAAAATATGTAACTAAAATAAATAAATTAAATTAATATCAATAATAATTAAAACCCATAATGGGTTCCTCCCACTGAAGAATTCTCTCCCCCTCCTCTCACTAAACAACATGTAGTTGGTGCTCCATGCCATGTGACCTCCACTACTCCCCATGTCATTCTTTGTCAATTTTCCTCCTGATCCTTAGTGTGATCTCCTCAAATTAGATTCTCTTGTTCTCTTAATTCATGTTTTCCCCATATAATTTTTTCTTCTTTCCCTTCCATTGATAACAACAAGGAAAACACTAACTTGATTTAGGGATTCTTCTTTGACATCTTTTGGTTTTTAAGGGCTTCTGAGGCTGATGTGAGAGATCTTATAGCTATGATCACTGAAGGCAATGTTTTCTCTATCTATTTTTGAATGGGTTTATTCAACTCTTACTCAAAGGCTTATTTGTAAATGGGAATTTATTTATCTTTATATTCCTATTAATTTTATAGGAAATATTATAATTATATGAGTAATATTTTTTCAATAATTTTCTAGGGAGACTATTTTTTAGGTATGTATATCTATTCATATAAGCTTATTTCAGTTTCCTTAAACTCCACCCAGTGATTTCAAATCCTTTACGGATGTAAATGTGACAAATCCACATACACATATAAAAATACATATATAGGTTACCAAATTTTACATCTCTCATCATGGTAATGTGAATATATACATTGAGATAAATGGTATATATATATATTGGGGTGTGTATGTGTTTAGAGTGTGCAGTTTGGCCATAGGGTTAACCTCATGTTATTCTTGGAGTTTCATAGTGATTACACTGTATAGGTTGGTGTGTCTATCTATTTAATTTCCAAAACCTTTCATATGATTCTTTACATTTCCCAGATTTATATAAATATGATTTTTATACTTTTATCTTGGAAGTAATAATTTTTATGTGTATCTATGATAGTTGTTTTATTGAAAATATATTTTAAAGGATTTATATAGTTATGCTATATTTATGAAAAGTATATTATGGCTATGTTTCTGATAAAATTCCAATTACCATTTTAAATGGGATTTGCTACTTTTAATGTAATTTTTGGTCATTAATGGATTTATAATACTTGATTATAAGTAATATTGCGGTTTGGATGGGTTTTGGTTCTTCATTATCAATTTATACTTATGTGGAAATGTTTGGGTTTTTGTGAATGGACCTCTAGACATGTTTTGGTAGTCTACATATATGTAGATAGATATGGTAACTTTCATATTATTGATGTGGTGTTTATATATATGTTAATTTATTGAAAATGATTATCCTCAAAACATCATTTGTAATATCATTGATCTTTTAAAAACTATACTATCATCTTATCATCTATTCCTTTAATATATCAAATGGTTCCCTAGAAAAACTCAATACACTTCTCTAAGTGTCTTTGTTATCTAAATGACTAAAAATTATATTTTAATGTTTTATTCTTAAATATTGTATCATTTTGAACCTCATAGGTTCGGTTTGTATAATCAAGTTGGTTCTTATGATATTTTTGTAGGAATTGAGATTTAACATGGAATGGGTTTTGGATTTCAATTGCTATGGATCGTTAGGTACATTGAGATGTTTTGGAAAAATGATTAAAAATAAGGATCTAATTGAATATTTTCAATTTTGAAATTTTTTTTGATGATGAGAGCCCATATGGCTGGCCTTCTTTGGAGTGCCTCTCCGCATATATTGTGTCTGGTGGTGGGGAATGAATGAATATTTTCATATAGGGGCTATGGTTTTTTCAAATAATGTGATTACCTCCCCACATTATCTTGTTCCATTATCATGGTATTTGTGAAATTATTTATAGGGTTTAGTGGTACATATTATCTAGTAATTATTTGATATATTCTATTCCCCATGGATATAGGTTTTGTGGGTTGTTCCACTGGCGAGGTAAGATAGATTTTCCAGATTAGTTATTGACCATGAAACACATGCCATACTATAATATGGATTTAAAAATACCATACATCCAATTTCTTCTTGGGATTTGTTTTTAACTTTCCCATGACTCTATATCGTTATGTTCTATTATTTTTTATATCTATTTGGTAACCATATTGTTTATATTTTGTATCGTGTACTTATAATAATTTCCACATAATTTTTCATAATTCTCTTAATATACATTGTCGCATGTGTATAATATGTACATATATTGTTGAAAATTTAAACTACTTGGGGTTTTCTTATAGGGCTTGGCCTTAAATGATAGGTATTTAGAATGAAATATTTTTTAAAAAATAAATACATATCTTTTATTAAAAGTGGATTTTTGGAAGTCTGACTTTAGTTGATTAAAATTTTAAAAAACTATTTTCTATTTGTATTTTCAGAATGGTGTTTATCGACTATTTAATGAAAGGATATGTATGGATTCTATGGTACATAACTATTGATATTTTTTCTACTCATACTCTATTTGTGACACCAGGAATGGTTACAACCTATATATTTTTCATTATCAGGTTATCGTTCCAATTTTACATTAGGGTGGTCCAATTTTTTTGTATGATGGTGATCAAGAGGTCAAATGGTGGTATGATTGTCTTTTAGTTTTTCTAACTAGAAGTGTTTTTATTCAATCTATCCATCTTTAATTTTAGTTTAAATATTGGATAAATAATCCCTAATGATTTATCTTTGATGACAAGAAGATAATGATTTTCCCATGGGTATTAGGGATACAATTCTGTCTATTTCCACATATCAATTCAAGTTCCATTTCAGGGGTCAACTCGGGATGGATCAAGAAATTGATAATATCATTAGAATTAAAATTCTATTGATCTATATTAAAAAATACAATTATTATATTCGACCCAAAACCATATAAAATATTTCCTTATTCAATTTCATGATTTCATTTTGAATACAAAATGAAATCATTTTTCTATATGGAAAACTATTTTACCCAAAAAGGTACATTATTATCGTGAGAAATAAAATAAATACGAGGTATTGAATATTAAAATATTATGGGTGGAAATACTAAAATATGAAAAAACATTACTCTTATACAACTTTTTAGTAAAAAGGTCCCACAATTCCGTGGAAAACCATATTGTGGTAATATCATGATGCAAAAAATAATGTAATATTTATTTAATAAAATCACATTATTAGTTTTTTTTTCTATAAAAGAAAAAAATTATTTGTTTTAAAATTATGAAACAATAAAAAATAGAAATAATTCAAGAACACTAATATATAGACTATATGTTCTTCACCATGGTTGGAATAAATCCATGGAAAACATATGATAAAGTGTAATGGTGTACCAAAACATCTTAATCTTTTTATGCAGAGTGCTTATGTAATGGTGGAATTATTAAGGCACACCTTCATTATAATGATTCAAAGAAAAATTACAACTCCGCATAAAATAGCTATATATTCTCTCTCCCACAAAATTATATGAAAATGGTATTCACAGTTATTATATTTAAATTACATGTTCATGTGAGTATAAATGTAATTATACAAGTTCACACCAAAAACTGCAGATATAGTTTTCTATTGAAATCCTCCTTGATACTTTTTATTTCAATTGTATTATTAAAATAACTCAATAATGGGATAATTATTCCTTTTATTTCTATATATAACCATTATATTTTTTCATTTTTATGGAAAATATGTTTAAATTTTTAACTTTTTATTTTTATATGTTTTTTGTGTACAATATTTCAATAATATTAGTGTTATTTTTTGTAGTACTATTTTTTTTATTATGATCATAATAACAAATTTAATGTTCATATAACTGATATATATATATATATATTGGATAATAGATATATTTTTGAATATATAAATTTATATATTTGTTTTTGTTTTTTAATATTAATTAATTACAATTCTCTAAATTTAATAGGTGGGGTAAAACTACAATGAAAAAACACACACATAATAGGACAAAAAATTTTGAACCTTATTTCCCAAAATGAGTAGATCCATATTGCATAGTTTTCCCAATAAATTTTTTAAGCTACCTTAATAGACCTATAATTTATTTGATCTCACACAATCCCTTTTGTTATATCAATTTTTGTGCCATGATAATAGATGTTCTTATTAAAAATAAACAATGAAATCAGAAAACTTATCAACCTTGAGTGTTTAATCCAACTTGTCCAGTATACTATATAAATTATATTCCCAGTTATTTGCATATTCATGTAATGTCCTAAAAATTATGTATAAATACTTTATATATGGAATTATTTTGAGACCACGGATTTTGACAGTCTGCGATTCTGTGGTCTGGATTGCCCGAAATGAACCTTCAATGTTTTGTTAAACATTAAATAATGTCTGTGAGCAGTTTTTATGAAAATTGGAATAAATCTTAAATGGTTACTCATATCAAAAATCTGAGGGCACTGTTGCGTTCAGGATGGCCAGTTTACCACATAGATGGCATATGTTTAGTCGGCGTGAGCCTCCTGTGAGAAAACCCAAAAATGACATAAGTACAGATAAATTGATTAAATAAATTATTTTATTTATCAAATGCTTATAACTCATAAATGGTAGCTTGGATTGCAAATTCGAGACCACCACTGAACTCATGAGAATATTCTATATTCAAGAAGATACTAACATTGGCCCACGTGGGCCACCTGTGAATGTTAGTTTTGGCCATAAATAATACAATTAGGTGACAATTATTTTATTTCAAAATCCATAACTTTTAAATGGTTTCTCAGATTGGAATTCTAATAGTACTATTGGGTTCATTGGGGTTTTTTTAACTTAGGCATTGCATATCCTCGACTGGCATGAGTCGAGGGTGACTGTTATTAATTTTCAAAACATTTTTCGTGGTACGTTCAGTGAACGCTCACGCGACATTTGGTAACATTTGAACCGGTTCTCAGAATTGAAATCCAAGGGCACCATAGAATCTGCAGCACCATGATTCACTTAAGCGAGGATTCACTTCGACCACAGTTGGTCCAGGGAAAATTTTAGATTTTGAGACTTTTAATTGAATAATAAAAATATCTTAGTTAATTTTATTTTCTTTCATATCCTCTAAAGGAAAAGAAGCAATGTGGGACCGACGATGTGTCAATCCAACTAATGGATTGAACATTCTTTCTACGTAACTACAACATTGTGTAATTAGGAATGACCTAATTAATGGGCCTACATTAATTCCACGAATGTTGCACACACTCCCCCTTTCCTATTTATATGGAGTTTGCGAGAGGAGTTAGCATTGCCTCAATAAGCAACGAAGTGCTGACAAAGTGCAATGATCCCAAACCCCAGGTGGATGGAGATGGTACCAACGAGTGGTGAAGAATGAGGAACCGACACCCGAGCCTGGAATGGAAGCGTCTTGTGGGAGCAACGAACGCTGAAATTCCATTGAAAGAATTTGTTAACTTTGTCACGCCACCTCAAACGGAAAAATTGAAGTTGGGATTATTGATTGATTATTACCTTCCCCATTCTTGATGTTCATATCGATTTAAGAATATTTATATTCTTCTTGATTCCAGAACAAATGAGTAGTTTTCTACCATTCTAACATGGAGGGTGCATGTCGAATGAACACGAACCGACCTCTCTATAACCTTTGTGGTTTTTGACGTGTTCTTCATCCATTCTCCAATTCCAAATATTTATTGGAACTAGAAATACAGTGTTTTTCTAATCGTGATATATGGACGTGAAGCCCTTGATGCAAGGACTAGAAATATGCGATCGTTTAATTTTTTGGGCTTGGAACAAATCTGCAATGGCTCACGGAAGGAGATGGGAGCCATCACCAAACCAAATGAAAGGAAGGAAGGGTGGCTCACATCCATGCCAGTCGATGATGAGAAGGTCGCGGCCTACTGGTCACGGAGGAGTATAGCTGGCGACATGCACATGTTCGGCCTCGTGAAGAGGAGGGGACGGCGTGCGTCCACGCCACCAGCGTGCAGGAGCCACGACATGAGGCCACGACGACGAAGGAGGGTGGCTGGCTGGAGTGACCGCCAGTGGGGGCATTGTGAGTGACCGCGCACCATAGTCTTTCCATCATGGGCTGCGTCAGCAGGCCTGACCCATGTCGGGCATGGTCGACCCAAACTGGGTCGGACCAGACCCGTACCAACGTTGGCTTTTTTGTTCATTCGACCATATCTTGTGCTACAAACATCTATTTGATGAACCATCTATGTCATCGGAAACCTCGTATTGATACGGTTCCTTTGGTACACCCCACTTGAATTTTGGATAATGTTGGGGTATGACTGGGTTGGATCAAGCACGAATCCATCCGATCCCTCAGGACTAAAAGGCCAATAACATATAGACGAGGCGCCCGATTGACGCACCAACTATTGCATTGAAACCCTACATACATAGTGGTCCTTTGGGATACTTATTCATGTAATTTCTTGGAATATGGAGTATAGACATTTTTCTTGAGGAGAGGATCCTCCCGGAATCAAGCGAGCTTAGTGCGGGAACCCTATAACTGGCTGTAATATGAGAAAGTGATCCTTTGTGGTTCTGTGCTTGAGATCATTTGTGGGTATGCGTTCAAGAGTCTCACTTGGATCCTTTCAAGGAATCCATTTTGGACTAATCTATGATCTAGTGTGGGTCTACTGTACTGGAATCCTATGTGGGTCTGATGATGTACTAGGATCCTCTGTGGGTCTGCTGTACTCAGAACCCATGTAGGACTAATGAAGTACTAGGTTCCTGTGCGGTTATGTGGTACTTGGATCCTATGTAGGTCTGATGAATTACTATGATCCTATGTGGGTCTGATGATTTTGGATCCTATGTGGGTCTGCCTCTTAATAGTGTAAGATGATTTAGTAGTTGCATATAATAATCTTTACTGTCGTACCTTTGTTATACCTAGTGTAAACTAAGTCTTTACCATTTTGGTAATCCTCTATGTGATGTTCTTTTATTGTAATTAGCTTCTTTGTGATAACTTTTTGGTAATCTTTTGTGTGGTATAACTTTGTGGTACTTACCTTCTTGGGGTTACCTTTTTGGTATTCCTCTATGTGGCATTACATTTTTGGTATTTTTCTATGTGGAATTACCTTTGTGGTACTTACCTTTGGGGTTTTACCTTTAAGGTATTCTTTCCTTCACGGAACAGTTATGCTTTGGGATTTTGAGTTGGACCTTGTGTTTTTTCATGAATGAGATGGGTATCATTTATAACATAGGTATATGTATTGTCATATACAAAAGTAAGATTTTCAGTTGTTTTCTTGATTTTTGATTTATCCTTTTTGGATTTTGTGAGACCTTGTGGGTCTCTAGGTCCCTACTATGTATCGTTATACTTACCCCTGCATGGGATATGCCTGTACCTTTTTGTGTTTGTTGTAGAGGAAATACAGCGCTACTGAGGATAGGGGTACTAGGACTAGTGGTTGCTCAAACATGGACCTTATAAGAGGCGTACTACAGAGACGACCGTTTAAGAGTTGTACCTACCCTTCAGGTAGGATCCGTGGTGGGCATTCAACAAAGCTATTCAACTTACATGTAACTTCCAGTTTTCTAGAACTTTTCAGTTGTGATTGTGTTTTAGCCCTTTTTATTTACATTATAGAATATTTTTACTGTGAAATTTACTCATATATGTATCTTTCTATGTGCTTGGTTGGGTGTTTTTATAGGTTTTAAAGGATATACCTTCCTGGTTTTAGTGAATACGCCTTTTGGTGGAAGTCACTAGCCCCTGGCCTATGGAAGGCAGGCTTGGGTTAGACACGGCACAAGCCCTAGGGTATGGGTCATGAAAAAATGGTATCATAGGAGTCAATTGTACCATAGAACATTGGACTCTGATATTTTTAATGGCAATAGTATTAAGTGTAGTGAGTGTGGTTATTAGTTTCGGGAATCCAATGTTGGTGTGGCGGCCGACGTATCCGTACACCAAGACCCTGAATTCTAATTTCTATCTCAGTGCATGAAAACACTGATTGGGTCTGTGTTTCGAAATGTATTCATTGTGATCTATTTGAGTCAGCTCAACTGGTATAGCTTATGGACAATGGAACACCTATTTCTTTTTTAGGATGCCACTACGTAGACAACCTGTTAGGGATCTGGGTATAGTACGCGATGATATCCTACCAAGAAATGAGGCACCGATGTAGAGACCTTTATTAGTAGAGGCACCAGTGGTACCACTACTTGTTGGGCCACAGATACCACCAGCACTAGCAGCGGAGGGTGCCCGCCACATGAGTACGTTACATGAGTTCTAGTTGTAGAGGCCTCTGAGGTTTCATGGAGAGATAGATACCCAAACAGCTAAGGACTGGCTGGAGGTTGTGGATAGAGTTTTCCGTCCTGTTGAGATACCGGTAGAGGAAAAATTTAGGCTTAAAGCCTTACATTTGTTTCAACATCCGTACCCCTCAAGTTCTATGGTGAGCCCAAATCATAGGTGGCTAAGGACTGGCTTGTGGAGGTGGTTGAGTTTCTTTCTAACAAGGGCACCATTCGATTAGATGGTGGTCCTGGTAGAAAGCCTGATATGACGCTCAAAAGGATGGTGACAAGGTTTAGGTTTCCTTGATCCTGGGAAGAAGTGTCTTTTCTGTGGACTATCTTGAGAACCTTTCTATGTGAAGGGGGTTTCTTTCCATAAATACCTAAGGGATGAGAGATCCCTAGATCTTCTACAGCGTCGGCAGGATGACATGTCAGTAGTTGAGTACTCATCGAGGATTACTGGACATTCTGGGTACTCGATGAATATGATATGGTTAGTGCTTCTGGGCTCGAACCTCCGAGTGATGTGTGTTTAGGTACATCTGAACTAGCACTATTCTTGTATGCATTCCTACTTATGTTGGGTTCTAGAGAGAAATTATGTGGTTGAATGTTCTTTGGGTGAGCAGATATAGCCAGTGAATGTTATTAGTCGGAAAGCATGAAACTGGCACCAGTCTCAGAGATGTGGGCATATAAAAAATTGTTTCAGAAAGAATAAGTGTTAGGGAAAGATGAATCTACAGGGAAAATGACATTTAAATGGAGCTAGGAGAGTAGCATGAGGTGGTATTCATTTTGACATGTTACTACCTCTACCTCAATGTGGTCTCCACCAGGCTCAGGGAGATGGAGGAAAAGGGAAGAGAGTATCAACATGCAATCATGGAGTGTGACCAAAGGGCTCTAGGAATGATTCAAGGTATGTTATGTGTCTACTACAAGCTGTCATATCAATATACATAGGTACCGGTCATTCATTATTTCCACAAACCCTGCTCAAGACCTAGACTTTCCGGTTAAGCCGTTGACTTGACTCTCATGTCTGTAGATGCCTTTATGAGGAGACTAGATATCCACACATATGCTAATGGTGTGATACGACCCATGAGGTTAGAGTTTTGGTTGGAACCTCATGGTGGAAGTGTTCAGGAATTATGACGTTAGTTTAGGTAAGGACTGGGCATCCACAGTTCATTCTCAGATTTACTGTATTTGGCATAAAGGTTGTGGTCTCTCTACAACGTTGTAATGTGGTTTTCCTTGGTCGGTGTAAAGGAAACCCATGCATCACATGATAGGATCATGCATATGAGGGTGCATCTGATCACTCATGAGTCAGCCAAACATACCTTTGTGGAAGCAGGAGTTTTGAGTTTTCAGTTCCAAATAGAAGTGGCAGAGGGTGGGGACCTCTTTTCAAAATATGTTTCTTGGATTACCTCCTTGAAGGGGGAGGGACGCCTGCTTTGGATAGGTACTACCAGAGATTTTTACCTGCCTTCTCCACGGTAGCGGTACCCTTGTCAGATTTGATGAAAAAGGGGGAGAATTTCATGTAGATTTAGAAGTGTCAGCAAAGCATTCAGGAGATGAGACAATGATGAACAAGTAGAACTACGCTTCCCATGACCTAGAGTTTGTAGCTGTGGTCTTTGCATTGAAGGTGTGGTGGAACTACTTTGTGGGTGAACGTTTTACAGTCTACTCTAATCACAAGAGTATTCGATATATCTTCTCCCAGAAAGACATAAACCTGAGACATCGACGATGGCTAGAGTGCATCTAGGAAATGACTTTGAGATAGTCTATACTCCTGGGAAGGGTACCTTGGTAGAAGATGCACTCAGCAGGTGGTCTATTCTGCAGCTGCTGAGTGAAGTGACAGAGCATCTAGCCGCATTGAAAATATCTTTCTTGGATAGAGAGAGAGAAACATACATCTAGTCTATGATAGTCACACAAAAACTCCTTCAGTGAGTCAGGGAGGTGTAGCATGGGGACAATAACTACAAGGTTAGACGTGATCATATATCCTCAGGGCATGCTCCTGATGGATTTTCTAAAAGTGTGGATCACATCGTCCTCTTCATAGGACATACCATGGTACTTGTATCTCTACAAAAGGAGGTGTTGAGGGAGTACTATATGTCCCCACTTACGGTACATCCTGGTGTGATGAAGATGTACCAAGAACTTCAATGTCAATACTGGTGGCCAGGGATGATGAAAGCAGTTGAAGATTTTTATATCATGATGCCTCATTTGTTAGCATGTGAAAAATACTCAGAGCCGGCAGAAGTCATTTGTCGTCATGAGGAGGGAGATCATGTTTTCTTATAGATCTCACATCGATGCGGTTTTTAGAGATTGGCCGGGTGAAAAGTTATCTCTCATGTTCATTGTATCTCTCTAGATTCTCAGCAGAGTGAGCGAGGTGGCATACCATCTATCTCTTTTCCCCCAAATGCACTGGGAGAATATTTTTTTCTATGTGTCACAACTGAGAATATGTGTGCATGATCCAATGCATGTCATCGGCCATGACATGATGAACTTACACTATAGGGCAACGTTTATGGAGGTTCCAGTAGAGATTGAGGACCAATAAGAGCAGGTCCATCGTGGGAAGTTGATACCTCTTCTACGCATCCACTGGCAGAAGGAGAACCTCTAAGAGTGCACATGGGAGCAGGATGCACATATTTGTTCTTTGTACCCCCATTTGTTTTCTTTAGCCTATGTTGTGGCTTTCAATGGAATAAATCCCGAAGGTGGGGAGAATGTAATGTCCCAGAAATTCTGTATAATTGTTTTCATATATGGAATTATTTTTGATACAATGATGTTTAAAGGAGCGCGATTCCGAGTTCTAGAATGCCTGGAAAGAATAGTCATTATTTTGATAATATTTACATATCAAACATAACATGTTTTTAGAAAAAGTTTAATAAATATTATATGGTTACTCGGATCATAAATATTAGGGAACTTTTGTGTTCAAGATGGCAGGTTTACCCTAGGCATAACTTATTTTTAGTCAGCATGGGCCTCCTGTGAGAAAACCCGAAAATGGAATAACTATAAATAAAATTAATAAAGAACTAATGTTATTTATCAAATACATATAACTCACAAATGGTAGCTCGATTTTAAAATTTGATACCACCACTGAACTCATGGGGGCATGATTTATTTATGCAGATAATAACATTAGCCGGTGTGGGCCCCTAGTAAATGTTAGTTTTTGGTTGTAAATAAAATAATTAATGGACAATAATTTTATTGTAAAATCCAAAATATTTAAATGGTAACTTGGATTGGAAATCCAAGAGTACAATTGGGATCGTTGGGGTGTGTTTCACATTGATAGTGGCTAACCTTGACCAGCGTGAGTCGAGGGTGAATGTAATTAATTTTCCAAAAAAACTTCGGGTACGTTCAGTAAACGCACAAGCAGCATTTTGTAACTTTTTAACTAGTTCTCAGAATTGAAATATGAGGGCGATGTTGAATATGTAGTGATAGGATTCACTTAAGGGAGGCTTCACATCGACCATGGTAGGTCTGGAGAAAAAGATAGATATTGAGAATTTTAAATGATTAATAAAAATAACATATTTTATTTTATTTTCATTCTTTTCCTCCAACGGACAAGCGGAAGCATGGGACCGAGGATGTGTCAAGCCAATTAATGTCTTGAACATTCTTTCTAAGTAACTGCAGCATGGAGGAATTAGTAAGGTTCGTAATTAGTGGGACACCATTAATTCCATGAATGTTGCACACCCAGCCCCTCTCCTATTTATATGGAGTTTGGGGAGAGGTGTCGACATTGCTTTTCCATGAAACGAAGTGCTGAAAAAGTCCAGGGGCGCCAAACCCTTGGAGGATGAAGGAGGTACAAACGGGAGGTGATGAACGAGTAAGCAACACTAGAGCCCGGAATAGAAGAGTCTTGTGGGAGCTACGAATTACATCATTACCTTCAATGACTTCATCAACTTCGTCGTGCCACCTCCAACAAACAAATCGAGGTAGGGAATGTTGTTTGATTTTCCGTTTCCCTATTTGTAACATTCATATCCATTTATGAATATATATATTACAATTGAATCAAGAACAAGCAAGCCATTTTCTACCATTATAACGTGGACGGTGCGAGCCGGACAAGCATGGCAATCCTCTCTGCATCCTTTTTGGTTTTTCACACATTCTTCATTCATTCTCCAATTAAAAATATTTATTGGTGTTTTAAATACATGGTTTTTTTGAGCGCAATATATGGATGTGAATCCCTTGACAAAAGTATCTCAAATATGCGATCATTTAATTTATCGGTCTTGGAACGAATCCATAATGGCTCGAGGAAGGTGGTGGCGGCCGATACTTGGCACGTGCCGCAAGATGATGAGAAGGTCGCGGCCCTTCAGTCATGGTATAGCAGAGGTGGCGACCGGCACATGGATGGCCACATGAAGAAGAGGTGGTCGTGCACATCTGCATTGCTGGCGTGCAAGAGATGTGACACGAGGACGTGACAACAAAGGACGGCGGTCGGCCGAGCCGACCGAATGTGGTGACTTGGCACGCGACCGCACCATAGAAGAGTGTTGGCCCTCTTTCCAGGCTCAGGCCATGGGTCGCGGGCCAGGTCATACACGGTTCATGTCAGGTCAGTCCGACCAGGTCGGATCGGACCCGAACCATCTTTGACCTTTTTCGTTCTTTCAGCCTTATCTTGAGCTACCGACATCAGTTTGACAAACCATCTGCAGTTCCAGAAACCTTGGATTGAAGCAGTCCCTTTGGTATACCCCACAATAGTTTTGGTTAATTTTGGGGTATTTATGGGTTAAATCGATCCCAAATCCAACCGGGCCCTTAGGAAAAAAGGCCAATTACATACAGACTGGGCGTTAGAGTGACACACCATCTCTTGTGTTGAGACCCCATTTACATGTATGTCCTTTGAAAAAAATTTCTAGGGACTTTGTTCCAGTTGGAGTATCGACCTGTGGATTAAGGAGTGGATCCTCCCAAAATCAAGTGATCATAGTGCGAGAACCCTGTAGCTGGATATATCATTATAATGGGATCCTTTGTGGGTCTGTTCCTAGGATCCTTTGTGGGTCTGTGTTAGAGATTCTCACTTGGATTAATTCTAGGAATCTATGTGGGACTACTCTAGGATCATGTGTGGGTCTGTTGTACAAGGATCCTATGTGGGTCTGATGATGTACTAGGATCTTGTGTAGGTCTGTTGTACTAGGATCCTATATTGGTCTGAAGATGTTCTAGGATCCTATGTGGGTCTCCTGTACTAGGATCGTATGTGGGTCTGATGATAAAATAAGATCCTATGTGGGTTTGATGATTTAGGATCCAATGTGGGTCTATCTATTAACAAAGGTAGACAATCCAATAGTTACAGCTAATCATCATTTATACCGTACAAATGATATACCTTGTGTGAGATGAGTCCTTACCTTTTTGGTAATCTTCATTGTGGAATACATTTGTAGTACTTACCTTGGTGGTGATACCTTTGTGGTAATCATCTATGTGGCATACCTTTTTGGTACTTCCCTTCTTGGTGATACCTTTGTGGTATTCTTCTGTGTGGCTTTACCTTTGGGGTATTCTTCTGTGTGGTGTTACCTTTGTGGTACTTACCTTTGTGGTGTTACCGTCATGGTATTACTTCATTCGTGGACCATTTGGGCATTGGTCATTTGATATGGACCTTGTGTTTCCTCAGGAATGAGATGGGTATCCATGATAGCATAGGTATATGTATGGGAATATACCTAAGTATGTTTGTTGGGTGTTTTCATCATTTTTGTTTTATCCATCGTGGATTTTGTGAGAACATGAGGGTCTCGTGGTCCCAACTGAGTATCTTTATACTCACCCCTGCATGGGTTACGCCCACACCTTGTTGTGTTTGGTGTAGATGATGAACAATGCTAACAAAGGATGAGGGTTACCAGGACTGAGTGTAGCTCGGAGGTGGAGCTTAGACAAGCCGTACAATAGAGATGACCATTTGAAAGTTGTGCCTACCCTTCTGGTAGGATCCTTGGTGGGTGTTCACCGAACCTCTTCATCTTACATTTACTTTCCGGTTTTCTTGTATTTTTCAGTTGGGCTTGTATTCTGGCCCCATTTACATACAATACACAAACTTTTTTACTATTCAGTTTACTCGCGTACGCATCATGTTGTGTGCTTGGTTGGGCGTGTTTACAGGTTATAAAGGAAACACTTTCTTGTTATTAGGGAATACGCTTATCGGTGCTAGTCAGCAGCCCCTAGCCTATAGAAGGTAGGCTTGCGGTAGTCACATCATAGGCCCCGGGGGATGGGTCATGACAATTCATCTAATATGCATTGATAACCCCTACATTTGTATAAACATCACAATAATTCATTACCACTCACTTGCTAAATGACCATTAAAATGGGTATCATTACATGATGATAAAATATTTTGGTTCGCTTATTCCGATTAATATTTCCACTAAAAATTTTAATTTTTTTATAAACAATTCTTCAGAGTTGAAAATTAATTTTTTTTAATATTTATATTTCTTACATGAGAGATGTATTGTTTTTTCAGTTGGGGTATATTGTCCGTGGGGTGAGGAGGAGGGAGGTGTGACATAATTTAGGGGTGTATGTTAAAATTAATAAAATGTTATATCACAGTTATTCTAACTTTATGTAACTACAATGGTAATTTGTTTCATTTTTCTCATCTTCACCTATTTTTTTTCAATATTACCTTTTTTTCATTTTCTCTCTGTAAATAATCTAACATTCTCTCCAAATTGTTTCCCCTAATATTTTATGTAATGTATTAGATGAATGTAGTCATTTTCATTGGGTCATTGATGTATTGGAGGTCCCCAAATTAGGATTGGGGAGGAGTTAGGGACTCATAAGGTTTGTACAAATATTTTTCCATGGTTGTGGTGTAGAGACTTAAGATTTTTTGTATGGTTGGTCATTATGGAATAGTGAGGATAATTGTAAAATAAAATAAAGGTGATGGGAGATTCAGTGCCACATCCATTTTCAACATCACTACTCCATGAATCTTGGAATAATTAGTCTAGTTGTGTTATGAAACATAGAGGTCTATGCTATAAAATAGTAGGTTAAGGATGTTCTAACTTATCTAGGGTTGATTCACCATAGTGAGAGGCTTTCAAATATCCTTCATTCATGGAAAATAGGTTATTTTGACATTTTGGTTTCCCTAAACCATAGTCCTTCTTTCCTTTTTATAAAATCAATGGAATTTATGGAGATTTTTTCACAAACATACTTTAAATAGGGAGGGAACATCATGTCCATCTACCTTACACCATAATATACCCTATGTTAAGTAGTTACATGTCATGGTCAAGTGGGTTGTGTTGAATATTTATAATATTTATTTGGGAAATAAATAACCTAATCCCATCCAAAACCATTTTCTCCCATACAATTATCTTAATACCTTGGAACACATGATAATTTTTAAAGGTAATTGAAACATTGTTCAAATGGATTCAGTCATTGGATTCCCATTTCTGATTCATGGTTATCTGTGGTGAGTAGTTCCTCTTCTCATGAGGTTCCTTATCTGTCTGATCTTGTATCCTTTCATACTAATTTTCATTATTATGGAGTTTTACCCCATTGTTCATATTTTGTTTATTTTATATTGTTTACATTGTTTTTTCATAGGGACATTAGATGGAAATATATTTCTTTATGGGATATGTGATCAATGATCCACATTTTTATTATATTCTCGTTTATATAATGACGATATCTTGTGGCTTGGGATTAGTTTCATCTCATTTTGTTACAGTGAAATCATAATTTTACCATTCTTTATCCACATCCGTGGAGGTATAATTGAACCTAACGTTGGATAACAAAAATTAATGAATTTTTGATATTTTTTGTTAGTGATATCATGTCTTTTCCATCATAATAATAGTTCACCAATTTATTTGAAATATATTATCCTATATATGATATTATGTTTATAATTTTTTTATTCATGGGATATCATATTCATTAGATAAGAATTGTAAATAACATAAAATTGGTAACTCTTATTTGACTATTGAATATCAAGATGTATTTTTAATGAATACAGAGATTACTTTAATTTGATTGTAATCATGTTGATTGATTGTGAATGTTTAATTTAATTTTTTTCCATGTGTTAATAGAAATGGGGAATAAATAGAGAGCTGGTAATGTTTGTTGATGATAAAAATATAGATTATTATCAATTTAATTATTCTTTTGAAAATATTGTTAAATCTCAATGTTATTATTTAACATGTTTTTAATGAATATATAAGTTTTAATAGTAGATTCTGAGGTATGTTGTAGTAGATGTAACACCCCAGGTAAATAAAGAATATGACATTTTCATATTTATCCATATTTGTGAATATAATATTAATATGACTTTAAAGGGGACGCTATTCTCGATGGCGTACCCAACACGCAACAACGAGTTTCTTGGGAATTTTACGTTGCACTCTAATAATAAAATAATATTATTTTAAATGGTAGTTAACATGTAGCCGTTGTAATGGCGGGAATGGATAGAAATAACGAAAATATGATTATATATGTTCTTAAAAGTTTTTACATTTATACAATAAAAGATAAAGGCTTAAAATACGGAAAGAATTCAATTTTAGGCGTATATGCCCTAGTTTTCACTAAAGGTTCACTTATCACCTTTTGATGGAGAACCGTCAGTAAATATAGTTTTGTTCACTCTTAAACATTCTTTTGGACCAAATAAAACTCTTATTAAGAATCGGGACATCAAAATTTACTTTGTGTAAATTTTTGGTATCTTTCCGATAAAGTTCATTTTTTTAATGAATAGTGTAAAATGTTGTATTTTAATTCAAAACCACTTTTTAATCTAATTTATTTATATGATTAGATTATATTTTGAAGTGGTTTTAAAGTGAAATTAGAAAATATTTTTACCATTAAATTCAATAGTGGTCGTTGGAATCAATTTCACTTTGAAATCAGACTTAAAATAGTGTCAATCTTTTGATACTTATTGTTTCATAAAACACGCTATTTGTCATGACAGCGGGAATTAATTATTAAATTAATTAATGTGACTTATATGTTTTGAATTTTTTAAAACGGACTTCATTTTTTAATTCAGAATATCAAATATATCTTAGGGTGAATTTTTGGGATTTTTCTGAAAAACATCAATTTTTGATGAATAGTGAAACCACTAAGTTGTACTTATAAAAACTGATTTTCCGTTAAAATGAAAATTTGCCATCATTGTGTTTTGATGTTCAAAAATCCTACATACATGGTTTTCATTATGAAGTAAAATGTGGTTCAATGAGATTAAAATAATTTTTTTGGTGAATAGTAACTTATTAAGTTTTTAATCGCGATTAGTGGTAATTATTGTAGTTTAAGTTATAAGTAATGCTTTAATAATATGAAATGACATATACACATGTCCCAACCTTATTTTTTGTGTCATGGCCGACCCAGACAAGACATGGGTAAACTTGGGGACCCCATGGAGACATTTTGGTTGCGAAATGACATAAATAACTTTTTATTTAATGTAAAAGTAAAAATGACACAAACATGATATGTTTTACTTAAATAATTTTTAAGTGGGGTTACACAAGTCCAAATTTTGATTATAAATAGTCATTGGAAATATAAAAATATTTTCTACATCATAGTAATTTTTTTATAATTTTTAGACATTAAATAAATTAAATTATTTATGACATCATAATGATGCAGTGATGACATCATTATTTAACGATTAAAATAAAATGGAAAGCTAATGTAAAATCTATGAACTACACATGTCCAAAACTTATTGGATGGGTGGATTTCGAACCTTTATAACCTTATCCACGAATTATTGCAATGTGGGACCTTTTAAAACCGAAACACATTTTCAAATAAAGTAATATTTCCTTACTTTCCAAAAGTGCCCCTCCTCTCCTCTTATAAAAGGCCCCCACCTCTACCTCTTTTCACACAATCCTCAAGCCTTTGGCTCGGCCAACCCCTGCCCATTTACTATCTCCACATCCCTCTCCTCATCCTAGAGGATTCCCTTTGGGACGAATCCTTTCAAAAGAAGCCTTTAGGCTCAAATCAAAATGAGTTACACTTTTAAAGGTAATTCATTCTCTCATGTTCATTTGTTTTATTTTGATTCTCCAACCCCCTAAACTCTTTTTATTTACTTCTTTTGTAACAAAAACAGTATCCTAAATATTCTAGGATGTTGTTATAATATTTATTCTACCTACACTCTCACACAACTACGTCAAATGGTTAAAGAACATACAGTTTCCGTGGATGGCGAAATTCTGCCTCCCGAAACGATGATTGTTAAATACTCATTTAACACCTTCAAAGGTGGCCATTATGATTTCACTATTTTTATATATGATATATAATATGTTTATGTTTTACTTATGCTTCTGTATTTTTCATTTTTTTCTTACCTTTATGGCTTCCATTATGCGTATACGCGATATCTTCATTTTAGGAAGTGCGGACTACTGCCCCCTCAAAGTGATGTGATTCGTTAATGCCATAAGTGGGACGTATAAAGGATGGATTTAATGTTATTATATATGATGTTATACTGGAATTATTATATACATCTATATCATTATTATTTCTTTCCATTAAAGTATGAGATAGAAATGAAAGTAGCGTTCATGCGTACGTACGGCTTACCGTCTCCATGAACGGTGCATTTCATTTCTTATCCCCAAATGTAATGTACTATTATAAATACATGTATATGATGGATATATATGATATATATGATATCCAAATCAGGAATGTCATTCTGGATATAAATAACCTTTGAACACACGAACAACATGTAATTGTAAGAAGTCCGCTTTCGACTTAAGAACCAAATATCGGCAAAACAAATATTATTAACTTAAATGATTACATAATGTTTATGGAATGGTAATAAGTGATATAAAAGGAATAATGAACTTGAAAAAGGTTCTTAAGGAAGTAGAAATTAACTCAAGTTTATTATTCAGGAGATTAAAGAACGATCGAGTCAAGTCGGACCCGAGGTAAGGGATCCTACAACTCTCTTTCTTTTAAAGTACACTCTTTTATGTCATTTCTTTTAAGCTCATATTTCTTATGATTGGGATGTTATTTTATATTACTCCTACTGTAATTTTTATGTTCATGTGATGAGAGACCCTATTCTCTCTCATCAATCCATTTTGGAAGTTTTGAGTGGCGTCGTTAGGCTGCCGAACTTTCGTAAGAGATCTAACATCTCTCTTTCTTTTTAAGTACTCTCCTTTATGTCACTTCTTTTAGGCTCCTATTTGTAATGTTGGGGGATGTTCTTTTATATTCCTCTTTCTTTAAATTTTATTTTAATGTTATGAGATACCCTATTTGATCTCATCAATCCATATTCGGAAGTTTTAAGTGGCGCCGTTAGGCTGCCGAGTTTTCGTAAGTGATTTTTTATCTCACTTTTATTCCCGTGAGATTTATGCTACATTTTCCACAAATTCCATTGAGTGGTGTATGTACTGCCCATTATTCTACTCTTTGTGTAATATACATTAATTTATGAGTATTTACATCAATGATCTATTGTCCTTCTTTCATGGGGTGTATGTTTTGAAAGATACCCAAGTCGGTAAGGGAACCTTTCACCCTCCTCTTTTTTTAAAAGACTTCTTTTGTTGGGTCTTTTAATTTACATATTGTTATGTTGGGATATGTTCTCATATATCCTTATTGATGTAAATTTTATTTCCAAGTGATGAGATACACTTTTTATCTCTCATCAACTCATTTTGATGTGATGCCGTTAGGCTGTCAAGGGAACTTTTTAACCCAATTTCGATTTCTTTGGGTTCAACATGTAGTCATTGAATATGTCATCCATTGAATATGTTTGAATGAAATTTTATTGTTTTACACTTAATATCCACTTATATTGGGTGTATTTATATGTTTCACACATATTTTGAGACTGATTTGTCCTTAATTTAAGGATACCTTTTTTATAAGGGATTTCATCACATTTGACATTTCTATTGAGGGTTCATTGTTGTTATGCACCAATTCACTCTTATATGGTGTATATACTGTCCTTTGGAGTATTATATCATGAATCCTTTTATTCTCATGATATTATAAAGTTCTGACTAAATGTTATCCCTCGATTATTGTATTCAACTGTCTCTAATTTTGGTAAAACCCCTTTACCAAAAATATCGTTTTAAATATTTTAATTATTTGTTCTTATTAATATCCATGTTTTCAAAATGGTTTTAAGGATTTATTTATATGGATATTAATGGTTTAAAATGTTAAAATCTTCAAGGTGGTATGGGAAACTTTGATTAAAAAATCTCTTTATTAAATGTTTTAAATGGTTTTGGAAATGGTTTCTTTTTGAATGGATTCATTATTTCAATATCCTAAAATGTTATATTGTGATTGAAATGTGGAAATGTTATGTTTCCTTTATTCATGTTTTATGTGATACGATTATGTTATGGTTCTTGGTCATTGTTATGAAGAACGGGTGGTTCCGTGATAAACTAAGGGCGGGTGAGCCCGATATAGCTCTCCAATGCATTGGGTAACGCGAAGGAGTGAAACGTTAAGGTTTCTCCAAAGAGATTTAGGGAATATACTGTGATGGGTATTCCAAACGTAACCAAGAGGGTTACTCCCTACGTAAGAATGTTATTAATTCCTCAAGTTACCTTTATGTCTTATGTTTTCTATGATTTATTCATGGTTTGATGAGGTATGTTAAAGTGCCTATGTTTTATGGGTAAAGTATGATTTCATTCTCATGTATATATGAACTCATGTTTCCTTTCAATATTTTTTGTAACCCTTACTGAGTTTTTTATGCTCATCCCAAGTTTTTGAAATGTTTTTCACAGGTTAAGGGAAAGGTACAAGATGTGATGATAGTGTCAAGGATGTGTCAAGAAAGAATCCGTGTTATATTTTAAATATGTTTCTGTGATGGGAAGAATGAATACTGTCTTTTATGTAACCACTTTGTTTAAATGTGGAATGTAATGCAAGTTTCATGATCTAATTCTCTAAAACTCTAAACCTGAAAAGATCCTCAATGTGTAATCTTGTAATAACTCAAGATTAATTAAGGTTTAAGGCTGGGGCCTTATAGTTGGTATCAAAGGTCGGTTTAGATAACTTTAGAGGTTAGGGTATTCTCTAAGCATAAGTGACATTACGATAATGGTTAGGATTTCAGAAAGAGTCCTAGTTTTAGATAAAGTGAATGAGTAAGTATATCTTAGTGTTTACCTTCCTCATTAGTACATGATGGTTTTGTTGATATACTCACACTGACATTTCTATTTTTAGTGAATGGATGGATCTAGCAGGCACCAAAGTGACAATTGGTTTGAAGGAAACTGTGGTGGTTCTCTGATTAAATGACTCGATGAAATGGGGTATTCAATGAGGAATCTCATGGCTGTTCTAAAACAACTATCAAGGATTCATGATCAACCACTTCAACCTTGGTGAGTTCTCTAATACATCATGTACGAGATGGACAACTTGATGTGAAAATTCAGGTAATAATTATTAAGGTAACCATTAGGGTTTATATGATCCTTACTTTTTAGGTAATTATGGGTTACTCTATGATATGATGGAAAATGAAGGGCATGAGATAAACTTGAGGTTAAAATATGTTATGATTATTCTTGAAGATTTTATCTCATTTTGGGGAATGTTTTAAGAATTATATAGTTTTGGAAAAAGGACAACATGCAGACCGTGTGACAACCCGTCGCGTCGGACAAAGCCGCGGGAATCGAACCCACAACCAAAGTGCGACTGGTATTTATCGCCTACCACTGGACTACATGAAGTCCCTAGTTAGTTTGACTTATTCTTTTTAGTTATATGATTTTATGAATTAAGAGTAAGTTGATTTTGGGTTATTTATGAAAATGATTAACCTATCATAGAGGATATGTGATTAGGTTAATTACTTTTCAATACGAGACTTTAGGAGCAACTGATGTTGTTTGGAGATAAATGTTACGATTTAACTTGGAAGACTATGTGACTAAAACCTTCAAATATTTGGGTTTCAATCTTATATTAGTTTACTTTGATGAATTTTATGGACAAATTGTTTATCAGATGATCCTTGTTGAACTTTTGGTATTGTTTGACAAATTTTGGAGATTAAGAATAGATTTTCTTTTTATAAAGGGTTATCCTTTTCTGGATTATCTGATCTTGTACTAGCCTGTTTGGTTTTGGTTAATGTCTAAAGACATGGGAAGTATATAGTTCTCTTTTGTGGATTAGGTGATTCTCTAGAAGTTGATTATAGTACTCTTAATGCGAACAAGTCTCCCTAAATACTTGTCATTTGGAAAAATTATGAGTTTGATTAAGGAATCTAGTAAAAGTTGAAAGTCAACATGATAGGTGATTATGTTTCCTTATGAATAAAATTCCTCAATAAATGTTACTTAAAACAAAAATGTTGTCTATTAACTTTTCCTACTGGGGAACCCAACACCGTTTAACCCATCACAAGTTTGTGATTTTCTTATTGTTAACTTTCTCCTAAACATGTTTTCTATCACTGTCCATCAGAACATGACCCTATGTTTTCTCCTCCATGTCCATGTTTTCCTACATGGAATCCTAGTATGGGTTAACTCGGGTGACCTCTGTACTTATCTTTCTTTATTTTAAAGTGATTGTTTTACGGACTCTTGTTCAGATGTGGGACTTTCAAGGATGTTTCCAAGCGCAATTTTAAAATTGCGAGGACGCAATTCCCAAAAGGGGGGAAGGATGTAACACCCCAGGTAAATAAAGAATATGACATTTTAATATTTATCCATATTTGTGAATAAAATATTAATATGACTTTAAAGGGGACGCTATGATCGATGGCGTACCCAACACGCAACAACGAGTTTCTTGGGAATCTTACGTTGCACTCTAATAATACAATAATATTATTTTAAATGGTAGTTAACATGTAGCCGTTGTAATGGAGGGAATGGATAGAAATAACTAAATTATGATTATATATGTTCTTAAATGTTTTTACATTTATACAATAAAAGATAAAGGCTTAAAATACAGAAAGAATTCAATTTTAGGCGTATATGCCCTAGTTTTCACTAAAGGTTCACTTATCACCTTTTGATGGAGAACCGTCATTAAATATAGTTTTGTTCACTCTTAAACATTCTTTTGGACCAAATAAAACTCTTATTAAGAATCGGGACATCAAAATTTACTTTGTGTAAATTTTTGGTATGTTTCCGATAAAGTTCATTTTTTTAATGAATAGTGTAAAATGTTGTATTTTAATTCAAAACCACTTTTTAATCTAATTTATTTATATGATTAGATTATATTTTGAATTGGTTTTAAAGTGAAATTAGAAAATATTTTTACCATTAAATTCAATAGTGGTCGTTGGAATCAATTTCACTTTGAAATCAGACTTAAACTAGTGTCAATCTTTTGATACTTATTGTTTCATAAAACACGCTATTTGTCATGACATCGGGAATTAATTATTAAATTAATTAATGTGACTTATATGTTTTGAATTTTGTAAAACGGAATTCATTTTTGAATTCAGAATATCAAATAGAGCTTAGGGTGAATTTTTGGGATTTTTCTGAAAAACATCAATTTTTGATGAATAGTGAAACCACTAAGTTGTACTTATAAAAACTGATTTTCCGTTTAAATGAAATTTTGCCATCATTGTGTTTTGATTTTCAAAAATCCGACATACATGGTTTTCATTAAGAAGTAAAATGTGGTTCAATGAGATTAAAATAATTTTTTTGGTGAATAGTAACTTATTTAGTTTTTAATCGTGATTAGTGGTAATTAGTGTAGTTTAAGGTATAAATAATGCTTTAATAATATTAAATGACCTAGAAACATGTCCCAACCTTATTGGTTGTGTCATGGCCGACCAAGACAAGCCATGGGTCAACTTGGGGACCCCATGGAGACATTTTGGTTGGGAAATGACATAAATAACGTTTTATTTAATGTAAAAGTAAAAATGACACAAACATGATATGTTTTACTTAAATAATTTTTAAGTGGGGTTTAAAAAGTCCAAATTTTGATTATAAATATTCATTGAAAAGATAAAAATATTTCCTACATCATAGTAATTTTTTTATAATTTTTAGACATTAAATAAATTAAATTATTTATGACATCATAATGATGCAGTGATGACATCATTATTTAACGATTAAAATAAAATGGAAAGCTAATGTAAAATCTATGAACTACACATGTCCAAAACTTATTGTATGGGTGGATTTCGAACCTTTATAACCTTATCCACGAATTATATCAATGTGGGACCTTTTAAAACCGAAACACATTTTCAAATAAAGTAATATTTCCTTACTTTCCAAAAGTGCCTCTCCTCTCCTCTTATAAAAGGACCCCACCTCTACCTCTTTTCACACACTCCTCAAGCCTTTGGCTCGGCCAACCCCTGCCCATTTAATATCTCCACATCCCTATACTCATCCTAGGGGATTCCCTTTGGGCAGAATCCTTTCAAAGGAAGCCTTTAGGCTCAAATCAAAAGGAGTTACACTTTTAAAGGTAATTCATTCTCTCATGTTCATTTGTTTTATTTTGATTCTCCAAACCCCTAAACTCTTTATATTTACTTCTTTTGTAACAACACCAGTATCTTAAATATACTAGGATGTTGTTATAATATTTATTATACCTACACTCTCACACAACTACATCAAATTGTTAAAGAACATACGGTTTCCGTGGATGGCGAAATTCTGCCTCCCGAAACGATGATTGTTCAATACTCATTTAACACCTTCAAAGGTGGCCATTATGATGTCACTATTTTTATATATGATATATAATTTGTTTATGTTCTACTTATGCTTCTATATTTTTCATTTTTGTCTTACCTTTATGGCTTCCATTATGGGTATACGCGATATATTCATTTTAGGAATTGCGGACTACCGCCCCCTCAAAGTGATGTGATTCGTTAATGCCATATGTGGGACGTATAAAGGATGAATTTAATGTTATTATATATGCTGTTATACTGGAATTATTATATACCTCTATATCATTATTATTTCTTTCCATTAAAGTATGAGATAGAAATGAATGTAGCGTTCATGCGTACGTACGGCTTACCGTCTCCATGAACGGTGCATTTCATTTCTTATCCCCAAATGTAATGTACTATTATAAATACATGTATATTCTGGATATATATTATATATATGATATCAAAATAAGGAATTTCATTCTGGATATAATGAACCTTTGACCACACGAACAACATTTAATTGTAAGAAGTCCACTTTCGACTTAAGAACCAAATATCGGCAAAACAAATATTATTAACTTAAATGATTACATAATGTTTATGACATGGTAATAAGTGATATAAAAGGAATAATGAACTTGAAAAAGGTTCTTAAGGAAGTAGAAATTAACTCAAGTTTATTATTCAGGAGATTAAAGAACGATCGAGTCAAGTCGGACCCGAGGTAAGGGATCCTACAACTCTCTTTCTTTTAAAGTACACTCTTTTATGTCATTTCTTTTAAGCTCATCTTTCTTATGATTGGGATGTTCTTTTATATTACTCCTACTGTAATTTTTATGTTCATGTGATGAGAGACCCTATTCTCTCTCATCAATCCATTTTGGAAGTTTTGAGTGGCGCCGTTAGGCTGCCGAACTTTCGTAAGAGATCTAACCTCTCTCTTTCTTTTTAAGTACTCTCCTTTATGTCACTTCTTTTAGGCTCCTCTTTGTAATGTTGGGGGATGTTATTTTATATTCCTCTTGCTGTAAATTTTATTTTAATGTGATGAGATACCCTATTTTATCTCATCAATCCATATTCGGATGTTTTAAGTTGCGCCGTTAGGCTGCCGAGTTTTCGTAAGTGATTTTTCATCTCACTTTTATTCTCGTGAGATTTATGCTACATTTGCCACAAATTCCATTGAGTGGTGTATGTACTTCCCATTATTCTACTCTATGTGCAATATACATTCATTTATGAGTATTTACATCAATGATCTATTGTCCTTCTTTCACGGGGTGTATGTTTTGAAAGATACCCAAGTCGGTAAGGGAACCTTTCACCCTCCTCTTTTTTTAAAAGACTTCTTTTGTTGGGTGTTTTAATTTACATATTGTTATGTTGGGATATGTTCTCATATATCCTTATTGATGTAAATTTTATGTCCAAGTGATGAGATACACTTTTTATCTCTCATCAACTCATTTTGATGTGATGTCGTTAGGCTGTCAAGGGAACTTTTTAACCCAATTTCGATTTCTTTGGGTTCAACATGTAGTCATTGAATATGTCATCCATTGAATATGTGTGAATGAAATTTTATTGTTTTACACTTAATATCCACTTATATTGGGTGTATTTATATTTGTCACACATATTTTGAGACTGATTTGTCCTTAATTTAAGGATACCTTTTTTATAAGGGATTTCATCACATTTGACATTTCTATTGAGGGTTCATTGTTGTTATGCACCAATTCACTCTTATATGGTGTATATACTGTCCTTTGGAGTATTATATCATGAATCCTTTTATTCTCATGATATTATAAAGTTCTGACTAAATGTTATTCCTCGATTATTGTATTCAAGTGTCTCTAATTTTGGTAAAACCCCTTTAACCAAAATATCGTTTTAAATGTTTTAATTTTTTGTTCTTATTAATATCCATGTTTTCAAAATGGTTTTAAGGATTTATTTATATGGATATTAATGGTTTAAAATGTTAAAAGCTTCAAGGTGGTATGGGACACTTTGATTAAAAAATCTCATTATTAAATGTTTTAAATGGTTTTGGAAATGGTTTCTTTTTGAATGGATTCATTATTTCAATATCCTAAAATGTTATATTGTGATTGAAATGTGGAAATGATATGTTTCCTTTATTCATGTTTTATGTGATACAATTATGTTATGGTTCTTGGGCATTGTTATGAAGAACGGGTGGTTCCGTGATAAACTAAGGGCGGGTGAGCCCGATATAGCTCTCTAATGCATTGGGTAACACGAAAGAGTGAAACTTAAAGGTTTCTCCGATGAGTTTTAGGGAATATACTGTGATGGGTATTCCAAACGTAACCAAGAGGGTTACTCCCTACGTAAGAATGTTATGAATGCCTCAAGTTACCTTTATGTCTTATGTTTTCTATGATTTATTCATGGTTTGATGAGGTATGTTAAAGTGCCTATGTTTTATGGGTAAAGTATGATTTCATTCTCATGTATATATGAACTCATGTTTCCTTTCCATATTTTTTGTAACCCTTACTGAGTTTTTTATGCTCATCCCAAGTTTTTGAAATGTTTTTCATAGGTCAAGGAAAAGGTACATGATGTGATGATAGTTTCAAGGATGTGTCAAGAAAGAATCCATGTTATATTTTAAATATGTTTCTGTGATGGGAAGAATGAATACTATCTTTTATGTAACCACTTTGTTTAAATGTGGAATGTAATGCAAGTTTCATGATCTAATTCTCTAAAACTCTAAACCTGAAACGATCCTCAATGTGTAATCTTGTAATAACTCAAGATTAAGTAAGGTTTAATGCTGGGGCCTTATAGTAGAGGCCTATAAAAAATTAACCAGTTATATTAATATATGATAAATCTGATTGATTGATAAAGATAAATGTTTTTGGTTGAGTGATGTTGTTCCCTTACACGGTTTGGATTCCTTATGTTTGGGGATGAGTGATAATGTTTTTTAGTCGAAATAATTTATTTGGATTCATTATTAATTTCGTTTTGGAAGTCACAAACTCTTTTTACAATACCAAAGTACGAAATATTTTATATTAAAATCACATTAAGAATCAAATAATATATCATTTAACATACATTAAAAAAAATCATATTTTCATCAATATTATTTTTTCATATGCATACAATAATAATTATACTCATGAGTTTTAAAGAAATCATTCATTACATGACTATCATAATGAGATGAGATTTATATCATACACATTGAAAAATATTTTCATAGTATGCACTCTCTAGGTTTCATAATGATAATGATTTTTTTATAATATAAATAATACTCACTATCATAATGAAAATAATCGGACACTTTTAAATTTAATTTTTCATATCTTGAAAACTATATCGTAATGAAAGTCAAAGAATTAAATAAAAATTATTTCATGCATTATTTTCCTATATCAATTATAAAATGGTGTCATTGTTTCAGTTATAAGATGATTGTTGGACTGCCAGGTGTCCAAGACCATCCAAAATTCCTAGGGAAAATCCAACTGTTGGATATCAATAAGACCAATGCGATGAAGGCCTATAAACACCAAGTCATTTGAACGACATAAATCATATAAATTATTGAGAGACTATATGAATGATCTAAAAATAATATATGTCTAAAAAATCTAATGTTTACATGTTGTGAACTACATGTTCCATATAATTGTAACACTCAAAGAATTTTTGTTTTCGTAGGGCGATGCCAAATGTTGTGATTAAGATTGAGGGATTCCAGGGATAAGATAACAATTGTACTAATGTTTTTTAGATTAAGGGATTATGAGGCTATCATGTTGGAGGTTCTAGTCACCTTGTTGATCAAGGGCTGTCGGCGATAGGTAGAAATAAGGAAGGCAATAATTTTATTGAGGGATTACTCTAGTGTGGGTAAGATAGAAATTATTTCATTTATAAATCAGGGGACCTTAATCCTAGGTTAATGGATACACTACTCTTTGGGTTAAAAGAATTTTATTTATTTAATTATATGAAATTTCCACTGAAATAGAAATATTTATTATGATAATATTGTTTTATATTGTATATCATCATGGTTACAATTTATGTGATTAATATCTTTCAATTACTATCTATGATTCTATATGATTTATGATCAAATCATTATTTTTTTATTACTTTTATTTTGTTAACTACTATGATTATTATAATAAACTTAATTACATTGAATTTAATTAATTTTAAATACGAACTATGGAATAATTATTGTGACCTAACTATTACGATACATTTTCCATCAAACCCAGGGCTCTATCCAATTATTTTTTAAATACAAAAGAGGGTTTTGAATATGATTAGAATAATTCAATTAAAAATGTATTAAAATGATTGTTTTTAAACAAACAATTCACCCCTCTTCTATATATCCATCTGAATATACATTATAATCCAGAAATAGGTACCAATGCCATTTCTCTGTAAAATTGATTCTTACATTTTGTATTAGAGGAGGCTTCCACAGGTCATATGTTTTCTAACAATTTTTTTTTCTATTTATATTTTTCTATTTGTAATCGTTTTTTTACAAATATTTTTTAAACTAATTCGTAATATGGAATTTTTTTATAGTTTTAAAGATGAAAGGAATAAATATCAGTTAAATAAACAATATAAATCCCACCAGACCTCCAACTTTTGTTGGAAATGATTATAAATTTTGGAGAGATAGAATGAATACATTTGTGATAAACATATGATTTTATAATTTTTTTATGTTTATTGGTAACTATAAAACTACATACTAGGAAGTTGAACTCTTTAACTATCATGAGAAGTAAAAAATATCAGTTGAATTATAAGGTATACAATACTTTACTTTGTTCTATGACTTGAAATATACATATCCATATTACATCTTGTGAAGAAGCCAATAATATTTCAACGAATTTAGAAATCACTCATTCTTGAACATCCAATGATGTTAAAACTAGAAGAGAAATTATTAGTGTAGATTAAAAAGACTTTGAATTTTCTTACGGTGAACCTGTTGTAAATTCACAACACATGATTTTAATATTGTTATTAGTTTACAATATATGGTTGAAGAAGGATTAGATGTGAGATCCTTATTTAAATGATTATGGATATCATACCTAATAAATTTGAAGAAAAGATAATAATAGTTGATTAATCCATAAAGATTAAAATTCATAGACATGATTATTTTTTTTGAAAATTCTTAGAGTATGATGGTAGGATTAAAAGGGATCTTGATAAAAAAAATAAGAGTGAATTTTCTTTTACATAAAATTAAAATTAGATGAAATACCAGACTCCTGAAAATGTTGATAAATAAACAAATACAAAGAAGGTTATTACTCAATTAGTCTCAAGTGATACATAACATTTCAATGAATAATTATCCAATATTTCTTGAAGGATGCACAATATTGTTTGTAAAAATAATTTTCAGTATTGGTCTATGAAAAATAACTTGTAAAAGAATGATAACAAATATTTTTTTGTTTTTGGTTATGAATATAATAGTGCTAGACATATATGACATTAATTTACAAAACTCAAAAGAAAATGTAGAAAGTAAATAAATTATAGTAGGTATTATGAAATGTATTACAAGAAATAATGAAATAATGTCTTCAAAACTAATTACTGATGGAGTTCTAGTAAATAATATTCATATGACGATTTTTCAGACAACTCAAATTCATGACAGAATAATATTGGTGTCTATGGTAGATTAACTTTTGAATTTCAATGCCTTATGGATAAGATAAAAATTATTATTATTTAACTAATATGTATTTAAATTCTAATTATACCAATGAAAATAATTCTATATATTTGGATTAAGATTCCTCTTCAGCCAATGATAACAATACCTTACCTTCATAAAAATAAGACTCTGGATTTTCTAAATTACATGAAAACGAAAATTTTGTAGTCAGTATGAAACTTGAGAAAGAAAATTATAGAATAAATGTTTTTAAAAAATAAGTATCAAATTTTTGAAAATATCTTAATAAGAAATCTGTTGATATTGTTTCTATTTCTAAAAACTACTAAAAATCAAATTCTAAGAAGGATAAGATTTCTAAGGATTTTGAAAAAGTCATTTTTAAGAAAAATATTGTAGAAAACCAAATCACATATGAAACTAATACTAATGTGGATAATAATTATGTAAAAATATAATATTTTAAAGGATATATCTAAAAAAATTATCAAACATTACAATTGGTAAGGAAGGGTTTGATAAAATGTATAAACAACATTATCCCTATGGTAATAGTTTAGGAATGGTTTGCAATCATTGAAATCCATTTTTTGTAACATTTATTTTATTCCTAAAAATGCCCCATTTTGTTCAAAATTTCAATGTTGAGGTTATTTGAATAAATTATTTCTTCTAATTAAATTCAATCATAATGGTTCCACAAAGCCCATTTTTTAAAACAAATTTGGATTCCAAAAAAAAAAATTATTAGCATTTTTGGACCCGAGAATGATTGGGTTGCAAAATAATAGTTTTTTTTTGTTTTTAGGATGAAAAAGGTAGTAATAATGATGAGAATATATGGTATATTGATAGAGGATGTTCCAATAATAAAACTAGTAACTAATATTTCGTTGAAAATATTCTTAAAATTAAAGTTGGAAGAGTTACCTTCAGAAAGAATTCTTCAGGTAAAATTGTTTTATATGTAATGTTGTTCTTATTATAAAACCCTCAATTTCAATTATATTATTTGTAAATGGACTTAACAACAACCAGTTAAGAATATGTTAATTATGGGATGAAGGACACCTTGTCAATGAATGGAATAATAAATGTGTAGTACACAATTCGAAGGATAAATTCATTCATTCTTCCTATCGACATGAAAATGTTTACACACATAACATTAAAGACCTTTAGAGACAAAAATTACCATGACCTAGTGTGATGGAAGCTCAATATTTGCTTTGGAATAGAAGGTTAGGACACTATAAACTTAGTAACATATATTCTTTTTTTATGAAAATATTGTTAATGATCCATCAGAACATAGATTTGATTATTTAAATGTTTGTGACCCTTATAAATTTGAAATGTAACAGAAGTCATGATTTAAATGAACTAATGAAGTACCGAATACTTATTATTTAGAGTTAGTGCACATGGAATTATTTTATCCTACAAAAATATAGAAATATTGGAACCATGAACACTGTATTTGTTTTAGATGATGATTACACAAGATATACATGGGTCAATTTTCTAGAAATTAAATATGAATCTTGGTTTTATTTAAAAACATTTATATCCAATGTAAAAAATGATAAAATCATTCCAATGATAACAATTCATCGTGATCATGTTTCATAATTTGTAAATTATTATTTTGATTTTTTTTAATTAATGCATTACCCATAATATTTTATCTCCTAGAACTCCTTAATAAAATGGAATTGATGAATGAAAAAACTGTATTATTTAAGAGATAACAAGAACCATGTTGAGTGAATAATATATTGTTAATTTATTGGGCTGAATATTTTAGTACAAATTTCAATACTATAAATCTAGTTTTAAATATGAAATTTCTCAATAAAACACATTAAGAGTTATGGATAGGACTAAAACCAAAAGTTGCATAATTCACAATATTTGGATACAAAGTAATTTTTTAATACAAAAGACATTTTACATAAATTCTCACCTAAATCTGATGAAGAAAAATTCTTAGGATATTCTTATACATCCATGGAATATAGTGTTTTTAGTAAAAACCACTAAACTAATGAGGAAATAGTACATGCTAAATTTGATGAAAGTAATCCTTTTGGTTATTAAAAAATCCCATCCTTCTTCTTATAATGTGTTTTCAAAAACTGATTATCAACATTTTATATAAGATATTTTTTAATAAGGGTAATACTCAAGAAAATGTTTTTAAAGTATTCACGATGGAATATTGTATACCCTATGTTGATGAGCAAGTTTTAAAAACCCCAAGTTAGTTGTTTAATAAGAATCATCCCAGTGATAGTTTCATTGGTGATGGAAATCCACCTATACTAACTATATTTTCCTTGGTAAATGAAGCAATTCATCAGGAATCTCATTCTCAGTTTGAACCTATAAGTCTTATTTAGTCTTAAGGTGATGAAAATTGTATTATAAAATTTCAATTTGAGTTAAATAATTCTATTGGAATAATGTATGGAACTTGGTTGAAAGACCTAATGAATCCTCTATAATTGGAGTAAAATTGGTTTTTAAAAACAACGATTAATAAAATGGAATCGTTTATAGATATAAAAAAGGTAAAATTGCTAAAGGTAATAATCAAAAATAAGGATCATATTATGAAAAAACCTATGCTCTAGTAGCTAGACTTGAAACTATTAGAATCCTATTATCCTATGAAGTAATATTTGATTTCAAATTTTTTCAAAGGGATGTGAAGTTATTATTCCTTAATTAAGTAGTTTAATATGATGATTTTGTTAAAAAATATCATGATTTATATGATATAAAACATCCTAAATATGTTTTTAAACTTACCAAAGATTTATAAGGACTTATACAAGCCCATAAATAATTGTATGGTATATTAATAATATTTTTTAAAATGATTTTTATGGGAAATGTTGATCAACCTCTTTTCACAAAGAAAAAAAAATATTTTTATTGTTCAAATCTTTGTTGATAGAATTATATTCAGATCTACTCATTAATCTTCAATAAATTATTTTTCTAATCTTATGAAATATGAGTTTAATATAAATATGTTTGATGAATTAACATTCTTGTTTGGTTTTCAAATCTATCAAAAACTATAAGAGACTTATATATATCAACATAAGTATATTAAATATATTCTTAAAAATTATGGATTTAAAAATATGAAATGTATTTGTTCTCCAATAGGTACCTGAAAAACACCTAATTTTAATAAATTTGGGAAAATAGTTAATTAAACAAATTTTAGAGGTATGATAGTATGTTTACTAAACATAATTTGTAGTCATCCTAGCATAATGCTTTGAACATGATTATGTTATACATATCAACAAAATACAAGGTAAACCCTTTTAAAATACCTAAATCTTTTTTCTATATTTTTAGGGAACCATGTATTTATGAAACTTATATTCATCTAGAAAAGATATTGATATAAATTTTTTTAGATAATGAATTTGGTGGTTTTAGAATGTATAGGAAATGTACATATGGAACTTGACATTTCTTAGGTGATTAATTTGTCTCTTTGTGTTATTATAAACTATACTAAGTAGAACATTCCACTATGGAAGAGAAATATATGGAATATTTATGTTGTTGTGCTCAGGTGTTGTGGATTTAACACACACTCACTAATTATGGAATGAGTTTTACAAAAACTGAAATACTATGTGATAATACAAGGGCCAAAGCTTTAAGTATAAACCATGCATGTAACACCCCGAGATTTTATGAAAAATATTCTTTTTAATTTTATTGATGTCTTGTGTTGTAAACTACACCAAAAGGAGCTTGAACTACACGCATCCCTGACTTGGCTTGCATTACACGCAATCACGACCTTCCTCGATAGCGTGTGTTGTACGCAATACCGAGTTTCACTAAACAAAGACATGCTATTAAAATATTATTAAAACTACCCATTTTGAATAGTAATAACCACTTTTTGGAATTTTATAAATTTTATCTTCCAAAATGGACTTCATTTTTGGATTCGGAATATCGAAATTAGCTTAGGGTAAAATTTTGGTAATTTTCGGATAACTTTCATATTCTGATGAATAGTTAAAATTACTAAATTTTAATTAAAAAACAAATTTTTTAATCGAAATAATTAATATTGATAAATTATTAATTTGAGTGGTTTTAAAGTATATTTAGAATATATTTTTACAATTTAATACAATGTTGGTCATTGGATGTAATTTCACATTTAAACCAGACATAAATAAGTGTCAATATTTTTATAGTTATTATCTCTTAAAAACACGCTATTTGTTTTGACGACGGGAATTAATTTATAAATTAGTTAATGTACATGATATGTTTTGAATTTGGTAAAATAAAAATCATTTTTGAATTCAAAATATCAAATATATCTTAGGCCTAATTTTTGGTATTTTTCTAGAAACTTTCATTTTTTGATGAATAGCGAAACAACTAAGTGGTAGTTAAAAACTGAATGTTTTCATAAAACAAAATTTTACCACTTCTGTGAGTGGAATTTCAAAAATCCAAGAGACATGGTTGATTTCAGTAAGTAAAATTTGGTTCAATGAGATGAAATTTTTTTGGTGAATAGTAACTTTTTACTTTTATTTACCACGGTTAAAAGTAAATAGGGTAGTTAAGGGTAAAAATGATATTATTATTACCCTAAAACATGTCCAAATTCTATTGGATAAGTTTAATTCGACCAAAAACAAACATTAGGAGTAAAATATGACCATTTAGGCCCACATGGATTAGATTAGGACATTTATTATTAATTTATTTAAAGAAGGGTTAAAATAGTTAAAATGAAATTTTAATAAGTATATCATTTTTAATATAGGATTATACATAAGATAAATTCAACTATAAATATTAATTAGAAATCTAAATATATTTCGTAAATAATAATATTTTATTTGTAATTTTTAGACTTTAAATAAGTTAATTTATTTATTACATAAAGATGATGGAGTAATTATCTTATTAATGAAATATTGACATAATTGATGTTATAAATACCCAAATAAATGTAATTGGAGACTTTTTAGGTATTCCAATAATTTTCTAGGTTAATATGACATGATATTATTTATTTAATTAACTTTTTTCGAACTAAGTATTCTGTTATGATTTTTAAAAAAATCAATTACTAAATAGTGTCAAAAATGACATAAAATAGTTTTTTAAACAAATATTCTATTATTAATTGATATTTTATTCCTAAAAATATATGGTTCGGCCAAATGACTTAGATAAGGTTATATATATTAATAATAAACAACTTGGGGTTCTTTTGGCTTGATATAGTAAGTTTATTAACTTTATAGTGTAAGAACACAAAAAGACACGGTAAAAGTAAAATTATCTAACTGAATGTTAAATCTAGATGATAAGGTTAAAATAGGAACCTAAACTTCTCTAAATTCTATTGGATGAAATTATTTCGATCCATACACACCTTAGATTCGAAATAAATCAATTTGGATCTATTTAAAACTAAATTTGGCTTTATAATAAAATAATATTATTAGTTATTCCAAAGGTGCCCCTCTCCTCCCTTATAAAAGGGTACCCCCTCTCTCTCTTCCTCACACCACTTTGAGCCTTCAAGCTCAGACAAACCTTGCCGAATTCTCTTCTCCACTTCCCTAGAAACATCCTAGAGGTTCTGTTCTTCCTCAAAGACCAATTTTAGTGCCCTAAAAGGATATCTCAAAGAGTTGCTTCCAAGAAGAGGTAATGTTCGTTACCGATTCTTTCATCTTTATTTCTTCTTCCAATTCTTCTTCTTTAGTTGTTTCATTATGAAGTAATAACATCAGTATCACTCATATAATTATATGTTATTATAAGTATGAAACAACCCTATTTCAACATCTATCCATCCTACGGAAATAGAAATCACTGCGCGTGTGTACGTACAGAATACCGTCTCCACGCCGTGGTGAAATATGTTTTTCCAACAACACCTTACATGGATGGGTATAATGGTGTAAAGAATAACTATATATGGTTATTATAAAATCATACGGATTCTGATATATTATACCATCCACTCCAATTCTATTCAATAATTAAGGGAATGATATCATCGTTCGTGCGTACGTACGGATTACCGTCTCCACGACGCGATGAGATTAATTCTCCATGTTAACCATACATGAATGATCATAAAAAATATATAATGAATAATAATGAAATATATGACATAATAATGATACTGTATTTATGTATATATATATATTTATGTCATCTACTTAATTCCACTCAATAAATAATGAAACGAAAATAGCGTTCATGCGTATGTACGGCCTACCGTCTCCATGAACGGTGTATTTCTTTCCATTTATCGATCCATTATATATATGTACTTTCTGAATATATATTATATATAAATCCGGTTTTACATTCTGGATTTAAGTAATCATGATCTAAGTAATCATATGAATAATTACAAGTTAAAACATGAACGACAAATGAGACGATTTTACCCAAAACACTACGTTAACATGAATTTATAAAATAACGGGTAATATAAAGTCATAAGTGAACCATATATGATATAATAACAATGAATATGATTATTTAATAAGTCAATGACATTATTTAAATCATTATACAGGTGGTTCGGACACTTACGAAGTGAATCAGACCTAAGGTAAGGGAAATATCACAATCTCATTTTTATCCGAGATTGTTTATACTTTAGTATTTACTGGGGTGTAATTTATCATCCAAATATATGTTTCCTCAATATGTAATATTTTTTCCATCCACCTACATTTTTTTATATCCAATATTACCATTTAGTGAGGTTTTAGTAAAGGATATGAAAGGAATCTTTTTTCGTTTTTTGTACGAGATACTTTTTGACTTTTCCGACAAAAGTAAGAAGAATGTTTTTTTAAACTTATACGGCATGAATGGATTTGTAAAACATTATTTCCAAGAAGATTCCTTTACAATTTTTCCAGATTATTTTTAATCAACTTCTATTAATTTAGAATTGTATGACATGTTAAGAAAGGAAAAGTGTTTTGAAGCAGAAAGGATATTTTCCTCAAGAATGGAGTTCAAGTGTTTTATCAAAATTATTTTCCATATAAGATAATAAACGGTTCTGTTTCTATCCCTATTATTACATTGATTTTATTATGTTGTGATTGAATTATATTTTTATGAATTCCTTTATCTTATACGAATTGTTTTATGATGTCACGATGTTTATGATTCCCATTTTTATTACATGGGTTATGCTATTATATATGGTTTATGATTTTGTGGAACACATAATAATGTTATCATTATGAGATGGGTGGGACCTATATCTCCCTCCAATGCATTGGGTAATGATTTTATATCTCATGAGATAGACATGGTAGGAACGGTAGGTTATACCGGTTCAGTGAAACAGGACTGAAACGAGTAGTGAACTCGGTTCAGAAATGGACTTTGTCCACTAGGATAGTCTTGGCAATGAGTCTTGACTAATAAGAATTGATTCTCTATGATTATGTGTGTATTCCACAAAGATTCATGTTTTAAGTTATGATTATTGAGATTTCAATTCACTACTATGATTTATCCCATGTTATAAAATTATGCTCTTTTTTCCAAATTAAGATTTCCAAAATGTTATGTTCTTATGAATATGATGTGATTGATATTTCTTTTGTTTACCCTTACTGAGCATTTGAGCTCACCCTTTTATGTTTTCTTTTCCCCAGGATATAAAGAAAGGTTTTAGGTAAAAAAAGGGGAAGATCATTATGGGAGATGTTGAAGATCGTTCACCACGATTAGAAGATTATATTCCGAGTTTCCAAAGACACTAAACTATTATGATCCTTGTGTGTCTGTTTTTGTTATGTACTAACTATTCCGCAAAAGTAATGTAATGTCCATGTACATTAAGCTATAGGGTCTCTACAGTTGCTATCAGAGGAAAGGTTTAGTCAACCTTTGGAAACTAGGATGCGAGAACGTTAGTGACATCCCTAGATATATTTCTAAGGTATGTATAGGGATATCCCTAAGGTTAAGTATAAGTATAGGTTATAGTAAAAGAATTACAGTAACCTAAGATGTTAGATATTGAAGGTACTCCCCCTTTACTATGTTATTTTCTCCAGCATGATTTTTTCCTCTCACAGAATTCTTTTTGTGTTTTATTTAATGGAGGGAACCAGATGGAATTTGTTTAACATTGAATCCAATGGACAAATTGGTGACTATGAGGAATAAAATTGTGTAATTCCTAGAGAGAAAGATATTGTGATTATGTCGAATCTGTCATCGCGATATATGATTAACAAGGTGAAATTTATTGCTATTCCTAATTCATCATCGGAGAGGAAGATAAACTATTATGCATGTTCGCATGTTGAGGAGAATAAAGAAAGGAAGATTGAGATTTCTAAAGAGGGGAAGAAGAACCTTGAGTAATACCTCAAATGGAGGGACCAATGTTATCTGTGTAGAGAAAAGGGTCATAAAGTGACAAACTGTTATGGAGTTCAATGTATTATTTGTGGAGAACATGGGCATTACCCAACTCAATGCCCTGACCTAAAAAGATACTTCGAAATCAAGGAAGGACTTATTCTAGGACAATAATTAAAGAGGATGGATTGAAGTGTTTATATATTGGTATTCATGAATAATGTTGTTGAGGTACTTTTATTAGAATATATTTCTATTATTCTATTGTGGTTTTCAATAATTTTAAGGTACCGGTAACCATGAAAAGTGATTCGAATATTTTGGAAAGGAGATGATATGCACATCATGAAGGAATAAGGAGAAAATGAAATGTTTGACAGTATTCATGATCTCATGATTGATATAAGGACTAAGTGATATCAGGGTTTGAGTATAATGAATTTTGAGGATTTTGGTTTGTGGAAAGTGTAAACTTTTAACTACATTCATGTTTTCATTAAGGGTCAATGGGTATTCATTCTTCAAGAGAATACATGATTAAGGTATTCACATGTTTGTAATTTGACCAACAAGATATATCTTATGATATATGGGGGATAAATGATGGAATTCATGTGATTGTTATGTGACATTTCAAGTAATCATTTTCTTTATACTATGAGCTTGGACCGAAGTATTTTAGATAAGCCTAAAGATTGGAATGGATTATGTTGGAAATAAGTTATGATAGAATTTTTTCTATATTATTGATGGGATGTTATAGTAATATAGCTTTAGAAAAAGGACATCCTGCAGGAAGGGCGACAACCCATCGCGTCGGACAAGGCTGTGGGAATCGAACCCACAACCGAAGTGCGACTGGCCTTTATCACCTACCACTGGCCTACATGAAGTCTCTGTTAAGTAGAAACTAGTTTTATTATATTAATCAGTATTATATATGAAGTATAAGTCCATTTTAAGAACAATATATCATTAATCTCACTATAGATGGACTTATGTATTTTTTGATAACTTTTCCAACCTTTTGTTTGAGACAGATGGAATGACCCATCATTCTATCACATGATCTACTAACACATCACGAATGACAAATTCAACTTCATTTCATTAAGAGATGAAGTTGAAATTGTCCAAAGAACGAACAACGGTGAGACTATACCAAAATCACGAAAGTATTGCTTCTATTTCCAATTTCATCAACTTTAGGGAAACGATCTGGAAACCCAAAAATGTTGTCCTAGTGCCCTTATATCTGATGAATCTGATGGTACCTTAGATCATCACAAATCTATGGATTTGTGATTGCTGAATTTTCCATAGCCATGTTCTCTACCACTCTCCATCAGAACATGATGGTTAGATTTTTCTTCCATATCTATATTTTCACCTATGTTCTCCTACGTGGAAACCCAGTGATGAGTTAATTTGGGTAACCGTTACATTTCATAAATTAGTTTTTAAAGCCAAGTTTTGGTATTCATTTTTACGATGTGGGTTTCTATTAAAGAAACTTTCGAGTATTAAACCATTTATAACCCCGACGAATTTCGAGGGTAAAATTCATTTTAAGGGGGGGTAGAATGTAACACCCCGAGATTTTATGAAAAATATTTTTTTAATTTTATTGATGTCTTGTGTTGTACGCTACAGCAAATGGATCTTTCACTCCATGCATCCCTGACTTTGCTTGCATTACACGCAATCGCGACCTTCCTCGATATCGTGTGTTATACATAATACCGAGTTTCACTAAACAACAATATGCTATTAAAATATTATTAAAACAAGCCGTTATGAATAGTAATAACCACTTTTTGAAATTTTATAAATTTTATCTTCCAAAATGGACTTCATTTTTGGATTCGGAATATCAAAAATAGCTTAAGGTAAAATTTTGGTACTTTTCGGATAACTTTCATATTCTGATGAATAGTGAAAATTACTAAATTTTATTTAAAAACAACTTTTTTAATCAAAATAATTAATAGTGATAAATTACTAATTTGAGTGGTTTTAAATTATATTTAGAATATATTTTTATAATTTAATACAATGTTGGTCATTGTATGTAATTTCACATTTAAACCAGACATAAATAAGTGTCAATCTTTTTATAGTTATTATCTCTTAAAAACACGCTATTTGTTTTGACGATGAGAATTAATTTTTAAATTATTTATTGTAACTGATATGTTTTGAATTTGGTAAAATAAACATAATTTTTTAATTCATAATATCAAATATTTCTTAGGCCTAATTTTTGGTATTTTTCTAGAAACTTTCATTTTTTGATGAATAGTGAAACCACTAAGTGGTAGTTAAAAAACTAAACTTTTTCATAAAACATAATTTTACCGCTTCTATTAGTGTAATTTCAAAAATCCGAGAGACACGGTTGAGGTCAGTATGTAAAATGTAGTTCAATGAGATGAAAATAATTTTTGGTGAATAGTAACTTTTTACTTTTATTTACCACGGTTAAAAGTAAATAGGGTAGTTAAGGGTAAAAATGATATTATTATTACCCTAAAACATATATTAATTCTATTGGATAAGTTTAATTGAACCAAAAACAAACCTTATTAATATAATATGACCATTTAGGCCCACTTGGATTAGATTAGGACATTAATTATTAATTTGTTTAAAGAAGGGTTAAAATAGTTAAAATCAATGTTTAATAAGTATATCATTTTTAATATAGGGATATACATAAGATAAATTCAAATATAAATATTAATTAGAAAGATAAAAATATTTCCTCCATAATCATATTTTATTTGTAATTTTTAGACTTTAAATAATTTAATTTATTTATGACAAAAAAATGATGGAGTAATTATCTTATTAATGAAATATTGACATAATAGATGTTATAAATACCCAAATAAATGTAATTTGAGACTTTTTATGTATTCCACTAATTTTCTAGGTTAATATGACATGTTACTATTTCTTTAATTATCTTTTTTTGAACTAATCATTATGTTATGATTTTTACAAAAATCAATTACTAAATAGTGTCAAAATTGATATAAAATAGTTTTTTTTAAAAATATTATATTATTAATTGTTATTTTATTCCTAAAAATCTAAGGATTGGCCAAATGACTTAGATAAGGTTATATATATTAATAATAAACAACTAGGGGTTCGTTTGGCTTGATATAGTAAGTTTATTAACCTTATAGTGTAAGAACACAAAAAGACACGGTAAAAGTAAAATTATCTAACTTAATGTTAAATCTAAATGATAAGGTTAAAATAGGAACCTAAAGTTGTCTAAATTCTATTGGATGAAAGGATTTAGACCCATCCCCACTTTAGCATTTAAATAAATCAATTTGTATCTATTTAAAACTGAATTTGGATTTATAATAAATCAATATTTTTAGTTATTCCAAAGGTACCCCTCTCCTCCCTTATAAAAGGGTACCCCCTATCTCTCTTCCTCACACCACATTGAGCCTTCAAGGTCGGCCAAACACTGCCAGATTATCTGTTCCGCTTCCCTAGAAACATCCTAGAGGTTCTGGTCTTCCTAAAAGACCAATTTTAGTGCCGTAAAAGGAGATATCAAAGAGGTGCTTCAAAGAAGAGGTAATGTCCATTACCGATTCTTTCATCTTTATTTCTTCTTCCACTTCTTCTTATTTAGTTGTTTCATTATGAAGTAATCACATCAGTATCACTCATATACTGATATGTGACTATAAGTATGAAACAACCAGATTAGACAATCAAAACACATTTTATAATTACATTTTATTGGGATTAAAAGTTCATTTTTGATCATATAGGCCTGAGTTAGTACATTTCAATTTTAAACATCCACTCTCATCAATTGTGCACTTCATGCCTGATGTACACCAATTTAGGACCAATGACTCATCTGATTTTATTGAATGTAATTATTCATGTTTTAATATTATATTTTTGGAAATGTATCTTCACTTAATATTTAAATTTTTCTCATTCAGTGAGCAAGGAAAGATTCATAAAGGATGATGAAGATATTTGGTGATGAAAGGAGACAATTCTGGTGAAGGCAGATTGGACACCAACCAACTGTTGAGGATGTGGGTCCCACAATACTAGACCAATGAATCCCAATTTTCTTGTGATGATAGAAGATATATAGGGTAACAAATCATTCTTCATTCCAAAGTGCTAATTCGGTCTCCATGATGATCATCAAGGCAGCCCAAATGGAAGATTAGAACCTGGGCCAGAATCTGTGGCCCAGAATGTCAGCCCAATGAATCTTACATCTCTCCCGAACAACAGAGTAAATTGGGCTGATATTTTACAGGATGTTAGAAGACATCCGGGGCTTCATTTTCGTCTTCTATGGCCCACTCCAAATCGGCCATCGAGAAGGACTTTGAAGCAGATCTGTCAAGTGGATGCAAGCTGGATGCCATCTCGGGTCAAGGGTGGAGAAGTCTCCTCTCCACCTACTTTCCACCACCTATACCTACCCTCATTGATTGGGATGACTTGTAATGTTGGAGCTAGTCCCAAGGATCCAAATTTGCCTATTTAATGCAGTGGTGGGGAAGAGAAACATATACCTTCTTTCATGTAATGTTATTATGCTCAATTTTCGTTGTAATGCATTCATTTCCCCATGTAAGTTTCTTTTTGTAATTCTAAGTTCTTAATCCAATTTCGTCTCTTCTCTTCTTCCAATTTCTATACTTAAATCTCTAAAATCACAAAAGCAAAGTGATAACTCTATTTGTTGGTGATATAGTTCAAACATAGGTGTGAATTCCATTCACACACACGGAGGAGTGCTCGTCATTTCTGCAGTTTTAATATCTTCAATTCAATTCTTGTAAGCCATCTTCCGCCCACCATTGATAGTATATCATAAATGGAGGGATAACCCTTTAATGGGTTGATCTTAAGAAGACGCAAAGGCTGGATTGAATGTTATTTAATGCACGAATTGTTGTCAATTGGTTAAATAATTCAAGACTTCCATTCTTCAATTATTTTCGCTCCTCATCTTCACTATGTTTGAAAAAGATAATTCCAATTACTAAATTGACCATATACCTTGGAGAGATCATGAATCTGGTTCTCTAAGTGTGTTGGTGACTAGTAATTGAGTTTAGTTAGTATCTAACCAGAAAATGATGAAGGTAGTGTTATTTTGAAGAATGGTTTCATCAAGAATTAATAAAACCAAAAATTTGTCTAAAGAAATAAAATGCATTCAATCCACCCAAGAGTAACCCTAAGATCAAACCATTTCATTATAATTGAACTAAACTAAGCTTATTAGTCTTCTCCCAAAACAATTAAAAACAAATCCAAGTGGGCCACTTCATAGCCAAAAATCCATCCCTTAGGTTGTGTATCATAGGTATCTTCTTAGGTCTCTGTGGAATCGACAACCCAAGCTACACTACAAGGACCGTTCTACCCTTATTCTCTTGGGTAAATTTAGGCATGAACCACAACCCTATTTCACCATCTATCCATCCTATGGAAAAAGAAATCACCGCGCGTGCGTACGTACAGAATACCGTCTCCACGCCGTGGTGAAATCTATTTTTCCACCAACACCATACATGGATGGGTATAATGGTGTAAAGAATAACTATATATGGTTATTATAACATCATACGGATTCTAATATATTATACCATCCACTCCAATTCTATTAATAAATTATGGAAATGATATAATCGTTCGTGCGTATGTACGGACTACCGTCTCAACGACGTGATGAGATTCATTCTCCATGTTAACCATACATGAATGATCATAAAGTATATATAATGAATAATAATGAAATATATGACATAATAATGATACTGGATTTATGTATATATATATATATTTATGTCATCTACTTAATTCCACTGAATTCAATAAAGAAACGAAAACGGCGTTCATGCGTACGTACGGCCTACCGTCTCCATGAACGGTGTATTTCTTTCCATTTATCGATCCATTATATATATGTATGTTCTGAATATATATTATATATAAATCATGTTTTACATTCTGGATTTAAGTAATCATGATCTATGTAATCATATGAATAATTACAGGTTAAAACACGAACGACAAATGAGACGATTTTACCCAAAAACGCTACTTTAACATGAATTTACAAAAGAACGGGTAATATAAAGTCATAAGTGAACCATATATGATATAATAACAATGAATATGATTCTGTAATAAGTCATTGACATTATTTAAATCATTATACAGGAGGTTCGGACACTTACGAAGCGAATCGGACCTAAGGTAAGGGAAATATCACAATCTCATTTTTATCCGAGATTTTTTATACTTTAGTATTTACTGGGGTGTATTTTAACATCAAAATCCATGTTTCCTCAATAGGTAATATTATTTCCATCCACCTACAATTATTTAAATCCAATTTTATCCTTCGGTGAGTTTTTAGTAATGGATATGAAAGGAATCTTTTGTCGTTTTTCGTACGAGGTACTTTTTGACTTTTCAGACAAAAGTACGACGAATGTTTTTTTTTAACTTATACGACATGAATGGATTTTTAAAACATTATTTCCAAGAATAATCCTTTACAAGTTTTCAAGTTTATTTTTAATCAACTTATTTTAATTTAGAATTGTACGACATGTTAATAAAGGAAAAGTGTTTTGAAGCAGAAAGGATATTTTCCTCAAGAATGGAGTTCAAGTGTTTTATCAAAATTATTTTCCATCTAAGATAATAAAGGGTTCTGTGTTTATCCCTATTATTACATTTATTTGATTATGTTGTGATGGAATTATATTTTTATTAATTCCTTTATCTTATATGAATTGTTTTATGATGTCACGATGTTTAAGATTCCCATTTTTATTACATGGGTTATGCTATGATGTATGGTTTATGATTTTGTGTCACACATAAGAATGGTATCATTATGAGATGGTTGGGACCTATATATACCTACAATTCATTGGGTAAAGATTCTATATCTCATGAGATAGACATGGCTGGAACGGTAGGTTATACCGGTTCAGTGAAACAGGATTGAAACGAGTAGTGAACTCGGTTCAGAAATGGACTTTGTCCACTAGGATAGTCTTGGAAATGAGTCTTGACTAATAATGAATTATTCTATATGATTATGTGTGTATGCCACAAAGTTTCATGATTTATGTTATGATTATTAGGATTGCAATTAACTTCTATGATTTATCCCATGTTATGAAATTAGGCTCTCTTTTGCAGAATAAGATTTCCAAAATGTTATGTTCTTATGAATATGATGTGATTGATATTTCTTTTGTTTACCCTTACTGAGCATTTGAGCTCACCTTTTTATGTTTTCTTTTCCCCAGGATATAAAGAAAGGTTTTAGGTAAAACAAAGGGGAAGATCATTATGGGAGATGTTGAAGATCTTTCACCATGATTAGAAGATTATATTCCGAGTTTCCAAAGACACTAAACTATTACGATCCTTGTGTGTATGTTTTTTTTATGTACTAATTATTCCGCAAAAGTAATGAAATGTCCATTTACGTTAAGCTTTAGGGTCTCTACAATGCACATCACTGACTTGTAAAAACATAAATATTATGCATAACAATATTAGGGATCACACACATAAATAAGAATACATTTTAAAATATAGTGGAATGTAAAAAAGAATTTATAATATATTTACAAAACCCTTACCATCAAATAGATTTGTATATATTAAATAGAATCTACGAATGATCACAATAAAGTAATCATTTATATATTCTTATTAATTAAACCATATCCTTATATTAAGTTATTCATTTTCAATGGGGGAGTACATATGATTGATGTTTTATACTATTTGTTTCCTAAGAAATTTTTTCCATAAACTACTATTTTAATACTCAAAAAATTATTCATAATAAAATTTTTTTAGTATTCAATTTATCTCTTCTCGTACTCTGATAATTTTTCATTTCTCAAAATTTTTTCATTGTCAAATTCTTTTTCCTCGTACTCAGATAATTTGTCATATGAAAAATTTAATCATATTCAATTTCATTATTCTCGTACTAAAAAATATTTCATACTCACAATTTTTTTTTATTCAATTTATTTCATATCATACATAAAAAATTATTTGTACCCAAAATTTTATCATATTTATTTTTTTTCACTCACAAAATCATTTTTTTACTAAAAAATTCATAAAACAATATATCAAACCCAATATGTATAATCCCAACCCCTGTTTCCCAATTTTCCGGAATTATGTCATTAAATTATCATGCTTACAAGAAAATAATATCCCAATTGACCGAGTCATTTGGTATTATTAGAAACTAGGTATATACATAGATTCAACAATACAACTTGATATTAAATACAACATATAAGTTTTTTTGGAAACATCTACTACTATATGTTTATCTATATAGACATGAAAAAATCTATGTCTATTTATATAGGTCACTAGTAATAAACATATTCATGTCTAGAGAAAATGACACATAATAAAGGGGTGATCTCAGATTCTTAGTATTGGTAAGCAATACAGTATAATATATCATTAACATAAACCATAGGCAGATTGAATAACTAAAAATATATGCCTTTAAAAATAAACATTAACACATTACGGTGGGAATAATAGATGAATAAATAATGATATAATGACGATCATTTGTGGTGTTTTGTTTAATCAAATTTTTGTGTTTGTGGAAGACTAACCATTTTTTTGAAGAATGTTTTGATATTTGAGAAAATGATGTTGTTGGTTGCCAGAATTTTGCCACTATTTCTGAGAAAGATAAATGTTTTTGAGTTTAAGAACGACGATGAGATTTAAGGAAGTTGTTAAGTTTGATGGATGCTGCTGAGTTTAAGGATTTTGATGAGTTTAAAGGAAGTTACTGTTTTTGAAGGTAGTTTTTGAGTTTAAGAAAGTGGATATGTTTAAAGAAAGTTGTTGATTTTGATAAATGTTTTTGAGTTTTGAGAAGTTGTTGTGTTTTCAAGAACTTTTAAAGTTAGAAAGATGATGTTGATATCCTTTTTCTTCTTTATGGAATATTGAAATACGATGTTGTTGATGTCCTTTTTTCTCTTCAAAGAATATTGAAAAAGGATGTTGTTGAAATGTCAAAATTTAGAACTTTTTGAAAACATTAAAAAAATCATACGATGCATTGATGATCTTAATGTTCTCCCAAATCAGGAAAATATTGATGATAAAATATATTGATGAAATGGTGAGGAGTCTTAAAAGCGTTCACAGATCAATATTCTAAGAAAAATCGGGTCTATAATTTTGGGAAGTTTTTTGAATAAAATCAGATCTAAAATTAAAAGAAACAATTGTGGAAAAATCGTATCCATATTTAAGAGTAAAAATATAACAAGATTCAGATCCATAATTATAGGAAACATTGTGAGAAAAAAATGATAAATAATTCTGTATAAAATTCTGGAAGAAATCAAATCCATAATTCTGAGCAACATTTAGAAAAAATTAGATCCTGGTTTTTGAGCATTTCAGAACCTGATTTCTATGAAATTCGGGACCTGATATCTAAACAATCCATATTATGATTTCTACCAAATTCAGAACATTTTTTCTCAACAATTAAATACATGATTTCTGAGAAATTTGGAACATGATTTTTATGAAATTTGGATGCTGATTTCTGAGAAACTCTGAACCTGATTTATGAACAATTCATAACATGGTTTTTGACCAATTTAGAACCTGGTATCTAAAAAATTCATATGTTGATTTATGAGTAATTTGGAATAAAATTTCAAATAAATATGGAACCTGATTTCTATGCAATTTTGAACCTGATATCTAATAAATTCGAAACCTATTTTCAGAGCATTTGAGAATCAGATTTCTGAACAATTCATAACATGATTTATGATAAATTTGGAACCAGATTTTGGTGTAATTCAGAACCCAATTTCATAGAAATTCAGATCCTAATTTCTGAACAATTCACAAAAAAAAATTTATTAATTTGGAATTTTATTTTTGAACAATTTATAACCTAATTTCTGAAAAAATCAGAACCTGATTTTTGAGAAATTCAAATCCATATTTATAATCAATTCAGAACTTGATTTTGGATAAATTCAGAACTTGATTTTTGAACAATTCATAACCTAATTGTTGAACAATTCAGAACATGATTTCTGAGAATGTTTCTGGGAAATGCTGAGAAAAATTTATGATCATGTTTTTGAGAAATAATGAACCAAATATCTTATCATGTTTCTATGAAAAAATGAACTATATTTAGAAGGATGTTTCTATGAAAATACGTGCCACATTTCGGATAATGCTTTCAGAAAAATAAGAATCAAGGTTCAATATTATCAAACCCAAATTTTATCTTTTCTTAAATCTAGATGAAATTTAATGAGTTTTGAATAAATAAAATATTGAAGATAAAATGTGATAAATTTTTATAGTTTTTGAGTTTTGAGGAAGCATGATGTATTTTAATGATTCCCGCCATTGTATTTCAAATTTCATATATATATATATGTACTCCGATAATTTTTTCATTTTCAACAATAACACACTCGATAAAGGAGGAGCACTATAGAATTAATATTTAAAGTTTCCCACTATATTGAATGATTTTTATTTGAGTGTTTAAGATAAGGAAATAATTGAAGCCATCCATACCGTATAGATCAATTATGTAGAATATTCATAAAAGTTTTTATTTTTTTGTCTGGATAAATTTCTCTTTAAGAAAACATTATAAACTAAAGGTCTTCAGTATAATCATTTCAATAGGAATATAGAATGTGTATAATGGATGTTTACACTAGTTTTATTCACCTTTTCACTATATTTAATTTCTATTGACCCGTGAGAGTGGCTATGGCAATGATGTCCATTCACATATTGATGTCAATCCTTGTAAATCATGTGTTCCCTATGTGATATACTATTTTTTAATTTTTTATTATTGTTTAAAGGTTTTTAAAGAATGAAATAATACAAAGTTATAGGGGTAATGTTTCTTAATGTATTGAAACTTAAAAATGTGAAAAAATGATTTTACACCCCTACTCAGTGGTTATTCGATCCTTGGAACTTCAGGTGGAATTTTAAAAACATTCCATTGTTTAATACTTATCACTGAGAATATCAATTCTATCAATAGTAGTGTAATTCCTATATTCAATGTCCATAATTATTATGGATGAAAATAGAGGATAATTCCTTATCTTCTATCACATAGCCAAGATGTTGTTGATACTGCTACTATGGGTTTTCCACCTATTGATTATGATGCTCATATTATATTCATTGATAATAGAAATATAGAAGTTGATGTACAGCTAGAAATTCTATTATCATGTCCTTATTAGATAATGTTTTTTAGAATGTGATGGGTCTCAAAACATCAAAAATCATGTGAGATAAGATAGAATGTTATTTCAATGGATGTACAAAATAAAGGAGGCTAAGATAAAAATGTAGCATAGTAAGTATAAGACATCAAAATGAGAGATCATGATTTTTTTTGAATTTTTCACCAGAGTTAATGAAATTGTGTGCAACATTGGAGGATTCAAATATGACTTCTAAAAGTATACAAATGTGAAGATAATTACCAAATGCATTTCAAACATGTTCAATTTTTTAATTTATGCCTCATTAGATAAGGCTAATTTAAATCTTTATAAATTGAATAACATTATTCATTCACAATAAATAATGGAATATCTAATATTTAAGAAGAATAAAAAAATATTTAATGGATTTTAAAGCCATAAGTAAGATGTAAATTAATGAAGTTGATGAAGAAGATCCTTGTGAATCGGATGACAAGGAAGATGATGAGCAAAATAATAAATCATGTCTCTTATATCTATGAATTATCATAAAGGATGATAAAAGTATGGAGCAAAAAAATTTATCAAATGTATCATGTGTGGTGGAATCATGATATTTGATAAGAATTTCCCTAAGAATAATGTTGGAGTTAATCGAGATTATTTTGATGAAAATTAGTGATAGAAGAAGTGGAACAAAAATGTTAATGAAGGGAGGTCTTCCAAAAAATTCTTGAAGAACTATTTTTGAAAGAAGATAAGTATGTTATGAAATATGGTTGAATTAGAATCAACTAACAATGATTCTAGTGTTGATGTAAATTCAAAAAAATGCAGAACCTTCATTACAGAGGATTAGAAAAAAAGATTCCTCTGAGAGTGAATAAGGTGGTGAAGAATCTTATATTGAGTATCAGTTCAGAACCGAAATTCTATCATGTATTGATAAAATATATCATCTCATGGAAGAAATATGAGAAATGAAGAAATATCATGAAAAAGTTTTTGATGGAAGAAAAGATGTCATCAAGTAGGAAGTTAAATACATTCAAGAGATTCTAAGATACTGACATAGAAATAATCAATATGGAATGTTGAATGAAGATCTCAGAAAGAAGGTTGAATATATGGAAGAGGAAGTCAAAAAGTTGCAATTGAAACATCTTGAGTTCGAAAATAACCTATGGGAGAATAATGAAAACTTTAGCAAAGCTACATAAGTAAAAGATAATACCTCAAAATTGTTGAGAATGATCATTATGAGAATCAGGTGATGTCATATCTTACCAATAATAATGTTTCCTCTGATTCTTGTTACATTTTATGTCTTGAATGATGTTTTGATAAATCATGGGAGGGGAGAGGTTGTGAGAAACCTATGAAATATAAAATTATAGAAACATGACATAATGTAAAATATTTTCAATATATTGATAATGTTATGGAGAAAAAATGATTCCAATCTCAACAAAGATTATATAGAGAAAGATCATTATTATATATAACATCACCATTTTATGTCCATTTTTTTGCTAAGGAATATATATGTGAATATAGAACATAATTTTTGGCATAATTTATCTCCAACCGGAATAAGTTTTGAGAAAATTGGTATAAATATTCAAAGATGAATGAGAAACTTTCTTGACTCACAAAAATTTGAAAATGTAAAAACTCAACATGTCAGAAACATTCCAACAAATAATCAAATAGAATTCCTAGAAGATGTTTGGGGAAGATGTGATCAGTCTGGTCATCATGCTATATGATGGTTGACACTCCTTCAAGAACCTATTTCTTATGATAATAATGAAAATAAAGATGAAAATAAGAAGCTTGATGAGTGATCTTCTGTATTTGAGACAACTTTGAAATCATGTAAGTGGAAAAAAATGGATTCTTGATATTAGTTGTTCATCACATATGACAGGTGATATAAAACCCATAGAACCTCTTGAAAATCATGATGGGATAACAGTTACTTTTTGAAATGATAGTCCCTTAAAAATTAAAGTAATCTGAACTGTAGAGATTGAATCAGAGAAACTAAAATATAATGAAGTCTTTCTTGTTGTTGGGAAAAATCATAACATAACTATTGTATAAAATATTGTGATGATGAAAAATATTTATTCTCCATACAGGATTCTTGTATCATCAAAAGTGTGGAAAATGATAAATTCATTACAAAATGAGAAAGAACTAGTGAAAATCTCTTTCAAATTGGATAATCAAATCGCTCTCTTTATTTGAGTGCTAAAGAATAAAACATCTTGTGGAATCGAAGACATGGACACATTGGGTAAAAGAACATGAATAATATTTCTAATGTAAATGTTTGTCTGAAATTTATTATAATTGAATATAAAAGATTATGATGTTTGTATAACTTTACAAAAAGGAAAGATAACTAAAAATTTTCATTGAAGACATGAAATTCAATATAGAATAATCCTTGAGATTATTCATTCTAATCTACGTGGGCCAATGAGAAATCAATAAACAAAATGTGATTTATAATTTATTAATTTCATTTTATGAATTCACTCGGATAACAAAAAATAGGTTCATGAAGCACATGTTAGAGTCTATTGAAATGTTGAAATTATTCAAAAATTATGTTGAAAATGAATTAGGGGTTTCTATAAAAAATGATGGAATAAATAATGGAACTGAATTCAAAAATAAGTGTTCGGAATCATTTCTAAGAAATTATGGTATCAAACATTAATATATTAACTCCTATACTGCAAAAAACATCACAGTTGAAAGGAATAATAGGATCTTAGTGTAAATGGGATGAATTATGTTAGTAGAATACACAATTTCCAAATTTAATTAAAGAGAAGCTGTTAGTACTACCATACATGTTAATAATAGAAACATTATTGTACTAAAAACCAAAATTATTCCCCATAAAATGTTGTATAAAAACCCCTCATTGAAATAATTCAAAATATTAAGAAGTCCAGGTCTTCTTAAATAAAAGAAATCTGGGTTTAGGAATGTTTTATAAGAATGTTGAAGAAGGAAATTTCATAGGTAATTCACAAAAACCATAGAAGTTACAAATAATGAAACAAATTTTTACAAAATTTGGTGGACTCAAATGATGTGAAGGTAATTGAAAATCAATGTTCCTTTAAAAAATTTGTAGAGAATATTTAGGATGAAACTTTGGAAAATCCAATAAGAGTGAATGTTTTCCAAAAGAACCTCATAAAGATTCAGATGAGTCATGTGGTAAAGAATGTGATTCTGGGGAAGAAAGCCTATGATTTACTACCTTACGAAATCAGGTTGAATCTAAAAACATTATTGGGAATCAGAAGGATCCAGTTTAGACAAGAAGGAAGTTGATATTGGAAATTAAGGCTTCACTTGTCTTAAAAGTAAAACCAGAATTAGTTTCAGAGGCTGTTCAACATAAATAATAGGTGGATGTTATGAATGATGAGTTGGATCAGATTGGGAATAATGAATCATGGGATCTTTTTTCAAGTCTAACAAATAAAAATGTTACCAGAACCAGGTGGGATTAGAGAAATAAATTGAATGATCATGGAGAAGTTTCAAGAAAGAAATGAATACTTGTTTGTAAAGGATATTCAAAGGTAAAAGGTGTAGTTGTTGATAAAACCATTTGTAACGCCCCGACTCTCATTACCTAGAGTCGGTGCACTATTACATAACATCGGCATGATCACAAAAGAACATGTCTTGAAAGGCCGATTAGTTTAGTATCTTTGGAATTAATAGATACATTCATATGGTTTATACTACATCATAAAATAGAAAACTACAAAAAAAAATTCCATGTAAAACACTGAGATCCTATATACTATCCCTTCAGGTCAGTCATAATATACTTCTTCACATTCTGGGAAAAATAAAACATAGGCAGGGGTGAGCTCAAATTATTAGTAAGGATTACAATATAGTGGAAAATTTCAAAAATAAACATAAACATTTAAGGAAATGTATAAAACTAAAACAAAAGAATTTTCAACATAAACCTCATCATAATATGGTATCATTAAATCAAATTAATGCCATTTACTTACTCACATGGATATTCTAGTTGTCGAATAATCACATGCAATATCAATAGACACTTTTATAATGATGGAATTCATAATACCATACTATCATAACCACCTAGTCAAGGACTTGTGCCAAGACTACAAATAAGATTTTTCCACGGCCTTGTGCCAAGACACCTGTTTGTCTCATGAGACCTACTAATGCATTGTGGAACTATAGCGAGCTCTACCCCTCACTTACTAAGTCTAATGCATTCCTCATATTAAAAGGTTTAAGCATAACATAAACATTCATATTAAAACCAGCATAAAAAATGTCAATACATTATCCATAAACCATGAATGCTGTAAAAATAACACATACACATTAAAAAATATCACAAAACCTTAAATAGAATATGAATAATTTGTATGATAATAAATCAAAATCAAATAAGTTTAAAATTTATCAAAGGATGTTGATATAGATGAAAATGATCTTGTAAAACTATTTGAGAGAAATATCCCGTTTTAATAAAAACATTTAAGAGCCAATAAATTTATATTGGAATACATTTAAAGATATTTTTTAATAAATGTTTCCCATACCACTTTAAAACTTTTTAATGTAATTAACATTTTAAAAACATTCATGTCCGTATAAATAAATCCTTAAAAACCATTTTGAAAACAAGAACATTAATGTTAATGATTTAGAAGATTAAATATTTAAACCATTTGAAATGATGATCTAGTTAAATATTCCCTTAAAATATACCTTTTGAAAATATTTATATGAAATATGGATGTGGATGATAAAGATGTCACATCAGATACTTACGTAAAAACAACCTTGGATAATAAAGAAATTGTGAAACTAACCCTTACCTTGTACTTTTCCTTGGTCTAGGGTAGGTCAACCTCTTGTATATTGGTTAAATAATTTTCCTTAAATTATAAAAGAATCATACACATTAATATGATATCATATATGCTCTTTTAACATTGCTTTGTTAATAAAATCTTAGTAATATCATCGTTTCGGGTGTTAACTAATTTTTTTTCTTTTATATACTTTGTTACGTAAGTAATGTTAGATATGGATAAGATGTATCATATTCATATTAATAATCATATTACGTCTATAAACATTATTTTTAATCCTGTAATGAAAATTAGTCTATAATGGATATGATGGAGAATAAATCTCAACATGTTAGTGGAGACTGTAATCTGTCCGTACGTACGACTGACAATATCATTCTTTTGATATTAGAATAATATATAATTAGATGGTATATCATATATACAGAATAATTATCATGTTATATTTCTTATTTACATCAATTACACATCATTATTATAACCATCAAAATAATAATGTAATGAATAACAATTACACCATGACGTGGAGACGGTAAGCCATACGTACGCACGTATAATGACATGTCATTCAAAGGATGGATATAATAATGAATATGGTTGTACAATATTTGTAATAACATTATAGTATATAGAAGATACTATATTTATTATTTTAGAATGGAAACAACAAAGAAAGAGAAAGTGGAGGAAGAAAGGAACTTGAAAGAGGTGATGAAATATTGACCACTTATTTGGGTTCTTGTAACGCCCCGACCCCAGCTACCCAGAGTTGGTGCATTACTTCGTAACATTGGCATGATCACAGAAGATCAAGTCTCGAAAGACCGATTAGTTTAGTAGCCTTGGAAACACTAGATACATTCAAAAGTCTTACATTACATCATAAAGTGAAAAACTAATAACAAAGTCTCCATAGTCCACACTCATATCCTCTTCTGACTATCCCTGCATGTCATTCATAAAATACTTCTTCACATCCTAGAAAATATTAAAACATTGAAAGGGGTGAGCTCAGATGCTCTGTAAGGATAACAATATTGCGGATGCTTTCATAAATAAACATAAACATTTAAGGCAATGTATAACTAAAACAAAAGCCTTTTAAACTTGAACATCAACATAATATGGCAAAAGTAAAACGAGATAATGCCATTTACTACTTCACATGGATATTCTACTGGTCGAATAATCACATGCAATATCAATAACCACTTTCATAATGATGGAATGCATAATGCCAGACATTCTAAAACATTTTGTCAAGGCCTCGGCCAAGACGTCTAAAATGATTAAGGCCTCGGCCAAAACCATAAATCAAATTGGGAAAGGGCCTCATCCAATTCCACATCTAGTTGTCTCATTAGACCTACCGATGCATCGAGGAGCTATAGCGGGCTCCACCCGTCACATATTAAGTCCAATACATTCCTCATATGAATAGGTTTAAACATAACATAAATATTCGTATTAAAACTAGCATACGAAATGTCAACAATTTCTCCATAAACTATGTATGGAATAAAAATAACACATCCACAATAAAATATTTCACAAAATGTTCAATGGAAGTTTTGTATCATAAATCAATTTCAATTAAACTTAAAACCCATCAAAGGGTGTTGACATGGATGAAATCAAAGCTATTTGAGAGAAATATCTCTCCTTTTTGAAATAATTTAAAAGTCCCATAATTATAAAATAATACATTTAATTTGAAAATATTCTTATAATCTTGTTAGGGAAGCTTCGACGAAGTTATAATGGCGGAAAATAGCCGCACCCGCCGTATTAGTTAAAAAAACATTCTTACCTTAAATTTGTCAAAAAGGTCAAAAAGTACATTGCTTGGAAAACGACGGTAAGATTACTTTCAAAAACGTATAAGGGTATAAATGACTTTAACCCATTTTCCATTTAATAGTAAAAATATTTTTAAAGACATTTTTAAGAAACATGGATGTGGATGATAACGAGGTCCCAGTAGATAATTATGTATAAGCAACCTTGGATAATGAAGAGGTTGTGAAGTAAACCCTTACCTCGTGTCTGACTTGACTCAACCGTTCTTTAACCTCCTGAATAATAAACTAGAGTTAATATATACCTTATTAAGAACCATTTTTAATTTCATTATACTTTTTATATCACTTATTACAATGTTATGAACAATATGTAATTATTTAAGTTAATAACAGTCGTTTTGTCGATCTTTGGTACATGAGTCAACAATAAACTTCTTATAAATACAAGTTGTTTATGTGGTAGAATATAAATTATCTCCAGAATTATATTCATGATTTAGATGTCATATATATCATATATATCCAGTATATACATTCATTTATAACATTACATAACATTTAGAGGTAAGAAATGAAATGCACCGTTCCTGGAGACGGTAAGCCGTACGTACGCATGAACGCTACTTTCATTTCTATTTCGTATTTAATGGAATGAAATCATAATGATATAAATGTATAATTTAATTCCAGTATAATATAGTGTATAATAGCATTTACTCCATCCTTTATACATCCCACATATGGCATTAACGATTCAAATCACTTTGAGGGGGCGGTAGTCCGCACTTCCTAAAATGAAATTATCGCGTTTACCCATAATGGAAATCATAAAGTATGACATAAATGAGAAATACAGAAGTATAAGTAAAACTTAAACATATTATATATCATATATAAATATAGAGACATCTTAATGGCCACCTTTGAAGGTGTTATATGAGTGTTGAACAATCATCGTTTCGTGAGGCAGAAATTCGCCATCCACAGAAACTGTATGTTCATTAACCATTAGATGTAGGTGTGTGTAAGTGTAGCTCGAATAATTCTTATAAAAACATCCTAGTATATTGAGGATAATGTTGTTGTTACAAAATAAATGAATAAAAAGAGTTTAGGGGATTGGAGAAGAAAAATAAAACAAAACAACATTAGAGAAGACATTACCTCAAAATCGGGTAACTCTTTTTTATTTGAGCCAAAGGCTTCCTTGGGAAGAGTTCTGCACAAAGTGAGGCTTCTAAGAGTAAGAGGGGGAAGTTGGGAGAGTATTTGGGCAGAGGTTGGCCGAGCCAAATGGCTTGAATGTGTGAATAAGGTGGGAGTGGTGGGGGCCTTTTATAAGTGGAGAGGAGGGGAACTTTTGGAAGGTAATGAAATGTTATTCTATTATACAATGCTTTTCGGATTCTAAAGGACCCAAACTTGTATAATTCGAGGCTAAGGTGATAAGGGTTATAAATCTCCTCATACAATAGGTTTTGGACATGTGTAGGTCTTAGATATTACAATATCTTTCCATTTTATTTAAATCGTTAAATAATGAGGTCATCGATGCATCATCATGATGTCATAAATAATTAAATTTATTTAATGTCTAAAAATTATAAAAAATACTATGATGTATGAAATCTTTTTATCTTTCAAATGAATATTTATAGTAAAACATATGACTTGTATAACCCCATGTCAAAATTGTTTTAGTAATACATTTCATGTTTGTGTCATTTTTTACTTTAACATTAAATAAAAGGTATTTATGTCATTTTCCAACTAAAGTGGCTCCATGGGGTCCCCAAGTTTACCCATGGATTGTCTTGATCGTCAATTACTAATACAATAGGGGTAGGACAAGTGTCAAGCTCATATCATATTATTAAAACATTATTTTTACCTTAATCTACACTAATTACCTCTAATCGCGATTAAGAACTTAAAAGTTACTATTCACCAAAAATTATTTTAATCTCATTGAACCACATTTTACTTAATAATGACAACCATGTATATCGGATTTTTGAAATTCAAAACACAGAAGTGGTAATATTTCATTTAAACAAAAAATCAGTTATTTAACTACCACTTAGTGGTTTCACTATTCATCAAAAATTTAAGTTTTTCAGAACAATGCCAAAATTTCACCCTAAGCTATAATTGATATTCCAAATTCAAAAATGATGTCTATTTTACAAAATTACAAACATATAAGTTGCATTAATTAATTTTATAATTAATTCTCGCTGTCACAACAAATAGCGTGTTTTTATGAAACAATTTATATCAAAAGATTGACAATTGTTTATGTCCAATTTCAATGTTAAATTAATTCTAATGACCACCATTGGATAAAATGGTAAAAATATATTCTAATTATATTTTAAAACCACTAAATAGTATAATTTATCACTATAAATTATTTTGATTAAAAAAGTTGTTTTGAAGTATTTTTCACTATTCATAAAAATTAGAAGTTCTCAGAAAAATACCAAAAATTCAACATAGGCTAATTTCGATATTCCGAATCCAAAAATGAAGTCCATTTTGAAATATAAAATTTCTATAATTTTAAAAAGAGGTTATTACAATTCATAACGGCTACTTTGATTAGTCGCGGTGTTTTAGAACTCGAAGTTGCGTACAATGCAAGCTATTGCATTATTGAATGAGAAGCGTATCCTGGAAGCTCGGGGTGTTACATTCTCCCCTCCTTCAATAAATTTCGTCCTCACAATTTGAAATTTTTTTCTTTGAAATTAAAAGGTTGAAAAGAGAAAATACCTTTGTGGAAAACCCACATCGGAATTATGATTAATAAAATTTAGCCTTAATAAGAGGGAAAGGGAAATGAAAAAGTCACCACCCAATTATGATCTCGATTAGGAGAACATTGGTGGAAATTAGAGACATATAATTGGAGGAAAAACGTAAATATTCGTAGGGAGTGATTGAGGTCATCAATCACAATCAACTGTCAAATTGAGGGCCTCAAAGCCTTCAATCTATGTTGATTTAAAATATCATCAGTTCAACAAGATATAAGGTATTAGGATAACACATTTTTTTGTTTTAATATCCCTTTACTAAAGTTTAAGAATTAATTTATTCATTGAATTAGAGATAGGTATATATATATTTATGCTTGACAATTAGAGTTTCAACCTTCAACTCGTCTTTCACTCAAAAAGATAATAGAACTCAAAAATATTATACTTATCCTAATTGTATAAGGTTCCAAATGTTAACACATACCATTTAGATTAGTAAACTTATTTGAAATAACCAGGGACTTCCTATAGGCGAGTGGTAGGAAATAAAGGCCTGTCGCACTATGATTGTGGGTTCGATTCCTGCAGCTTTGTCCGATGCGACGGGTTATGCCCCACCCTGCAGTTTGTCCTTTTCCTAAAACTATAGTATTATAATATTCCAAAAATAATCTTCATAAATTTTTTAACCTTAAACAATACTATCCAAAGATCAACTTAATCCACTCCAACCTTTATAGTTATCCAAAATACCTCGGTCCAGACTTTCTCTAAAAGGTCTCTTAATTCCTAAATCAATTTATCAGATTCCCCAAACAAATAAAAGTTTCTCTTTTTGTCACATACTAAAAATATGATTACCTTCATCATATTAAAACCTTACTGAAATCAACAAGTACTGGAGTAAAATCCTTATATATATATATCACATTATTCTAATAACTAGAATATAATACATGAGTCTAAAAGCACCAATACATTAATTATTCTGCCTCAACTGTAGTAACAGCATAAGATTTTCCTTGATCCCTTGGCCTTTTCTGAGGTACGTTTCCCTGACGCTTTGGACATTCATTTGCATAATGCCCCATTTCCCTACAATTGTATCATTCAACATTGATAGCCTCTTTCTTTCCCTTGCAATCACGCGCCTGGTGACATTTTTCTCCACATTTATAACAAAATCCCATTCCTTTTAGGCAAGTACCAGGTTGATTCTTCCCACAATTATCACATAATGGAAAATCCTTCCTTCCCTTTTCCCCTTTATCTGTCTCTTGTTCCACCATTCTCTTCTTCTCTTGCTTTACTTTGTTCTCATAAGACATAGAGAATTCCTTTTCTGTCTTGATAGCACATGAGACAATATCTTTGTATGTTGAGAACGATTGTGATACTAAAGCTCGACGGAGAAATGGTTTTAACCCATCAAAGAAACGATCAATCTTACTTCATGGGATACGTATATAATCTGCAGCATGCCTCGCTAACCTTGTAAAGTTAGCCTCATACCTTGCGACATTCTCATCCTCCTTCTGCCTCAGACCCAGAAATTGCCTTTCCATATCTGCTCGCTGGTCACGAGGAAAGTATTTTTCTAAGAAAATCTCTTTTAACTCCCTCCATTCCATATTCGATACGTCATCATCTTCCTTTGTCTTTTGAATCAGTGACCACCAATGATCGGCATCTCCAGTGAGGCGGTAAACTGCCATGAAAACCTTCTCCCTTTCGCTACTCCCCAAGGCATGGAATATTTTCTCTAAGGAGTTTATCCATTGCTCATCTACTAACGGATTTGTACCCCCATTAAATGTTGGTGGTTGTTGCCTCATGAAGCGGTCTAACATTGATCCTCCACGTTGTGGATCAGGGTGATCCATACGAGTAAGGTTATTATTCATAACTTGAGTGAGTTGTCCCAGTATGGTAATAAGTTGATCAGCACCAGTTGTATCTCCAGATCCACAATAATTATCTTAAGCTGGAGGGCAATCCCTACACGGAGTGCGTGCATTGATACGGTTTCCATTCCTTCCACTAGGAGCCATTTCTAAACAATGGCATAAACTAGATTAGTTTATGAATCAAAATACACAATTCCAAACTTGTAAAATACTTAACATAAATTGAACTATTTATTGATATAATCCATAATCATTAAAATGTTTTCTTTGAGGAAGTAGGTACTCATAACCCTTCATAGTGGTTTGTAAAGAAAACGAGAATTATCCTAAGCATATCCCCCGGGAGTGTCGTAACCAAGAGTGCAGTAAGGCCCATTTTCGTGCACCAGTTCCCGTTCAAGTCTAGCTCAAAGCGGTGTTTTCGGGTTTAACCCCTAGGTACATCTGTGCCAGAGCCGCCTTGTAACAGCCTGAAAATTTGAATAAATCTTTTTTCCTAATTTCATGTGTTATTTTATATTATTTTTATACTCAAAAAAATGTTTTATTTAATAAACATGATTCTAATTAAAATGAGACCATTGGGTTTTGACTGTTATATGACCATCGGTCAATATGACCGCTGTGAACAAAATGTTTTGATTTTTGTCTCTAAATATATGTAATATTGGTTAATTATTATAGAAAGAAGATTTGATGGCCTCACCTAGTAGTCTTGGACCGATCGAAGCCCATCTAACAGAGCATGGGAAGGAGGTAGCACCATTGGGCTTTGCTCTGGACCAAATCCAAGGCGAACTTCATCATGTGAAGCTAGAATGGAATCGCCTTCGCGAGAAGTTCAAACTGATAGAAATTACTACTCAGGCAATGCTGACTGAGCCGCCCCATGATTCTATCACCCTAGCACACCTTAATCATAGGTCCTATGCTGGTATTATAAGGGGCTATGTAACGAGATCGTAACTGCCTTGTGTAATCCTTGTTTTAAATAAAAATTGGGATTTCTTCTTATGATGAAGTTTACGAATTTTCAAATGACCAGATAAAAATAGTATGCATATTTTTTTATGAATTTTCAAAAGGATGTTTTAAAAAAAATGTTTATGTAAACTTAAATAATTTAAAATGTGTAATGATTTTCAAAAAAATGGTCTTCTACAATTATGTTCAGTACGAAATTTGGAGTCTAATAAGATCAACTTGATTATTGATGAATAGTAAATTGTGAATAGTGATTTTATGCTTAGGATTAGTAATGTGACCAAATGGATTAGTAATTTCACTTAAAGAATGTTTTAAAATAATCTAGGCACCTTGATTAAGTAATGTGATTCAATAAAATGGTTAAATAACGGTTTCATAAATTATTATTCAAGTATTAATCTTTTCGGGTGAATAGTGTTTTTTAATTTAAAAATAAAATTAAAAATATTATGAAAATTATTTTTATAAAATGGATTTCATTTTTGAACTCAGAGCACCGATATTATGTTATGGTAATTTTTGGGGTTTTTTCTGAAAAAATGAATTTTTGGTGAATAGTGTATTTATTTAAAAAATAAATTAAAAATAATTAGAAAACTATTTTTATAAAATGGAGTTCATTTTTGAAATCGGAGTATTGATATTTGATTAAGGTGAAATTTTTTGATCTTTCTAAGAAAGTTGAATTTTCAGTGAATAGTAAAAATACAATTTTAGGGTTTCAGTATGTTTAATGACATCATAACTATGTCATGATGATGTCATGAGATAAATTACGGGTTGGTCGGACAAGGGTGATGAATTATTGTTTTGGGGGCCCCATGTGGCCTAACTCCATGGTAAATGCCAAGGGAGAGCACATGGGATTGAGAAAAGCACACGTGAGGTGTCCCTTGGCCATTAATGCCTTGTCTCCTCACTTTCCCTATAAATACCAAGCCCTCCTCTCATCCATTCGAATCCCCACTCTTCCCCGACGAATTGCTGGTCTCATTACCTCCCAAGGAGTCCTCCCAAGGTGCCCCCAAGCCCTAAAGGTCCCAACCATTGAGGTTTAAGAGGTACATTTTAAGGTAAGGGATCCGACCTCTCTCTTTCTTTTCAAGTGACCTCTTTTATGTCATTTATTTTATGCTCCATGTTCTTATGTTGGAGGATGTTCTTTTATATTCATTATACTGTCCTTTTATTTTCATATGATGAGAGACCTCCTCTTACTCTCATCATTCCATTTTATGAATGTTTAAGTGGCGCCGTTAGGCTGCCAAAATTTTTGTAACAGATTCTTTCTCCCTTCTCATTTTTCAAGATCTATTTTCATGTAAAGTATTTCATGTTACTTTTTATTATGTTGGGGTATGATCTCTAAATTTATCATACTGATATTTTATGATCATATGATGAGATACTCTATTTGATCTCTTCAATTCAGTATTTTGACGTTTTAAGTGGCGTCGTTAGGCTGCCGAATTTTTAAGTGGTTCTTCACCTTTCTCGTTTTGAAGTTCTACTTTCATGTCAATTCTTTCAAGTTCCTTTTTGTAATTTTGGGCTATGATCTCTATATATATCATACTGGACTCTTATTTTCTTATGATGAGAGACCCCATTTGATCTTGTCAATTCAGTATTTTGAAGTTTTAAGTGGCGCCGTTAGGCTGCCGTATTTTTAAGTGGTTCTTCACCCTTCTCGTTTGGAAGTTCTACTTTCATGTCAATTCTTTCAAGTTCCTTTTTTTATATTGGGGTATGATCTCTATATCTATCATACTGTAATATTATGTTCATATGATGAGAGACCCCATTTGATCTCTTCAATTCAGTATTTTTGATGTTTTAAGTGGCGCCGTTAGGGTGCCGAATTTTTTAGGGGATTCTTTCACCCTTCTCATTCTTTTCAGAGTTCTACTTTCATGTCAAGTATTTCAAGTTCCTTTTTAATTATGTTGGGGAATTATATCTATATCTATCATACATAACTATTATGCTCACATGATTAGAGATCTTATTATTTCTTTTCAAATCATTTTTGTTGAAGTTTAAGTAACGTCGTTAGGCTGCCGAACTTTCATAAGAGAAATCTAATTTTTGTCTTCCAACCATGTGTTTCATTTCAAATGGTATGTCCTTGAAATTTCATTACCATGATCATGTATCCTTATTCTTCTGTCCATCTACTATTTTATGAGTCATTTATGAATGTTTGACCCATTTTCCCTCTCTTTTTAATGTCTTCTAAAACATCGTAACATAGCTGTTATGCTACAGAATTTCCGTCTCAAAATGTCTCTCTCTTTTTCTAAAGTTATTTTATATTATTAAGTGAATACTCAAAGCTATTTCTTCTAAAGGGGTATTCACATATATACCAAAATGTTCTATTTTAAATTCTGGGATTTAGATACATGAGACCCACCTTCCTTTTCTGTGGGTTTTAAAGTGACATAAAGATCATGTCTTTAAAGAAGTTTTTAAAATGTTGTGATTATGAAATGAAACCCATTTATTTTATGCTATATGGGTTATTTATGAAATGTTTGATGATTATATTTGTGTCTCACGTGATAATAAAGGAAAATTTAAGGGTGCGCCCTGATAGCGCTCCAATGCATTGGGTAATGATGTAACCACTAGAGATTACAATTTTCACGATACCTTGGTGAATAACCTTGGTAATTTTCAAATGACACCTTGGGGATGGACCTTGGTGATATGTTCATGATTGTATATGTTAAATTATGTAGCCACATCTTCAAGTTATGAAAATGTTATTTTTATTATGATATGCCTCATGATTTCATTCCCATGCCTTAAAGTCCTTTTCATGACCTTATTGAAGTATCTCAAGTTCATATGTAAAATGTTCCTCTTGTTTCCCTAACTACACTTTTTGCTCACCCTTTTTTTTGATGTATGTCCCCAGGTTATGTGATGTAGTAATGAACCTAGGATGAACATGAGTAGAAGCCATTCAAGTGTTTTAGAAGTATGTTTTATGTTTTCCAGTTTAAAGTTCCTGGTTTCCAAGACACTAAACATTAAAGATCCTCGGTTTTGTAAAATGTAATGAAAGATTATGTGGAAAAAAGGGCGGGATGCTATAGTTGGTATCAAAGGATGGTTTAGTTATTTGTGGAAATTAGGATATGAAAACTTTAGGAAGAACCCTATAGAAAAGTTTATATATAGGAAATCTTCCTGGTATTTTGGTGAGTATTGAGTAATGGGTTGCCAAGAAAATACATCCTTGTCTGGATACGAGCAGGTAGAGGTGGATCTGGCACAGATGTACATAGGGGTAAAACCCGAAAACACCGCTTTGAGCTAGACTTGAACGGGAACTGGTACACGACAACGGGCCTTGCTACACTCTTGGTTACGACACTACTGGGGGATATTGTTGGTAAAGTCATAATCTTAGTATGAACCATTATTAAAGGAACAAAATAAAGATTCACATAAGAAGATATGATCAGGGATAACCTAGATTGGAACCTAGGGGATCACAAGTTAGGGTATACCTTCCTTCTATAAGTTTATCCTTCTATGCTTATAGTTTCCTTTTAATCATTATTGGATAAGTATTTAAGCCCCTAATTATATTTTTTATTCTTAGTTAATGGCGGGAAATGGAAGAACATGTCCCAACAACAAATGTGATAGGAAATGCTACGATTAACGTATTAATACGACAGAGATGATTAGGGGATTAAAAGATGATTATTATTTTGGAATACGTTCATTATTTTGGAACCATATTTGATCGAGGTAAATAGATTACTACGGTATTTTCATTGAGGTGTAAGGTTGACTTATATTTTAAAGAATCGATGAATTTTAGGTGGACTTATAGTAATTTAGGTTACTTACGGGAATGATTAACCTATCTTGGGTAAAATATGTTTAGGTTAGCTAATTTTGTTATAAGATGTTAGGAGTGGTTGATGTTGTTTGGATATGAACAATGAAGTTTATTTTGGAAGACTATGTTATCAAATCATTCTTGTATTTGGGTTTCAATCTTAGTTTGGTTTATTTTGAGGAATCTTAAGGACCATTATTTACAGAATGGTCTATGATGAACATTGGGTAGTACCATGGAACTTTGAAGATTTAAAATTAGTTTCCATTCCTATGGTATTCTTTTTGAAAAGTTGTTTTACCTTACCCTTTCTATTTTTTGGATAATGATTAAAGATAGAAGAAATAGATAGTTGATATTTTGTGGGTGATGTGATTCTCTAGAAGACGATTCTTGTGTTTTGATGAGACCAAGTAGTTTTGAATGCTCATCATTTTGAGAAAAGATTAGTTTTGGTAGAAACTTATTAATGTATGAAACTCTACATGAAGGTAGATATATTTCCTTATGTTTTTGTTCTATGTTGTAAATGAATTCCTCAAATTTATTAAAAGGAATGTAAAACAATAACGTTGTTGGTTTACGTTTCCTACTAGGTAATCAAAGACCTCTTACACACATCATAATTTTCGGATTTTCTGGTGGTTAACTTCCTCCTAATCACGTTTTCTATCACTCTCCTTTAGAACGTGACCCTTTGTTTTCTCCTCCATGTCCATGTTTCCTACAAGGAATCCTAGTATGAGTAAACTCGGGTGGCCTTTGTACTTACTTTTCTTTCTTTTAAAGTAATGGTGTTACTGACTCTTTTTCCGATGTGGGACTTTCAATGAAATTTCAAAACCCAATTTTAAAAATTGCTAGGACGCAATTTCCTAAGGGGGAAGATTGTAACAGCCTGAAATTTTGAATAAATCTTGTTTCCTAATTTCATGTGTTATTTTATTTTATTTTTATACTCAACAAAAATGTTTTATTTAATAAACATGGTTATAATTAAAATGAGACCATTGGGTTTTGACTGTTATATGACCATCGGTCAGTATGACCGCTGTGAAGAAAATGTTTTGATTTTTGTCTCTAAATATAAGTAATATTGGTTAATTATTATAGAAAGAAGATTTTATGGCCTCACCTAGTAGTCTTGGACCGATCGAAGCCCATCTAACAGAGCTTGGGAAGGAGGTAGCACCATTGGGCTTTGCTCTGGACCAAATCCAAGGCGAACTTCATCATTTGAAGCTAGAACGGAATCACCTACGTGAGAAGTTCAAACTGATAGAAATTACTACTCGGGCAATGTTGACTGAGCCGCCCCAAGATTCTATCACCCTAGCACACCTTACTCTTAGGTCCTATGCTGGTACTATAAGGGGCTATGTAACGAGACCGTAACTGCCTTGTGTAATCCTTATTTTAAATAAAAATTGGGATTTCTTCTTATGATGAAGTTTACGAATTTTCAAATGACCAGATAAAAATAGTATGCATATTTTTTTATGAATTTTCAAAAGGATATTTTTTAAAAAAATGTTTATGTAAACCTTAAATAACATAAAATGTGTAATTATTTTCCAAAAATGGTCTTCTATAATTATGTTCAGTACGAAATTTGGAGTCTAATAAGATCAACTTGATTATTGATGAATAGTAAATTGTGAATAGTGATTTTACGCTTAGGATTAGTAATGTGACCAAATTGATTAGTAATTTCACTTAAAGAAAGTTTTAAAATAATCTAGGCACCTTGATTAAGTAATGTGATTCAATAAAATGGTTAAATAACGGTTTCATAAATTATTATTCAAGTATTAATCTTTTCAGGTGAATAGTGTTTTTTAATTAAAAAATAAAATTAAAAATATTAAGAAAATTATTTTTATAAAATGGATTTCATTTTTGAACTCAGAGCACCGATATTATGTTATGGTAATTTTTGGGGTTTTTTTCTGAAAATATGAATTTTTGGTGAATAGTGTATTTATTTAAAAAATAAATTAAAAATATTCAGAAAATTATTTTTATAAAATGGAGTTCATTTTTGAAATCGGAGTATTGATATTTGATTAAGGTGAAATTTTTGGATCTTTCTGAGAAAGTTGAATTTTTAGTGAATAGTAAAAATACAGTTTTTGGGTTTCGGTATGTTTAATGACATCATAACTATGTCATGATGATGTCATGAGATATATTTAGGGTTGGCCTGCAAAGGGTGATGAATTATAGTTTTGGGGGGCCCATGTGGCCTAACTTCATGGTAAATGCCAAGGGAGAGCACATGGGTTTGAGAAAAGCACATGTGAGGTGTCCCTTGGCCATTAATGCCTTGTCCCCTCACCTTCCCTATAAATACCAAGCCCTCCTCTCATCCATTCGAATCCCCACTCTTCCCCAACGAATTTCTGGTCTCATTACATCCCAAGGAGTCCTCCCAAGGTGCCCCCAATCCCTCAAGGTCCCAACCTTTGAGGTTTAAGAGTTACATTTTAAGGTAAGGGATCCGACCTCTCTCTTTCTTTTCAAGTGACCTCTTTTATGTCATTTCTTTTATGCTCCATGTTCTTATGTTGGAGGATGTTCTTTTATATTCATTATACTGTCCTTTTATTTTCATATGATTAGAGACCTCCTCTTACTCTCATCATTCCATTTTATGAATGTTTAAGTGGCGCCGTTAGGCTGCCAAAATATTTGTAACAGATTCTTTCTCCCTTCTCATTTTTCAAGATCTATTTTCATGTAAAGTATTTCAAGTTCCTTTTTATTATGTTGGGGTCTGATCTCTAAATTTATCATAATGATATTTTATGATCATATGATGAGAGACCCTATTTGATCTCTTCAATTCAGTATTTTGAAGTTTTAAGTGGCGTCGTTAGGCTGCCGAATTTTTAAGTGGTTCTTCACCCTTCTCGTTTTGAAGTTCTACTTTAATGTCAATTATTTCAAGTTCCTTTTTGTTATGTTGGGGTATGATCTCTATATCTATCATACTGTACTCTTATTTTCATATGATGAGAGACCCCATTTGATCTCGTCAATTCAGTATTTTGACGTTTTAAGTGGCGCCGTTAGGCTGCTGAATTTTTAAGTGGTTCTTCACCCTTCTCGTTTTGAAGTTCTACTTTCATGTCAATTCTTTCAAGTTACTTTTTGTTATATTGGGGTATGATCTCTATATCTATCATACTGTACTCTTATGTTCATATGATGAGAGACCCCATTTGATCTCTTCAATTCAGTATTTTTGAAGTTTAAGTGGCGCCGTTAGGCTGCCGAATTTTTTAGGGGATTCTTTCACCCTTCTCATTCTTTTCAAAGTTCTACTTTCATGTCAAGTATTTCAAGTTCCTTTTTAATTATGTTGGGGAATTATCTCTATATCTATCATACTTAACTCTTATGTTCACATGATGAGAGACCCTATTTGTTCTTTTCAAATCATTTTTGTTGAAGTTTAAGTAACGTCGTTAGGCTGCCGAACTTTCATAAGAGAAATCTAATTTTTGTCTTCCTACCATGTTTTTCATTTCAAATGGTATGTCCTTGAAATTTCATTACCATGATCATGTATCCTTCTTATTCTGTCCATCTACTATTTTATGTGTCATTTATGAATGTTTGACCCATTTTCCCTCTCTTTTTAATGTCTTCTAAATCCTCGTAACATAGCTGTTATGCTGTAGAATTTCCATCTCAAAATGCCTCTCTCTTTTTCTAAAGTTATTTTATATTATTAAGTGAATACTCAAAGCTCTTTCTTCTAAAGGGGTATTCACATATATACCAAAATGTTCAATTTTAAATTCTGGGATTTACATACATGAGACCCACCTTCCTTTTCTGTGGGTTTTAAAGTGACGTAAAGATCATGTCTTTAATGAAGTTTTTAAAATGTTGTGATTATGAAATGAAACCCATTTATTTTATGCTATATGGGTTATTTAATAAATGTTTGATGATGATATATGTGACTCACATGATAATAAAGGCAAATTTAAGGGTGCGCCCTGATAGCGCTCCAATGCATTGGGTAATGATGTAACCACTAGAGATTACAATTTTCATGATACCTTGGTGAATAACCTTGGTAATTTTCAAATGACACCTTGGGGATGGAACTTGGTGATATGTTCATGATTGTCTATGTTAAATGATGTAGCCACATCTTCAAGTTATTAAAATGTTCTTTCTATTATGATATGCCTCATGATTTCATTCCCATGCCTTAAAGTCCTTTTCATGACCTTATTGAAGTATCTCAAGTTCACATGTAAAATGTTTCTCTTGTTTCCCTTACTGCGCTTTTTGCTCACACATTCTTTTGATGTATGTCCCCAAGTTATGTGATGCAGTAATGAACCTAGGATGAACATGAGGAGAAGCCATTCAAGTGTTTTATAAGAATGTTTTATGTTTTCATGTTTAAAGTTCCTGGTTTCCAAGACACTAAACATTAAATATCCTCAGTTTTGTAAAATGTAATGAAAGTTTATGTGGTAAAAAGGGTGGGATGCTATAGTTGGTATCAAAGGATGGTTTAGTTATTTGTGGAAATTATGATATGAAAACTTTAGGAAGAACCCTATAGAAAAGTTTATATATAGGAAATCTTCCTGGTATTTTGGTGAGTATTGAGTAATGGGTTGCCAAGCAAATACATCCCTGTCTGGATACGAGCAGGTAGAGGTGGCTCTGGCACAGATTTACATAGGGGTAAAACCCGAATACACCGCTTTGAGCTAGACTCGAACGGGAACTGGTACACAACAACGGGCCTTGCTGCACTCTTGGTTACGACACTCTCGGGGGATATGCTTGGTAAAGTCATAATCTTAGTATGAACCATTATTAAAGGAAAAAAATAAAGATTCACATAAGAAGATATGATCATGGATAACCTAGATTGGATCCCAGGGGATCACAAGTTAGGGTATACCTTCCTTCTATAAGTTTATCCTTCTATGCTTATAGTTTCCTTTTAATGATTATTGGATAAGTATTTAAGCCTCTAATTATAGTTTTTATTCTTAGTTAATGGAGGGAAATGGAAGAACATGTCCCAACAACAAATGTGATGGGAAATGCTACGATTACCGTATTAATACGACAGTGATGATTAGGGGATTAAAAGATGATTATTATTTTGGAAGACGTTCATTATTTTGGAACCATATTTGATCGAGGTAAATAGATTACTACGGTATTTTCATTGAGGTGTAAGGTTGACTTATATTTTGAAGAATCGATGAATTTTAGGTGGACTTATAGTAATTTAGGTTACTTACGGGAATGATTAACCTATCTTGGGTAAAATATGTTTAGGTTAGCAAATTTTGTTATAAGATGTAAGGAGTGGTTGATGTTGTTTGGATATGAACAATGAAGTTTATTTTGGAAGACTATGTTATCAAATCTTTCTTGTATTTGGGTTTCAATCTTAGTTTGGTTTATTTTGAGGAATCTTAAGGACCATTATTTACAGAATGGTCTATGATGAAATTTGGGTAGTACCATGGAACTTTGAAGATTTAAAAGTAGTTTCCATTCCTATGGGTTTCTTTTTGAAGAGTTGTTTTACCTTACCCCTTATATTTTTTGGATAATGTTTAAAGATAGAAGAAATAGATAGTTGATCTTTTGTGGATGATGTGATTCTCTAGAAGATGATTCTTGTGTTTTGATGAGACCAAGTAGTTTTGAATGCTCATCATTTGGAGAAAAGATTAGTTTTGGTAGAAACTTATTAATGTATGAAACTCTCCATGAAGGTAGATATATTTCCTTATGTTTTTGTTCTATGTTGTAAATGAATTCCTCAAAGTTATTAAAAGGAACGTAAAACAAAAACGTTGTTGGTTTACGTTTCCTACTAAGTAATCAAAGACCTCTTACACACATCATATTTTTGGGATTTTCTGGTGGTTAACTTCCTCCTAATCATGTTTTCTATCACTCTCCTTTAGAACATGACCCTTTGTTTTCTTCTCCATGTCCATGTTTCCTACGTGGAATCCTAGAATGAGTAAAATCGGGTGGCCTTTGTACTTACTTTTCTTTCTTTTAAAGTAATGGTGTTACTGACTCTTTTTCCGATGTGGGACTTTCAGTGAAATTTCAAAACCCAATTTTAAAAATTGCGAGGACGCAATTTCCTAAGGGGGGAAGATTGTAACAGCCCGAAATTTTGAATAAATCTTGTTTCCTAATTTCATGTGTTATTTTATTTTATTTTTATACGCAACAAAAATGTTTTATTTAATAAACATGATTACAATTAAAAGGAGACCATTGGGTTTTGACTGTTATATGACCATCGGTCAATATGACCGCTGTGAACAAAATGTTTTGATTTTTGTCTCTAAATATAAGTAATATTGGTTAATTATTATAGAAAGAAGATTTGATGGCCTCACCTAGTAGTCTTGGACCGATCGAAGCCCGTCTAACAGAGCTTGGGAAGGAGGTAGCACCATTGGGCTTTGCTCTGGACCAAATCCAAGTCGAACTTCATCATGTGAAGCTAGAACGGAATCGCCTTCACGAGAAGTTCAAACTGATAGAAATTACTACTCGGGCAATGTTGACTGAGCCGCCCCAAGATTCTATCACCCTAGCACACCTTACTCTTAGGTCCTATGCTGGTATTATAAGGGGCTATGTAACGAGACCGTAACTGCCTTGTGTAATCCTTGTTTTAAATAAAAATTGGGATTTCTTCTTATGATGAAGTTTACAAATTTTCAAATGACCAGATAAAAATAGTATGCATATTTTTTTATGAATTTTCAAAAGGATATTTAAAAAAAAATGTTTATGTAAACCTTAAATAATTTAAAATGTGTAATGATTTTCAAAAAATGGTCTTCTAAAATTATGTTCAGTACGAAATTTGGAGTCTAATAAGATCAACTTGATTATTGATGAATAGTAAATTGTGAATAGTGATTTTACGCTTAGGATTAGTAATGTGAGCAAATGGATTAGTAATTTCACTTAAAGAAAGTTTTAAAATAATCTAGGCACCTTGATTAAGTAATGTGATTCAATAAAATGGTTAAATAACGGTTTCATAAATTATTATTCAAGTATTAATCTTTTCGGGTGAATAGTGTTTTTTAATTAAAAAATTAAATTAAAAATATTAAGAAAATTATTTTTATAAAATGGATTTCATTTTTGAACTTAGAGCACTGATATTATGTTATGGTAATTTTTGGGGTTTTTTCTGAAAAAATGAATTTTTGGTGAATAGTGCATTTATTTAAAAAATAAATTAAAAATATTTATAAAAATATTTTTATAAAATGGAGTTCATTTATGAAATCGGAGTATTGATATTTGATTAAGGTGAAATTTTGGGTTCTTTCTGAGAAAGTGGAATTTTCAGTGAATAGTAAAAATACAGTTTTAGTGTTTCGGTATGTTTAATGACATCATAACTATGTCATGATGATGTCATGAGATATATTAAGGTTTGGACGGCCAATGGTGATGAATTATTGTTTTGGGGGCCCCATGTGGCCTAACTCTATGGTAAATGCCAAGGGAGAGCACATGGGTTTGATAAAAACACATGTGAGGTGTCCATTGGCCATTAATGCCTTGTCCCCTCACTTTCCCTATAAATACCAAGCCCTCCTCTCATCCATTCGAATCCCCACTCTTCCCCAACGAATTTCTGGTCTCATTACCTCCCAAGGAGTCATCCCAAGGTGCCCCCAAGCCCTCAAGGCCCCAACCTTTGAGGTTTAGGAGTTACATTTTAAGGTAAGGGATCCGACCTCTCTCTTTCTTTTCAAGTGACCTCTTTTATGTCATTTCTTTTATGCTCCATTTTTTTTATGTTGGAGGATGTTATTTTATATTCATTATGTTGTACATTTATGTTCATATGATGAGAGACCTCCTCTTACTCTCATCATTCTATTTTATGAATGTTTAAGTGGCGCCGTTAGGCTGCCAAAATTTCTGTAACGGATTCTTTCTCCCTTCTCATTTTTCAAGATCTATTTTTATGTAAAGTATTTCAAGTTCCTTTTTATTATGTTGGGGTATGATATCTAAATTTATCATACTGATATTTTATGATCATATGATGAGAGACCCCATTTGATCTCTTCAATTCAGTATTTGAAGTTTTAAGTGGCGCTGTTAGGCTGCCGAATTTTTAAGTGGTTCTTCACCCTTCTCGTTTTGAAGTTCTACTTTCATGTCAATTCTTTCAAGTTCCTTTTTGTTATGTTTGGGTATGATCTCTATATCTATCATACTAGACTCTTATTTTCATATTATGATAGACCCCATTTGATCTCGTCAATTCAGTATTTTGACATTTTAAGTGGCGTCGTTAGGCTGCCGAATTTTTAAGTGGTTCTTCACCCTTCTCGTTTTGAAGTTCTACATTCATGTCAATTCTTTCAAGTTCCTTTTTGTTATATTGGGGTATGATATCCATATCTATCATACTGGAATCTTATGTTCATATGATGAGAGACCCCATTTGATCTCTTCAATTCAGTATTTTTGAAGTTTTAAGTGGCGCCGTTAGGCTGCCGAATTTTTTAGGGGATTCTTTCACCCTTCTCATTCTTTCCAAAGTTCTACTTTCATGTCAAGTCTTTCAAGTTCCTTTTTAATTATGTTGGGGCATTATATATATATCTACCATACTTAACTCTTATGTTGACATGATGAGAGACCATATTTGATCTTTTCAAATCATTTTTGTTGAAGTTTAAGTAACGTCCTTAGGCTGCCGAACTTTCATAAGAGAAATCTAATTTTTGTCTTCCTACCATGTTTTTCATTTCCAATGGTATGTCCTTGAAATTTAATTACCATGATCATGTATCCTTCTTATTCTGTCCATATACTGTTTTATGTGTCATTTATGAATGTTTGACCCATTTTCCCTCTCTTTTTAATGTCTTCTGAAACCTCGTAACATAGCTGTTATGCTGCAGAATTTCCGTCTCAAAATTTCTCTCTCTTTTTCTAAAGTTATTTTATATTATTAAGTTAATACTCAAAGCTCTTTCTTCTAAAGGGGTATTCACATATATACCAATATTTTATATTTTAAATTCTGGGATTTACATACATGAGACCCACCTTCCTTTTCTGTGGGTTTTAAAGTGACGTAAAGATCATGTCTTTAAAGAAGTTTTTAAAATGTTGTGATTATGAAATGAAACCCATTTATTTTATGCTATATGGGTTATTTATGAAATTTTTGATGATTATATATGTGGCTCACATGATAATAAAGGCAAATTTAAGGGTGCGCCCTGATAGCGCTCCAATGCATTGGGTGATGATGTAACCACTAGAGATTACAATTTTCACGATACCTTGGTGAATAACCTTGGTAATTTTCAAATGACACCTTTGGGATGGACCATGGTGATATGTTCATGATTTTCTATGTTAAATGATGTAGCCAAATCTTCAAGTTATGAAAATGATATTTTTATTATGATATGCCTCATGATTTCATTCTCATGCCTGAAAGTACATTTCATGACCTTATTGAAGTATCTCAAGTTCACATGTAAAATGTTTCTCTTATTTCCCTTACTGCGCTTTTTGCTCACCCTTTCTTTTGATGTATGTCCCCTGGTTATGTGATGCAGTAATGAACCTAGGATGAACATGAGGAGAAGCCATTCAAGTGTTTTAGAAGAATGTTTTATATTTTCATGTTTAAAGTTCCTGGTTTCCAAGACACTAAACATTAAAGATCCTCGGTTTTGTAAAATGTAATGAAAGTTTATGTGGTAAAAATGGCGGGATTCTATACGCCTCTACCTGCTCGTATCCATGAAGGGGTGTATTGCTCGGAAAACTCACAAAATCTCTACAATACCAAAATTCTAGGAAGTTCTTCTATAATAATCCTCAAAGTCTCTCTTCGGGCTATGTTCTCTAATCAGAGTTTATCTAAATCTATCTTCCAAGGTTAGTACTATAATGCCTCTGATACCAAATGTAACGCCCCGACCCTAGCTACCTAGAGTCGGTGCATTACTTTGTAACATTGGCTTGATCACAAAAGATCAAGTCTCGAAAGACCGATTAGTTTAGTAGCCTTGGAAAAACTAGATACATTCAAAAGTCTTACATTACATCATAAAGTGAAAAACTAATAACAAAAGCTCCATAGTCCACACTCATATCCTCTTCTGACTATCCCAGCAGGTCATTCATAAAATACTTCTTCACATCATGGAAAATATTAATGCATTTAAAGGGGTGAGCTCAGATGCTCTGTAAGGATAACAATATTGCGGAAGCTTTCATAAATAAACATAAACATTTAAGGCAATGTATAACTAAAACAAAAGCCTTTTAAACTTGAACATCAACATAATATGGAAATAGTAAAATGAGATAATGCCATTTACTACATCACATGGATATTCTACTGGTCAAATAATCACATGCAATATCAATAACCACTTTCATAATGATGGAATGCATAATGCCAGACATTCTGAAACATTTTGTCAAGGCCTCGGCCAAGACGTCTAAAATTATTAAGGCCTCGGCCAAAACCATAAATCAAATTGGGAAAGGGCCTCGGCCAATTCCACATCTAGTTGTCTAATGAGACCTACTGATGCATCGAGGAGCTATAGCGGGCTCCACCCGTCACATATTAAGTCCAATACATTCCTCATATGAATAGGTTCAAAAATAACATAAATATTCGTATTAAAACTAGCATACGAAATGTCAACAATTTCTCCATAAACTATGGATGGTATAAAAATAACACATCCACAGTCAAATATTTCACAAAATGTTCAATGGAAGGTTTGTATCATAAATTAATTTCAATTAAACTTAAAACCCATCAAAGGATGTTGACATGGATGAAATCAAAGCTATTTGAGAGAAATATCTCTCCTTTTTTAAATAATTTAAAAGTCCAATAATTATAAAATAATGCATTTACTTTGAAAATATTCTTATAAGCTTGTTAGGGAAGCTTCGACGAAGTTATAATAGCGGAAAATAGCTGCACCCGCCGTATAAGTTAAAAAAACATTCTTACCTTAAATTTGTCAAAAAGGTCAAAAAGTACATTGCTTGGAAAACGACGGTAAGATTCCTTTCAAAAACGTATAAGGGTATAAATGACATTAACACATTTTCAATTTAATAGTAAAAATGTTTTGAAAGACATTTTTAAGAAACATGGATGTGGATGATAACGAGGTCCCAGTAGATAATTACGTATAAACAACCTTGGATAATGAAGAGGTTGTGAAGTAAACCCTTACCTCGTGTCTGAATTGACTCAACCGTTCTTTAACCTTCTGAATAATAAACTAGAGTTAATATATACCTTATTAAGAACCATTTTTAATTTCATTATCCTTTTTATATCACTTATTACAATGTTATGAACATTATGTATTTATTTAAGTTAATAACAGTCGTTTTGTCGATCTTTGGTACTTGAGTCAACAATAAACTTCTTATAATTACAAGTTGTTTATGTGGTAGAATATCAATTATCTCCAGAATTATATTCATGATTTAGATGTCGTATATATCATATATATCCAGTATATACATTCATTTATAATATTACGTAACATTTAGAGGTAAGAAATGAAATCCACCGTTCATGGAGACGGTAAGCCGTACGTACGCATGAACGCTACTTTCATTTCTATTTTGTATTTAATTCAATGAAATAATAATGATATAAATGTATAATATAATTACAGTATAATATAGTGTATAATAACATTTACTCCATCCTTTATACATCCCACATATGGCATTAACGATTCAAATCACTTTGAGGGGGCGGTAGTCCGCACTTCCTAAAATGAAATTATCGCTTTTACCCATAATGGAAATCATAAAGTATGCCATAAATGAGAAATACAGAAGCATAAGTAAAACATAAACATATTATATATCATATATAAATATAGTGACATCTTAATGGCCACCTTTGAAGGTGTTATATGAGTGTTGAACAATCATCGTTTCGTGAGGCATAAATTCGCCATCCACAGAAACTGTATGTTCTTTAACCATTAGATGTAGGTGTGTGTAAGTGTAGCTAGAATACTTCTTATAAAAACATCCTAGTATATTGAGGATACTTTTTTTGTTACAAAAGAAATGAATAAAAAGAGTTTAGAGGGTTGGAGAAGAAAAATAAAACAAAACAACATTAGAGAAGAGATTACCTCAAAATCGGGTAACTCTTTTTGATTTGAGCCAAAGGCATCCTTGGGAAGAGTTATGCCCAAATTGAGGCTTCTAGGATTAAGAGGGGGAAGTTGGGAGAGTAGTTGGGCAGAGGTTGGCCGAGCCAAATGGCTTGAATGTGTGAATAAGGTGGGAGTGGTGGGGGCCTTTTATAAGTGGAGAGGAGGGGCACTTTTGGAAAGTAATGAAATGTTATTCTATTATACAATGCTTTTCGGATTCTAAAGGTCCCAAACTTGTATAATTAGAGGATAAGGTGATAAGGGTTCTAAATCTCCTCATCCAGTAGGTTTTGAACATGTTTAGGTCTTAGATATTACATTATCTTTCCATTTTATTTAAATCTTTAAATAATGAGGTCATCGATGCATCATCATGATGTCATAAATAATTTAATTTATTTAATATCTAAAAATTATAAAAAAATTCTATGATGTAGGAAATCTTTTTATATTTCCAATGAATATTTATAGTAAAAAATATGACTTGTATAACCCCATGTAAAAATTGTTTTAGTAAAACATTCCATGTTTGTGTAATTTTTTACTTTAACATTAAATAAAAGGTATTAATGTCATTTTCCACCTAAAGTGGCTCCATGGGGTCCCCAAGTTGACCCATGGATTGTCTTGGTCGTCCATTACTCATCCAATAGGGGTATGACAAGTGTCAAGCTCATCTCATATTATTAAAACATTATTTTTACCTTAAACTACACTAATTAGCTTTAATTGCGATTAAGAACTTAAAAGTTACTATTCACCAAAAATTATTTTAATCTCATTGAACCAGATTATACTTAATAATGAAAACCATGTATGTCAGATTTTTGAAATTCAAAACACAAAAGTGGTAATATTTGATTTAAACGAAAAATCAGTTATTTAACTACAACTTAGTGGTTTCACTATTCATCAAAAATTGAAGTTTTTCAGAACAATGCCATAATTTCACCCTAAGCTATAATTGATATTCCAAATTCAAAAATGATGTCTATTTTAAAAAATTCCAAACATATAAGTTTCATTAATTAATTTTATCATTAATTCCTCCTGTCACAACAAATAGCGTGTTTTTAAGAAACAATTTATATCAAAAGACTGGAAATTGTTTATGTCCAATTTCAATGTTAAATTAATTATAATGACCACAATTGGATAAAATGGTAAAAATATATTCTAATTATACTTTAAAACCACTAAATAGTATAATTTATCACTATAAATTATTTTAATTAAAAAAGTTGTTTTTAAGTATTTTTCACTATTCATAAAAATTAGAAGTTCTCAGAAAAATACCAAAAATTCAACATAGGCTAATTTCGATATTCCGAATCCAAAAATGAAGTCCATTTTGAAATATAAAATTTCTATAATTTTAAAAAGTGGTTATTACTATTCTTTACAGCTACTTTGATTAGTCGTGGTGTTTTAGAACTCGAAGTTGCGTACAATGCAAGCTATTGCATTATTGAATGAGAAGCGTATCGTGGAAGCTCGGGGTGTTACAATTATTACATTTGATTTAATCAAAAGGGCACCATAGGATGGATTTATGAATAAATTATGGAGTCTAGGATGAAGGGAGGACAGTTGAGAGGGTATTTGGGTAGGGTTTGGCTGAGCCAAATTGCTTTGATGGTGTGAATTAGAGAGAAGGGGAAGTTCTCTTTTAAAAGAAGGGTGAGGGGCACCATAAGAAAAGCTAGAAAATATTATTTTATAATAAAATCATTTTTGGGTTCTAAGGGCTTAAAAATTAATTATTTAAAGGCTAAGGTCTTTATGGGTTGAAAACCACTCAAAATGGTTTAAAACAGGTTTGGATCAATATTAACTTTATCTTTTAGATAAAACTCTTAGTTAAATAGTTTGACATTTACCATGTCTCTATGTATTTATATATTATATGATTAATAAAATTACTATAAACTTCTAAGAGAACCTCAAGTTGTTCATTAATGATACAACTATCATTAAATAAGTCACTTTGATGAACATTAGATTTCTATGAATAGAAGATCAATTAATAATATTATATTTGATTTAAAAACTCATTTATGTCAATTTTGAAACTATTTGGTATTTTGTTTTTTCTAAATTTATAACAGTATTATTAGTTCGGAAAAAATTCATCTTACCAACCTGAACATGTCATAATAAACTATAATATTACTTTAATTCATTAAAATTCTCAAATTACATTTATTTGTATATTTATAATATAACTTATTTTCATATTTCATTAATATGTAAATCTTGAATTATCATTGATTCATAAATAAATTAAATTATATAATTTATGAAAAATACAAACAAAATACGATTACGTAGGAAATATATTTATATTTCTAATAAATATTTATAGTCGAGTTTATCTTTTGTATAACCATATATTAAATTTTTTTTTGTTATTATACATTGAATTTAGGACTTTTATCTCTTCTTGGAATTAAATTATAATAAATGTCTTAATCTAATCCATGTGGACCTAAAGGATCAAATTTTATTCCTAAGTTTGTTTTTGTTCGAATTACAGTTATCCAATAGAATTATGACATGTGTTATGGTAATAATAATATCATTTTTACACTTAATTACCATATTTACTTTTAACCGTGGTAAATTAAAGTCAAAAGTTACTATTCACCAAAAAATATTTTCATTTAATTGAACCAAATTTTAATTACTAATATCAACCGTGTCTCTCGGAATTTTGAAATTCAACTTACAAAAGTGGTAAAATTATTTTTTATGGGAATTTTCAAATTCTCCATGGAGGTGGGTAAAAGAGGGTGAAAAGTTCAATAAAATTTTAAATATCCAATATATTTACAAAATGAATCCAATGGATTAAATTGAACATATATAGGTATTATGTATCTATTTTTACCTATAATAAATTTAAATAAAATAAATAATTATTTAAATGAAAATTCGGTTTTAACCAATAACGTTGTGTTTTTCAAAATTCATCAAAAATTGAATGTTTTTAGAAATATACCAAATATTCATCCAAAGATAATTTTGAAATTAAGAATTTAAAAATGATGTATTTTTTACCAAATTAAAAACATATAAATTTCATTTATTAATTTAAAATTATTTACCGTTGTCAAAACAAAAAGGGTATTTTTATAAAATAATAACTACCAAAAGATTGACAGTAGTTTATATACAATTTCAATGTGAAATTACTTCCAATGACCAACATTGGATTAAATAGTAAAATATAATATAATTATGCTTCCAAACCACTCACATGTTTAGTTACACAGTATAAATTATTTTATTTAAAAAACTTATTTTCAGTTAAAATTTAGTATTTTTCACTTTTCACCAAAATATGAAAGTTATCTGAAAACATCAAAAATATTTCAAAAATAAATTTTTATTTCCTTATTCTAAAGAAGAAGTTTATTTTGTCAAATTTAATATATATACGTTTCAAATATTGGATTAAAAATGTGTTCGACATTAAAAGTAGGTAAAATTTCATTTAAAAAAATACTTCTTTTATCTGAAAAAATGATGTTGTTCTTATATTATGTATAAGAAACTAATAATATAGATTCTAAAATTATAAGGATTATATAAAATTCAATATTTAGTTAATACTATTTATAACTTCTTTTTAACTGCTAGTTTGGTAAATCGTGGTGCGCTTGAACTCGGTGTTGTGTGTAGTGCAAGTTATTGAATTACATTGAAGAAATAACATACTATGAATTATTATGGTGCTACACCATTACCCCCTTTCATAGGAAGGAAATTAATTGAATGTTTCATTCAGTATCTTCCAATCAGAATTACAACATTTATTATATGGATGTAAATTCATCTTTCTTAAATGTTGAGATAGATGAAGATGTTTACACTGAAAAAATTGTGGGTTTTTAATTGATATGGATGAAACCATATTTTATAAGATTAAAAAATATTCTTATGTGATGAAAAAATCTCCAGGTGCATAGTATTCAAAGTGAGAAAATTGTTTGAGAATGATGAAATTTTCTAATGGAAAAGTTGATAGAAACTTGTATGTGAAAATATTTTTATTCAATTGTATTAAATGTAATTGATTGTGGGGATGCTATATTTTTTGGATGGGGATGAAGAAAAAATTTGTGAAGAGTTCGCTGAAGAGATGAAGAAGAACATTAAAATTTCAATGTTGGGGGAATTAACTTTCTTTCTTGGATTATATGTTCAACAAAAAGAATGTTTCCTTTTCTTATCTGATGAAAATAATGTCAAGTAATAGTTAAATATGTTTGGAATAATAGAATAAAAACAAGTTTCAACCCATATTTTAGTGAGAAACTAGTTGGGAAAAGATTAATGTGCAATAATTTTGAATTATAATGATTTTCAGAAGTGATAGGATGTCTTCTTTACTATATGTCTTCACATATTGTTATTGTCTATGATTTGGATTTTTTTCACATATCAAAGTAATTCAAAATAATCATATATGTTGGAAGCACTGAGGATTCTACGATTTGTTAATGGAATGACAACATATGGGTTGTTATATAAAAGAAATGGTTAGTTAAAGGTTCATGGTTACAATGATGCTGACTCCGATGTGGATTGTAATGATAGAAAATAAACTTCAGGAGGAACATTTTTCTTAGGTCAATGTTGAGTATGTTAGCATAGTAAAAAAAAACAATTCGATAATTTTGACCACAATAAAATCTGAATATGTTGCAGATACTCATCCTTGTACTAAATTTTATTGGATGAATGTTTAGAATGAATATTTTATTGTAAATGTTTTTAAAACATTGAAGATACTTTGTGATAATCAGAGTGCAATTGTTCATTCTAGGAATTATATCCAACATTCAAGATCTAAACACATTGATATAAAATTTCACTCCATGAAAGAGAAATTTACCACTGGAGATGTTTTTCTCAAATACACATCAATAATGTATCATATTGTAGATATATTTAAAAAAGATATTTTGAAGGAATGTTTTATCCAATTTAGGCTGCAACTCCTTGTAAAGCCTTCTCCCAGGCCTTCCTAAACCTTAGAAGAAACGACACCCACTGTGCTTTAGATTATCTTGAAAAAAGGGGAGAGTCAGTAACAACATATAATTTGTAATAGGATTTTACATAGCTTTTATTTATGAATTTGAAGCTATAGATATCATATAATGTGGGAGAGAAAAAAGAAAAATGAGAGTGAAAAAGAAAAGTGGGAAAAATAAAGATAAAAGTAAATGGGGATTTTTAGTATGTGTGTTTATATTTACATGACTGAAAAGTTTTCTCTCTACGAGGAGATTTAATCATTAAAAAACATATTCTTTTATAGTAGTGTGGTGTCAGGACACTCTCTTTTGAAAAAGGCTATGTTTTGATAAAATTCAAAACGTATGTTGAGGAAAAATTCTTAGAGTTGGAATAGTTGTTAACAGAGGTTTTCAATAAATCAAAATGGGAAGATTGAATAACCTTTTAGGAATTTCATTTTAACAATGTTTTTTATTTTTTGAAGACTAATAGTTATAATAAAGAATGATATTGATATATAGGAAGATGATGTTGGTGGTTTCTAGAATTTTTTCTATATTGCTGAGAAAGAATGAAGTTTCTATATTTATGGATGTATTGGATCTTAATGGAGGTTACTAAGTTTAAATGATGTTGCTGAGTTTAAGGATATTTACTAGTTTAAATAATTTTTCTATTTTTGAAAGAAGTTTCTGAGTTTTTGGAAGTTGATGACTTTAAAGGATGTTTCTGAGTTTTAAAGAAGTTGTAATGATTACGGAAGTTGTGGATTTTGAATGAAGTTGCTGAGTTTAAATTATGTTACTCAAATCCATTTTGTTGCTAAATGAATCATGAAAAAAGAAGTCATTGTAGAGTTAAAAGTTAAAATTTTTCTCAAACATTCTAAAAAATATAAGATGATGAATTTCCTATCAGAATGTTCTAAAATTTATTAAATGTTACCTGATAAAAGATGTTGATGAAATGGTGAGGATTTTTGAATATATTCACTAGAAAAATTTGGTGAAAAATCAGATCTAGAATTCTGAGAAACATTCAGGAAAAAATCATATCCAAAATTCTAATAAATCTTTTAGAGAAAATCAGATATAGAATTATGATCTAAATTATTAGAAGAATCAGATTTAGAATTATTTGCAACATTCTGTAAAAAATGTGATCCAGAATTTGGAGAATCATTGTAGAAAAATCTCACAGAAAATTATGAACAACATTCTAAGAAAGTAAAATCTGGAATTATGAGAAATATAGAACCTAATTAATGAGAAATTAGGAACCAAATTTCAAAAAAATTCAGAACCACAATTATAGAAAATTAGAACCTTGATTTCTGACCAATTCAAAATAATAATTTCAAGCAATTAAGAACCATATTTCTGAGCAATTTGGAACCTAATTTCTGAATAATTTAGAACAACATTTTTGAACAATTCAGAACCTGATTTTTGAGCAATTCATAACCTCATTTCTACGTAATTCAAAACCCAGTTTCCGAGAACATAAAAACATGATTTCTGACTAATTTAAAAACCTGATTTATGAACAAATTGGAACTGTATTTCTAAGAAATTTGGAACCTTATTTATGAGAAATTCAGAACCTAATTTCTATGTAATTATGAGCATGATTTTTGGGATATTCAAAACTAGATTTCTAATCCATTCTAAAGCAGATTTCTAAACCATTCAAAACCTGATTTCCAAACTATTTGGAAACTGATTTTGAAAAAACTGAGCCACATTTTAGAGCATGTTTCTGAAAAAATGAACCACATTTTAGGTCATGTTTCTACGAAAAAATGAACCACATTTTTTGGAATTTTTATGAGAAAATCAAAACAACATTTTTGAGTGTGCTTTTGGAAAAATAGAATCAAGATTTATCATTATCTTACCTGAATTTCAATATTGCATAAAACATGTAGAAATTTATGGAGGTTTTAAGAAGTCGAATATTGAATATTTAATGGGTTATATTTTCATAAATTTTTGAAATTTGAGTAAATGAGAATGATTTTCATGTTTCCCACCCTTGTTTTATGACATTCTTTTAATAAAGTGATCAGATCATTCGCTCATTTGTAACATTCACACGGGTAGAAATGGTGGAGTGATAGAGAATTAAATTTGAAAGGTTCCAACCATATTGGAGATTTTTCCATTAAGTTTTTAAGGAAAGTAAAAAATCCAAACCATCCTTACCGTATAAAGAAGATCATACTTAGCCAAATCGGAATGAGGATTTAGTCTGATCATTTTTGGAGAAGATTCAAAAATGTTTTTATTCTTGTGTTTTACTCAAATTTTCTTTAAGAAAAAAATAATAACTAATTTGAGTCACTATAATCATTCTTATCAGGAAATATAAGGTGTGTAATGGGAGTTTAAACATGTTAGATTCACTTTTTCATTGTAGTGGATGTTAATATTCCCACAGGAGTGGCTAGGGAAATGACGTTTGTTCTCACATTGAGGTTGAACCTTGTAAATCATGTTTAACTTACATGATTTACTATTTTGACACGTTCAAGTGTATGTTAAAGGTTGACGAAGAAAAAAATATCAACAATTTATAGGGGTAATGTTTGTTAAAGTTTCGAAACATATAAAAATTGAACAATTGATTCGACCCCCCTTCACAGTTGTTATTCGATCATTGGATCTTTACACAATAATGCATAATCCTTGGTATTCTACTAGTCAATTAACTACATGAACATTCAATTAATAGTATAATAATGAGGGAATGCATAATATGGGACATCATAACCATGCCATAATGGCCTTGATCCAAGACCATATATATCGATTTTTTCAAGGCATTATGCTAGGACCATAGTATCTCTCATGAGACCTACCAACACACCTAGGGGCTAAAGAGGGCCTCACCCAACAACTATTATGTCAAATTTAGTCCTCTTATAAAAGTGGATAAACATAAACAATATATACATTCATATTGAAACTAATATATGAAATGTAAATAACCTTCCTCATTAATTAAACATAAACACTAACCATATGAAGTAAATTGGTGAATATTATCAAGATAGACATTCAACATTAAAACTAATCAAGAAACACACAAATAACATATTAAAAATGATATCATAAGATATAAAACTATATTAAATACATGAATCATTTATTTATGTTGACATAAATAAATATTCTTTTAAATGATACCATTAAGAAATTCTTAAAGAAATAATCGTAAAACATACCAAAGTGTCCAATACCATCGTAAAACATTCAAATTAAAATTCCCTAGAATATCATGAAAATAAGGGGTCTTTTTATATGTTATAAAAAATGGTGAAACATACACCCCATGATAGAAATAAGTTGTGATAAAGGCATATATCTCATAAATGATAAGGCGAGGTGATAAAAAACCTATTTTACTTTGAAAAAGATAGTTATTTTGGAAAATCAAATGGATTTGTAAAAAATAATTTTTTAAACATGTATATCCTAGAAAATAAAATGGAATGATATTGAGAATACATTTTAGGAATAAATTATCTCCCACATAAATGAAATCATGTAAAATTCATTTTTAAAGAAGCTTTATAATTAAAACATTTTTTTGCTATTTAAGGAATTCATTAATGAAATTTTAAAGTGAAAAAGAATGTTTTCTTTTAAAAAAAAATTAAATTAACCAAAATATATTTTTCATGATTAAATTTATGATATTATAAAGATAAATTTTTCTTAAAACAAATTATAGTTTGAACTTCAAAATAGGAAGGAATTTGAGAAGTTCCTTGAACCGGGTTTGCATTTCGGATAAATTTTTAAAAGATTGTTTTAAATCTTATAAATACCCAAAAAATTATAGATGTATTCTGATTATTAAAAATATATAGAATGGTCACACAGAATTTATGCTGTGTACATAGGAATAAATATTAATTTCATTTTGGTGAGCAGGGAATAAGAACAACCTGAATAAAACTGGAGTTCCGGGATGAAAATGCATACAACATTGTAATCAATTCAATTGTACACATCAAAATTAATAATAATAAAATGATACATTTAATATAATAAACAGAAATATATTCATGATATGAATCATCAATATGTATTATACATACACCATAAATAGGTAATAGTAGTGAGTACAAAATATCTCACAAAATGGAAGTAGATGAAGAAACCCTTACTTTAAGTCTGAAGGTGTTCTCCACATGATCTAAAATACCTAAATAATCAAATTTAAGTTAATTAATTAATTATACTGGAACTTCTTATTCTATTAATTTATTTATTATTTGATTTTTAAGTTCATTAATGGCCTTTTTGATGGTTTAAGAGGTTTAATCTCCTTGTTCGGGCCTGTTTGTTTCATGATCAGTATACTTATATACATGAATTAAGAATCATTTAAAATGAGAATGGTTGTCCAGAATTGATGTTATATGTTATTATTGAAATTACAGATGGTTAAATGATTTTAAATTTCAATTTTATAATTAGAGCAGAGAGGAATCTCCATATAAATTATTTAATGTTACCTGTTTGGGTTAATTGACAGTTTTTGAACACAACGAACTCCTATTACTTTACAAATCAAAACCATGTGTACAAAAATATTCTAGATCCATATAGAAGACATAATACATATATTATAGTCTCTTGTGACCATAATAAAGGTTTCATTAATATAATTTAAGGTAATAATAGAAATTAAAAACCTATCGTTCTTGAATGTGGTAAACTAGCACATCTCGGATGGTGTTTCTACTACTAGAATAAAAAATGGTAAAGGAGATATGATATTAACTGATTACATCATCAACATAGAAAAATTAAAGCACATATAAGGTACATGAATTTTCATAACATTTGTATGAGGATATGTAGGTATATAAATGAAAATAACAGAACACAAAATAAATGAAATGAGAAGAGGATTTTACATCTTGAAGTTATCTTCCTTGAGAGCCTCTTTAGTTTATATGTTTTGGTCTTTTTATGAGAATATGGGCTGATGGATGTGTTGTAGGAGATTGTTAGTGCATTTAAGCCTAATTTAGACAAGGAAAAAGGTTTTAGAGGAGTGAAGTGAAGAGCGAGTAATGGGGTGGGGTGTTATACATGAGGAGATGAGTGAATTTTGAATATTTAATTCATTATATAATTATTCTCCTGACGAAAGGGAACAATGTTTGATTATTTCAACTAAACATAGTAATAAGTGCCTGATATTTCTAAAGAATTTCCCTTTACATCATCCATGACTATATCATGATGCATAAATTCATTTATTTCACGTATTTCCTAAAATATCGAATTTCACTGTTCACATAAAATCATGCATTTAAGAAAAATACAAAAAAATTCATCCTAACCATTTTTTAGATGAGTATAATTCAAAATTTAACTCCATTTTTTCAAAATAATTCTATAAATAGTTGAATTTTAATTTTTAAATTAAAACGTTAATTAATTTAAAAATACATATTATTAATTTAAAACTGATTTTATAATATGTTTGTAAATTAACTAAGGTCTCATAAAATAATCCTGAAATCATAGTAAAATAAAATATTTATTTTGGAATAAATTTTATGAAAATTATTTTTATTTTAAATCAATTTATTTATATAAAATTGAAATTAAATATTAATTACGCACAAAAATACCAACACTTAATTATTTTTTAAAAACATTCAGTCTCATTTATGGGGTGCCTAATTTTTATTTATACATTAATGGGTGAGGTTAATATTCATTAGAGTACATTTTTATTACTAAGGGTCATGTTACTGCTCATAAGTGTACATTACTATTCATAAGTGTCATGTTACTATTCATAAGGGTTAATTGTTCTTAAAGAATACATTTTAAACTAATGTGAGTCAATATAATCATTCCAATTGGGAGGTAAAAGGTATCTGACATGATTTTAAATATGTTTTATTCAATTTTTTGTAATATTGAATTTTTATAGACACATGGGAGTGGCTATGGAAAGGACATAGGTTTTCACATTGAGGTCGAACCTTGTAAATCGTGCATGCCTTAAATGATTTACCATTATTTCATGTTTATGAATTTTTTAAAGGTTGATATGGAATAAAATCATAAACAGTTGTAGGAGTTATGATTCTATTTTTTTTGAAACATATAAAATGTGAACAATAGTTTTAACACCCCTTCCAAGTTGTTATTCGATTCGTGGAACTTCAAGTGGAATCAGAGTGAGGTTCCCTTGTTTAATCCATACCATGGAGAATATCAATTCTATCACTAGTAGAGTAATTCCTATATTCATTGTCATGAATTATTATGGATGAAAAAAACATGATGATTCCTTATCTCCTATCTCTTGGCCTTGAAGTTGTTGATGTTGCTACTATTAGTTTTCCACCTATAGACAAAGATGCTCCTATGACGTTCACTGATAAGAGAAATATATATGTTGATGGAAATGATTGAAATTCTCTTCTCATGTCCTTACTATAAATGTTTATTATAATGTGATGAGTCACAAATCCACAAAAATCTTGTGAGACAAGCTGGAAAGTGATTTCAACAGATTTACAAAAGTCATGGAGGCCGAGCTAAAAATATAGCATAGTAAGTATAATTACATTTGAATTAGAGATGATGAAACAATTGATGAATTTTTCACTATATTTAGTGAAATTGTGTGCATCATCATAGTATTTAGAGATGTCTTGGAGGATTCTACAATTGTGATGAAAATTATGAGAAACTTTCCAGACATGCTTGATTCTATATTACTTACCTTAGAAGATAAAGATGATTTAACTCTTAATGAATTCCTTAACATTATAATTTGTTATAAAATGGGAAAATATACAATCATTAAGAAGAAAATGAATGATGAAATAGATTCTAAAGCTATACAAAATATGAAAATACTTGAATCTGATGAAGTCGATCATTGTGAATTTTATGACAAGGAAGGTGATGAGGTAAATAAAAAAATAACATCTCTTATATCTAAGAACTATCGAAGAGGAAGAGGAAGGTAGGGAGTAAAACTTCCTCTAAAATGTTTCCAGTGTTGGGGAATCATACTATTTTCTATAAATATCCCCAAGAATAAATTTGGTGTTTATTGAGAAAATTCTGATGAAAAACAGTGATGGAAGATGTGGAACATAAATTTGGAAAAAGATAATCCTTCAAACAAATTCTAGAAGAAATAATTCACAAAGAAGAGAAATATGTTGAGAAAGAAGGTTGAATCAGACTCAACTAAAAATTATTCCTATAAAGAAAAAAACTAAAAAAAATTAGAACCTTTATATAAAATGATTAGAAAACAAAAGACTCATCCGAGAGTGAAGACGGTGGTAAATAATTTTATAGAGAGTATCATCTCAGAACCAATCATCTATCATGTTTTGAGAAAAAAAAATATATCAAGAAAAAATTAGATAAATGAAGAAAGATCATGAAGAAGTTTCTGATGGAAGAAAAAATGTCATAAATTAGGAATATGAATAAATTTTGGATATTCTAAGCTATAAACATAGAAATACATAACAAGGAATGTTGATTAATTATCTTACCAAGATGCTATAATATAAAGAATATGAAGTCAATAATTTCTAATCAAATCATATTGAGTAAAAAAATACACTATATAGGATGAATGAAATCTTCAAAAAAGATACAGAAGTAAAAGATAAGACCTAAAAAATAGATGTGAATTCTCATTTCGAGAATCAGGTGAAATCATATCATACTAAAAATAATGTTTCATCTGATTCTTCTTGCATTTCATTTCTTGGAAGATGTTTTGGGAAATCTTGGGTGAAAAAAGGCTATGAGAAACCTATAAAAAATCGAATCCCCACATGAAGTAAAATATGGTCCATGTCTTGAGAATGTTAGGGATGAAATAAGATACCAACAACAAAAAAGTTTTTGTAGAGAAAGATGATTCTTTAATAGAAAATAAACAATTGATGGATATTGATGGTGGTGTAGAATCTACAGGAATTGAGCTTATAATTTTTGGCACAATTTATCTCTACCTAGAAGATGGTTTGAGAAAATATATTTAAATTGTGAAAGAGGAATGAGTAACATTCCCCCCTCACAAAAAGTTTAAAAGGTAAATTCTGAGGATGTCCGTAACCTTCCAAAATAGAATCAATTTGAATGTATGGGTGAAGTTATTGGAAGATGTGATCAGTCTAGTAATTACTCTAAAATATTTTCGATACTCCTTCCAGAACAACTTTATTATGATAATAGAGAAATGAAATCTGAATATAAGAAGGTTGATGAGAGATATATGATTGTTGAGACAGCTTTGAAAGAAACTAATAGTACGAAACCATGGATTATGGATAGTCTTTGTTCTTAGAATATGTCAGGTGATATAAAAATCTTGTAACATGTTTAAAATCATGATTGAGGAGTGATTAATTTTGGAAATGATTGTTCTTTAAAAATTAAAGGAATCAGAATGGTAGAGCTTGAATCAGAGAAACTAAAATATGTTGAAGTCTTTCTTATATATGGGATAATACATAACATACAAAGTGTATGCAACATTATGATAATGAAAAATATGTAATATTTAGAATGGATTCATGTATCATCAAAAGTGTGGAAAATGGTAAATTCATTACAAATATATAATGTACCATTAGGAATATATTTCAAATTGGATAATCCAATAACTCTTTCTATTTGAGTGTTGAATATGAAAACAAGTTGTGGAATCGAAGACTTTTCCACCTTGGGAATAAGAACATGAATACAATTTCTAATGTTGATGTTTTTTTGGAATTTATTGGAATAGAAAAGAAGAGATGAAGATGTTTTTATTACTTTCTAGAAATGAAAGATAAGTAACAAAAGTGGTAGAAGACTTGAGATTAAATATAGCAAACAACATGAGATTTTTTATTATAATCTATTTTGAATGAAGATTCATCAGTCAATAAAAGGTGAATTATAATTTAAAAAATTTATTGATGACTTCAATCATATGACAAAAAACCATGTTCATGTAGCACAAGTCAAAGGCTATTGAAATTGTCAAATTCATCAGAAAATCTGTTGAGAAATAATTGGGGATTTCCATTCAAAATGCCAAGAACACATAATGGTACTAAAATCACAAATAATACTTTTAAATTATATCTAATAAATTTTGGTATCAAAAATCAGTATATTTACTCCTATACATGACAAAAAAATGGAGTAGTAGAAATAATGAATAGGAGCTAAGTGTAAATGGGATAAAGTATGTTACCAGAATACAATCTTTCAAAATCCCTTTAGAGAGAAGATGTTAGTATTGTAATACATGTTCAAAAAAGAAAATTGTTTTGACAGGAAAACAACATTACTACTTATGAAATGTTGTATTACAAAAATCCATCATTAAAATAATTCAAGGTCTTAGGAAGTCTATGGATTTTTAATGAAAAAAATCCAGATTTTGGAATGTTTGATGAGAATGATGAGGAAGGTACATTCACAGGTTATTCAAAAAACTTGAGAAGTTACAAGTGTTGGAATAATTTTTTTTAAAAATATTGTGGATTCAAATAATTTGAAGGTAATTTAAAATCAATTCCCCTTAACAAAATATTTTGAGAATGCTGATGATGAAACATTAGAGATATCCAATACTAGTGAATGTTATCCAAAAAAACACATCACAATTTAGATTAGACATGTGGTGAAGAAAGTGATACAGGGGAAGAAACCATATTATTTCCTACCATACAAGATTTGGTTGAATCTGAAACCATTATTAGGTATCAAAATGATCTATTTCATACAAGAAGAAAGATTAGATTTGAAAATCAGATTTTACTTATCACAAAAGTTGAACTAGAATTGGTTTTAGAGGCTATTCAACATAATGAAAGGGTAGATTCTATGAATTATTTGTTGGATCATATTGAGAAGAATGAATCATGGGATCTTATTCTATGTCCAACAAATAAAAATTTTATCAGAACCATGTGGGTTTAGAGAAATAAATTAAATGAACATGGAGATGTTTCCAGAAACAAAGCAATATTTGTTTGTTAAGGATATTCATAGGTGGAATGTGGGGATGATGATGAACCCCTTTCCCCCTTTGAAAGGATATAAACTATTTTAATGTTTCTTGTAGTGTTTTCCCATTGAAAATGAAAAGTTATCAGATTGATTTATTGTTAGATTTGTTAAATGGTGAGAATGAGGAAGATGTTTACTATGAAAAACATTGTGGGATTTTACCTGATGAGGATGAAACGAACGTTTATAAATTGAAGAAATATTTTTAGGTGATAAAACGAGCTCCACGTTCTTAGTATTCGAAGATAGATAATTTTTTGAAATTGATGAAATTTTCTAAATTAAAATTTGATAACCACTTGAATGTGAAAAAAGTTTGACTCCAAAACATTAATTTTAATTGTTTATGTGGATGAGATAATTTATCGCTGGTGATGATGAAAAGGTTTGTGAAGAGTTTGCTAAAGATATGAATAAGAACATTGAAATTTCAATGTTAGGGGAATTATCTTTCTTCAATTGCTTAAATTATCCAAAAAAATAATGTTACATTTTCTTATCTCATGAAAACTATATCATGTAATGGTTAAATATGTTTATAAAAATAGAATCAAATGATGTTTAAACTCCTATTTCATTGATCACCATTTTTATCAATGGTGGATCTAGAATAAGATTTAATCATAAATATTTTTTGATGTTTATAGGAAGTGTTCTTTACCATACAACTTCATGGCCTAATATTTTCTATGAATTGACATTATTTTCCACATATTAATGTATTTCGAAAGAATCGCATATGTTAGGAAGAAAGAGGATTCTTAGATTTGTCAAATGAAATACTTTATATGTGTTTTTACACAAAATAAATGGTGAGTTAAATGTTCATGGTTACATTGATGCATATTTGAATGGTTATTGTAATGATATAGAATCAATATTAGGAGGAACATTTTTTTAAGTTGAATGTTCAGTGAGTTCGCTTAGTAAGAAAAAACATTTGGTAATTTTGAGAACAATCAAATCTGAATATGTTCCAGATGATCAACCATGTACTAAAATGTTGTGGATGAATGTTCAGTTGGAGGATTTGACTATAAATGTATCTAAACCATTGAAGATAATTTTTGATAACAAAAGTGTAATTGTTAATTATAATAATTTTATACAACACTCAATATAAAAACACATTGATATAAAATTTCTCTTTAAAACATAAATTTCATACTGGATATGTTTTTATGGATTACACGTCAACAATTTCTACAATTGTATATATCATTACAAAATAAATTTCAAAGGAATGATTGATCAAATTTTGGTTGTAAATCTTTGTTCATACTCCTACTATGTCTTCTTTAACCTCATAAGGAACAACTCCCCTAGTGATTTGGATTATTTTGACAATGGGGGAGAGTAAGAAACAACCTTTTAATTTGTAATGCATTTTTACATTACCTTATTTTATGAATATGAATCTATGATTATTATATAATGGGGGAGAGAAAAACGAAAAACCATAGATAAAAAGAAAATTGAGGAAAATAATGATAAAAGTAAAGGGGGAGTTTATCTTTACATGGAAGAAAAATATTCTTTCCACCAAGGTATTGAAATCCTTAAAAAAATTATTTATCTAGGGGTGTGGTGTGAGGAATGTGTCCTTTTAGAAGGAATATGTTCTGATAAAAGTAAAAAAATTGAGTTGAGTAAAAATTCTAAGAGTTGGAAAAGTTATTAACAATGGTTGTCAACAAATCCAAAGGGGGAGATTGAAGAAACATTGTGTTGTTTTGTTTTAACAATGATTTTTATCTGTGGACAAATAACTTTTTTGATTAATATTTATTTTGATATACAAGATGTTGAGCTTGATGGTTTCTAGAATCTTTTCATTGTATCTAATAAAGAATGATGTTTTTGAGTTTACAAAAGTTGTGAAGCTTAAATTATGTTGTTGAGATTGAAAGATGTTGATGAGTTTAAGGATGTTACTGAGTTTAAAGGAAGTTTATATGTTTGAAGGATGTTTCTAAGTTTAAGTAATTTGCAGAGTTTAAATGAAGTTTTGGATTTTGAAGGAAGTTTCAGTATTTACGTAAACTACTGAGTTTTAAAGATATTGTTATGTTTGAAGGATGTTAGTGAAATCCTTTTTGTTTCTAAATGAATATTTAAAATAGTTGTTGTTGAAGAGTCATAATTTAGAAAGATTCTCAAAAATTGTAATCAATATCGGGTGATGCTTTTCAGATCATAAATTTCTCAAAAATCATGACAATTTATATGAACAAATATGTTGATGAAATGTTGAAGGGGTTAGAATACATTCACTGAGAAATATTTGGAGAAAAATCCGATACAAAATTCTATGAAACATTTAGGGAAAAATATAATAATGTACTCTATGAAAAATTCTGGGAAAAATATGATAAAGAAATATGGGAATAATTCACGGAAGAATCTTGAGAAATATTCTATAAAAATAGAATACAAAATTCTAAGCATCATTCTGAGAAAATCAAATCCTGTTTTTTGAGTAATTCAGAACCTAATTTATAAACAATTAAGATCATAATTTTTGAATAATTCAGAACCTGATTTCAATCAAATTCAGACCCCGATTTCGGATCAATTTATAAGATGATTCTTAAGCAATTCCAAACCTGATTTCTAAGCCATTTGGAACTTATTCTATGAACAATTCATAAACTGATTTCTAAACAATTAGGTATCTGATTTTTGAGAAATTTAGAACCCAATTTCTAAGTTGTTTGGAACCCATTTTCTTAGTAATTAAAAACCTGATTTCTACGAAATTAATGACATGATTTCTGAAAAATTTGAAACTATAATTCTGAGAAAGTGGGAAAATGATTTATAAGCAATTCAGAACATGATTTCTGAGTAATTCAGATTCAGATTTATGGGAAATTCATAACCTAATTTCTAAAAAATTTAGAACCTGGTATTGTAAAAATTTATAATTTTATTTTTGAATAAACTGAACCACGTTTCTGAGTATGATTCTTGATAAAAACAAAACCACATTTCAAGGCATTTTTCTAAGAAAAACTGAACCACATTTCAGAGAATGTTTCAGAGAAATTTTGAACCACATTTCTGAGCATGATTTAGGAAAAATCATAACCAAGATTCATCACTATCAAACCCGAATTTCAACATTTAATAAATCCTAGATAAATTTAATGATGTTTTAAGAAGTCAATTATTTATTATTAAATTCCAAAGATTTTCTTATTTATTGATATTTGAGGAATCATGAAATATTTTCACATTTCTTACCATTGTTTTATGAGTTTCATATAAATATATGCTCAGATCATTTGATCATTTGTTACATTTATACAGATAGAAAAGGTGAATAACATGATAATTAAATGTGAATGTTTTGAACCAGATTTTAGTGGTTTTATTTGAGTGTTTAATAAAGGAAAAAATAGGAACTATCTTTACCACACTGAGAAGACCAGACTTATCCAAATCAGACTAAGGATTTATTCTGAGAATTTGTAGAGTAGATTCAACAAATATTTTATACATGTGTTTGGATAAAATTTTATTTAATAAAAAATTTTAAACTAAAATAAGTTATTATAATAATTCCTACAGGTATATATGAGGTGTCTAATTGGAGTTGTCACAATTTGAATTCACTTTTTCATTATAGTGTATTTTTATAGACCGACGAGAGTGGATAAGATAAGGACGAAGGTTATCACATTTAGGTCGAACCGTGTAAATATTTTGTAATTTACATGATTTAATAATCTTTAATGATTAATTATTTGTTAAAGTTAGATATGGAAATAAATATCAATAGGTTGTGTGGGTTACGTTTCTTAATTTTTTGAAAATTATTTAAAGTGAACAACTGAATCCACCCCCCCTTCTCTGTTGATTTTCAATTCATGAAACATTACATAATTAAACGTAATCATGTGGATACTAATCATCAAATAATGAATTCAAATTTAATTTAATAGTATCATAATTATGTAATGAATAATGTGGGACATCATAATCATACTGTGAAGGCCTCATGATAAGACCATAAATATCCATTTTGTCAAGGCCTCATGCCAGAACCAGAGTTTCTCTAATGATATTTACTAACACACTAAGGGGATATAGAGGGACCAAACCAAAACTTACTATTTCAAATTAATTCCTCTTATGAATGGGGAAAAACATAAACAACATATACATTAATATTGAAACTAACATATGAAATGTAAATAACTTTCCTCATACATTAAACATAAACAGTAACATTTCAATGTAAATTTGTGAATGGTATCAAGATAGAACATCCACATTTAATATAATCAAAAACCCATCAAAAACATATTCTAGATGATATAATAATATATAAAACATTATTAAACACAAGATTCATTAATGAAGGTTGACATAAATAAAGACACTTTTAAATTAGACCATTCTGAAATTCTTGAAGAAATATTCTTTTGAAATTTGAATGTCTCCAATACCGCCATGAAACATTCAAATCATAATTCCATAAAATATCATGAGAATAAGGATTATCTTTATAAGATATACCAATAGTTAGTACATACACCATATGAAATAAATAAGTGTGGAACAAGGTATATATCTCCAAAAAGTTAAGGCAAGGTGCGAAAAATCAATTTTACTTTGAAAGGAGGAGTTATTTTCGAAAAAAATATGTATTTGCCATAAATCTTGTTTTAAACATGAATATACCAGAAAATAAAATTTAATGACATTGAGATGACACTTTAGGAATAAATTATGTCCCACTTATGTGAAATCACATAAAAACATTTTTAAGGAAGATTTAGAATAAAAACATTTTTGTGCAGATTAAGGAATTAATTAAAGAGATTTTAATGTGAAAAGGCATGTTATCTTATATAAAATAAGAAATGAACCAAATTATATTTTTCATGTTAAAATGTATTATTTTATAATGATAAATTTCGATTAAAACAGATTATGGTTATAACTTCAAAATAGGTAGGAATTTGAGATGTTCCTTGAACTGGGTTTCCATTTCGGAATAATTTTTGAAATATTATTTTAAAACATGTAAATACCCATAATATAAAGATGTATTACTATTTTTAAAAATATATAAAATGTTCACACAGAATTTATGTTGAGTACATAAGAATAATTATTAATTTAATTGTGGTGAGTATAGAATAAGATCAACCCAAATGAAAATAGATATTTGGGTTGGAAATACGTACAATTTTTTATTCAATTGAATTGTACACTCCAAAATTAATAATAATAAATTGATACAATGAATATCATGAAAATAAATAGATTCATGATACGAAAGATCATTGTGTAGTATACATAAATCATACATAGGTAATAGTAGTGAATAAAAAATATGTCACAAAAATGGATGTAGATGAAGAAACCCTTACAGTAAGTCTTAAGGTGTTCTCCAATTGATATTAATGAACAGAATAATCATATGTAGGCTAATAAATTAATAATTCAAGAACCTCCCCTTCATATAATTCATTTATTATAACCATATTATGTTCATTCATGTCCTTTTTGATGGGTTAATAGTTTTAATTTCATTGTTTGGTCTCATTTATTTCTTCATCAGTATTGTTATATAAATGAACGGGGAATCCTATACAATGAAAATGGTTGTCCAGAAATGAATTTATATTATTTTATTTAAAATATACAAGGTTAAATGGTTGTAAATTTAATTTTGTTACTTTGAGTGAATATGAATCATTATATAAATTATTTAATGATAACCGTTTGAAATAATTGGTAGTTTTTGAACACAACGAACTCATTTTTCTTTAAAATTGAAACCTTGTGTAAAAAAAGATTCTAGAACAATAGATGAGACATACTACATACATTGAAGTATTTTTAAACAATAATAATGGTTTCATGGCCATAATTTATGTTGATAAGAGAAATTAAATACCCATCAATATTTAATGTGTAAAATAAGACATCTCAGATTGTGGTTTTACTACTAGCATTAAAGAAGGGTAAAGAAGAGATAAAAAAACATTATTAAATCATCATTGAAAAATTACAGCACTTTTATGGTATTGTAGTTTTCATAAAATTTTAATGAGGATATGTTGAGATATAAATGAAATGAAAGGAACTTTAAATAAGAGGAACAAGTAGAGGAATTTACCTCTTGATGTTATATTCCTTGAGAGAATCTTTAGGGTAGATGTTTTGGTCTTTTTATGAGACCATCAGATTTTGGATGTGTGGGATGAGATTGGGAGTATATTTGGGCAGAATTTAGAGATGGCACATGGTAGTAGATGAGTGAAGTGAAGAGGGTGTGGGGGGGGGGGGGGGTTATGGTGGAGGAGAGGAGTGATTTTTGAATATTTAATTCATTATTTATTTATAGTCCTCATGACAAGCAACAATGATTGATTATTTTGACAAAACAAAGTAATACATGACTTTTATTTAGAATAATATTTATATTTACGTCATCCATGACTATAGCGTGATGCATAAATTTATTTATTTAGGGCATTTCGTAAAATATCACTTTTCACTATTCACCAATAATTCATGTATTTCATAAAAATATAAATAATTCATCCTAACCATTTTCAATCTGTAGATTCAAAAAATGTACTCCATTTTCTCAAAATAATTATCTAAATAATAAAAGATTAATTTTAAAATAAAATCATTATTTAATTTAAAAATAATGATTTCTATTTTAAAATTAAATTTATAATACGGTAACAAATTAACTATGGTCTCATAAAATAATCCAAAAATCATAGGACTTTTAAATATTTATTTTGGAATACATTTTATGAAAACCAATTTTATTTCAATCAATTAATTTATTTAAAAATGATATTAAATATTTATAACTCATAAAAATAACACCACTTAATTATTTTGTTAAAAACCATCAATCTCATTTAAGAGGTGCCTAAATTTTACATATAATATAATTGGTGAGGTTAATTTTCATAATGGTACATTTCTATTCATAAGGGTCATGCTACATTTCATAAATACACTTTACTACTCATAAGGGTTGAGTTACTATTCATGAGGTTTCATTACTATTTATATGAGCTAAGTTACTATTCCTAAGGGTAAATTACTAGTCATAAGGGTAATATTACTATTTATAAGGTTACATTAGATTTCATCAAAATTATGTTTTTTCTATTGGACCATAAAACTCACCCTAAATGCAACCGTGTATGTCATATTTTTGAAATTGAAAACATAGAAGTGGAAAAATTATATTCATTGGCTAGGTTATAACAAAGTGTTTTTTTGTAGAGACTCATTGTTTTATGAATTAAATATTAAATTTATTTGAAAATACTTTTTGTGTAACATTAACTCCGCCTTACAAAAAAATTTCCTTGAAATTTTATATTTAACTTCAAAAGTCAATGGTTGGTACAAGAAACATTCATAATCAGAAACCGACATCATGAATACTGTTAAAATATCCTCTTAATAAGAGGGAAATGGAGATTCATCAGTTAAATAAAAACTACACATTCTAATCGGACAACACAATCATGGATTTTTAATAAAATATTCTTGTTATGATGGAAACTAATAGATAACATGATTAGATGATATATCATTACCAAAAAATCATAAACAAGAGTTATGAAAATATTAATTGATATCATGAAAAAAATGAAAATAGGATAGCATTTTTGTATCAGAATCATATCATAGATTTTAAGAATTATTCCACTCTATAAGTGTAAAAATATATATATCTATTTTATAAACACAATCTTATACTTTGTGTGCCTTGAACTATATATACATCACCTCTTAGTAGAGGTTTCATCAAGTGGTGACATGAAACTCTAAATCATCATTGAATGATCAACGTAAACTAATGATTAAATGGTTTAACATTCCAAAAGATGATGATCCAATACATTAGAATAATTCTCATATTTATCCCTAAAAGATCTGTGTACATGGGGTCCTTAGAAATCCTCATTTTGATTATAACTCCTTGATCTATCCTTCTCAATGCATCTGCTATGTTATTTTCCATTAATCAACATGAATAATCCTTATATATCCACATTCCAAAGATGTGAATATCTTCATCATGTTTACTATTGAAATATTGTAATAACTCAAATTATAAGAAAACCATATTGGAAAAAATGAATTCATCCTTAAAAATTCTATTGGATATAATCTTTATATAAAAAAATGTTGTAAACTCCATCAATGGTAGCATAGACCACTTGTCAACAAGTATCTAATCTGTTTTTTAGTAGTCATACTTATCCAAATCAATCATTTTCCTATCATTTTCTTAATAATGAGGAATATATTTATAATTGTATTTCCATAAACCATATACTTTCCCAAGATATTATCATTCTAATGAGTCACATATTTTTGTTATAATTCATCATAAAACCTCATCTTATTGATGAAATTTTACTACAGTATAACCCTCATACATTTCATAATTCTTTTGACTAGTACATTGCTGATAAAATATTCATATTAAATTATTCTTGTCAAGGAATATAAATCATCCTACTTTATCTGAGGCAATATCATGAAATGATCATTATCTAGTATCATAATTTAGGGAATATTAATTTTACACTTGGGGCATTGATTCTCATAGTGTCTCATCTCTTTGTAGATGACGAACTGTATACTGTAAAAAAATTTATTACACTTTAAATCACGAAATTGGTGCCTTTTTCTCAACACATCTAACAAACTTCCATTCCCTTCAAGCATTTACCGGGGAGATTCATTCCATAGTATTCACTTGTGGGAAAACCATTCTCTCCCTTCACCCCTTTATTAATGTTATTCTCTAACATATTCTTTTTATTTTTCATCCCTTTGAAGCAAAATCACTCTAAGAGTTCTTTACATACCTAGTTAACACATGATACTATTTCCTCAAATTAAGATGATACATTAGAGAATATCTTCCAATGAAATGATAGATTATGACCATTAATACTATTCTCCTTATTACACATTGCATCATGTGTATTGGTAAATTTCTCATTCCTTCTATTAGGATCAATTACTAATTAATACTATATAATATTTTAGCCAATAAAATTATGAGCTCTTTATAACTATAAACATACTATAAATTAATGATTTATAAGTCTTAGAACAATATACTTTCATTGCATTGGAGGCCTAAATCCTTTATAATGGTGGGAAATGAAAATGGGAATTATCTTATGCATATCTCCCAGGTGTGTCAAACCTGGTGTGGACTAAGGTCTATTATCATGTACCAGGATACCCCAGGTCAAGACAGAAACTCATTATTGGAGTTGTAAAACGTTAGGACATATGTTCCAGAACCATTTCAACATGTTGTATTCTAACATGGATGTATTTTCTAGAAAGACACACGTCATCTCTTCCTTAAAAAATTCAATGTTGTTAATCAATACATATTCTCAAATACTAGATTACGGTTTTTCTCTCCAATTAACATTTTCTAAATCTAGTTTCCATGTTTTCTAATAAACTCTCTTTGATTCCAACTATAACACACATACCCCAGTTTCCCAGAGATGATACATTATTTCATTACATTGGAATGCATAAAAAAAGATATATCCCAAAGGGCCTAGTAGTTTAGTATTTTTGGAAAACTAGTTACATACATAGGTCAAACATTACAACATTATAATAAATACTACATATATGTTTTATTGGGAACATCCATAACTCTATTTTTATCACTATAAGTCATTCATAATATTCTTCTTCATGTCCTGAGAAAATAAAACATTAGAAAGGGGTGAGCTTAGATTCCTAGTAATGGTGTCTAATACAGTGAAATATATCATAAACATAAACATTAGGCATGGTGAATAACTAAAAACACTTACCTTTAAAAATAAACATGAACACATTATAGTAGGAATAAGAGCCAAATAAATAATTTCATAATAAATCATAATATTGGGTTAACTACTAGTCAAATAAAAACATGAACATTCAATTACTAGTTTCATAATAAGGGAATTCATAATGTAGCACATCATAACCATACCATCAAGGAGTCGTGCAAAGACCATAACTATTCACTTTTTCAAGGCCTCATGCCAAGACCATAATTTGTCTCATGAGTTATACTGATGCAATGAGGGGATACAACGGGCCCCTCCCAACACATACTAAGTCTAAGGAATTACTATTATGAATGGGGAAAACATAAACAACCTATGCATTCATATTGAAACAAACATTTGTAAAGACAATAACATTCCTTATAAATTAAAAATAAACACTAACCATTCGATGTAAATTGATGAATGGTAAAAAGATAAAACATCCACATTCAAACAAATCTAAAACCACTAAAAACATATTTTAGATGATATCATTACATATAACGTTCTATGAAATAAAATATTCATTAAAGTATGTTGACATAAATAAAGATATTTTTAAAGGAGACCATTGAAAAATTATTGGAGAAATAATATGTAATCATTCCAAAGTGTCCAATAACCCCTTCAAAAATTAAAATTATAATTCCATATAATATCATGAGAATAAGAAGACTCTTGATATGATAATACTAGGGGAATTACATACACCACATGCAATAAATATGTGGTGAGTAAGGTATATATCTTATAAAAGTTAATGTGAGGAGAGATACATTTATTTTACATTGGAAAGAAGAGTTCTTTTGTAAAATCATTTGTATTTTTCATAAATATGGTTTTTAACATGTATAACCCTGAAAACATTTGGTGACATTGAGATTAAATTTGAAGCATAAATGATGTCCCACTTATGTGAAATCATGTAAAAAGTGTTTTTAAGGAAGCTTTAGAATAAAAAAATTTTAGTGCGGTTTACAGAAATTATTAAAGATATTTTAAAGCACAAAGGCATGTTTTAATTCATTAAACCAAAAATGAACCAAAATATCATTTTCATGTTAAACTGTATTATTATATAAAGACAAATCTGGCTTATAAAGATTATATATTACTCTTCCAAATAGGTATGAATTCGAGACGTTCCATGAATCAGGCATTCTTTTCGGAAGAATTTTTGAATGAATATTTTAAAACACTCAAATCCCCATATAAAAGAAGGATTGTGATTGGTAAACATATCTAAAATATTAAAACATAATTATTTAGGAGTACATAAGAAAAAATAATAATTCAATTGAAATGAATAGGGAATAAGAGAAACTTGAATGAAAATGGTGGTTTGGGTAGAAAGAACATACAACTATGTAATCAATTGAATTTTATGCCCCAAAATTAATAATCATCAAATGAAACATTGAATATCAAGAAAATAAATATGTTCATGATATGAAACATCAATGGGAAGTATATATAAACCATACACATGTTATAGTAGTGAATAATGAATATCTCACAAAAATGGAAGTAGATGAAGAAACCATTACTTCATGTCCAATGGTGTTCTCCACTTGATCATAATGAACATAATAATCAAATTTAGTGTCACGACACACCACTTGGGGATCAATCCATGACTGCCTGAATCCCTCCATCCATAGGCCAGGGGATGATGAATAGAACTGGAAGGCGTATTCCCTAAATTGGGAAGAAATTTCCATTAAACCTGTACAAACACACGGTACGAGAGAACAACAAGAGAAATTGTGAAGTAAACTGCTGTAGTAAAAGAGTGCTGAAATTAAAAGGGGTCATAATACAAGCCCAACTATAATGTACAAGTAAAAGTGAAAAGCATAAAACAAATGAAAAGTACAAAAAGAGCTCTTGGATCATCCTCTAAGGGTCCTACCTGAAGGGTAGGTACATCTCACGATCAGTAGTACCTGTGTCATGTATCTCCAAATGGTCCACCTCTGATCACTATCCAATCCTAGCTCTATCATCCTCAATCATCATTGTACATCTTCTGTAGAATACACAACAAGGTGCGAGCATAGCCTGTGCAAGGGTGAGTATAACGATACTCAGTAGGGTCCCCAAGACCCCCGTAGGTCCCCATGAATTCCAAAAAGGAAATAACACAAAGCAAGACATCAACTCTACTTAGGTATATTCCCATAAATATACCCAAGTTATCAAGATATACTAATATCATACATGAGGGATGGATATAAAAAAGGTAACACCACAAAGGTAAAATTACCACCATGGTAACACCACAATGTTAACACTTTGAAAGTAAAATTAGCACACATGTAACACCACAATTATATCACCTAAAAGGTAAAAGTACCAAACATGTATCACCATGAAGATATCACCATTAAGGTAATGGTACCACATAGGTATCACCACAAATGTAGAAGCACCACACAGGTAGAAGCACCACACAGATAGAAGTACCACACAGGTAACACCACAAAGATCATAAGTAGACAACACAAGTCAGCTCACACTAGGTAAAAGATAAATTCGAATGTTTGGATGATTAGATGTATTGTTAGACCATCATCGAGAATCTCTACTATTGACCCACATAGGATTGAAGATAACCGACACCAGATATGAAGATGAACCACACCGGATCTGATGATGACCCGCACATGATCTATAGATTACCCACATAGGATTGGTAGATGTTGACCCACCCATGATACGAAGATGACCCACACAGGATCTGAAGAATCTTCAAGTACAACCAGCCACATGGTTCACGCACTAATCACACTTGATTCCAGGAGGATCCACTTCTCATGCAATAGGTCGACACTTCAACTACCTTGAAGTCCCAAAATGAAATATTCCAAATGAATTCCATGTCATAAGGGTAACAATTCAATAGATCTCATGTCAATCAGACACCCAGTCTGTATGTTATTAGCGTTTCCATTACGAGGGCCCAGATGGAATCCAGATATATTCAACCTAGATGTAATCCAACTATATCCAAAACTCAATTTGAGTATATCAAATGGACTATATCATTTCAAGGATTTCAGCGTTGTAGACAGTTCATCAATGGGACGACTGGTTCACAATATATGGCCAAAAAGGCATAACTCTATCTAGATAGGCCCGAGTCCGGTTCGACCTAGTTCGGGGCAACCCAACCCGGTCTGGGTCTAGCATTTTGTTAGATGCGATCAGCCATGGCAGGGCATTAAGGACCTAGCCCAAGAAATTTACATAATATTCAATTAAACGAATAATTCACATTGATGGTCTATTAAGGATTAGAGTTTTAGAGAATTAAGACATAACTATTACATCTCAAAAGATTACAAGGTAGTCACTTCTACACAGTTTCCATTTTTTTCATAAAATATAAACTCTTGAAAAAAAGAGTCATGTCTAGTTCCATGTTTTAGACATCATGACTTCTCTTTGATCCCATCATTGACCCTATTCTTTTTTATGTCATGTGAAAACATTTCTAAACTTGGGATGAGAATAAAAGGCTCAGTAAGGGTTATAAAATAATGAATGGAAACATTTGATCATAAATACATAAAAAACACGAACTCATTTACTTACCTCATAAAATCATAGGATTTATTAATGATGCATATAAATCATAAATCATAAAGGTAACATGTGGAATCTATATTATACTTACATTGTAGCTATCACAGCTACATAGGGAGTGACATTGGAATACCTATTAGAGTATATTCCCTAAAATCTATTAGGGGAAACATTCACATTTACCGCTGTTATATTACACAATGCATTGGAGATCGATCTCAGGCTCACCCTCCCTAGGTTTATCACAGAACCACCCATATACCTAAATAATTCCCAAGAACCATAATGTGATCACAACACATAACATAAGCATAAAGGAAATATAACACTTCCACATTGCAATAATAAAATATCATTTGAAGATGTTGAAATAATAAATCCATTCTCAAAATCATTTTCAATACCAAAATACGTAAAAAGAGTATATGATATTTATTTTTCCTTCTAAAAACATTCCGACTTGTTAAGGAAGCCATAGATTAAACAATACTCACTGTGGCAGAAAGGTCGTTGTCACCGCTTACATAAAAAAAAGAAGCATTCCATTTTGTCATTTATTAAAATTCTTCATATAAAAATATTCCCCTTATATAAAATTAATTTTCAAAGGGGTTTATACACCATATGAAATAATGTCCGGTATAAAACTAAAAATACCTCAATGAAAGGAGATTGAGATAAAGTCCATTACCTCGTGTCTGACTTGACTCGATCATTCATTAATCTCTTGAATAATAAACTAAAGTTAGTTTCTACTTTATTTAGAACCTTTTTCAAGTTTATTATTCCTTTTATATCAATTATTACCATGTTATAAACATTATGTAATCATTTAAGTAAATAACATCCATTTTGTCGATATTTGGTACATTAATCAAAAGTGAACACCTTATATTTATAAGTTGTCCATGTGGTGAATAGTCCATTATATCTACAATGATATTCAGGATTTAGATATCATATTTCTCATATATATATTCAGTATATAAATGTATTTATAATAATACATAACATTTGAAGGTATGAAATGAAATGCACCGTTCATGGAGACGGTAAACCGTACATACGCATAAACGCAACTTTAATTTATATTTCTTATTTTAATGGAATTAGAACATAATAATACATTGTAATATTATAATTCCTGTTTAATATCATATATAATATCATTAAATCTATCCTTTATACATCCCACATAAGGCATTAAAGAGTCATATCACTTTGAAGGGGTGGTAGTCCGCACTTACTCAAATGAGATTATCGTATTTACCCACTATGGAAACCATAAAGGAATGATATAATTGAGAAGTACAAGAGTATACAGAAATCATAGACATAATATATATCATATATAAATACAGTTCCATCATAATGACCACCATGAGAGGCGGTAAGATGTAATTGAATAATCATCATTTCCTGAGACGTTATTTTTCCATCCACATAAACATTATTTTCTTCATCCATTAGATGTAGGTGTGTGTTAGTGTAGTTATAATTCATCTCATAACAACATCCTAGTATATTTATGATACTGGTGTTGTTAAAAAAGAAAGTAATAAAAAGAGTTTAGGGGTTGGAGAAGTAAAATAAAAGAAAACAATTTAAGAGAAATCATTAACTTTAATTTGGGTAACTCCCTTTGGTTTGAACCAAAGGACTTCTTGGAGTGTCTTATACCTATGTTAAGGATTCTAAGAGGAGTATAGGGATGTAGGGAGCTTAATTGGTCAGGGTTTGGACGTGCTTGATGGCTTGAGAGGTGTGAGTAATTGGATAAAAGTGGACTCATTTTATATGGGAGAGGAGTGGGTCTTTAGGAAAGTGTGAAAATATTATTTTATTATATAATGATATTTGGTTTATAATGGTAAAAATTCATTATAGGAGAAGATAAAATGACTCATATTCGAAATAAAATCATCCAATCATAATTGGACATGTTTTGGATAATATTTTAATCATTATAATCTTATTTATTTAAATCATTTATTAATGAGGTAAATACTGCATCATTATTGTTTCATAAATAATTTAATATATTATATATATAAAAATTAAAAGAAATAGCATTATATAGGAAATATCATTATCTTTCTAATGAATATTTATAGTATTAATGATAATTTATATAGAACCATATAAAAATTAATTACTAAAATATTTTTTTAATGTCAAATTTGTCTTTACATTAAATTAATTAATCTAAAGTGTTATTATGTTTTATAAGTGGATACATGGGGTCCCAAAATAGACCCAAGGATTCCTATTGTAGGAAAATACTAAAAAAATAAAGTTTGGACAAGTATTAAGGTAATTTTGAATTATTATAATATTTTTTAACCTTGAACTACCTTATTTACCTTTAACCGTGGTAAATAAAAGTCAAAAGATACTATTCCTTAAAAATTATTTTCATCTTAATGAACCAAATATTACTTCTAGATAACAACCATGTATGCAAGATTTTTGAAATACAAACGGAAGTGGTAAATTTTATTTAAATGAAAAAGTCAATTTTTTTAACTACAACTATGTGGTTTCACTATTCATCAAAAATTGATGTTTTTCAGAAAAATACCAAAAATTTAGCATAAGCTATATTTGATATTCAAAATTAATAAATGATTTTTATTTTTCCAAATTAAAAACATAAAATTGTCGTTAATTAATTTTAAAATTAATTCCCGTTGTTAAAACAAATATCATGTTTTTTAGAAACAATAACTATCAAAAGATTTACACTTGTTTATGTCCAATTTCAATGTGAAATAAATTCCAATGACCAAAATTGGATTAAATGGTAAAAATATATTATAATAACACATTAAAAAACAATTAAAAAGATAATATAACCATATAAATAATTTAGATTAAAACACAGTTTTATATTAAAATACAATATTTTAACAATTCATTAAAAAACGAACTTTATCAGAAAATTTCCAAAAAATTTACAGAAATAAAATTTTGATGTCCCCATTCTAAAGAAGGATTTTATTTGGACATATAGAATGTATTAAATTTACCAAAATATATTTAAGTAGGGTTCTCCATTAAAAGTCTATAAATCTGCCTTTTAATGTAAATTAATGTTAAAATTAGATTCATTCACATTTTACGCCTATAACATTTATTGGATAAATGTAAATACATTTAAAAAACATGTATAATCATATTGTAGTTATTTTTGTTCATTACTGTCAATAAAACGGGTATGGGTTAACTAACATTTAAAATAATAATATTATATTATTTGTTTGCAACGTAAGATTTCAAAGAAACTCGTTGTTGTGTATCGGGTATGCTATCGAACCTAGAAACCCTTATATAGTAAAATTAATATTCAATTCAAAAATATTAATATTTATGAAAATATCTTATTCTTCATTTACATGGGATTTTACATCCTTCCCCAATTTTGGAAATTGTGTCACGACCCACCTTCACCAAAAGTGGGGAAGGGTCAGTAGATTGCCAGGCCTTTACTTCTTTAAGTTGAAGGAAAGATAATGACCCCGGAAACCCACCTTAAATAGGTCCTAGAGTGGCGACCAACACCAAGGGAATAAAATCACACACTAAATAGAAGGTATTATCCTTTTTATTTTAATAGGTTCGGGAGATAAGATAGTAAATCCCACAAAACCAAAACTAAAAGTGAAAATACAGCTGAAAATAAACCATTCCCATATGCATGTTCAAAGGTAAAAGATACAATTAACAAAACAACAAAGGTAAAAAGATACCAAGAAAAAGGGAATCAACAACATCAACTTCCCCAAAGGTCCAAGCTAGTACGGTCCCACACGATCCCCGAAGCCCTCCTGGAAACCTGAAAGCAGTTTTATATATGTAGGGTGAGCATACATGTATAGTCAGCTGGCAAAAAACAAAGACTCTCATGCACAAGTGGGGAGGCATACCAATTCCCTGTGAGAAAAAAGATAACCAATCACTTAATAGGAAAACTAACCACCCAAGACTCACCAAGGAACACTCCCCAAATAATGCATGTCAATTAATGTATAGTAATAGCACATCAATGTTTGGGTACCCCGCACCACTTTCCCACTGGTGATTGAAGACATCCTATGCATCGGTCCAATCTCACCATTCTCATCGCAGTCCCACTACCATACCACACCGGCACAAAACTGGGCCACAACCACATATCCCGCCTGCAAACACCTGGGCCACAACCACTAAACCTCCCGCAGACACATGGGCCACAACTATCACACGTAACCACGCCTACAAATACCTAGTCCAGAACAATCACTACCATGCTCGAAGACACCTAGGCAAGAAGAACTACTGCCACGCCCGAATACACCCGGGCCTCACCCCGAAGATACTTGGGAAACCACCTGCCTGCACACACCTGGGCCAACCACCACACTACCCTGCCCGAAGATTCTTGGGCTAATAATGGACTTCAGGCCATCACAGCTTTCCCATAGAGTCTTGGGCTATTTGGGAATGGGAGCAGAAAAGGAGCTAATAAGAAGCCACTCATAGGAGTGTTGGGAAAAATACCCTCCCACATGAAGTGGGTGTGTTCGACACTAAGTGCTCAACATGGGTGGGATGCGGATTAGAACACAAAAACAACAAGTATATTTATAGGTAACAAGCCCTCACCTAATATAGGATTTTCTTCAGCCAGCCTAAAGAACACTATATTTATTATTCATTCATTAGAGAAGAGAACAACACCCATGCCCAAGTCACAACTCTCACCAAACCAAATCCCCATGTCCCATCCTTTCATTCATGTTCAGTAATAAGGTTGAAATAAGTTTCTGTACTACTGGGAATCTAACAGCATAAGCACAAACCAAGGGAAAAAGTTACATCCAAAATTCACAACATCAAAGGGATAAGGGAGATCCCTCAAAGTACTGGAACCAAAGAAAACCACAAGATACAGCCCCATGTCTCTAGAATCTAGGAGATAATGGTTTCTCAACAACAGAAGATCCCACCCCAATTCGTGATATAAGAAGTGTAATCACACAACATCAAAGTATAATAAAAGGGGATCCCATCCCCACCCACATCGCCCCATCAATCTAAGCCCCCATCCAAGAAAACCATAACGTCGCCTGCAAACGGCCTATGAAGGAAAAACAACGAAACCACTACGACCAACACAAGGCAGGCCCATGCAAGTATTTTCAGATTTAAAATATTTAACACACTCCATGGTTTCAAATCCACTGGGCTTAAACCGGGGTTATCATAGAAAATGAGTTTATCCTGATGCTTCCAATTTATTTAGCCGAATGTACATAATTAAAAAATTTTCATTTACACAAAAAAAGGTTCACAACCAAAATACAAGCCATTTAAACATCACAGGGGGTAAGGGTTTATTAGTGCACAAGGAAAGACCACTAAAGTACATGATTTTCAGTAGGCGTAAGTTCGCATAATTCAGAAATACTTAATCATGAAAGAGGAGAAAAACATTGTAGCATCATTGATCACACCCTCCCCTTCAATCATTAGAATCAGTTTATTATATTCATTTATGTTTGGTTCATCCAATTATACAGAAGCAGTATTGTACCCACCCCTATGATACACAGAAAAGAGAGACGAAGGTGAAACCCCAACCTGATAGATTAAGGATCGACGTTAAGTCCTCATGTGGACACCGGAAAACAAGAGCAACAGGGGTACGACTCGTCGGGAGGAAGGGTACACTGAGCAGGATGATGAGAAAAGAACCCTACTAAGAACCTTTGGTTATAATTTCTGAGATACAGCATTCCCGGGATGGTTAAAAAAACTAGAAACCGCGTAAAAAGATAGGTCATTGGTTGACCACGTGGTTGAGACACCACACACACTACATAAAGGTCCCCACCTCTTGGGGTGGTTTAAACTGACACACACCACATGGTTTTTCATTTAAGGGGTACCTCACCAATAATTTAATTTAAACAGGCATTAATGCGATTTAAAACAGTCTTAAAGTGGTCAAAACATGGTTCAAAACCCAAATAGAGCAAAAAGGAGGCGCTACAGGAATACCCGTTGGTGTAGTAGAGAGCTATCGGTAGCTGAGAGCTACCGGTTGGCGACAGCTACCGGTAGGCGAATGCTACTGGATGGCAGCAGCCACCAGTAGAGGAGAGCTACCTGTTGGTGACAGCTACCGGTAGCAGAGAACTACCGGTTGGCGACAACTACAGGTTGGACACAACTACTGGTAGTTGGGAGCTATAGGTAGCCTGGTGGAATCGGTCGCCTAGAGACACCGGTAGCCGAGAGCCACCTGTAGCCTAGAGCTACCGGTGGCTGAGAGATACCGGTGGCTGATAGTACCTATATCCTAGAGCTACCTATTGCCGAGAGCTACCGGTAGCCGAGAGCAACTGGTAGCCGAGGGCCAGCGGTACCCCAAGGTCGCTGGTAGGTTAGGTCAACCTGTAGGCCAAGGCTACCGCTATGTGTCACCAAGAAGCTGGGATGGCCTTCCAGAACACCCAGAACACCTCATCATCAGATCTTCACATAGTAATAGACCCCAAAAACCCTTACCATTACATAAGATAATTATCCAACTATTCTTGTCCCTGAGAATATAAGAACAACCCAGAAAGGTAAAATGTGGGGTCCAAACAACCTCCCCCTCAAGATACTTCACAGGGAAAACCCCGAAGTTGTTCGAAAGTTGGAACAGAACCCTCCCCCTACATCCATGAATACTCCCACAAGAGCCAAAAACATTCGCAACAAGCACAAGGATCACACTATCCAACACATGAGTTAGGGATCCCCCTCCTACATGTCAGGATATTATCTTCTTTGGGTGGAACTGAATTGCCCGCACAGGTTTAATCGCATCCACATTAATGCGTCATGAAAAACAGTCAGGTTTTCCCATAATCACACATTTACACACACAGAGAGAGAATAGGGAATAAATCATATAATAGCTAATCAAAATAATCATTTTATATATTAATGCACAAGGTACAATATCACAATGATCAGAACAAAACAACAAGGATGTCAAAACATCTCTGGGTACTGAACGCATAACAGGGCCTCCCTCTCCCATGTGCTCTCTTCCAGGCCATCATGCCTCCACATCACATGAACCATGGGGACGGTTCATCCACAATGCACTTTATCCTTACGATCCTCAATCTTGATTGGTTGTTCTATGAAGTTTGCATCGTATTCGACATCTAACTCTTTCCAATTGATGACGTGGGAGTCGTCGTGTACATATCGAGGAAGCTAGGACACATGGTATACATCGTGTATCCTCAGTAGCGGCAGTGGTAGCGCTAGCTGATAAGCCACTTCAGCGACCCACCACAACCCTTTAAAGGGTCCAATGAACTTGGGAGAAAGCTTACATCCCCTGTCGAACCTCCGATGTACACTCCGAGGGGAGACCTTCAAGAACACATGGTCCCTGACCTAAAACTCCAAGGGTCTCCACCTATCATCGGCATATGACTTCTGCGAGTCCTAAGCCTCCTTCAACCTTTCTCGTATAAGCTCAACCTTCTCTGTCATTCCCTACACCGCCTCTGGGCCAAGAACACCTACTTCTCCAACATCACTCTAGCACACGGGTGAGCGACACAACCTTCCATATTGGGCTTCTGAATAGAGCCATGCCAATGGTAGAGTGATGGCTATTATTATTGGTGAACTCTACCAAAGGCAAGTGTCGCACCCATGATCCCCCAAAGTCCAGAATACATGCCTGCATCATATCCTCCAATGTATGGATGGTGCGCTCTGTCTGGGGGTGGAAAGTAGTGCTAAGGTGTAGTTGGGTGCCAATAGCATGCTGCAAACCCCTCCAGACCCGTGAGGTATGTAGAGACCAGAAGCATAATGTACAAGGGCATTACATTAATTTTTCAGAATACGTATTACATAAAAAAAAACACACACAAGGACTGTAATAGTTTAGTGTCTTTGTAAACATGGAACGTAATCTTCTAATCATGGTGAAAGATTTTCAACATCTCTCATAAAGATCATCCCTTTTTTTCATACCTAAAACCATTATTTATATCCTGGGGAAAAGAAAACATAAAATGGTGAGCTCAAATGTTCAATAAGGGTAACCAAAAGAAAAATCAATCACATCATATTCATAAGAACATAACATTTTTTAAATATTAACCTGCAAAAGAGATCATAATATCATAACATGGGATAAATCATATTAGTGAAATGAAATCCCAATAGTCATAACTTAAAAAATGAAACTTTGTGGCATACACACATAATCATAGAGAATCATTTCTTGTTAGTCAAGACTCATTGCCAAGACTATATTAGTGGACAAAGTCCATTTCTGAACCAAGTTCACTCCTCGTTTCAGTCCTGTTTCACCGAACCAGTATAACCTACCGTTCCATCCATGTCTATCTCATGAGATATAAAATCATTACCCAATGCATTGGAGGGAGATATAGGTTCCACCCATCTCATAATGATACCATTCTTATGTGTGCCACAAAATCATAAATCATACATCATTGCATAACCCATGTAATAAAAATGGGATTCTTAAACATCATGACATCATAAAACAATTCATATAAGATAAAGGAATTCATAAAAATAATTCCATCACAACATAATCAAATAAATGTAATAATAGGGATAGAAACAGAACCCTATATTATCTTAGATGGAAAATAATTTTGAAAAGACACTTGAACTCTATTCTTGAGGAAAATATCCTTTCTACTTCAAAAACATTTTTCCTTTCTTAACATGTCATAAAATTTTAAATTAAAAGAAATTGATTAAAAATAAACATGAAAAATTGTAAAGGAAGATTGTTGGAAATAATGTTATAAAAATACATTCACGTCGTATAAGTTAAAAAAACATTCTTCTGGTACTTTTGTCGGAAAAGTCAAAAAGTACCTCGTACGAAAAACGACAAAAGATTCTTTTCATATCCTTTACTAAAAACTCACCGTAGGGTAAAATAGGATATAAAAAATTTTAGGTGGATGGAGAAAATATTACATATTGAGGAAACATAGATGTGGATGTTAAAATAAAGCCCAATAAATACCAAAGTATAAACAATCTCGGATAAAAATGAGATTGTGATATTTTCCCTGACCTTAGGTCTGATTTGCTTCGTATGTGTCCGAACCTCCAGTATAATGATTTAAATAATGTCATTGACTTATTCCATAATCGTACTCAATGTTATGATATCATATATGGTTCACTTATGACTTTATATTACCCGTTCTTTTGTAAATTCCATGTTAAAGAGCGTTTTGGGTAAAATTGTTTCATTTGTCGTCAGTGTTTTGACTTGTAATTATTCATATGATTACTTAGATCATGATTACTTAATTCCAGAATATAAAACATTATTTATATATAATATATATTCAGAATATACATATATATAACAAATCAGTAAATGGAATGAAATACACTGTTCATGGAGACGGTAGGTCGTACGTACGCATGAACGCTGTTTTCGTTTCCTTATTCAGTTGAATGGAATTAAGTAGATGACATACACATATATACACATAAATACAGTATCATTATTATGTCATATATTTCATTATTACTTATTATATACACTTTATAATCATTCATGAATGGTTAAAGTGGAGAATGAATCTCATCGCGTCGTGGAGACGGTAGTCCGTACGTACGCACGAACGATAATATCGTTCTCATGATCGTGAGACTGTATTTGAGTGTATTTATAATATTTCAGAATCAATATCACTTTAAAATAATCATATATAGTTATTATTTACACCATTATACCCATCCAAGTAAGGTGGTGGTGGAAAATAGATTTCACCACGGCGTAGAGACGGTATTCCGTGCGTACGCACGCGCGGTGATTTCGTTTTCCGTAGGATGGATAGATGGTGAAATAGGGTTGTTTCATACTTATAATAACATATCAGTATATGATTGATACTGATGTTATTACTTCATAATGAAACAACCTAATAAGAATAAGTGGAAGAAGAAATAAAGTTGAAAGAATCGGTAACGGACATTACCTCTTCTTTGAAGCGGCACTTTGAGGCCTCTTCTTAGGGCACTAAAATTGATCTTTAAAGAAGACCAGAACCTCTAGGATGTTTATAGGGAAGTGTAGGATAGAATTTGGCAGGGTTTGGCCGAGCTTGAATGCTCAAAGTGGTGTGAGGAAGAGAGGGAGGAGGTTCCCTTTTATAAGGGAGGAGAGGGGCTTCTTTGGAAAAACTAAAAATATTATTTTATTATAAAGCCAAATTAGGTTTTAAATAGCTCCAAATTGAGTTATTTCGAAGCTAAGGTGGGGATGGGTCGAAATAATCTCATCCAATATAATTTAGACAAGTTTAGGTTCCTATTTTAACATTATCATTTATATTTAACTTTACGTTAGATAATTTTACTTTTACCGTGTCTTTTTGTGTTCTTACACTATAAGGTTGATAAACATACTATAAGAAGCCAAACGAACCCCATGTTGTTTATTATTAATATATATAACCTTATCTAAGTCATTCGGACGAACCTTGGATTTTTAGGAATAAAATAACAATTAATAAAATAACATTTGTTTTATAAAATATTTTATGTCAATTTTGACACTATTTCGTAATTGATTTTTGTGAAAATCATAACAGAATTATTAGTTCAAAATAAGTTAATTAAATAAATACTAACATGTCATATTAACCAATAAAATTAATGGAATTCATAAAAAGTCTCAAATTTTATTTATTTGGGTATTTATAATATCAATTATTCTAATTTTTCACTATTATGTTAATTACTACATCATCATTGTGTCATAAATAAATTAATATATATAATGTCTAAAAATTATAAATAAAATATAATTATGTAGAAAATCTTATTATCTTTCTAATGAATACTTACAATCGAATTTATCTTATGTATCACCCCATATTAAAAATGATTTACTTATTAAAATTTGATTTTAATTATTTTAACCCTTCTTTAAATAAATTAATAATAAATGTCCTAATCTAATCCAAGTGGGACTAAATGGTCATATTGTATTCCTAAGATTGTTTCTGGTCGAATTACACTTATCCAATAGAATTAGTACATGTGTTAAGGTAAAAATAATATCATTTTTACCCTTAATTACCCTACATACTTTTAACCGTGGTAAAAAAAAGTAAAAAGTTATTATTCACAAAAAATTATTTTCATCTCATTGAACCACATTTTACTTACTGACATAAATTGTGTCTCCCGGATTTTTGAAATTCCAATCACAGAAGTGGTAAAATTATTTTTTATGAAAAATTCATTTTTTTAACTACCACTTAGTGGTTTCACTATTCATCAAAAAATGAAAGTTTCCCGAAAAATACCAAAAATTAGGCCTAAGATATATTTGATATTATGAACTCAAAAATGATGACTATTTTACCAAATTCAAAACATATCAGTTGCATTAATTAATTTAAAAATTAATTCTCATCGTCAACACAAATAGCGTGTTCTTAAGAGATAATAACTAGCAAAAGATTGACACCTGTTTATGTCTGGTTTAAATGTGAAATTACATCCAATGACCAAAATTGTATTAAATTGTAAAAATATATTCTAAATATAATTTAAAACCACTAAAATTAATAATTTATCAATATTAATTATTTTGATTAAAAAATTTGTTTTTAATTAAAATTTAGTAATTTTAACTATTCATCAAAATATGAAAGTTATCCGAAAAGTACCAAAATTTCACCCTAAGCTAATTTCGATATTATGAATCCAAAAATGAAGTCCTTTTTGAAAAATAAAATTTACAAAATTTCGAAAAGTGGTTATTACTATTCATAACGGCTAGTTTTAATAATATTTTAATATCATATCGTTGTTTAGCGAAACTAGGTGATGCGTACAACACACGCTATCATGGAAGGTTGCGATTACGTGTAATTCAAGCCAGGTCAGAGATGTGTTTTGCGAAAGCTCCTTTTAGTGTAGCGTATAAAAAAAGAAATTAGAAAAATTAAAAAGAATATTTTTCGTAAAATCTAGGGGTGTTACATTCTACCCCCCTTAAAATGAATTTCTCCCTCGAAATTTGTCGGGGTTACAAATGGTTTACTATTTGAAAGTTTCTTTGATAGAAACTCACATCGTAAAAAGGAATAACGAAAACAATCTTTAAAAACAAAAGTATGAAACGTAATGGTTACCCAAATAAACTAATCACTGGGTTTCCACATAGGTGAAAATATGGATATAGAAGAGAAATCTAACCATCATGTTCTGATGGAGAGTGGTAGAGAACATGGCTATGGAAAAGCCAACAATACCAAAGCTATAGATTTGTGATGATCTAAGGTACCATCTGATTCATCGGATATAAGGGAACTAGGACAACATTTTTGATTTTCAAGATCATTTCCCTAAAGTTGATGAATGATTTGGGTACAATCTCATTGTTGTTCGTGAATTGAACAATTTCCACTTCATCCCTTAAAGAAATGAAGTTGAATTTATTATTCGTGATGTTTTAGCAGATCATGTGATAGAATGATGGGTCATTCCATCTCTTTCAAAAAAAGGTTAGAAAAAGTTATAAGTCCATCTTATTGTTAGATTAATCATATATGGTTCCAAAAATGAACTTATACTTCATATATCATACCACTGAATAAAATAAAACTAGTTTCTACAAACTAGGGACTTCTTGTAGGCCAGTGGTAGGCGATAAAGGCCAGTCGCATTTTGGTTGTGGGTTCGATTCCCACAGCCTTGTCTGATGCGATGGGCTGTCGCCCATCCTGCATGTTGTCCTTTTTCTAAAACTATATTACTATAACATCCCATCAATAATATCGAAAAACATTCTATCCTTAAACAATAAAAACTTATGTCCAACATAATCCATTCCAATCTTTAGGCATATCTATAATACTGCAGTCCACTCTCATAATATAGTGCAAATGATTACCAGATATTTAATACCATCATTGATCCCCATATATCATAAGATATGTCTTTTTGGTCAAATTACAAACATGTGAATACCTTAATCATGTATTCTCTTGAAGAATGAATACCCATTGAACCTTAGTGAAAACATGAATGCAGTCAAAAGACAACTCTTTCCACATACCAAAATCCAAAAATTCTATATACTCAACCCATGATATAACCTTCTCCTTATATCATTCATGAGCTCATGAATACGGTCAAACATTTCATTTTCTCCATTTCCATTCATTATGCGCATATCATCTTTTTTTCCAAAAATATCTCAATCACATTCCATGGTTACCAGTACCATTGAAAACCACAATACACCAATACATAAATATTCCAATATTCCACGATACTATATACAAAATTATTTTGGAATCCCATTACATAAACACTTAATCATTCCACCACATTTATTTCATATTCAACATCACTAATAGTGATCGCATGCGACTTCCCTTTTTCTTTTTCCTTAAGTGGTTGCTCATGTCGATCATCACTAACCCTTGGATTAGGGCATTTATTAGCATAATGCCCCATTTCATTGCACTTGAAGCATTGAAGTGTAGTAGGTTCATTCTGTGTATCCCTTCCTTTGTTTGCATCAGTAGACATCTTCTTCCCATCATTGCGGAATTCAAATGCCCGATGACCTTCCTTTCCACATTTGAAACATTTACTTCTCCATTTAAGAAAATCTCCACCATGCTTCTTTCCACACTTTGAGAATAAGAGAAAGCTCAACTTCTTTTCAGTGTGCTCTTTTGATTTTCCTTTGAATTCCATTTTCCTCTTCTTATCAAACGCATATGACTGATGGGTTACTCCAATCTCCATCTAAACTTTGAGAGCACATCGAACGATTTCCTCGTAGCTATTGAAGTCCCTTATGGATAAGGAACTTCGAAGACTTGGTTTTAAGCCACTAAAGAATCGATCGATCTTACTCTCAGGTTGGATAATAATACCAGAAGCGTACCTTGCAAGTCTTGTAAAATTTGCTTCATAGGTACCAACAGATTCATCATCCTTTTGCGTCAGTTCAAGAAACTCTTTCTCCATCTTTGTTCGGAGAATACGAGGGAAGTACTTATTGAAAAAAAAGTTCATGAACTCATCCCATTCCATGGACTCAGTTTCATCCCTTTTACTTATATTCTTAATATGATTCCACCATTGATCAACATCACCTTCCAAACGATACACTGCTAAGATGACTTTATCATGCTCAAAACATTGAAGAACTGAAAATATCTTTTCAGTAGTACTAATCCATTGTTTAGCAACTAATGGATCAGTAGACCCGCTGAATGAAGTTGGACGATGTCTCATGAAGGATTCAACAGAATGTTGCTCCTTCCTTTGCTCGTTTGGAAGTCTTGCATGATTCATAGCTTCAGAAAGTTGTGTGAGCATGGCTACAAGATTTTTCATTCCATCTCCCATAACATTTGCTTTCTCAGGGGGAAAATCATTTCATTGTCCATTTCATTGATCAACACGGTTCCTTCGGGTTCCAGCCATCGTCTAAAACCCAAAAAGAATAGTGTGAGAGGCAAAAATCATGCTAGGGAAAACAACATAATAAAGGGGGAGTACCTTCAATATCTAACATCTTATGTTTAATTCTATGATCGTTAGCGCGATTCTAGTACTATAACCTATACTTATACTTAACCTTAGGTACATCCCTAGACATACCTTATAAATATCTCTAGGGATCACACGGAATTTCTCGCATCCTAGTTTCTAAAGGTTGACTAAACCTTTCCTATGATACCAACTGTAGAGACCTGAAGCTTAACGTACAAGGACATTACATTACTTTTGCAGAATACTTATTACATAACAAAAACACACACACAAGGACCGTAATAGTTTAGTGTCTTTGGAAACTAGGAACGTAATCTTCTAATCATGGTGAAAGATCTTCAACATCTCCCATAAAGATCTTCCCTTTTTTTTCTTACTTAAAACCTTTCTTTATATCTTGGGGAAAAGAAAACATAAAAGGGTGAGCTCAAATGCTCAGTAAGGGTAACCAAAAGAAAGATAAATAACATCATATTCATAAGAATATAACATTTTGGAAATCGTAACCTGTAAAATAGATCATAATATCATAACATGGGATAAATCATAGTAGTGAAATGAAATCCCAATAATCATAACTTAAAAAATGAAACTTTGTGGCATACACACATAATCATAGAGAATCATTTCTTGTTAGTCAAGACTCATTGCCAAGACTATATTAGTGGACAAAGTCCATTTCTGAACCAAGTTCACTCCTCGTTTCAGTCCTGTTTCACTGAACCAGTATAACCTACCGTTCCATCCATGTCTATCTCATGAGATATAAAATCATTACCCAATGCATTGGAGGGAGATATAGGTTCCACCCATCTCATAATGATACCATTCTTATGTGTGCCACAAAATCATAAATCATACATCATTGCATAACCCATGTAATAAAAATGGGATTCTTAAACATCATGACATCATAAAACAATTCATATAAGATAAAGGAATTCATAAAAATAATTCCATCACAACATAATCAAATAAATGTAATAATAGGGATAGAAATAGAACCCTATATTATCTTAGATGGAAAATAATTTTGATAAAGCACTTGAACTCTATTCTAGAGGAAAATATCCTTTCTACTTCAAAAACAATTTTCCTTTCTTAACATGTCATAAAATTTTAAATTAAAAGAAGATGATTAAAAATAAACATGAAAACTTATAAAGGAAGCTTCTTGAAATAATGTTATAAAAATACATTCATGTCGTATACGTTAAAAAAACATTCTTCTCGTACTTTTGTCGGAAAAGTCAAAAAGTACCTCTTACGAAAAACGACAAAAGATTCCTTTCATATCCTTTACTAAAAACTCACCGAAGGGAAAAATAGGATTTAAACAATTTTAGGTGTATGGAGAAAATATTAAATATTGAGGAAACATAGATGTGGATGATAAAATAAACCCCAATAAATACCAAAGTATAAGCAATCTCGGATAAAAATGAGATTGTGATATTTTCCCTTACCTTAGGTCTGATTTTCGTCGTATGTGTCCGAACCTCCTGTATAATGATTTAAATAATGTCATTGACTTATTCCATAATCGTACTCATTGTTATGATATCATATATGGTTCACTTATGACTATATATTACCCATTCTTTTATAAATTCCATGTTAAATAGCGTTTTGGGTAAAATTGTTTCATTTGTCGTCCGTGTTTTGACTTGTAATTATTCATATGAGTACTTAGATCATGATTAAATAATTACAGAATATAAAACATGATTTATATATAATATATATTCAGAATATACATATATATAATAAATCAGTAAATGAAATGAAATACATTGTTCATGGAGACGGTAGGTCGTACGTACGCATGAACGCTGTTTTCGTTTCCTTATTGAGTTGAATGGAATTAAGTATATGACATACACATATATAAAAATAAATCCAGTATCATTATTATTTCATATATTTCATGATTACTTATTATATATACACTTTATAATCATTCATTAATGGTTAAAGTGAAAAATGAATCTCATCGTGTCGTGGAGACGGTAGTCCGTACGTACGCACGAGCGATGATATCATTCTCATGATCGTGGGACTGTATTGGAGTGTATGTATACTATTTCAGAATCAATATCACTTTAAAATAATCATATATAGATATTATTTACACCATTATACCCATCCAAGTAAGGTGGTGGTGGAAAATAGATTTCACCACGGCGTGGAGACGGTATTCCGTACGTACGCATGCGCTGTGATTTCGTTTTCCATAGGATGGATAGATGGTGAAATAGGGTTGCATTATAATTATAATAACATATCATTATATGAGTGATACTGATGTTATTACGTCATAATGAAATAAACTAAGAAGAATAAGTGGAAGAAGAAATAAAGTTGAAAGAATCGGTAACGGACATTACCTCTTCTTTGAAGCGGCTCTTTGAGTTCACTTCTTAGGGCACTAAAATTGGTCTTTGAAGAAGACCAGAACCTCTAGGATGTTTCTAGGGAAGTGCAGGAGAGAAACTGTCAGGGGTTTTCCGAGATTTAAGGCTCAAAGTGGTGTGAGGAAGAGAGGGAGGAGATGCGATTTTATAAGGGAGGAGAGGGGCTCCTTTGGAAAAACTAAAAATATTATTTTATTATAAAGCCAAATTCAGTTTTAAATAGCTCCAAATTGAGTTATTTAGAAGCTAAGGTGGGGATGGGTCGAAATCCTCTCATCCAATAGAATTTAGACAAGTTTAGGTTCCTATTGTAACCTTATCATTTATATTTAACTTTACGTTACATAATTTTACTTTTACCGTGTCTTTTTGTGTTCTTACGCTATAAGGTTAATAAACATACTATAAGAAGCCAAAAGAAACCCATGTTGTTTATTATTAATATATATAACATTATCTAAGTCATTTGGATGAACTTTAGATTTTTAGTAATAATATAACAATTAATAACATAATATTTGTTTTAAAAACTAAATTATGCAATTTTGACACTATTTAGTAATTGATTTTTGTGAAAATAATAACAGAATTATTAGTTCAACAAAAGTTAATTAAATCAATACTAACATGTCAAATTAAACTATAAAATTAGTGTAATTCATAAAAAGTCTCAAATTATATTGATTTGTGTATTTATAATATCAATTATTCTAATTTATCACTATTATGGAAATTACTGCATCATCATTGTGTCATAAATAAATTAATATATTTAATGTCTAAAAATTATAAATAAAATATCATTATGTAGAAAATCTTATTATCTTTCTAATGAATACTTCCAATAGAATTTATCCTATGTAAAACCCCACATTAAAAATTATTTACTTATTAAACATTGATTTTAATTATTTTAACCCTTCTTTAAATAAATTAATAATAAATGTCCTAATCTAATCCAAGTGGGACTAAATGGTCATATTGTATTCCTAAGATTGTTTCTGGTCGAATTACACTTATCCAATAGGATTAGGACATTTTTTAGGGTAATAATAATATCATTTGTACCCTTAATTACCCTACTTACTTTTAACCGTGGTAAAAAAAAGTAAAAAGTTACTATTCACCAAAAATTATTTTCATCTCATTGAACCACATTTTACTTACTGAAATCAACTGAGTCTCTCTGATTTTTGAAATTCCACTCACAGAAGCGGTAAAATTAAGTTTTATGAAAAATTTATTTTTTTAACTACCACTTAGTGGTTTCACTATTCATCAAAAAATGAAAGTTTCCAGAAAAATACCAAAAATTTGGCCTAAGAAATATTTGATATTATGAACTCAAAAATGATGTCTATTTTTCCAAATTCAAAACATAATAGTTCCATTAATTAATTTAAAAATTAATTCCCGTCGTCAACACAAATAGCATGTTCTTAAGAGATAATAACTAGCAAAAGATTGACACTTGTTTATGTCTGGTTTAAATGTGAAATTACATCCAATGACCAACATTGTATTAAATTGTAAAAATATATTCTAAATATACTTTAAAACCACTAAAATTAATAAATTATCAATATTAATTATTTTGATTAAAAAAATTGTTTTTAATCAAAATTTAGTAATTTTAACTATTCATTAGAATATGAAAGTTATCTGAAAAGTACCAAAATTTCACCCTAAGCTAATTTCGATATTATGAATCCAAAAATGAAGTCCATTTTGAAAAATAAAATTTACAAAATTTCAAAAAGTAGTTATTACTATTCATAACGGCTAGTTTTAATAATATTTTAATAGCATATCGTTGTTTAGAGAAACTAGGTGTTGCGTACAACACACGCTATCGTGGAAGGTCGCGATTACGTGTAATTCACGCTAGGTCAGAGATGTGTTTTATGAAAGCTCCTTTTGGTGTAGCATATAACACAAGACATTAATGAAATTAAAAAGAATATTTTTCGTAAAATCTCGGGGTGTTACATTCTACCCCCCTTAAAATGAATTTCTCCCTCGAAATTCGTCGGGGTTATAAATGGTTTACTATTCGAAAGTTTCTTTGATAGAAACCCACATCATAAAAAGGAATACCAAAAAAATATTTAAAAACAAAAGTATTAAACGTAATGGTTACCCAAATAAACTAATCACTGGGTTTCCACATAGGTGAAAATATGGATATGGAAGAGAAATCTAACCATCATGTTCTGATGGAGAGTGGTAGAGGACATGGCTATGGAAAATCCAACAATCCCAAAGCTATATATTTTTGATGATCTAAGGTACCATCTGATTCATCGGATATAAGGGAACTAGGACAACATTTTTGGTTTTCAAGATCATTTCCCTAAAGTTGATGAATGATTTTGGTACAATCTCATTGTTGTTCGTGAATTGAACAATTTCCACTTCATCCCTTAAAGAAATGAAGTTGAATTTATTATTTGTGATGTGTTAGCAGATCATATGATAGAATGATGGGTCATTCCATCTCTTTCAATCAAAAGGTTAGAAAAAGTTATAAGTCCATCTTATGGTTAGATTAATCGTATATGGTTCCAAAAATGAACTTATACTTCATATATCATACCGCTGAATAAAATAAAACTAGTTTCTACTAACTAGGGACTTCTTGTAGGCCAGTGGTAGGCGATAAAGGCCAGTCACATTTCGGTTGTGGGTTCGATTCCCACAACCTTGTCTGACGCGATGGGTTGTCGCCCATCCTGCAGGTTGTCCTTTTTCTAAAACTATATTACTATAACATCCCATCAATAATATCGAAAAACATTCTATCCTTAAACAATACTAACTTATGTCCAACATAATCCATTCCAATATTTAGGCTTATCCATAATACTGCAGTCCACTCTCATAATATAGTGAAAATGATTACCAGATATTTAATACCATCGTTGATCCCCATATATCATAAGATATGTCTTGTTGGTCAAATTACAAACATGTGAATACCTTAATCATGTATTCTCTTGAATAATGAATACCCATTGAACCTTAGTGAAAACATGAATACAGTCAAAAGATAACTCTTTCCACATACCAAAATCCAAAAATTCTATATACTCAACCCATGATATAACCTTCTCCTTATATCAGTCATGAGCTCATGAATACGGTCAAACATTTCATTTTCTCATTTTCCTTTCATTATGCGCATATCATCTTTTTTCCAAAAATATCTCAATCACATTCCATGGTTACCGGTACCATTGAAAACCACAATATACAAATACATAAATATTCCAATATTCCATGATACTATATACAACATTATTTTGGAATCCCATTACATAAACACTTAATCATTCCACCACATTGTTTTCATATTCAACATCACCAATAGTGATCACATGTGACTTCCCTTTGTCCTTTTCCTTAAGTGGTTTCTCATGTCGATCATCACTAACCCTTGGATTAGGGCATTTATTAGCATAATGCCCCATTTACTTGCACTTGAAGCATTGAAGTGTAGTTGCTTCATTCTTTGTATCCCTTCCTTTGTTTGCATCAGTAGACATCTTCTTCCCATCATTGCAGAATTCAAATGCCCGATGACCTTCCTTTCCACATTTGAAACATTTACTTCTCCCTTTAAGAAAATCTCCACCATGCTTCTTTCCACACTTTGAGAATAAGGGAAAGCTCAACTTATTTTCAATGTTCTCTTTTTATTTTCCTTTGAATTCTATTTTCCACTTCTTATCAAACCCATATAACTGATGGGTTACTCCAATCTCCATATCAACTTTGAGATCACATCGAACGGTTTCCTCGTAGCTATTGATGTCCCTTATGGAATAAGCCCTTCGAAGACTTGGTTTTAAGCCACTAAAGAATCGATCGATCTTACTCTCAGGTTGGATAATAATACCAGAAGCATACCTTGAAAGTCTTGTAAAATTTGCTTCATAGGTACCAACAAATTCATCATCCTTTTTCTTCAGTTCAATAAACTCTTTCTCCATCTTTGTTCGGAGAATACGAGGGAAGTACTTATTGAAAAATTAGTTCATGAACTCATCCCATTCCATGGACTCAATTTCATCCCTTTTCCTCATATTCTTAATAAGATTCCACCATTGATCAACATCACCTTCCAAACGATACACGGCTAAGATGACTTTATCATGCTCAGAACATGGAAGAACTGAAAATATCTTTTCAGTATTACTAATCCACTATTCAGCAACTAATGGATCAGTAGACCCGCTGAATGAAGCTGGACGATGTCTCATGAAGGATTCAACAGAATGTTGGTCCTTCCTTTGCTCATTTGGAAGTCTTTCATGATTCATAGAATGAGAAAGTAGTGTGAGCATGGCTACAAGATTTTTCATTCCATCTCCCATAACGTTTGGTTTCTTAGGGGGAAAATCATTGCATTGTCCATTTCATTGATCAACACGGTTCCTTCGGGTTCTAGAATCGTCTAAAACCCAAAAAGAATAGTGTGAGAGGCAAAAATCATGCTAGGGAAAACAACATAATAAAGGGGGATTACCTTCAATATCTAACATCTTAGGTTTAATTATAAGATCGTTAGCGCGATTCTAGGACTATAACCTATACTTATACATAACCTTAGGTACATCCCTAGACATACCTTATAAATATCTCTAGAGATCTCACTAAAGTTCTCACATCCTAGTTTTTAAAGGTTGTCTAAACCTTTCCTCTGATACCAACTGTAGAGACCCGAAGCTTAACATATATGGATATTACATTACTTTTGCAGAATACTTATTACATAACAAAAACACACACACAAGGACCGTAATAGTTTAGTGTCTTTGGAAACTCGGAACGTAATCTTCTAATCATGGTGAAAGATCTTCAACATCTCCCATAATGATCTTCCCTTTTTTTTCTTACCTAAAACCTTTCTTTATATCCTGGGGAAAAGAAAACATAAAAGGGTGAGCTCAAATGCTCATTAAGGGTAACCAAAAGAAAAATAAATCACATCATATTCATAAGAACATAACATTTTGGAAATCGTAACCTGCAAAAGAGATCATAATATCATAACATTGGATAAATCATAGTAGTGAAATGAAATCCCAATAATCATAACTTAAAACATGAAACTTTTTGGCATACACACATAATCATAGAGAATCATTTCTTGTTAGTCAAGAATCATTTCCAAGACTATCTTAGTGGACAAAGTCCATTTCTGAACCGAGTTCACTCCTCGTTTCAGTCCTGTTTCACTGAACCGGTATAACCTACCGTTCCAGCCATGTCTATCTCATGACATATAAAATCTTTACCCAATGCATTGGTGGAAGATATAGGTCCCACCCATCTCATAATGATACCATTCTTATGTGTTCCACAAAATCATAAATCATACATCATTGCATAACCCATGTAATAAAAATGGGATTCTTAAACATCATGACATCATAAAACAATTCATATAAGATAAAGGAATTCATAAAAATAATTCCATCACAACTTAATAAAATAAATGTAATAATAGGGATAGAAACAGAACCCTATATTATCTTAGATGGAAAATAATTTTGATAAAGCACTTGAACTCTATTCTAGAGGAAAATATCCTTTCTACTTCAAAAACATTTTTCCTTTATTAACATGTCGTAAAATTTTAAATTAAAAGAAGTTGATTAAAAATAAACTTGAAAACTTGTAAAGGAATCTTCTTGGAAATTTTTTTATAAAAATACATTCATGTCGTATAAGTTAAAAAAACATTCTTCTCGTACTTTTGTCGGAAATGTCAAAAAGTACCTCGTACGAAAAACGACAAAAGATTCCTTTCATATCCTTTACTAAAAACTCACCGAAGGGTAAAATAGGATTTAAACAATTGTAGGTGTATGGAGAAAATATTACATATTGAGGAAACATAGATGTGGATGATTAAATACACCCCAATAAATACTAAAGTATAAACAATATTGGATAAAAATGAGATTGTGATATTTTCCCTTACCTTAGGTCTGATTTGCTTCGTATGTGTCCGAACCTCCTGTATAATGATTTAAATAATATCATTGACTTATTCCAGAATTGTACGCATTGTTATGATATCATATATGGTTCACTTTTGACTTTATATTACCCATTCTTTTGTAAATTCCATGTTAAAGAGCGTTTTGGGTAAAATTATTTCATTTGTCGTCCGTGTTTTGACTTGTAATTATTCATATGATTACTTAGATCATGATTACTTAATTCCAGAATATAAAACATGATTTATATATAATATATATTCAGAATATACATATATATAATAAATCAGTAAATGGAATGAAATACACCGTTCATGGAGACGGTAGGTCGTACGTACGCATGAACGTTGTTTTCGTTTCCTTATTGAGTTGAATGGAATTAAGTAGATGACAAACACATATATACGTATAAATCCAGTATCATTATTATTTCATATATTTCATGATTACTTATTATATATACACTTTATAATCATTCATTAATGGTTAATGTGAAAAATGAATCTCATCGTGTCATGGAGACGGTAGTCCGTACGTACGCACGAGCGATGATATCGTTCTCATGATCGTGGGAATGTATTGGAGTGTATGTATACTATTTCAGAATCAATATCACTTAAAAATAATCATATATAGTTATTATTTACACCATTATACCCATCCAAGTAAGGTGGTGGTGGAATATAGATTTCACCACGGCGTGGAGACGATATTCTGTACGTACGCACGCGCGGTGATTTCATTTTCCGTAGGATGGATAGATGGTGAAATAGGGTTGTTTCTTACTTATAATAACATATCAGTATATGAGTGATACTGATTTTATTACTTCATAATGAAATAACCTAAGAATAAGAAGTGGAAGAAGAAATAAAGTTGAAAGAATCGGTAACGGACATTACCTCTTCTTTGAAGCGGCTCTTTGAGTCCTCTTCTTAGGTCACTAAAATTTGTCTTTGAAGAAGACCAGAACCTCTAGGATGTTTCTAGGGAAGTGGAGGAGAGAATTTGTCAGGGGTTGGCCGAGCTTGAAGGCTCAAAGTGGTGTGAGTAAGAGAGGGAGGAGGTGTCCTTTTATAAGGCAGGAGAGGGGCAACTTTGGAAAAACTAAAAATATTATTTTATTATAAAGCTAAATTCGATTTTAAATAGCTCTAAATTCAGTTATTTCGAAGCTAAGGTGTGGATGGGTCGAAATCCTCTCATCCAATAGAATTTAGACAAGTTTAGGTTCCTATTTTAACCATATCATTTATATTTAACTTTAAGTTAGATAATTTTACTTTTACCGTGTCTTTTTGTGTACTTACACTATAAGGTTAATAAACTTACTATAAGAAGCCAAACGAACCCCATGTTGTTTATTATTAATATATATAACCATATCTAAGACATTTGGCCGAACCTTAGATTTTTAGGACTAAAATAACAATTAATAATATAATATTTGTTTTAAAAACTATTTTATGTCAATTTTGACACTATTTAGTAATTGATTTTTTTGAAAATCATAACAGAATGATTAGTTCGAAAAAAGTTAATTAAATCAATAGTAACATGTCATATTAACCTAGAAAATTAGTTTAATTCAGAAAAAGGCTCACATTATATTTATTTGGGTATTTATAATATCAATTATTCTAATGTTTCACTATTATGGTAATTACTGCATCATCATTGTGTCATAAATAAATTAATTTATATAATGTCTAAAAATTATAAATAAAATATAATTATGTATTAAATATTATTATATTTCTAATAAATATTTACAATCTAATTTATCTAATGTATAACCCCATATTAAAAATGACTTACTTATTAAACTTTGATTTTAACTATTTTAACCCTTCTTTAAATAAATTAATAATAAATGTCCTAATCTAATCCAAGTGGGACTAAATGGTCATATTTTATTTCAAAGATTGATTTTGGTCGAATTAAACTTATCCAATAGAAGTAGGACTTGTATTAGGGTAATAATAATATCATTTTTACCCTTAATTACCCTGTTTACTTTTAACCGTGGTAAAAAAAACTAAAAAGTTACTATTTACCAAAAATTATTTTCATCTCATTGAACCACATTTTACTTACTGAAATCAACCGTGTCTCTCGGATTTTTGAAATTCCACTCACAGAAGTGGTAAAATTATGTTTTATGAAAAATTCATTTTTTTATCTACCACTTAGTGGTTTCACTATTCACCAAAAAATGAATGTTTCCAGAAAAATACCAAAAATTAGGCCAAAGCTATATTTGATATTATGAACTCAAAAATGATGTCTATTTTACCAAATTCAAAACATATCAATTGCACTAATTAATTTAAAAATTAATTCCCGTCGTCAACACAAATAGCGTCTTCTTAAAAGATCATAACTAGCAAAAGATTGACACTTGTTTATGTCTGGTTTAAATGTGAAATTAAATCCAAGGACCAAAATTGTATTAAATTGTAAAAATATATTCTAAATATACATTAAAACCACTAAAATTAATAAATTATCAATATTAATTATTTTGATTTTAAAATTTGTTTTTAATTAAAATTTAGTAATTTTCACTATTCATCAGAATATGAAAGTTATCCAAAAAGTACCAAAATTTCACCCTAATCTAATTTTGATATTATGAATCCAAAATAAAAGTCCATTTTGAAAAATAAAATTTACAAAATTTTAAAAAGTGGTTATTGCTATTCATAACGGCTAGTTTTAATAATATATTAATAGCATATCGTTGTTTAGCAAAACATGGCGTTGCGTACAACACATTCTATCATGGAAGGTCGCGATAACATGTAATTCAAGCCAGGATAGAGATGCATGTTGTGAAAGCTCCTTTTGTTGTAGCGTATAACACAGGACATTAATGAAATTAAAAAGAATATTTTTCTTAAAATCTCGGGGTGTTACATTCTACCCCCCTTAAAATGAATTTCACCCTCGAAATTCTTCGGGGTTATAAATAGTTTACTATTCGAATGTTTCTTTGATAGAAACCCACATCGTAAAAAGGAATACCAAAACCAATCTTTAAAAACAAAAGTATAAAACGTAACGGTTACCCAAATAAACTAATCACTGGGTTTCCACATAGGTGAAAATATGGATATGGAAGAGAAATCTAACCATCATGTTCTGATGGAGAGTGGTACAGAACATGGCTATTGAAAATCCAACAATCACAAAGCTATAGATTTGTGATGATCTAAGGTACCATCTGATTCATCATATATAAGGGAACTAGGACAACATTTTTGGTTTTCAAGATCATTTCCCTAAATTTGATGAATGATTTTGGTACAATCTCACTGTTGTTCATGAATTGAACAATTTACACTTCATCCCTTAAAGAAATGAAGTTGAATTTATTATTCTTGATGTGTTAGCAGATCATGTCATAGAATGATGGGTCATTCCATCTCTTTTAAACAAAAGGTTAACAAAAGTTATAAGTCCATCTTATGGTTAGATTAATCGTATATGGTTCCCAAAATGAACATATACTACATATATCATACTGCTAAATAAAATAAAACTAGTTTCTACTAACCAGGGACTTCCTGTAGGCCAGTGGTAGGCGATAAAGGACAGTTGCATTTCAGTTGTGGGTTCGATTCCCAAAGCCTTGTCTGACGCGATGGGCTGTCGCCCGTCCTGCAGGTTGTCCTTTTTTTAAAACTATATTACTATAACATCCCATCAATAATATCGAAAAAAATTCTACCCTTAAACAATACTAACTTATGTCCTACATAATCCATTCCAATCATTAGGCTTATCCATAATACTGCAGTTCACTCTCATAATATAGTGAAAATGATTACCAGATATTTAATACCATCGTTGATCCCCATATATCATAAGATATTTCTTGTTGGTCTAATTACAAACATGTGAATACCTTAATCATGTATTCTCTTGAAGAATGAATACTCATTGAACCTTAGTGAAAACCTGAATGTAGTCAAAAGTTAACTCTTTCCACATACCAAAATCCAAAAATTCTATATACCCAAACCATGATATAACCTTCTCCTTATATCATGTAGAGACTCAGGTTTTTGGCCCTTTCATACATTGGAATTTTTCTACGAATAATTCCAGTGCTAGGCGCAAAGACGGCGTGCGATTCCGAGGCCCGGTGTGCCCAAAATAGATTTTATAAAAATATTATGTATTTTTATACTATGCATGTGGAGGGGGAGTGGTATCTCCTAAACGGTTGCTCAGAATGGAAATCTGATGACACAGTTGCGTCCGGAACGTGCCGTTTACCCTAGGCAGGGTGTAAACTTTGCGGGCGTGGGCCTGCGGTGAGAAACGCCACCAGGGGCGTTTTCGTAAATAAGTAGCAAAGTTACTGTGCGAGCGTCGGCTCCCCTAACTTCTGAACGGAGTCTCGGAAGGAAAATTTGAGACCGTCGTTGCGTCCAGCCCCCCCTTAATCGTTCCTCTCGACGTTCTTCACTGTTCTTCACCGCCGTTCCACCGAATCGAGCAAACGTAGCACCAACGAGCTCAGAATTCGACGGCGGACATTCCAGTAGCACGCAGCGGAAGCTCTGGAGCACGGATCTAAGACAGAACGTCGGCGTTTCACCCGCGAGGTAGGCGGTTTGAGTTTTACAATTCTGGATCCCATTTTTGTGTTGTTTTCCTTCAAATTTTTGTAATGGTTGTATAGTTCGGGTCCCGAGCTTTCTGAAACATTTTTCGGATCTGAATTTGGAGCACCGGGGTGCTCCCGGTGGCTCCCGGAAGATTTCCGGCGAAAACCAGGTTTTCCGGCGAGACCCACAGCGGCCATGGCGGAATCTGGCATGTTCCGCAACGGTGCGGCGGCGGCGCGGTGGTTTCCGGCTCCGGCACGGCGGAGTCCGGCGGCGGCGCGGTGGTTTCTGGCGACCCTGCGGTGGTCCGGCCAGATTGTTCCGGGGGTTCTTTAAACCCCCGTAACATGCAAACCGTAACTCCGATTTGCGAGCCGTTTGTGGCGACGTGTTTCTTGCGTCGAGACGGACCTTTTGAACTCACTTTGAGAATTTTCTGAGTCGGGATTTTGGACCGGGGGCTTGAAATGTTGAATAAATTAATAATATTTTATTATTTTACGACTTCGGGCTGTTGTAACTTCTACCCGTAGCGTCCGACTGACGTGCCGTCAGTGGCATTGAGACCCTGATAGTACGACGGACTTTTAGAGATGGTTTCCTGGTGTTGGGACTTTGAACGGGGTGGGGGCCCTACGAGGCCGGGTTTTGGCGTTTGCGGAGAAACACCGCTTTTGCACCAGGAGTCCGATTTTGGCGGATGAATAGTTGATCCTGTGTGTTTTTCCGAGGGGATCGCAATGGTGCGATCCGTTCGATGAGTTTTGGAATCCAGGCGTGGGCCCCACCCGAGCTAGCCTTCGGTGAATAGTACCTTTTTCACCGGGTGTCCGTTTTGGACGAGCGAGTAGTCGATTCCGCTTGTTTTTCCGAGGGGATTGTCGTGGTATGGTCCGCTCGATGAGTTTTGGGATCGTTGTGTGGGCCCCGCATGGGATAGCTACGGTGAATAGTGCCTTTTTCACCGGTGCTCTATTTCAGGCAAGTAAAAAAGCATTTCCTGCGTGTTTTTCCGCGTGGAACGCGAGGGTGGCCTCGGTTTTGGCCTAGGAGGTGCGCATTGTGGCGTTGTGGTGGGTCGCTCGGGTTAGCGACGTTTGAACCAGCAGTGGTTGAGGGTTCTCCCTTGGTTCGTTCCTACGAGGGTTCGTGCGGCATCACAACCTTCGTAGGGTTTTGTGATCCTCTCGATGGGATGTTTAACTGTTAGAGTTGTGGCATCCCTCCGGTGGGCCCGGAGTGGATCCTCTAGCATCTTTACCCTATATCGGGTTCTTGGTATCGCTGTAGCCGCTTATTCACGGGGGGCGATCCCCTATCTAGCAGGTTAACCCCGTAGGGTTTGTGGCATCATCGAGAATATGATCCCTACGCGGTGGGTCTTGCCCAGTAGGGTTGTGGCATCGTCGGATATACGATCCCCTACTCAGCATGAAGTTTATAGTAGGGTTGCGGTATCGTTGGTTATACGATCCCCTACTCAGCGCTTGGTGTCTGTAGGGTTGCGGTATCGTTGGTTATGTGATCCCCAACTCAGCGCGTGGTTTCGGTAGGGTTGTGGCATCATCGGTTCGATCCCCTACATTGCGAGTTGTACCAGATAGGGTTCCGTTATCGTCATGACCATTTTTACATGGACGATGATCCTTTACTTGAGTGTGGAGCTTCTGTCGAGTGCCAGATCGGGTTGTGGTATCCCCCAGCGGATCCTGGGTGTGATCCCCTATCTGTGAGAACTACGTATGCCAGATCGGGTCATGGTATCCCCTAGCGGACCCTGGGAGTGATCCCCTTTCTGTGAGCTATGTATACCAGAGTGTGTCTTGGTATCCCCTAGCGGACCCTAGCGGCGATCCCCTATCCGAGGAGTTTGGTGGTTATGTTGTTTCAGCGATGTTTCCTCAGTGATGTTATCCGACGAGCGTGGTCTCTCAGGTGAGCGTCTGAGATGTTAGTTTGGGACCCAATGGAGTGTATCTCTCGGATGAGTGTCATCTGGCATGACAATGTTCGTGTGGTGTACTCTCCTGGTTGGGACAGTTGCTGGTGATGAGGTCGGTACCTCTTGTGGCTTGTGGCCTGAGCTGAGTATATCTGGATTGTTCAAGGTGTATGAATGGGCATACACCTGAGCTGAGATGAGGTGACTAGTTGTGTTTAGCCGAGGATGGTCACGAGATGGAGTTTCTCTCTCGTCTCGGTTCCCTCTGGCTGGGTTGAGCGGACTGTTGCCTTTCAGTTGCTCCCATGGGTTTTGGGTTTTTGGGGTGCCTACTGAGTATGTTTATACTCAGCCCTTCACGGGCATTGCCCGCACATATTTGTGTCTTGTGAAGACCACAGGCCTTTTGAAGGAGTCCCAGGAGGACCCGGAGCAGGCGGAGCTTAGTGAGCGAGTTGACCGAGGTGTCTACCGGAGCTGTGCAGAGGGATCATTCCGGCGCGTGTTTGTGGCAGTGTTCCCTTTCTTCAGAGCAGGTTGGACGTGCTTTGTAGTTTTCATTAGTGAGCCCTGTTTTTCCCTTTGTACTTTTTCTATTGCACTCTGGTTTGGGATAGATTGTATGCATCCATTTACTTTTCAGTTTCTATATCTACACACTGTTTCATGGAGGTGTTTGTGGGTGTGTGTGTCCAGGTACCTTAGGCTAATGCCTCCCATGTGTGTGATAGCCTACTCGGCGCTGGTCGCCAGCCCCTGGCCTATTGGAGGCGGGCTTGGGGAGTCGCGGCTCGAGCCCCGTTGGGTCGTGTCATGACAGAGTGGTATCAGAGGAGACTCCACCTTTGGGATCTCAGAGTGTAGCTAGTCTAGATGTGAGTTTGGTTTGGGTTGCATAGCAGCAATGTTAGGATGTTTTGAGTTCGTCTTTCAGGCCAGAGACTCTAGTGTTGGTGTGGCAGCTGACGTATCCATACACAAGGACTCAGATAACCTGCCTTTCGACTCGGGACATTCGTATACTGGTCGCAGGGACATAACGGTACATGCATCATATAGGACTGGGTTTTTGGGTATTTCCTTGTCCTTCTTGAATCAGCTCTCCAGATATACTTTTTGACTGTGGTGCATCTTGAATGTTTTTCAGGATGCCTCCACGACGACAGCCAGCGAGGGATCCACAGTAGGATTGTGCTGACGACCCGCCCCGTGTAGAGGCTGTGGAGCAGGGCGCAGGTTCTGAGTTTGCACCTCCCGGTGGTCTGCCGGTTGAGCCACCACTTGTTGAGCAGCTGATTGTGCTGGCGGTGCAGGACAAGGATGCGCGCTAGCTGAGTGCGCTGCACAAGTTCCAGAGGCAGCGACCTATGAGGTTCTGGGGTGATCCAAACCCCCAGGCAGCTGATGACTGGCTTGAGGCTGTCACCCGAGTTTTCTGCCTAGTGAGTACACCTCCAGATCAGATGGTGTTCCTAGCGGCGAGCCTTCTACATGGTTCTGCCGGGAAATGGTGGAGTTTGGTGACGCAGTCCAATGACGAGGAGACGCTCACGTGGGCGGAGTTTGAGTGACTCTTCCGGGAGGAGTTCTATCTGGTGACGCTGAGGTCAGTGCGGATCAAAGAGCTTCTGCAGCTTCGACAAGAGAGCATGACTGTGTCGGAGTACTCAGCGAGGTTTACAGACCTGTAGTGCTACTCCCTGGATATGGTTCGAGACCCGTTCTTTAGGGCTCGGACCTTCGAGCAGGGCTTACGCAGGGACATCTGAGTAGGTGTGGTTTCCTTATGCCTGCCCACCTATGCTGGAGTGCTGGAGTGAGCGTTGGTGGTGGAGAGTTTTCTGGCTGAGCGGATCCCCCATGTTAGTGCTGGGCACTCGATAGCTGAGACTTCATCAGTCGGATCGACATCTGTTAGTCGACGACAGACTCAGGGGTCAGGACGTGGTCGACGTTTCAGGAGGCGACCCCAGGATGGAGGATCTGAGGCTCAAGGCTCACAGGCTAGCTTCGATCAGCCTCAGGATAGGCGGTGTCATGCTTGCGATGGTCGGGGACATCTTGCTAGAGATTTTCCAACCCGACGTGCTGCTGAGAGGGAGCCGGTCTATGGACCGCCTTGGCAGAGGCAGCGTCTTGAGCAAGGAGATCCGTAGGGCGGCGGACGTGGCGGCGGAGCTAGTGCAGTGGGAGGCGGTGGTAGGCAGTACTAGTTTCCACCACCCCCACCCCCAGGTGGTCCACGCCAAGCTCAGGGAGCTTGTGGTCGAGGGCGAGGATAGCTGCATGCTCTGGAGGCAGTCGACCTAGAGGCACCGCGGATGGATAGAGGTATGCCTTGTGTCTTTTCTACTTACTACAGTAGTTTTAGAGACACTGTTTAGTGGTATCCTCCTTTTTGTTTTTGGCTCGAGTTTTGTTCAGGGAGTTGGTAAGACCCTGTGTGGGTGTTGTTCGGCGTGCTTTGAATGCGTGAGGAAGAGGGATCCTTCCACCACCAAGACACATTTTTGTGACGCAATTAAAACCGTGCGGGAGAGTCAGTGCCGCCCAAAGCAGATAGTTTTGAGGTGTGGCGGATGAGTCCCTATGACTTATACGTTCGGGCATCGGTGTTTTTTGGTGAGCTCGCTGGTGTGTGTGACCCAGTTGAGAGTCCAGTCGCTTTCCTTGTGTTTAGGGCTTTTCGAGGATGAAAAGTTCTAAGGGGGGGGAGGATGCAGCGACTCAGATTTTTGGCCCTGTCAAACTTTTGAATTTTTCTACGAATAATTTCAGAGCTAGGCGCAAAGATGGCGTGCGATTCCGAGGCCCGGTGTGCCCAAAATAAATTTTATAAAAATATTAAGTATTTTTATACTATGCACATGGAGGGGTGTGGTATCTCCTAAACGGTAGCTCAGAACGGAAATCTGATGGCACGGTTGCGTCTAGAACGTGCCGTTTACCCAAGGCAGGGTTTAAACGTTGCTGGCGCGGGCCTGCGGTGAGAAACGCCACCAGGGGCATTTTCGTAAATAAGTAACAAAGTTAGTGTGCGAGCGTCGGCTCACATAACTTTTGAACGGAGTCTCGGATGGAAAATCTGAGACCGCCGTTGCGTTCAGAACATCGCGTTTACCCTAGGGGTGACCTTACTTTTGTTAGCATCGGGCATCGGGTCCGAGGTGGGTTTGGCGCCGGCGGGCAGCTGGTATAAATATCAGCCCCCCCCCCTTAATTGTTCATCTCAACGTTCTTCGCCGTTCTTCACTACCGCTCCACCGAATCGAGCAAACGTAGCGCCCACGAGCTCCGAATTCGACGGCGTACGTTCCAGGAGCGCGCAGTGGATGCTCTGGAGCGCGGATCTAAGGCAGAACGTCAGCGTTTCGCCCGCGAGTTAGGCAGTTTGAGTTTTACAATCATGGATCCCATTTTTGTGTTGTTTTCCTTCAAATTTTCGTAAGGGTTGTATAGTTCGGGTCCTGAGCTTTCCGAAACATATTTCAGATCTGAATTTGGAGCACCGGGGTGCTCCCGGTGGCTCCCGGAAGTTTTACGGCGAGACTCGCGGCGGCCATGGCGGAATCCGGCAAGTTCCGCAGCAGCGCGGTGGCGGCGCGGTGGTTTCCGGCTCCGTCACGGCGGAGTCCTGCGGTGGCGCGGTGGTTTCCGGCGACCCTGCGGTGGTCCGGCCAGATTGTTCCGGGGGTTCTTTAAACCCCCGTAACTTACAAACCGTAAATCCGATTTGCGAGCCGTTTGCGATGACGTGTTCCTTGCGTAGAGAAAGACCTTTTGAAGTCACTTTAAGAATTTTGTGAGTCGGGATTTTGGCCCGGGGGCTTGAAATGTCGAATAAAATAATAATATTTTATTATTTTACGACTTCTGGCCGTTGTAACTTCTACCCGGAGCGTCCGGTTGACGTGCCGTCAGAGGCGTTGAGACCCTGATGGTACGACGGACATTTAGAGATGGTTTCCTGGTGTTTGGACTGTGAACGGGGTGTGGGCCCCATGAGGCCGGGTTTTGGCGTTTGCGGAGAAACGCAGCTTTTGCACCAGGAGTTCGATTTTGGCAGATGAATAGTTGATCCAGTCTGTTTTTCCGAGGGGATCGCAATGGTGCGATCCATTCGATGAGTTCCAGAATCCAGGCATGGGCCCCACCCGAGCTGGCCTTCGGTGAATAGTACCTTTTTCACCGGGTGTCCGTTTTGGACGAGCGAGTAGTCGATTCCGCTTGTTTTTTCTAGGGGATCGTCGTGGTATGGTCCGCTCGATGAGTTTCGGGATCATTGTGTGGGCCCCACATGGGCTAGCTATGGTGAATAGTGCCTTTTTCACTGGTGCTCTATTTCGGGTTAGTAAATAGAATTTCCTGTGTGTTTTTCCGTGTGGAACGTGAGGGTGGCCTTGGTTTTGGCCTAGGAGGTGCACAGTGTGGCGTTGTGGTGGGTCGCTCGGGTTAGCGATGTTTGAACCAGCAGTGGTTGAGGGTTCTCCCTTGGTTCGTTCCTATGAGGGTTCGCGCGACATCACAACTTTCGTAGGGGTTTGTGATCCTCTCGATGAGATGTTTAACTGTTAGAGTTGTGGAATCCCTCCGGTGGGCCCGGAGTGGATCCTCTAGCATCTTTACCCTAGATCGGGTTCTTGGTATCGCTATGACCGCTTATTCACGGGCGGCGATCCTCTATCTAGCAGGTTAACCCCGTAGGGTTTGTGGCATCATCGGGAATATGATCCCTACGCGGTGGGTCTTTCCCAGAAGGGTTGTGACATCGTCGGATATACGATCCCCTACTCAGCATGAAGTTTATAGTAGGGTTGCGGTATCGTTGGTTATACGATCCCATACTCAGCACTTGATGTCGGTAGGTTTGCAGTATCGTTGGTTATGCAATCTCTTACTCAGTGCGTGGTTTCGGTAGGGTTGCGACATCTTCGGTTCAATCCCCTACATCGCGAGTTGTACCATATAGGGTTCTGTTATCGTAATGACCATCTTTATATGGATGATGATCCTCTATCTGAGTGTGGAGCTTCTGTCGAGCGCCAGATCGGGTTGTGGTATCCCCCAGCGGACCCTTGGTGTGATCCCGTATCTGTGAGAACTACGTATGCCAGATCGGGTCGTGGTATCCCCCAGCGGACCCTGGGAGTAATCCCCTATCTGTGAGCTATGTATACCGGAGTGGGTCTTGGTATCCCCTAGCGGACCCTAGCGGTGATCCCCTATCCGAGGAGTTTGTTGGTTATGTTGTTTCAGCGATGTTTCCTCAGTGATGTTATCCGACAAGCGTGGTCTCTCGGGTGAGCGTCTGAGATGTTTATTTGGGACCCGATGGAGTGTATCTCTCGGATGAGTGTGATCTGGTATGACAATATTCGTGTGGTGTACTCTCCTGGTTGGGATAGTTGCTGGTGATGAGGTCGGCACCTCTTGTGGCTTGTGGCCTGAGCTGAGTATATCTGGATTGTTCAAGGTGTATGTATGGGCATACACCTGATCTGATCTGAGCTGACTAGTTGTGTTTAGCCGAGGATGGTCACGAGATGGAGTTTCTCTCTCGTCTGGGTTCCCTCTGGCTGGGTTGAGTGGACTGTTGCCTTTCAGTTGCTCCCTTGGGTTTTGGGTTTTTGGGGTGCCTACTGAGTATGTTTATACTCACCCCTGCACGGGCTTTGCCCGTACATGTTTGTGTCTTGTGCAGACCACATACCTTTTGACGGAGTCCCAGGAGGACCCGGAGCAGGCGGAGCTTAGTGAGCGAGTTGACCGGGGTGTCTACTGGAGCTGTGCCGAGGGATCATTCTGGCGGGTGTTTGTGTGAGCGTTCCCCTTCTTCAGAGCAGGTTGGACGTGCTTTGTATTTTTCTTTGGTGGGCCCTGTTTTTCCCTTTGTACATTTTCTGTTGCACTCTGGTTTGGGATAGATTGTATGCATGCATTTACTTTTCAGTTTCTATATCTCTACACTGTTGCATGGAGGTGTATGTGGGTGTGTGTGTACAGGTACCTTAGGCTAATGCCTCCCATGTGTGTGATAGCATACTCAGCGCTGGTCGCCAGCCCCTGGCCTATGGGAGGCAGGCTTGGGGAGTTGCGGCTCGAGCCCCGTTGGGTCAGGTCATGACATATCAGTCATGAGATCATGAATACAGTCAAACATTTCATTTTCTCGTTTTCCTTTCATTATGCGCATATCATCTATTTTTCCAAAAATATCTCAATCACATTCCATGGTTACCGGTACCATTGAAAATCACAATATACCAATACATAAATATTCCAATATTCCACGATATTATATACAACATTATTTTGGAATCCCATTACATAAACACTTAATCATTCCACCACATTGTTGTCATATTCAACATCGCCAATAGTGATCTCATGTGACTTCCCTTTGTCCTTTGCCTTAAGTGGATGCTCATGTCGATCATCACTAACCCTTGGATTAGGGAAGTTATTAGTATAATGCCCCATTTCCTTTCACTTGAAGCATTGAAGTGTAGTAGGTTCATTCTATGTATCCCTTCCTTTGTTTGCATCAGTAGACATCTTCTTCCCATCATTGCGGCATTCAAATGCCCGATGACCTTCCTTTACACATTTGAAACATTTAATTCTCCCTTTAAGACAATCTCCACCATGCTTCTTTCCACACTTTGAGCATAAGGGAAATCTCATCTTCTTTTCAGTGTGCTCTTTTGATTTTCCTTTGAATTCCATTTTCCTCTTCTTATCAAACCCATATGACTGATGGGTTACTCGAATCTCCATTTCAACTTTGAGATCACATCGAACGATTTCCTCATAGCTATTGAAGTCCCTTATGGGTAAGGCCCTTCGAAGACTTGGTTTTAAGCCACTAAAGAATCGATCGATCTTACTCTCATGTTGGATAATAATACCAGAAGCGTACCTTGCAAGTCTTGTAAAATTTGCTTCATAGGTACCAACAGATTCATCATCCTTTTTCTTCAGTTCAAGAAACTGTTTATCCATCTTTGTTCGGAGAATACGAGGGAAGTACTTATTGAAAAATAAGTTCTTGAACTCATCCCATTCCATGGACTCAATTTCATCCCTTTCTTCGTATTCTTAATAAGATTCCACCATTTAGAAACATCACCTTCCAAACAATACACTGCTAAGATGACTTTATCATGCTCAGAACATTGAAGAACTGAAAATATCTTTTCAGTAGTACTAATCCATTGTTCAGAAACTAATGGATCAGTAGACCCGCTGAATGAAGGTGGACACTGTCTCATGAAGGATTCAACAGAATGTTTCTCCTTCCTTTTCTCGTTTGGAATTCTCTCATGATTTATAGCTTGAGAAAGTTGTGTGGGCATGGTTACAAGATTTTGCATTCCAGCTCCCATAACGTTTGGTTGCTCAGGGGGGCAATCATTGCATTGTCCATTGCATTGATCAACACGGTTCCTTTGGGTTCCATCGATTGTCTAAAACCCAAAAAGAATAGTGTGAGAGGAAAATATCATGCTAGGGAAAACAACATAATAAAGGGGGGGTACCTTCAATATACAACATCTTAGATTTAATTCTAAGAACGTTAGCACGATTCTAGGACTATAACCTATACTTATACTTAACCTTAGGTACATCTCTAGATATACCATATAAATATCTATAGGGATCTCACTAAAGTTCCTGCATCCTAGTTTCCAAAGGTTGACTAAACCTTTCCTCTGATATCAACTGTAGAGACCCGAAGCTTAACGTACAAGGAAATTACATTACTTTTGCAGAATACTTATTACATAACAAAAACACAGACACAAGGACCGTAATAGTTTAGTGTCTTTTGAAACTCAGAACGTAATATTCTAATCATGGTGAAAGATCTTCAACATCTCCCATAAAGATCTTCCCTTTTTTTCTTACCTAAAACCTTTATTTATATCCCAGGGGAAAAGAAAACATAAAAGGGTGAGCTCAAATGCTCAGTAAGGGTAAACAAAAGAAAAATCAATCACATCATATTCATAAGAACATAACATTTTTGAAATCTTAACCTGCAAAAGAGATCATAATATCATAACATGGGATATATCATAGTAGTGAAATGAAATCCCAATAATAATAACTTAAAACATGAAACTTTGTGGCATACACACATAATCATAGAGAATCATTTCTTGTTATTCAAGACTCATTGCCAAGACTATCGTAGTGGACAAAGTCCATTTCTGAACCGAGTTCACTCCTCGTTTCAGTCCTGTTTCACTGAACTGGTATAACCTATCGTTCCAGCCATGTTTATCTCATGAGATATAAAATCTTCACCCAATGCATTGGAGGGAGATATAGGTCCCACCCATCTCATAATGATACCATTCTTATGTGTGCCACAAAATCATAAATCATATATCATTGCATAACCCATGTAATAAAAACGGGATTCTTAAACATCATGACATCATAAAACAATTCATATAAGATAAAGTAATTCATAAAAATAATTCCATCAAAAAATAATCAAATCAATGTAATAATAGGGATAGACACATAACCCTATATTATCGTAGATGGAAAATAATTTTGATAAAGCACTTGAACTCCATTCTTGAGGAAAATATCCTTTCTACTTCAAAAACATTTTTCCTTTCTTAACATGTCATAAAATTTTAAACAAAAAGAAGTTGATTAAAAATAAACATGAAAACTTGTAAAGTAAGATTTTTGGAAATAATGTTTTAAAAATCCATTCATTCCGTATAAGTTAAAAAAACATTCTTCTCATACTTTTGTCGGAAAATTCAAAAAGTACCTCGTACAAAAAATGACAAAAGATTCCTTTCATATCCTTTACTAAAAACTTAGCGAAGGGTAAAATAGGATTTAAACAATTGTAGGTGGATGGAGATAATTGTACATATTGAGGAAACATAGATGTGGATGTTAAAATACACCCTAATAAATACCAAAGTATAAACAATCTCGGATAAAAATGAGATTGTCACATTTTCCCTTACCTTAGGTTCGATTTGCTTCGTATGTGTCCGAACATCCTGTATAATGATTTAAATAATGTCATTGACTTATTCCAGAATCGTACTCATTGTTATGACATCATATATGGTTCACTTATGACTTTATATTACCCGTTCATTTGTAAATTCCATGTTAAAGACCGTTTTGGGTAAAATTGTTTCATTTGTCGTCCATGTTTTGACTTGTAATTATTCATATGATTACTTAGATCATGATTACTTAATTACAGAATATAAAACATGATTTATATATAATATATATTCAGAATATAAATATATATAATAAATCAGTAAATGGAAGGAAATACACCATTCATGGAGATGGTAGGCCGTACGTACGCATGAACGCTGTTTTCGTTTCCTTATTGAGTTGAATGGAATTAAGTAGATGAAATACACATATATACACATAAATACAGTATCATTATTATGTCATATATTTCATGATTACTTATTATATACACTTTATAATCATTCATGAATGGTTAAAGTGGAGAATGAATCTCATCGCGTCGTGGAGACGGTAGTCCGTACGTACGCAAGCGAGATGATATCGTTCTCATGATCGTGGGAATGTATTGGAGTGTATGTATACTATTTCAGAATCAATATCACTTTAAAATAATCATATATAGTTATTATTTACACCATTATACCCATCCAAGTATGGTGGTGGTGGAAAATAGATTTCACCACGGCGTGGAGACGGTTTTCTGTACGTACGCACGCACGGTGATTTCGTTTTCCGTAGGATGGATAGATGGTGAAATAGGGTTGTTTCATACTTATAATAACATATCAGTATATGAGAGATCCTGGTATTATTACTTCATAATGAAACAACCTAAGAAGATGAAGTGGAAGAAGAAATAAAGTTGAAAGAATCGGTAACGGACATTACCTCTTCTTTGAAGCGGCTATTTGAGTTCTCTTCTTAGGGCACTAAAATTGGTCTTTGAAGAAGACTAGAACCTCTAGGATGTTGCTAGGGAAGTGTAGGAGAGAATTTGGCAGGGGTTGGTCGAGCTTGAGAGCTCAATGTGGTGTGAGGAAGAGAGGGTGGAAGTGCCCTTTTATAAGGGAGGGGAGGGGCTCCTTTGGAAAAACTAAAAATATTATTTTATTATAAATCCAAATTCGGTTTTAAATAGCTTTAAATTGAGTTATTTCGAAGCTAAAGTGGGGATGGGTCGAAATCCTCTCATTCAATATAATTATACAAGTTTAGGTTCCTATTTTAACCTTATCATTTATATTTAACTTTTAGTTAGATAATTTTACTTTTACCGTGTCTTTTTGTGTTCTTACACTATAAGGATAATAAACTTACTATAAGAAGCCAAACAAACACCATGTTTTTTATTATTAATATATATAACCTTATCTAAGTCATTTGACCGAACCTTAGATTTTTAGGAGTAAAATAACAATTAATAATATAATATTTTTTTTAAAACTATTTTATGTCAATTTTGGCACTATTTAGTAATTGATTTTTGTGAAAATAATAACAGAATGATTAATTCGAAAAAATTTAATTAAATCAATAATAACATGTCATATTAACCTATAAAATTAGTGTAATTCATAAAAAGTCTCAAATTATATTTATTTGGGTATTTATAATTTCAATTATTCTAATGTTTCACTATTATGGTAATTACTACATCATCATTGTGTCATAAATAAATTAATTTATTTAATGTCTAAAAATTATAAATAAAATATCATTACGTATGAAATCTTATTAGATTTCTAATGAATATTTACAATCGAATTTATCTTATGTATAACCCCATATTGAAAATGACTTACTTATTAAACTTTGATTTTAACTATTTTAACCCTTCTTTAAATAAATTAATAATAAATGTCCTAATCTAATCCAAGTGGGACTAAATGGCCATATTTTATTTTTAAGATTGTTTTTGGTCGAATTACACTTATCCAATAGAATTATGACATGTGTTAGGGTAATAATAATATCATTTTTACCCTTAACAACCCTGTTTACTTTTAACCGTGGTAAAAAAAGTAAAAAGTTACTATTCACCAAAAATTATTTTCATCTCATTGAACCAAATTTTACTTACTGACATCAACTGTGTCTCTTAGATTTTTTAAATTCCACTAACAGAAGCGGTAAAATTAAGTTTTATGAAAAATTAATTTTTCTTTAACTACCACTTAGTGGTTTCACTATTCATCAAAAAATGAAAGTTTCCAGAAAAATACAAAAAATTAGGCCTAAGATATATTTGATATTTTGAACTCAAAAATGATGTCTATTTTACCAAATTAAAAACATATCAGTTGCATTAATTAATTTAAAAATTAATTCCCGTCATCAACACAAATAGCGTGTTCTTAAGAGATAATAACTATCAAAATATTGACACTTGTTTATGTCCGGTTTAAATGTAAAATTACATCCAATGACCAAAATTGTATTAAATTATAAAAATATATTCTAAATATACTTTAAAACCACTAAAATTAATAATTTCTCACTATTATTTATTTTGATTAAAAAAGTTGTTTTTAATTAAAATTTAGTAATTTTCACTATTCATCAGAATATGAAAGTTATCTGAAAAGTACCAAAATTTCACCCTAACCTAATTTCGATATTCTAAATCCAAAAATGAAGTCCATTTTTAAAAATTAAATTTAAAAATTTCAAAAAGTGGTTATTACTCTTCATAACGGCTAGTTTTAATAATATTTTAATAGCATATCGTTGTTTAGTGAAACATGGTGTTGCGTACAACACACGCTATTGTGGAAGGTCGCGATTGCGTGTAATTCAAGCCAGGTCAGAGATGCGTGTTGTGAATGCTCCTTTTGGTGTAGCGTATAACACAAGACATTAATGAAATTAAAAAGTATATTTTTCGTAAAATCTCGGGGTGTTTCTTGGTAAAACATGCATCCCTGTCTGAGACTATGGAACTCAGAACACCATGAAACCGCACTACCATGTCCACATATTTGGTGCTAGAGAATCCACTGCACCTAACTCCCTAATTGCCAGAACGTTAGCCGACTTCGTCAAGCGGTCCACCACTACCCAGATGGCATCGCATCCCCCTTGCACCTTGGGTAGTACCGTGACGAAATCCATCGATATGTGGTCCCACTTCCACTCAACGATAGCTAAAGGTTGAAACAACCCACCTAGAACACGATGTTCAGCCTTTACCTGCTGACACGCTAGGCACATGGACACAAACTCTGCCACTGCTCGCTTTACTCCGAGCCACCAAAGCTGTCTTCTCAGACCCTGGTAAATTTTGGAAACTCTTCGGTGTACCACTAGGGGTGATTTGTGGAACTCACTAAGAACCTTTCCATGCATCGCCTCTGGAACAAACATATTCCCACAGAAGAGCATCAGATTTTGACCATATTCTATCCACCCTCCAAGAGCATCGCCCTGGTAAACTCGGTCGCACATCACTTCGCACTCTGGGTCTCCCCAATGAAACTCCTCCACTTGCCGCAACAGAGAAGACTGCAATTTCATCTGATACATGCGACCTCTACCACTATCCATCCTTGCATCCAGGTGCAAGGAAGACAACTCCTCCATCACCTTCCAAGCGTCTACCTACTCTCAGACCGCATCCTTCTACGACCTCCTGCTAAAAGCATCGGCCACTACTTCCCTTTTCCTGAAGTGTAGGAAGTATCAAACTCGTAATCTTGGAGGAAATCTATCCACCTTCATTGTTGTATGTTTAGGTCCCGCTGGGAGAAGATATAACTCAAGATTTTGTGATTCATGAAGACCACAAAGCGTTCTTCGATGAGGTAGTGCCGTCACAACTTTAGTGAGAAAACGACCGCTACAAGCTCCAAGTCGTGGGTGGATTAATTACGCTCATGAGGGAATAACTTCCTAGACCCATAAGAGATCACCCCTTATTGTTGCATCAACACACATCCAAGGTATTTCCCTGAAGCATCACAAAACACCTCATATGTTTCCCCTTCTTCTGGTAGTCTCAGCACTGGGTCACTAACCAACTTCTCCATCAGATGGATGAAGGATGCCTCACACTGCTCACTCCACACGAAAACCTGGTCCTTCTTGGTCAAGGTTGTCAAAGGCGCCACAACTCGAGAGAAGTTGGGTAAAAACCTTCAGTAGTAACCATCCATCCTGAGGAAACTACGAACCACTGCTACATTCTTGGGTGCTGCCCAATAAATAATTGCCTTAACCTTTGAGGGGTCCACTGCTACCCCTTTCTTGGACACTGTGTGCCCATGGAAGTGCACTTATCTCGTCCAGAACTTTCACTTAGACAACTTCCCATAGAGCTGGTGCTATCAGAGGACCTCCAAAACCGTCCTCCAGTGCTCTGTGTGGTCCTCCTATGATGTTTAATAGATCAGGATGTCGTCAATGAACAATACTACAAACCGATCCAGATACTCCCGGATGATGGAGTTTATAATCCCCATGAACATAGCCGGAGCGTTCGTAACACCAAATGGCATAAACAAAAAATCGAAGTGCCCATATCTACACCTGAAGGCCATATTGAAGATGTTGTTCTCCTTTACCCTCAACTGGTGATACCCAAACCATAGGTCGATATTCGAGAACCTTCCTGCACCTTTCAGTTGGTCAAAGAAATCGTCTATCCTTGAAAGAGGGTAGTGATTCTTGACCATTACCAGATTTACCCCCTGTAGTCTATGCATATCCTTTTACCGCCATCCACCTTCTTTGCAAACAACACATATGCAGGCCACAGTGACACACTCAGTCGAACAAAACCCTTCTTCATCAGATCATCGATCTGAATCCGCAACTCCCACAGCTCCGAAGGTGCCATTCGGTAGGGATCCATCGAAATTGGACGTGCACCATGCAACAAGTCTATACCAAACTCGATATCAGTTTGAGTGGGTAGATTCGTCACCTCCTCATGGAAGACATCCATAAAATCATTGACAATCCCTAGTACCACCATCATCTCAGCATTCACTAGCTCTACTAATAGATCGGTTAACAAATGGAGGAGGGGTTCCTCTTGCCTGCTGCCATTCTGTCCACTCTACTCGCTGGTGAAAGTAACACATCGGCCACCCATGTCTGAGAAGACAACACTTCCTCAGATGTAGTTTATGATTGCACAAATGGAGAACAGCCAGTTGATGCCCAAGATGACATCGTATGGCTGTATCGGTAGCAGTAATAGATCCCTCACTGACTGATGTGGCCTTATAAGCAGTCTGAATCCTCAACAAACATATAACAAGTCAGTCTGACCTCTGACTGGTGTGCTCAGCACCAGGGGCACTTGAAGTCTCTCAGCATATAGACCCAGATCACAGGCCAGATCATGTGCAACAAAGGAGTGCAAAGCTCCAGTACCGAACAAGGCATAAGCAAGGGTACTGAACAAACTGATCATACCTCGAACAACCTCCGATCCCACGAGAAATGCTGCCTCCGATGCGTGAAATGGTCCATGCCCAGCTCCTCTGCCCCTCGGTTATTGGCTTCCTCCCCGACCACGCCCTGGTCGAGGTCCCTAAGGAGCCCCCTGAGGTCGGCCTCCCCCTGAAATGTCTTCCCTCAGTAGAGAGGGATCTCGCTGCCCCTACTGCTGCTGCTGAAAGGGCCTAGCTGGAAGCTGCTGTTGAGTCGGGTGATAGTCCTGTCTGCCACTGCCATTCTGTACTTGGTCAGAGCCCGGATCAAGCCGAAGGATATCACTAGGTCCTCTAGCCAGCCCTCCGTCTTTATGTCAGAGGTGATTCCCTCATACTTCTCGAGGGTCTGTCGCTAGAAGGATCGAAGCGTCTTCTGCCAATGGTTCTCCTCCTCCTCTCGATCAGCCCTCTGCTGATTGACCAAATCAACCTCACAGGCATCGATCTCCCATACAACTCATGATCTTCTCTCAGGTGCTATAACTGTAAGGTAAACAAGGAATGCCTAATCCAAAGTAGTGGAGAATATTGTTCTTAAAACTTCTTAAACATCTTATTTATTTAAAACTCCCAAAACACACCAGAAACACAAGAACACAAGTCATTATAATGCATGTACCATTCCTAGGGTCTCTACCCTGCAAACAGCGTGGCAACACTTGGTTGTTTAGTAGGTCCAGAGTCCTTGCATCGGATCACGGGGGGCCCTAAAATCTCATGTCCTAGCCAGTCTTCCCTGTCCAAATTCACACACCAAGGTCTCCCAACACCGTTGCCCTACCATCCCATGCAATCCTCACTATTCCTACCTCTAGACTCCATCCTATATCTCGACCTCTACATATGATACCATTCTTTCAGGACCCATCATCACCAGAAGGAGGGATGGGTCAGCAGATTTCCAGGCCCTTCCATTTTTATGTTGAAGGAGAGATAATGACCCCTGAATCCGGCCTTCATTAGGTCCCAAAGTGGCGACCAGCACCAAGGGTATAAAATAACACACTAAATGGAAGGCATTAACCTTTTTCTTATAATAGGATCAGTGTATAAGATAGTAAATCCCAAAAGACCAAAACTGAAAGTACAAATACGGCTGAAAATAAACAATTCCCTTATGCATGTTCAAAGGTAAAATATACAAGTCACAAAACTCCAAAGGTAAAATGATACCATGAAAAAGGGAATCATCAACTGCAACTACCCCAAAGGTCCAAGCTAATATGGTCCCACATGATCATTGAATTCCTCCTGGAAACCTGAATGTAGTTTTATATAGGTAGGGTGAACATACATGTATAATCAGTAGAAAAAAAACCAAAGACTATTGTGCACAAGTGGGGAGGCATACCAATGCCCTGTGAGAAAATAGATAACAAATCACCTAGTAGGGAAACTAACCACCCAAGCCTCACCAAGGCACACTCCCCAAATAACGCAAGTCAAGTAATGTATAGTAATAGCACATCGATGTTGGGGTACCCCGCACCAATTTCCCACTGGTTATTGAAGACATCCTATGCATCAGACCAATAACTCCATTCTCATCGTAGTCCCACTACCATACCTTACCCGTAACCACCTGGGCCACAACCACACATCTCTCCCACAAACACCTAGTCCACAACCACTAACCCTCCAACCGAAACCTGGGCCACAACTTCTACATGTAACCATGCCTACAAACCCCTAGCCGAGAATAACCACTGCCACAACCGAAGACACCTAGGCCAAAAGAACTACTTCCACACCCGAAGACACCTGGGCCTCATACCAAAGATACTTGGGAAACCACCTGCCCGCACACACCTGGGCTGACCACCACACTACATTGCTCGATGATTTTTGGGCTAATAATGGACTTCAGGCCATCACAGCCTGCCTGTAGAGTCCTGGGCTGTTTGGGAAAGGGATAATAAATAGAGCTAATAACCCGCCACTCATAGTAGTGTTGGTAAAAACACCCTCCCCCATGATGTGGGGGTTTTCAGCACTAAGTGATCAACGTGGGTGGGGTGCGAATAAGAAAAAAAAACTACAAGTATATGTATAGGTAACAAGAACTCATACAATCTTGGTTTTTCTTCATCCAGCCTAAAGAACACTATCCTTACTATTCATTCATAAGAGCAGAGAACAACACCCATGCCCAAGTCACAACTCACACCAAACCAAATCCCCATGTCCTATCCTTGCTTTCATGTTCAGTAATATGGTTTAAATAAGTTTCTACACTACGGGGAAACTAACAGCATAAGCAAAAACCAAGGGAAAAAGTTACATCCAACAACAATTTAATCATTAACACCCAGTTCTATTGAAAAGTCACAACAACAATGGGATAAGGGAGAACCCTAGAAGTACCGGAACCAATGAAAACCCCATGATATATCCCCATTTCACCAAAATCTAGGATCCAACGGTTTCTCAACAATAGAGGTACCCACCCAAATTCATGATATAAGAAGAGTAATCGCACAATCTCAAATTATAACAACATGGGATACCATCCCCACCCGCATCGCCCCATCAATCTAAGCCCCCAATCAATAAAACAATATGGTCACCCACAAATGGCATGTGAAGGAAAAATAACAAAACCACTACTACCAACACAAGGCATGCCCATGCAGGTATTTTCAGATTTAAAAGATTTAACACACTCCATCGTTTCGATTCCACTAGGCTTAAACCGAGGTTATCATAGAAAAGGAGTTGATCCTGGTGATTTCAATTTATTTTTCTGAATATATGTAATTAACCTATTTCCATTATACATAAAAAGCTTCAAAACCAAAATAAATACATTTAAGCATCACAATGGGTAAGGGTTTATTAGTGCATAGTGAAAGACCACCAAAGGCCATGATTTTCAGTAGGCGTGAGCCCGTATAATTAAAAAATCATTAATCTTGAAAGAGGAGAAAAACAGAGTAGCATCATCGATCACACCACACCCCTTCATTCTTTATAATCCGATTATTATCTTCATTTAAGTTTGCTTCATCCAATTATATAGAAGTAGAAGTGTACCCACCCTGAAAGATACACAGAAAGGAGAGACGAAGGTGACACCCTTACCTGACAGATCAAGGATTGAAGTTATGTCCTCGAGTGGAAACTGGAAAACAGGAGCAACATGGGTACGACTCGTCGAGAGGAATGGTACTCAGAGCAGAATGACAAGAAAAGAAACCTAAGGAGAACCATTGGTTAAAACCGCCGAGATAGAGCATTCCTGGAATGGTTAAAAAAACTAGAAACCGCGTAAGAAGCGGGATCGTGGGATGACCATGAGGTTGAGACACCCCACACGCTACGTAAAGGTCCCCACCTCTCAGGGCAGTTTAAACTGACGCACACCTCATGGTTTTTCATTTAAGGTGTAACTCACCAATAATTTTATTTAAATGGGAATTAATGGGATTTAAAACAGTCTTAAAGGGGTCAAAACATTGTTAAAAAACCAATTAGCACAAAAAAAGGTGGTACTAGAAAACCCATGGGGGTAGGTGAGAGATACAGGTAGCTGAGGGATACTTGTTGGTGACAAATACGGGTAGCCGAGGGCGACTTGTTGGCGACAGCTACCGGTATCCGAGAGCTACCGGATGAACAAAGCTACCCGTAGGTCTCAACTATCGGTTGGCGATAGCTTCCGGTTGGCTATAGCTACCGGTAACCGAGATCTACTGGTTGGCGACAGCTACCAGTTGGTGACAGCTACTAGTAGCTGGGAGCTACCACTAGCCTAGAGTTATTGGTAGCCTAGAGCTACCGGTAGTCGAGATCTACCAGTAGCCGAGAGATACCGGTAACTGAGAGGTACCCTAGAGCCACCGGTAGCCGAGAGCTACCAGTTGTAGAGAGATACCAGTGGTCGAGGGCCATCTGTACCCCAAGTTCACTGGTAGGCTAGGTTTACCGATAGGCTGATGCTACGACCAAGAGTCACCAAGAAGCTAGGATGGCCTTCCAAACCACCCAGAACACATGAACATCAGATCTTCACTAAGTAATGGACCCCAAATACCCAGGCCATTACAATTGGGTCCTCGCAATTTTTATTCACCTATCAAAATATGTGGGGGTATTTATCCCTCATAGCATTTTCAGATTCCCACGTTGCCTCTTAAACCATATGGTTTTTCCACAAAACCTTTACCTGGTGAATTACCTTATTCCTCAACACTTTCTCTCCATGGTCAAAAATCTGTGCTGCTGGTTCTTCATAAGAGAGATGCTCTTCCAAATGAACTACCTCTAGGATAAAAACATGATATGGATCTGGTATATACTTTCTCAACATAGAAACATGGAAAAAGATTTGTACCTGGGATAAACTTGGAGGTAAAGCCACTCTGTACGCAACTGATCCAACTTTCTCCAGAATTTCATAAGGTCCAATGAACATCAGACTCAACATTCCCTTCTTACAAAAAAAACATCACACTTTTCCAGGGAGAAACTTTGAAAAAGTCATGATCACCTACCTAAAAAAGAAAGATCATTTCTCTAGTTATATGCATAACTTTTCTTTCTTCTCTGAGCTGTTCTCATGTGCTTCTAAATCAAATGAACTTTCTCTACCATCTCTTCTACCAATTCTGGTCCCATCAGCTTCCATTCACCTAATTCATCCCAAAAAGCTTGAGTTCGACAACGATTTTCATATAATTCCTCAAATGGAGCCATCTGTATACTATAATGACAAATATTATTATATGAAAATTCAACCAATGAAAGATATTGGTCCCAACATCCCTGATAATATAGGGAAAAAGCACATAGCATATCCTCCATAGTCTGAATTGTTTGTTATGACTACACATCTGATCGAGGATGAAAATATGTACTAAAATTTAATTCAATACCCAATGACTTCTGAAGGGCTTTGCAAATGATAGAGGTGAACCTGAGATCACGATTAGATATAATGGAGAGGGGAACTCCATGCAACCATACTACCTCTTTAACATACAACCGAGCAAGTTGATATAGAGAAAAAGTATCTCGAATTGGAATGAAATGAGCATATTTAGTCATTCGATCAACTATAAACCAAATTGAATTATTACCTCGAGATGTGATTGGTATTCCGACAACAATGTCCATGGATATATTTTCCCATTTCCACTCTGGAACCGGAAATGGCTTAATCATCCCTTTCGGTAACTGCCACTATTCTTCAACGTGCGGAAAAGTCAAACACTTCACAGTAAAATCCACAATATCTCTTTTCATTCCATCCCACCAGTAATACTCACTGAGATCTCTGTACATCTTAGTACTGCAAGGATGAACTGAAAACAGAGAACTATGAGCTTCACATAACAACTCATTCTTCAACTATGAATCACAAGGTACACATAATCTCTTCCCAAACCCCAATACACTATCATTATCAAGAATAAAATCAGGTAACATACACTTTTGAAACAACTCTATCATTTTATGCAACTCACTGTCTTTTTTATGTGCTTGCTTTATACTTTCTGATAGATATGATCTCATTGAAACCTGATATAAAATAGAATAATTTCATGCACCAACAACTTCTATGCCAAATTTCATTAAATCAAAGACCAAATAATTTCGTTCCAAACGAATCATGGCTAATGAAGCATTACTTTTTCGACTCAAATCATCAACAACTTTATTTTTGTTTCTCTGATGGTAATAGATCATGAAATCATAATCTCTGATTAGTTCCAACAATCTAATCTGTCTCATGTTCAATTATTTTTGAGTGAATATATACTTTAAACATTTGTGAATAGTATATATTTCACACTTCATTCCATACAAATTATGTTTCTAAAATATTAAAGCAAAAACAACTATAGCTAAATCAAAATCATGTGTATGGTAATTTAACTCATGAGGTTTCAACTGACATGAAGCATATGCAATTACCTTATCATTCTGCATTATGACACAACCATGTACTTTCAACGAAGCATGACTGTAGATAAAAAAATCACCATTTCTAGATGGTAGTGCCAAAACATGATCATTCATAAATATTCTTTTCAATTCCAAAAAACAATCATCAAATTATTTTTTATCAAATAATCCTAAGACCTTTTCGAGTTAAAATAGTCAATGGACTCAATAAACATGCAAAATTATCAAGAAACCTCCAGTAATAACCTTCCAAACCAAGAAAACTATGAATCTCAGTTATATTTGTGGGTCTTGGCCATTCTTCAACAACTTTTGTTTTACCAGGATGAACAGTTATGTCATTTTTTGAAACAATGTGACCAAGGAAAGAAATTTGGTGTAACCAAAACTCACAATTTTTAAATTTCCCATAAAGTTTCTTTTCTTTTAAGGTTTGAAAGATAACCCCTAAATGACTTTTATGGTCCTATTTAATTTTAGAATAAACAAAAATATCGTCAATAAACACAACCAAAAACGTATAAGCTGAGTCAACCGATCCATCACTGCAACAAAATGTTCAATTCTGATTCTGACCATCTCAGGATGCTGATTTGGAAGGTTATTCTCCTCTATATTCCTTCCCAGTAAAGCAGCTCTATTTCCTCTAAAAAATTATAATTTACACGGAAATACCTTAGGTGAAGAAAGATGGTAATCTATAAATGATATATCATTTCAATATTACCATAGATTAATTTATGGATATTTTTTAAAAATTACCCTAACTCCTAATGTTATCTAAACCAACCTCGGATACTAACTATAAGAACCAGCCTTAATCCTTTACATAATATTTAATTCAATGAATAATTCACATTGAGGATATTTTCAGGTTTAGAGTTTTAGTTAATTAGGACATAACTATTACATCTCAAAAGATTTCAAGGTAGACACTTCTACAGAGTTTCTATTTTTTAATAAAATATAAACTCTTGAAAAGAAGAGTCATGTCTAGTTCCATGATCTAGAGAGCATGGATTTTCCTTGATCCCATCCTTGACCCTATTCATCTTTAAGTCTTGTGAAAAAATTTCAAAACATGGGATGAGCATAAAAGGCTCAGTAAAGGTTATAAAACAAAGAATCAAAACATTTGTTCATAAATACATAAAAAACATGAACTCTTTTACATACCTCATGAAATCAGATGATTTATGAAAGACGCATAGGAATCATATATCATAAAGGTAACTTGTGGAATCCATATCATAATTACATTGTCGCTATAACAACTACATAGGGAGTTACATTGGAATACCCATCAAGTATATTCCATAAAATCTCTTAGGAGAAACATTCACGTTTACCTCTATCATGTTACCAAATGCCTTGAAGAGTTATCTCAGACTCATCTTCCCTAGGTTTATCAAGAAACCTCCCATATACGTAAACAATTCCCAAGAAACCAAACATGATCATAACACATAACATAAGCATAAATGAGAGATAACATTTCCACAATGCAATAATAACATATAATTTCAAGATATTAAAATAATAAATCCATTATCAAAATCATTTTCAATACTAAAATATGTAAATAGAGTATATGGAATTTATTTTTCCTTGTAAAAACATTTTGGCTTGTTAGGGTAGCAAAATATCATATAATACTCGCGGCGGTGGAAAGGTCATTGTCACCCTTTACGTAAAAAAAAGAAACATTCCATTTTATAGTTTAGTAAAATGATTTGTATAAAAATATTCCCTTTGAATAAAATGAAAAGTAAATGGGGATTATAAACCGTATAAAATAATGTCGTCTATTAAACTAAACATGCCACAATGAATGGAGATTGAGACAAAGTCCTTTACCTCGTGTCCAACATGACTTGATTGTTCTTTAATCTCATGAATAATAAATTAATGTTAATTTATACTTCCTTAAGAACATTTTTCAAGTTTATTATTCCTTTTATATCAATTATTACAATGTTATAATCATTATGTAATCATTTATGTTAATAATGTCCATTTTGTCGATATTTGGTACTTGAGTCAAAAATGAAAACCTTATATATACGTTGTCCATGTGGTCAATAACCCATTATATCCAGGATTATAATCAAGATTTAGATATCATATATATCATATATATACATTATAAACATGTATTTATAATAGTATATAAATTTAGAGGTAAGAAATTAAATGAACCATTCATGTTGATGGTAAGCCGTGTGTACGCATGAACACTAATTTCATTTAAATTTCTTATTTTAATAGAATTATAACAAAATGATACATAGGTATATTATAATTAGAGACTAATATTATATATAATTTAATTAACTCTATCCTTTATAGATCCCACATAAGGCATTAACGAGACATATCACTTTGAGGGGGCGATAGTCCGCACTTCCTCAAATGAGATTATCGTATTTACCCACTATAGAAACCATAAAGGCTTTATATAATTGGGAATTAAATAATCATAAGGAAATTATAAAAATTAGATATATCATATATAAATATATTTCCATCATAATTTGCCCCATGAGAGTTGGTAATATGTAATTGAACAATCATCGTTTCTTGAGGAATTAGTTTTCCATCCACTGAAACATTATGTTTGTCATCCATTAGATGGATGTGTCTTTAAGTGTAGTTTGAATCCTTCTAATAAAAAAAATTCTAGTATATTGTGGATACTAGTGTTGTTACAAAATAAAGGAATAAAAATAGTTTAGTGGATGGAGATGCAAAATAAAAGTAAACCATTTAAGAGAAATCGTTACCTTTAATTTGGGTAACTCTCTGTGGTTTGAACCAAAAGACCTCACGATGTGACTTCTGCTTAAGGTAAGGATTCTAGGAGGAGTATAGAGATGTAGGGAGCTTAATTGGGCAGTGTTTAGATGAGAAAAATGTATTGAGAGGTGTGAGTAATTGGTTAGAAGTGGACTCCTTTTATATGGAAGAGGAGGGTCTCTTTAGGAATGTGTGAAAATATTATTTTATTATATAATGATATTCGGTTTCTAATTTTCCAAAATTCATTATAGATGAAGATAAGATTACTCATATTCAATATAAAATCATCCAATCAGAATTAGACATGATTTGGATAATATTTTAATCATTATAATATTATTTATTTAAATCATTTATTAATGAGGTAAATACATCATCATTATTGTGTCATAAATAATTTAATTTATTTGATGTCTAAAACTTATAAAAATATACCATGATATAGAAAATTGTATTAGCTTTCCAATTCATAAGTGGCTCCATGGAGTCCCAAAAGCTACCCAAGGATGCCCATTGTCGGAAAATACTCATCCAATAAGGTTTGGATATGTGTTAAGGAAATTTTGAATTTTTACAATATTCTTTTAACCTTGAATTACCTTATTTACCTTTAACCACGGTAAATAAATGTCAAAAGTTACTATTCACCAAAAATTATTTTCATCTTAATGAACCACATTTTACTTATTGATAAAAAACATGTTTGTAGGATTTATGAAATTCAATTAAAAAAAGTGGTAAAAATTCATTTAAATGAAAAATTCAGTTTTTTAACTACCACTAAGTTGTTTCTGTATTACCAAAAAATTTATGTTTTTCAGAAAAATACCAAAAATTCAGCCTAAGAATTATTTGATATTCCAAATTCAAAAATTATTATTATTTATCCAAATTAAAACAATAATACTGTCATTAATAAATTTTAAAATTAATTATCGTTGTTAAAATAAATAGCGTGTTTTTATGAAACAATAACTATTAGATGATTGGCACTTGTTGAAGTCCAATTTCACAGTGAAATTAATTCCAATGACCAAAATTGGATTAAATGGTAAAAATATTTTCTAATTACACTTTAAATCCAATTAAAAAGATAATATAAAAATATAAATAAATTAGATTAAGACACATTTTTGAATTAAAATACAATATTTTCACTATTCATTAAAAAATGAACTTTATCAGAAAAATTAAAAAAATTCACCCAAATTAAATTTTGATGTCCCCATTATAAAGAAGAATTATATTTAGTCATATATAATGTATTATAGAAAACAAAACTAGATTTAAGGAGGGTTCTCCATTAAAAAGAGATAAATCGGCCTTTTAATGTAAATTATGTTTAAAATTAGATTCATCCACATTTTAAGCCTCTAACATTTATTGGATAAATGTAAATACATTTAAAAAACATGTATAATCCTATTTTAGTTAGTTTTGTTCATTATTTCCAATACAATGGCTATGAGTTAACTACCATTTAAAATAATAATATTATATTATTATTGTGCAATGTAAGATTTCAAAGAAACTTGTTGATGCGTATCAGGTACGCTATCGGACATAGAAACCCTTTTAAATTAAAATTAATATTTAATTCAAAAATACTAATATGTATGAAAATATCTTATTCTTCATTTACTTGGGATGTTACAGGGCCCACCCTAGCCGCCACCCGGGGGAGGCAGCCCCGAGGATTCCTGAAAGGGCCAGTTGGACCATTCTGCTTTGGCAAAACCAGCGACGCCACATGGCGACACATACTGGAATGTGGGACCAACTAGAGTGGGTCCTGCTTGGTGTGATGTTGGCTATTGGGACTTCAGCTAAATATTCTTCCAACAGCGTGATAACACCACTGCTCCTCCCACGGCTGGCCGGGTGCCGGCGGGCCTCATGTGCCACTGCGGCTCGCCAGCTATGGCCTCCTCCTTTACAACTGGCGCAAATGCCTGCTGCCCAGATTCAATGAGGCCGGTCGGTGTGCCATCCGCTACCCTCCTCCACCATGGCGGACGGGCTATCACCTCCTTCGTTGGTGCAGTTGCGCCATCGCCGCCATCACGACTGATCAGTGTGCCATCCGCCACCTGTACTCATTCGGCATCGGTCACCAGTGGACTTCTGCAGGACACCGGGCGAGCTCGAGTGGCCTGTTCTTCAATATGAGGTGTTTTTTTTGTGTTCCTTGATGTCTCCTTTGCATCTAACCTAATGAGGTAGGGTTTCGCTCAAACCCATGATCTGCCTATGAAGAGCACATTAATCCATGAGGTAGTGGAGGGATCAAGTCGTGTTTGTTTGGCTTGTTCCCTCCACGTTAGTATGATGACATGCGACTTAAGAAGATTGAAACAATGTAAAATTTAATGATGAACAATCAAGAGTAAACACCTACCTTAAAACATAAAAGAATTATTATCACTGGTCGGTGGATCATGCAATTCCTTACCGTAACTAGCTCCCAAAGATGCTACTCGCATGTCCACCATTGGTTCATCTGTCGACTGTATCCTCCTACTGGGTTGGCATCATCTTCTTTGGGTCTGGTGTCATAGTGTTTCAACAGAACTTCATTTCATGGCGAAGCTTGTCCTATAACCCTCCCCCAAGGGGGAGAGTAAGTAATGACACGGGGGTTAATGGGGCTCATTAATTTGAAGCTTCCTAATATCCCCATCATTGTTGTTGCATATATTGGAGGGTAATTCCATTTATTGGATTCACACATCGTCATTCCCACCTTACCGCGTGTCCGTTGTAGTAATAGAATTAAAATAAAATAATAATATATTTTTTTCTTTTCTTTTAAATGTCTCAAAACATATCTTTTTCTCAGGACCTACTACAGTCAAAGTAAATCCTCTTATATGTGAATCCTAGCGTTGCAGATTCAACGGTGCCCTGAGATTTTTAATCCATGCAACAGTTCAAAAGATAGAAAACACCACTCACACGTTTAATGGAAGTACCCAAAAAAATGATCAAAAAATTATTAATAGTCTCTCTCGACCGGCGTCAGTCGAGGTTTGGTTCTTCCAAAGTGAAACATGAAACAAAAAACCCATCAGAACTCCCAAATTTCCAATACGAGTTACCATTTACATGTAATTGAATTTACTGTAAATTAATTGTCACTTAATTATTTTATTTACAGCCAAAATGTAACTTTTACTGGTGGCCCACGCCGACAATGTTATTATCTACCTAAAGAGAGAATACCCTAACAAGTTCAGTGATGGTATCAGATATTTAATCCGAGTTACCATTCTTGAGTTATAATAATTTGAAAAATAAAATTATTTTATATAATTATTTTATTTATGGTTATTCCATTTTTGGGTTTCTCTCACATGTGGCATGCGCCGACTAAACATAAGTAATGTTTGTGGTTAACCCTTCATCTTGAGCGCAATATTTCCCTTGGATTTCAGATCCGGGATACCATTTAAGAGTTATTCCACATTTTCCAGAAAAATTCTTACGCATTCTATTTAAATATTAACAAAACATCGATGGATCATTTCGAGCACTCCGGGCCTCAGAATGATGGGTCGTCAGATTTTATGGTCTCCAAATAAATCCATAAAATAAAAAATTATTGGAATATTATGGGACATTAAATTTAGGTTTAACTATTTATTTAATATTAGAACCTAATATATGTGTAATTTTTTTTATTATAACCTTATTATGTTCATTCATTTCCTTTTTGATTGGTTAAGAGGTTTAATTTCATTGTCCAGGTCCCTTTTTTCATGATTTGTATACTCTACATGAATGATGATTCGTGTAAAATGAGGATAGTTACACAGAATGGAAGTTATACGTTATTAGAGAACATAAATATTTGTAACATGGTTTTAAATTTTATTAGGTCACTTGGTGTGAAGATGAATCATTATATAAATTATTTAATTAAACTGTTTGGGTTAATTGGTTGTTTCAAAACTCCCCATACTCATTTTTCCTTATGAATAAAATCCATGATTATAATAAGAATATAAAAATATAGATGAGAAATAATACATATATTATAGTCATTTTCAAACATAATAATGGATTCATGACTATAATTTATGGTGGTAATAAAAATTGAACACCCATCGTCCTTGAATGTGGTAAATTTGCACATCTATGGTGGTGTTACTTATTGCTATCATAAAATAATGGTAAAGGAGAAATGTTAATAAATGATTACATAATTATAAACAAATTACAACACAAATAAGGTACTTATGTATTCATAAAATTCGGATGAGAGGTGGTGGGTATAGAAAAGAAAATAATGGAACATGAAATAAAATAAATGAGAACAATAATTTACCACTTGAATCTATCATCATTGAGAGCCTATTTATTTTTTAGATTTTGGTCATTTTATGAGACCATGGGATGATGGATGTGGGGGAGGGGAATGGGTGGGGATTTTGAAAGAATTTAGGCAAGGAACAAGTCTTGAGATTAATTAAGAGAAGAGGGAGTGAAGAGAGGTTTTATAGTGGAGGAGAGGAGTGAATTTTTTTTTGATTAATTAATCAATTCCTTAATTTTTTCATGAAAAGAAATAATGTTTGATTCTTATGAATAAAAAATTAATATGTTCCTTTTAGTTTGACCCAATTTCCATTTTAATCATTCATGACTCCAAAATGATGCCGAAATTCATTTATTTAGCGGATTTCATGAATTATCAAATTTCCCTGTTCACAATAAATTCAAGTATTGAAGAAAAATAAAAAAAATTAATAATAACCATTTTTTTGATTCGTATAATTCAAAAAATGAACACTATTTATATAAAATAAATTCCAAATAATAGAAATTTTTTTTACACAAAATCCTTATTTAATTTAAAATTACAGATTTTAAATTTAAAACCTATTTCATTATACGTTCAAAAATTAACTAAGGTCTAATAAAATTTTACTAAAATCATATGACATAAAAATATGTAATTAGGAATACATTGTATGGAAACAAATTTTATTTTAAAACTATTTATTTACTTAAAATTAATATTTTGTATTTATTACTCAAAAAATACCAACATGAGATTATTAATTTTTAAATCATTCACTTCCATTTTTGAGGTGCCAAAATTTTATTTCTACATTCATGGGTGATGATACTATTTATAAGGGTAAAATATTATTCATAAGTGTCAAGGTACTATTAATAAGGTCCCATTAATATTCATAATGGTCATGTTACTATTTATAAGGTTTGATTTATATTTATAAAGGATATGATACTATTCTAAACAGTACATTACAAGTCATAAGAATCATGTTACTATTCATAAGGGTACATTAGTATTCATCAAGATTAATATTTTTCTATCAAACACCAAAAATAAACCTCAACGCAATCGTGTATATTAGATTTTCGATATTCAAAACACAAAAGTGGAAAATTTAAATTAATTGGATAGGTTGTATCAAAATGTGGTTTTGTAGAGTCTTAATGTTTTAAGCATTAGGAATTAAATTCATTTTGAAATCATTAGGGTGTTACATTATCCCCAAAAAAAAAAAATTCTACCTCAAAATTTTATATTGAACTTCAAAAGTTAATGGTTGATACTTAAAATTTACCTTATAGGAAACCCACATCATGAATACGTTTAAAATTTTGTCGTAATACGATGGAAAGGGAAATGAATTAGTTAATACTAAATTACCCATTTTAACTGGACAACACAGTCATCAAATAATAATCAAACCATCATGTTCTGATGGAAACTGATAGAGTACATGCTCAGATGAAAGATCGTTAACACAAAACCATAAACTATAGTTATGAAAAGATTCATTGATATCTTGAAGAAGAATATGAAGATTTGAAAAAATTCATATTTAAGACAATTTTTCTAGAGTTGAGCAATTATTCCACTATATAAGAGTAAATATATATATATATATATATCTATTTCATAAACCAAATCTTATACTTTGTTTGTGCCTTTAACAATCTATACATAATCTCATAGTGGAGTTTGCATCATGTGGTGACATGAACCTCTAAAACCTCATAATAATGGTCAACATAAAGCATTTAATAAATGGTTTAACCTTACAAAATACCTGGATCAAATACATTAGAATCATTATTATATCCATCCTTGTTAGATCAATTTACACAGGGTCTTTAGCAATCCTCAATTTTTTTGATCTTTATGACCTATAATGCTCAATGTATCTGGTAATTTATTTTCCTTTAATCAACATGAGCCATCCCAAAATTTTAACATTCCAAACTTTTGAATATCTTCATCATTATCCCCTTGAAATACATTAATAACTCAAATTACTATTGAAAATCATTTTAATACATTCATTAATCCTTACACATGCTATTTGATATATTCCTTATATCCAAAAAAGTTGTAATCTCCCTCAATGATATCATATACCACTTGTCTAAAAGTAAATATTCAGTTTTGAGGTAGTCAATACATATCCAAATAAATCATTTCTTCATTATTATCATAATCATAATGAATATCTTTAGTGTCATCATTCCCTCAACCATATAATTTACCAGGATATTAAATTTCTACTGAGTCGCTAATGCTTTGTATAATCCATCATATGACCTTAAATTATTAATGAAATAGTACTGCTGTGCAATCCACTTATATTACATATACTAATGACATGTACATTAATAATAAAAGAATCAAATGACATGATTCTTGTTGAGTAATATTAGTCATTCAACATCATCTGTGGTAGTATAATGACATGATCATTATCCAGCAACAGAATTTAGGGCACATTATTTTGACACATAGTATATTTATTCTCAATGTTTCTTATCTTGTTGCAATTGATTCTTTGTAAATTGGAAATATTTTTCCTTCCGTTAAAATTACTAAATCGGTGTCCTTTTGTCCGCAATTATAATGAAATATCATTCCCTTCAAGAATTTTTTAGTCTGAAACTTTCTACAGTTATCACTTATGGGAAAACCGTTATTTCCCTTCGTTTATTTATCCATGTTTTCCATACCATCTACTTCTTCTTTTTCATCCTTTCAAATACATAGGACTAAAATATTTCTTTACCTTACTTTTTATCATAGGGCAATATTTCATCCAATTATAAGGATACATAAGATACGATCATCATTCAAAATGAGAGATTAATACCATTATAGATATGATCCTTATTACTATTTTTATCATGTGCATTAGTGATGTTATCATTCCTTCTACTAGGCCATATTTCTAATCAATTATATATAATATATTACCACACATAATTTTGAACTATATATAACTTTAAACATAGAATAAATTAGTGCTTTATAAATCCTAGAACCATATACGTGGGATACATTGGGGGCATAAATCCTTCATAATGGTGGGTAATGAAAATGTGAATTATCCTATGAATATCCCCCACAAGTTTCAGAACACATGCATAGTGAGGCCTCTTGTTGTGTTACGGGATACCCCAGGTCAACCCCGAAACATCTTGTCATAGTTTTTACTCCTAAGAAAATCTGTCCCCAAACCACATCTACATGTAGTATCTAGACATGGAAGTATTTTCTAAAAAGATCCACATAATATATTCCATAGAAAAATTCAAGGATGTTCATGAATACGTATCCTCAAAGACTATATTATGGTTTTGTTCCCTAATCTACATTTTCTAAAGCTACATTCCATGTTTTCTACTGTGTTAGCTTTGATACCATTTGTAAAATCCCAACCATAGTTTCTCGGATCTGATTCATTAATTCCTTACATTTTTCTTCTTATAAAAAATTCATATACTAAAGGACCGAGTACTTTAGTAGTTTTGGTAAAATAGAGACATACATTGTATCTACATTACAACATGAAATTAAATACAACATATAATTTTTATTGGGAACATCCAAAACACTATGGTTATCCCTATAGGTAATTCATAATAAAATTCTTCATGTCCTGAGAAAATGAAACATAATAAAGTGGTGAGCTCAGATTCTCATCATAGAAAACCAAAATAGTGGAAGATATCATAAACATAAAAATCAGGCACAATGACTAACTATAAACAGATTCCATTGAAAATAAACTATAGAAAATTATGGTTAGAATAAGAGATGAATAAATAATACCATAATAAAGCATAATAATGGGTATTCTACTAGTTGAGTAACTACATGAACATTCAATTAATCATTTCATAATGAGTGAATAAATAATGTGGGACATCATAATAATACAATTAAGGCCTCATTCCATGACCATAAATATCTATTTTGTCAATTCCTTGTTCCAAGATCATAGTTTGTCTCAGGAGACTTATCGTTATACCGATGGGCTATAGCAGGCCCCACCCGATACTTACTAAGTCCAATGCATTCCTCTTATCAATAGGGATATTTAAAAACAATATATACATTCATACTAACACTAACATATGAAATGTAAATAACTTTCCTCATACAGTAAACATAAACACTAACCATTTGATGTAAGTATGTGAATGGTATCAATATAGAACATCCACATTGAAACTAATCAGAAAACCCAAAAAAATAATATAGATAACATCATAAGATATAAACCTCAATCAAATACAAGATTCATTAATTGATGTTCAGATAAATAACTATACTTTAAAATGATTCCATTTATAATTTATTGAGGAAATAATCCTTAAACACTCTAATGTGTCCCATATTACCTTGAAATATTCAAATAATAATTATTTAGAATATCATGTGAATAAGGATACTCCTGATATGATATACCAAGTGGTATTAAATAGAAAAAATGCATGAAATCATTGGTGAACAAGGCCTATATCTCATAAAAGTGAATGTGACGTGAGAAAAATCAATTTATACTTTGGAAAAAATAGTTCATTTGTGAAATCATTTGTAATTGTCATAAATCTAGTATTAAATATGTATATCCCAGAAATGAATTGGTAATGAAATTTTGATTATATTTGTGGAATAAATGATGTTCCAGTTAAGTGAAATCATGTAAAAAGTGTTTTTAAAGATGCTTAAGAATGAAAACATTTTAGTGTGGTTTAAGGAATTCATTAAAGTGATCTTAGAGTGAAAATACATGTTTTCATTCATAATACAAGAAATGAAGGAAAATAAAATTTTCATGTTAAATGGTGTGATTTTATAAAGATAAATCTAGATTAAAATATATTATATATTTAGCTTCAAAATATGTATGAATTCAAGATGTTCACTGAATCAGGTTAGCATTTTGAAATTTTTTTGGATGATTCTATCTATACATATAACTCCCCACAAAAAAGAAGGATTATGATTGGATGAAATATATATGAAATTAAAACAGTTTTTATGTGGAGTAGATTAGAATAAATAATAATTTCATGGATGTTAGACAACATTACATTTCCTTGATCCCATCCTTGACCCTATTCATTTTTATGTCCTCAGAAAAAAAATTCAAAACATGGGATGAGCATAAAAGGCTCAGTAAATGTTATAAAACAATGAATGAAAACATTTGTTTATAAATACATAAAAAACATGAACTCATATAATTACCTCATGAAATCGTATGATTTATGAAAGACGCATAGAAATCACATATCATAAAGGTAACTTGTGGAATCCAAGTCATAATTACATTGTAGCTATCACAACTACATAGAGAGTTACATTAGAATACCCATCATAGTATATTCCCTAAAATCTATTAGGAGAAACATTGAAGTTTACCTCTGTCATGTTACCCAATGCATTGGAGAGCTATCTCAGGCTCACCCGCCATAGGTTTATCACAGAACCACCCATATACGTTAATAATTCCCATGAACCCTAACCTGATCATAACACATAACATAAGCTTAATAGAAAGATAACATTTCCACATTCCAAAAAGAAAATATAATTTCTAGATATTAAAATAATAAATCCATTATCAAAATCATTTTCAATACAAAAATACATAAATAGAGTATATGGTATTTATTTTTCCTTTTAAAAACATTTCAGCTTGTTAAGGTTGCCAAATATCAAATAATACTCGCAGCGGTGGAAAAGTCATTGTCACCATGTACGAAAAAAAAGAAACATTTCATTTTATAGTTTAGTAAAACCCTTTGTATAAAAATATTCTCATTGAATAAAATGAAAAGTCATAGGGGGTTATACACCGTTTAAAATAATGTCATGTATTAAACTAAAAATGCCTCAACGAAAGGAGATTGAGACGAAGTCCCTTACCTCATGTCCGACTTGACTTGATCTTTATTTAATCTTCTGAATAATAAATTAATGTTAATTTATACTTCCTTAAGAACCTTTTTCAAGTTTATTAATCCTTTTATATCAATTATTACCATGTTATAATCATTATGTAATCATTTATGTTAATAACGTCCATTTTGTCGATATTTGGTACTTGATTCAAAAATGAACACCTTATATTTATTAGTTGTCAATGTGGTCAATAGTCCATTATATACAGGACTATATTCATGATTTAGAAATCATATATATCATATATATAGTGTAATAACATGTATTTATAATAGTATATAACATTTGGAGGTAAGAAATTAAATACACCGTTCATGTTGACGGTAAGCCGTATGTATGCATGAACGCTAATTTCATTTCAATTTATTATTTTAATATAATAATAACATAATGATACGTAGGTATATTATAATTAATGTATAATATAATATATATTTTAATTAAATCTATCATTTATACATCCCACATAAGGCATTAACGAGTCATATCACTTTGAGGGGGCGATAGTCCACACTTTTTTTCAAATTAGATTATAGTATTTACCCACTCTGGAAACCATAAAGGCTTGATATAATTTGGAAGAAAATAATCATAAAGAAATTATAAACATAACATATATCATATATAAATATATTTCCATCATAATTACCACTATGAGAGGTGGTAATATGTAATTGAACAATCATCGTTTTGTGAGGCGTTAGTTTTCCATCCACTGAAACATAGTGTTATTCATCCATTAGATGGAGGTGTCTGTAAGTGTAGTTAGAATCCTTCTAATAAAAAAATTCTAGTATATATAGGATACTGGTGTTGTTACAAAATAAAGGAATAAAAATAGTTTAGTGGTTGGAGAAGTAAAATGAAAGAAAACAATTTAAGAGAAATCGTTACCTTTAATTTGGGTAACTCTCTGTGGTTAGAACCAAAAGGAATCATGAAGTGACTTATGCTTAAGGTAAGGCTTATAGGAGGAGTATATTGATGTATGGATCTTAATTGGGAGGTGTTTGGTAGAGAAAATTGTCTTGATAGGTGTGAGTAATTGGCTAGAAGTGGATTCCTTTTATAAGGGAGAGGTGGTTCTCTTTAGGAAAGTGTGAAAATATTTTTTTATTATATAATGATATTCGGTTTATAATTATCCAAAAAACATTGTAACTGAAGCTAAGATGACTCATATTTTAAATAAAATCATCCAATCATAATTGGACATGATTTGGTTAATATTTTAATCATTATAATCTTATTTATTTAAATCATTTATTAATGAGGTAAATACATCATCATTATTGTGTCCTAAATAATTTAATTAATTTTATGTCTAATAATTATAATAAAATATCATGATATATAATGTTATTTTATATTTCCAATTAATAATTATAGTAGAAAAGATAATTTATATAACACCATCTAAAAATTAATTACTAAAAGACTTTTGTTAATGTCAATTTTGTCTCTACATTAAATTAATTAATCTAAAGTGTCAATATCTTTCATAAGTGGATCAATGGGGTCCCAAAAGATACACAAGTATGACCACTATCAAGAAATACTCATCCAATAAGGTTTGGATGTGTTTTAAGGAAATTTTGAATTTTTATAATATTTTTTTCACCATGAATTACCTTATTTACCTTTAACCACAACAAATAAATGTCAACAGCTACTATTCACCAAAAATTATTTGCATCTTAATGAACCACATTTTACTTCTTGATAAAAACCATGTATTTAGGATTTTTTAAATTTAATTCACAAAATTGGTTAAATTTCATTTAAATGAAAAAGTAAGGTTTTTTAACTACCACTAAGTGGTTTCACTATTAATCCAAAATTGATGTTTTTGAGAAAAAAACTAAAAATTTAGCCTAAGATATATTTGATATTCCAAATTCAAAAATTATGTTTATTTGTCCAAATTAAAAACATAAAATTGTAATTAATTAATTTTAAAATTAATTCTCGTTGTTAAAATAAATATCGTGTTTTTAATAAATAATAACTATTAAAATATTGACACTTGTTTATGTCCAATTTCAAAGTGGAATTAATTCCAATGACCAAAATTGGATTAAATGGTAAAAATAAATTCTAATTAAACTTTAAATACAATTAAAAATATAATATAAAAATATAAATAAATTAGATTAAGAATCATTTTTGAATTAAAATACAATATTTTCACTATTCATTAAAAAATTAACATTATCAGAAAAATTACAAAAATTCACACACATTAAATTTTGATATCCCAATTATAAAGAAGGATTATATTTGGTCACATAGAATGTATTATTGTAAAAAATAGATTTAAGGAGGGTTTACCATTAAAAGGGGATAAATCGGAATTTTAATGTAAATTATGCATAAAATTAGATTCATCCACATTTTAAGCCTCTAACATTTACTGGATAAATGTAAATACATTTAACAAACATGTATAATCATATTGTAGTTAGTTTTGTTCATATTTTTCCAATACAATGGCTATGAGTTAACTTCCATTTAAAATATTAATATTATATTATTATTATGCAACATAATATTTCAAAGAAACTCGTTGATGCGTATCGGGTACGCTATCGAACATTGAAACCCTTTTAAATTAAAATTAATATTTAATTCAAAAATACTAATAAGTATGAAAATATCTTATTCATCATTTACATGGAATGTTACAGGGCCCACCCTAGGTGCCACCTGGGGGAGGCAGCCCCTAGGATTCCTGAACGGGCCAGTTGCACCGTTCAGCTTTGGCCAAACTAGCGACGCCACGTGGTGACACCTACTGGCATGTGGGACAAACTGGAGTGGGTCCTTCTTAGTGTGATGTTGGCTGTTGGGACTTCAGTTGAATCTTCTTCCAACAGCGCGGCAACACCACTGCTCCTCCCACAGCTGGCCGGGTGCCGGCGGGCCTCGTGTGCTACTGTGGCTCGACAGCTATGGCCTCCTCATCTACTAGAAGCACAAACGCCTGCCACCCTGCTTCGATGAGGCAGGCCGGTGTGCTATCCGCTACCCTCCTCCACCACGGCAGACGAGCTATCACCTCCTTCAGTGGTGCGGTTTCACCGTCACCGCCATTGCGGCTGATTAGTGTGCAATCCGCCACCTGTACTCATTCGACATCAATCACCGGTGGACTTCCGTAGGTCACCGGGCGAGCTCCAGTGGCCCGTTCTTTAATATGAGGAGTTTTTTTGTGTCTCGTGATGTCTCCTTTGCATCTATCCTGATGAGGTAGGGTTCCGCTCAACCACATGATCTGCCTATGAAGAGCACATTAATCCATGAGGTAGTTGAGGGATCAGGTCGTGTTCATTTGTCTTGTGCCCTCCACATTAGTATGATAACATGCGACTCAAGATGATTGAATCAACGCAAAATATAATGATGAACAATCAAGAGTAAACACCCACCTTAAAACATAAAAGAATTATTATCACTGGTCGGTGGATCTTGCACTTCCTTCGCGCAACCGGCTCCTAAAGATGCTACTCGCTTGTCCCCCTTTGGTTCATCTATCGTCTGTATCCTCCCACTGGGTTGGCATCATCTTCTATGGGTCTGGTGTCATAGTGTTTCAACAGAACATCATTTCTTGGCGAAGCTTGTCTGATACCCCTCCCCCAAGAATTATATTTATAAGAGAGGGGGAGAGTAAGTAATGACACAGGGGTTAATGGGACTCATTAATCGGAAACTTCCTAATATCCCCATCATCGTTGTTACATAGATTGGAGGGTCATTCCATTTATCGGCTTGACACATCGTCAATCCCACCTTACCGCTTGTCCGTTGGAGTAATATAATATAAATAAAATAATAATAGATTTATTTTCTTTTCTTTTAAATGTCTCAAAACATATCTTTTTCTCTGGACCTACTACAATCAAAGTAAAGCCTCCTATAGTTTACCTCTTGAATCTATCATCCTTGAGAGCCTATTTAAGTTTTAGTTTTTGGACTTTTTATGAGACCATGGGATGATGGATGTGGGGGAGGGGAATGGGTGGGGATTTTGATAGAATTTAGGCAAGGAACAATCCTTGAGATGAATGATGAGAAGCGGGAGTGAAGAGGTGTTTTATAGTGGAGGAGAGGAGTGAATTTTGATTTTTTAATTAATCAATTCATTAATTTTTTCATGAAAAAAATAATGTTTGATTCTTATGACTTAAAAAATAATATGTTCCTTTTAGTTTGACCCAATGTCCATTTGAATTATTAATGACTCCAAAATGATGCATAAATTCATTTCTTTGGCGGATTTCATGAATTATCAAATTTCCCTATTCAATAGAGATTCATGTATTGCAGAAATATATAAAAAATTAATAATAACCATTTTTTGATTCGTATAATTCAAAAAATGATCTCCATTTTAATAAAATAAAATTCCAAATAATAGAAATTTAATTTTCACAAAAAATTCTTATGTAATTTATAATTATATATTTTAAATTTAAATCATTTTTTATTATACGTTCAAAAATAACTAAGGTCTAATAGAATTTTAATAAAATCATATGACATCAAAATATATAATTAGACAAACATTTTATGGAAACATATTTTATTTTAAATCTATTTATTTATTTGAAATTAAAATTTGATATATATTACTCAAAAAATACCATCATGAGATTATTAATTTTAAAAACATTTAAATCCATTTTTTAGGTGACAAAATTTTATTTCTACACTCATGAGTGAGGATACTATTTATAAGGGTACAATATTATTCATAAGTGTCAAGGTACTATTAATAAGGGCGCATTACTATTCATATTGGTAATGTTACTATTTAAAAGTTTTGATTTCTATTTATAAGGGCTAATATACTATTCTTAACGGCACATTACAAGTCATAAGCGTCATGTTACTATTGATAGGGGTACATTAGTATTCATCAAAATTAATACTGTTCTATCAAAAACCCAAAATCACCCTCAATGCAATCATGTATATTAGATTTTCGATATTCAAAACACAAATGTGGAAAAAAATAAATTCATTGGCTAGGTTGTAACAAATTGTGGTTTTGTAGAGACTTAAGGTTTTATATATTAAGTATTAAATTCATTATGAAATCCTTATGGTGTTACATTATCCCCTACTTAAAAAAATTTCAACCTCAAAATTTTATATTGATCTTCAAAAGATAATGGTTGATACTTGAAATTTACCTTATTGGAAATAGACATCATGAATACGTTTAAAATATTATCTTAATACGATGGAAAGGGAAATGAATCGGTTAATACCAATTTACCAATTTTAATTGGACAACACAGTCATGAAATAATAATAAAACCATCATGTTCTGATGGAAACTGATATAGTACATGCTCAGATTAAAGATCATTAACACAAAAAATTAAACTATATTTATGAAATATTTCATTGATATCTTGAAGAAGAATATGACGATTGGAAAACATTCTTAGTTAAGACAATTTTCCTAGAGTTGAGCAATTATTCAACTATATAAGAGTAAAAATATATATTTCTCTTTCATAAACCAAATCTTATACTTTGTTTGTGCCTTTAACTATCTAAACATCATCTCATAGTAGAGTTAGCATCATGTGGGGACATGAACCTCTAAAACCTCATAATAATGATAAACATAAACCATTTCATAAATGGTTTTACCTTACAAAATACCCGGATCAAATACATTAGAATCATTATTATATCCATCCTTGTTAGATCAATGTACACAGGGTCCTTAGCAATCCTCAATTTTTTTGAACATTATGATCTATAGTGGTCAATGCATCTGGTAATTTGTTTTCCTTTCATCAACATGAACCATCCCAAAATTTTAACATTCCAAACTTGTGAATATCTTCATCATTATACCCTTGAAAAACAACATTAACTCAAATTACTATTGAAAATCATTTTAAAACATGCATTAATCCTTACACATGCTATTTGATATATTCCTTATATCCAAAAATGTTGTAATCTCTGTCAATGTTAGAATAGACCACTTGTAGAAAAGTAAATATTCAGTTTTGATGTAGACAGTACTTATCCAAATAAATCATTTCTTCATTATTATCTTAATAATAAAGAATATATTTAGTGTCATCTTTCGCTCAACCATATAATTTACCAAGATATTAACTTTCTACTGAGTCGCTAATTCTTTGTATAATCCATCATATGACCTTAAATTATTAATGAAATAGTACTACTGTACAATCCACATATATTCCATATACTAATGACATGTACTTTAATAATAAAAGACTCAAATGACTTGATTCTTGTTGAGGCATATTAGTCATTCTACTTCATTTTTGGTAGTATAATGACATGATCATTATCTAGAAACAGAATTTAGGGCATATTCTATTGACACGTGGTTTATTGATTCTCAATGTTTCTTATCTTCTTTCAATTGATGCTTTGTAAATTGGAAATATTTTTCCTTCCCTTAAAATTACTAAATTTGTGTCCTTTTTGTCCGCAATTTTAATGAAATACCATTCGCATCAAGAATTTTCTAGTCAGAAACATTATACTGTTATCACGTATAGGAAAACCCTTATTTCCCTTCTTCTATTTATCTATGTTTTCCATACCATATCCTTCTTCTTTTTCTTACTTTAAAATACATAGGACTAAAGTATTTATTTATATTAATTTTAATCATAGGTCACTATTTCATCCAATTATGAGGATATATTGTATACAATCATCCTTTTAAATGAGAGATTAATACCATTATAGATATGATCCTTCTTACTCTTTTCATCATGTGCATTGTTGATGTTCTTATTCATTATTCTAGTCCATATTTCTAATCAATTCTATATAATATATTACCGCACATAATTTTGAACTATCTATAACATTCAAAATAGAATAAATTAGTGATTTATAAATCCTAGAACCATATACGTGGGTTACATTGGGGGTATAAATCCACCATAATGGTGGGTAATGAAAATGTGAATTATCCTAGGAATATCCCCCACAAGTGTCAAAACACATGCAAAGTGAGGCCCCATATTGTATTTCAGGATACCCCAAGTCAAGCCCGAAACTTCTTGTCATAGTTTTTACTCCTAGGAAAATCTGTCCAAGAACCACATCTATACGTAGTATCTAGACATGGAAGTATTTTCTAAAATGATCCACATAATATATTCCTTAGAAAAATTCTAGGATGTTCATGAATACATATCTTCAAAGACAATATTATGGTTTTGTTCCCTAATATACATTTTCTAAATCTACATTCCATGTTTTCTACTATGGTACCTTTGAATCCATTTGTAAAATCCCAACCGTAGTTTGTCGGATCGGATTCATTAATTCATTACATTTGACTTCTTATAAAAAAAATTTATACTAAAGGTCCGAGTAGTTCAGTAGTTTTGGAAAAATAGAGACATACATTATATCTACATTACAACATGAAATTAAATACAACATATAATTTTTATTGGGACCATCCAAAACTCTATGGTTATCCCTATAGGTCTTTCATAATAAAATTCTTCTTGTCCTAAGAAAATGAAACATAATAAATTGGTGAGCTCAGATGCTCAGTATAGATAAGAAAAATAGTGGAAGATATCATAAACATACAAATTAGGCACAGTGACTAACTATAAACACATTCCATTGAAAATAAACTTTAGAACATTATGGTTAGAATAAGAGATGAATAAATAATACCATTATAAAGAATAATCATGGGTATTCTATTAGTTGAGTACCTACATGAACTTTCAATTACTCATTTAATAATGAGGGAATACATAATGCGAGACATCATAACCATACCATTAAGGCCTAATTCCCTGACCATAAATATCCATTTTGTCAAGTCCTTGTGCAATGATCATAGTTTGTCTCAGGAGACTTATCGTTGTACCGATGGGCTATAGCAGGCCCCACCCGATACTAACTAAGTCCAATGCATTCCTCATATCAATAGGGATAATTAAAAACAACATATACATTCATACTAAAACTTACATAGGAAATGATAAAAACCTTCCTCATACAGTAAGTATAAACACTAACCATTTGATGTAAATAGGTGAATGGTATCAATATAGAACATCCACATTAAAACTAATCAGAAAACCTAATAAAATAATTCAGATAATATCATAAGATATAAACCTCAATCAAATACAAGAATCATTAATTGATGTCCAGATAAATAATAATACTTTTAAATTATTCCATTTATAAATTATTGAGGAAATATCCTTAAAAACTCTAAAGTGTCTTATATTACCATGAAATATTCAAATATTAATTATTTAGAATATCATGTGAATAAGGAGAATCCTGATATGATATACCAAGTGGTATTAAATAGACAAAATTCATGAAATAATTGGTTAACAAGGCCTATATCTCATAGAAGTGAATGTGATGTGAGAAAATTCAATTTATACTTTGGAAAAAAGAGTTCATTTGGGAAATCATTTGTAATTATCCTAAATCTAGTATTAAATATGTATATCGCATAAATGAAATTTTAATGACATTGTGATTATATTTGAGGAATAAATGATGTTCCAATTAAGTTAAAATCATGTAAAAAGTGTTTTTAAAGATTCTTATGAATGAAAAGAGTTTAGTGTGGTTTAAGGAATTCATTAATGTGATCTTAGAGTGAAAAGACATGTTTTCATTCATAATACTAGAAATGAACCAAAATAAAATTTTCATGTTAAATGGTGTGATTTTATAATGATAAATCTGGATTAAAATATATTATATATTGAGCTTCAAAATATTTATGAATTCAAGATGTTCCTTGAATCAGGCTAGCATTTTGGAAATTTTTTTGGATGATTCTTTCTAAACATATAAATTCCCACAAAAAAGAAGGATTATGATTGGATAAAATATATATGAAATTAAAATAGTTGTTATGTGGATTAAATTAGAATGAATAATAATTTCATGTATGTTAGTAAAGAATAATTGAAACCATAATGAAAATGATGTTTCGAGTAGAAAATACAAAAACATTGCAAACAATTGAATCATATCCCCTATATTAATAATATTAAAATGATAAATTGAATATCTTAAAAATAAATATATTCATGATATTAATGATCAATGAGAAGTATACATTCACCATACACATGTAAAAGTGGTGATTACAGAATATCTCAGGAAAATGGATGTGAGATAATGATCCCTTACATTAAGTCCAAAGGTGTTCTACACATGATCTTAAGGTCTTAAATAATAAAATTTAAATTAATTAATTAATAATTATAGAAGATACTCTTCATGTAATTTATTTATTATAATCATACTATGTTAATTCATGGATTTTTTGATGGGTTAAGATGTTCCATTTCATTTTTCTGGTCCATTTGTTTCATGATCGGTAAACTTAAATACATGAACGTAGAATCGTGTAAAGTGAGGATAATTCTCTGCAATTAATGTTATATGTTATTAGTGAACATAAAGAAGGTTAAAATGATTTAAATTTTATTTTGTAACATGGAGTGAAGCTGAATAATTATATAAATTATTTTATGATATCCATTTGGGTTAATTGGCGGTTTTGAAACACAAGAAACACATTTTTCCTTTAAAAATCAAAACAATGTATTAAAAAAAATAAATAACCATATATGAGACATAATGAATTAATTTTAGTTTGGTTAAAATATAACTAAAATTTAATTACCATAATTGATGATGGAAATAAAAATTAAGAACTCATCATCCATGAATGTGGTAAATTAGCACATCTCGGATGGTGTTTTTAACTACTAGCATAAAAAATGGTAAAATAGAAATTAGAATAACTTATTCCAACAACATAAAAACATTAATACACATTAATTTTAAGTTATATTTCATAAATATTGGATGAGGAGTGGTGGGGATATAAAAGAAAAGAAAAGAACTCAAAATAAATGAAATAAGAAGAAGAATTTACCTCTTAAAGTTATCATCCTCGAGATGCAGTTTAGGGTAATGGTTTTGGTTGTTTTATGAGACCAAGGGATTATGAATGTGGGGTAGATGATTGGAAAGTTATTTGTGAGGAATTTATACAAGGAAAATGTATATATATGAGTGAATAGAAGAGGGAGTGAGGGGGGTTATATTGGAGGAGAGGAGTGATTTTTGAACATGTAATTCATTATTTAAATATTTTTCCCAATACAAGAAATAATGTTTGATTCCATTGATGAAAAATAGTTATAAGTGCATGTCAGTAATAACCAATGGAAATTTTCAACATCTATGACTCAAGAATTTTGCAAAAAGTCATTTATTTAGTGTTTTTCAGAAATTATGAAAATTCATTATTCACTATAATTTCAGGTATTTCAGAAAAATCCCATAATTTTATCTGAAATATTTTTTATGTGAAAAAATAAAAAATAAACTCCATTTTATCGAAATTATTTTCTAAAAAACATAAATTTAATTTTTAAATAAAATCATTTTTTAATTTAAAAATACAAATTTTAAATTTAAAACCGATTTTATAATAAATTGAAAAATTAATTGAGGTCTCATTAAATTATCCTAAAATCTTAGGAAAACAAAATATTTATTTAAAAATACATTTTAGGAAAATAAATTTTATTTTAAATCAATTTTTTTATTTAAAATTGAAATTAGTTATTTATTACTCACAAAAATATCAACACTTATTTTTTTTAAATATTCACTCTCATTTATGAGGTTCTTAAATTTTATTTATATTTATTGGGAGAGATCACTATTTATAAGGGTACACTAATATTTATAAGAGCCATGTTACTATTCATAATGGTACAATAATATTTATAAGGGTCAAGTTACTATCCATATGGGTGCATTACTATTTATAGTGGTTAAGTTACTATTTAAAAAGATACATTACTAGTCATAAGGGGGACGTTACTATTCTTAAGGGTAAATTAGAATTCATCAAAATTATGGTTGTTATATCGAACACCGAAAATCATCCTAAATGAAATCATGAATGTGATATTTTTGAAATTTAAAACACAAAAGTGGGAAAATTATGATCTTTGGCTAGGTTATAACAAAGTGTTGTTTTGTAGAGACTCAATGTTTTTTGCATTCAATATTAAATTCATTTTCAAATCCTTTGGGTGTTACACAATTGTTCTCTCCTGAGGATCTAAAAGGTACAATTTTATAGCATACACATTCTTTTACAATTCTAATGGTTGGAATTTTTATATATTTTTTACTTTTTCTTAAATCATTATCAGATTAATGATTGATATGATAAATCTATTTCATTTTTTTACTTTAATATAAACCTCAAGAGGTCAAATAATTTCATGATATGGATTGGTTTTGATCGATTCAGTGATGTGAATTGAAATGGTCCTATTTATTCACCTATATAATGGTATCCACACCATATCCCACATCGAATATCCTCATCTTTGTGTCAAGCCTCATTCATCATTCATGTCGTAGAGTATGATAGTTTTCCATGATTAGAATATTTAATTGTATTCATGTTAGAATCATCATCTATGACCCCCAAAATAATTATTCTAGAAGTTTTTTATGGATCAAATTCATTATAGAATGTTTTTTAAATAGATATTTATATGATAAATATGATTCTTCTGTGAAAAATAATTATTTAATTTCCATGATGGTAGTCTGTTTAGGTGAATAACCCAACACTATTCAATATCTTATTCTTCCTAATGATGTTAAATAGTTTTATATTACTGTAAAGGTCTATGAGGATTTAAAGTAACCTTTTCCATCTATGATAGATAGATTTTCATGTCTGAAAAAATAAGAGGAAAACATTATTAGTGTACCATCAGAGGGTGAATAATTATTCACTTCTTAAAAACTACCAAAAGAATATTGATATTTCATTAAAATTATGGTTTAAAAATCCCCTTTTGATGTTCATGACCCAAAAACGAAAATTCATTCATATATCATCCGAATATAGCCTTACATATCTCTACATGAATGTTTTTTTAATTCCTTGAATTGGTGATAGATAAACACTTAAGGTTTCAGATGTGTTTATTATTGAGTATTTAGTGAATATGAGAAATATAAATTTTATGGGCTATATTTTCATAACCATAAAAAATTTCATGTTCGGTTATATAAATTCTTAACTAATAATGTTTCCACCAATTTTGACCATGTTAATTTCATAAATTTTCATGTTTGGTAAGCTTCCACTCAAATCAATGTTGTGATATTTGAAATTCATTGGATTAGTGATGAAACGATAAATAGAATGAAAATTTATTTCTATTCATAGTGAAAGAAGTTGTATAAATATGCTGAAGCAAAAGTAATAATATAAATAGTTGGAGGAAGTCAGGGATTTCAAAAATAATCAGTGCAGATTGTTTCTTAGAATGAAGATAAAGCTTGGTCGAAATATTCTTTAAAACAAAAGAATAATAAGAATGAAACTGATAAAATATATTCCAAATGGAGATATGATCATGAATAATGAAAATAATGAGACCCTTAGTTTTGTCTTAATTTTGTACAAGTACTAGATGAAAAAATCTGGTTTCAAGAAACTCACAATGATGCTAAGAAGAAAAAAATTGAAAAAGAGAAAGGTTTATATTTATGATATTGATATGTTGATAAAAGTATTAAAAAAGGAATGTGATGGAATCATTATCAGGGAAACCATGCAAAAAGGAATCAATCACTCCCTCAGTCTATGACAAGTTAAAGAATATAGAAAAATTACGAAAAGATTCTGCTCTGAGAAAAATACCTCAAGATAATATTTCAAATGTAAAAGAAGATACTAATATGATAAATAATGATGTTTATCTCAGTGAATATGATGAAATAAATTAATAGGAATAAATGAAATAAGAAGAAGAAGAACAGGAAGATGAGCTTCAAAAAGTATCAGATCAACAACAACAATCACAATCTGATAGAATACTAATGAGAACATCAGAATATAGTCCATGTCAATTACCACCCCTAGGAGTAGAGTTTTAAAATAACGATACTCAATGAATCCAAGAATATAAAATCATTCACATTTATTATAAGAAGGAAGAGACCAGGACCGGTGCAGATTGTAACAAAAATTAGAAGAAGATGCCTATAGAACATAATTCTAGAGAGATTCGTGACTATGGGGAATATACTAATTTAGATAAAAAAAATTCATTGAAAAGAGATATGTAGGATTTTAAATACATTAGTAAAATTGAAAAGGAAATTCCATATCTCCCAAGTATTGAAGGGAATATTTATTTGGTTATGTATAACCAAAATAAAATATTGGACACAATCACGCTTCTAAGACAATGAATGATAATCCTTGAGGCCGATTTCAATGTTATTAATAAATGTTAAAATGAACATAGAAAGGAATGAAATAATTTAATGAATTTGTAACATTAATTTGATTCATGTATAAAAATTAAAGAATATTCAACTGAAGTTATTAAAAGGATTTTAAATTAAGGCACTGTTGCATTCACCAAATTGGATACTGATCCTACGAAAAAATAAAATATATTTTAAGCCAAGAGGATTTTCAATCTAAATAATTCTTTGAGATTTTATCTACAATTAATATAATTAAATCAGAAGTTTCCATGTTGATGTTTAAAAGGATGACATAATATATATGAAAAATAAAAATATAACTAATAGAGTTTATGTTTAGGATTAAAAAAATGAAATCCCATGATGTCAAGACTTGTACTATGGAAGAAAAGTTGCAATCATAGATAGAAAATCAACATACTTATGATAGTTTGTTTGAAGAAAAAAAACAATTTTTTTAGTCTCAGAAGGAATCTATTTAGATTTTGATGGATTATAGAATTAATTCTACAAGGGGAAGAGAATCGTCTTAGACAGCCTAAAGAAAGAAAATTAGAAATTGATGAAATGATCTGTTTTGAAATCATTTTGTATTTATTTAAAAAAATGATTTCTTTTCATCTAATCATAGATAGATTGAATGTTTTACTACTCTTTTGGATTAATTTTCTTTTACTAATTTTTTTTGATCAAATACATTATTAATTTTTGTATTTTTGTCGATCTAATACTTTTATAGTTTTTAGAAGACTTCCCATATAACATTTTATAAATAAAAAAGGATAGAATTATTTAGAGAGTTGGATAATGATTTAGACATATGGATATGTTTTTTTAAAATAAGGAAAAATATTTACTCAAGGGGAGAATAATTTATAGAATAAGATACTTAGGGATTTTATTATCCTAATGGGGAGTTAGTCATATTCAACATCATATTCATAATAGTTTTACACTCAAAGGGAGATATGTATAAATCTTTAATTTTGAATCTGATTGTTCATTAAATCTATTTTGGGATCACGTTTTCTATTGTAATTTTCCATTTTTGACTTGGGGTTTTGATTTCCAAAATGGGGGAGATTGTTGAGTCAAAATCTTTCTTTTGACAACTCTTCTAATTATTTTGATTTGGAAATTACAAAATCATTCTTAAATACTTAATTAATAACTCATGTATATTCAATATAGTTTATAAATAAAATTATATAAGGTTTTACCATACATTAATTAGGATTTTTTGCTTCATATTTTATAAATACCGGTTTTTCATATACATGAAATAATAAATTTAGTCATGAGTTTTTTATAAATGCTTCACTCCATTATTATCATAATGAGCCTAGATGAGATTTCAATCGTCCAAACCTAATATGATTTTTATCATACGCATTGTGCAGCTTTCATGCTGAAAATATTTTTTAACAATATAAATCATAATGACTCTCATTATGAAAATCATTGGACCTTTTTACATTTAGTTTTTCGTATCTAGAAAACTATATCATAATGAATGGAAATCATTTAAATCAAAATGATTTTATGTTTTCTCTTTCAATATAAATTATAAAATTATGTTGTTGTTTCTGTTATTAGATGATTGTTAGAGTGCCAGGTGTCCGAGTCACTATGAAATTTTAGGATAAACTCTGACTGTTGGAGATCAAGATGACCATTAGGAGAAAGGATTATAATAACTAGGTCATTTTCATGAGAGACATATTTTGAATTTTTGAGACACAATATGAGATATATGAAAATAGTTTATGTGTGAAAACACAAATGTTTACAATTTAAGAACTTCTTTTTCCATATACATGTACCTCTCAAAGAGTTTTTGTTTTGATTTGTGCGATGTCGATCATTGAGATTATGATTGAGTGCTTCCGTGGATATAATGATAGTTGTGCAAATATTTTTCAAATCATGGTATTTTAAAGAAAATAAGATGGTATTTATTATCACCTTTTTAATCTAGGGATAACAGGGATTGAATGAAAGACTAAAGCTAATAATTTTACTGAGGGCTTACCCTGTTGTGGGAAAGACAATCTTTCATGAAAGTATAATTCAAGGAATATTAATCCGATTTTATTGAATACTATACTCTTTGGGTTAAAATAACTATATTCACTTACATATATTTCATTTCTGCTGCTATATAAATACATATAATGATATAATTGATTAACATTGTGTTACATTATAGTTACAATTTAGGTGATTACAATCATTCAATTACTTAGTATGATACTATATGCTTTATGATATAATAATTAATTTTATTTTACTCTTATTATCATAAAAACTATTATTACAATACTCAATATACAAACTATGAATACAATTAATATCTAATATGACATGTGGAATACTTTTTGTAACCTACAAATTACGATACATTGTCTATCAGACCCAGGGCCATGTTAGATTATTTTTTAAATACAAAATATGTTTCTTAATATGATTAGTCCAATTCTATTAAAATATGTATAAAAATAGTTTTTAAACAAATAATTCACCCGCGTCTTGTATTTATCCCCCTACATATACATTATAATACAACAATTATCATGTGAATGTTAAAAGCCTTGTTTTTTGGACCAAGTTTCACTATTTCCATTTTCTGTTTTTTTCTATTTGTGTCTCTATGGATGCAAGCCTGTATAATCGATGAGATGTAATATTTGAAAATATGTTGAGATTTTGGATGGGAGACCCAAATTTTTTATAGTAGTTTGAGCCTTTGAAGGTAATATGGATAGTGATATGCATGAGGGTGATACATATGATTCAAAATTAAATGTAATGGGTAGAATTTGTGATTACCAATTTTTATGATTAAATATGTTATGTTATCATAATCGATATTATTAATGTATAGATGTTTAGGTTTTCCTGATTATCATTATTACATTAACCACTTCTTATAGAAACTACATATGATTGTTTATGTATATATGTATGATAGCTTCAGATGTTCCCATTATTACCTAGAATTAATGAATGATAGTAAGGTTTAATAATATTTTTAACCATGGAGTAGGTTAATTAATTAAGGAAAATATTAGTAATCAGGAGAACTACAGACACAATTGGATTATGGAAATAGAGTATCAACTTCACGATGTGCTTAAAGAAATATATATATCCTAATTTGAATTAATAGATAATGAATTAATTTTTATGAAGTGAGATGTTAAAAGGAATGATTTCATTAAATGAATGTATTTATAAAAATTTTGTGCTTATAGGATATTTATCTCCAAGTAGTGGTATACATCTATTCATGTGACATTATATTTATTTGATCTTAATACTATGTTAATTCCCTTAGTTTTTTGAAATAAGTATTATATCTTGTATGTTTTATGATTTCATAAGATACACTGTAGAGACCCGATTCCTGATGTACATGTACATTACATTACATTTGCAGAATACTTAATACATAACAAAAATAAACACCAAAGAACCATAATAGTTTAGTGTCTTTGGAAACTCATAATATAATCTTCTAATCTTGGTGACAGATCCTCAACATCCCCCATAAAGATCTTTCTTTTTTGCTTACCTAAAATCGTTCCTTATATCCTGGGGAAAAGAAAACATAAAAAAGGGTGAGTGCAAATTCTCAGTAAGGGAAAATATAGTGAACATAAAACAATCCATAAACATTTGAATGAAAAAAAATGAACATGAAATTTATACATCAAAAACTCGAGAAAAGACAAAAATCATGGAATTACGTAAGGAATTTATCATAATGGAACATCAACCATGATAAAATATAATGGTAATATAACATTTTATTGTGGCAACTATTCAGCACATGTTATGATTTCCATAGTAGATAAGGCATTGCTTTCCAAGACCATCTTAGTGGACAAAGTCCCTTTCGGAATCGAGTTCACTCCTCGTTTCAGTCCTGTAACACTGAACCGGATTAACATACCATTCCCGCCATGTCTATCTCATGAGATATAAATCTTTACCTAATGCATTGGATGGAGATATCGGTCCCACCCATCTCATAATAAAATCATTTTTACTTGTGCCACAAAATAAACTTAAAATATTCATCATAACCCAAAGAATAAAATGGGTTTCATAAACATCATCCCATAATATCATAATACATATAAAACAAGTGGAAATTTCATCATAAGAAAAGTAAAACCATTTAAATCATAGAGACATTAATCTTGAAACATACATATATGAAATAATTTCATTTAGATGGAAAATGGTTTTGATAAAACATTTGAAATCAATTCTTGAGGAAAATATCCTTTCTTCTTCAAAATAATTTTCATTTCACAAAATGCAATGCAATTTTAAAATAAAAGTATTTTATTGAAAATAATCATAAAATCTTTTCGATTAAGCTTCATCAAAATGAAGCATTATGAAACCATAAAAAACCTTTCACGCATTATAATTTAAAAACAACATTTTTCTCATACTTTTGTCGGAAATGTCACAAAGTACCGCGTATGGTAAACAAAAGAAAGATTCCTTCCATACAAAGTGGTAAAAGTCGAAAATAGTAAAAATGACTTTAAAAATACATGGAAGAAAACTAAACATTTTATGAAAACATTTTGTGAACATATGGACATGGATAATAATCATAACCCTAGTAAATACTTACAAATAAACAATCTCGGATAAGAATGAGATTGGAATAACTATCCCTTACCTTAGGTCTGATATGCTTCGTACGTATCCAAAACTTCTGTATAATGATTTATATAATGTCATTGAATTATTACATAATAATATTTATTGTTATGATATAATATATGGTTCATTTATGACTTTATATTACCCGTTCTTTTGTAAATTCATGTTAATGTAGCGTTTTGGGTAAAATCAATTCATTTATGGTCTGTGATTTGACTTGTAATTATTCATATGATTACTTAGATCATGATTACTTATTTCCAGAATATAAAACAGGATTTATATATAATATATATTCAGAATATACATATATATAATAGATTGATAAATGGAAAGAAATACACCATTCATGGAGACGGTAGGGCGTACGTATGCATTAACGTTGTTTTCGTTTTCTTATTGAGTTGAATGGAATTAATTAGATGACATACACATATATATACATAGATCTAGTAGCTTTATAATGTCAAATATTTCATTATTATTTCTTAGATATACTTTATAATCATTCTTTAATGATTAACATGGAGAAAGAATCTCATCGCGTCGTGGAGATGGTAGTCCATATGTATGCACGAGCGATGATATCCTTTACATAATTATTGAATTTAATTGGATTGGATGATAAAATATATCATAATCAGTATGATGTTATAATAACTATGTATAGTTATTCTTTACACCATTATAGCCATCCAAGTAAGGTGGTGTTGGAAAAACAGATTACACCACGGCGTGGAGACGGTATTCCGTACGTACGCACGCACGGTGATTTCGTTTTCCATAGGATGGATAGAAGGTAAAATGGGGTTGTTTCATAATTATAATAAAATATCCATATATTAGTGATACTGTTGTTATTACTTCATAATGAAACAACTAAATAAGAAGAAGTGGAAGAAGAAATAAAGTTGAATGAATCGGTAACATACATTACCTCTTCTTTGAAGCGCCTTTTTGAAACCTCTTCTTAGGGCACTAATATTGGTCTTTGAAGAAGACCAGAACCACTAGGATGTTTCTAGGGAAGTGGAGAAGAGAATTTGGTAGGGTTTTTCAGAGCTTGAAAGCTCAATGTGGTGTGATGAAGAGAGGGAGGAGGTGTCCTTACATAAGGGAGGAGAGGGGCACCTTAAGGAAAACTAAAAATATTATTTTATTATAAAGTCATATTCGGTTTTTAATAGATCCGAATTGATTTATTTTGAAGCTAAGGTGGGGATGGGACGAAATCCTATCATCCTATATAATTTGGACAAGTTTAGGTTACTATTTTAACCTTATCATTTAGATTTAACTTTAAGTTAAATAATTTTTCTTTTACAGTGTCTTCTTGTTTTCTTACACTATAAGGTTAATAAACTTACTATATCAAGCCAAAAGAATCACATGTTGTTTATTATTAATATATATAACCTTATCTATGTAATTTGGCTGATCTTTAGATTTTTAGGAATAAAATAACAATTAATAATATAATATTAGTTTTAAAAACTATATAATGTCAATTTTGACTCTATTTGGTAATTGATTTTTGTGAAAATCATAATAGAATGATTATTTAGAATAAAGTTACCTAAATCAATACTAACATGTCATATTAACCTAGTAAATTAGTATAATTCATCAAAAGTCTCAAATTACATTTATTTGGTTATTTATAACATATATTATGTCAATATTTGATTAATAAGATAATTACTGCATCATCATTGTGTCATAAATAAATTAAATTATTTAACGTCTAAAAATTATAAATAATACCCCATTACGTAGTAAATATTTTTATATTTCTAATGAATATTTATAATCGAATTTATCTTATGTATAAACCTATATTAAAAATTATTTAATTATTAAACTTTGATTTTAACTATTTTAACCTTTCTTTAAATAAATTAATAATAAATGTCCTAATCTAATCCATGTGGGCCTAAATGGTAATATTTTATTCGTAAGGTTGTTTATGGTCGAATTAAACTTATCAAATAGAATTGGGACATGTTTTATGGTAATAATAATATAATTTTTACCCTTAATTACCCTAATTATTTTTAAACATGGTAAATAAAATTAAAAAGTTACTATTCGCCAAAAATTATTTTTATCTCATTGAACCACATTTTACTTACTAACATCAACCATGTTTGTCCTATTTTTGAAATTTCATTCATAGAAGCGGTAAAAGTATGTTTTATGTAAATTTGAAAATTCTCCTAGGAGGTGGGTAAAAGGCGGTGAAAGTTCAATAAAATTTTTATATATATAAAATTATTATAAAATGACTCTAAAGAATTGCATTGAAATTATAGAGGTATTATGTATCAATTCTGAGCTAAAATAAATTTAAATTAAATAAATAATTATTTAAATAAAAAGTCAGTTTTTAAATAGTAACCCAGTGTTTTCACTATTCATAAAAAATTGAATGTTTTCAGAAAAATACCCAAATATCACCCTAGGATAATTTAGATATTCCGAATCAAAAAATGAAGTCCATTTTGAAAAATAAAATTTACAAAATTTCAAAAATTGTGTATTACTATTCATAATGGCCAGTTCATAGTAATATTATAATAATAACTCGTTTAGTGAAACTCGGTATTGCATACTACACACGCTGTTGAAGAAGGTCTTGATTGCATGTAATGCAAGCCAAGTTAGGCATGTTTGTAGTGCAATATCCTTTTGGTGTAGCGTATAACAAAAGACTTCAATGAAATTAAAAAGAATATTTTTCATAAAATCTCGGGGTGTTACATTCTAACCCCCTTAAAATGAATTTCGCCCTCGAAATTCATCAGGGAAATAAATGGTTTACTATTCGAAAGTTTCTATAATGGAAACCCACATCGTAAAAAGGAATACCACAATTTGGCTTAAAAACTAATGAATGAAACGTAATGGTTACCCAAATTAACTAATCATTGGGTTTGCACATAGGAGAACATAGGTGAAAATATGGATTTGGAAGAGAAATCTAACCGTCATGTTCTGATGGAGAGTGGTAGAGATCATGGCTATAAAAATCCAACAATCACAAAGCCATAAATTTGTGATAATCTAGGGTACCATCTGATTAATCGGATATAAGGGCACTAGGACAACATTTTTGGTTTTGAAGATCATTTCCCTAAAAATGAAGAGTTTGAATTAGAATAAATACTTACTTTATTTTGGTACAGTCTCACTGTTGTTGGTGCTTTGAACAGTTTCCAATTCATATCTTAATGAAATGAAGTTGAATTTGTTATTCGTGAAGTGTTAACAGAACAAGTGAGGGAATGATGGGTCATTCCATCTATTTTAAACAAAAGGTTGGAAAAAGTTATCAAATATACATCAGTCTATCTATGGTGAGGTTAATCGTATATGATTCCAAAAATGGACTTATAATTCAACTATCATACTGATTAATAAAATAAATCTAATTTCTGCTAACCAGGGACTTTCTGTTGGCTAGTGGTATGTGATAACGGCCTATCGCACATTGGTTGTGGGTTCGATTCCCACAGCCTTGCCTGACGCAATGGGTTTTCGCCCGTCCTACTGGTTTCCATTTTTCTAAAATTACATTACTATAACATCCTATCAATAATATCGAAAAAGTTCTATCCTTAAACAATACTAACTTATGTCCAACATAATCCATTACAATCTTTAGGCTTATCTAAAATACTTCGGTCCAGCTCAGAGTGTATGAAAACAATTACTAGAAAGGTTATATACTAAGAATGTGAATACAAGAATTTATCCCACATATATCATAAGATATATCTTGTTAGTTTCATTCCAAACACATGAATACCTTAGTCATATATTCTCTTGAAACATAAATTACCATAGAACCTTAGTGAAAACATGAATTCTGTCAAAAGGTAACTCTTTCCACATAACATAATCCAAAAATTTCAATACACTCAAACCATGATATCACTTTGTCCTTATATAATTCATGAGTTCATTAAAACTATCAAACATTACATTATTTCCTCAGCACTTCTTAATGTGCATATTAGGTTCTTTCCAAATATATCTGAACAACATTTCATGGTTACCTGTACCATTCATCATACACTTTCAAAACATAAAGAAAGACAACAGTGTAACAATCCTTAGATATCTCTTTATTCCATAGCACCATGAGATTACTTATACAACATTAATATTGATAAACAATTAATCATTCCACTACCTTCTTAAACCATTGACTGAGGATCAACAATTATTTCATCTCACATATCATTTTTAGTCTCTTCATCACCATCAACATAAATACTACCCATATGACCATACTGATTCTCTTCATGATAATTTCCCATAGGGAATTCGTTTGCATAATGACCATACATCCCACATTTAAAACATTTAACCATTGTTGATGTTGTAGCAATACCATTATCCTCATCCATGGTGTTAATTGAACCTTTTCCTTTGCACTTACTGTCTTTGTGTCCTTATTTTCCACACCCAAAGTATCTTCCAGTTCCTTTGAAACATTCTCCTTGATGCCTCTTCCCACATGATTTACACAGGGTAAATTGAAATTTGTTTCCTCTATGATAATCATGAATCTACATCTTTCTTATATAATCCGAGTCAGGAAACTTACGAAATTTGAGTTTATTGATCATATTATGATATTGCTGATTCGGCATAATAACGATGTTTGGACTTCCAAATCCTGTTTCATTTCCTTGCTCATGAAGAATATCATTCCATTGTACATCATATCCTCTATTATCGTGAATCTTCCTGTTTCCAGCCATTTTATAAAACCAAAAAAGAATAGTTTGAGAGGAAAAAATCATGCTAGGGAAAACAACATAGTAATGGGGGAGTACTCTCAATATCTAACATCTTAGGTTAAATTCTACGATCGTTACCGTATTTCTCGGACTATATCCTATACGTATACTTATCCATTGGAACATCCCTATACATACCATAGAAATATCTCTAGGGATCTCACTATCGTTTTCATATCCAAGTTGCCAAAGGTTGACTAAACCTTTCTTCTAATACCAACTATAGAGACCCGAATCCTGATGTACATAGACATTACATTACTTTTTCGAAATACACAATACATAACAAAAACAGACACCAAAGGGCCGTAATAGTTTAGTGTCATTGGAAACTCGAAATATAATCTTCTAATATTGGAAAAAGATCCTCAACATCTCCCATAAAGATCTTCCTTTTTTTCTTATCGAAAACCTTTCCTTATATCGTGGGGGATAGAAAACATAAAAAAAGGGTGAGCTCAAATACTCAGTAAGGGAAAAAATAGTGAACATAAAACAATCCATAAACATTTGAATGAAAAAACATGAACATGAAATTTAAACTTCAAAATCTTGAGCAAAGACATAAATCGTGGTAGTACGTAAGGCATATATCATAATGCAACATCAACCATGATAAAATATAATGGGAATAAAACATGTTATTGTGGAAACTATTAATCACATGTTATGATTTCCATAGTATCCAAGGCATTGCATTCCAAGACCATATTAGTTGACAAAGTCCCTTTCTGAATCAAGTTCACTTCTCGTTTCAATCCTGTAACACTGAACCGGATTAACTTACCGTTCCAACCATATCTATCTCATGAGATATAAATCTTTACACAATGCATTGGAGGGAGATATAGGTTCCACCCATATCATAATGAAATCATTCTTACTTGTGCCACAAAATAAACTTAAAACATTCATCATAACCCACAGAATAAAATGGGTTTCATAAACATCATCCCATCATCTCATTATACATATAAAACAAATGGACATTTCATCATAAGAAAAGTTAAACCATGTAAATCATACAATCATTAAACTTGAAACATACACATATGAAATAATGACATCTTAGATGGAAAATGGTTTTGATAAAACATTTGAAATGAATTCTTGAGGAAAATATCCTTTCTTCTTCAAAATCATTTTATTTTCACAAAATGCCATGTACTTTTAAAATAAAACTTTTTTTTAAAAATAATCAAAAAATCATGTCGAGTAAGCTTCATGAAAATGAGGCGTTATGAAATCGTAAAAATCCATTCACACCGTATAAGTTAAAAATATCATTTTTCTCATACTTTTGTCAGAAAAGTCAAAAAGTACCTCGTATGGTAAACAAAAGAAAGATTCCTTCCATATGATGTGGTAAAAGTAGAAAAGGTTAAAAATTACTTTAAACATACATGGAAGAAAAGTAAACATTTTATGAAAACATTTTGAGAACATATGGACATGGATAATAATCATAACCCCAGTAAATACTTACAAATAAACAATCTCAGATAAGAATGAGATTGGAATAATTATCCCATATCTTAGGCGCAATTTTCTTCATACATATCTGAACCTCTTGTATAATGATTTAAATAATGTCATTGAATTATTACATAATAAAGTTCAGTGTTATGATATCATATATGGTTCATTTATGACTTTATATTACCCGTTCTTTTGTAAATTCATGTTAATGTAGAATTTTTGGTAAAATCATTTCATTTATGGTCTGTGACTTGACTTGTAATTATTCATATGATTACATAGATCATGATTACTTATTTTCAGAATATAAAACATGATTTATATATAATATATATTCATAATATACATATATATAATAGATTGATAAATGGAAAGAAATACACAGTTCATGGAGACGGTAGGTCGTACGTACGCATGAACGATGTTTTAGTTTCCTTATTGAGTTGAATGGAATTAATTAGATGACATAAATATATATATAAATAAATCTAGTAGCTTTATAATGTCATATATTTCATTATTATTGCTTATATATAATTTATAATCATTCTTAAATGGTTAACACGGAGAATGAATCTCATCGCGTCGTGGAGACGGTAGTCCGTACGTACGCACGCGCGATGGTATCGTTTCCATAATTATTGAATTGAATTGGATTGGATTATACAATATATCAGAATCAATATGATTTTATAATAACTATTTATAGTTATTCTTTACACCATTATACCCATCCAAGTAAGTTGGTGTTGGAAAAACAGATTACACCACGGCGTGGAGATGGTATTTCGTACGTACGCACGTGCGGTGATTTCATTTTCTGTAGGATGGATAGAAGGTGAAATGAGGTTGTTTCATAATTATAATAACATATCAGTATATTAGTGATACTGATTTTATTACTTCATAATGAATCATCTAATGAAGAAGAAGTGGAAGAAGAAATAAATTTGAAAGAATCGGTAATGGACATTACCTCTTCTTTGAAGCGCCTCGTTGAGACCTCCTTTTTGGGCACTAATATTGGTCTTTGAAGAAGATAAGAACCTCTATGATGTTTCTAGGGAAGTGGAGAGAATAATTTGGCAGGGTGTGGCCTTTATTGAAGGCTAAATGTGGTGTGAGGAAGAGAGGGAGGATGTGTCCTTTTATAAGGGAGGAGAGGGGAACCTTAGGAAAAACTAACAATATTAATTTATTATAAAGTCATATTCGGTTTTAACAGCTCCAAATTTATTTATTTCTAAACTAAGGTTGGGATATGTTTAAATACTATAATAAAATATAATTTGGACAAGTTAAGGATACTATAGTAACCTTATCATTTAGATTGAACTTTAAGTTAAATAATTTTGCTTTTACCATGTCTTCTTGTTTTCTTACACTATAAGGTTAATAAACATACTATAACAAGCCAAAAGAACCCCAAGTTGTTTATTATTAATATATATAACCTTATATAAGTCATTTGTCCGATCATTAGATTTTTAGGAATAAAATAAAAATTAATAATATAATATATGTTTTAAAAACTATTTTATGTCAATTTTGACACTATTTGGTAATTGATTTTTGTGAAAATCATAACAGAATGATTAGTTCGAAAAAAGTTAACTAAATCAATAATGACAAGTCATATTGACCTAGGAAATTAGTGTAATTCATAAAAAGTCTCAAATTACATTTATTTGGGTATTTATAATATCAATAATATCAATATTACATTAATAAGATAATTACTGCATCATCATTGTGTCATAAATAAATTAAATAATTTAATGTCTAAAAATTATAAATAAAACACAATTATGTAGGAAATATCTTTATCTTTCTAATGAATATTTATAGTCTAATTTATTTTATGTATAACGTATATTAGAAACGATCTAGTTATTAAACTTTGATTTTATCTATTTTAACCCTTCTTTAAATAAATTAATAATAAATGTCATAATCTAATCCAAGTAGGCTTTAATGGTCATATATTATTCCTAAGGTTTATTTTAGTCGAATTAAACTTATCTAATAGAATTAGGATGATTGTTAGGGTAATAATAATATCATTTTTACCCCTAATTAACCTATTTACTTTTAACCGTGGTAAATAAAAGTAAAAAGTTACTATTCACCAAAAAATATTTTTATCTCATTGAACCACATTTTACATACTAACATCAACTGTGTCTCTCGGATTTTTGAAATTCCATTCACAGAAGCGTTAAAATTATGTTTTATGTAAATTTGAAAATTTTCCTAGGAGGTGGGTAAAAGACGGTGAAAAGTTCAATAAACTTTTTATATATCTAAAATTATTATAAAATAACTCCAATGAATTGCATTGAACTTATATAGGTATTATTTATCAATTTTGACCTAAAATAAATTTAAATAAAATACATAAATATTTAAATAAAAAGCCGGTTTTTTAATAGTAACCTATGGTTTTCACTATTCATCAAAAATTGAAAGTTTTCAGAAATATACCAAAATTTCTCCCTAGGCTAATTTTGATATTCTGAATCCAAAAATGAAGTCCATTTTAAAAAATAAAATTTAAAAAATTTCAAAAAGTGGGTATTACTATTCATAACGCCTAGTTCATAATAATATTATAATAATAACTTGTTTAGTGAAACTCGGTATTGCATACTACACATGCTAGCGAAGAAGGTCTTGATTGCGTGTAATGAAAGCCAAGTCAGGGATGTGTGTAGTGCAAGCTCTTTTTGGTGTAGCGTATAACACACGACTTCAATGAAATTAAAAAGAATATTTTTCATAAAATCTCGGGGTGTTACATACCCCACCCATCTTAATATGTATAAGGAAATAGAGTGGACTCAAGGATGGTGTTTTTCCAGACATCTAGATTTTTATTGAATAAATGTTAGACTACCCCCACTGGCCCCACACACTTCTTCGAGTAGTATTATGTGTCATGGTCATTACGTTCAACTAAAAAAAATTTATAGGGACATAATGGATTCTAATAATTTGAATCCTAGAAATCTGTAGAGACAACATCCAATAGATTATTATATGTTTCACATGTATGGGTATTGATGGATTAAGGTAAATTACATAGGGAATGGTCTGTGAGGACTTGAATTATAATACTTAATGTATGATTCAAATCATATGGGATATGATGGATATTATAAACTACGTAGTTTTTACATGGAGATGTGTCATGTGATGATGAGATTATATGACGCACAAGATAAATGTTGTAGTACTCAAAACACCTATCTTCGGGCTTAAATTATTTGGAACGAGGTGGATTATGATGTTTGAAATTATGTAATATTGTAAAAAAGTGTGGAATCAAATTTAGGATACCTTTTTTTATTAGTATAAAATATGATATTTTCTATGTTTTACACGGTGCAAGATTTCCTTGGAGTGGATGTGAACTTATTATACCTATTTATTTGATGAATAAGTTTCAGTTGTTGTTTATTAGGATCTATTATGATCTATTTAACTTTTTTATGATATGATATAAGATGGGGTCAACTAATTTGACCTACTATGATCAACAAATATATATATATATATATATAGTTTTTTAGGACTAAAGGATATGGTTGGAGGTTAGAAATGATTTTATTAACTTGTGGTTAATCATGAGCTACTTGGGCTTCATGGTCATTTCCAAGATTACATTTTTTATATTTTTATTGTTTCTTTTTTAGTTTTTAGTGATTTATTACATTAAATGTATGTATACAAGTTCTATTTACATATTTCTGAGAAAGTATTAACTGGTGTACTTTTCTTATCTCTCTAATCACATTTTATCTTAGAGGGTAATTCCTCCCCTTTGTATGTTTATATAACCACAATATGTATATATAACCCATGGACAATTATTGGTGGCCTTCTAGTTTTCCAATCTCAATTTTCTCATTTCCATCCCACATGGGGTACCATTGGGGGGCAATTGTTGTGACGGAGTAGCAAAAAATTTCAACATTGAGGGGTAAGACTGATTTTGGAGTTGGGAATAGGTGAGAATAAATTGTTTGCTCACAAAATGATTTCTTCTATGTTTAGTAATAGATTTAGAAAAGGGACTCTAACTGCATCATAGGAAATTCGGGTCCCTAATGATCTGATTCATAGACCAATATATTTGTGAAGCCTATAAAGATAAGTGATACTAGTTTTGGGGTAAAGTCCTCAAAAGGAACACACATTATTATTATTTGTACATATTTTTGAAGTGAGAAGACTTTTGGATTATGATGGTTCTCAACTATTAAATTAAGAATTTATTTATAAATATTTCATATTCTATGGTTAGAAGTCACTATCTATTTTTTACATTAAATATATAACTCATGGTTAATTCCATCCTCAGGTTCAGGTAGAGGATGTTCAATAGGACATCTCAACTGATCATAGTAGATTTGAGGTCAATGATGATGTCTCGTGGAGGAGAAAACTATGAGATTATAATCATTATATTCTATAGAGATCTGAAGAATTTTTTTATACTTATTGAAAATGACGAGTCAGAGGAGTTTAAATAGCTCTTATTTGATCTATTCTCAAAAAAATCAGTGTGTTTCATTGGTTGTGATAATATTTCATGAAGAAGTGAGGTATTGGAAGATCATATTCCATTGGGATCATATGGAGTCAAATTTATCATGGGATAATTTTAGGGTATCATTCCATGTAGAGGTTCATTACTCAATCGTGATGGTGTATAGCTGCAAGTATTTTTTTTACCCTTCAATAGTGGAGTTCCAATGTGTGAGATTTTATGATGAATTTTTAATCCCTTATATAATATGAATCAATAATTTATTATATGTGGAGGAAACAATATTGAATTAATGGAGGATTTTAATCTAGATATCGATTTCATTGTCATCCTATTTTATGCTGCCAACGTATCTTGAGGTGGTGGTGAGATTTGAGGTTATCGAGTGGAAGATGGATAAAAAAATATCGCTATGAGAGTGGAGTCATCGAGATTAATCCTAAAGAAAATATGTGGTATGTTGTTATGAATTTACAAGATAAAAGTTCATTAAGATATTTAGGTCTAGGTTGTAGCCCTCATTAGGTTTTTTCATTGGGATTATATTAATTCAAAAACATTACAATAGAATAAATTATTTTTTTAGGTAGAGGTCAATGGAATCAGTAGAGTGAGTGTCAGACCTCTTTAAGAAGGCAACTTGCACTAGTTGTTCTGCTTCCAGCTCCTCTATTGTGTTGGTTTCATCAAAGGCATTAATATTAGAACTTTCCACCATGAGGATCATCCAAGAAGTATACTGTAAGGCAGATGAAATAGATATGGTCCTCCTTTTACTCAGAGAGTAGAGTGAGGATGTTCTAGTAGTCATCATTAGGGTCAGATATATAGTTATTCCTAAATCACATACATATATATTGCATATTATTATATAAATATTAACTACATATCATGATAGTAAATGATAGAATCATATAGGTATAGTGACTTTGGAAAAATAGATACATAAATAATTGGTTCTTACATTAACTATATCATCTACCAATATGTTCTTCATAATTGGTACCTTTATTAGACATACGATAAAAAATACATTTCATCACAGACAAGAAAAAATGATCATTAGAAAAGGTGATCTTAGATTCTTAGTAATGGTTATAATAGGAGATATAAATGATCACATTAATATTACATGAGAATCAATGAAAGAGAAAATGATCATAATACAAGAAAAATCTACCCTACATATTATAAATCGTAATTTATATCCTGGAATAAATCTTAGAAGTTCATAATAATTAAATGATACAGTATTCATTAAAATGATTCAATAAATAATGAAATATAAATAAAAATGTCTAAAAACAAAATATTATACCATTTCAACCTGTTTTAATAGAAAATGGATTAGTCATTATGTAAAGGATAAGAAAATTGGGCCCACTAAAACAAATTTCCCTGAACACCAGGTCTACACATAATCATATAGATATAAAATCAAGGATAACACATAAAGAGATGTACATGAAAACCAGATACTAATATAATTTTATGGTCATGAATACTAGGTCAACTAATTAAATTCTAAACATGATATAAGTTTCACAAATAACATATTTACCATATGAGAGACAAATCCATTACCTCAAGCCTCAAATTTATTCATAAAACCTATATCACCTATAACAAATATTGTTTAATTGTACATCTATTATATTAACATAATCATATAAATCCTACAATGTATGATTTACTAATATCATTTTATCAATTATTATATAAATTGTTTTGTTAAATTACGATTTTGGGGGAAATCTACATTGTTTTTCATGAATGTTTTGGATTATCAGTTTCAATCATTATATATTGAATATTGTTAAAAAATATAAATAATTTTAATCATGATATTAATATCGTAAAAATATATTATTTAATATTTATAGTCATCCATAAAATTTAGGGATAAATAATGAATTACATTATTCATTGGGGTGGTAGATTGTACTACAAATGAATAAAGTTTAAATTTGATGAAAGACGAAATATAAAATGGTACATAATAATTCTCCATTATATATTACTTTAAATATCATATATAAAATATTTCATTATTTAATTATCTTATACATCATAACTATCAATTTTTATTATCATATATGTCACATATATTCATTTATTAATTTAAATATCATATATATATATATGATAATTATTTATTTTTATTATCATATATATCATATTTTTTCATTCAAATTTCATATATATCATTATTATATATTTTTATTATCTTATAAATCATATTCTTTCATTACATCTATTTGTGGTAATCTTCCCATACACATGAGTAACCATGAAATTTTTAAAAATATTAGAAGTTGTGATGTTAGACGAGGTATTATAATTCTAGAAGAATAATTATGACATAATAATTTTATATTTTAATATTTTATTAATATATTATTATATCCATTTTTGGGACACATTAATAGAAAATGATTTATATAGGTTCACGAGGTGGTAGCACAACATATAACCAATAAATAATTTCATTTACCAATTTATAGATGAGGAAATGGATATAGGGTTATACATTTACAAAATTACATCTCATAATACTTTAAATAATAATTTATATATATCATTTTTTAGAATATTTCAGGGAGATATAAGAATAAAAAAAACATGTATGGTTCGGAAGTAAACATATTCTTAATAGAGCCTCTTTGGGTTTGCTCTGGAATCCTTTATATGAGGTTTTATTAATAAATATATGGCCTATAAGAAAAGGGGTGGGATGTAAGGATGAGATTTATGTTTGGATTTTTCAAACCAAAATGTTTTTTAAGAGTAAAGAAAAGATGAGACATTGTACCCTTTTATTAGTGGCAATGTGTGTAAATTTTCTAAATACACTAATCTCTTCAATAATGAGAGGTCAATATAATGTCAAGTTAATCTATAATCGATAAAAAATGATTTTAGGGATTATATGGTCAAAAATAATGGTCCAAAAAAATACATATGTTTTAAACATGTAGTTCACATAACATCAAAATTTCCTCAATGTTGTTGTTTTAGTTTTCACCATGATAACTATTTTTTACCCTTGGTAATTTATTATTTATTACTAAAAATATAGTCAGAATTAATTTATAATATTTACATAATTATTATAAATAAAATACAAAATTTATTAAATAAAAAACATATGTTTGTAGAAAATTAATTATCACACAAGCACTTGTAAGTCACAAAACATCATTTTAACCTTATATGTGGTGACCTATTTATCATTCCTAAAGGGTCGTAATTTTAATTATAATTTTTCATGTACTTTGTAAATATTTTTTAGATTTTTTAAAAAAATTATTAAAATATTATATTCATAAAATAATATTAATATATGTTTTGAAAATATTCTATTTAATTAAACTTTAAAAAAATTGATAAAAAGGTTGTATTATAATTTATTCCATTAAAATCCCATTAAATATAATATTTAACCGAAAATTTTGTTGAATAAAAATATTAATTAAACATATATTACATTTAATATTGTTGAAATCTACTATTTTATTTTTCTTTTAATTAAATAATTACCATTTTAGTGTTTCCGAAAATTTTAAGGTAACTATATCATAATTAAGAATTATAAACAAATTACAATTATAAATATAATTTATTTACCCCTAAAATTAATATATATAATCAAATATTACTATTTTTTATTTTTATTGGAACAGAAAAGAATTTTTTCCATGAGAGTGGGATTTTTTCCTTTTCATTACACCAAGTATTGTAAAGGATTTAACCATGTATATATGGCTTTAAAATTGGAAATTTATTGGATTAAGATTAAATATGGTTATATTAATTTGATACAGTAAATATTATACAAGTTTTATGGTCTTTATAAAGCTTATCTCTTTAGTTTTACCCTTGGTAAACTTGTTTTACCCCTAACTATGGTAACATATTTTTATTGTTTTTTATACTTATTGTGACCTATAATTTTTCTTAAAATATTAAATAATATTAATTAGTATTATATCAAATATGAAATCCATTTTATGAAATTCAATTCACATAAGTGTTAGAATTTAATTAATAATTAAACCTGCAATCATGACAAAAAGAGGTTTTCTGAAAATTACAATTTTCTAGGAAAAGATGAATTTTCATTAACTATATATATAGTTATATTAATTTTATGAAAATTAATTAATTTATAATTATATATAATATATAAATTTTTGTGAAATAATTCCACATTTTTTGTTATATTAATCACCTAAAATGGATGAAAATTATGCAATTAAAAATTGTTTTTAAAAAACATTTGGTTTTAGCATAAAAGTAATCATATAAAAAACCATAAATTTTTTAGAATACAATAAAATTATTTGGAAAATCATTGACATTCACTATTTACTAAATAATAATTCATTCCATAAAAAATAAATAATATCCCCATAAGTTAATTTTTATATTATAATACCAAAGATGATGTGAATTTTGATAAATTACATTTCTAAAAGAACCCATAAATTAGAAATACTAGTTTCTGACAAAGATCAATCAAAAAAAATTCAAAATAACATGTTTTTGAAGAATAAATTAAATTTATTAAAATTTGAGTGATTATTTAGTATGAATGTTATAGTAAAAAATTATATTTAATAGGAACAATATATATATATATATTTATATATATATCACAAAATATTTATTCTTATTTGATATTTCTAATTTAAAATATCATAAAAACATTTTATATTTAAATAATAATATTTCAGGGTCTATTTAGGCTCGGTGTTTCCTGTCATATAAAATACCAAAAATAGTTCACTTATTAATTTTGTTGGGTGTTATAGTCTCCGCCATTTAACAAATTGTGTACTTGAAATCTGATGTGGGTCTAAAAAAAAATAGGGTGACATTTAAAAATGTATTTTTTGAAAAAACTACATCTTATTTTTCAATATTAATTAATATTAAAAGTAGTAAAGGGATGATATTAAGGCCATCTAGAATAACACATAACGTGGTTTCAAAAAATGGCTACATTATTGGGAAGTGTAAATATATATATAGAAGAAAAGTAATTCCCATAAATTAATTTTCAAATATAATTGAATGATCATGATAAAGTTAAATCCCCCAAATTCATAATCCAAAGAGGTACTGAAAAGATTATGAATTCATCATAAATGAAGACAAGAATTGTTTTTTGCCACAATATCTTATTACTAAATTTTAAGAATATTTTATATCAATATTGATAACATGAGAATATATGATTTATTTTTTCCCACTCGATAATAACAATATTATCCTTTGGAATTGCTTTGATCAATTTCAACATCTACACATAATCAAGGAAATGAATATTCCTAATGATTTCTTCATGAGTGAATCTATAAAATTATATATTAATTTTAATAGGATATATTTCTATGAATTCCACGAATAATTTATTATGAAATTAAGGAATGACTATAAAAGTTAGAAAATGGGATATTTACATTTAAACATCTGAAGTAGAGGGACGAGATCAAAAAGAACCTAATTAAACCATGAATGATCAACACCATTATATACATTATTTTGAATACCATCCACCATATATTTTTCATCCTTATAAACATGATTTAAAATATAATCCATAGATGAGAGATAATTTTATAATTCGATCCAAATCTTAGTAATCTCTCAAGAATGGTGATAAAATCCTTCCATGATGGAAAGAAAAAAAATAATAGAATCACATTAAAGCTAGATATTGTTCCATACACAATATTTGGTATGATCCATTATAATTATAACATAAAATATTTTATCTTCATGAAAAGAAACAATACCCCAATGACTATTAAGATATACAAGTACATTTCCATGATGACCCCAGAAATAGCCCCATAACCAGAGGGACCAAATTTTCCCTTGATGCTTTGTCAATTTTAATCGTGATCCACCAAAAAAGAGTGGACTTCCAAAAAAATTCAACAATACCATAATGAGGAAAACAATTTCATTTTTAACTCATATAATAGATGGTATAAATATCAAAAAATATGTGAAGAAAATATTTTTTATGGTGGATTCACTTCTTTGATGGCAGTAATAAACTATTAAATACCATCCCCATATGTAAAAATAAATTAATCATGAATTTATTTATTTATGAAATTACAGATATTGTGGATGATCATCTCTAATTAAATATAAAAAAGATTCATAATGTATTGAGATAGCACTAAATCACACCATCCCTTGAGGAAGTCATTGATCAATTCATCCCGAGGCAGATAGACTTCAAAAATACTAGAGATGAATTTCCACACTATTAAAGCATCAAATCAACAAATGAACAGATGACCAAAATATTTCCTATGTTTATGCCAATGAACACAAGAAAAAAAGATAAATTCCATAGGATTGAAATAATCCTTAGTTGGGATGTTTCTATGTGCCAATCTCAAAACCGATACAGATTGAGAAGGCCCTATAAAATTTCATCTCAATGTGTAGAGTAACTGTAGATCCATATTGGTAATGATGGAATTATGGGAGAAATTTTTTATGCATGAATAACTTTAGCAGTATGCTCCCACACACAAAAATAATTCCTCAAGGAGAAAAAAATTCTAAACAGTTGTAATAATTAGATTCGATAATTCCTCAATGATACAATGTTGATCCTGGATTAAGATATCGAAATCAAAATTTGAATATTTATTCATAATAGATTCAATTGATGATAAATCCATCAAATTGATATTAAATAATTGAATAGATGACTCTCTAGAGACCAACCTCATTGATTGATAAGAAATTTTTGAAAAAATAGACTTTAAGGCAGGCCAATCAGAGGAATCAAAAGGATTAATATTTCCACTTTTGATCCTCTTTATGAATCTATTCCAAAGAAGGATAAGAGCCTTTGAATTAATGAGAAAAAGTATTAATGAAAATGCATCCTATAACAAATCAATAATGTGTAAATTATTATTGATACAAAAACTCCCAATATTATTGTCCTTGCAGCTATTACTCCAGAAAATTATAGACAACTTCCTCTTAATAATTCTACTTCCCCAAAGGAAATTCTTAATTAAAATGTTGATATTACTGATAAGTAAAAAATTCAATTGACACACCTTGAAGGAGTAAGCAAACATTTAAATAGTAACATACGTCCTCAAAAAACCAAACCAACCATCGATAATGGCTTACCCTTCCATGAAGAATGATTATGTTTGATCTTACAAATAATAAAACAAAAATATCTGGCCTTTTGTCATCCCAAAACATAGGAAACCTAAGATAAATTATAGGAAGAAATAACTCATGAATTCCCAAATCTGTGATAATGTCCAATTTCCTGACATTAGTGATACTACTTCAAAAGTGCACAAAATATTTATTCCAACTAATGGCTTATCCAGAGACATTCTCATAAGGAAAAGAGGCCTCTTTATATTTCTGATATTTCTCATAAAACATTGAGTAAATAATATGACGTCATCTATATATAAATTATGTCTAGGGGAAACTAGTACCAGACCAACAAAAATAGATTACATTTTCCCATTTCTAACCTTGATGGTATTTAACCAATATAGATTGTCCCCCACAATGAAAAAAATAAACATAGGTAGAGGATCACCCTACCTACAACATTTATAGTAATATAATAACCTTCATTAGATCCTTTAAAGTTAATAGATATGATTGTAGATTCAAAAACTGAAATGGTTTGAAAAACTTATATAATAAAATATATTATAAACTATTAATAATGGACCCTACCGTTAAACATAAACTATTCCATTAAAATTTATCCTTAAGTATACTATAAAATATTTATCACCAAGATTGAATCCCAAATATTGGAATGATTTGATCTCAATCATCCCATTATAATTATTTTTCCTAATACAATTTGAATTACTAATAATGCCTCATATATATATATGTGTGTATACCCAAATCATCTTGAAATATAATTATATTTTCATCAAAATGGAAATTCACTATTTATTCCTCAAATATGTACTTATCACAGCCATAAAAACAATTCATTTGAATGTTAATTTTCATCCTTTATTAGATAGATGATCACAAGTTGATTCAGAAAGTCAAATGTGATATCATTATTCCATAATATATATAGGGAGAGATAATCTATGTGAAAAAATAATATTAAATTTCACAAAAGTATAAAAAATAATATTTTTTGTGGCTCATTATTATAAAATCCAATAAGAAATTAAGAACATAGGATTATAGGAAATGTAGTCCTTAATTACCCTAATTAAATTCTACTTTTGTGATTTCCTATGAATTAGTTTTCCCTTTTTCATAAAATGTTATAATGGATTATTTTTGACATTATCCCTTTGATTATGGAAGGGATTTTCATAATTCAAAAAATCCTTTTATCTATAACAATTATGTATGGGTGGTGTAGTCTATTAAACCCTCATATCACATATTTCATTAAATGATATGTTCAAATTACATGGATAATAATTTTCTTAGTGGAATGTTTTTCAGAGATAAATGATATTCTTGTTTCCATAAAAAAAATTCATATGTTTTCTTGGAAACAATTTTAAAAAAATAAGAGGTTGAATCTTTTACTGCCCCGTCTAATATTCTACTAAAGATTCCATGAAACTCCGTCATCAATTTCTTACCCTGATAACCATTAGGGTTTTTTGTCATTCATTTACACCAATAGTGGACAATGTATGATTTCCCCATCACTTCAAAAATACCATATTTTTTATTACTTTCAATGAATTTATTTCAAACCACTTATGAAACAATAAATTTCTCTTTCAGGGATTATTATTAAACTAAAAGAATAGATTTTATGTCATATAAATCATTCATCATGAATTACATGGGATTTATAATCCTTCTTTCTATTTTAAAGGAATTATTTCAACATATTATTTTGTAAAATACTAGTTATGCACTTACATAATAAAATATATTTAAACCAATACTATTTCATTGAATAAATTTCATACCATTTCCTTGTATTCATAAAAATATATCACTATGGATCTGCTACACTTTCTAAATGATAAATTTATAGGTCAAAATTTTCATGGTCTAATTGGTGAAAATAGAACATATATTTTCCATCACATTGATGTATTACTCAACAACCACTAAATCAGAAGCCCCAAAGCGGGAGTGTGGATTTTTTCACATTAAATGTTCAATGGAATTTTTCTCCCTACCTGTTAAATTTGGAATTTAATACTAACTTGGGTTACCACCAAGAGCTTGAGAATGTTTAATGATCATAGTAACAAAGAATTTCTTCCAAAATTATATGATATTTTGTTTCACATGAGGATGATTATAAAATCAGTCATCCCAAAATTTTCAGACATGATTCCTTTTGGTTCCATCCATTGACTAAAATAATATATCATTTTTTGTGAAATAATATTCAGGGCTATGAGAAATCATTTATAGAATATCTTAGTGATGAAACCATAATATATTTATATAACCCCTTAGTATTTACCAATGTAATTCATTACCATTATGAATTAAAATCCTCAATGGTAGTTCTTGTTGTGTTTATGAATTTTCAAAACATATCCCAATGAAATTTCAACCGACGTTTTCAGAAAAACTTATTATTCTACCCTACTTGATAATTGATTTTAAGACCAATTCACCATACATGACTTATTTCTCCAATGTAAAATTCAATCCGAGACACATAAAATTATATTATCTATATGGGGATGTAATTTACATGAAACCAATCCCTCTATCATTAAATAAAATTCATGTACATTTATTTATACATTAATGTATATTTAGGATTCTCATTAATTTTTTCACATCATTCATTTTAATAGTTAACTAATACATTATATATAAATTTTTTTACGAAAACTAATTACAATATATAGATATTAAATATGATTAGATGAATATTTAATGCATAAAATAACATTCCGCACAAAAATCTTGTAGGTATTGCATATTTTGAAACATGGATACTCAAACAACTAGTTAGCAAGTGAAAAATATCATTTCCTGCAATGTTCCTCATAAATAGAAACCTTATTATTAAAATCATACATAATGCCTTTTTCTATCATAAAGTAATTAAACATGATGATAATTTATCTCAGATTCTTATTATGCGTATTCCAAGTAGATATCAGTGATCACATATGTTTAGGATGAGAATAGGTGTGTGAGAATAATATGATAACCTTTGAAAACAATACACAACATATCATAGATCATAATTAGAGTCATGGAATAAATATTGGTAGTTCAAAAGACAGGAATCAAATGGGAGTTGAAGGAAATTATAGAAGAGGAATAACATAGACATATTAATGTTAAAAAAACATAATCTTATCACACTATTAACATGTACAAAAAGAATCCAGCTCAACCATTATGTATGGTGAATGAAAGAATTCAGTCATATATACTTTGGGACATTAAAAGGAGGTCGAAACATAATATTATGGACATTAATGAAGTATCCATGAACATATTTATGGATATGAAATCTAGGTCCCCAATTAATCTTTTGAACATGAAAACTATGTCCACACATGAAATTGGGAACGTTAAATTTGATATATTCATCACATATTTAGGTCTTGAGTTACCCATATTTTACCATTTCATTGGATGGGTATATAATTACAATACCACCCTTCTCATAATGAAAATCTTATATATGTGTTCTAACATGTTATAAAATATTCATCATGTCATAACCCATGAATATAAAATTTGTTTCATAAACATTTAATCATATAAAATCCAATAGAAAATAAATGGGGTTCATAAATATCATTTCATCAAAATCATAAAAAAATTTATTGAAACAACAGATATTTTACTATTTGATCATTTATTAATGTAACATAAATATAATCAATGGTAGTTATCAGTGATGAATAGAAATACCTTTAAAAAAAATTAAAACAGTATTGAGCAAATTTAAATTTCCACTTTAGAAAATCATTGTTCTAATCTAATAATTTTATAAATATGATGGATCTTATTAAAATCCCTTTAACCTTTTGAATTTGATATCAAATAAATATGTAGTCACAGAATAAGGAAATACCATTCATTTCATACATTCCAAAACAACGTCCCCTATTAAATTTTCCAAAAATATTCTCATGTACCATATTCAGAATGTGCCAAGAATATTACTTTTTGAAAAATTATCATTAGAAAATTTATAAAATTTATTTTAAAAAATCATAGGATAATAAAAAAAATGTTTTTAAAATGTTTTTATAAATCATGAACATGGAATAGACAATATTTCTTGATCAAAGAGACATATTAATTAGAATTTCCTTAACAACATTATAATAGTATCCTTAATAAAAAAGAGAGGAAACTGAATAGAAAACATCTATTCTCTACAAATAAATATAGTGGGATATAATTGAGGAGTTTCATGTGAGATTTAATTCTCAAAAATATAATCATAAACCATCATAATAAGCAATGAGATTATCACATGAATTTCCTACCACTATGTTAACTTTTGAATCATAATCCCATTAAAAAAGAACCATATTTCATTGATTAAATACTATTATTTTCAGGATATGAATCATAAAATACATTCATGGGAATCATGTAGACCACACAAAATGAACGACAGCTTAATATGGAATTTTTCCTATAGAAATATAAGATAGTTGAAAATCCCTTTCCTTAAGTCTTGTTATTCATCGAAAATATTAGAACCTATTTTATAAAAAATATGTGTTTATTATCAATATATTTCCAAAAAATAATAATTAATATCATATCATTTATGATTTTATCAAATTCATTAATCACCCGTTCATTAATAATTCATTGTTAAAATTACATTTTTGGGTGAAAACTACATCATTTTGCATGTGTGTTTTGGACTGATAGTTTCAGTACATTTACATTGATTATGGTTTGATATTATCCATATTTTTAATTTTTATATAATTATAATATAAATTAATTAATTAATCATTTAGATTTATCCAAAAAATAAGAGATCAAAAAATTTATTACACCATTTATGGAGACTATAGACCATACACACACACACACCCTTGAATGGTGTTTCCAATTTTCAAAATATGAAATGGAAGAAAGTTAAATAATAATTAAACATTATATAATCATTTTTATATAATTTATGTCAAATATATTCATTAAATATCTCTTTATTACCATCTATGTAAAAAATTGAAAAACATGTCACATCACTTCATGGAGGGGTTACTCAACACGTACCCACGAGTGACATAATCATTTTTACCAAAATTGAATGACACAATGGTTGATGTGTTATTATAATTAAGAAAGATTAATTATGTCATAAATATCACATATATATTATTTAAATACATCATGGTATAATTTATGAGAGGCATTAATTGAAATTGAATTACATCAGTTTGTGAGGTGGTAGTCTGCTATGCACATGATTGATGATTTTGTTTTCAATTTGATATTACAGGAGATGGATAAATATATTTAAAAAAAAAAATATTTCATATTATAATATAAAATGGTGATATTGTTTGATCATATTTTAAGAATTATAAATAGAGTATTAGGAACAAATAAATAAACATCGAATGGCTATGAACTATACCACTTCGTATATGGGAATCTATAGGTATATTCATAAAGATTTATTTGGAGGTTTCCAAAATCAAAAAAATACCTCTAGAATATGTAAAGATATGTTATTAATGTATTTATTATGTGATTGAATAAATAAAAATTATACATAATTTTTAAGAGGAGATGATAGGGGTTTTTTTATAAGTGATAATGAGTGACATTTTTGTAAATATATTAAATTATTCAATAATTGGAAGTCACTCTCAAGAAAAGTGACTCAGAAATATAAAAAAATGAATGGAAGGAATATATGGTCAATAAAAGAATCCACCATATAAAATACAAATGTTTTCAAAAACATAATTCAGTTAACCTCTATGTTTACTCAATTTTACCCATTTACTTTTAACCATGGTAACATGTTTTTACCCAAGATAATTTATACATTAATGATAGAAAATGATTCTTGATAGCTAATTTGGACCTACATACTCTCAATAATAATTTTTTTGATATAAAAAATCATTTGTGTATGTAAAATTAAGTTTTACACAACCACATGTAATGTGAAAACCCCAGTTTAACAATACACATGATAAAAACATTCACATATAAATATAAATAATTTTTTTTATAAGGATCCAATTTGATCAGAAGTTTATATAGGATGATAATTTAGAGAATATATTAGTAAAATATTCATTCTTAAAAATTTTATTAATTTTAAATAAATTCATAAAATATTATTTTCATTAAACATTAATAATATCATTATTTAAGACAATCATTAATTTGACATTAAAAAAATAAAGACATAAGTGGAATCATAATATATACGATTAAGACTCGATTAAAATAATATATTTGTCTAAATTTGTTTGGAACAAAATAATTAATTATTTTTATAGTACATTAAATATTATAAAATCATTTATTATATTTTTCTTTTTAATAAATTTATCTTGACATATGTGATGTGTAATTATTTAAAGTAATAATTTGATCACTAAAAATTTGAAATAAATTTCAAAGAAAAGTATAATTTATTCTTACATAAAATTAATTCTTATTTTCATACAATCCTTTTTTAACACTATATACAGACCTAATATATTTTAAAAAGTAAGAGCATGAATTTTATTCAATTTTCTATACAAAACTTATTATAAAGTTCATAATCATAGTCATATGAATAAAAAAGTGAACCAGGGATCACGATTAGATCAGATACAAAAATTATTATGACTTCCCACCTGATCGAGGATGAAAATCCGTACTAAAATTTAATTCAATACCCAATGACTTCGGAAGGCCTTTCCAAAAGATAGAAGTGAACTTTGGATCACGATCAGATAAAATGGAGAGGAGAACTCCATGAAACCATACTACCTCTTTAACATACAACCGAGCAAGTTGATCTAGAGACACAGTATCTCGAATAAGAATGAAATGAGCATAGTTATTCAATCGATCAACTATAACCCAGATTTCATTATTACCTCGAGATGTGTTAGGTATTCCGACAACAATGTCCATGGATATATTTTCCCATTTCCACTCTTGAACCGGTAATGGCTTAATCATCCCTTTCGGTAACTGCCACTATTCTTCAACGTGCTGAAAATTCAAACACTTCACAGTAAAATCCACAAAATCTCTTTTTCATTCCATCCCACCAGTAATAGTCACTGAGATCTCTGTACATCTTAGTACTACAAGGATGAACTTAAAATAGAGAACTATGAGCTTCACATAACAACTCATTCTTCAACTATGAATCACAAGGTACACATAATCTCTTCCCAAACCCCAATACACAATCATTATCAATATTAAAATCAGGTAACATACCCTTCTGAACCAACTCTACCGTTTTATGCAACTCACTTTCTTTTTTATGTGCTTGCTTTATTCTTTCTAATAGAGGTGATCTCATTGAAACCTAATAGAAAATAGAATAATTTCATGCACCAACTACTTCTATGCAATATTTCATTAAATCAAAGACCAAATAATTTCGTTCCAAACGTAGCATGGCTAATGAAACATTACTTTTTTGACTCAAAGCATCAACAACTTTATTTTCCTTTCTCGGATGGTAATAGATCATGAAATCATAATCCCTGATTACTTCCAACAATCTAATCTGTCTCATGTTCAATTATTTTTGAGTGAATATATACTTTAAACATTTGTGATTAGTATATATTTCACACTTCACTCCATACAAATGATGTTTCTAAATTTTTAAAGAAAAAACAATAATAGCTAATTCAAAACCATGTGTATGGTAATTTAACTCATGAGGTTTCAACTGACATGAAGCATATGCAATTACCTTATCATTATGCATTAGAACACATCCATGTACTTTCAATGAAGCATCACTATAGATAACAAAATCACCATATCTAGATGGTAGTTCCAAAACATGATCGTTCATAAATATTCTTTTCAATTTATAAAAATAATCATCAAATTATTTTTTCCAAATAATCCTATGACCTTTTCGAGTTAAATTAGTCATTGGACTCGATAAACGTGCAAAATTATCAAGAAACCTCCAGTAATAACCTTCCAAACCAAGAAAACTATGAATCTCAGTTATATTTGTGGGTCTTGGCCATTCTTCAACAACTTCTGTTTTAGCAGGATCAACAGTTATGTCATTTTTTGAAACAATGTGACCAAGGAAAGAAATTTGGTGTAACCAAAACTCACAATTGTTAAATTTACCATAAAGTTTCTTTTCTTATAAGGATTGAAAGATAACCCCTAAATTACTTTTATGATCCTATTTACTTTTAGAATAAACCAAAATATCGTCAATAAACACAACCAAAAACTTATAACCTGAGTCAACTGATCCATCACTGCAACAAACTTCTCAATTCTGATTCTAACCATCATAGGATGCTGATTTGGAAGGTTATTCTCCTATATATTCCTTACCAGTAAAGCATCTCTATTTCCTCTAAAAACCCATTATTTACACAGAAATACCTTAGGTGAATCAAGATGGTAATCTATAAATTCTATATCATTTCAATATTACCATTAATTAATTTATGGATATTTTTTAAAAAATACCCTAACTCCTAATGTTATCTAAACTGACCTCGGATACTAACTCTAAGAACCAGCCTTAATCCTTTACATAATATTTAATTAAACGAATAATTCACATTGAGGATATTTTCAGGTTTAGAGTTTTAGTTAATTAGGACATAACTATTACATCTCAAAAGATTTCATGGTAGACACTTCTACAGAGTTTCCATTTTTTCATAAAATATAAACTCTTGAAAATAAGAGTCATGTCTAGTTCTATGATCTAGAGATCATGGCTTTTACTTGATCCCATCCTTGACCCTATTCATCTTTATGTCCTGTGAAAAAATTTCAAAACATGGGATGAGCATAAAAGGCTCAGTAAAGGTTATAAAACAAAGAAAGAAAACATTTGTTCATAAATACATAAAAAACATGAACTCTTTTACATACCTCATGAAATCATATGATTTATGAAAGACGCATAGAAATCATATATCATAAAGGTAACTTGTGGAATCCATATCATAATTAAATTGTAGCTGTCACAACTACATAGGGAGTTACATTGGAATACCCATCAAGTATATTCCATAAAATCTCTTAGGAGAAAAATTCATGTTTACCTCTGTCATGTTACCCAATGCATTGGAGAGCTATCTCAGACTCATCCGCCCTAGGTTTATCAATAATTCTCCCATATAGGTAAACAATTCACAAGAAACCAAACATGATCATAACACATAACATAGGCATAAAGGAAATATAACATTTCCACATTGCAATAATAAAATATAATTTCAAGATATTAAAATTATAAATCCAATATCAAAATCATTTTCAATACTAAAATATGTAAATAGAGTATATGGTATTTATTTTTCCTTGTAAATACATTTCGACTTGTTAAGGTAGAAAAATATCACATAATACTCGCGGCGGTGGAAAGGTCATTGTCACCCCTTACTTAAAAAAAAGAAACATTCCATTTTATAGTTTAGTAAAATGATCTGTATAAAAATATTCCCTTTGAATAAAATGAAAAGTAAATGGGGATTATACACAGTATAAAATAATGTCGTGTATTAAACTAAACATGCCTCAATGAAAGGAGATTGCGACGAAGTCCCTTACCTCGTGTCTGACTTGACTTGATTGTTCTTTAAACTCCTGAATAATAAATTAATGTTAATTTATACTTCCTTAAGAACCTTTTCAGGTTTATTATTCCTATTATATCAATTATTACAATGTTATAATCATTATGTAATCATTTATGTTAATAACGTCCATTTTGTCAATATTTGGTACTTGATTCAAAAATGAAAACCTTATATTTTTGCGTTGTCCATGTGGTCAATAGCCCATTATATCCAGGATTATATTCAAGATTTAGATATCATATATATCATATATATATAGTATATACATGTATTTATAATAGTATATAACATTTGGAGGTATGAAATGAAATGAACAATTAATGTTGACGGTAATCCGTATGTACGCATGAACACTAATTTCATTTAAATTTCTTATTTTAATAGAACTATAACAAAATGATACATATGTATATTATAATTAGAGACTAATATTATATATAATGTAATTAACTCTATCCTTTATAGATCCCACATAAGGCATTAACGAGACATATCACTTTGAGGGGGCGATAGTCCGCACTTCCTTAAATGAGATTATCGTATTTACCCACTATGGAAACCATAAAGGCTTTATATAATTGGGAATTAAATAATCATAAGGAAATTATTAACATAAGATATATCATGTATAAATATATTTCCATCATAATTTCCCCCATGAGAGTTGGTAATATGTAATTGAACAATCATCGTTTCATGAGGCGTTAGTTTTCCATCCACTGAAACATTATGTTCGTCATCCATTAGATGGATGTGTCTTTTAGTGTAGTTCGAATCCTTCTAATAAAAAAATTCTAGTATATTGTGGATACTACTGTTGTAACAAAATAAAGGAATAAAAATAGTTTTGTGGATGGAGAAGTAAAATAAAAGAAAACCATTTAAGAGAAATCGTTACCTTTAATTTGGGTAACTCTCTGTGGTTTTAAGCAGAAGACCTCATGATGTGACTTCTGCTTAAGGTAAGGATTCTAGGAGGAGGATAGAGATGTAGGGATCTTAATTGGGCAGTGTTTGGATGAGAAAAAATTATTGAGAGGTGTGAGTAATTGGTTATAAGTGGACTCCATTTATATGGGATAGGATGGTCTCTTTAGGAATGTGTGAAAATATTATTTTATTATATAATGATATTCAGTTTCAAATTGTCCAAAAATCATTATAGCTGAAGATAAGATTACTCATATTCGATATAAAATCATCCAATCAGAATTAGACATGATTTGGATAATATTTTAATCATTATAATCTTATTTATTTAAATCATTTAATAATGAGGTAAATACTGATTTATTATTGTGTCATAAATAATTTAATTTATTTGATGTCTAAAAGTTATAAAAATATACCATGATATAGAAAATTGTTTTAGCTTTCCAATTCATAAGTGGATCCATGGGGTCCCAAAAGCTACCCAAGGATTCCCATTGTCATAAAATACTCATCCAATAATGTTTGGATATGTGTTAAGGAAATTTTAAATTTTTATAATATTCTTTTCACCTTGAATTACCTTATTTACCTTTAACCACGGTAAATAAATGTCAAAAGTTACTATTCACCAAAAATTATTTTCATCTTAATGAACCACATTTTACTTCTTGATAAAAACCATGTATGTAGGATTTATGAAATTAAATTTAAAAAAGTGGTAAAATTTCATTTAAATGAAAAATTCAGTTTTTTTAACTACCACTATGTTGTTTGAGTATGAATAAAAAATTTATGTTTTTCATAAAAATACCAAAAATTCAGCCTATGATTTATTTGATATTCCAAATTCAAAAATTATTTTTATTTATACAAATTAAAACAATAAAAGTGTCATTAATTAATTTTAAAATTAATTCTCGTTGTTAAAATAAATAGCGTGTTATTAAGAAACAATAACTATTAAAGGATTGGAACTTGTTTAAGTCCAATTTCACAGTGAAATTAATTCCAATGACCAAAATTGGATTAAATCGTAAAAATATTTTCTAATTACACTTTAAATCCAACTAAAAAGATAATATAAAAATATAAATAAATTAGATTAAGACACATTTTTGAATTAAAATACAATATTTTCACTATTCATTAAAAATGAACTTTATCATAAAAATTACAAAAATTCACCCGAATAAAATTTTGATGTCCCCATTCTAAAGAAGAATTATATTTGGTCATATAGAATTTATTATAGAAAACAAAACAGAATTTAAGGAGGGTTCACCATTAAAAGGAGATAAATCGGCCTTTTAATGTAAATTATGTTTAAAATTAGATTCATCCACATTTTAAGCCTCTAACATTTATTGGATAAATTTAAATACATTTAAAAAACATGTATAATCCTATTTTAGTTAGTTTTCTTCATTCTTTCCAATACAATGGCCATGAGTTAACTACCATTTAAAATAATAATATTATATTATTATTGTGCAATGTACGATTTCAAAGAAACTTGTTGGTGCGTATCGGGTACGCTACAGAACATAGAAACACTTTTAAATTAAAATTAATATTAAATTCAAAAATAATAATAAGTATGAAAATATCTTATTCTTCATTTACTTGGGATGTTACAGGGCCCACCCTAGGCGCCACCCGGGGGAGGCAGCCCCGAGGATTCCTGAAAGGGCCAGTTAAACTGTTCTGCTTTGGCCAAACCTGCGACGCCACATGGAAACACCTACTGGCATGTGGGACAAACTGGAGTGGGTCCTTCTTGGTGTGATGTCGGATGTTAAGAATTCGGCTAAATCTTCTTCCAACAGCGCGACAACACCACTGCTCCTCCCACGGCTGGCCGAGTGCCGGCGGGCCTCATGTGCCGCTGCGGCTCGACAGCTATGGCCTCCTCCTTTACAAGCGGCGCAAACGCCTGCTGCCCTGATTTAATGAGGCCGGTCGGTGTGCCATGTGCTACCCTCCTCCACCAAGGCGGACAAGCTATCACATCCTTCGGCGGTGCGGTTACGCCATCACCGCCATCACGGCTGATCAGTGTGCCATCCGTCACCTGTACTCATTCGGCATCGGTCACCGGTGGACTTCTGCATGTCACCGGGCAAGATCCAGTGGACTTTTCTTCAATATTAGGAGTTTTTTTGTGTCCTGTGATGTCTCCTTTGCATCTATCCTGATGAGGTAGGGTTTCTCTCAAACCCATGATCTGCCTGTGAAGAGCACATCAATCCATGAGGTAGTGGAGGGATCAAGTCGTGTTCGTTTGGCTTGTGCCATACATGTTAGTATGATGACATGCGACTTAAGAAGATTGAATCAACGTAATATTTAATGATGAACAATCAAGAGTAAACCCCTACCTTAAAACGTAAAAGAATTATTATCACTGGTCGGTGGATCATGCTCTTCCTTGTCGTAACTAGCTCCCAAAGATGCTACTCGCATGTCCACCATTGGTTCATCTGTCATCTGTATCCTCCCGCTGGGTTGGCATCATCTTCTTTGGGTCTGGTGTCATAGTGTTTCAACAGAACATCATTGCTTGGCAAATCTTGTCCGATACCCCTCCCCCAAGAATTATATTTATAATAGAGGGGGAGAGTAAGTAATGACACGAGGGTTAATGGGGCTCATTAATTGGAAGATTCCTAATATCCCCATCATTGTTGTTACATAGATTGGAGGGAAATTCCATTTATTGGCTTGAGAAATCGTCATTCACACCTTACCACATGTCCGTTGTAGTAATAGAATAAAAATAAAATAAAAATATATTTTTTTCTTTTCCTTTAAAGGTCTCAAAACATATCTTTTTCTCAGGACCTACTATAGTCAAAGTAAATCCTCTTATATGCGAATCCTAGAATTGAAGATTCAACGGTGCCCTCATATTTTTAATCCATGCAACATTTCAAAAGATAGAAAACACCACTCACACGTTTATTAGATGTACCCAAAAAAAATGTTCAAAAATTATTAATAGTCTCCCTCGACCTGCGTCGGTCGAGGTTTGGTTCTTCCAAAGTGAAACATGAAACAAAAAACCCATCAGTACTCCCAAATTTCCAATATGAGTTACCATTTACATGTAATTGAATTTACAGTAAAATAATTGTCACTTAATTATTTTATTTACAACCAAAATGTAACTTTTACTAGTGGCCCACGCCGATAATGTTATTATCTGGCTAAATAGAGAATACCCTAAAAAGTTCAGTGATGGTATCAGATTTTTAATCCGAGTTACCATTCTTGAGTTATAATAATTTGAAAAATAAAATCATTTTATATAATTTTTTTATTTATGGTTATTCAATTTTTGGGTTTTATCACATGTGGCACACACCAACTAAACATAAGTATTGTTTGGGGTTAACCCTTCATCTTGAGCGCAATATTTCCCTTGCATTTAGAATCTGGGAAACCATTTAAGATTTATTCCACTTTTTCTAAAAAAATTATTACGCATTCTATTTAAATATTAACAAAACATCGATTGATCATTTCGAGCACTCTGGGCCTCAGAATCATGGGCTGTCAGATTTCATGGTCTCCAAATAAATCCATAAAATAAAAAATAATTGGAAAATTGAGAGACATTAAATTTAGGTTTAATTATTTATTTAATATTAGAACCTAATCTATGTTTAATTTTTTTATTATAACCTTATTATGTTCATTCATTTCCTTTTTGATTGGTTAAGAGGTTTAATTTCATTGTTCGGGTCCCTTTTTTCATGATTTGTATACTATACATGAACGATGATTCGTGTAAAATGAGGATAGTTACACAGAATTGAAGTTATATGTTATTAGAGAACATAAATATTTGTAACATGGTTTTAAATTTCATTAGGTCACTTGGGGTGAAGATGAATCATTATATAAATTATTTAATTAAACTGTTTGGGTTAATTGGTGGTTTCAAAACTCGCCATACTCATTTTTACTTATAAATAAAATCCATGATTATAAAAAGATTACAAAAATATAGATGAGAAATAATATATATATTATAGTCATTTTCAAACATAATAATGGATTCATGACTATAATTTATGGTGGTAATAAAAATTGAACACCCATCATCATTGAATGTGGTAAATTTGCACATCTATGGTGGTGTTACTTATTGCTATCATAAAATAACGGTAAAGGAGAAATTTTAATAAATTATTACATAATTATAAACAAATTACAACACAAATAAGGTATTTATGTCTTCCTAAAATTTTTATGAGAGGTGGTGGGTATAGAAATGAAAATAATGGAACATGAAATAAAATAAATGAGAACAATAATTTACCACTTGAATCTATCTTCCTACAACCTAATTTTTATAATGATCATTATCATACAAAAGACTTTATATCAGAATTTTTTATGTTTTCTTAAATGGGATATGGTTATCTGAAATAAAAAAACATATAATGATATATAAGAACACAAAAATAATATACTAGGTAAAACCTCATATTAAATACTAAACAATAGTCATCGTGTCACCCACAAATTTAGTTAAATACTAAAAAAACCTCTAATATTAAATAAAATATAAACTTACTAACTACAATGCTCTATTTAAAAAGTTTTACATATAATTTTTAGGCTCTCAAAAAATTTAATGAAACCAAATTCAAAAATTAATTCTAACGGTTATTATGTTCATTTAAATTTTTAACAAAAATTTCAACTCATTCATTATCTTTAATATATTAAATCCATATCTATATATGGGGTTCCACTAAAATATCAATTTAACCACATTAATCTCATTACACAACCACCACATCAATACTACCTTAGCATATTTTAAATTCTAATTCACATATAAATCAATTTCATATAATATAGTAAACATATAATATGATATGAATATAAATGATATACCATAATTATTTACTACCAATTATATATTAAATTTAGTAATATAATTAATTATATAATTAATTATTAGTTAAATAAAACTATAATAAGTTAATTATTCACCTATATGAAATGCAGTGAGAGGGATTCCATGATTAATTAACATCAAACTATGGTTCAAATCATTGGCTCATCAATGGATGATTCTAGGTTCAAAAATAATGAAATCCAAGTGAATAATATATAATTCATTAGTTGGTATGACTGTCCAATCACCACAATACATGAATTATATTCCAAGGATCCAAGGGATATATGAATTGAAAAATATCACATGTAAAATAAATCTTAAAGGGAAAGGATAACTATAATTTTTTAAGGACAACTAAACCCTCTAATAGGATCTACAAGGAACCATGGGTTATTATGATGGGGTTTGAATTGAATGATATCATAGGGGAGTGTGTACATTTATAATTAAATGAATATAGAATAAACCATGTAATTCCACCCTACTCTACATCATGGATTTTTTATTGGAATGATATTTTAAAAACCATGGTAATATAATTCTCATACTCTAAGAAATAGTAAAAGTTATTTCATTCCAAATATAAATTTTGTGTAAAATTTTGTGAAATATGATCATAAATTATAACGTTTTTTATCATTAATCTTATAAAATCATTGATATCAATCCACAATATTTCTCATAATAGAATATATATTTTTATTCGATAATAATCCATGGTGTTGTTGTTTAACTATTTCTAATAATTTCATTATCTAATAAACCTTATCACTATAACATATACATTGGAAACTCAATAAAAACACATTATTATATCCAAAAACATAACATTGTCCACTCTGTATGAAAACAAGTAAAATATATAACCAATGTCTATAATTCTACATTCACCATAACAATGAAGTCATAAAATTTTGATTAATAACAAAATACAATTATTTATAGAATACACAACTATAGTGAAGAATATATGTATTAAAAAATATCATCATTACACACTCAATTAAACCTATAACTCTATATTTCCTTATCCAAAAACCTCCAAAATTACACTTTAAAAGAGAAATAATTTTCATTTTACTATATAAGAGAAATTATGGATGATAATTTTTAATGAAAATATAAAATATCTCAAAACATAGAATGAAATTATGAAAATTTAAGAAATATGAAAGGTACCTCTTGAATGGGGTTCGTACGATCAAAAAATTCTTAGACACAGTTGATCAACATAAAAATAGAAACTATATAAAATAAATTATTTCATCTCAAGTTAATGATCATTGAAAATAACTATTATTCAAAATCACTTTTGGTATTGAACATACATCACTAAAACTGCATACCATGTAAATTCCATAAATTTTTTATTATCCTACTACATGTTCATTAATGAATTAAGAAACATATGAAAAACCATCTAATTATGGTATTAAATTTATATACAGTTCCCCAGGAATGTACCAAGTGTCTAAATATTCAACAGTTACCAATAGATGATATGATAGTTATAATGAGGATAAATTTGATATTTTGAAAGATGGAAAATATAATTAAATGTACCATGAAAAAAATAACAACATGACATATAAAAGTTTTTTCACATTTTTACATTTTTAAGAACATTGTGGTTTAGGTTTTGAGAGAACAAGGCAAAAAGAATTAATATTAAACACTTACAATAAAAGTGTAAATTAACACTCAATATGAATATATCCTATAAATAATAGGATTCTTTAAATTAAGCTCTTGTTTCATGGAAAAAATTATCTCCTATTTTAAGATTAATCTTACTTGATGAAAATATACTTTTATATAGTTTATACACATCCATATGCACAAAAAAATAAACATTGGATGAAAATAAAAATATCATTATGATATATAATATCAAATTATCCATTTGTAAAAATGAGATATTTAATATAAATTCATCCTCTTTCATTGTAAACATTTGAGCTCAATTATGAGTTTCATTTTCCAGGAAAATAGGATAATTTTTTAAAACCTTTCACAAAAAGTTTCATATAAAATCATAATGGTAAATTATAAAAAATTATCGTTTCATGGAAAAAATTAATATAAAATTATAACTATACATGAAAAGAAATCATTTGTCATTTTTCTAAAATAATCTGTCACATTTCATAAAATAATAAGATCATTTTCATTCCATTTTGAATCAAATGATTTTCTTTAAAACAAATTTCGAAAGTAACATGCGGGTACCACAAGATGTTATCCTTACATTCACCATAATAAGAACCCTGAAAATGGAATCACCTACCTAGATAAATCTAATGTCTCATAAGAGTAACATATTAATGGTAAACATTATATGTTTACTCGAAAAATTATAGAGTTATATTTAGATTACCCATCATTAGTTTTAAATTTAGATCACCCATAATTCATGTAAAATTTTTAATGACCATATCAGGGATAAAACACATATAACTTGAAACCCGTTTCAATTATCACTAAATCCTATAAAAAGTAGGACTTTCATGATTTCTATAAATATGATAATGTTTTTTTTCATTAAAAATATTTTGAAATCTAAAAATTATGAAAATATTATGAGAATAAAATTTTAAATAAAAATTGGAAATTTTTAGCACAACAGGAAATTTTTTAACTACTATATTGTTGGTGTAAATTGGTCCATATTTATACATATTTTAAAAAATTATTCTTTCTATTTCATAAAAAAAGCAACCCATATAGAATTTTTTTATAATGATTTGGTCTTAATCCATTATAAAACAATTCATCATTAATTGAATATTTTCATTATAAACATCTTAAATGTAATTAATACAACTCTTGAATCATTTAAAAGAATCTCAACAAGGGATTTATAGGTTGAAATGAAAAAAAATAAAAAAAAATTATTTTTAAAATAATTTCCTTTAACCTAATTCCCAAATCATCTCATTCGAACTTTAAATATTATATAATAAAAATATACTAATTACATAATTGATTAATAACCTCATTTTGGTTCATTATCTAATCAAAATTACATTTATTTAATTTATTAACATTTCTTATATAGTTTCCAAATATATTATGTTCATGTAAATCTTTTTATGGAGGTCTACTTCATTATCCCAAACAACATCGGTAGATTGACCACTGTTATAGGGGTTATTATTCCTTAATATCTATAATATTAAGAATTAAATATTTAAATTATGATAACATTAATTAATATTTGAGAAACATTAATTAAATATTAACTTAAAAATGAATCAAATCACTTCATATATAAGGTAGCCTACATATAATCACTAGTGAAATTGTCATATTCAAATAGATGGAATGGTAAAAATGTTGGAATTATATTTTATTTAAAAATTTAAAATAAATAAAATAATATCAAATATATATTAACATTTTCCATTATTTTAACCATCCATATGTGTCTGATATCAAATAAAAACACATCACTTCATGGTGGTGGTAATCCACACATATGCATGACCGATGTTTTATTTTCTCATATCAAAGAAAATGATAAAAAGAAAGTTATACCACAATCCTAAAAAAATTTATGTAATTGTTTGACACTTATGTTATAATGTCATCATATTTGAAGAATAATTTAACGAGGTAAATTAATGAACTATAATGATACACTTAGCTTTGAATTATAAATCTTATTTTGAAAAACTCCCTTAGATTACACTTTAATAATTCATAGTGTCTTAATTTTTTGAGACCATAACCACTTTGAAATTGAGAGTATGTTTCGGAAGGTATTTGGGTAGGTATTGGAAGATCAGAAAGCTCCATGAATCCCATGGAATATATAAGAAATTATTCCCTTTAACAAGTGAGGTGAATGGAAGACTTGTTAATATAATAATAATTAAAATAATATATTAATATATTAATTTAATTGTTGTTACATATTGGCCTCATTTAGAATTTAAGAAGTTATAGTCTCTAAATATATTTGTCCCATTGGATTAAAACATGATATTATATTATATTAATATTTATAATTTTAGTTCAACCCCTAATTAACCTTGTTTACCCTTAACCACTAAAACACGTTTTTTATCATTAAATTTCTAATATATATTAACCAATCATGAGAGGATCAAAATTTACTCATAAAAATCAATGAATATTGTATTTTTTTCATTAAAAATATATTTTAAAACATTAAATACAATTTAATGTCATTATTACTAATACTCAAAACTATTGACATAAATGCATTAAGATTACAATATAATTGATATTATAACACTTATAAAATCTCTTATACTTAATAATTATTAAAATATTAATGGAATACTATAATTAATAAAAATTTTATAACTTTTTATTTTTTTTGAAACTATTTTTTAATATTATTTTAATAGTTGAACAAGCATATTTTCATTTTTGGAAAAGTATAAAAGAAAATTTTACTATCAACAAAAATATAAAATAAATAACTATAATAAATATAATTTATTTATATTAAAAATAAAAAAAATAAATTCAGTCATATATTCTTTTTATATATCTCAAAACATATTAGATTAATTAAAATGGGGGAGTGAAATTTTAAATTTGTTTTTATATTAAAAAATATAACAGTTACAATGAAATTCAAGTGAGTATAGAAATAAAATTTAGAAGATAAGGTTTTAAGGGTGTAAATAGATCACTTGATCAGATAATAGAAATTTTGTTCTCTTATTATTTTTCTCTTTAATTAACATGATTTATCATTTAACGTTGGGACACATTTTTACAATGTTTACTATTCAAAATAGAAACAAATTAAAATAACTCATTAATAAATATGAACATCATGGTACCAAATATGTAATCCATTTTTCAGGATTAAATTTTAAATACTTTTTAAATTAATTTTAATATAAGAGTTTAAAATGCAATAAAAAACATTATTTTGGAAATTTTGTTTTATGTATAAAAATAAACGTATACCGAACTAAAATATAAAGATGTATCAAATGAAATTTTTTATATTTTATAAATTAAAATTTATTATATATAAATTCGAAAAGGAATATAAAAAATATTGGAAATTTAATATACTTGATTCATAAAAATAAAGGGAAGCTTTGCAAAAAAATCATTTTTCACAATTCACTCAATGATAATATTTTTAGAAATATCCTAAAATTCAGCATAACGAAATTAAGATAGGATTATTTATTAATAAATTCCATTTTAGAAGACAAAATTTCCAAAAGTGATACATATTTATTATAAAAATAACACAAAAAATATAATTAAAATCAATTTTTTGAATAATATATATTTTCAAACCAGAAAATAATTTTATTCTTATTCCATTCATAATAAGAATAATTAAAAATTTAATTCCATAAATTGGAAAAATATCCTGACTATTTGATTATAATCATTTATCAAGAGTGAAAAATTATATCTATTAATATTAATATAGACTGCATGTTAAAAACTATTTTCAAAAAAATAAATATTTTACCTTCATAATATTAAATATTCATTGAAATCTAATTAATAATAAAATTAAGATGTACAGTTAATATTATTCTGGAAAAATAATATATATATATTTGATAACATTGTGTTTTCTATTCATAATCGTCAAACTAAGGGATTAGTTATAATGGTTATATAAAAATAATAGTATATTGTGGTTAACATAGACTTTATGTTGCATATAACATTACTTTTTTGAATATATTATTTTAGGAAAATAAATTCCAAAATCATTGTGTGTTACACTCTACACCATAAAGTAATTTTTTATAATCAATTTTATCTTGTGACTTAATAAATTAGTTTTAAGAATTTTAAAAAAATCCTTATGGTGGAAGATAAAACATATAGAGATTGAAAGAAAAACATGTTAATACATAAAGAATATATTAGTTGAAAACCCACATCATAAAAAAATTTGTAAAACATCATTTTCAAAAGATTAGAAGGAAAATTTTAATGTCACCAAGAATAAAACATAATGGGTTCCCAAATAAGGTGAGTATTAGTGAGAAGTTATAACATGGTTAGGGAAGTGAAGCTATTTCTAAAAAGGATAGAAATTATTCTCAATAATGTTATAAATTAGGAAAAATATATTTAGCTGGGAAGAAGAACTGAATTAAAGTTTCATTCCCCCAAAGTGAGTTGAGACAATCAATTAATCAAAAATGATTGTAAAAGTATGAAACTTTTATATCATGAACTTTTTCATAGAGCATAAGGAATTATTTTTCTATCAAAAAAAGAACATAAGAATATTTAATTATTTTATTTCATAAAATCAATTGAATAAATTAAATCTTCAAGAGGTCTGTTAATTAATTTTGAATTTTATCTCAACAATTATTAAAAAAAGTATTCATGATAAAATTTTATTTCATTATAAACTAAAATAATATTATAATAGATTATGAGAGATAAAAAATGATAACAAGTTATTCCTAATATGTTTTAAAATTAACTAAAACCAAAATGTTTATCACAAAAATGAAAATATCCATTCTATAAAATTTGTTCATATAAAGAAATAAAATATTAAACACAAGAACCTCAATAATAAAACTAAATGTTCAACTTAAAATAATCCATAAAAACTAACATTTAAACACATAAAAATATATCTGACAAAGTGCAAAACCCAATAACAAAAAATATTAGATCTCATATATGTTCTATTTAAACCTAACCTTAATATAAAAAGAAAATAACTAACCCTTGAAGTAACATAAAAGAAAATTATTTAACTCAATCATTTACTACATAAAATATTCTGATTTTTACCATAAATATCATTAATAACTAAAACCAAAATCAAATCATATATGATATGAAAATATATCTCATCATTTATTAAAAATATAAATTCCAATCATAACCATTAATATTTATATATCCCATAATCATATAATCTTCCCAAAATATTAAACTACATTAAAATTAATTGGGTTTTTAGGATTCTAGTCATTTTCACGCTTCTCGAATGACTAGATTGAAATATGATGAAATTTCTAGAAAATTGTTCCCCTTGAGTTATATTACCATGAAATAGTGAATATTTAGGCTCTTCGTCAGAACAAACAAGACAAACCTTTCTTTAAATCACGATACTCAAGAAAGAGGCATCATATATGGTTTGATCATGGTTCATTTTAAATTGTGCAGCTAAACTATGCATCTTCTTATGGAGCCTAGAAAGAAGAAATACATTAGTCTAATTTGTTATAAATCATTCAACTAGATATTGTGATGTAAATAATATAAAATAATATTTGTTTAAATATAGGATACTCTTGATTTTCCTGACACTTCTCTGTGTGGAATAGGCTCTTGACATAAGAGACTCCACATATACATTATAAAGATCCCTTTCCATCTAGAGATAATTTATAATGGTTATTTCAGAGTCATGATTTTTTTCAATGGTTTGTGTCTTTTTCTCATTCTTCATCAAGATCATCCCTTTTATTCATTTACAGAACCATATATTTAGGTTTTTTATTCCATAACAAATTGTTGTGTCATGATCTAATTTGGTTTTTTAGGGATTCAGATCATGATATGGGGTTTCAATTTATTGTATTATCACTTGATTATTGAAACCCTTTGACTACCATATTATGGTCCACAGTTGTGTGATTGTTGATTCCATGATTCAGGTAGGCAGTTTCATATGGGAAATTCAAAAAATTGATACCTTAGATTATTTTATTTCAAATATATGTCTAATTTATTTTATAAGGATCTTTTTAAACATTTGATAAATGATTTCATAAGTAATGGGGTGTGATAAATTTCATTTTTCTTTGGATTTTGAATCAATGTTGAGATATCTAGAATATGATTTTGAAATGAAATTAATTGGTTGAATAATGAATTTGATGATGGATTGTATATAAAATAATGTATGAAATGATTTATGGGTTAAAATGAATTTAATAGTTTGAAATGGAATGTGTTTTTATAATCAGCATTTGATATTGGTTTTTAATAATGTAATGAAAATTTTGAAACATGAAATTTGGATTCATAATTTTTTTTGAGGAAATCTATTTTAGGTGATTAAATTTCCACTTGATTTATTCTCTTCAATCATATGGGAGTCTAGGTAGTTAGGTGGATAGACTATAAAAACCAATTTGGAATGTGTTTTCTATACCATGTCATAGACTGACGATGAAAATGATACTAAACATGATGATGTAGGGGAGTTAATTCTTTAGGGAGGATTCTAATTACATCGAGGCTTGAGATATAGGAAGGTGTAACACCTGGATCATTATATCACTATAATGTGTGAGGATCATTAATATTTTATCTGAATAATCTAAGGGATTATAATAATGGTTCTATGATTGATAATTATTGACAAATATTTATACCTTATAGTTTTCCTGAGAACAATATTCATGCATTTTTTTATAGAAATACTATTTTTTACATTTTAATTTCCAATAAAATTATTTTAAATGAGTGTTTTTTATGTATTGATAAAATATTAACTTTCCAACATTTATTTATATTTGATATTTTTGGAATACTTGATATATATTATTTATGAATGAAATTATGGGAACTACTATGAATTATTGATCACATAGTACTTTTACAATATTTTGTTTTTATAATTTCATATTATAGGGCCAAAAAAGTGAAATTTCCACATAGAGGAGGTGCGCATTCTTGGTAATGAAACCTTGAGAGTTAGAGGTAAAATATTGATTTTTTTATCAAACTATTATCTAGAGATATTGTGATGATGTTTTCATTTGGTTATAATATTTTTTTTGGTTGTTCTTTATTTTGGGATATGAAAATATCCTAATAATCCTAATTTTTTCATGGAGACTATATTCGAATACTAACTTCTTATAGTTTTTCAACCACTTGTATAATTTTACTAAATTATTCTTATTGTGAAATCATTATCTTTTATCATTATTGATTCTAAATAACTATGCACTATCTCTTGAGGATTATAAATTATATTCAGAACATGTTCGGAATGTTTTGACTTCTAGTTTAGATATTTATAATGGTTTTCTCATGAAAAAATTCTATCATATAACATATTATAATAAATTGGTTCTTTCTATGAGGTACATGACTTTTGATTTCCATTTTAAATGATTTTGTGAGGCCTAATATGAGTACCCATTATTTTCATGGATGCATAGGTGGTGTTTGGGGGCTTGTTCAGATCCCAGAGCCCGAGTCATTGAAAAAAAATCCAGGATTCATTATTATTATAATCATTGGGGGATAGGCCACCCAGTTTGACTAACGGATTGATCTCTAGGATGTGGGATTGAGGATACCACTTGGTTTTATGAACTATTTTGAAGAAGGAACATGCCCATTTAAGATAACATGTAATATTCAAATAGTTGTTTGGCACAGATTGGGAATTGTTCGTCATACCCTATGTTGTAATCTTATGGTTCCCCTGTAGCGCAGAAAAGGTTGCAAGGGTGGAACATGGTTTCCTTAACTATGAGGTATAAAATAAATCCTATTATTTTGAGGGAATGTCTCAAAGAATACAATATATCAAATTAAACAAATATATAATTTCATTATACTCCCATGGATAGTGAGTTAACCTTGGGAGCTCTCCTTGGGTCTATTTTATAGCTGTTGATCATGTTTCCTTATCTGATATCAGAATCAAGATTTTTTAGTCTCATTCGATCTAGGAAAGAGATTATTAAATTCAATTTTTCTATTATTAAATTACCTTGTCATCAAAAGAGTTATTTATCTTAAGGATAATATGTCAAATTTTAATGATTTTCATCTATAATTTATTTTTATTTATATCTGCATTGATTTAGAGACTACTATTTGATGATAAATCAAATATATAATATTGTATGCGCTCTAGTGGTTTTCCATTAATGTTGTAATGTTTATATGTTTTTTGTATTTTCAAACGGATCAAATTATGAATGAGTTAAAACCAAACAATAATTAAATGGAAGTTATGTGAGACCCAAAACAAGAGGATACAAAGGTGAGGATTCACGCCCAATGGAATCCACCATTGCAGATATGAGTTAGAACAAACCCCAAAGACCATAACATAGATACAAAAAAAATTATTCAGCATAAGAACCATAGAAAGAGGGTTACTGATGGAAAGGGATTCATCAATAGAGATGCTGAATGAGGAACCACATGACCATCAAGTCACTATGAATACACCACCAATCAAAAAGATCACCCCAATAAATTTTACTTTTCCAATGAAACCAATACTATCTAGAACCTCATGGAATTTATCACACCCAACCAATATTGGGTCGCACACGAAGGAGTAAAAATAAATGGAAGAGGAAAAATGGAGAAGAAGGGATATCAGGGAACAAAAAAGGCTGAATATGCACCAGATTACAAACCAAAAGGGAATTGTGATGCAATTGGGTGATGATAAGAAGCACCACTGGGACCAAAAATTATTGTTTCTTTAATTAGAATATACTTAAAAGATCATGTTTTCAATGAATTACCTTCCACAATTCGACTCAAATGAAACGAAACCGACCACACCAAAAAATGTCTAGAACAAAATGAAAAAACCGACCATGTTGTGTCTATCTAATCCAATGTGAGGATCTGCACCAGATCTGAGACCACCACATCAGTCATACATTGATTCTTATGGGAATGGGAGAAATTCGAGCCAATAGAAACAAGACCAGATGAATTGGATCTCAAAATAACCCTACATCCTAAGTCCCCATCGAGATCCAAACAAGCCCCCTCATCTACTCAACATGTAAAAGATGTCGTTGTAGCTTCTGTATTTACAGAATCCATGGTTGGATTAACAGATTGGAGATTGATCTGATGTGGGAAGAAGGAGAAAAGAGACACCAATTGGGAGACCATGCGGGAGGGAAGGTAAGTGTAGGGGGAACCTGAGGTCTGAGTGGGAGGGAAGTGTGGTGCAAAACCAAGGACTGAGATAAATCTCATGAGAGGAACATCACCACCTATAATTCATGGTTTTTAAATATACTATTGTTTCACATGAAATATTTTATGAGTAATTCCATTGAAATTTATTTTTATTCTAAAATAAAATATATAGTTATTACCTATTTAATTTAATGAGACCCATTATTAAATAATTAATGTAAACGGACCTTGAATTCCAATCAATAATTAGGTGAATTGTTTAATTAATTAATAAACTCATAGTGATATATGTATTTGATTAACATTTTGGTGTTTTCATAACCCCCTTTCAATGGAATGTTTATTGATTAATTATTATTCTAATTTTAATTGTTTAATGGAAGGAAATAAAAGACCATGTACATATGTTATGTCTATTTAATTGATTTATTAAGTAAGTGTTTATTTTTATATTGATATATCCCATGTGATATAATTAAGAGACTATATATCCTAATCTTATTCCTTTACCTATGAAACCTTATAAGGTGAGGTTAAATTGAAATGACCCCTTTAATTACCTTTGAAATAAATAATTTATATTGATTGAATATTTATTCAATTCCATCAGTGACACATGAGTTTATATAGGAATTCCATGGAAATACCTATTGGGATACTTCATTAATTACGCCCAAGTGATACTTGGACCCTTTATGGAAAACCATGGATGTAATTAGATGGTCAATTTTATATATGATAAGATAAATAAATTGAATATGTTATTGTACCTCCAAAAATGGGAGAAAATGGTGATGTGGTAATAAAAAGAAAAAAGAAATACATGGGTTGTAATGAGGATCTCCATGTATATTCTCATAGAGTGTTTGGTTCATTTAATTCCTGGAGTGAAACATGAATTATAAATATCTAAATCCGTAGCCTGGCTTAGGTTCTTAATTGAATAATTAATCAAACGATTTATATGATGCATATACCAAGAAAAATAAAAATCTTGGATTCAGTCAGTGTCCCATACCTTATTGAGGGACTGATTAGGAATATCTTGATCAAATATCATTACGGGGGATGCTTTGATATATTATAGCTATTGAGACATTTTTATAAATTGATAATAGAATAAATATTTATTCAAAGGATTTACAGAAAAGGTCAATGTATGTTTAAGGGGACGAGTGTCTAGGGAACCTGAGCATTTTGGGATATTTACAAACAACATTTATTTTTCATATTCTATTACTACCACAACAATGTTACTATTATTTATTCAGTGACTATATGGAACTAGAAACTCTTTGTGGTGGAATACAAGAATAAAATCTCACAACCTACAAAATAAAACTTTGGTACTCGATTAGATGATATGTCTATATATTTATATATAAGGGAATGTTTTTTTCTATATGTTTTTGAATCCTCCTTAGGATTTGTACAGCAGATGTCCTAGCTAAGGCTCCCGATTCTTGGTGAAGAAAGAATATTTAGTGTTTTATACCTTTTTAATTATAAATGTACTAATATCTTATTTTTTTCTATTGTTTTTTTCATGGAATATTCATTAAATTACATATATGATATTATTATTTATTTGGTTATTTTAGTTGTTTTCTAATCACTTCCACCAAACACAATTTAACTATGGTGAGATACCGATAATTTCTTTCACGGTATCTTACAATATTAAGCTAATTTCTTATATATATATATATTCTTATATTACTTGAAATTGATATCTACTATACCAAATTTATATGATGGTATATTCTCCACATTATCACCCCTATTTAAACTCATATCTAGTCAAAATACTCTAACACAAAAGATGGAATTCTAAAGTACATAAGACCCATCGAGTTGGGAAAACATTCAGTTGCACCTAAGTCATAATTATAAAAGTGGTACAAAAGAAGTTTTCCTTTGTTCTTTACTATTTGATGAAATTAGACATTGGTTTTGGAAGGTAATGGATAATTTTAATCACTTGTTCCATGAATTAGGTTACCCATGCATATAGAAAATCAAAATTTCATCGTATAAAATTTATTATTTTCTAGATTTTGTGATATTATAGTAGATTAGATCCCAAAATTGGGTATAGTTTTCGAATTATGATATTTACCTTGATATTATTGAGGGTTATATATTATTGTAACATGATGATATAGGGGTATTCCATATCATGCATCATTTTATGCACCTGTTATAATCACATTCCATGAATTATGTTATGCGATATAGATTAAATTACAAGAATGCAATATTTGTGATATGTTACATGTGTGGTATATATGAAATACATTTAGAATTAGTAGATATTTTTAGTAGGTAATTGAGATAAATTGTTGATAATATGATTTTCATCCATAACCTATGTTGTGTTTTAATGATAAGACTACAACAGGCAACCTAAGCGGTCAACTACGTTGCATTGAATCAAAGTCCATTAGTTAAATGGACTAGATATGGTATTAGTTGGATTTAGTGGATTCCACCAATCAGTTTATAAGGATTTTGGGACCTTGAAAAGAAAAAATTATGAACTAGATAATGAAACCATCAAAGACATTTTTTATTATTTTTAAATTAATGAGACAGAATTTTTTTTATAGGAGTAAACTTGACCATGACCTGACCTTGGTAGTGGGTAGTAGGAAGTATATCATGCTTTATTATGATACACAAATTATCAAACCGTAACTCTATGAACAATAAGATGGGTGTGATTATTATATAGGAATTATCGTAATGATTTTATTTACATATATATGATTTTAATAGTTGTTGAATATTAATATGAATTTTATACTTCGAATTTATAGAGACATTCCACCATGAAAGACTCCCATCACATGCTAGGAGGGTGGGTACGAATATTCTCTAGAGTTGGTGGAGCATGGGCTACCGATAGGTCCTCTTGTGGTTCCAACTAAGGCACTAGTTATAGTACCTACCATAGGTTATAAGGTACAGTTCCATGAATGCCTTATGCATTTCAGGAAGAACGTTCAAGGAGCAGAATGACCTATCCTGACTTTGGAAGAGTTGATGAAGGAGTTCCGTCAGAAGTATCCTCTCATGTTTTCGAGACATGGTGGACAACAAGTTGTAGAGTCATCATTTGAAGCCATTCCATATATATATGAGAATTTGAAGACACGTGTTGAGGGGTGTGTAAATATCACTACTTATTTTATTATTCTTGTAATACACCAAAATGATTGGAAATATTTTTTTTGAAATAATTTAATATTGTTGATATTTTTTATTTCATATAACACTAAATATTTAATGTGTTATATAAAATATCCATTTTATTCATACATTGGAAAGAACACGAATTAGAGGATTCACTACATGAAACAAATAGATTAGGTTGTTTTACATGCAACACAATTTGTTGTGTGTGTTATATACAATGTTGATTTATTTTCATAGAATTAATTACACACATGACTACGTATTAACGAACTATAATATGTTTTAAAATTTTATTGCAAAATAATATTATAATAACCACCTAGAAATTATAATGGAAATAAAAAATAATATTAAATTACTTATGAAAATATTATTTAAACATGTTTATAAAATGAATCATCTGGTCATCAATTCGGTATAAATTAATGTGTGAACTATTTGGAAATAAATAAATACATTTTCCAGGAAAATTATTTTTCGGTGTAATAATTCTATTTTCTATCAATAAATTAAACAAAACACTATTTATGATTAATTTTAATAATTTTTTTCATTAAAAATGCAATAATTATTTTAAAAATATCCCAATATATTTGATAGTTATAATATTAGAATGAATCCAATTTTTGGAATAAAAATGTATTTTTCAAAAGGTTAATTATTCCACCTTTAATTGGAGAACCCATTTTAAATCTAAATTTTGACATTTTTATAATTTATATATGATGAAATAAAAGTATGCTTTGAGTTTTTGATATAAATGGGTACTTGGGTTAATGTTTTGGGATTTTTTAGAAAACATTCATGTTTTTTTAAATAGTGAAAAATAACAATTTCTAGTTGAAAACCTATTTTTCATCTAATATATTTATATAGTTCAATTTTTTTTGAATTGGTTATAAAGTATAATCAGTAAAATTTTATATCAATTAACACAATATAGTTAAATGAAACCAATTTCACATTAAAAGATGAATTTGTTTTTCATTATTCTAATCCATTTCACTTTAAAAACCTGATTCCTTATTCCATCGAAGGGATTAATTTTAAATTAATTTTACCCAATTTTTTATTTTAAATTCGGAAATATGGATTCTATATTTTTAATAATAATTTCTATTATTATTAATTAGTTCCCTTTTATTTTTTCAATTATGAATAGTAACGTTATTATTTTTATTACCATAATTATTGGTGAATTGGCAAATTAAGGGTGAAAACTATATTATAAATTGTATAATAATATCAAAATAATTACTAAAATTTTATTATATTTGTTTAATTATACCCTTATCAAATAGATTTTATATATTTAATTAATTAATTGAAAATTTTCAATTACTGTAGCTTGGATATTATAATAATAATGAGAGTGTGAAAATGTCTCCCACTTACTTTTAATAAGTATAATATTTTTAACATGTGTTAAAATAGAATATGTGATTATATATTTATATTATTAAAAAATATAAACTTTTTATCAATTTAATGAGGTTTTACTTTTAAATTTTAGTCAAGAAGCTATTTTCATAAATAATTATACAAAGAAAATGAAATTATTATTCAATTAATTAAACAATCCATTAAATGATTATAGAAATTTTAAAACAATCATAATTTATCTTCATTAAGTTTATAAATGAATTTTTTAGGTGATATACATGATTTGGGAGTATTAAATGTATTTTTCCATTACATTATTTATTTTATTAAATTCAATGTTATGAATATTTTCAAAATTCACAGTAATGATTTTTTATATAAATAATATATTATTATGTTATTTAAAAACAAAAAATATAATAAATAAGGAAAATGGGGATAAATTATATACTAAAATAACTATAATTAACTATAAGGGTTTAATTTACTCCTTCAATTTAAAATTATAGACATTTTAATATCCAAAATGATGTTACAAAAGTTTAAATTATAATATGTTAACTAAGGATTGACAAAAAAGATAAGAACTAACATTTAACAAATAACATATCTAAAATATCATGGATGATGATATTCCTATAATACCCCAAATTATATAAAAATAACATTTCCTTTGGAGGTATTTTTATTATTATTCATTTTATTATAAATTAATCTTTTTGAAAATTTCTAAAGTGCCCCTCCCATATATTATCAAAATGAACCTCTAGTTCTCTTTTATAAATTCTTAATAACATTTCTGGGACTGAAAAAATATAAATAAATATACTCCCAACATTTATCCATTCACTATATAATCCTCATATAAGGCATAAATCCAAACAATTTTGTCCTTTTGTGAAAATCAAAAGGAGATACCCGAAGAAGAGATATCCTTCATCAACAAATGTTTTTTGTTTTTTTCATCCAATAATTAACCCAATTATACTTATATAATGTTTATATAGTATCCTAATAATTGGATATATACTTATATTTTTTAATATTATTTTTTGAACAAACACTGACACATACTTTCATCAAATGGGGTACACATTCATCATTCGTTTGTATAAAATACAACCTCCTTACGAACCGATGTCATTAGTACTTATATTTCATCATTTAAAGGTTGGAAATAATGATGAAATTTATGTTTTTATTATATATATATATATATATTATTTTTTATTTATTTATTCTTGTGTAGTTATTATATTACACATACGATCATGAATTTAATTTTGTGTAAATACGATAACTTTTTTTGGATGTGTGGACTGCCACCTCTTCAATGTGATTTGATTCATTGATATTTTACATGAAATTTATTAAGGATGGGTTCAGTGATTTTATATGTTATATGTGAAATTATAATTAAAATTTAAATATTTTATATATGTATCATTTACCTTCTGTCATTAAATATGGCAATAAAATGGAAACAACATTCTTATTTACGAATGGGGTACTGTCACCATGAATAGTGTATTTAATTTTGTAATTATATATTTTATAGATTATTGTAAGTATATATATATATATATATTATATTTATATGATTGTTACAATTTTTGGGACAATCATGTCATCATATAAGAGTAAAAAATACAACAAATTAAAACCCATGAGCAAAACAAAAAGGATATTACCTGACGATTAAAAATAACATGAATTTGTAAATAAACATGTAATATAAAATCATAATAAAATCATATATGGTATTAGATAAATAATTGGGTTGTTTAATATATTCATAATAAATATATCATTATTATACATGATGTATTTAAGAGTACGATGTGACTTAACAAATAAGGTAATGGATTTTTATATCACTTTTATTTATGTGGGACACTTTCCCTATACAATTCATGTTTCATTTATGTGATATATATACTTATCATGAACGAATTTTATGAGTATTATTATAGAAAATATGTTGTTTTAATATCCATATATCTTATTTCTTTCTTAGGGAAACATATTATACTTATTAAAATGTTTTAAGTGATTATTTCACAATCACATTAATTATGGGGATAATTTTGTTTCAAAAAACTATTGTGGAATATATATCTTCCATGTCCATGATTTATTCATAAAATTTAAAAAATATTTTTAATATTATCCTATACATGTTTATATTTATTTATACACATATTTATCTTTTAATGAAACTGTTTGAAATGAATATTTTTGTCATTTTCTAAATGTGGATCTCTACCACATTACCAAAAAATATATGGAAGGAATAATTTTTTTATACAGAATGAATAGAATATTCCACCATCATGAAATAGTAATTATATTATGTATAATTTTCATGATAACAAATTTATTTTAAAATTAATCATTTTCTTCTAAAATTTCATGTAATTTTAATAAAAGAATAATTTTTCCAAAAATAATTGATAATTTTCACAAATTGTTTTTATTATGTGATCTCTCAAAATTATTTTCCCTCTATGATAGAATTTTTTTATGCATAATAGGTTCTAAGGGGATTATTAATCAATGATATTGTTATTATTATTCCTATCATTGGTTTATGTTTATGATTAAATGATAATTTTAAACCCATTTCTTTTACATTTTTTATGTTTTTAGTGAATGATGTTAATAAAACCTATTTCATTACATTCATTATAATATGATGAATGATTTATGATCATGTGGTATGAATATATATCGGTTTCCTTATGACATGGGTTAGACCTATATATCTATCAAATTCATTTAGTAATGATGTTTTTCTCATGATATAGAAATGGATGGAATGGGGAGTGAACTCAGTTCGATAAATGTCTTTGTATGCTAAGATGGTCTTATCATTTTACCATGAATACTAATTTTGTCATGGGATCGAGAAGTAATTAGGAATATAGTATGGTGATTGAACACACAAAACTAAGATATCCTTGGTATTGATGGCTTTACGAAAATGGAAGTTATTTTATAAGATTATATTTCTCCCAGAATTTCATGTCTTATTTTGATGTCATTTTTTCATGGATTATGGTCCTAATTCCATTATGATTCATGTCTTATGATATTCCAATACTTATTCCATGAATCATTTATATGATCTTTATTATTCTAGGTATGATATTTGAATTTTGTTCTTTGGTTCTCATACCCGTATATTCATTCTATTATTACATATCCTCCTTTTATACCCTTACTGAGGATATGAGAACACAATTTATTGTTTTTCCTTTCCATAGGTTAAAAATAAACATTTTATGGTAGAATAATAAAGGGTAATATCATTATTGGAAACATTTAATAACATTCACCATACAATAATTTTTGGTTCCATGTTTCCAAAGCCGCTAAACTAATATGGTCTCGAGGTATGTGTTGTTGAAATGAAAGAAACATTCTATAAAAATGATTTTATGTAATTTTATTAATTGAATGAATTGTTATATTTATTCTCAGAGATGGAGGGTTGTAATGACTCAGACAGATCATTATCAAGATATTTCAGGGAGTTATTTTTATATGGAATTCATTAATGAATTATATAATGAGATGTTGACGGCTGATAAGGCTAGAGAGGTCACATGTATAGAGCATAAAGATTTAGTAGTTATTTCTTATTAATCCCATTGAATGACATTTTTTTCTTCAAACCTTTTCTAATGGATGATGATTTTTCTATAGAAAAGTGATAAAAGGATGCCCCCATGTATAAACTCTTATCGTAGGTGAATGATTTTTTCCTGACTACCATTTCTAGAATAGCGAAACATGATCTAATCGTAGAGTGTAACCCAGAGTTGATGGTGACGTTATCTAGGGAGATTCAGCATCTAAATTAGGTGCAATATAGAATCGATGTAGGAAGCATCATCTTGATCATCTTCACAATGATATGAGTATATATAATAAAAACTTAGGTAGCCAGGGGATGATCCACTAGTGTGGTGGATTAGTACATATGATACCTCAATGCATGAAAGACCCATTCGAGTATTGATTCAATTGAATGATAGTCCATTTACATAACTTGTGATAAACGTTTCCTCCAAAATCCAGTGAGAGAAGTTATACACTGACTCCACATCTAAGAGAGGGGATACCTTCTTCTTTCTATGACGGGAGATTTTGTACATCTGGAAATATAGGTCATGGTGGCGATCATGATCATGGTAGTCAGACCACATACAAGCAACAACTATAGTGTTAATCAACTCTAGTTATCCAAGATGTATCACAAGGTCCAAATCAGACAAGATATACACCACGCAACTAAAACAGGAGTAGAATAATACCAAACCATATATAATGAGTTGTTACATTCTAGAAGCCTCTACTTTAGAATCTTCATATTTTTATATAGAAACATCACATAGATTTATATTTTTTTCCATGTTGGAGATCCTTGGTATCATCATTTAGTCTTCGGATGGATATATGATAAGTTATACTATATTATGTTTACCAAAAGATGATGTACATCAGTTAGGGGAGTTCCCCCTTGATATTGAATGGTGTCACTTCATATGTGACCTATTTTTACAAGATATTACATGTTTTATCATCATTATCAAGACGGAATAGTTGGTTTTCTACCATTATTTCATAGATTTCTATTGGTCAACGGTGACCTTCAAATCACCACAGGGTGGAAAGCGTAATCATAATGGTGAATGTGAGGTCCAGGAAAACAGAGATGGACCCAAGAATCATGGGATTTAAAGGATGAAACTCGATATTTCAGGTATATATTTCGATGATTAGGGGTCTCATTAAGAATATTTCCCTTTAGTGGTTTATCACATCATGGATTTATTTGAATAATAATTTATGTATTACCACTAATGAGAGATTTATAGTTCCTTATCAATCTATTTATTGGATCTTCACTGGTTTCCATTCAAAGTTATTGGATGTCAACCTTTGATATGAAAGAGCTCAAGAGGTAGCTGGAGGATTTAGAGGCCATCAGGTTTATGAGATCCAATATATCTTTATGGGGTTGTTGGTCCATTTTGTGAAAAAGGAAGAGATAACTATAAGGATATGTGTGGAATACCATGAATTGATCAAAATAAATGTCAAGAATAAGAGTCCTCTCCCATATATAGATGATATCTTCAACCATCTATGAGGATATCATGTATTATTGACGATTTATTTATGATTAGGATATCATCAGGTGCATGTTTGACTATAAATCATATATCACACATCTATCTATATCAGTCATGGCCTATATGATTATTTTTTATGTCTATCAGTCTTACAAATGGAGTTGATATTTTCATCGCACTGAGGAACCCAGTTTTTTATCCTTGTCTATATTTTGTTTTTGTGGTATTAATGTATTATATCTTTGTGTATTCTCACATATGACATGACAATGCCAAACCTCTTGAAATCATATTTGGTACACTGATAGAGAATCTATTATATTTTAAGATCCAAATGATAAACTTTTGGATCGATTAGATTAACTTAATAGGACAAATTATCTCAAATATGGTAGTATCATTTGACTAATTGAATAAGAGAGCTATAGTTTCATTGGTCTAGCCCATGAATGGAAATGGTAAATGGATTGTAATAGGGAAATATAGTCATTTCATGTGCTTTATACCTAACATATCACACTTATAAGATCCATTTTTATGCATTTTTAATGATGGTTGTGAGGTTTATATTATTATATGCCTTCTATATAGCCTTTCAGATGCTGAAATGGAGACGAATTCAATTCCAATATAGATTTTTTCAAATCCTATGATGTGGTACATAGTTGAATGTGATCCATTAGTTGTAGAGATTGGATTTGTTCTTATATAATACTATAGATTAATTGGGTATATGCTTTTTTTTTAGGAAAGTGGAGAGGAACTACCCTACACATGATCCTTAGGTAGATATTGTTGTACGTGCCTTACACTTTTAGATGAAAATTTTTTTGGATATTGATTTTTTGTGAAAAAAGAAAAAAAATTCTCAAATACCATTTCACATGGAATCAAATAAATCTAAGGAGGTGAATATTGGTTGGGTACCAATAGTATATTAACATTGAGATTTTCTATACACATGTTATAGGCAATTTATTTTCTTATGCACTAAGTATAAGGACTCAAATATTGCTAGTTCAGAAGGGTAGTAACAAATGGTGGCTAAGGGACATGTTTTTAGATATGCACTTAGAGGTGCATGATTTTTGTGATCATACATTTGATTCATCCTTTTTTTGACTACTATAATAATATATATTGGAATGATGAGATTGGTGTTTTATTCTGGGGGCGTAGTCTTAAGGGGGAGTGTGGCCAGTGAGGACCATCCTCATGGTGGACCATATAATAAGATGAAATTATGTGTACATATGGTAATTTAAGGGTTTTAGCATACATACATAATGGTTTGATATAATAATTTCATTCATTATCTTGGGCAATGCATCTCGAAATCAAGAAAATGTGTTATGATTTACATCATCAACATTGGATGTTAGGTATAGTAAGAGATGTAGTTGTATTTTTTTATGACGTGTTCGACCTGTTATCAGGTGAAGGGAGAACCCCAAAAAACACCATTACATTATATTGTAGCTTCCCATTTCTATGTTAAAATTGGATGATTCTCTAATGGATTTGGTTATCAGGATACCAAGGTCATTAGAGGGAGTGATGATATGTGGGTTGTTGTACAGATGACTAGGAAGGTTTTCCAATTCCTACCTATTAGGGACAACATTTATGTATATGATCTTGGGTGGTTTGATACATGTAAAATTGTGTTTCTTAATAGGGTCCCTCATACTAACGTTTCATATAGGAATTACTAGTTCACTTAACAATTATGGATAGGGTTTTAGAGGTCCTCAGGTTCATAGGTGATTCTAAGCATAGATTTGTAGCCTTAGACCAATGGCCAGTCATAACAAATGATTGAGGTGCTTGATGATATTATTCAAGCATGTGTCCTTGATTTTTGGGGATATTAAGAAAAAAATATACACATGGAATATTTTTCATAAAAATATAGAAATCATGATACTATACAGATAGATCCTTTAAATGATATATAAAATATTTCTCATTCATCATCCCTATGATGGTTAGAGGCTGGAGGGGAAACAATTATTGTAAATCATCTTGATAAAGATACTACAGAGCAGTTTAAGAAGATTCAAAACTATATTTATTCCTTATATTCTCAATAGAAATCATATGTTCATCATCATTGATGAAATTTAGAGTTCATAGATGGAGATCGAGTATTTTTTCATGTCTCACTGAGGCTGTTACACAGTAGGATGAAGAGAAAGGGTATCCTTTCACAATGATATATTAAACCATTTGTGATTCAAGGAATAGTTAAGCTAGTAGAATATCTACTGTAGTTAACATAGAGGTACAAATCCATGCATGATATTTTCTATGTATCTTAGTTATGCCATTATCATTTAGTAAAGTCTCATGTTTTTCAGACTGAGGTGGTTGAGTTATAAAATATTGTTCCTTTTATGAGCATCTGGTTTATGTCATTTAAAGGAGCATGAAGGTTGTTCAATGTGGGAATGTTTATCTAGTATTGTCTCTCTGGTAGAATGAAAATTTATCTGAAAAGATTAGTGAGTGGGATGATGATTTATTTTCTCATTGGCCGGGGTTGTTCACATATTATGTTTCACTACCCTTTGAAGGGAAATTCAGGGTTGAATAACGTGAAGAGAGATATTTCTATGAAGCTAGTTTTAACTAGGTGGTATGAAACAATTGATTGTTGGATTAAATTTCATTTTATGTGATAAAATGAGTACAATTTGAGTTCTTGGTGGTATCATAGGTATCTGAGGATTTTTTCGGAGCAATTTTATAAGGAATTCATAAAAAGGGTAGGTCGCACTGTTAGTATTAAACCTGTAGGACATGTCACATATTTTGATGAACCATGTGAGGCCTGTGAAGTGGGCTTCAGGATACCGCATGTTATGAGGAAATAATCTGGCTGGAGACGCACAACCATATAGGAGAACCTTTAATTTACAACGTACTTGTTTTCATGTTTTCCACAACGATTGTTAGACCATTCACAATTACCTTGTTAGTGGCCCCTTTGTAGTGAAAATAGCACATGGTTGGCGCATGATTTGGCCATCATTGCAAACAAAATTTGTGATAAAGTATTTTGATTCAAAATGAACAAAATTTCATTAGATCCTCTTAAAATTTAAATATAATTTAATATCCCTTAATGGAAAACAACATAGGAATTGGATCTATAATTTGGTTTCTTTCATATCTTTCGATCTCGTTTCTCCATCTAATCTAGGAATAATGATTAATTGGTCTCATTGCATCCATGAAAATGTGTAATCCATTCCATTTGGGGATATCTTTACTTATCTTTGCATCAATAGAATAATTCAGGTGGAACCTAATGTGCCTTATTTTCAATCATTTCATTCGTTCATTTCATATCATCCGATCAAGATAGAATCAGAGCTTGATACTAGATGATAACTTCACTACGTACTATGGTAGGAAGTATCATGATTTTCTATTAATGTTAGGGTGTTTATATATATCATTATAGAAGACACATATTTTTCCATGTAATTCCATTGAAACAGAATATATTTTGTCAATGAAATTGATAGGTATAACCTATGTACTTAACGAGACCCATCGATAAATGGTTAAAGGTTATGAACCTTGAATGAAGACGACCACTTGGGTGTCTTGTTTTAAAAATTACTCAACCATTGGTAGGATATAAATTCAATTTACTTTTAGGTGTTTCACTTACCCCCTTTCCCTAGGATCTAGAATGATGAATTGTAATAGTAATTTAAATTGATTAAATAAAGTGAATGAAAGATCATGTTTGTAGGATATATCCATTTAATTTCTTTCTTAATCATGAGGATCTTATAATATTGATATTAACCAAAATATATAATTATATTACTGAGTTATCTAGACTTAGTTGTTACACTATTCTACATTATAAGGTGAGGTATAACTGAAATGGTCAAGGTAATTATCTTTCAAGTAATTAAATAATATTTATTGAATGTTTATTATATGAATTTGGTGAAACATAGGTTCATATACAAACACATTCGATTCAACCAATTGGATAATTCTTTATGTTTTTCCTAAGAGATGCATTAAGTCCTTATGGACTTCCATGGACAAACACATAGGGATGATTCTATATATTTGAGGAGTGAGAGTTGTGCTCCCTTAGTGAACCTACGAGGACTAATTCAAATGACAATGAGGTTTTACCACACATATAGTGATTTATATGTCAGATGGGGATATCTATGGATGTCCTCTTATGAGTATGGGTTAATATTCTTCCTCAAGCAACACCTAGACCCCATATAAGGAAACACAAGGACTGTGTTGGGATTATAATTGAAAAATTAATGGAATTATTTATTGGGATTTTCTAATAAGACAAATAAAAATATTTGATTTATTCAGAGTTTCATAAATTATTTATTTGTATTTTAGGAATCTCTTGATAACATATCAATATGAGTTATGTTGTGCTACACACCAGGTCCCAACAAATATTTATAAAATGAGACAGAACTGACTATTTATTCAGTGATTTTTAGGTTAAAGTTGATGAAGGTAGAAAAGGATGGGTTTCCATGGGAACCTAGACCTGTTAGGTTATTTAGATATAGAAATTAATTTTTATGTTATATTACTACCTACAAAATGTTACTATGGTACAGTCATTACAAGATGTCATTAGACACCATTGGTGGGTGAATACTATTAATTTATCTCATGCACCACTTGGGTATCCATTTCTATGGCTATAAAATATAATTATATAAGTATGGATAAGGAAAAGAACCTTGATATAGGTTTTTATTGCATGATAGTAGAATCAGATCCCAAGATCGAGCTGAGGCACATGATTTTTGATATAGATTGATCTTTAGGTCATTTGGACCTTCATTATATGAACTGAACTACTTTTCAGCATAATTGTTTTGTATTGTTAAAGAAATACTCATTATCATATAAAATTATAATGTTATGGATTTCATTATTTTAGTTGTTTTATAATTAATGAATCAATTTATGCTTCTACTATGATGGGTTACAAGTCCATTCTTCTATGGGGACAGATTTCACTAGGATATTTTCTTAATTATAACTTTCTTCCCCTACTTTGTGTTACTGATATCAGTTATTTCAAATTGATATGACGATATAGTTCACCCAATATCCATTTTTTGTCATCACTACTAGTTAGTAGCCTTTGGCACATGTGGAGGTGTGGTTGAGGCCATGTGACCCAGCAGGTTTGGACACCTTCTAGTGGCACAAGAGTGAGGATTTACAGGTTTGGCCTCGTAATGGATTTTTTATGTAATTTTGAATTTCATGTTATATATGATTTAGTATTTTCAAGAAATAAGAGGTAGGATATGAGTGATTTCATATATTTACCTCATTTTCATAAGACTTGTCTTACAACTGATTGCTGGGGAAAGGTGTACTTGGAGAAATAATTTGATATGATCTAAGATATATCCTAAATTATAATAAGAAATACGTGTTCCAAAGTTAATCATTGAATAGTAGAATTTATTATCACATTTCTATTAAATATTTCTCCTTATTTTTTTATTAATGTTTTGCAGTACCATGCCCCCAAGAAGATTTCCAATCATGTGTTATGAGGTATCATCCTACGAGCCACCAAAAGAGAACACTCTAGTTTTCTATCACCTCATTTAATAGTGTTGTATTTGGTACATGATTTAGAATAAAGATATGAACCATTCCATATTTAGGTAGAATGGATGGAACCTAAATGGTATGATAGTAAAGATCATCCATATTATTTACTTCACTAGAACATCCTTCTATACAATGAATGAATAATCCTCACGAGGTGGATGATTGGTTTCTGATTATAGAATTAATATTTTACTTATTTTAGATGTGTGATTTCATTATGTTATTGTGTAAAATCATGAAACATGAAGGTCCTTGATTAATATATTTGGAAACTATAGTTACAAGAAAAAATATATATAGTGTGGGGTAGAAATACATAAATACACTCATTATGGAGAAATTATCTCTAGATTTGATTGTACTATCTATTTAAAAATATTTCCTCAACCATCACCATGGTGATATGTGATTGAATTTGTATGACATTAATTTCAATGAAATTGAATATATTTAATTGTATGCATTTTTAAATAATAAGTTGAAGTTACAAATGATTATAGTGGGTCTTATATTGGATATCCAATCCATTGTTATTATACTGAATCATAAATCATATGTTGTTGTGATGCATAGGTATATGATGGATGAAATTATCCAAAATGATAATTATGATTGTGTTAGTGTTCCTCCAACTTATACTATTGGATTTAATGGATAAGGGTAAGATAATGTGGATTGAGCCTCATGGTGGAAATTTTACTATATTCTATGATTGAAATATTTTCATTAATATTATATTATGTCTGGAAGAAACCTACCTACTTTATTTCAATGTGACAATTTTGGGAGCTCATACTGTGGTTACATGGATGCAGCAAATATTTTTAGTTCAATATGATGATATGGCCCCTTTTTGAGGATTTTCATTTTTTTTAAACAACATGAAATGGAAAAAATCATTATCAGTAATAGGATATATAGAAAAATAATATTCTTCTTATAGAAATGGGTTCCATTAATAGGAATATATACTGATGATACATCATGTAGTGGATGTGTATCCCGTGGGAGAAGATGTTGGTCTTGTAATTGTGGTGTGTACTATTTCAATTGAATTTATTTACATGGATGATTTATCAAATACTAGTTCTAATCCTTATTTTTTTATCATCCCACATTGTGTACTTGTATAATTTTCCCATGTATCTCAAGCCTTTTATGATTAAAATAATCACAAAACTCAAGATGAATAGAGAGAAGGGTATCTAATGCCACTATTATGCTTTATATTTATCTATGTTCACGATTTTATAGGATTTTGGTGTCCTGAGAACAATTTTAAGGATTTTATTCTTATAATAGTCTAGTTGGTCGATCATAAATCAATAAAAACAATTATAATTTTCTATTGTCCTTTACTGTCCTAGATGAGATGTTATACGTTTTTAAGGGAGAATTCGACCTCGGGTCTAACTAAGGTTGAAATACTTCCCAATATATGGTTAGGATGATTTAATTCGTGTTTGATGAATAAAAGTATGAATATTATGATATTTAACATCCCCCCATAATCGTTGAGTTCCCAGATGTTTTTTTATCAATCCTTTCTAGTATACCACCTATGAGGGAGGCAGATTTATATATCAATTTTTGTGCTCAGTAAGCAACCAATTTCTATTATATCATTCCATACACCACCTATGGAAAAAAATAAGTAAATAATAAGCTATATTACCTTATATTATAAGTCTTCATTAAACCTAGTGGAGCACCTTGGGTATAAATTTTTTTTCCCTACTAGATGATATCACCCTTTCCATGTGTCTTGACAACTGGAAGCTCAGTAGAGCTATGATCAAGAACAATAATTTGTACCATAAAATTGATTATTTATTTTAAAAAAATAAATGTGATGAATTATATAATTTATGTTTTACCATAAAAATACTACCACCAACTGAAGATCAATGAATATGATATTCCAAAGGTTAAATCAGTGGTTGGAATGGCCACTATGATCATCTTGTTAGGACTTTATTTCTATCCAACTATCATATTGTGTTTGTAGTGATGATTAATTGGATATTCCACCAATATCTCATATATATTTTTATTGGTAATAGTGGATTATATATATTTTTATTCAATACATGGAGTGGGTCATGTGTTTTTATTTGAGATTTTTTTTGAAATCTTGAGGAATCGTTGAAATTTTGACATCCATTCAAAGTACAATCATTGTATCAGGGTGGTGAAGTTTTCGGAGAATATAATCTATAAATTTTCTATATTAATTAATGTTTAATTGATTAATGATGTTATTTTATTATTGGAACTATGAAATTTATTTTATTTCTGAATCTCTTTTAGATTAGCAGGGTATAATCACTGGTTCATGAACTATTCCTTTATGTTTGATTCTTTGTTGAATTCACATACATGAAATAGAGTGAAAATATTTTGGGATTCAATATTTCATACATATTTTGATTAATTTAACATCCATCTTACTTTACCTCAAGAGTTGACTCTTCTAGGGGTGGGATAGAACTATAAGGTATATTATATGCCTCTGTATTGGATTGGGGGTGTTTTCTGATATAATATTGTCATGTGGTAGCTTACCGTTCACATATTATTTGATATAGTGTGAATACATATCCTAAAAAAGATCTAAAATAAACAATTTTTACACATTATCTGAAGAATTATGGGTACTACCTATTTGGGGAAATGATTAACATTTACTCTATTCATAAAATCTTAACTTATAACATTTTGAAAAAATATTTTAATACGAAATTGAGGAAATGGGTTGAGTAACTATAATATATTGACATAGAAATTAACTACACATCTATAAAGAGAAATTATGTTTCTAATTTTCTATTTAGGATGTTCTTATAAAAGTCCTTGAAAGAATAATCAATGGCGTGGGATTTCATTTCCCTCTTTGGACAAATTAATTTGGGTGATTGGGTAGATGATACATGTTTTTTTCTAAAATTTTATTTTTGACAGCCTCTATTCATGACGTCATCCTCCAAAAGGTGATGTTGTATGATGGGATCTTATGTATCTACTATTGTTTTAAGGGTGGGTTTAGCATTAAAAAGTGGTATCTATCTCAAGAGGGTAAAATTTTATTTTGGAACTGTTTTATCATTTTGTCTATTGGGAGAATGGTTGTAATATTGTATTATAAACATTCCTAGTGCTAACTTCCGCAAAGAATGAATATATTTTTTATGAAATGTGATGTAATTTTTGTGTGTCAAGGAATGAAAAATACTAAAATTTATTCTGTTTTCCATTATTAAAACTATCAGCTAATCATGGTCAAGCATTAGAGGCCTTTGGGTTTTCATCAACACCATCATGTGAGATATTGGAAGTGGGATTATATATCAATGGATATTTTGTATTTTCTTCATATAATCCTAGGGGAAGTAATTTTATTTAATTATTTATTGAATGGTTGTCCAAATAATCTCTCTTTATTTATATACATGATATAACAAATGTCATGTATTTTGAAAATCTATATATGCTGGCGATTGACTGAACTCAAACAACTCTTTCTGTTATTGTTTCTTATAGGCATACCTATTGCATATCTTTATTTTGGGGAGGCCTCTTGGTGATGATGGAATCCCAGGTCTTGTTGAGAATGGTGTGCTATACTCAATGTTATTTATAAGTTTAATGGGTAATAAATATTCATTAAGAGTTTCTGTGTACATGAGTTATTGACTTTAGGGGAGTGTCGTATATCCATTTGGGGCTAGGGTGGTCTCCTACAACAATATATACTATTAATAAAAATAAAATTCACCATTTTAAGTATAGAATGGTATGCCTTGTATATATCATATTTTTTTGTTAGCGTTTAGTAAAGCTACCCTTGTGGGGCCTAGCATGGTCCATGAGATGATAATGAATATCCAGAAAATTTTATAGAGATTAGTAACTAATCAAAGGAAGAATAAATATTATTTGGATATATATATATATATAATTTGAGGTTCTACATTGGTTCCATGTGTTGTTTAGTGTCATTACATTAATGGGTCCTTTAAATATTGGTAATAAAATGAATTTGGAATCAAGATACATAAGACGTTTGATGTTGTTTAGTGAATTGGTATGGTGGTGTACAATTTCACCTTTTCACATTATATAAATTCAATCTATGATGTGTTTCACATGTTAAAGTTAATGAAATATCATTAGGACCCTTCTCATTATTTGAATTAGAATAGATTGATGTAGAATTTGATATGAATATGATTGAACATATGGGATGAATTGATGATTCTCAAATGATGCTTCACCATGGAATGAATATAACTTACTTTTGGGTTGTGTGGTAGAAAGAACATTATTCTCAAGATACATGATTTAATGAGATGATGATGAGATAGCAGCGACATCAATAATTTATAAAACATTTTCATTAGTGAGGCTTTTGTGTTGAAAAACTATTACGTTAAGCATAATTTTATGATCTTGACTCTTATATTTTGTTAATTATAAATCATTTTTTATCAATATTCGTTCATGGATTTTATTTTTCTATTTTAGATGTATTTTTGATATATTTTGTGTTTTTTGGTTAATTCATGGATATCACAACATTATCATAAACCATTTATATAATATCATAAATATATACACATTGGTTTGGATCCCTGGAAGACGGATCCAAGAAATAATAATGTTTAGTTAAAAATAAGAGGCCTTCCCTTTATATCACTCATCTTGAAGAAAGTATGTCTTCCACATTTATCATGAGGGTTTTCATATTGTGCCTTCAAACCATATAGCTTCAATAATATCCTATAAAATGGAAAATTACTATCACACAATCTAGAGTGAGTATTATATCAATGTAAATCATGGTTATGGTTAAAAGGTTATCAAATAAAGCACCCTTTTGTTTTATAAGAAAGACTCATTAACACATATTTGCTGCAATGATAATTCCCTTTGGAGTTTTTTCTGAAAACCCCATTACTAAGAAAAATTAGAAATTACTAACTTATCTATAACAGTAGGAAGATATAAAACATTATAATGATATATAATCCAACAAAGCATTGGATATATTAGAGGAAACTATCAATGTTCTAGCCACCACATTATTAGGAACTTCAACCATAGCAGTTATGATCACATAAGCATGGTTTTCCACCATTTTCCCTTTCTAGGGAATGTTTTTTGACACATAGGAAATTCACTTATATAACGTCCCATTTCATTGAAATTGTAGTGTTGAACATTTGTGGTTTGTTATTTTAAATTAATAGGATTGGGGGGAATTCCTTCTACACTTATAACAAACACATATATTCTTTATGCAAGTACCTAGGTGTTTCCTCCCACAATTAACATAGGATGGAGAATAAATTATCCCATTATTCCACATTTCATTATTTCATTTTCTAGTGCTCAATAGTCAAATTATTCTCTTTCATTCCCTTAAAATAATAATATTGATAGAATTGTTTTGTTGCCTTGATAGCACATGAGACTATATCTTCATATGATGAGAATCTTTGGGAGACTAGTGTCCTTTTGAGGAATGGTTTTAAACAATTAAATTATAGATCAATAATATTCCTTGTATTATATATATATTCTGCAACAATCCTTGAAAAATTTGTGAGGTTAGCGTCATACATTAGAACATTTTCAACCCATTTTTTCCTTTGATTCAGAAATTACCTTTCCATAACTTCTTGTTGTTCAAATGGAATGTATTTTTCTAAGAAGATTTCCTTAAAATCCTTCCATTACATATTTTTAGTATCTTCCTTGTCCTTTTTTTGATGAATTAGTGATAACCATTGATCAAAATCTCCTGATAAATGATAAACTTCTATGAAAACTTTCTTGCATTAGTTACTTCCCAAAGAGTGAAATATCTTATATAAGGAGTGTATCTAATGCTCAGCGATAAATGTGTTTTTAGTCCCATTAAATGATGGAGTATATTGCCGTATATTGTACTATAACATTTCTCCTACATGTTATGGTTCAAGATGCTCAATATGGGTATGGGTATTGTTTATAACGGATGTCAGCTTTCCCAATATAGTTATAAGTTGCTCAGAACTAGTGGTAGATCCAGAACTAACATCATTTTATTGAATAGGAGTGAATTCCTTATATGGGATATGCTCATTCATGTACGTTCCAATCCTTCCATTAGATGCCATTTATGAATGATTCCTTGCACTAGATGAGGTTATGAATCATATTACATAATTTCAACTATCATAATTCAATATAGAAATTGAAATACAAGTAATAGTTAATCCCACAATCATAAAAAAGTTTTCATTGAGGAAAATTTATTATAAATAATTTATAATATCTTGTAAACAATATGAAAATAATCCTAATAAAATAACACATGAGTGTCAAATTCTGTGGGAAGTAAGGACCATTGTCATGTACGAGGTTATAATGGGTCAAACACAGAACATCTTTTCGAAGTTGTTACTCCTAATTACATCTATTCCAAGACCACATCCACTTGTAGTATCCAGATAGGGATGTATTTTATAGGAAGACCAATATAAGTTGTTCCTTAACAAAACTATAGTATGTTCTCGTATTCTTATCCTCAATTTATACCATAAGGGGTTTTCCCCAAATCTACATTTTCTAAATCCAGTTTCCATGTTTTCTATTTAACATTCATTGATACCAACTATAATTCCTGACCCCAATTTCGCAGAGCCGGTACATTATTTCATTACATTAGAATGATTACAAGAAAGTCATATCCCAAAGGTCTATATAATTTCCTTATTTTGTTTGAGCATATATATATATATATATATATATATATATATAATTTTAATGTTACAACATGAAATTAAATAAAACATATAATCTCCATTGGGATCATATACCACTCTTATATTATCCCCAAATGTAATTCATAATATACTAATTCTCATCGTAGGGAAAAATAAAACATAAGAAAGGTGTGAGATCATATTATTGGTAACGGTATGTAATATAGAGTAAGTAATCATAAACATAATCACATGGTATGGAGAATAGCTAAAATATATTCCTTCAAAAAGTAAACATATTCACAATATGGAATGAAAAAAATTTATTAAATCATTCTATATAGAATATGCATGGATATTATACTAGTAGAATAATCTGATGGATTATAAATCTCTGGATTCAAAATGAGGTAATGCATAATTCCATACATCACAATATTTCTGTCAAGGCCTCATGCTAGGACAATACATAAACATGTAAAAACCATACGAGTTTGTCTCATAAGACCTACCGATGTATCGAGAGAGACTATAACGGCCATCACCCATCACATAATATGTCGATTTAATTCTTTATATAAATAGGTATAGACATATAAAACATATACCTACATATTGACACTATTATATGAAATTTAAATAACTTTCCCAAATCATTAAATGTAAACACGAACCATTAATAGTAATATGGTGAATATTTCAAGATAGAAAATCAAAAGTAAAAATAATCATAGACCATTCAATAAAATAGGGTATATTATATCATAAAATATTAATCCAAATTAAAAAAAGTACAAATAATATTGTTGAACTATATGAAATTACTCTTATAAAATTATCATGTAAATCCTCCAAAAATACTCATTTACATTGAAATGAATAGTTATTTTGGAAAAATATTTGTTTATAAACAAAAGTAAAACTAAATAGTATTTTCACATAAAAATTAATTATTTTTGTGATTTTTTTTCTCATAAATGATTATAGATTGTACTTTAAAACTGGTGAGAATTTGGGATATTCCCTTGAATCGATATTTTTTATCATGAAGGATTTAAAAAAAACATTTTAAACCATGTAACTACCCAAAAAATAAATGAAGGATTATGATTGGTACATATATATAGAAAATTAACTCATAATATAAGATGTTTAAATAATAATAAATAATAATTTCATTGCGGTAAGTAGAGAATAATAGTAACCCAAAAAAAATGGAGGTTCAGTTAGTAAACCATTACCTTATGTAAGAACGTGTTCTACACTTGATCTTAACTTCCTGGATAGTCAAATTAAATCCATTAATTAATTAATTAAAAATATTCTCTATATGTATTTGAATCATTATTGTTTTATTAATTTCATTTATGGCTTTATTTATAATTTATATGATTGAATTCTATCTCTATAGAGTGTTAGTTTCCTTGATATCATGATCAGTTTTCATGATAATTTGTAATGGAGTTCATTTAAATTGATATAATTCTAAATAATTTGAATTAAATTTTTATAATGATAAAACCAATGTGAAAATGGTTATATATATCAATATTTTTAGAAATTATGAGGGTAAACCATACATTATGTGATAATCATTTATATTGTTATGACTGTTATTGATCATAACAAACTCATTTTGTTTTGTCATTTAGTTTTATTTATATATGTTATTTCTAGAACATAAAAATGGTTATATTGTAAATTTTTAAATCGGTATGAATTGTTGTTATGGTTTTATGAACAACCATGAAGAATAATTTTAATAATGAAACTTCATCATATACAATGGTTGTAATTTGGCACATCCTGGACGGTTATTACATTTATAAAATAAAAGTGGGAGAGTATAGAGATTAATAATGGTCATTACATTGACATGATATAGTTACAGTATATATATGATTCTATAGTTATCATGATCAATTATTTTAAGAAGGTTATAAGGCAATAAGAAATTAATATAAATTGAAATGAAATTAAATGAAAAAGTAAGAGGATTTACCTCTTGAAATGAAATCCTTGAGAAGCTTTTTATGGGAAATGATTTATGTCATTTGGAATGAACAAGCGTTATTGGTTGTGGGATGGATATAAAGAAGATTATTTTGTTAGATCATTGAGAAGTTTCAAGGCATAGATCGGTGAATAGAAGAGGGGTGAGGGGTTATTTTTTTAGTGGAGGAGAGGAAGGGTTTTCGATAATTTTAATCATTATTTTATGATTTTGGATCAATACTATGAACTTTCATGATTATTGTGACTAAAAACAGTATCAAATCCATGAGAGTTTTAACAAATGGAAATTTACATCAGCCACGACTCATGCATAATGAAAATTCATTTATTTAGTGTATTTCTTAAATTATTAAATTGCACTATTCACCAATAATTCAATTATTTCAGAAAAAATAACCATTACAATTTTACTCTGTGTACAATTCCAAAATAAACTCGATTTTATGAAAATATTTTTGTAAATAATATAAATTTAATTTTAAAAAATATATTATTTACTTGAAAAATACTGATTTTAATTTTAAAACATATTTTATAATACATTTAAAAATTAACTGAGGTCACATAAAATTATCCTAAAATAATAGAATAAATGAATATTTATTGAAGAATAAATTTAATGAAAATTAATTTTCATAATTTAGTAATTTAATATTTTAATTAAATTTATATTAATCAATAAAATAATGTCACTTAATTATTATATTTTAAAATATTCACTCTCATTTATATGTTTTCTAAATCTTATTTATTGTTACGTGGGTGAGGTTACTATTTATAAGGGTATATTACTATTCAAAAGTATAATTTACTACTCATAAAGGTATGTAACTAATAACCAAAAATGAATATTGATCATATTAAACTCTAAATATCTTAATGATCACAACCATTTATGTTAGTTTTTCAAAATTTAAATCACAGAAGTTGAAAAATTATATTCAATGGCAAGGTTATAAAAAATTGTTGTTTCATAGAGAATCAATGTTTCATGAATTATATATTATTTTTCATTATATATTCTTGGGGTTCTACACAACGGTTACCTACAGGTCAGTCTAAAAGACTTCTCCTACAATAATCAATCAAGTAAACAATATGGTGTCTAGAACATAAGCGAATTAAGAAGAGGAATAACTCATTAGTAACAACCCAACAAGGTAAATATCAGTCCCCTAGAACTACATGACCTTGAAATAGAGGAATCACCCATGATAATGCATCGTAACAATAAAAACAAAATGGAAAATTTCCTCATGCTAAACCATCCACCTTATTACAAAAGGAAACCCATGTAATCATTTTCACAATTCATTATAATGATTTTAAAAATATTTGAAAACCATTTCCAAAATTTATTTCATTGCTTTGAAAATACCCATTTCCTTCCATTTATCAACAAAGAGTGATAATAATTTTTTTTTAAAAACACTTTAAAAAAAATCCATCATGAAAATTCCATGTAAAAATAAATTTGTAAATAAATGAAAATAAATTTCATCAAAATTTGGTATATACAGAACCACCGACCTCAAAAATCAGGTCACACACACCCGCAATGGGATCCACTAATAATGAAAACTCATTGACAACAAAAAAGGACCTATAATACAATCCACATCATATATATTATTAAATTTAGAAAAATATGGGACATATGAAAGGAGGAAACCCACATACATCATGAAAGAACACCCCCACACCACTACCAACAAAAAATGGCTTCCAGAATGAGGTTAAAATGGATCTTGAAGAATACATGAAAAAAACATACGCCAAAAAATATGATAATGATTCCCATGAGTTATACCTTGTTAAAAGGATATAAATAAGTTGAATGGTCTATTACTAGGAAAGATTCAAAAAAATGGGAACGATGATCAAATGTCGAATAGATCGATCTAGAACAAGAATAGTCTCCCAAAATCACCCAGGAATTTCCATGGGTCGAGGGAAATAGATTATAGAGGAATAACCAAAAACAAAATCAGCAGCATGCAAGTTTTAAGAACTGTATGTGGACTGTGACATGACATTTAATGTTGTTACAGAATGTGTGACAACCAAAGTCCCACATACAGTGATAAACACGTTTCCTTAGATTAAAAACATGACCATTTTTTAACTCACGAATGTTAATGTCTCTTTATATCCTATAACCTTTCACGCCATGAATTATTTAATGAATTTAATCTATAAACTCTTACACATTATGTATCCTAGTTATATGGAATGAAATCCTCCTATAGCATACAGAAAATCCAGTTAAAGATAAGAGTCCAAAAAATATTCAACTTCACTATTATTGGTATCCATCCTATTTCATCTTTTTCTTATACCAAAAACAAAAAAGGGAAGGTCGTGATGAAGTTAATGACATACCTTAACATATCAGTAATGGAATGTTACATGGAGTATTAATATTTCATATTTTACCCTCCAATAACACTAAATCTTCCCATATATCCATGACATTCCTGACCCCCCAAGACTTACATTAATAATTTTTTCATTCATTTAAAATTAATAACATTTCAATTACATTTTAACATACATATTTTGAGAACACTGATATATTTGGAGCATCTAACATATAAATTTTTTTAGATTGGTAATTTGAAAAACTGATCTCTTTTTACAATCAATTAAGAGAATAATTTTTGAATAAGATATTTAAAAAGCTATGGGAATAACCATCTCATTATCATAAAATGGATCACATATTTATGATGAGGGTTTTATACCTTATTTTAAATTTCTATAAAATGATTTTTTCTAAAATCATAATTTATATCATTATGATAGAAACATATGATGTCTTAGAAACACAAATGTCGAGGAATGATTCAACCTATTTGAGTGTTCTCATTGTTAAAAAATAAGACACCCTTTAGATCTTTTAAAGCTACATCTAAAAGAATATCCATAAGTAGGAAACTAAAAAATCATCTCACACTACATGATTCTAAGCATGAAATATTCATTTATGTATGCATGGTACAATATAACAATAGAATCATACATTAATTTACAATAATTAACCAATTAATCTAAATGAAAATCATTATAATTAACCTATTTTTATCTTGATATAATTATATGAAATATAATAAATTTATTATTTAGGTATTAGAATAGTGGAATTTTATAATTTACCTACATAAAAGTCCATGTTACAGGAGTGATACTTCATAAACAGAAAGGATTAACTCCATTTAATGATACAATATTATGATGATTTCTTCTCTCAATTTAAAATCCAGGATACTCATGATCAATATTCATCTATTGAGGTTGGTCTTTTAGGTGAAAAATATTTTCAACATTATTTATTTTACCAATGTGACGTATTAATTTCCTTGTTGTCTCCTAACTTTTAAATTGGTACCGAAATAATTGAATGATTGGAAAGTACAATTAATATTTTTAATGGATTAATTCAACATAATTATATTTAGACACACCGAAAATTGGGTAATTTTTACGTGATTCATGGTCTTATTGAAATTATATATAGTCATTTGGACTGGCATGTATTATTTCAGAGATCTTACTCATTGAAAATAAAAAAAATTAGCGTTATTTTTTACAAAATGATGATCATTAACTTATATTAGAATTTTATTCAAGGGATAATTTAGTTATGTAAATCTTTTATATCTCCATCCATTGATTCTATTTATATAATGTGGCTTTATTCTGGATGAAAATATTACAAACTTAGTACAACCATCTTACTATGACATCTTTTCAAATCTCTATACAATCTAAAATGAATATTGAAAACCAAAAAGATCATATTAAACATTCATTATAATTTCAACATTATGATACCCATCAACACTTAAACTTTTAAACATATATATCTGATATGATATACATTATAATTCACACATTAAATCTTATTACGTGATATATGAAAAACTATTTTGTCATTGTTATCAACCATATACAGTTATTAATCTTGTGTAGTCCAATATTTATAAATTCAATATATTACCTAAAAGATCCAGTGTGCTTCCAACTATGATTGTCTAATTAGTCTTGAATAAGTGAAACTGCAGTAGATAAAAAGGGAATATACAATCAAGGAAAATCATGGAAAAAACATGAAATGAAGTTAAAAAATCCTTTAAAGAAGTTTATAATTTCATACATATATTATGACGTTAGATTCATCCTAGAAAATTGATTTCATCAGCAACATTGCATTACTTCTGCAAAATCTTGAATATGGTGTAAGGAAGATGTTATACCATGGGGATCATTTTTAAAATGAAAAAATGGATTGATCAGTGTATTCTAAAAAGTACTGATAAAATCCAACTAAATAATTGAAAATAGTATAACAACATAGAAATACTATTTTTCACAGTGCATCCTTAGGGAACAGAAATAATTACATTTTTGAACTAAAAAGCGGTAAAAAAGAGGTATTTCTTAGTGCTTGTGATTTAGGGATGATATAATATTTTTTAAAAACACATTACCTATCATATAAAAAATTTAAAAAATTTAAAAAATGATTTATAGTAATTATATAAATAATAAATGTATTACAGATATGATATACTAAAAAATCAAAATTACAAAAAATTTCAAAATAATTTATTAGAATAAATTATTTATAATTATTACAAACAAATAAAAACTGTTAAAACAAAAACTATATAAAATGATAAATTATTTAAAATAAATATATAAAATGGAATAAAATACAGAAATGTTTTAAAAAATTTATTTCATTACATTAATAATATGAATTGTTAACACCAAAAAAATGCAAAATGTAAATAATAATATTATTGATATTTAGCGATGAATTTATTGTATTGATTTTATAAAAAACATAAAATTCATTATTTTTCATTTTAATTATTATTAATTTTTTAATATGTTATTATTTAATTTAATGTCTAAATATTTATTATTGAATTAGTAAATATAAAATTGAATATTTTACAAAATTAAAAAATAAATAAATAATAAATAATAATAACAAATAATAAATACTAAATTATACAAATTACTAAAAATGAATAGATTATATTAATTGAAACAACAAATATAAACATCACATACATACACATAAACATATCCATATGCCTATAGATGCATGAACACCTACACACACCTAAACATACATGTATATATGTACACATACACATACTTGTTCACATACACATACTTGTTCACACACACAAACACAAACACAAACACATACACATACACATACACATACACATACAAATACACTTACAGATACACATACACATACACATACACATACACATACACATACTAATACTCATACACTTACACTTACACTTACACATACACATACACATACACATACACATAAAATACACATGCATATAAACATACACATACACATACACATACACATGCACATACACATACACATACACATACACATCCACATACACATCCACATACACATACACATACACATTCACATACACAGACATAGACAAATACACATAGACATACACAGACACATACACATACACATACACAGACACATACACATACACATACACATACACATAAGCATACACATACACACACACATACACAAACACAAACACAAACACAAACACATACACATACACATTCACATTCACATTCACATACACATACACATACACATACACATAAACAAGAACATTAACATACACATACACATACACATACATATACACATACACATGCCTATACACAGACACATAGACATACACGTCCACATTCACATGTAGATGCACATACACATAAAAAAACATACACATACACATACAAATACACATACAACTATATATGCATAAATTCATATACATATACACAGATGTACCAATATATATATAAATATATATAATTACATACAAGTGCAAAAATATACATACACATACATATGATTTTATTTACATTCTATAAAAAAAATACACACTCATACACTTACACACACAAACACATGAACATACATGTACAAACTAAGAAACATACCCGTACACAAATCAACATTCACATAAAAACACAAATACATATACTTACAAAAACATTTTCATACATAAACATAAAACATAAAAATACCTATGTAGTGACCACAACCCCTGTAACCTAGAGTTAATTTCTACTTTATTAAATTGGCATAATATACAAGGAATCAAATCTCGAATGACCAAATAGTTTAGTTGTCTTTGTAAACATGGTTTTTAAAATAATTTCACATTATATTTTAAACATAAATACAAATAACGTTTTCATTAAGAACAACATTATTCTTCGTAGAATACCCCAATAAAAAAATCAGAAATCACTCATTTACATCTTGGTAAAAATAATACATAATAAATGGGTGAGCTCATATGCTTAAAAAAGGTAATTATAAAATAGAAGATATGCATAAATAATTCATAATGAACATGGATAAGAAAATAACTAAAATACATTCCATTTAAACCATAACTTGAGCATAATATAGAAGGAACAAATGATAATAAAATTATTAAATAAAACTAAAACATTAGATTGAAAACATAATCTTGGATATTATATCTAATTGAATAATCACATTGAATATCAACAACTAAATTCATAACGATGGAATGAATAATGTTGGAGATCTAAATCATACCATTAAGACCTAGTTCCTAGACATTTAAATAAATGGGTTAGGATTTAGCCTAAACCAATTATCGTTTGTCTTATGAGGCCGACCGATGCATCAATGGGATATAGTGAGCCCCACACATCACTTACTAAGCCCGATTTTTTCTTTATATAATTGTGGTGAAGTAGAATTATATGGAACTGACCATAACCATAACATATTTTGTGAAAATTAGACAAGAACAATATTTCATCCAATCCTGAGGACCTTTTCGATTTACAGTGCCAGAGAATCGGGAAAAACTATTTCATGGTAAACTCAAACATTACATGTGCACATTTATTCCTTGTATCATTTTTTATCACTAAAAAATGTACTAAAAACACCTTGTATTTTTCATTGTAAATATCACATTATATTCTTGGCCTCATCCATGTCCCTAATCATTATCAAAACCTATGAAAACATTTAAAAATGTAGGATGAGAACAAATAAATTATCAAAGGAAATAAAAGGATGAAAACCATTTGACTAGTGAATCCTGTGAAAAAATATTATCATAAAAACATTATTTTTTATCCTAAAAATAAATAATAACTTTTTTTAAAAAATTAAATTTATATTTCCTTTTCAAATCAATTATTTCTTTGAAAACTCATAAGTAAGAATAGAAACGTACTATAGTTTCATTGGGGCATCTTTTCTATATAACTCTTATATATGGAATAACCATACTACCGACTTCCACTTATGGGGTACATAACCTATTGGAGGGAAATAATTAGGCTTAATCATCCAATTTTGAACTACAATGGGGATAATACCTTCAAACCATGAGCTATGATGGGGCTCAACCACTCATATATTGAACAATAATGGGATCTTCCCATCATAAAAACACTGCAATTACATTATCATCAATAAAACATTTTAAAGCTTTATTAAATGCTTATAAAAAAACTTTTTGATATCAAAAAACCATTTTCTTGTAAAAATTTGTTTAAACAAATAACAATAATTTAATTATGAATCAACAGTCATTTAAAAGAACAATAAAAAATTATAATGGATATTCCAAATAATTAAAGCATCATGATGTTAGGAATATACCCTTATTCTATATAAGGTAAGAAACATTACATTTGACATTTTAAAATAATTAAATTTGAACTTTAAAATTGGAATTTAAATATAAATTTCCATACCATAAGCCTATGTCATCATTTACCTTCTTCATATTCCTAGATAATAATATTAGGATAATTATTTACATGATGAATGGCCTTTTTCACGTTTATTATTCATTTCATATCACTCATTATCTTGTAAATAACTTAATAAATTAACTTAACATCGGGTGTTTTGACGATATTGGGCACTTAAGTCTAAAATGCCTTTTTTCGATTAAATATGGCCAAGGAGGTCATCAATCTATCTTTTCCAAGATAGTATTCATGACATAATTATCACATCAAGACATTAATTCCACATTTAAATTAAACAATTACATAATTGTATTGGAAATAAACTATTTTACAATCACGGATTTGGAATTTTGTACGTAATAATATGTAATGGTTGGAGATGTCATAATGGATCAGGAAGAAGAAAAATTCCTAAAAGATGATAATAAAAAAATACATATTATTTGCAAAACCTTATTTTCTTAAAAAAATACGACCACTAAGGAGGGTTTTATTCCTAATGAATGGTCTCTAGAAATACAATATAGATTATATTAAGTTATTGGTGCATGTATTGACTGAACCAAATGAGTTTTTAATTGTGAAAAAAATGAGATGAAGATTTTCCCTTTTATAAAATATGGGAGGGGACCTCTTGGTATTTCTCAAAATAATAAATTAATATAATTTAATTTCCAATTATAAAGGGTTACAAAGTTATTGATTTAGAATGTAAATTATTATGGGAAAAAATTACCTCATCTAATAAAAATTAGATATGTTTTGAAGATATTTATAAATTTATATTTTGGTTTTAACAATTCTTTATCCCCTATAACTCATCCAATGGCCACACGGATATTCACACGTTGAAGGTTAATGTAGTTAATATAAAATATCAAAATACCAATAAATAGTCCATTGTTGATATTTTCAACATTATCATAAGAAATTTGACGATGTTATATTTTTAGGAACTTTATATTATTTATTAAAAAAAATTATTATAAAATATCAATAATGTCAATTTTTTAACAGGTAATTACATTGACATAAATAATTTTAATATAACACTTATAATTTTAAACATGTATTTTATTATATCAATAACATATAAAGGTAATTTAATATAAAAATATAACACTAGTTATCTAAAATTATATATATTTTAATATTTTCAATATCATTTATTCAATTTTTCTATTATTTATTAATTATTGCATAAATATTGTGAATGCATTTAAAATAATTTTTTAATCACAAAAAAAAATTAAATTTACATGATTATTATAAAATCATTAAATATAAAAAATATATTTTTAGTAAAATATGTATTATAAGTAATCCTAAATGAAAAAAATTATAATTATTAAAAAGACGAGTGTGACCTGTTTTTCTTTTTTAATTAAAATAATATAATGTTTATAATCTCATCAACATGACCATAAGTGTTTATACAGTCTACCATTGGATTATTAATGTATATATATACTCATACAATATGTTTTATGTATGTTTTTGGGTCATTTAATAGATCTTATCAATTTATTTTTGTCTTAAATTACATGATTTTAACTTTAATGTTGTCATGAAAATTACACAATGTACTATTCATATATTCGAAAAATAAAAAGGACTTATTTAGTAAATATGAATCTCTCAATTAAGGATATTCAATCCATTTTTCATAATTATAGACTCAAAATTTTCAAAATTTAATTTGATATTACATATAGAAAACACAATTAAAACAACCTTTCTAAAAATTCCAAATTAATATATAATTTATTTTTATACTAATTTCTTATATAAAATAAATATAAAAAACCTAATTTAATTTTTTAAAATAATAATTAAAAAATATATTTTTTATAAAAATTACAAAAATTTACATTGAAAATACTTTAAAATAAAATACGGTTTTGATGAAAAATAAGTACTTCCCAATATTCATTGAGAAATAAATATTTGCAGTAAATTATAAAACAATTTAATTGTAAATAACTTTAACATGATTAATAAATAATTGAATTTAATTTTACCAAATTAATTTTGAATAAATTTTAAAAAAAAATTATATTCACTAATAAAATAGTAGTAGAAACACATTTATGAAAATCATATTTTTTGAAAAATAAAAAGACTTTTCAAAAAAATTGGATTGTTATTTTCAAATTAATTAATAATAAATTAATAATTACTTAGAGTATTATATCTATTACATAAATCATTTTATCATATTCACACCTTCCAATTTAATTACAAGGATATATCCATCAATTATAAATAATAATTGTTGTTTCTGATTAATGTGGTATATCATCTGCACTATCGAACATTCTATTTGCATTTAAAATATTGGGTTGTTATATTCACCCCAATTTTGGTAAATTGTTTCCTTAAAATTTTGAGCATAGGGTCTTTATTCTTGTTTTCACTTTTCAAAATACATTTTTTGAAATCCAACATTATAAAGAGAATTAATAAAACTACCACTCGATATAATTCAAATGGAAGTAAGAAGGTCATCTAGAATAACATAGTCTAGGATTATGAATATGACAAAATAATGGGAATGTGGAACCATGTAAATGCAAGATAAAACAATCTTCTATGTAAATATATAGATTGATAGATTAATTGGTCCTCATAAATTTAGCAATTGCAAAACTATAATTATGTGATGGTTTATAATTCCATTAATTTATCAATAATAAAAGTAAATGGATAACATTTTTATTTAAAGATCTTATTCATGTAGTTGAGGAATTATTTTAATACTTTAATTATGAACATAAAAAAATATTGTTAATTAACAATAATAATTTAATCATTTTATCTATTTCCTCATATTTGTCTCCAAACAATGAGTATTGCGGATTACGTTTGACTTCCTTAAGACATAGAATAAACTTATATGTATCATAAAATAAAAAAATAAAATAAAATATATTCCTCCCATATTTTATAATCAACCAAAATAAAAATGTATTGGATAATATATTGTTATTATACAAAATGAGTAAAACTTCATACTAATAAAAACTATATTAATCTCAAAATTTCAACATTAATTCCCAATGTTCCTCGGTGATTATTCAACAAATGACTATAAATAAAATTCCTCAAATGTCTTGTAGAATATGATTTATACCCATAAAATTCAAAATGATTTGATTATATAGTCTTGGAATAATTTTTTTAACATTTACCAATTAATAAAATCGATCAATCTTAAAGAATCTAACCAAAAATGAAATTTTGCAAATGGAATAATCACTAATATATTATAACCATTTCAATAATTGTTCTGAATCACCATAAATAAGCAATAAAAAATAGTATTCCAAAATCATAATTCAATATATATTGATTAAATAAAATACGATAGTATTATATTTACTTTAATCATAAAGGGATCCCAAAATAGTGAAAATCTTGGGATATATCATTAATCACCTAAAAAATCATTTTCCAATCTCATGGTAATTTATTTGATAATATAATTGTTCAAAAAATTATTCTTAAAACATAAAATTGATTAACTAAAAATAACATATCATTCTTATCAGTAAATCACATAGAAAATTTTTAGATGATGAACTCTTATTGCCTCGGGGTTCTTGGATTTATCCTTGTGGCATTTCTGAATATGAAGGGTTTTCACCCTTTCTATGGGATGCACGTTTTATAAAAATATATGAATGAAAATATTCATAAAAATAAAAAGTATAAGAAAATTGTATAAAAGTAATATTTCTATATTATTATTTTAAGGAAATGTTTCAACCTTAATTTTTTATCTCAAACCGTTAATTTTTCTTCCCAAAAGGTAATAACCAACAAATTACCTCAAAAATAAATGTCTTAAAAATACCAATAGTCACACTGATACTTCATTACTCAAATAATTAAATGGGGATTATATGAAATTGAATATAAGGCCATCAATAAAATTATAAAACTACAACGTTATCTATAACTCTTAAGATTACATTTCCTGAAAGGATCATAATCTTTGATGTTATTTAAAAATCTTATGATACTAATTACAAGGACTTGTCCTTAATAAGTTCATATTCAAGTTAATTTATTCAATAATTATTTTTTATAAAATAATGAGGGTATATTATTATTTTTTATTGACTGAATTAGTAAAAAAACGTACATAGACAACTCATGCATTAGAGGTGGAAACTAATACTCATTATTTAATTTTCAGACCAAACAAAAACCTTTAGAAAACTTATTTCCTTTTTATGGTAAATGTCACAAATTATTCATGGCCTCATCCTTGTACATAATCATATTTAAACCCAGTGAAAAACATTTTTAAACATAGGATAAGAAATAAAATCTTAGTAAGGGACATAAAAATAATAAAATAGTATGTCTGGTGAAACCCAGGACAAACCATTTTCTTAAAAAACATTTTATCCTATGATGGATTAATAATTATTTCAAATCAATTGATATTTTCCTTTCCTTTTGAAATAAATTATTTCCCTAAGAAATCATTAGATAGTATAGAAATTTATATTAGTTTCCTTGGGACATAATTTCTATATAACTCATACAGTAACCCTTAGAAATTGAATAACCATACGTTAAATATCCATATATAGAGTAAAAATGTATTAGGTATATAATGGGAATCAACCATCATATATTGAGATCCAATGGGGCACGAAACATAATATCTTGATATATAATGATATCAACCCACAATTAAAAATTATATAGAACTATAACATCCATAAAACCCTTTAAAACAATTTTATACTCATTTGAAGAACATATCCAGATATAAAAATACCATTTTTCTTTAAATTAACTCATAAAATATAAAACCACACACATAATTTGTGAAATAGTTATCATTGAAAATAAATGTATAAAATTATAAATGATAAAATAAATCATTAAGGTGTGATGCGGGAGGGAAAATACACTCATGACTTTTAAGTTAAAAAACATTCCTTTAATCATTTATAAAAAATGAATATGGTACATTATAATATGAATTATAAAACTAAATCATTTGACATAAGTCCAACTCATCGCATAAATTAATTATTTTCATGAATAATAAACATAAGTTAATTTAATATCGTATTAATATCATTATTAATTTTTATAATTCCTTTTATATCACTTATTACAATGTCAATTACATAATCAATTAAATTATCATTGGGGATTTTTTTCAATTACACAATCAATTAAATCATAATATCATATATATATATATATATCATTACTTATTTAAATTTGCTTATATATGTAATCCATGTAGTGTGTTAACGAAAAACGAATCAGATCGCTTCGTGGAGGTTGTTGTCCATACGTACGCATGAACAAAATTATCAATTCTATGGGAATGGAAAAGTAAGAAAATTATTTATATGTAATATTTTAATAATTATTATCATTTTATGAATAATATATATAATGATTAATTATATCATGATAAAATTCTTGAGAGACAATGATAGAAAATAAATTACATTAGTTCGTGTGGTGGTTGTTCTCCCTACACATGATCGAAGTAATTTGTTCCCAATTGATGAACACTGAGATGGATATAGATAATTAAATTTACATAATTACATCTATGTATATGTAGTATACATTATATATTGGTTTATCATGTTTGAAGATGTTTTTAGGGAATGAGGAAGAATAAAAATACTAAAACATGCAGATAAAAACTATACCTCCTCTTTGAAAAAGCTCTTTTATTTAAAAGAGTTATAAAATTTAAGATGGTGTTATGGATAAAACAAGGAAACTATAATTAGATTTGGAACTCTGTTGATGAATTTTTGTATATATTTGAAGAAACAAATGTGATTTTCAGTTTGAAAAAAATGATAATAAGATGATCTGATTTATATGAGTGAGGAGGAGAAATCTTGGCATTTGTAAAAATATTAAATTAATATATATTAATTTTAAATTAAAAGTTTCTTCGATGTGAGTTATTAAGAAAATTATATTATAATGTTTTCCTACCCCTTTTACAATAATAGTAAGATAATAGTTGACTGTATTTCGACCCTTGTCATTTGGTTTTAATGCTTATTTAACACCATTATCTCTTACCATGATAGCATGTAGTTTTACTATTTTAGGGTTATTATAGTTATTGTAAATTTAAATTTCTAATAAATAGACGATTTTTTTATATTTTAAAACATATATTAATCACTTAACAGAATTTAAGGTTCTCAAGATGTTTATATCAATTAATAAAATATTATTTTTGACAAAATATGCATAATAATTTTTCTTAGAATTACACCTTTTATATAATATAAAAATGTTCAGACAAATATTATAATAAGAAATGAATATTTTATTATATCCATAATATTACAGTGTAATTTATAAAATTATTTTATAACTTCAAGAGTCTCATATTATATTTATATTAATGGTTTTAATATCATAAGTTTCAGATTTATAGTAACTATATAAATAATGCATCAGTATTGTTCAATCCATTAATGTAATTATTTAATCAACAAAAATTAATATTTTTTAAACATGATGAATTAAAATATATTTTATTTCAATATATTATTTATAGTCATCTATTTCCTCTCGATAACCTAATATTAAAAATATTTCACTTTTTAAAAACATGATAATGACTTGTATGATTTTTGTTAAATATAATACTACAATGATCATATTCAATTCCATGTAGCCCTGAAGTTTCAATATACAACCCTTGGATGATCATGGTTTAAAAATAATCATATAAAATGTTTTTGGTAGGTCATTGGATCATTTTATTGTTTTCTTCATTTAATTTTAAACCTGAATTAGGTGATTTACCCATTACCATTGTAATAAAAATTACTATGGTTACAACTTATATTATCCTTAAATAATGAATCTTTTTACTAATTTTGATCCTCCTACTTAAAAATATGGAATCCACATTCCAAAATTAAAAAATAAATAGTTTTCATAATTTATTTTTACATTAAACTAGTAGGACAAAATAATAAACAGTTTTCTAAAAAAACCCTTTTTAAATATTAATTTTCTACTAAAATATACAATATAATAAATTTGAAAAACAATAATTTGATTATTATAAATCAAAATCAACAGAAATAATATTAAAACTAATCAAAAACATATTTTTTTATTTAAATAAATTAAAATAATATTCATTTTTCTGTAGAAATTTGTCTTATTCACTACTCCTTGAAAAATAATAATTTTTTTAAAAAAAATACAATTTTATATGATTATTTCTAATTTAAAATAAAAATTCTCAGATAAAGAATCTATAAATTTTGAAAATTATAAAATTCACTAAAAAACAAGAAATCCTATTTTTGAAGAAAATGTAATTTTTGGTGAATAAAATGAATTTTCTAAAAATTATACCATTATTTCATAAGAACCAACGATTGTATACATATTTATATGGAACATTATATATTGTTCTAAAATATTTTATTCCTATTTATACCCACTAACATAATAACTAGTCTATAATGATAATATTTAAATAATAATATTTAGTTGTCTGTTTAAGCATGATGTGGTGTTTTTTGTTCACTATTGAACATAGTGTATCCTTTTAAATTATCATGATGTAATAAAAATACTCAAATAAATATTATTTAAAAAAACATAGTAAATGTTAATATATACACCAATCGATAAACATAAGCGTAAACCAACTAGAGTACAATTCTGAATGATAATAAAGTTTTCCATCCCCATTCAAACTATTAATAGACCATATGGATAAATAATAAAGATGATATCAATAAAAAATATCCCTCGATGATGATATTTAAAATATTGATTTAATTCCATTGGTGAATATAAATACACTGAAAACATCCTTAAAACATTTTTGGGAAAAATAACCATCCCATTGTGAAAACACCTTTTCAAGAATAATTTCACAATTATTATTGTATGTAATTTTCATTGAAAATAATATTTTATGAAATTTAAAATATTCCTTAACACATTTAATGGTCATGGATATGGATAATTTCATTCTTTTCATACACAATAAACCAAATATTCATATCACGTTATTAATAAAATCTGAACATGAATTGTTCTAAAAAGGAAATGAATATTTATTTTTAGAATAAAAACAATATGTTAAATTTGGTAAATATTTCCTTAAGAGATCATTTCAAAAAATATTAAATTAATTTTTATAAAGATTTTTACAAAACATGGGTTCTTATGTAAAATTAATTTAGGCCAAATTCACAAATAAAAACAAATTTTTATAAAAACTCTTTCGTAAAATTTTTAATTAAAAAGGTTGAAAAATGTGTACTATGAAATGAAAAATTTCACAGTAAAAAAGTGCTAATGAAAATAAATTCATTTATAAATATTAGTGTTAAATAATTCCCTTAATGAAGACATAACCATAAGTAGACATGAATAATGATTAGAAAAAGAATTAAATCCTTACAAATTTTTTAACATCTAAATCATAACCTCGAGAAAATAAATGACTTAAAATAAAAAATTAATTGAAGTTAAGTTCAACATATTCATGATATAACATATCAAATGGAACTTATATACCCCATAGAAATAGAAACATGTTATGAATATAGAATATGTATCTCGGATGTAAATGTTTGATGAGAAACTCCTACCTACTTTTCAAATTTCATTGTATATTTATGAACCACCTGTAGAATAAAAATAAGTTGATTAAAAACCCACTACAAAAACATAATATTATATCTCAAACAATATAAAATTATTTTTTAGTATTTTATTATCCATTTATTAACAATTCATTCTTAAAATCACTATTTTAGAAGATAGTTTCATTATATTCCAGTAATGATTTGGTTACGTAATTTAGTTCCATTTAATTTGGCCATTGATATGTCTTATCCAGATGAATAACCAATATATTAATTTCATATATATTAATAATATATTTATTTAGTGTAATCAATAAAATATTGAGATAGAAAATTGAATACACCAATCATAGAGACAATATGTTGTATATATGAATGAACAATGCATCCATATTTTGAAATATGTAATGAGAGGAAATTAAATATTAATTATCATATAAAAATATATATATATATATATATATATATCATATATTTATAAAATACAATCTTATTTCCATCAATGTAAAAATAAAATGGAAAAACATTCACTTTGATATATAGAGACAGTAGTCCACAATTATAAAGAAGTGTCATTTTTGTTTACTAGTGGATTAGAAGATAAGATGTTACATGTGATATTAAATTTACAAAAGTATTTTTAGATCATAAATATCACATATATTCATTACATTTTGAACTTACTACCCTCCATTGAAAGAATAAGATAAAAATGAATCACATCACATCACGAGGCCATTTTATCCCGTTCACATGATTTACATTTTTGTATCCTTATTTTTGATGCTCCAACCCTAAACCTGAAGTAGTTTGACAAGGTGTGCATGTGCATTCATATAGACATCTCAAATCCACTCTCAAAAAGAATTCTTCTATTAGATAGTGACAAGGAAGGCTAATGGAAGATCATTCAGTATGAGAGGATGTTTGGATAATTCCTTTCATTCCAATGACAAGGACACTAGGATCATAATTTTAGTTATCACCTTCATCAGGTTTTGTTAGTTCCTAGAAAGGAGTATGGCTCGTGATACTCCCAGATCTTTGGCTTCTTCCCCATAGGTCCTAGCCATGGGAGGCTAGGTTCTTGTTGATGTAGAGATCAAATAGGTTTTGAATCCCTCTTCCAAATATTATCTAGGATTTGGGGTACCTCTAGTTGGAGTGGTGGTTGATAATTAATCTTCATCAATTTCATCGTTCGTAGTTTCTTTTACTCATGATTATGGATGGTTGTTTGTAATTGTCAACAGGGGTTGTATTTCTTCTCCTCATCCTCATTCAACTTCATTGGAGGTAAAATGTATTTCTGTATAGAACAATAAAGGAAAAAATCACATTGGTAATAGGGAAGTCTCAACTCTCAATAAAGTGGTAAATTAAAACTCTCATCATGTCAATTGGGATCCCCTTTATGGGATATCCACATCTCGAGAAGTTTCTCTTCACAGAACTACTTTATCTTAGTTGTTATGTATCGAAATAATAGAAAAATCATGTTAGGTTGTGGGATATTATAACAAAAAATTCATAATCTCATGGGAATATAAGGAGGACAAACAAATTATACATGTATTTCATTAGTGGATGTTATGAACCTATCTTGTATAGTGGTAGTTAAAGTAGTCACTGTGATCATTGGGCATAAGGAATAGAAAGAGATAACTCAATCTAAGGGAATTAAGGTGATACAACATCAGCTTTTTTGAATTTGTATTTTTGAACCTTTTTACTTGATTTTAAATCATTTATTACAAGATCTATGTAACTCTAATAATTTTTTGGTTTTTATTCATGGAATTTGGGAATTTTGGGATGGTTGGTTGTGTGGGTTCATCCTAAAAATGAAAACGTGTTATCATAAACATTCCAAAAAATGGACTCATGTATCCTTAGAATATTGAAATATAAAAATGTATATGGGATATGATAATTATAGAAGATATAAAAATATCATAAACTTCATATAATAATGATAAATCTATTATTTCATCTATCTTTCAAAGGTGGCAATGGAAAACAAACAACATCGGTATGTGAGGTGGTAGTCCTCCATACACATGAGTGTTGATTTTGGATCCCATTTGATGGAATATGATATAGATATTTTCTTATGTAGAACATAAAAATAACTTATGTATATGTAAGAAACATATTTATTATATTATAATTTTTTAATCAAAATTGATGAAGGTGAGGGAAGAAATTTATTAAAATGCTTGGTTAGGGACATTATCTCTCCTCTGGAAGTGTATTTATTTCACCAAAAGAATTAATATAATGGATTTATACCAATAATATGGCCTATAGTAGGATAAGAGATAATTGTATAGGTTATTTAGGCAAGGTTCTTATAAACCAATAGGGTTTTTATTATTTAAGAGGTTGGGATATAAGGTTTCCATCTACATGGGTGGTGAGTGGAACCATTTTATTTATTTTTTAAATGTTTAACCACTTATTTAACATTTCAAAAAGATCCAAAATGGATTATTATAAACTGTTGTGGAGTTGAAGTTTCAATATAGCCATATATTTGGTTTTTTAAATGTTCAGGATAAATTTTTACCATTTTTTTAACTGCCTAAATATTCCAATTTTTACCTTAACCAAGATAAATCATTATTAGATGTTTTAAATTTCATTATGATAAAAAATCATGTCAACCTTATTAGATAATCTAAATTATTCTTATTAAAAATATTCAATCAATTTCTCCTTATTTTATTATTAATTTTGGATATTTTTTTAAAAAAATTAATCTTTTTTACAAGATGAGAATGTTAGGTTTCAAAGATAAAATGATAATAAGATAAAAAAGTTTATATATCCAAATTCAAGATGAAATTTATTTAAATTAGCATAATTGGATTAATGGATATGTAATTTAACTAATTTTTATTTTAAAACCATCTTATAATAGAATTTATATTTTCAATGCAATGAATAAAATGGATTATTTTTTATAAAAACCATAATTTTTTAAATTTAAATGAACAATGAAATATTTAGAAAAATAAAAAAAATTCAACACTACATAATAAGAAATGATAATTTTATAAATGTTGTTTTTTTAAGAAAAAAATTTATAATTTTGTTAAAAATTATTTTTAAATCATATAATCAATGTGTGGCCAGACCAACTTTTAGAATAAATACAGGTTTTAGAAAAAAATTACTTTTCATTCAAATTGAAATTATTTTCGATATAACCAATATGTAACCATTTAATTTATTTATTCAATTGAAAACCATATAATTTCCATATTTTTTAGTACTATTCAAACACTCAATCTTAATAGTTAGATATAATGTTTATTTATAAATAATAATATTTTAATAGAGTATCATGTTTCGTTCAAACCTGTTTTTGCATGGAGTACAAGATATCGAATATAATGAAATTATTTACCAAAAAATATATCATAATGTCTTCGTGTGTTATATTCTATTTCCGTATTAAAGTTTCATTTCATATAAAATATAATATATTATGTTCTTATTTAAAAATATTTTGATGTTCTAATTAACCACATTTAAATATATTTTGTCCTCATAATTTAATCTTAGTCACCATAGTAACATATTTTCAATTTTAAAACACCTTTCTTGAAATTACACATTGTGGGAATGCTTAATAAAAAATCCACTATATAATAGATAAAGATAGTTATAAATTTCATATGGGATAACACATTATAATGTTTCTAAGTATGAGAACATTGGTAGAAAGTGAATATTTGGACATTAAATAAAAGAATTCATAATTATAGAGTGTGATATATGTATTTTATCTGTATAAAGTTTATTATAAATGGATTTCTAAGGACTACAGACCATAAATGTGTTATTATTCAAAAAAATAATTTATACATAAATGAATGTAGTATGATAACATTTTAATTCAATTAACTTTTCCTATATTTTAAGAATTAATTTATAATCAAGATAGTTAATTTATAAATATATACTTACATCATTTAATTATATTTCATAGACACAATTTTATCTTTTATTTTTTCTTCAATAAATTCCCAATTAATTTCAAACACCTTGAAATGAATATTCAAAAATATATTTTTATTCTCAATGCCTGTTTAACAAATCCTTAGATGACATGGTATTCCCACTATACATATATACTTCCTAAAACCAAATTTGTTTGAAAATATATCCAATAAACACAAAAGTTAAAAAACAATCAATTATATAAATTGTTTACCTAATGAATCATCCAAAATATTTATAACCAAATTTTCATTGATGTATAGTAAATCTATATTATATCCCAATACAATATAATATCGATTTTAATGTAATACTTGAAATATGTGAATACCTTGATGACAATAAACCCTTAATGAAAAAATAATGAATACAAATATATAATATCAGATTAGAAAATATATTCTGGGAATCAATACAAACTATAAACTCCATAAAAGATGATATAAACCATCAAACCACTTAACAATTTCATGGTTAATAACACTATTACTTAAAAATATTTTTATATTATAGATTTTAGGATAATATTAATTGTTTTCTTCCATAAAACATGTCTATTAAATGAGTTCAATCATGTCACTGAATCAAATTTCATATCCATAACTAAAATTAAACAAATTCTCCCATATCCTGTAAAAAATATTAATGCAGTACAATCTATATTAAAATTTTTAATTATTTTAACTAGAATGTTCATGAAAAATTCTCATGTAATATAATTCATGGATTTAAACACAATAAAATTAATCAATCAATATGATTTTGGTGATAATAAAATATTGGAAATTTCCCTTCAAATTCTATTGATGTATAATCAATTGATGTAAGAGTATTCATTTTTATTGTTTCCCATTTCATTATAGTTAAATAATTGAACATTGTAAATTTCATTATTTCCTTTGAAATTATGATCATAGTGTCATTTCTCTCCACACATTTAGTAAAAACCCACTACCTTTAATAAAGTAACATATTATTCCTTTCCAAAAAATTTATAATTGGGAAAAACCATTATTCCCTTATTCCCCTAAAAATTTTATTTCCCCAGTTGTTGTCTTTTTCAATGGATTCCCATAAAAACCATAATTCATAGAGAAATTTTTATCATTTTTGATTTTACATGATACAATGTCTTCATATAATGGGGTTGTTTGGGAGAATTTTTCTCTTCAAAATATTATCATTATCTCATCATAGAAAAGATCAAACTAACTATTTGCTATATATTTATTCATACAGTTTTCATTCCTACCACTATACTACATTTAAAAATTATGGAATATATAATATTATATTATCACGTTATTAATGATAATTTATAATCCCAAAACTAGTGAAATAATATAAATAAATTGAGAAAATGATGAATAAATAATTGTATACATTGTATACATTGTTTATTTGTGGATATATTAATTCTTAAAACAATTACGATGTTCTATAGAGAAATTGTAAATTTTATATTTATATCCAGTGGGGGTGCCAAACCATGTACATTGTATGGAAAATTTTCATGAAATAGGTGTTTATCAGGTCAAGCCCAGTGTGTGGTTTTTAGTGGTATTAGCCCATGATAAATCTATTGTAGGGAAACATCAACTGGTATAATCTAGATAGAGAAATATTTATAGGGAAACCATATAATAACATTCATAAAAAATTAAGAGGATTCAATCACATAAATATCCTAAAATAATATCATGGATTATTTACCTAATATATATTATACTTAATCTAGTTCCCATGGTTTGTTTGAAATATCATATGACACAAAATATAGCATTACCGACCCAAATAGCCTAAAGTCGGTGACTTCTTTATTAAATTGGTATAGGATACAATGAATCACATCTCCAAGGACCTAATATATTATGTGGGTCGTTAAACTATATTGATATTAATAATTAATATTAAATTTTAAAAATAAAATAAAAATATTTTTCATTCAGATATCTATTATTACTCCTAGAATATAAATGAATATCAATCACAAAGCACTTCTAGGTATCTCGTGTAAAACAAAAAATAAGTATGGGGTTATAAAAAAATTCTAATTAAGGGAATTTTTATAGTAAAATATATGAATAAATATGTAAAAAATTAATATTTAAAGTCAAATTAATGAATCAAATTCCATTTATTCAATAATAGATTCATAATATGGAATAAATAAATAATGATCATATAATGCCATATAATCAACCACGTGACCTTGAAATGAAAACCGTAGATATTATATCTAATTAGATAATCACATGGAATATCAATTAATGAATTAAAAATTATAGAATGAAAATTTTTATACATATAAGACATACCATCGATGAATATTTCCCAGACATCTAAATAAATGTGTAAGGCCTCACCTAAAACAGAATATAGATTGTATCGTGAGATATATTGATGCATCGATGGATTATACGAGTCCCTTCCAATCAATTTATAATATTAATTAATTCTTTATATGAAATGAATAAAACATAATCATTATTAGCATCAATATTGAAATCACTAACAAACAAAATTTTAATACTTAACCCAATCAAATGGACATAATCCTAAACCATCTAGATTATAATGATGAATTCTAATAAAATTGAATATCCTCAGTCGTATTGATTATAAAAAATTTGTAGAAATAATAATAATCGCAACTCTATAACGTATCCTCAATTAATTATAATTAATATAGAGGGTCGAATTTTTTGATGAATTCAAATACCGTGAAATGATCCTAAAAAACTATTCTGAGAAAATAATCATTCTATTTTAAAAATACCCTTTAAAAAAAGTTTTACAGACAATTTTGAAAATAATTTTCATTGAATATATAAATTTTAAATTTTTATAATAATAATAAATAATTTTATATTTCATGATGATGGAAAATTATTTTCATGCTTCACACATTAATACCAATGCTCCTTTCAAATTTTTCATAAATAAAAAAAAATGGTTTTTATTTTGAAAAAAATAATAATTTTTCTTTTTATTTATTTGTAAAAAGAAAAAATAGTAAATATTTATTTAATAATAATATTTAAAGGGTAAAAAAAATTAAACATTTTTAAAAAAACATGGGTTTTTATTAAAAAATACATTAAAATGAAGCGAGAAATAATGTTAAATTATATAAAAAACACATTATCTTTCATTTTAAGTACTGAATGTGGGAAAATAGTACTATTAATTGATAATGACCATGAATGAATATTAATTAATAAAATTGATTAATTTTAAGATATTAGTATAAAATAATTTCATCAAGGGTGTTGTAAACCTAAATAACTCCAAATAACAATGACATTATGAAATAAACTCTTACCATTTTGGTAATTGCTGAATCATAAGACACATATAAAATGAAAGGTTTATTATGATATATATATATATATATTCAATATATAACTCATCAAATTTGTATTCTATACACCATCAAATAGAAATAATTGGTGAATAAAGAAAATCCCTCACCAAAGTAAAAGTTAGATGTGAAATGATTTACTATTGCATGAATTCATTTATAGGCCTATAAAAGTACTATATAATTAATATATGTTGATAATAATTACATTAAAGAACCATAATAATATATAAAAAATAATATTCAATTTAATTATACTCATTGATTACTTTATTATTATGTTATATTTGTATAACTAAATATTACAGTTGATAATTTTGTGGGTTTCATGTATGTTTTCATTTGGTAAATTTGGTCCTTTAAATTTAATCATGGTTAAATAATATATATAATTTTAAATATTAAATAAATATCATATATATAAATATTTATTTATTTATATATATCAATAAAAGTTAGTTATTGAAATTGGATTGCACCATTCATGGAGATGGATGGTTGTATGTATGCGTGAATGATATTTCCATTTTTCTTGAAGGATGTAATAAAAGTAAAATAAATACTAATTAACTATTATAAAACATTTATTAATATATATTTATATTTTATATTAATAAAATCAATTCTTGATATAATCTGTGTAAAAATATAATGAAAAACATTTCACATCACCATATGGAGGCGATAATCCACATGTACACATGAGTCACATTATTAATTCCAAATGGTTTGGATGGTAAGATGAGTTACATGTTATTCTATTTCATATTGTATTTATTTATAATAAATATAATAAATATTCATTAAATGTCCATATAACCTTGCATGTAAAGAATAACTGATAAATGAATCACATCGCTTTACGAGGCGATAATCCTCCACACACAAAATCCACGATATCGTATCCCTCACAGAATATAAATTAAAAATGTATATATGATATTATAATTATATATATATATAATACTATCTAAAATATCCTATAAATATGTTAAATTCAACATTTCATCAAGACATGAATATTTTTGATGGAAAATGAACTATATCGGTCTACAAGCCATTAGTATATCATACAAACTAATGATGATTTCATAACCAATGTGATGGAGGAGGATATAGATGTAGGTCATTACATTGAAAAAATATATATCATTATATTTAATAGGAATATATTTTTATATCATCATAATTTAATAAGAATTGATGAAGGTAGAGGAAGAAATAAAATAAAACACTCGATTAGGGACATTATTACTTCATTAGAGAACCTCTTTTGGTTAGAATGAAAATACACCTTAATATAGATCAATAAAAAAGTATGATTAGATGAGAGGATGAATTTATAGATTTTATTTGGATAGGTATCGGTTGAACCAATGGGTTTCAGATGTGTAATGTGGATATGACATGGTGTGTTGTCTTATAAGTGAGGTGAGAGTCACACCTATAATGTTTTAAAAGAAAATGGTTGATTCAAGTTTTTACCACTCTATAAGGATAAAACATTGATCATTATTTCTATTATAAGAAATACGGTAAAAATATGTTCATTTAATGGGTGTTGGACATGTATTGGTTTATTTTTAACCATTACATTTTTATTTTAACCAAATGGTAAATCCATTTTTTCACTGATCGTCGTAAATATTTTTACTATTTTTACTATTAATTATGGTAAAAATTTATATATAATTATTTTATAATGTAAATTCTGAATATGTAAATTCATTAAACCATATTTCTTAATCCCCTTAAAAGAAGTGTAATATTTTATCAAAAAATTAATCCCGCATATGTGATGTGACATAAGGTTTTCCAATAGAAAAGGTTCATATGATTACCAATTATTTAGATCTAAATTCAATTTTAATTTGATTCCACAGGGAATAAATGGATTAATATATAAATAAATAAACTAATCCATTATTTTTAACTGTTCAAAAAACAAAAAATCATTTCAATAAAACACAAAAAATTTATCCAATGTTAATTTCCATGTGCCGATTTCAAAAAAATGAAGTATTTTTTTCAAATAAATTTTATATCAAGTGGTAAAAATTATTTTTTAATTATAAGAGAAATTAAATACATGAATGCATTATATAAAAAAAGTTAGAAACATTTCTTTTTCTTTCAATTTTTTAATTATAATCACTAGATAAACATTAAATTTATTCTCTTCAAGTGTAAAACAAATAATTTAATTTATTTATTTGATATTATTCATACCATACAACATAATGGATAAGTTATAATTGTAATGTATTAATAATATTATTGTAATAGAGTATCATGCTTTGTTCAATCACGGTTTTGTGGGAAGTGACGGCTATCAAAATTAGTTAATTTTTTTTAAAAGAAATATGTAGTAAAGTATTATGATGTTACATTATCTTCTATTCTTGGATTTTCATTTCATATATTCTATCGTGTATGAGGATATTATTCTAAAATATGGGGGTGTTACAACATACACATAGTGAAACACATACACGTAAATGATTATATACACATGTATATAGATGACACAAACACTCACCCATAAATATATTCATACATTAACCCTACATAGTTATATTTACAAAAACATACACTAACATAATAAAATATACACATACACATAAAAAATACATTCACATGCATGTATATACATACACATATTCATAAACACATGTACACACAATAAATTACAATTATGTGTATGCAATATAATGAAATAAATACACATACTATATAATTATACCCATGTCACATTAACATATAAATATACAAAAATCACATTCAAACATTAATGTACATACATATACACAACCCAAAACACAAATACATTCACATAAATGAACACATGAATTCACATACATCCACATGAATATACATACACGTGAAATGATATACATAAACATATATATTCACATTATTACATGTACATATGAAAATACAAACAAATAAAGACATACCTAAAAATACATATATAAATATATATACCCAAAACATTTTCACACACAACAACGAAAACCAATAACAATATAATCATACTTCACATATATAAACACACATATAGATACACACATGTATCCATATACATATATATGCATACACATACATAAAAATAAATGGATTTATATTTAAAATTATTTCAAATGAATCTAAATATAAAATTAAAATATAATCTATTTAGATAAATAATTTCATATATATATTTATATATATTTTTTAAAATATTAATATTATATATATATTTTTATATCCTTTTTTATTTAATGTATATAATGATTTGGTGTTTTAAAAATTGTGAGATAGGGAACCTCTATTTTTCAATATGGAATAAGTGATGATTCTCATTTTTGGATCATTCCATGATTTTTATTCATGGAATTATTTAATCTTTATATGGAATCCATATTCAAGGATGTATCTAATCTCTAATTTCAAATCCACATTATGATAGTGGATGCACATGATTTTTCTCATTAGACAAAGAATGATGTTTCCTTCTTGGAGGCATTATCTCGCTTATATGATTCAACAAAAGAGGATGTGGTTGAATCCTCTTATATTAATAGGCTTGATGGTGGTGAATAATCAATATTTATAAAACATATACTCCTTACCAATGGTATAATCTATTTAAATTTTATATTAATGGTTGGGTATTATGTTTGAAAGGAGATAGGTCTTATGATGATCTAATGAATACAATATATAACAATTTTATAGATAATAATTTGGTTATTATTCATATTTCAAGGGGGTATTTTCACTATAGATGGGATCTAATTGTGGTCCTAAATCTTAATAAACTCTTACTCATGATATGGTTACATTGAATTTATTAAACCGGCATAAATCGTAATACCCTTAATATGATGAAATCCAATTATTAAATATGTATTAGACATCATATCTTGAGCTAGGTGTGTTGGAACAAAAATAACCTCAATGATCATTCCTCTTTCATGGGTAGTCCTATAAGGTTGGATCATAATACTTTGGATGTGGATCTTAAGTTATTTTTCCAGAATTTCATGATAATTAACATAAAATCCAATAATCTAGATGTCATTACACAACTATATAATGATATAATGATTCATGGAATAGTCTAATAATAATAATTTCCTCTTTTACTTGGTATCTAGAAGATAATTAGAATTCAACTATCAATTGTAGGGAAATTAAGAGAAAATTGATGGAAAATACTATGTCTGGGACAAGAAGGTTGTTAATATGGGAAGGAAAAATACAAGTATTATCATCGATAATGAGGTTTCTCTTGGTCATTGATTAAGTAGTATGGGAAGTATTCATGATCTTCTATCACAATGGTTCATCTGGGAATATCTTAGACATATATTGACGAGGAATATGGAAGGGGGGTAAATCATCTAGTTCATCTTGTTCTCCTTCACTATCCATCATGGTGGGGATTGAGAATAAAAATGGAGAGGTATTGGGGATTATTTATGAGCATAATATTATCTTTGAAATATTAAGTGATATATCATATTTGGTTCAGATGATTTGGTGAAAGTGGATGAGAATGATATAAAAATAAAAATTTCCTAGGGTATCATGCAGATGAAATCTTCCTGGCAGAAAAAAGATTTTCCTTCAGAATATATCAAGGATCCTACATTGGTTGATACTTCTAATGTTAATGGGAAGGACCAGCAATCTTTATAAGATTGTAATGTTCTGGATGAAAATGTGAACTATTCTGCTCTGAATCTAAATGTTTGGATCATAATGGAATTTTGTCTGATAATGGTTTTTATCAACATAAGATCAATGATGACAACCGACTGCATGAGTGATATGTAAATGATTGTATTGAAGTCAATAATATCAAAAACCTTCTTTAATCTACTAGTGATGCCCAAAAAAGGTAAATGGATCTCCTAAATCACGTAAAAAGAAGGCATGGTTGGAGTGTATAGAGGGGATTTAATCCCAGGTCATGATCTAAATGAGTATCATCTTTTTTAATTTATATGGGATGGGATAAAAAGAAATTTTCAGATCTATTAATAAGAATATTTAGAATCATATGTATATTATTATTAGTTTAGTAAGTTCCAATAAGATTTTCTAATAAAGAGTTTCTAGTCAGTCAATTATGTGTTTTCAAAAAATATGATGTAATAGTTTTTGGGAATCAGTTAACATTTTTTTGTCAGGGTTCACTATTTTTTGTTAATCCATCCCGGTTTTGTTCTAGTAATCATATTTTCACATATTACACTAATGTTATGTGAATTCCTAACATTTGATCTTTAATTTAATCATATAATTGGTATAATTATTATATAAGTATGTGGTTGGATATTTAATCTATTAGGATAATGATTGATGACCAATGAATTATTATTGGTTACATTTATTATGTTTTGATCTTTAATCAAAAAATTGGGTCAATGAAAAATTCCTTATTTTCTAAGTAATTTAGAGACTACATTGAACATAATGACTTGATTCATGTTCATATTTTTATTTATAAATAATCATGGAATGAGTGTCATATCAATGGTATGGTAGTAAAAAAACATTGAGAGGGAATTTTTTAATGAGTTATTCCAAATTATATTGTAATTCATTTCATACATAACCTTATCAAGACAAATCTATGATCATCATCCGACCATGGTTAACATTGTAAGAAAATAATCTAATCCTTCCATTCCATTTAGGTTCAATAAATCTTGGGTGACTCATTCAAAAAGCGTGAAACTTTTTATTGATATTTGTGGATTTATTGTTTTTAGAAATGATGGTTTTTCTTGCATCCTAAAAAATTTCTTAATGAGAATATGAAAAAATTGATCATGGATAGGTTCAACAATCTTTAATATGTAATATCTTATCTTGAGTTCTCCCTTAAACATTTTCAAGGTCATTTCATGTGAAATTACATTAATATGGTTTTTGGGGAGATGAACTTGTGGCACTCAAGCTTAAAAACATTCCTAATATTAAGGATTATGTGAAAAGAAATTATTTAGTAGTTATTTTTCTTAAATACTTGGGAAAAATATCTATGTTTTAAAATAATATTAAATTTTATAGGATGGTATCTACTCTTTTATAATTTTACAATAATGGGGTTCATATCATGGACAAGAGACATGACATCTAATACCATGTTATCTTTAATTAAACAATACTTTTTAATGGTTCATCAATAATCTATGTACCAATGGTTGGAATTATTTCATGTTTTATTAATAATGTATTAATAAATAATAATTATTTATATTCCCATGGATCAAAAGATAAAGGATGTAATATTTGGTATAAATAATTATTTTTATCCTAGATTGTATGGCTTTAGAAACTTATACTTTTAGATTTATTGGGAGACCATTCAATTTGATGTCTCTCTGACTATTTCTTTTATATTTAAATATTGTTCCCTTCCTCATGGGATTAATTCCCAATTATATACCTTTATTTTGAAAGATGATAATTTCATTGATATTTATCTATTAATTATTTTTTTCTTTGGTTAATAGAATTTATAAAATTACTAGCATGATCCTAGCTAATAGATTGGTTTCTATCTTGAATAAAATTGATTACTCAAATCAATATTTGGTTAATAAATGTAATGTATATTCTATACTACCTTATCAATTCCACATATTGTGTTAAGATACTTAAAATTTTCATTGGTGGAGTAAAAATTTCTCTTGAACTTGATATTAAAAAAGGGTTTGATATGAAGGATTCGACATTAATTTGAAATCATCGGGCTATGATCGGTTTTGATGATCTTTTAATTAATAGGATTAAAGTCATTGTGGTTTTAGATCATGTATTTGTTCTTATCAATTACTCCAAAAATTTATTTTTTTACTTTTTTAGTGGGTTTAGATAAGGATAACCCCATTATAATATTATTTTATACATTATAGTGTATTATCTGAGTTTGATTCTTTTCACCATGGATGGTAATGAGAAACAAAAATCTATATGTTTTATTATGGAAATATATACTAATACTCAAATTATTTCTTAACAATGATTTTATTATCACCGCCCATGGTGAAAATAATAATAGTAAAACCATCATTAAATCAATTCAGAATTATGAAGAGGCTTCAGGTCAAGAGGTTGGATGGTGAAATATTTTTCATTAGATTGGAAGTAAACTTCCTGCTTGTATGAAAATTGATATTATTAGTTAATTGGGTATCAGGGAGGGTGTGTTTATACTTTAATTTACCTTGGAATTCATATATTACGGGGAAGCCTAAAATCTTGTCACATATCTGGAATTATTTGTTAGATCTGAGGGTGTGTTTCCTCCTAGAATGTTAAATATATATCTATGGCATGTCAAGTTTATTTTGTTAAATATCTCATCCTAACAATGTTTTATTATTCATTTATTATTTATGAATGTAATGAATCTCTCATCAGGAATATCAATGTTTCCATCATGATTTTTTTCAGTGGAATCATTTTTGAATGGGGTTAGTAACTATCCTCTAACATACTTGTTGCATGCCTTTTTATATAGGTTTATATGAATTTACTATCATTGGTATTGTAGTCAATATATTCAATATTATTTTATGTGGAATCTCTTCAATGTAAATATGGATTTAATTGTATTTCATCATTCCATTTTGCAAATAATTCCATGACTTGAAATTGTAGTCACATTGATTCCTTGGGTCTACATGTTTCATCCCTAATTTCTCTTTGATTTCAAATAAATATGGTTAGTTGGCCATTAGAGACTCATCAAATTACATTTAGACAACTAATTTAAATAGTGTTCCTGTGATTTAGCCACTCATGCATGATGACACTAACATGGATTTTTGGATTTAGATCTATAATCAAATTAATAAAACAGAATCTCTTCTATACCACATTAAAGACACTATTTGACAATATTTCTTCCCATCATCAGGTGACTTCTATGCATTAGTTTCTTTTGTATGTGTCATTCTCAAATTAAAATTACTATATTATCATTTCATCAGTTCTGATGTGGGTCTTTAGTGGATCTGGAAATTTAATAATAGGATCATCAATCTCTCTTATTCCACCATAATTTAATATTTGACACATCAGATATTACCAAAAGATGTTTCTTTATAGATGTATAGTATTTCCCATTATTCAATATCTTCCATATGGTATCATCATAGTGAGTATATTGATCATCTATTATATATTTTTTTACAACTTTAACCCTATGAAATTTAATTTAAGACATATTTGAAATTTTTTTTCATTTCACATCCACAATTTTTGACTATATGAAAGGATGGTTGGATCTTCCCCTATCTGATTAGCCACTTATGATTTTCATAGATGATTAAAATAAATTTATTATAATTTTTTATAATGATCAGAATAATTGGGTACATTATTTTTATACTCTTATAGCTTATGTTTTAGTGTCTCCCCGATTACCTACTATCAAAAATTATGTCAACACTCAAAGGTATTATTTTCACATTTCAAATCACAATATTTAGTACCCCATTATAATTGAACTGAATTTTAATATTTTACTTTCCTATTGAAATAAAGGATTTTATCTATCATTAAAATTATTTAGGATGGATAATTATTATCATGGATGGATAATCAAGAGGCAATCTTACTCCATCAGATTATGGATCTGTTTTCAAGGTTAACCAAGGGGACTTGATAGGGTATCTACATGGTTCATGTGGATTCACTTATTATATTGAATTGTAAAAGATTAGTGTTATAATTGTGATTGATCAAGACAAATAGAGATGTTGGACAATATTTGGTAGGAATGTGACTATACTATTGTTGTCCAAGCCATCATATCAGGCTCCCTTTTTTCTTCTATTGAAGTTAACAAATAATTGGATTGATTGATTCTATTTAATGTAACACTTTGATTACACAATCATTCATGTCTACAGGGAGGCTAATGATGTGGAAGATATAATTTCCCAAAAAAAATTCATATTTAAATGATATTATTTGGTCAGATCAAATTAATATTAATCTCATTTGCCTTTTTTTCCATGGGATGAATGTAGTGTTCATTTTTAGGCAAGAATAAACCAAATTTTTCTGATAATAATATAGCCATCATCTTTTGTGAAGTTTCACATATTACCAATAAAAATTTATATAAATATATTATTTGAAATTTTTATTATCTAATAAAATTTTTGATAATTTCATATATATAAAATTGGGAAAATATGATTTATAAAAATATTTTATTATAATATATATTTGTATATATCATACTTAAATTTTATATTTCCATTATATGTCTTTTTTTTATATAGAAAATATTTAATAATATATAATATTTTTCATGTTAATTAAATTAATCATTATTCACATTGTAATAGATTTTTTAATACTGTTGAAGTTGAATATTTTTTCAAGGGTATGTAAAATGATGTTCAAGTGGCATACTCATTATCATTAAACAAAGCACTATGAAAAGTCACAATTTCATTAATGATTTTATCTATGACTAATAAAATTACCCCCAACACCACCACCTCTTTATTAGTATTTATTTAGTTATTATATATGTTATATTTGATATAGAATTTATCATACACATATGATCTAGTGAAGACAAGTATAAAAAATTACCTATTAGTGGTGCTTTTATACACATATACAATAACAATGATTTTATTTCTCGTATGATGTAAAACAAGAAGAACAGGTGTTGAAAATAATAAAAATAACATTTTTTAATACTAAAAATAATAGTGTTGTTATTTCAAAATGGTTAAATAATATTTGATGTAATTATATTATGAAATAAATATTAAACTCTTGGTTATTAGTTATATATATTATTTGGAATGACACTCTTGTCAGACACATTAATCCTTATTATGTTAGTCTTTTGGTGAGGCCATAAACTCATAGGTGAATGGTATGATGATTTTTATGTTATTTGGCTAGGTATTGGTAGATATATTTGTCTCATCGTGTATGGGTAGGAGTGGAGAGACAATTCTATTTTATAAGGCAGTTTGGTGGAACACTTGTAATAATTATTAATTTTAAAATAATATATGGTTAAATTCATTTAAAATTGGATTCTAATTCGATAAATTTAGAACAATGGAGGTTATAGGGTTAGAATCCATTGAAATAATATGTTTTAGAATCCTTTTCTAGTTATTTCAACACATATCAATTTAGTATAACGACTCATTAAAATTGTTTATCATTAATAATATTTACAAACTTTTCAAAATTGAAGTGTCATTAAAATAATTTTTAAAATTACATGTTGAATATATATGAACCATCTTGAAATGATAAAAATTTCAATCTATATGATTCATTATAAAATTATGATTCTTTTCCAATAATTTAAAAAATATTTTTCAATAGTAAAATCAATTTAAGTGAATTTTTCTAATTAGTCGCATATTTTGACTTTAAAGAAATCAAAATAACCATGTAAATGGAATTAAAACACATAAATATTCAGAAAAACTACATAATTAATTGTAAAACTCATGTAATAAAATAAATCATCTAAAAAATATAACGTTAATAATTGTGAAACTATTCATTAGATTTTTCTACTCGATGAAGAAGAACAACTCCATTTATTAGAACGTGTTAATGGAAATTATATAATCTGTAAAAATTTAACCTAAAATATTATAATAATATTAATTAATTAATTATATAAATAACCTTTAACTATATATAACCTTTTTTATAAACAAATAGTACATATTATAGATATTCTGTTATATAGAGTCCCATTTTTTAATTTTTAAAATTAGAATAATATACAGATCATAATATAATTTAATGTTCCAAAAAAATATATAATTTTAAAGATAAGTTAATAATCATTGAAATACATCAGGAAATAGAATTTAAGATGAAATATATTATCCTTATCAAAATGCATTTAACTAAATTAACACAGTTTCCCATTTACTATGGTGACACATTTTTAATCTTCTCACTATTCATAAGGACTAAAAATTAAATTCAAATAATTAATAAATTTGTACCTAATTATTGAAAATATGGAGTCATTTTTTAAAGATTCAAATCTTCTATGTGAAAGAAATGATTTAATAAAATTATCATAAAAATGAAGCATTTTTTAAGGAAAATGTGTTTTAAGAATAAAATTGAAATTATACAATGATTATATATATTTTTTATTAGTATGAATATAATAAGATTATATTCAATGATTTTTATATTATGTTACATTAAATCCACTCTAAAATAGAATGATTATTTTAAAGTACAAAATATAATTAAATGAAATGATAGTTTCAAAAAAATCAGCATGCTTAACTATTCACTCAAATGTCAATCTATTATGAAATACCCAAAAAATTTACTATATGCCTATTATGAACATATGATTTAAAAATTCTTGTTAATTAAAAAAACAATCTAAAAGTGTAAGAAATTAATTATAATATCCATTCAAAAAAATGAAACAAATCCATTTTTTAATTATAAAGTGGCTTTACACTCATTGGTTTCCAAATAACCATAATTAATAGAATTTTAATTCATTCATGCAGAGATATAATTTTCCAATTTCATTAAAATCAATGATCAAAATTGATAATTTTAATATATTTTGATAAAAATATATTTCATATAAATAAATAGTATTATGAAAAATATCTATTTTAGCATCAAATGATGTTATCCTTATTTCCAACCAATTGATAATCAAATTAAAATTGATTATTTATATAACTATTTAAGATGATATGACATATATTTCTTAATATTGTTATTCCAATTCAAACTTATTAAAACAATGGCTATGTAATAAATTTTTTAATTAAATAATATAATATTATTATTCATTTAATCATGTTTTTGTGTATTCTATTCATTAATGAATATATTATTTTATGAAAAATTTAAAGAAATATTATAATTCCAGAGAAGACATAATGAACTCAATCTATCAAATGTAGATTAAATATTAGGCATGAAACTTCTCTATTAAACTTGTTCATATTAAATGGTCCAAAGTTATTGTTAGTGTTTAATTCCACTATCAAATATCTTCATCCACATGATTTCTGATATTTCAATCAAAATTTTACAACATTTTATTTCCATAAAAAATTTAAATATGTTTCTCAAATTTTTTCAACTGTTTAATAGCCTAGTATTTCTATATCATACACTACACAAAATTTTTCAAAATGATCTCTAACAATTCATCTTAATTATTCTATATGTGTGATATAAATGGTTCAACATGAAAATCATCAAATGGTACCCTAAAAATGAATGTGTGGTGGTCATACTTATTATAAAAATTACCCATAAAAATATTTCCATGAAAAAAATATTAAACAAATAACACATGATTATAATATGTAATTAAATGAATAAACCTACTCTAATATTTACATGTCTATCTTAGGATGACAAATTTATATAAAGCTAAAATTCTCGGAAACCCTATTGTTATATTTTATAAATATATAATCTAAAGAGAGAAAACTGTTTTTATAATATCATACATAAAAATATATTAAAACTTACTATATTCTCATCATGAATCCTCAAAAATACATCCACCACAGTCATCTAGTTAATCACCAAAATATTGTCTAGATTATTTAATTGATTCATATTAACCAAGGTGGAATAAAATCCCCCAACTGATTATGGAATACCCATTACAAACTATATATATATATCCTAACACCTTAATAGTTGAATATTTATGTTCTGAAATATGAGTGCTACAATCCAATGATAAAATACAGACTATTATTAACCTTGATAAAATGAAATGATCTTTTTAATCGACTATTTTATTACAAGGCATAAAAATTTATATTTAATGTCTTGATACATCATTGATATATCATGATATTATACCAGTGGTGACTAATGGATCTCTGAGAAAATAGTTTCTCAAATAATTTTTTGAATGAGTTGAATCCCTTATAGAAAACCAATTCTTCATTGTCATGATACCATTTATCTAGATAATATCAATAAATAACGATGTCCTTTCACACCTTTACCTCCAGAGATCTATTAGGGTTTCCTACAACTATTGAAAAAAGGGAATCCTCTATCAATTGATCTAAGATGACTCAATCACTAACAATTAAAAATATCAAAAAATATATATGAAATTACCTTATTAATAATCTATTTCTTTTAATATATTTAAAAAAATATTATAATACACTCTATTGTGTATAAAAATTTCTTCAAAATTTTAGATCAATATATAAAATGTGACATCCTTGTCTTAATCCATTAAAAATCAACAACTCACTATTTTTTATAAATATAATACTACTAAGAGAAAATATTCCTTTTAATTTTTTAATTTTATATTAAATAAAATTTCTATATGATGGTGTAAATATGCCACTATATCATCAAAAAACCATATCCCCATGAATAATATAATAAATACTATAGTTATGATCATGGGAATGTAATATTCTAGACCTATGAGAAATAATAAAATAACATTACATCATCACACACCATAATACAAGATAACAATCTTAAAATTAATGTTTGAACATGATTCCTTCGTCAGTTAACAAATAGATAGTGGTAATCATGATCATCTTCTTCAGTTAACCAAACACCAATTGAAACTCATATATTGATAGAAAATCAAATTAATTATATGTTAAATATTTTAAAAACTACTATCAAATAGAATTCATAAAGAATAATCATTAATCAACAAAACTCTTAATGATAATACATAGATATGAAATATTTTTTTATTACTTGTCATTAAAGAACTACATCAATATTAAATAAATACCTATAATATGTAAAATTACCATGGAAAGAATATAAACCCTTAATTTATAGGATAATCTATCAATCCACTAGTGTATATAACATTTCATCTCTATAAAAATGTTTTTTCCACACAAAATAAATGTAAATACACAAACCAGAATGTTTTTCTTCCCTATAGGTGATACACTGGGTTAAAATAATCCATTCCTCACTAAAGAGTTATTATTGTTATAATAATCATATTACTAATACAATTATCCTATATTTTTAAATATATATATGGGGGATGATTATTGACTACTATTTCTAAAACATGATCTAATGATATCAGTAGTGCAATAAAATATTCAATAAAAACATCAATAAATCCTCTGTAGATCAAACCAACTCCACCTTAAACACCGCTAATAAACATAAAAATAATTTTTTAATAATAATAAAACATTTTCATTTGATATATAATCTAATTATCAAAATATCAACCCATTAAGAATCACACATTCACCTTTTACATCATAGTAAAATGGAAGTCACCCAAACATGTTAAAATTTTCATGTACAGAGTGAAAAATTATTTTCTCATGAATGAAATCATATATATGTTTCTACAAAATATATTACATAAAAATTAATTAATATCACATAATAATCATATCGATCCCTGAATATACATATATCAATAAAGATATTTTACTATGATCTGTCAATAACTACAGGGAGTAAGGATGTCCCCCTAATCTAATAATCAATGCTCAAAATAATTTAATTGTTATAAGGGAGTTTTATGTACTTAATTCTTGGAAAACATACTATTATGTAAAAATAATATTGAGATACACACTGGGGTTGAACTGGTTCCTTATAAAAATCATTATAATGTCAAATGTTTCCATTATTCTTTTTTATGAATATATTCACTATTATATTCATCAATAATGTAATATAATAGAAAAATAGAAAACAAGAACACATAGATTTTTTTATGGCTAAGGGAAGAAAAATCACATAGTTCACTCCAAGAATACACTCTGTTATTAAGCTTATTGATTTTCACTAAATGGGTACCCTTATCATAATACATCAAAAATTGAGTATAATTAGTTGAAACCTTGAAATTAGACAGGTTCTTTTACTTAAATCTTGTTAGTCCACACCATAGTGTGATAATCTGACCCTCTACCATGATTGACTAACTGGAAAATACCATTTTTATTTATAGTAAAACAAAAAACATAAGCAACAAACCGCCTTATGGTGGTCTAAATTAATGCAATCCCATCGCATAATTGACAATAAAACACATCCCCTCACTAGGAAAGGAACCCATGTTAGTGATGGAAAACATACTTTGATCAGGATTATCCAGAGACACCAAAAATTCAGTCACCATATTACCCTCCCACTAGATTTGAGAGACCTCCGTGTGAGACTCTAGAAGAAAATTGAACCTCCTAACCATGTATGTAATAGCCCACGAGATCCATCCCTTGCCCAGCAGCACGTTATACAACAATTTGGAGTCTATCTCCACCCGAAACATGTGAAACTGCTTGAGCATGCACATATGTAAACCAGTAGTAAATCCCAAGGCTTCTTCTTGGAGCTTGTCACCTCTCCTGATCCACCCAGTGAACACAGCTACGATAGAACTTGACTGGTCATGGAAGACACTCCCACCACGCATCTCCCCTTTGATCACGGACCCATCTGTGTTAAGCATATGCCCCTTGCTCGGAGGGCTCCAGCGAACCCAATGACCCTATCTTGGAGATCTGTCATGGGACACAGTAGGAAGGTTGGATGTGACTGCGCACACCGATGTCACATAACAGCTCTCAGGACACAAACTGATCAGGTCCAGAAAATTATTCTTCATCCTAAACAGAATTCAGACCAGTGATCCTGAGAAGTTGTTGTACCCCATGTCGTTCCTTTCATTCTATATCGTTCGACATCCTATAATTAAAATGATAGTCTTGGCTTTTCATTTAGCTCCATGGTTCCAATATCCCCTAAAAGAGGCACTAAAAATATCACCACTCCTCCCTTCAAGACCACACTACCCAAAGAAGGACCCGAAGGTTTTCCAGACACTTCTACCCCAGTCACTGTCATAAAAGAGATGCCCCACCGTCTCTTGCTTGGTGGACCTGCAACACCAACACCTTGAGGTTATATTGACTCCCATTCACTGTATGTTTTCATCTATAGGTAAGGCCTGATACCTCATTCTCCATACCAAAAAATTAAATTTTGAAGGAATTTCCATTCACCATAAAATCTCCCCCAAATATCATTCCCCAGGGTGACCATTGCTACCCGACCATTGTCCTTGATGGACAAATCACCCTTTGTAGAACCAGAAAAAATCAGTTTATCCTCATCAAAATGGGAGATAATATTGTTGAAAACCACTAATTGACACTCATCGATAACAGCCTTCACAAAACTAGGTTTACTATTTGTCTTTCTAAATGATATGTCTGGGGTGGGACAGCCCGGGAACCACATCTTACCCGCCCCCGCTCTTTTTACTGGATGTTAATATCCCTCAATCCCACAATTTAGTGAGAATTCTGTCGTATATCCTATAGATAAAGGTAAATCAGTTTCCAGATTCTAGAAGGCTGTCTCCTTTGAGTATTCACATTCATACCCCCTCTACCATTATTGAGATGGAGCAACTAATACTTTATGAAGTAAAAATTAATTGAGTTTATAATAAACATATTTACCTCACATTATCAGTAGAAACTATTAGCTAATGGATATTCTTCATCATAAATTAATTTAGTCAATTAATGAAAATAACTAATTACATATAGGATGAAAATGAACGTCATGAAATACAAAAAAAAATAGAATAAAAAATAATAGAACAATAGTCAAACAACAAAAGATCAAAACATGTATATATCCAATGAGTATCTCATAAATATACCAGAGATGTTTTTTATTTCCCCTAAATTTTAAAATTTATTAGAATGATATAAATCATTTAATTTAACAATTGAAACTCGATTTAATTATTGGTTAAATGAATCCAATGAAATTCTTGAAAAATATGGAGTATTTAAATTTAAAATGTTCAATGAAATTTGCAACATTCAGTCAAAATAGGATCAATTTAATCTATTTAACAAGATCATTTTAATTGGTATTTAAAATCATGTGAAGATATATTTAATTCTATAATGGTCATTGCAAAAAAAAAAACAATCAATAATTCAAATATTTATATTTCACCAAGTATAATGTAGGGGATCTCTATGTAGCAATATACATCCAAGGTATGGCGGAAATTGTAGAGTTTATTATAAAATTAGGGATGATGAACCGTATGATTTTTCATAAAACATAGGTTTATAATAAAATTTAAGGTTCCTTGCTTATAATATTATAATTCTAATGGATATCAGATCTGTATGTTTACTCTATACAATGAATTTTAAAACCATACATTCCACATGAAAATATAGTTTGTGTACAATTATTTCCAACAACATAAAAATATATTTTTATTAATATATAAAAACAATTAATACCAAAATATAATAATTGTTTAATTAAATATAATAAATAAATTCAATTAAAGTTATTTGATTAATGAAATATACAAGGCATTTTTGTGTACCAAAATCAATAATATTCATAGATTATTTATTATGTGATTCATTCTAAACAATCTATCCCTTTTTTATGATAAAAACCCATCTATTAATGAATTATAGAAAATATATGAAATGTAAAAACTATTTTAATATAGTCTAAAATTAATCTAATAGAAAACATATTATCATTTAATGATATATGAATAATTGATAAATAGAGAAAATTATAAAAAAACTGTTATCCTAACTAAGAGATTTATTTTAATTAATTACATTTATAAATTTCGCTTATTCTCTATATTTTTTATATTTTAGCCATAATAATATTTTCATTAACCATTTTATTCCGCTTTTGTGATATCTAAAATAAATTATTAATTTTTTTATATAATATTGTTAACATTGAACAAAACCAAAAATAAATGTTTTGTTTAGAAAAAAATGATTATTGTACACTCTATATAGTGGGATTACAAAATATTGAACAAATAGACATAATTATAGTGATGAAATGATTATTGGATAAAATTATTATATTTAATAATTCCTAAATAAATTAATAAGTACGAATGGATGAGGATGACAGTTCTAGTTTAGATGACTATTTATATTTGAATGAATCTAAAACAGCCTCATAAACATCATTATGCTCAACCATCATTCCTTTGAAATTTTTATTTGACATATCAGTCCATTATTGCATCAATATTTTGGATTCATATACCATTTTGATATTTTAAACAATATATTCCTTTAATGACTCATGCATAGTATCTACATAGTGCACAATCTTCTTCATTATCTAACTTTACCAACTGAAACGTTTTCTAATTCTCGGGTCATAGGATTCTAAAATCACTCAAAAAGATCATTCTGATTGTCCATCAAAATGTGAAGTGGAACACTTTCACATGGAAGACTTGAATTATTATCATATATTATATATAAAACCATAGTAGATGATTTAAAAAATCAAACTCAATCAGGTTATGTTGGATGACTAGAAGTATAATATCATTACTAACTTGATAAACTTATTATTGATTAAAATTGACCCCCAATGTATTTATTCAATTCACCAAATTCAGAAATTTAAATTGATTCTACATTGACTCTCCTAATCTAGTTTGACATTCCTGTGTCTAATGCATCGAAACATCAAATATATGTAGAATTTTCACTAATGATGTGATGTTAAATGTGAACTGATTCTAACAAATATTTTGGAAGTGTTAAACTTTTTATATCTTCCAAAAATTATCTAGAATTATACTCATCACTATGAAAGTTTGTATTCACATCTTTCATTTGATTTTATTTTCAGTCAAAATAATCGATTTTTGAATTATGAGAATCCAATGATTCTACTTCATGAATTCCTGATGGTTGTCTTATTTCTTCTATAACGATGTAATGAAATTTAATCCTATCATTAATGATGAATAATATTTCCCATGAACATATATTTTCACATAATATTCACTAATCACCTTTTCCAAGGATTATATAGTAATAGGGACTATCTGATATCAAATTATTTCATCACATTTGTTTCGGTGCGGATGTGCGTCGGGTTACGCTGTTCCGCCAGGACGCGTTCGCGCGTGCACCCGTCGACCCGAGGGGATGGGCGCGCGGCTTGTGGCCCCGCAGTCCCGCTTTCCAAGGGCGGGCGGCATTCGTCCCTTGTTTAGGGGCGTCTGCTCCTTGATCGAAACCGGGATGATGGGATGTCGGCTCCTCCTTCCATGGACGTCTCCTCGGAACTCGTCGCCTAATCAGGGTCTCCCTCATAGATTTAAGAATGTTCGTGAATCTCGTTCCCAGCGCCATATCTGCATGGACACCGGTTAATTACGCTGCTTCCGCCCAGACGCTCCAAGGAGTCTGGTCAGGGTAGCAACCTGCGGTGAGGAGACCGGGTGGCTCCGGGTGTTGGGGGCGTGCCTTAGCACTGCGACTCTGCATGTCTGCCTTCCGTCCCTAATAGGGCTTCTCGAAGGCATAATGGCATGAGGCATCCCGTACTGGGTGCGGGGAACTGTGTCACCTGAGGTTTTCCTCAGCTTCCCATGTTTAACACGGGGTATGCCGCGAGTTTAACGTCCAGTGGGGACGGCATCGGACTGATCAACACGAAGAGTGGATCAGATGACAGAACCCCTTGCGGGGAACCTCCGACGCTGGGGCCAGCGCATGGGCGGCTTCCCGAGCGAAGTGGAGTGGAATGAAAGGGCATGACCCCACCGGGATGTGGCGTCCCGGGTAAGGATCATGGTGGATGATGGAGTGAAGAGTGTGGACCCCGTAGGGGCTTCCTACGTACCGCGCGGTAGCGCGGATCAAAATCAGCGTAGTTCGGATATGCAGTTTAACGTCATGCTGGACGTCGGCAAGCCGACTCACGAAGAGATCGAGGCCGCAGGGCGGAGGATTGAACCGAACCACCTCGCACAGAGGGGGATGGAACGGCTGGGTGGATCACAGTTTTACGTCATGCTGGACGTTAAAAGGAGAGATAGAAAAAGGGACAGTGGGGAAGCACAGTGGAGATACACACGTGCAGTCTCCCACAAGGGCGGATTCATAGGTGAATCGACGCAAGTGTGAACCCTGGAGGGGTCCACTGATGGACGAACCGATGTGAATACGACCGGGACGACCAGGTGGTGGGATTGAACCTCTAGGAGGCTTCCTACGTACCCTGTTTAGGAGACAGGGATCAAAGTCCACGTAGTTCGTTCTGTCAGGACTTACGCACTGGGGCAGCCCGGATGCGGCAAAACTCAATTGGAGAGGGACTTGGGCCGCATGTAGGAGACACCTCGATCCCAGTCACACCCTCTACTGGCTTCGGCAGTGGGGGAGCGCAATGGAGATACACATGTGCAGCCCCCCACAAGAAACTAGGAGTTTGTAATAACTTACCCTCGTGGGGAAAGGCCGCTCCAATTAAATCGTCCCTAAAGAGGGTCAATCCCGACATCTCTGCAGAGACGAGCGGGTGGGGGCCACATCCAAACCGGGGGGGGGGACCCTGCGTGCGAGGCACGGGATCGGGTGATGCGGACAGTTTAACGTCTTGCCGGACGAAGTACAGTTTAACGTCGTGTGTTGAGGACGAAGGTGCTTGTCAGTTTAACGTCTTGTCGCGCGGACGATGGAGGCTAGGCAGTTTAGCGTCGTACAACTTGGACGTAGTGCAGTTTAGCATCATGCAGGACGAATGTGCAGTTTAGTGTCATGTCGGACGAATGCTGAACAGTTTAACGTCTTGTAGCTCGGACGTGGTGCAGTTTAGCGTCATGCAGGACGGATGCTGAACAGTTTAACGTCTTGTAGCTTGGACGAATGTTGTACAGTTTAACGTCTTGTAGCTTGGACGATGGGGGCTAGGCAGTTTAGCGTCGTGCAGCTTGGACGTTGGTGCTTGGCAGTTTAACGTCTTGTCGCGCGGACGATGGTGGTGCCGCCGATGGGTCCGTGTCACTTCGCGCGAGCCTGGAGGGCCGCACGGGAAGACAACGCACGGTGCGGGCACCCAGGATGAAGATCATCGGGCGCCACGCAGGCGGGTACCCTCAGGGGGTCAAAGGGGGCGACCCCGGCGGATTGCGCGCAAAAGGGGATCTTGGCGCGCAATACCGCGGGTCGGCGCGCAAATGGGCGGGCTGGCACGCAATTGGGCCAGCGCTTCGCGCGCGGAGGATTGAGATTGCGCGCACCGGGCTTCGGATAGCGCGCGGGGGCAACGGATCATTCTTTAAAGAATGGCCACTTTGAAAACGGGGGGTGCGCGCAATCGGGCTGGATTGCGCGCACCCGGGGGCAATTGCGCGCCAGAGGCTTCTTTTGCGCGCAAATGCCTTAGGGTGAAGAATTATTCAAAGGGAAGGAGCCCAAGGGATTGCGCGCGAAGGCGAACCCTGAGGCTTTCTTGTGCAAAAGAAAAGAGGTTACCTGAAAATCGGCATTGCGCGCGGAAGGGGTTGGATTGCGCGCACGAGAGACCTTTCGAATTCTGGCAACCTTCAAAACGTCGGCGGTCGCCTTATATTTATAGGCAACCCCGGGCACGGAATCCAGTCCGCGGGCGCGGAATTCTCGTCGCGGGCGCGGAATCGGGCCCGGCGCGCAAGGGAGTCGCGCGGGCCACCGGCGCGCAAAATTGCGCGCCGGCTCAGCGTATTGCGCGCATCCAGGGAGGTTTGCGCGCGGCTCATCAACTTTGCGAGCGGGCCTCCAAAATTCCGCGTAAGGCCTCCGGGCCCTCCGAAACACGCTTCCGACTCCAAATATGACCTCGCTTTCCGCATCCGGAGCTTTGTTTGGCAACAACGGACTTTTCCGGCGTCTACAAAAGCCCCCCCTCGGAATCTGATCGGCGAGAGGTCGCAACGATCGGGTTCCGAGGGAGACGCCGGAATGCCGAAGTCCTGGGTGGCGCGGGACTGTGGCGCGCAAAAAAGGGCGTCGGGCGCGAAATTTGCTATCGCGGTCGCGCAAAGCGCTTTCCGCGCGGCGCGGACCCCCGGCCTCGCCTATAAATAGGGGCCCTGGGTCCCCCGCACCGTACACTGGCCTTCCGCGCGATAAGCCTCTAAGCTCTCGTGCGCGAAATTGCCTTTTCCGGCACGGAATTCGCCCGCTCGTCGCGCAAACCTGTCCGGAATTCGGCCTGCTTTTGCGCGAACACTCGGGGTTTTACGCGACGGACTTCCCGATTGCGCGTCGTCCACTAGGATTGCGCGCCAACTCTCAAACTTCTCTACCAGCCTCGTCCGATCCCGCACGCTTCATCCCTTTACCCGCACGACTCCCGGAGTTTCTGAGATGGCCGCGAATCAAGGAAATGAGGGGGATGCCGCCACTCGCAGAGCTGAGATGGCGACGAACGAGGAGTTCTACGGAGCCAAGGAGATTGTTTCCAACAATCAATCCTTGTTCGACTTGCTGACGCCGGCCTAGAAGACATATCCACTGTCGGACAACCTGCCGCTCTGGAACTTCGGCATCCTAGATGAGGTTCCGGTGCCAGGGTTCGAGGTTGACGCGCCATAGACCTGGGTGACTCGGGAGGACGAGCTTCCCCGCTATAACATCACCAACAATGGGCATCCTGCCAGGGAGACCAGACACTTGGATGTCTATGTCCTGAACCCGAGGACGCGAACCATCGTCGGAAGTGAGCCTACTGCGGAGAACTCTCCAGCCCTCTACTCGAGCATATATCGCCAGAGTGTCACCGACGACACCAAGGGCTGGCTGAAGGACTGGGACTTGCGGTCTGGGGGTAATTTCACCAGTGAGTGGGCCTGGGCGTTCTGGGTACGCCACACTTGCGATCACTTCGCGGAGGAGATGCGGTACATCGTCCTGTTTGAGGCGGTGTGGACGTCGCAGTTCCACTTTTACCAGCAGTCCGAGCTCGGGCCGGAGCTGTTCACCCGCTGGTCCCTGGATACCAACACCTTCCATCTTCACCATGGGGAGGTCGGCATCGGTCTCTGGGACATCCACTGCATTGGAGGTATCCCGCTGGAGGGTTACCAATACAATGAGTTCCTGCCACCGAAGAACACCTGGGAAGACAGGTCACGGACTCCCATTCTGACCTGGCATCTGCTTGACCTGGCTACGCAGCGGCTCAGGATCAAGGACTTCTAGAAGGACATAGCCTACAAGGAGTGGTTCGGCCAGTTCTTGGAGCATGACCCGGTGGTCAAGATGCCAGTCAGGGGGAAGCGGTGCCCGACCGCGGCTCAGAGGAGCCGGAACGGGTCGTACTGGCGGGTCCTGGAGACGGGCGACTACCGCTCATGGGGGTACCGCGTCATCGAGGCCCGGGACCCAAATGTCCGATACGCGGCGTTCCTGGCCGCCTTTCGAGTGGGTGGCTCCTGCCAGTGCGGGACGCGAGAATGGGCGTTCGCCCGACGACACTGGCGATGGCGGGCGCTATGGCCGCCAACAAAAGATACAACCTCGGGGTCCCAGTACTGGCGAAGCTGTATGCCATCCTGGGACGCATCTCGCGAGGGGGGTCGCCACGAAGGATCTGTGGGCCCTTCCAATTCTTCCACGGCTGGGTGGCTGCTCACCTTGGTGGGTACACGTTTCCGAATGCCATCATTCCTCCGAGCAACGGCCTGCGACCCTCCCTGCTGAACATTGCGGGGGTCGCTCCGATGACCCTAAGTGAGGAGGGCGTGAGGATTCGGATTGGAAATCATGCCAATTTCAACTTCAGCCCGTTTCCCACTCCCGTTGGCCAAATGATCGACAACGGGCAGGGTCCGCTGGAGCAGCACGAGTACTTCCTGAACATGCGGGGCGGGGTGCTCGTGGCTCGGATTGACGGGAAGGTGATCTGCGAGCCTTACGTGCCAACCCGGTTCGCCAAGCAGTTCGGCTGCCTTCAACGGATGCCGAAGAGGGTATTCACTGCTGTCCGGGAGGAGACGAACCCTGGCGTCCTTCGCCAGATGTGGCTGATGTTCACTGCCTTTGGCTCTGGCGACGTCATCACTCTCCCTCCTACCGGGGTTGACGCAGGCTTGGCAACCGAGTACGCCGAACACTGGGCCATCGCGTACCCCAAGGGGATTCTACGGAAGCCAGTCCGGCGGCTCGAGGTCACCCGTGCGGAGACCGGGCGTCAAGGAAGGAGGCGAGGCGCCGCCACATGGGGGAGAACGGAGGCGCGCCAAGCAGCGGAGCCGGCGCGAGCAGGGACTTCGGTGGCGGGTACATCGCAGGCTGCCGCTACGACCTCGGCGCCCAGAGAGGGGGCGCGTGCGGTGGTCGAAGAGCGGCCCAGGAAGCAGGTAAGGCGTCTGCTCGAACCCTCCCACGACGCAGTCTTCCCGGCGCTGTGGTCGGCCTGGATGACCCTGCGGCAGTCACTGGGGACCGACGTCATCTGGCGAAAGATACTCAGAGAAGGAATCTATCTGCCAGAGGTCGGGCGCCTCCAGATCGCCGACAGGGTGGACTTCAACCGGCAGTATGCGTATCTGACGGCCATGGACGAGTACGCGCGCCAACGTGGTCAGCGTGCGGAGCCATCCCTTCTGGTGAAGGTGATGCTCGGTCTAGAACCCGCTCTAGAACAGATGCCGCCGGGAGAAGATGACAGTAACGACTCCGAGGAAGAGGAGGAGACGGGGGAGGATGAAGGCTCCGAGGGAAGGTCCCATCGGGGGAGCCCGCGGGAGAGCGGCGAGGTGGCCGGCTCCGACAATGTTGATGTCACTGAGCTCCTCGAGGTCCGCTTCTATCCCTACTCAACATGCTTCATCCATTCTCTTATGCAGCTTCTAACCCATTTCTCCACCTTTCTCAGGTGCACACGGATGTTGGTCAGGCGTCCTCAGCGGGAGTAGGAGAGGCGCCAGCAGGACAAGGCGGGGGCCAGGCACCCATTATCGAATTGACAAGCGCGGAAGGGTCCCCTGTTGCAATTGTTCCTGCGGCGGCCGGGATAGCAGAAGATGATGCTCTGAACTCCCGTAAGTCTCCTTACTTTACTGCTGGTGCTTGTCGTTAATGATCCGTGACTAACCACGGCATGCCCTGCGCAGTGATCTCAGGACTGGAGGCCCATCGGGCTACCGAACCCGGGCCATCTATGAGTGGACCAGTGGCAGACATGCTGCCTGTTCCGGAACAGACTTCCCAAACCGAGCCGGCCCCACCAACTGCTGATCAGGGGGCTACGGACGTCGGCGGTGCTGCCGTCGGAGAGAGGTCGGGGGCTGACGAGGGTGTCAACGCCGCTGGGGCGGGAGAAGAAGGTCACCCAGATGTTGGGGAACCTATCCCCCGTGAGGACATCCCAGGGGCGGACCCTACAGCAGACCTGCTGGCTGCCTTCCCTGCCTACCGGCCTGCCGACCCCGAGGAGATGGATGGCTCAGACGCGGAGGCAGTCGAGGAGAGCCGGATAGCGCGCCGAAGGGGGTGGAAGTGCATCCAGCGCTTTCTCAAGCGAGACCCATCGGAGTGGCTGGGGCGCATGGGGTCACTCTAAACCTTGCTACGCTTCCTGTGTGCCGGGGGAGCTGATGCTCAACGCCTCCATATGACGGTCCGTGATTTCATGGCCGAAAAGATGCGCGAGAGCCGCCGGCGTGCCGACGTCGCACAATGTCGGGACATGTCGGAGAACACGCAGGCGCTCCTCGCGGCGGAGCAGGAAGTCCGGCGTCTCGAAGGGCAGGCGGCAGAGAAGGAGGCATTCGTCGCAGTGTGCACTGAGCTTGTGGAGCAACTAATGGCCCAGCTGATCGACGCCCAGGTACAGCTGACGGAGGCGGGCCAACAGATGGTCACAATTCAAGTCGAGCGGGAGCATGCACAGGCCAGAATCGACGAACTGCGTGCTGCGACCGCCGACGAGGAGAGGGCACGCAGAGAGCGAGAAGCAGCTCTGGAGGCCGCCAGCCAAAGGGTAGCGGCATTAGAAAGACTTATCCAGCACGCTAATCCCTAGGGGCTTTGTTTTGCCATTCCCAAAACATTTGCTTCCGCTACTCAATATTTCGATCCATTTGTATGAATCACCATATTTATCTGCATCTTTTGGCTTAACATGCACATGCTCAACCACAATCCATTGTCTCGTGGGAGCGTTAACCAAGCTTCAGGCATCCACAATTGGGCCTGGATTCTTAAAGAAAAGAGGGAGGTCATTCCTAGGAAAGGAGACCTCAAGCCTAATCAATGTATCATCCCCCCAACTTGTTCCGACACACGAGCGGGACAACGCTAGGGGCGTTGAGATTTTGCCCGAACATAGGGAAATGAGAAAGGGTGAATCGCGTGTCCCGAATTCAGAAATCCACAACGGTCGGCCTTCCAGGAAATGCCCAAGACGGCAAGCGGACAATGGATCAATCAACCATACTACCGCAATAGACGGACCGAAGGTCATCATTCATATTGCAGGAGGCGGATCACATGTCATCATCAATGCCGCTTTGGGGTTCCTTCAGGCACGAGGGTGGAAATCCAGATCAACAGGGCATGCGAAGCGTGGGGCGAAGTGATGATTTGTTCGGACAGAATCCAACGCTCTCAAAATTGCGCCACCGTGGGGAAAGCGTATTAGGCGGATGCACTAATTTGGCCGTGAATCACCCCAATTCTCAGACAGAACCTTTTTGACGAAGAAACTGTCGCTTCCCATCATTGCGATGGGGCATCCCGAGCTGAATCGGGGAGAATATCACAACTGAACCACTCTACCCGAAGTCAGGCCAGACGGCCGGAGACGAGGAGGGGCGGGACTTAGCGATCCCTGAGGCTGGACCCGAGTCGGAATGCCCGGGAGTTCCTACGTACTCCATCAGGCTGGAGATCAAGACACACGTAGTTCTGAGAGTGCAGTTTAACGTCATGCAGGACGTAGAATCCCATTTGGGGAGATCTTAGTTTAGGGTCGTGGAGCTCGGACCATAAGGGTAGATCTTAGTTTAAGGTCTTAGAGCTCGGACCATAGGGCTAGATCTTAGTTTAAGGTCTTAGAGCTCGGACCATAAGGGGAGAACTTAGTTTAAGGTCTTAGAGCTTGGACCATAAGGGGAGATATTGGTTTAAGGTCTTAGAGCTCGGACCATAAGGGCCGCAAAGTACGCCACATCGTGGTCCTATCCCCTGGATATGCGAAGATGCACTGAGGGATAGTGTCAAGAGTGTCGAGATTCTGCCTGGTCAGAATGGGGGGTGGAAAACATAATGTGAATCACGCGGCCATTCACTCAAGGACTGGGGGCACCGGCGCAACGACATGGGAGTACTGCCGACCGTGGCGGAAAAGAAGCATCAATATCGCACTAACCGTTGATGGAATGAGGCAGCAAACGAGCATCGACCGCTCAATCGCAGGATTCATATCGATTTGCTGCCTGAGGCCATTGGGGGCACCAGCCCGAGTCGGTGGGAGAGCACTGAGGCATTGTGTCCAAACCGTTCACGGGGGCTCCACCCAGGGCGTAGGCGATGGGTCCGAATGAAAGGGAGCATGAAGCCTGAAAATGGAAATAACCTGACCAAGCTGAACCTGACCCTCCTGGCAATAAACCAGAGTACTCTTGACACCAGTGGACCACTGCAAGGGGTCGAGGGACACGCCTTGAGGGTGGCCTGAAGGCGGCGGATTCCCCAGAGAAGGGGGAATCCCTAAGAGGTGGGGGGCTGGACCCGAAGTTTCAAACATCCGGGCGTTCCTACGTATCCCATAAGGATGGGAATCAAGCCACACGTAGTTCTTGAAGCACGACGCAACACAATCGGGCACCAGCGCGGGGAAGGGTGCGGGTCTGACCCTCGCACACAGAAGAAGCGGTATTTTATATTTCTTGTTTGTCATTAAAGATGGATGGTTTTTCTTTGTGCAGCGACATGCCTCTGATTAAGGAATCCCTGGCGTCGCCACAATAATCAAGCCATGAAAGGCATTGATTAGTGACGTGGTTATTAACCAGCGCCCAACGTTCGTGTCCCCTGAGGAGAGCATCACGATGCAGTGCCGTTTCTCGTCGGGCGGCCAAGACGATCATAGTTTTCAGTCGTGTGGTAGGACCAGACAACACAGTTTAAGGTCGTGTGGCTCGGACCATGGAGGAATCCGCTTATCGCGATACGGTGGACTCAGCGGAGGTGGGAACATACCCAGCCCTGCGGTCACGCACGATTCCAGGAGAAGGATCCTGGGATAGGGGCCTGCGTATGTCCATCACCCGAGGGGCAGAGATGCTAGCCTCCAGCTATACTGGGCCCAGAACGCGATTGTTCGGGCGACTCCTTCCTCCTTATGGGGATGAGGGTCCAGCTATACATGGCCCTTAGGGAGGACATCAGCATATATCCTTGGTGCTCAGATCGTGGGAGCCTCGACAGACACCATTACCCTGGTTGGCCTGCCTAACGTGTAAAGGTGTACTGAAGGTCAGTATGAAGAGAGTGTCGAGATTCCACTACAACGCACAAAGGCGGAGTGTGATGAGGGCCGCGCAACCAATGTTCGGAGCCTAAAAGAGCCGACATGGCGATCAAGGATGTCGTTGACCATATTCGCAACACAACATCCGATCGCGTCAGCCTAGAACGGGGCAAGCAAACGAGCATCAACCGCTCAATCGCAGGATTCATATCGATTTGTGGCCCAGGACCCGCCGGTAAATCGACCCGGAGCGGTATGAGAGCACTGAGGCATCGTACCCAAACCGCTAACGAAGATCCCTTTGAGTGAATGCCCGAACAAGAGGAAGCGCGAGGCCCGAAAAGCAACACAGGACTTGTCGGGATTGAATCCGACACCACGGGTCATAGACCGAAGTACCCAAAACATGTTAACAGATCGCCGGAGAGGGTCGGAGGACTCACCCTGAGAGCAACCAAAAGACAGCAGATCCCCGTGATCAACCAAGAGACGGGGCTGGACCTGAAACACAAGCGTCCAGGCGGTCCTACGTATCCCATAAGGATGGGAATCAAGCCGTACGTAGTTCTTGAGAGGCAGTTTAACGTCATGCAGGACGATGAGGGGTGTGAGGTAGTCCCACACACGGGGGAGGCGTAGACCAACATGAACGAGGACATAATCCCCCGCTCACGCCATACGCCTCGCACAAAAAGGAGGGGAACTGGGGCCAGAGGCCAAACGTGGGATGGAAATTCCCGAAGGATGGGGCTGGGCCTGAAACATGAATGTTCAGGCGGTCCTACGTATCCCATAAGGATGGGAATCAAGCCGCACGTAGTTCTTGAAGTGCAGTTTAACGTCATGCAGGACGATGAGAGAAAAAAGAGGGGGGAGCAGAAGGCATCCCCGAACGTGGGGGGCGTACAAAGTGGCGAGAAAACCGACGTGAATGAGGGCGTAGCCCCGCGTCCACACCATACGCCACATACCCAGAGGCAACTGGGCCAAGGGCCCGAGGTGGGACGGAAATTCCTGAAGGATGGGGCTGGGCCTGAAACATGAATGTTCAGGCGGTCCTACGTATCCCATAAGGATGGGAATCAAGCCGTACGTAGTTCTTGAGAGGCAGTTTAACGTCATGCAGGACGATGTACAGTTTAACGTCATGTTGGACGAATGCTGAACAGTTTAACGTCTTGTAGCTTGGACGAAGTACAGTTTAACGTCATGTTGGACGAAACACTTGGCAGTTTAACGTCTTGCAGCGCGGACGATATGCTAGGCAGTTTAACGTCGTGCAGCTTGGACGTAGTGCAGTTTAGCATCATGCGGGACGATGTACAGTTTAACGTCATGTTGGACGAATGCTGAACAGTTTAACATCTTGTAGCTTGGACGAAGTACAGTTTAACGTCATGTTAGACGAAACACTTGGCAGTTTAACGTCTTGCAGCGCGGACGATATGCTAGGCAGTTTAACGTCGTGCAGCTTGGATGTAGTGCAGTTTAGCGTCATGCGGGATGAATGTACACTCAGGCAAAGTACTGCTTGAGGAACCTAGCGTTGGTGGGAGGAGTGACACGCTCACCATCCATAGTCGCTAGGGAGTACGCGCCATTGGGATAGACCTTGTGGACGAAAAGAGGTCCCTCCCACTTGGGCTCCAACTTGGGTGGCTTCCTGCCGGGGATCAATGGCGCTCTTAGGGCTAGCACTAGGTCACCCTGCAGGAAGGAGCGGAGGCGAACCTTCTTATTGAAAGCTCGATCCATTCTACTTTGGTGCCTCTCCAAGTTGTGCAAGGCGCGGAGTCTATTCTCATCCAGTGCTTCCAACTCGACTAGACGGGCTTCAGCAGCTCTGTCCGGCGCTTGCTGGTCGTAGACCGCAGTGCGCAAGGACGGTAACTGGATCTCGATGGGCAGGACGGCCTCAGCTCCATACACCAGGGAATAAGGGGTCATCTGGGTGGAATTGCGAGTCGTCGTCCGATAAGCCCAGAGGGCGTTGGGGAGCTTGTCCGGCCAACTCTTCTTGTTCTGACCAACCATCTTTTGCAGAATGTTAGAGAGGGTCTTGTTAAACGCCTCTATCTGTCCATTCGCCTGCGCATGATAGCGAGATGTATGGTTCGAGCGAATGTTGTACTTGGCGTACAACTTCTTCAACTCGGCTACTCGGAAATTGGCTCCGTTATCCGTGAGGATAGCATGAGGCACCCCAAATCGATGAATGATGTTGGAGGTCACGAAGTCAGTGATCGAACGAGATTTGACCTCTCTGAGCGGAATCGCCTCTGCCCATTTGGAGAAGAAGTCCGTGGCGGTCAGAATGAACTGGCACTGGCGAGCTGTCGCCGGCGGGTAAGGTCCCACGACGTCCATCCCCCAGACTGCAAAGGGCCAAGAATACCTGGTGGTATGGAGAGGCTCCGGCGGCCGATGCACAAAGTTCGCATGAACCTGGCACGCATGGCACCTCCTGGCATACTCGATGCAGTCATGGATCATGGAGGGCCAGAAGTATCCCAACCTCCGAATCTGGTGGGACAGCTTCGGCCCAGTCTGATGGGAACCGCATGAACTAGCATTAACCTCTTGCATGACTCGTGGGATCTCAACTCCCTGAAGGCAATGGAGGAGAACACCATCAAATCCGCGTCTATAGAGGATCTGATCCAGGCCGGGACTGCTTTGGAGGACAAACTACGATGCGCGGCGTCGAACTCGCTCGCGCTCGGCTCGATCCGACGGGAGAATGCCGTGTTGGAGGTACTCAACCAAAGGCGCCCTCCAATCAGGGGCTGGTTCGACTGCCATATCTGGGGTACTCGGGGCTCCGGGCACAGGGGCAACCGTGGTGAGATTACTTACCGACGGGCCGTGATCTCCCTCCGGGATAACGGGAGCGATGAGCCTGCGGTGCGTCACGCGGATGATCAGGTCGTCCTGTTCAGGCTCTGCAAGTGACGCAGCAAGGATGACCAAAGCATCTGCTCGACCGTTCTGCGACCGGGGAATATGGACAATTTCTGGCCGGGAAGGGAACCGGGCCATCAGAAGGAGGGTGCACTCCAGCAATGGCACAAGTTCCGACTTCCTGACAACATAGTCGCCATTGATCTGCATAACAACTAGCTCGGAGTCCCCTTTCACGCACAGATGGGGCACGCCGATCTCGAGAGCTAACTCGAGGCCGGTGATGAGGGCATGGTATTCCGCCTCATTGTTGGTACAGCCCTCTGACAAAAGGAAAGAGTATGGCAGCACGGCTTGCTCCGGGGTGATGAAGACGATACCCAAGCCCACTCTGTTGAGCTTAGGATTATCAAGTCTTCTACCGGTGGGGTTCCGGGAGGCACCGTCAAAGTGCATCTGCCAGCATGGACCGGCTCGATCGACCGAGAGGATGGCCTCATCAGGAAAGCCTAGATCCAGCGGCTGATCCGCGGAGGTTGGGTGAGCAGCAAGAAAGTCTGCCAATGCTTGCCCTTTGATGGCCTTCTGAGGCACATACCTGATGTCGAACTGCTGGAGAATCACAGCCCACCGCGCTAGACGGCCAGTCAACATAGGCCGGCTCAGGATATATTTCAACGGGTCTACCCGAGAAACCAACTGCACCTCATGGTGCTGCAAGTAGTGCCGTAATTTCTGTACGGCAAATACGAGCGCCAGGCAGCTCTTCTCAATGGGGGAATACCTAACTTCCGCATCGAGGAGCATGCGACTGAGGTAATAGAGGCTATTCTCTGTTCTCTCGTTGTTCTTCTGGGCGAGAAGGGCACCCAGGGACCGTTCTAGGGCGGTCACATAGAGGACTAGCGGCTTACCGGATACAGGCGGCATCAGAACCGGAGGTTGCAGCAGGTACTGCTTGAATTCCTCGAAAGCGGTCTGACACTCTTTATCCCATACATAGGTGGAACCTTTCTTCATGAGCCAAGAAAAGGGCTTACACTTGCCGGCCAGATTCGCGATGAATCGGCATATATAGGCTAAGTGGCCTTGGAACCCTTGCAGTTCCCGGATGTTACCTGGGGGAGGCATCTAGCTAATCGCCCTGATCTTCTCTGGGTCGATCTCAATACCCCAGTATCTTACCACAAATCCAAGGAACTTTCTGGAGGTGACCCCGAAGGCACACTTCAACGGGTTCATCTTCAGGCAGCGAGACCGGAGGAAGCCGAACACTTTCTCAAGATCTTTGAGATTGTCCTGACGCTGGCGCGATTTGAATACCAAGTCGTCGACGTAGCATTCCACCAGTGTGCCGAGGATTGGCTTGAATATGCGGTGCATCGCCCATTGATAGGTGGAACCTGCATTCTTCAGGCCAAAGGGCATGACCTGGTAACAAAATGTACCATGGGGGGCCCTGAAGGCAGTGAACTCCTCATCCTCAGGGGCCATCCAGATTTGGTTGTATCCGGAGTATCCATCCATAAAGGAGAGGGCCTGGAACCCTGTCGTGGCGTCAATCAACAGCTCTGTCACTGGAAGGGGAAAATCATCCTTCGGACAGTAGCGGTTGAGATCGCAGAAGTCGATGCAGACTCTGATCTGCCCGTTCTTCTTCCTGACCGGCACAATGTGGGCCAGCCATTTGGGGCACTGGACTTCCCTCACGAAGTTGGCTTTGATAATCTTGTCAACTTCGGCCTCAACCATGGCACCGTGGAATGGGTGCATCTTCCTGGGAGGCTGCTTGAACCCACGATGGTTCGCCGGGAGACCAAGGCGGTGGACGGCCACCTGAGGATCTAGCCCCGGCATCTCATCATAGCCCCAAGCGAACACATCACGGTGCTTCTTGAGAAAGTCCACGTACTGCTGCCGCTCCTCAGAGGGCATGGTGGCACTGACCAATGTGGGTCTTGGATCTGCTTCGGTTCCAAGGATCACTTGTACTAACTCATCGACTGTGGCGGGGACGCCCTCCTCAAAGGCTGGGGGTGCATCTTCCACGTCCTCTCCACTCGGGGAGGGATCGTCCACGGGAGAGACTGCGTTGGCAACTGCATTGGGGCTACCAGATCCTGTTGGGCCACTGATGCTGGCACGGGCGGTCGCGGTCATCTCATTAGGAGACTCACAAGCCGTCGAGACCATGGCTACGTCCAACCGATGGATCGGGAGGATGTAAGCGTCATCCAAACTTGCCCAGGGATCACTTGCAACAGCGACAGGCTCGACCTCACCTGCCAGGATCTGCTTATCCTTGCTCTTGTAATAGTCTGCATCCAGATAGCGGGCTTCACATGAGGCAAAAGGAGAGGCATCTCCCTGAAGCACGCCTACTCGGCCATTAAGGGAGTATTTGAGGCATTGGTGGTATGACGAGGGAACCGCCGCATGAAGGTGGAGCCATGGCCTACCCATCAATGCGTTATATGCAGTGTCCTGAGAGACCACCATGAATTCGGTGTTGGCAACCAAGTCACCGAACTGGGTCTTCAAACGTATCTTGTCGACCGGAGTTTGCTCGGTGGGGTCGTACCCCTGGATCCTGAGGTCGGAGGGGATCAAGTCATCCTTAGACAACCCCAATCTCCGGAGCGTCCGAGTTGGAATCAGGTTAATCCCGGACCCCGTGTCGACAAGACAGCGTCGAACATCAAGGCCATTGAACTGGCCGGTAACATACAGCGAACGAATGTGCCCCTGTATAGGAGGGTCTTCATCCTTACCAGAGAACGAGATAACTGCCTGGCATTCGGCGTCCTCGATCGTTTCGGCGTGAAAGGCCTCTGCAGCCGCAACCTCTGTCTCAAACTGGAGGGGGCTCTTCAGGGCTTCAGCGAGTGCCTCGCGCATCTCAGATGACATGCGCAGAGCCTCAAGGATGGAGAGTCTCGCTGGGATGTCGGCCAAGTGCTTTAGGACATCATAATTTTTTGCCAAGCGCGAGCCCCTGGTTGCAGGAGGTTGCTCTACGGTTGGAAGCATGACGGGCCTTGCCGGTTGGGCTGGCGGCCGACTGGTGCTTGGCGCATCTTGCTGTTCATTGGTTGAAGCCCGGGAAGTAGTCACCATACTGGGGCCAGGAGGCCAGGATGGACTCGTGGCAGGGCGGAGCTGATCGCGACGCGGCTGAGGCGGTTCTGCCTGGTCCCACACCACAAAAAGTGGCGGAGGCGAATCCGTCATCCCCGGATGGGGGGCCTGCGCGCGCTAAGCTCGATCTTGAGCCTGCTGCCTAGTCTCAGTGGCGTGCACGGCCTGGCTGGAGGTACCAACTGTTGTGCCCCGGCGACTCCTGTTGTTGCGGTTCTTCCGACGGTGGCGACGACCGGGGACACTAGGGAGGTCCACCCGGTGTTCTTCAACGTCGGGAACCGAAAAGGGATTTACCAGCTCGACGGTATTAACCGAAGCGTACCCAATACTATCATCGGACGAATCATTCACCATTGGGCGGATCTGAGGAGGGATCCCAATCTCCGGGGGCATGAAATCGCCGAGAGTGCGGGATAGTGGCCGAACTGGAGGGGCGCGCTCTTCCTTCTTGCGCCGCCGCCGTTTGCTCTTCTTGGAAGAGGCAGGCTGGGACGACGATGCCGAAGCAGCACCCGCAGATTCTGGGGGCTCAGGCTGATTCAAGCGCGCACGGATGATTCCATGGGCGCGAATGATCGTCTTGCGGGCCATCCAGTTTTTATACTTCTGGGACCCGCGGTCGGAGACCAGCTGCCATTCGTCCTCGTCGCCGCTATCGTCATCTGATCCCACGAACACGCCCGCCACTTGTGCTGGAGCTGGGCCCAACCTGATTACATTGTTGTTAATTTGGTCTTGGAGCCAATCCTTAAACACATAGCACCGCTGGATGGTGTGTCCCAGGGCCCGATGGTAAGGGCAGTAGCGGGGGTTATCCGTGAGATGTGGCTCCTCTGACCTCCAACACTCAGGCAGTCGCACAATCCTCTGCTCCAGGGCGCTCTTGAAATAACCGGGAACCTGATCCTCGTGAAATGAGTAAGTCAGGTTTCGCGGGCCCCTGGGAGCACGGCCTTGACGAGGGGCTGGAGGGGCCTGCCGAGGAGGTGGACCCTGATTATCTCGCCTGGGTTGTGGCGGTACATTACGCGGAGGGGCCGACCGGTTCTGAGGCTGCCGCTGCTGGGCCGGGAACTGAGCCCGTGGATGCGGATTTCTGTGAGGCTGTGGAGCTGGCCTCACCGGCAGCAGCTCCAATGGCCTGGGGGCCTCTATCTGGGCAACAGCAGCGGGCTCAGCCCTGCTGGCTCTCCTTGCAGGAATCATAGGAGGCAGCGGGTGTGCCTGGCTGGCCTGTTGCAGGGCTTCCTCAAGACGTTGATCTTTGTCTGAGAAGTCCCTGAACCCTCTGGGGTAATTCTGAGTGATCAAGGAAGGGACCAGCTCGGTCTTGACGTTCCCGAAGCACATTGTCAGCAACTGCTCCTGAGTCAATGGCATGTCAAGGGAATACGTGAGACCCTTCCATCGGGCGATGAAGTCCGCGACTCGCTCATCAGGCCTCTGCTTGCACTTGAAGAGGTCTGCGATACTCGTCTTCCGGGTCGTGGAACTGAACTGGTAGAGGAACTGTCTACGAAGGTCCTCTCAGCTAGTTATCGACCCGACGGGGAGCTGGCTGTACCAGACAAATGATGGCCCTTCCAGTGTCTGGACAAAGCAGCGAAGCTTAGTGGCCTCTTGCTGCGCCGGAGTCCCCAACATAGGTCCGCACCTCGAGTTGAAATGGGCCAAATGTTGTGGCAGATCTCCAGTCCCGTTAAAGGGGGAAAAAGTGGGATTCCCGAATCCCGGAGGCGCCGACATGTCATCCACCCATGCTGGGTATGGCTTGCCGTCCGGTGGGATTGCCACTTGCCGAGTCTCCAAGGCTTCCAAGCGGGCGATGAGTGTCGCCATCGGATCGTCCGGACATGGGTTCCAGTCCTGGCGAGGATCTCTAACCACGAGCGCATTGCATGGCCCTTCAACCGGGTCGTCGACCGGGTCGTCGAACTCGGCAGCTCGTGGGATGGCGGGCGGAGCGGCCCTTGGGGCAGCGGGAGGAATCCGAACGGGGTCTCTCAGGTAGTCACGCCGCTCGGGAGGGTGTGGTGAAACATACCGCGCCCTCTTGCCATAGGCAATGGCCTCTCTCCTGTCGGCGAACACGGCATAATCACGGTTGCCCGGGAGAGCCTCATCGAGGGGTGGTTGTTCCTGTCCCTACTGTCCTGGCCTAGGATCACCATAGTCAGGCCGCTGCTCTGCAGCGCGCTCGGCGAGGAGCTGTTCAACCAGCTTCTTCTACTCGGCGAGCTGTTGACGTAGCGTAGCCTTCTCGGGATCCTCGCCCGCCCTCTGCATGGAGGTGGATGGGTCGGCGGGCTTTATAGCCCCGCCGTGCTCTTTACCTTTGCTGACGTTTCGGCTCAACGTCAGTGCTTCAGTGGGTGCGGGGAGTCCCAGGAGGTTCCTCTGATGACGAGTAACTCTGACCGATGGATCCAACAACGGCTTGACTTCGGGGGGAGAGCCCCCGTCGAGAAGTTCCAAACTGTTCCCCTCTCCCGACAGGTCAGCCATATTGACTGTTTCCGTCCCTGGGGATATACCCTCAGGGCCACCCAGTGAATCGGGCTGTCGGCGAATCGCACTGAAGTGTAGGGCAGCGTACTGCCCCCACCCACGGATATACACGTGGGGAGTGGCTTCCTCGATAACCTTGCGGAGTACTTGAAAACACTCAACGCATCGTTGTTGGAGGGCCTCGTGGTGCTCAAATGACCCGGGGTGCCGAACCGCGGGGAGCGTGGCCAGGTCAATTTGACGGCACTGCTCACCAATATCCTCCAGGTGCACTTGACTCCCGGGATATGGCATTTGTAGGCGGTGAAGACGTGAGTGAGTCTCCCGGAGAGTTCGGCGGAAGCATTTGAACTCATCCGGGGTGAGCGATTCGGGTGCATCAAAGTCTGGTCCTGCGACTGGCCAAAACTTCTCAGGGAAGTGGCCCTCTGCAAGGACGGTCAAGAAGCTCCATGACTCAAACTCGGGACTCAGGTCTCCTTGGTCCTCTTCAACGACTGGGAATGGACGGGGAACCAGTAGTGGTGCCGAGGCGGGCCGCCGGGCCGTCGGGCTGGCCGGCGGTGAATACGGCGAGCAGGCCGATTGGCCTCCATGTCCTGGGCCGCCCTCTGAGGGTGGCGGTGCCCCAGCTACCACATTACGATAGGACGGGCCGGAGAGCAAACATCCTGCCGTAGCGTCGGTGCTCGCCGGGGGTGCACTAGATCGTGGTTCGACCGTCGGTCCCCCGAAAAGGTCTCCGGCTTCTCCGATCGAGGCAGAAGGCGCTTCCAGAGGGGCCGGTACCAACCGCAAGTTTGATCCTTGGGGGTTTACCAGGCCCTCGCTACTCCGGATATACCTTCGGAGAGAAGCGGGGATCATGTCGATCTCGCTCTCGGGAAGTACGAGGCTGACGTGCCGCATTCCTACCCCTGCCCCTGACTGGCGGGATTGGGGGGAGGGCTCTGTCGCCGAATCATACTCCGCCTCTGTATCAGAGAAACGAACTGGTCGGATCTTTGTCCGGAATTCCGTAACATTCTTCCCTCAGCGTCGACGCCTCGCCCTCCTGCCCCTGGGTGGTTCTTCGGGGCATGGCTGATCTCTATCCTGGCGCCCTCCGGCCACACTGGTGCTGGGGCCAAGAGGACTGGAAACCAAGGTGCGAGGAGCACCGGGATAGATATCAAAGGGGACGCGGGGAGAGATGATTCCGGGAAGGCCTCCGGGCCGGGATCGGAAGGCGGGGTGACCCATGCCTCTTGGATCGGCCACACGGAGTAGATCCTGTTGGTGAATAGCGCTACCGCGAGGTGGTTCGCGGTGGCTATTGTCGGTACCAGCAACCGGGAGAGTCAACCCAACCTGCCTTTGGGGAGGTCGGGGCCTCGATCCGGGTCGGGCATAGAAGTGCCCCCGCTCAGGATGCGCATGGGCCTGGTGACTGGAGCCAGTAGTGGCTTGAGCCAACGCGGCCGCTGTTGCTAGGGCCCCAAGGTGGGCATCATCTTCCGCTCGTGCCCGACTTTGGCGTCGAGACAGACGAGTCGGGATGAGCGGCGCGGGCAGGTGGAGAGCATGTTCCTCGACTTGAGGGGCCTGGCGGCGGTGTCACCATGGCCTGGCGGGAGCCCTTATCATGGATCCCTGGAGCGGATCTCGGATAGGGTAGTCCCGGGCATCTTCCACCTCATCCGCATAGGGGAAGGAGTTGTCGGAGCGCTCCGGGGATAAGCTCCCAAAGCGGTTGGACGTCGAGGTAGGCAGCGGTGCCTCCCTGCGCGGCCCTCGGGGGCGGCGTTGGTGGCGAGGTGCAGCTCCCTCGAGGTCTAGGCGAGCCATGTCCCTAGTGGGGATGACTCCCTCTTCCTCATATCTCCGCACCAAGTTGTTGATCACCCTTCTTTGGATGACCTCCGAGGGGGAGAGAGGGCGTGGTTGCCCCGCAGCTGCGGCTGCTGGGACGGCTGTGGAACGGGCGGGACCGCGCGGAGGAGCCGCGTCGGTGTTTCCCCTACCCCTGCGCCAGTGGGCGGGCGGTGATCGTGCATTGGATCGGACGACCTGATTCCTGAAGATAGGGAGAAGAACCCATTAAAACTGACAGGAAAAGAAATCGACTACCAATCATTAGTGCCACGACGCCCTCCGTGGGGGGGAACCCAGGCCATCGACGTCGTGAGACGGAGTGCCCGATTTCCCTTCCCCATCCCCTAGCGGGTTCCGTGCCCCGATGTTGAATGCTCGGTCGAGCAGCATGCTGGTCTTCCAACACCTCTGAAAGCCATCGGTCTTCATATTGAGGAGAAGAGATTCACGTCGGGTTCACCATTTTTCTGTTTCGGTGCGGATGTGCGTCGGGTTACGCTGTTCCGCCAGGACGCGTTCGCGCGTGCACCCGTCGACCCGAGGGGATGGGCGCGCGGCTTGTGGCCCCTCAGTCCCACTTTCCAAGGGCGGGCGGTATTCGTCCCTTGTTCAGGGGCGTCTGCTCCTTGATCGAAACCGGGATGATGGGATGTCGGCTCCTCCTTCCGTGGACGTCTCCTCGAAACTCGTCGCCTAATCCGGGTCTCCCTCATAGATTTAAGAATGTTCATGAATCTCGTTCCCAGCGCCATATCTGCATGGACACCGGTTAATTACGCTGCTTCCGCCCGGACGCTCCAAGTTGTCTGGTCGGGGCAGCAACCTGCGGTGAGGAGATCGGGTGGCTCCAGGGGTTGGGGGCGTGTCTTAGCACTGCGACTCTGCATGTCTGCCTTCCATACCTAATAGGGATTCTCGAAGGCATGATGGCCTGAGGCATCCCATACTGGGTGCGGGGAACTGTGTCACCTGAGGTTTTCCTCAGCTTCCCATGTTTAACACGGGGTATGCCACGAGTTTAACGTCCAGCGGGGATGGCATCGGACTGATCAACACGAAGAGTGGATCAGATGACAGAACCCATTGCGGGGAACCTCCGACGCTGGGGCCAGCGCATGGGCGGCTTCCCGAGCGAAGTGGAGTGGAATGAAAGGGCATGACCCCACCGGGATGTGGCGGCCCGGGTAAGGATCATGGTGGATGATGGAGTGAAGAGCTTGGACCCCGTAGGGGCTTCCTACGTACCGCGCGGTAGCGCGGATCAAAGTCAGCGTAGTTCGGATATGCAGTTTAACGTCATGCTGGACGTCGGCAAGCCGACTCACGAAGAGATCGAGGCCGCCGGGCGGAGGATTGAACCGAACCACCTCGCACAGAGGGGGATGGAACGGCCGGGTCGATCACAGTTTTACGTCATGCTGGACGTTAAAAGGAGAGATAGAAAAAGGGACAGTGGGGAAGCACAGTGGAGATACACACGTGCAGTCTCCCACAGGGGCGGATTCATAGGTGAATCGACGCAAGTGTGAACCCTGGAGGGGTCCACTGATGGACGAACCGATGTGAATACGACCGGGACGACCAGGTGGTGGGCTTGAACCTCAGGGAGGCTTCCTACGTACCCTGTTTAGGAGACAGGGATCAAAGTCCACGTAGTTCGTTCTGTCAGGACTTACGCAATGGGGCAGCCCGGATGCAGCAAAACTCAGTTGGAGAGGGACTTGGGCCGAATGTAGGAGACACCTCGATCCCAGTCACACCCTCTACTGGCTTCGGCAGTGGGGGAGCGCAATGGAGATACACATGTGCATCCCCCCACAAGAAACTAGGGGTTTGTAATACCTTACCCCCGTGGGGAAAGGTCGCTCCAATTAAATCGTCCCTAAAGAGGGTCAATCCCGACATCTCTGCAGAGACGAGTGGGTGGGGGCCACATCCAAACCGGGGGGGGACCCTGCGTGCGAGGCACGGGATCGGGTGATGCGGACGATTTAACGTCTTGCCGGACGAAGTACAGTTTAACGTCGTGTGTTGAGGACGAAGGTGCTTGGCAGTTTAACGTCTTGTCGTGCGGACGATGGAGGCTAGGCAGTTTAGCGTCGTACATCTTGGACGTAGTGCAGTTTAGCGTCATGCAGGACGAATGTGCAGTTTAGCGTCATGTCGGATGAATGCTGAACAGTTTAACGTCTTGTAACTCGGATGTGGTGCAGTTTAGCGTCATGCAGGACGGATGCTGAACAGTTTAACGTCTTGTAGCTTGGACGAATGTTGTACAGTTTAACGTCTTGTAGCTTGGACGATGGGGGCTAGGCAGTTTAGCATCGTGCAGCTTGGACGTTGGTGCTTGGCAGTTTAACGTCTTGTCGCGCGGACGATGGTGGTGCCGCTGATGGGTCTGTGTCACTTCGCGCGAGCCTGGAGGGCCGCACGGAAAGACAACGCACGGTGCGGGCACCCAGGATGAAGATCATCGGGCACCACGCAGGCGGGTACCCTCAGGGGGTCAAAGGGGGCGACCCCGGTGGATTGCGCGCAAAAGGGGATCTTGGCGCGCAATACCGCGGGTCGGCGCGCAAATGGGCGGGCTGACGCGCAATTGGGCCAGTGCTTCGCGCACGGAGGATTGAGATTGCGCGCACCGGGCTTCGGATAGCGCGCGGGGGCAACGGCTCATTCTTTAAAGAATGGCCACTTTGAAAACGGGGGGTGCGCGCAATCGGGCTGGATTGCGCACACCCGGGGGCAATTGCGCGCAAGAGGCTTCTTTTGCGCGCAAAGACCTTAGGGTGAAGAATTATTCAAAGGGAAGGAGCCCAAGGGATTGCGCGCGAAGGCGAACCCTGAGGCTTTCTTGCGCAAAAGAAAAGAGGTTACCTGAAGATCGGCATTGCGCGCGGAAGGGGTTGGATTGCGCGCACGAGAGACCTTTCGAATTCTGGAAACCTTCAAAACGTCGGGGGTCGCCTTATATTTATAGGCAAACCCGGGCGCGGAATCCAGTCCGCGGGCGCGGAATTCTCGTCGCGGGCACGGAATCGGGCCCGGCGCGCAAGGGAGTCGCGTGGGCCACTGGCGCGCAAAATTGCGCGCCGGCTCAGCGTATTGCGCGCATCCCGGGAGGTTTGCGCGCGGCTCATCAACTTTGCGCGCGGGCCTCCAAAATTCCGCGCAAGGCCTCCGGGCCCTCCGAAACACTCTTCCGACTCCAAATATGACCTCGCTTTCCGCATCCAGAGCTTTGTTTGGCAACAACGGACTTTTCCGGCGTCTACAACATTAAATCAGAGATATTTTCACTTTGTCTATATATTTAGATTTATTTTTACCATAATATTCTGTTTGAGTTGAATTATCATATATATTTTTAGTTTTACATTCTAAAAAAGTATTTCACTCACTTATAAACATTACTTGACAAACGTTTGCATCTGCAGCCTCATTTTCATGATAGATATGCACTTATCTTTTAATAAGTCATGTATTAAGTGGATTTTTGAAATATTCTCCTATGATATCTTGTGTAAATTATTAATATAGCTTAATGTTATTTTTTCAAAGACATTAAACATGATCCTCATGGATGTTACCTCAATAACATCATCTTTTTGTGATTTCCCATATTTTTTCACCAGAAAAATTTATTGACCTAGTATATTTCTGATTTCATTGATCCCCATAATAATGAGAAACAAATATTTGTTTTTTATCCGTACTGAGAGAGTTCATCATTCCTTTTATGATTCTCCAAAATAAAAAAATTTATCTTAATGATCCTTTGGAATAAATATTACTATGACGTCATATAATTTCCTAAAGAATTTCATTAATCGTATTATATTTATAATAACCATATTAATAACTCATCCATATAGATAAAAGGACATTCCCACACCCCTTTAAAAGTAGTGAGGCATATACCTCCACATATATCTGTATAATACTTATTTTAATTAAAATTAACAAAGAAAAATTATATAAATATCAGGAAAAAAATTTTTCTATAACTCAAGAATCCTTAAAACTATTTCAAATTGATTAAATTTTGAGCAGTAATTTTTTTTCCAAATCATGATCATTTATAAGAATAATTATTTCAAGGGTCAATCCAAAATTAAAAGAAATTATATAATCATATTTATGATTTTCATATCCAATATTTATTATAGAATTTTGAAAATCTCTTTCTTGGAAAAAGAGAAAAAAAATTGTAATTTATACTATTGGTACTGAAGAGACCATATTACATTCCACTAAGGTGAAAAAATAATCTTTTTCACCAATAAAAAATTCGGCATGTTTATAAATTTTTTTTATTAATATATAAAAACATAATAAAAAATTTAATAATCGAAATAAATTCTAAAAATTTAAAATATTTAGCTTTATTTAACAATATATTTCTCTAAATCATCCACTCATGGTCTACCAACATCACTTGATGGAATACTTTATAAAATCATGAAGTGTTTTAGAACATATATATTATCATTCGAAATTATTATGTGCTTTTTTACTTTACATCACTAAAACTATAATTGTTTAAGGGTCAGTTTTTCTTGTTTTTAATAGAATATGAGAGATATGAATATCCAAAGTGTTCAGTATTTAGGAAAATATTTTGAGAGAGTTTTGATGATTTTAATTAATTTCAGTTCGATTTCTCAATCCAAAGTACATATGGTTATTAATAATAATTTTAATTTTGAAATTAATGTTTTTAGAAAAGTGAAATAAATAATGAATTTTCCAAAAAAATATTAAATATATAACATATAAACATAAAGTATGAAAAAAATTAATAATACTGAATCTACAAAATATAATCAATATTTTATTTAAAAATAAATAAATATAACAAACCATTAATAAATTTAAAATCATTTGTGGGATATGATTTTGTGAAAATATCACCAAGTTGATATTTATTATTTACAAATTATAAATATATATCCTTTTTACATCATTATATTTTAGAAAATGACTTCTTATATCAATACTCTTAGTCTTTGAGGGACCTATTGGATTTTTTAAAATACTAATTTATCATTTATTATTAGATAAAATATGATTATTATTAAAATTGAGACCAATATCTAGTAGTTTCTTTCTAATACACAACACTTGTGTATACAAACATCAAATAGAGATATTTTATTCCTCATCTATTGAAAGAGAATCTGAATGTTGTTTCTAACCTGACCATTATACAAAGGAAGTACCATGAGGTATGATTTATATATAACTTAAACCCCTAAAAATCACCATCTTAATATGATATTAAATTAAAATCTGATGTTTTTTTGTGAAGTAAATATTGAAAAATTCCTACAACATCAAGATATGATTTTGAATATTTATAATTTGATCTATCATAGAGAAAAAATTATAGTATTTTTAATGATTATTTTTATATAGAAAAATATGAATCATAACTCCATATATTGTATTATTAAATACTTTAATAGCTTTACCTAAATACTATATTATATTGGTACACATTGAAGTTTTATTTGTTTTACTATTTTATAGACCAAATTGTTTCATTAATTCAATAATTTATTTTAATTGATTTAAATTCTTCCAAAAATATTTTTGATATATTTGAAAAGTAAGAAAAAATTTAAATCTTCCACAATAATAATTTTTAATACTTTTCACATAAGTTGGAAATCATTCCAAGTCTTTTTATAATTTAATCCAAAGATAACATCATTTACATAAATTAGTTCCAATAAAATATGAGACCATACTTTTTTTAAGATAGTAGGATATACCTATCCTATAGAAATCCATTTTCTTGTATAAATGAATCTACACTTATGTAGCAATCTCTTCATTCTTGTATAAGTCTATAAAGATCATTACTATTCTTCAAAAATTAATTTGGTTGACCAGGACATTCAAAACATTGTAATTGTTCAATATAAATATCCTCTAATAAATATCCATTTGTATTGTCTAATATTATATCCATATGATATAATTTAAAATTAATATATGATACATCTTCTTAAATGAAAATAATATCTTCTAATATAGAAATCGATGAAAATTTTCCATCATAATATATTCCTTTTTACTGATTATATTCATTAACTAATAATATAGTATTAATTATTATATTAATTATTTTTATGAAATTCTATTTTCTAAAATAACATTTGGATCCTATAAATAGATGATTGGATGACATTTCAACCAATTCCTAGTTAATATATTCTAATATTGTGATTATCCAAATTTCATCATATAATTATTCATCTACAGTTTTAGGTTCTAATTTAAATAAGATTTCAAATAATAAATTTATGTTTCCTATAATACATGTCATACAAACACATGTATCATGATTTAATATTATTGATTCATTTTTTTCATTATGGTTATAGTTTTCATAGGTAAGACATGTTTGTATTCACCAGTTTTACGTACCTCTAGACTTGATTTAATTTCATTATATTATTGTTTTTTTATCAAAATCAACTATAGGAGACTCATGTATCATGTTTTCAATCCAATTGTGCCTTCATCTGTCTTATATTTAATTGATCAAAATAGTCACATTAATTAAACATCACATGAATATATTATTTATCTATTTTTAACATATTATTTTATGATATATAAGCATTAAAAGTAGCATAATATTCAAGAAATATTACTTCATCATCTTTTACATAATAGTTTAAAATATTTTTATTAATATTTAAGATATACACCTTATATATAAAAATATTAATGTATCAATAAATAGTATTTTTACTCCTCCATAATTCATTGGATGTATTTTTATGAAAGGTCCTTATTAAGAATAAATTCATGTTTTGGAAATTTTTGTTAATATCTTCATAAAAAAGTTATTTTGAAAACTAATATGAATTTTCAAAGTTCATGCTAATTCTTGGATAGTCCAATTTATTATATTTTTAATTCCTTTTTAGGTTTTATTGGAGAATAAAAGGTATGTTTAATAAAGATATGAAGGGAATAAATGAATTCTTAGTTCTAAAACACTCCATCATGATTAATTCTTATTGAAGTAATTTTAATATTTTTTAATTTGGAACAAGTTTACTAAATCATACAAAGAAGAGAAAACCTAAATTTTATGTTTTATGAAAGAAAAAATAGTAAATAAAACAAAAAAATAATATCATGAAATTATGTTTTCTACTATGGATGGTCCAAAAAATTCATGTCGATAAGTTTAAGTTGTTTGGATTTAGAACCGTTATCAATATATTTGATGTATATCTATTGGTTCTTCCCTATTTAGGATGCATCACATAATCTATCTATATCAACATTATGAATAAAAAAATAAAAAAATAACCACTTATCAAATATTTTATTCATTTTAAATACATTAAAATATCCATGTATCCAATGAAAAATATAGTATTCATTTGTGTCTATAGATAAAAAATTTACTTTTTATTCACATAAAAATTAATAACTAACATATTAAATTTTTTAGTTCTTGGTACACTAAACATAAGCATATTAAAGTTAAAAATAGTGAAAGAATTATTTTAGAAAGTAATATTAAAAGCATAATCCCATAATTGAGATATACATATAATAATTTCATACAAACCATATACATATTGTACTTTTTTTATTAAAATATACTTTTGATATCAAACTATTCCATCATCAAATAATTTTTCATCCCCCTTATCATCGAAGGTAACAATGATTCACTATAATATCGTTAATATATGAATATTTGAGGAGTATCCAATCTTTTTTTATGAGAATCCATTATCTATATTCTATTATTAATTTTTGTTTCTATGAATTCTTTACTAGAATCATTAAATAGATTCTTCTTTTGGTAGCCTAATTTTATTGGATCAATATGTGTCTAAAATAAAAACATGGGTAACCATATTTAGTTAATTTTGAAAAATATTACAGGGATAACTTCGGAAATATTTCTAAAAAACAATATATTTATTTATTACAATTATTTTAGGATTTCTTAATATATATTTATCATACCAATAATCATTATTTATGAAATAAAAAATTGTCACCTCATGATATAATTTAATTCATATAATTGGGGTAAAAAATAATTTCAATATAATCTTGAATTTTCTAAATTTCTACATATTCCATATAAACTCTTTTTTAATATTTTTTCCAAGAATCATATTTAGATATTCATATCAACTAATTAATATATCAAATGAAATTTTGAATAGATCTACTTCCTCCACCAACTCATTAATTTTATTTTCATAAATAGATCATTTAAATGTATATTTAATAAATTTTTCATATAATTTCAATGTTGATTTATCATAGAATCATTTTCATTTAAAAACAATTTGAATATTTCTAGTGATTTTTAAATTTTTTTATAAAATTTTTATGTATGATGAATTGATCATTTAGTAGATAAATTACTATTAGAAAAAATTTTCGATTTAGAAGAAGAAAAAAATGCAAGATTATATATATTCTTCTTATTTATCGGTAAAGAAAATTTTTTCTTTCATATTGGATGGATATTTTTCTAAATCATTTTTATATTTAATGTTGTTTCCCATGATGAATCTATATGTATCCTTCATATAGTTTTTAGTATTGTTCTCATAATCAGTTCTTATATGATTATTCAGTTCTTTGTTTTTCATTATTACATTCACTTATTTTAGTTGGGAAAAATCATATGGGATACATATCATTTTATTGTATAAATAGAATAGTAATTTATTATGTACTCTACCATATTTATAGATAATTTTTATGTAGTTTATTATGTATTTTTCGTGTTGAATTTAATGAATCTTCATACCTGATGACAATGTTGCATTATAGAATAAGAAAATTATGATTCATTTAACAATAAAGTACCATGTTTTGATTTATTTTTATATTTTTGGGTAACAACTTTAAGGGATGTATTATACATTTTTATTATCTTATAATATTCATTATCATCTTGCATTTCTTCTTAAGATATCATTAGAATTAAAATAAACTACACCATTCTTTTTTCTATGATAGGATTGAATTGTTTTACTCTAGTGGATATCCTAATAACTTTATTGTTAAAGACACTTTGAACATTTAATGCATGATATTATTTTTTAATTGGTTCTCCCAAGGTATAAACACCATTGACTATTTCAATCAATCTTCCATTCATTTGAGTGATTCATGTCACCTCGAACATTCATAATGCGTTAAATTTCATCTTTGTAGTGTTCTATTGTAGTTACCTGAAATTTCTAATTCTGTTATAAGCTATGACAATAATTTTCCATATATCAATGATAATATTACTTTGACAAATATAATTAAATTTATTTGGACCAAGTCCATAAATAGTACCATTCAAAAATATTGAATTTAAATCATAATCATATTCTTCGTCAACATAAAACTTTTCATTATCTCTATGAATTTAATATGGTTATTAAATATTAATTTAATCATTTATTCCATGAATCTTTAAAATATTACAATATTGGATATCCAACATTCCATATTTAGCATCATTACAATAAGGATCATAGATCATGGAAATTCCATATTTTTGTTCTTCCATCGATATCTCCCTTCGTATAGATATTTTAATCATTCTTACTAGATCTTATCATACATCTTAAAAAAGAAATCATCTGAAACCAATTATCATGTCATAATGATACGAAGATAGACAAGATTGTGGCTGATTTTTTTACTTTTATAAATGTTTAAATATTAAATTTTATAAATCATCTTATATTTTGGAGATATACATCATCCTATTTTTTAATGATGTAATGAAAAAAATATAGAAGAAGAAAAAAATGGTTTTTATATTTTTGTTAGGGAAAGAAGATCACCTAGTCCACTCCACCAAGACTATATCAGTGAGATTGGTAATTTTTTATCAATGAATCCTATTTACATTACATATTAACTATTAAGTAAAGTCAGTTGAAACCTTAAAATAAGTCATGTTATTTTATATAAAACTTCTTAATCCACAACTTACAGAGTGAAGGTGATAGCCCCCATGACTAATTTGTTGTCTCCAATAAAATAAAAAATAAAGATTAATTGATTTAATAAGAAATTTATTTAGATCATAATTTTAGAATAAATTGAAATATAATCTAAATTCATCAAAATATGTAATATTATTCAATGATATAATAGCTTAGAATATATCTTGGTTAAAAATGATCATTATGAAATACAACAATATGACTATATTGATAACAACAATAGAGAAAAGGTAAAATATAACAATATCAAAACATGTATTTCTCCAATTTTAGATATTTATAATAACATATATGGCATTTATTTTTATAAAAGGTAGTTCTTTTCTAAATGAAATAGTTATTTACACTTAAGAAAAAAAACTCATTTTTCATTATTGTTAAATAGATCCAAAAGTACATCATGAAAAAGTGTGAGTATATAAATTTTAAATGTTCATAGAATGTTTTAAATTCCCTTAGAAATATGAAATATTTAATATATTTAACAAGATCCTTTCATTTGGTCATTACAATAATTTAATGAGATATTTAATTTTATTGAGACTATTGTAGAAAAATACAAAATAATACATAATTTAGTAATTTTTATTTCACCATGTCAAACATAAGGCTCTTATAAATAATGATTCACCTGATAAGTAAGGTTGACAACATATGGTTGATTATAAAATTAATAATATGAACCATAATATTTTCATAAAAAATATTATTTCTCTTAAATGTAATCTTCATGATCCCTAATTTTCCCACATAATATGGTATATGATCCATATGTTTTCTCCAAACATGGTATTTGAAAAACATACATTCCGCTAAAAAAAGTAGGATGTGATCAATTTTTTCAAATCACATAAATGAATTTCCTGAAAACAATATATATAAAAATCCTCCTCAAATATGATACATTTATCTATAAATATAACAATAAAAACACTTAATGTAATATCAATTGTAAAACATACATAGATATTTTTTAAATAATAAAATGAGCGTTGAAGGATACTATTTAGGTTTAAAAAATTTCATCATTATAAACACTAATAAATCTATATATATCTACCCCGTAAAATGATCACAAAACTATAATATTAAAGATAATTAATATCCACTAGGGTATTATCAATGAATAAAACTTTCATAAAAATAATTTTATATGAAATAAAGGTTAATGGGGTTACATTATATTTAATTAATATACATAATGAATCCATAAAATATCATTTCCTCACAAATATATTTTGAAAATTATTAGTAGAAAAACATAAGCGTTTATGAAAATCACATAAAACTCCCACATGCATGAACATCTCAATAATTTGGTTACTAACCAATACCATAACACCTTATTCCATATTTATGGTAATAAATTAGTCTAAAACGCATTCAAAATATAGTACCATGTTACCTTTTAATCGTCATGATAACCAAGGAAGTGAAACCATTACAATCATTCTATAACCCATACAAAACACACATATAATGAAATTCAATTATCTGCCAATACCTTAAATAAAAACAAAACATCTACCTGCATATATTATTTCAATGTATTTATGTCAAAAATAGATTCATAATACCTATATAAATTTAGGAACTCAAATTCAAGAGATTTCATCCACCCTAAATCCACTTTCATATTAGTATGTTGATGAAATTACCTATGGTATGATGTTTCACAACAAACCAAATTTTGAAATTGTCTAACATATAACTACTATAATAGTAGTAGTATGGTCAATATAATATGTGATTGTGTGTATAAAATACTAATATCATCATCAATGAATGTACAATAATATTTATTTTTCATTCTGTTATAATCTATGACTTCTAGAAGATAATAAAATAAAAATAAACGAGTATATCAATATTTGAAGGGAATATAATGCAAATAGTGTCAGAGTTGTGACCCCATTTCAAATACATGATATTTTGACTATTTTACTATTGTATCTAAAAATTAATTATAAACATTATCCATAAAAAATTAATTTAAATACTCTCGTGTCTCATTCGTTAGTGTTGATAGTACTGATTTTGTTTTGAAGTTATTCAATTTCATATTCTCTATTTCATTGATTAATTCTCGAAGAATTTCTATGTTATATATAATAATATAATATCAAGAACCATTTAAAACAATTTCATTATATATATATCTATGATGATATCTATGATATATTATTACTTATTATCTATCTCCAGTGAATGTGTATAGAGTACATTAGAAATATACATATTTTTCAATTACTAAATTTTTCTATCATATGTTCCCAAATGTGCGACATATGATTCACTCTCATGTGCTATAAAATATTTATAATGAAAATTCTATAATGTTATCTCTTATTTGATTAATGTATATTTATCATAGGAATATTCACAAAATCATATTCATATAATCAATATTAATTTTAGAAGGTGCCTCATTAATTTTTTTAATTAATGAAAACATTATATAATTCAAATGGGATTCAAAATGGTTTAAAAAGGTTGCATGTAAGAACCAAATCATTCATCAAAACTATGATAGCATTAAATTTATAATAACTCAAGTAAATTATTCTTGAAAAAAAGTCAAAAAAGTCATTGTGTTTTTTTTTCGATGTCAATATCACATCAATTTTTGGTGACTTTCACTAAATGAGAATTTTCATGTCATCGGCCACTGGAATGAAAATGTGAAAGAACATGCATGTCATCAATGAATGTGAAACCACCAAAAAGTATGTAAAATGAAATAATTTCATAAAAAATACTGGTATCCCTATAAGGGTACCCGAATCACCATGCACATATCCTTATATGTATTTAATATGATATTAATGAAGAACTTCACATGAAGAAGGTACATGGATATTTGGTTGTGGATGGTGGTGATCAGGGAGGGATGATACAACAGAATTCATAATTGATCTATTCATAGTGGTTTTGGATGCTTTGGGATACCGGAAATAAGAGAGTAGAATAGATCATGACATGAGGATGTTCAGTGAAATCATGAATCATGTGTGTAGTAGGACTGGTTGTGATTTTTTTCAAATGGTAAAATCTACCTTGAAAATAGGAGGTATTTTTGGCATGATCTTTTAAACTGGATGATAATGGTTGTAGGATAATAAATCATGACAAAAATATTGTGTGGTGTATGATAGTTTTTCAATGATGGTGGGGATTCACTTTTTTAGGCATGGATAAGTGGATTTGGTTGGTCCTATGTGGAGATGATGTATGATAGCACCGGTATCATGTGCCTAATTCCAAAATATCTCTTGAGTAAGGTGATGTTCAAGTAGAGATCTCTATACCTGTATCATTGAGAGAGGGGGGATTTATCTTTTATAAAAAAACAAAAAAAAATGTTTAATATAAATTAATACTTTTACCCACAATATATCAGAATTCATTTAAAATAAAAATTTTAGAAAAAAAATTCTTTGTGATTTCAAATTGTAACACCCTAAGAATTTAGAATATATATTTTGATTCAAATTTTTTTAAAGCTTTTGATACGTGGAACCATAATTATAAATGAATCATAATATAGTAAACCATCATAACCTAGACACTAAATATCATGGTAGAAATATGACTAAATAAATTATAAAATAAATATATAAAATAAATTTAGTAATTATCAATTTTTATAAGTTGAAATAAAAATAATTTGGATGTAAAATATATGTTTTCCTAAAATTTTTTTTACACAACATGTTTTTATATTATTAATTGATCTAATAAATTTTTGGGAATGGATTTAATGAAATTTATATATTACATAATCAATAAAATATTTTAACATTAATCAATTTTTTTAATATGCATGAGAGAGGAATAAATCCAGTTTTATGCTTAAAATTGTTTTTTTCAAAATAACTGGTTGTCATCGTGTTTTATAAACATGTTATAAAATTAATTTATGACACATATATGTAATTGATTTTCTGAAATTAATTAAAAATTCGGAATTAGGTTGGGTTAAATTTTATAAATACGTCCCTTTAATTTTAATGCATTATGAATAGTATATATAGTAAAGTTAACCACCTGAGTAAATGGTCAATCAGATAAATATTCATTAACACTATGTGCTAAGGTACCCATTTTTAATATTAATTACTATAGGACGAGTTTAAATAGTCCCATGTGACCCTTTTCAGTATATTTAATTTCTTTAGGGAAGCGTTTATGCAGAAATGGCCAATAAAATTATTAGTTCAACAAAATATACAGAATGCCACACTCTTACTTTTAAATTTTTATTATATGTCCACATTGGAAAAAAATGATGTTATGAATTAATGTTATAATATATTTTCAGAATAATAAAATAATTATCATGATGGTAATTTATTTTAAATTTGTAGTTAGTACATAAATAAATTAAATTTTGACTCAACACTAAAAACATATTTTCTCAATTAATTTAAATATAAAAAAAAATTATTTTAAATGTATTAAAAATAATAAAATTTTAATGATTTATTTTTATTCATGAAATTTATTGGTTTATATAACATTTCAAGGATATATAAAATTTTTTAATTTTAATTACAATATTCTTGTGGTGTATTTCAAGTCAACATAAAAGAAAATAGTCAAAATGAGATTAATGATATTTTATGAAAATAATGTAATATTGAAATTTTTAAAAATAATTTTACTATTATAATAAGACAATGAGGAATATAAAAGGCCTAAAAATTCATCTATTATCAATTTCTTATTTATGTGTCATCTTAAAAGATAAATAAAAATCACTTAAGCTTGAAAAAGATGTTTTCACATTTATGGTCAAAATAGGTTAACTAAGGAATTAAACCAAAATATATAGTATAGAATACCACATAAAAATATCAAAATTGTAATTGGTGTTGTTATTTTAACCACATAAATTCTTATATCAGAATATATTGATAATTTTATGCCTTCCCTTGAAATAGATCATAATTAGTTGTCATTATTTTTTGTAATTCCATGTGCGTCGTTTCCCTCCCATATAAAACATATACCCTTTAGTATATTATTTACACCACAATATGTTTCCTAGATCTAAAAATAAATATATATTTCTCTTATAATCATTATTATATTTGTTTTATAGTGTTTTTTTTTACCATAAATTAAACAATAATTTCTATACTAATCGATCTAAAAAAGGTGTTCTTAAGATTGGGTAATCATTTAACCAAACTTATTTCACATTATTTCATATTTTACATTATATTTTTTTGGAAATTTATAATAACATAATAAATTAATTATCCCAAATACAATATCTGTTTTTATTATTAATTTATAATTACTCCATCTTTTATACTAAATGGACAATGTATTATGATTCATGCATACGTACGACTTACCATCTTCGTGTATTGAAAAAATTAATTATTTAAACCAAATTTCATGGATGGGTTTTATGGTGGGATTAATGTTTGTATATTATAATCATTAAATAATTTACTTCTGGGATTATAAAATTATATCAATCTTCTGACATTCTATTCGATTGGAAAATGAAATACGCCGCTCATGTGTAAATATATACTACCACCCCCATGAAGTGATGTCATTCCTTTCTCATTAAATTTTTATACAGAATCTGATAAGGTAAAATTAAAAGATTATATAGGATTTATATGTTATAATAATCATTACATAAAAGTAATTATTTTTTATCATTAATTTTATCCATCCATTGAAAACTTAAAACATTATTCTGAAATATAGGCACCCTTTTGTCCCCATGAATGCTATAATTTTTTTTGGTTTATATACCTTTTTTAGATGACTATAAATAAATATATAATGAATATAAATTATTTTTTAAAACATTTATTATTTTATTTATATGATTTATTAATGAGTAAATTAAAAGTGTTGAAACTACCGAAACAAAACATAGATGAATAATGAAGCAATTAACAACTGAAATAGTGATTAGAAAAAAGGATTATTAATAAAAAAGTGGAAAATTATATAATTAATTCATATATGGTTTGATATAAATGGATTAATTTATATAATATTTTTATATTTTATTGGTTTTTATTATAATGGAGGTTCATAATTATACAAAGGAAGTCACACCTATTGTAATATTTTATTTCACACTCTCTTCATTATTTAGGTTTTTATGTTTAAGTCTCGAGTATTGAAATTATATAATATTAATATATTATTCCAAATATTTGTTATTATCTACTATATATTTTACGAAATTAAAAGTTTTCCTATCATTTTATCCTTTTTATGTACTAATGATACTGAAATAATATTATTAAGAAAAATTATCCTTGTTTTTTCTACTAAGTCTGAATTATTTATCTTCAATGTCCATATTTTGTATAAAATATATAAATGAAAATTTTTTAATTATTCAACGATTAATTATATATAATTTCAACAATATTTACCATTTGAAATTATCTAAAAAATAATTATCATTCCATTTTTCTAACAAAGTAATTTTAATCAATTTTACAAATGTGTGAAAGGAATGTTTCTTTAACATACATGGAATGAAAATAATTTACCACCATTATGACTACTAATTTCATATAATATTTTGTTATTAGTTAATAGGGATCTTTTAAAATATAATTGTTTCCTTAATATTTTTTAAATTTTTAGATAAGTGGTTTCAATGTGAAGAGGAAACATTACTATAGAAATTTTATATAGTAATATTTCTAATGTATATTGATATACATAAACATACACTTTTGAATTTTATGAATTATTGATGATATAATCAAAATATAAAATACTCCATATTTAATGGAATAGTTTATGATCATTTTGGGTTGAAAATTATTTCTATTTTGTATCTCAATTCTTCTAAAACATATAGATATTGACATCTAAGGAATGTTGATTACGTTGTGTTATTTATTTACATAATGATTTCATTGGACTTATTAAGTGATGGGTGGATAATTGAATTAAATAGAACCACAATTAATCATTATTTCTCATGTACAAACTATATTGGGTATTTATATGAGGTCTTTCACATTTATTTATATATCTTATCATGTGGCCTTCACAATAATTTTAGATGTCTCAGATTAAGGAATTGACTGTTAATTTTTTTTTTAATTTTGAATTAGTTCATTATAAAATAATATTTTTGTGTCAGAGAGTTTATATGAATATTTCTTATGTATGTAGAAACATTTCGATCTAATGTGATTATTTATTTGGAATTATTTTTTCACCATTTTTAATTATATATTATTCATTCATTTTTTAGCATCCAATATATGCATTCCCTTATTAAGAATCTGAGCTCAACCCTATCTGATGTTTCATTTCCTCAATATACAAATAAGTGTTTGATCATTGATATATATGGATATTCTAGAGGGAATAATGGTAATCCTGAAAATTATATTTTTTTTTATTATTGGTTTTTAAATGAAACATGACATTAAATAATCTGACTTTATAACCAAAACTAATACACTATATGGATCATTAATATTTAATTTCATATATTTAGTATATGTGAAATAAATTAACCATAATATATATACTCCTATGATTCTAGTGTTTTTTGTGTCATTGGATATTATTGTTGAATCCTTGGGAATATTATTTTAAAAACATATATTATATAATATGCCCCAAAGAATGATTTTGGGGATAAGTCCAAGTAATTGATAACATCAAAATATTTGGGTATGTTATAGATTATTTGATTTTCCTAGAAATTAACACATATATGGATACTATAAGTGTATTTGGTTGTCGAATAAATGCATCTACCATAACTACCCAAAATTGTTTTGGATCGAGTATATCTTGGATATAATTGTACTACATGATTAATGATACCTTACTCAACACCATTTTTAATAAATATTTGGAATATTCTTACGTTAATTCAATTTTTCTTTTAAAACCATAATGATTGATTTAAAATTCATTTTATTAATTTAGATCTTTCTTAAAGAAAAAAAATTTATTATTAAGGGATTCACTATGTAATTTTTTAAATTTATTTGTTAATTGTTTCACAATTTTTAAAATTATATATTATGATTCATAAAGTTGTGATCTAGTATAGTGTATTTCATTATTTAGAATATTTTATAATAGGAAGTAATAAAAACTATATCAATTAACATAATCTATGAAGTTATTTCAATAATTTGAAAGATAATTATGTTATAGTTTTAGAAGAAAAAATATTAACTAGCATGGGGAATATAAAATAGTTTATAAAAAACATTCTTGTGTAGAATATTATTCTAATATACTAAGAATTATAACATTATTTTGACTAATTCATGCATCACCAACCTCCATCATTTAATGGGGTTGAAAATCCATTTTCAAATGACTCATAGATATGCTTATTATAGAAGATATTAAATTATTTAAGATATAATTAATGATATATATTTTCAATTGAAATTTATTGTCACTCATGGGATATATAAAAATCTGCGTATTTGATTCAAAATAAAAAGGATGTAGTGGAAATGGTGAGATTGTTACAGAATTATTTTGAATAACATTTAATTGAAAACTATTTTCCTCTAATATAATTATATGGTGTGTAGAATTAATTCATGATTTTATGAAAAAAACAAGACGAAAATGTTTCTATGTATTTAGATAACATTATAGTGTTAGTAATTCCTGGTATGAACTATGTATATAATCCAAAGAGTGATATTGATGGTTTCAATAATGGTTTTAATGAAACCGTTTTAGGTGGATTAGTCTCTGGAATATTCTCATAATATAAGGATATATTATCATGTGCTATCAATATTTATAAAAAAATTTGAAGACATTTTAATTCAATGAATGAAATAGAATTGCATGAAAAAAGAGAAAAATGATAAGGGTAATTAGAGAAAGATTAATTTTAAAAAATGTTATTCATTTAAAAGGGAACTCATAGGCACATGAAAAAAAAGAAAATAATTTCTTAATGCTTGGACAAAAGGTCTATCAAGATAATGAATTTAAGTGTAAGAAAGAAGTCATAAAAGTATTATTCTTTACTTGTATGGATATGTTGAACTATTCTAACAAATTCCACAAGTATCAACTAATGATAAAAAAATGAAAATAAGGGGAAAGGTTGAATCTTATTAAATTTATATGAAATGTGTGGATGTTCATTGATATTCTAATAATTATATACTTATCATCCACTTAAAAATTATTAATGTTTTATTTGATTCTAGTAATAAAAATATTTTATTTCTGAATTATTTTTATGGGTAATGTATCACCCACTAAATAATAATATTTGAATTCATTGGTGAATCATTTTAATGATTATATGAAACTATATAAAGAATATAACTCATGTTTTATATATTTTTTGGGTTTTTTATTCCTGGAAATATTGGTATTATTCATCTGTTTAATTTTATGTAATTTTCATTATTGGTTGGATCTCCCAGTATAGATCTTATTAATGCTTTATATAAAAGAAATATACATGTTATATTTTGAATAAACCATAAATAATATATCAATTCATGAATATAACATAAAACTAAACATATATTATTTCCATCATATATTTATTTTACATATTAACTAGGTATAGATATCATAAATGTTTATAGAGAAACTAAACTTTGAGAATATTCCCATTGTTTGGGAAACTATTTTTTTTATGAGTACATTCCTAGTATTTCCTTGAAATCACATGTTTATTTTTCAATATAATCCAATCCTGGTGCTACACCTATTTCAAATACACAGTCTGGAATAGAATTGATTGAGGTGTAGGAATTGAAGATGAACCACTATGAGTATCTATATAAGGGATTCATTTGTCATCGTTCTTCAATATGGGGTGATCTTATTCATTTTTTATAATGCTAAAAATACCAGAAACCCTCTTTTTATATTATATAAATACATAATTTAAAGAGATAATACTACTTATAAAATATCATACATAGAAATATATAAAAACTCACTATATCCTCATCATCAATCCTGTGAAATACATCCATCACACTCATCTAGTTAATTATCAAGATATGATCCATATTATTTTATTGATTCATATAAACTAATGTGTAATAATATCCCCACATGATTCTGGTATCCCCATTACATACTCTCTGTATATATATATATCCTTACACATTAACAGTAGAAAATTTCTATTTGGAATATGATTGCTAGAATCTAATGATAAAATTTAAAATATTATTAAACTAGAAAAAATTGAATGATCTTTCTAATTGATTAATTTATTAGAAGACATAAAACATTATATTTAATGTCTTGATTCATCATGGAGATATTGTGATAATCTATCAGTGGTGACTAATTGATCTTTGAGAAAATAGTTCCTCAAACAATTTTTTGAATGAGTTGAATCCTTTATAGAAAACCAATAGTTCATTATCATCTTACCATTTATCTATAGAATATCAATAAATAATGATGTCCTTCATCACCATTACCTTTATAATTCTATCAAGGATTCCTACACCTATTGAAAAAAATGAATCCTCCATCAATTGATATAAGACGTTTAAATCACCGTCCCTTTAAATGATCAAAATATATATACGAAAGGGCCTTAATAATAATCTATGTCTTTCAATATATTTAAAAAATATTATAATACACTGTATTTTGTATACAATTACCACTAGAATATCAGCTCAATAGATTAAAAGTTATATCCATGTCTTAATCCTTTATAAATCAACAACTCAACATTTTTTATAAAAAAAATACTACTGAGAGAAAAATTTCACTTAATTTTGTAATTTTAAATGAAAAACAATTTATATATTAAAATGTAAATATGCCACTATATCATGGAAAAACCATATCCCCATGAAAAATATAATAAATAATATAGTAATGATCCTGGGAATGTAATATTATAGACCCAAGAGAAATAATAAAATATCATTTCATCATCACACACCATAATACATGATAACAAGCATAAAATTAAAATTCGAACATGAGTCCTTCCTCAGTTAATAGATAGATAGGGGTACTTCTGATCATCATATTCATATGATCAAACACTAGTTGAAAATCATTTTTTGATATAAAATCATATTAATTATATGTTAAATCTATTAAAAACTAAATTGCAATATAATTCATAAAAATTAATCATTTAATCAATAAAACTGATAATGATACTACACAGATATGAAATATTTTTTATGAATTCTCAATAAATAACTTCCTCAATAGTAAATAAATCAGTAAATAAATCCCACTAAGATATAAAATTACCATGTAATGAATATATACCCTTAATTTATAGGATAATCTAGCAGTCCACTAGAGTGGATAAAATTCCTTCTCATTAATAATGTATTTACCACCCAATAGAAATGTAAATAAACCAACCAGAATTGTTTTTCTTTCCTAAAGGTGATACGTTGAGCTAATAGAATCCATTCATCACTAAAGCATCATTATAATTATAAAAATCATATAACTAATGGAATTATCCTTTATGTTTAAATATAAATATGGTGGATGATTATTGTTTACTCTATACAAAACATAATCTAATGTTATCAGTAGTGCAATAAAATATTTAAGAAAAAAAACAATAAAACCTCTATAGATCATACCCAATACACAATATTAACCACTAATAAAAATTAAAATAATATTTTAATAATATTAAAATAGGTTCTTGTGATATATAATCTAATAATAAATATATCAATCCATTATACATCACACATTCAACTTTAACATCCTAGAAAAATGGAAGTTTCCCAAAGTAGTTAAAAATTTCTTGTACAGAGTAAAAACTTCATTTCTCATGTATGACCTCATATAGATATTTATAAAAAATATAATACATAAAAATTAATTTATACCACCAAATCATCATATCGAACACTGAATATACATATATCAATCATGATATTTTTCCATCATGTGTCAATAAATACAAGGATTTAGGATGTATCCCTAAACTAATAATAAATTCTCTAACTAATTTAATTGTTATATGAGAGTTGTACATGATTATTTCTAGGAAAACATTCTATTATATCAGAATAATATTAAGATACACAACAGGGGTTGAATTGGTTACTTTTACAAATCTTTATAGGTTCAAATGTTTTTATTCTTATTATGTTAACAATATATTCAATATTATATTCATCAATAATGTAATATAATTAAAAAATAGAAAAGAAGATCATAGATTTTTTTAATTATGGACAAGGGAAGAAAAATAACATAGTTCACTCCAAGAATACTCTCTATTATTGATCTCAGTGATTTTCACTAAATTGGTCCACTTATTATAATATATCAAATATTGAGTATAACTAGATGAAACCATGAAATTAGATAGGTTCATTTACATAATTCCTCTTAGTCCGCACCTTAGTGTGAGAATATGAACGTCCACCATGAATGAGTAGGAGAAACTAATAATTTATGAAGTAAACATTAATTGAATTTATAAAAAACATATTTATCTCACATTTTCAGTAGAAACTATTAGGTAATGGATATTATTCATCATAAATTAATTTCATTAATGAATTAAAATCATTAATTATATGTATGATAAAAATGATCTTTATGATATTCAAAAAATATAGAATCAACAATAATAGAACATTTGAAAAATAGTACATGATCATAACATGTATATCTCTAATGAGTATCCCGTAAATATAACAGAGATGTTTTTATTTCCCATAAAAGTTACTATTTCCTAAAATGATATAAATCATTTTATTTAACAAGTGAAACTCGATTTAATTTTTGGGTAAAGGAATCCAAAAATATTTCTTCAAAATTATGTAGTATTTAAATTTAAAATGTTAAACGAAATTAGAAACATCACGTCAAAATCAGATCAATTTAATCTACTGAACAAGATCATTTGAATTAGTATTTAAAAAGTGGTTATGATATATTTATTTCTATAATGGTCACTTCTAAAAACAAAAACTAATCAACAATTAAAATATATATATTTCACCAAGTATAATGTATGGGTTTCCTATGTAGAAATAAACATCTAAAGTATGGTTGACATGGTAAAGTTTATTAAAAAAAATTATGATGATAAACCATATTATTTTTCATAAAAAATAGGTATACAATAAAATGAAAGGTTCCGTGTATATAATATTATAATTGTAAAGGTTATCAGATCCATATGTCTGCTTTCTACAAAGAATTTGAAAACCATAATTTCTACTTAAAAACATAGTGTGTGAACAATGGTTCAAAACTACATAAAAAAATCTTGATTAATTTATAGAAAAAATTAATAAAAAAATATTATAAATTTTACATTAAATATAATCAAAAAATTAAATTGAATTAATTTCATTAAAAAGATATACAAGGTTATTTTTGTTCATAAAATAAATAAGATTCTAAGATTATTTTTTATGTGATTCATTCCAAACAATCTTTCCCTTTTTGATGACCAAAAATCCCATCTACAAAAAGAATTATTGTAAATATATGAAAAGTAAAAAAAATTATAGTATACTATAAAATTATTTTAATAGAAAATATATTATCATTTAATGATATATGAATAATTCATCAATATAGAAAATTATAAAAAATTGTTATCCTATCTAAGAGATTTATTTTTTATAATTACTTATATAAATTTCATTTATTCTCTATATTTAATATATTGTAGCCATAATAAATTTTTTTTCCCCATTTTATTCCCTTCTTGTGATATCAAAAATAAATTATTAATTTTTTTATATAATTTAGTTAATATTGAACAAAACCAAAAACAAATGTTTTATTTAGAAAAAAATTCATTATAGCACACTCTATATAGTTGGACTAAAATAGATAGAACAAATAGAAATAATTATTGTGATGAAATTATTATTGGATACAATTATTATATGTAATAATTTATAAAAAAAATAATAAGCAGGATTGAATAAGGATGAAGATTCTAGTTTAGATGAGTTTTTAGATTTGAATGAATCTGAAACAGCCTCGTAAACATCCTTAAGCTCAACCATCATTCTTTGAAATTTTTATTAGACATATCAGTCCATTATTACATCAATATTTTTGAATCATATACCATTTTCATATTTTAAATATATTTTTCATTTTAATAATCAAGCATAGTCTCTACAGAGTGCACAAACACATTAATCATCTCGCTTTACCAACTGAAATGCTTTTTAATATTAGTGTCATTGGATTCTAAAATCAGTGAAGGAGATCATTCTAATTTTCCATCAATATTTTAAGTGGAACTCCTTTACAATTAATATTTGAATTATTATCATATATTATATATAGAACCATAGTAGTTGATTCAAAACTTCTTATTAAATCATGTTATGTTGGATGACTAGAAGTAGAATATCATTACTAACTTGATAATCATATTATTGATTAAAATTGACTACCTATGTATTTATTCAATTTAGCAAAATCAAAAATTGAAATTGATTCCACATTGAGTCTCCAAATCTAGTTGGACATTCCTCTGTCTAATACATCGAAATATAAAATATAAATAGAATTTTCACTAATTATGTGAAGCTAAACTTGGACCAATTCTAACACATATTTTGGAATAGTTAAACTTTTCAAATATTCCAAAAAATTTCTAGAATTATCTGCCTCACTATAAAAGGATGTAATCACTTCTTTTATTTGATTTTATTTTCAATCAAAATAATTAATTTTCGAAATAGGAGAATCAAATGATTCAACATCATGAATTCATGATTGTTTTCTTATTTCTAATATAACAGTTTAATCACTCTTAATCTTGTCATTAATGTTGAATAATATTTTCCATGAACATATTTTTTCCCGTAATATTCACCAATCACATTTTCCAAGGATTATGTTGTAATTGGGACTATTTGATAAAAAAATTATTTCATCAGTTTAAACCAAATTTATTTTCACTTTGTCACTATGATGAGTATTATTTTCACCCTAATCTTCTATATGAGTTGAATTCTCATATATATTTTTCCTTTTCCTTTGTAAAAAAATTATTTGATTCACTAATAAACATAGGTTGACCAACTTTTTCATCCATAACCTCATGTGGATGACTGGTATGCATTTCTCTATTAATAGGTTATATATCAAAGGACTTCTTGAAATATTCTCCTAATGGATCTTGAATCAATTATTGATATATCTTAATGTTATTTATTTGTTGACATTAACCCTGAGTCTCATGGATGTTACCTCAATAACCATATCTATTTGTGATTTCACATAATTTTTCACAACAAAGGTGTATTGAACTAGCATATTTCTGATTTCATTACTACCCTTAATAATGAGCAGTAGATAATTTATTTAACATTACTGATAGAGATCATATTTCCTTTTATGATTCTCTAAAATCAAACACATTCTCTTAACTATCCTTTGGAATAAGTATTACTATATTGACATATAATTTTATTAAAATTTTTACTGATCTAATTATATTTATAATAACCAGACTAATAAGTATCCTATATAGATAAATGGACATTCCCACATCCCTTTGAATGTATTGAGTCATATACCTCAGCATATATCTATAGAATATTTCATTGAATTAAAATAAAATAAGAAAAATTATACAAATATCATGAAGGAGAATTTTCTATAACTCATAAATCCTTGAAACTATTTCAGATTTATTAAATTATGAGAAGTACATTTTGTTCCACATCATGATATTTTATAAGAATCATTATTACATGGGTCAATCCAAAAATAAAATAAATTATTTTATCATATTTATGATTTTCATATCAAATTTTTCTAATAGAATTTTTAAAAACCCCTTATTGGAAAAATTGAAAAAAAAACCTGGTAAATTATACTATTGGTACTGAAGAGACCATATTACATTGAACTAAGTTGACAACATCGTCTTTGTCACCAAAATTAAATTAGACATGTTGATATAAATATTTTTCATCATTATTAAAATCATAATCAATAATTTCATATTTGAAATAAATTATGAATATTGAAAATATTGATCTTTATTTAACAATTTATTTTTCTGAAACATCCACTCAAGGTCTACCATCATCACTTGATTGAATAATTTTTAAAATCTTGGAGTGTTTTAGAACATAGATATTCTCATTCCAAATTATTCTATGTAATTTTTATTTGCCTTCACTGAAACTATAATGGTTTAAGGGTCAATTTTATGTGTTTCTAATAGAACTTGAGAGATCTGAATAACAAAAGTGTTCTGTATTTAGGGTATCAGATAGAGAGAGTTTTGATTATTTTCATTGACGTCACTTCGATTTCTCGATCCAATGTAATCAAATATTTATTACTAAATATTTTAATTTTGAAATGAATGTTTTTAGAAAAGTTCATTAAATCAATAATTTATCAGAAAACCATTAAATGAAAAATATATGAACATAAAGTATGATAGAAATTAATAATACTAAATATACAAAATATAATAAGTTTTTAATTTAAAAATAAATATATCTAACAACCCATTAATAAATTGAAAAAAATTAGTGGGATAGGTTTTAGTGAAAATACCACCAAGTAGATATTTTGTATTAACAAATTATAAATATATATCATTTTTACATTATTATATATTAGAAAATTAATTTTTATGTCAATACTCATAGTCCTTGAGGGACTTATTGGATTTTTGAAAAGTCTAATTTCTCATTTATTGTTAGATAAAATATTAATATTATTTAAATTGATACCAATGTCTTGTAGTGTGTGTCTAATCCATAACACTTATGCATACAAACTTGGAATAGAGATATATTGTTGCTTAGTTATTGAAATAGAAATTGAATATTGTTTCTTACCTAACTGTGAAACTGTGGACTTACCTTAAAAGATATAGTTTGTTGAGGAACACTGTATATATAACATAAAACCCCAATAAAAACCATCTTAATATGATATTAAATTAAAATATATGGTTTTTTTGTAATGTAAATATTTAAAAATTGAAACAACATCAAGATATGATTTTGAATATTTTTAATTAAATCCATCATAGATAAAAAAAAGTAATGTACTTTTAAAGATTATTTTTATATAAAAAAATTTGGATCATAACTCCATATATTGTATCATAAAATACATTTATAGAACTATCAAAATAATATATTTTGTTGGTACACATGGGAGTTGTATATGTCTTATTGTTTTATAGACCAAATTTTTTCATTAAGTCAATAATTTATTTACATTGATTTAAATCCTTCCAAAAATATTTTTGATAGATTTGAAAATAATGAAACAAAATTTGTAACTCCAATAATAATAAGTTCTAACAATTTTTTCATAAGTTTTCAAAAAACATTCCACTTATTTTTATAATTTAAACCAAACATAACATCATTTACATAAATCTTTTCACTATAACATGATATCATATTTTTTTCTATAAGATAGTAGGATTTACCAATACTATAGAAATCCATTTTCTTGTATAACTGAATCAAACCTTATATACCAATCTCTTAATTCTTGTATAATTCCATAAAGAACATTATTATTCTTCAAAAATGAATTCGGATAATCAGTACTTTCAAAACATAGTAATTGTTCAATATAAATATTTTCTACTAAATAACCATTTAGATTGGTTAATATTATATCCATATGATATAATTTAAAATTAATATATGATATATATTCTTAGAGGACAAAAATAGCTTATAATATAAAAATAGGTGAATAGGTTATATCATAATATATTCCTCCTTACTGATTATATCCATTAACTACTAATCCAAAATTAATTATTATAATAATTATATTTATGACATTCTATTTTATAAAATCCCATTTGGTTACATTAATTTAACATCACAATAATAGATTATTTATCAATAGGTCACATTAATTTAACATCACAATAATAGATTATTTATCTATTTTTATCTATTTATTTTACGCACTATAAGCTTTAAAAGTACGATAATATCCCAGAAATATTCATTCATCATACTTTACAAAACATTTTGCAATATTTTCCTTAGTATTTAAGATATACACATAATATCTAAATACATTAATGAATCTAAAAATAGTATTTTTATTCTTCCATAATTCAGAGGGTGTATTTTTATAAAAGGTCCAATTTATTATAACTGTAATTCAATTTTTAGGTATTCTTGGAGAATAAAAGGTATGTTTAATTATGAATTTTAAAAAAGGTTTCTTAGTTCAAAAACACTCCATCATGATTTATTCTCAGTGGAATTATTATAATTTTTTTGATTTTGGAATAAGTTTACTAAAGCATACAATGATGGGAAAACCTCAATTTTATGTTTTATAAAACAAAAATTAGTAAATAAAAAAATTAAATAAAATCATGAAGTTATGTTTTTTATTATGGATGGTCTAAAAGATTCATGTCTGTAACAGTCCAAGATTTTATGAAAAATATTCTTTTTAATTTCACTAATGTCTTGTGTTGTACGCAACACAAAAAGGAGCTTGCACAACACACATCTTTGATAGCGTGTGTAGAACGTAATACCGAGTTTCACTAAACAACAATATGCTATTAAAATATTATTATAACTAGCCGTTATGAATAGTAATAACCACTTTTTTGGAATTTTAAAAATTTCATTTTTCAAAATGGACTTCATTTTTGGACTCAGAATATCGAAATTAGCCTAGGGTGAAATTTTGGTATTTTTCTGAAAACTTTCAATTTTTGATGAATAGTGAAACCACTAAGTGGTAGGTTAAAAACTGAATTTTGCATAAAAATTATTTTTACCGCTTCTGTGAATGGAATTTCGAAAATCCGACAGACACGGTTGATATCAGTAAGTAAAATGTGGTTCAATGAGATAAAAATAATTTTTTGGTGAATAGTAACTTTTTACTTTTTTTACCGCGGTTAATAGTAAATAGGGTAACTAAGGGTAAATATGATATTACTATTACCCTAACACATGTCCTAATTCTATTGGATAAGTTTAATTCGACCAAAAACAAACTTAGGAATAAAATATGACCATTTAGGCCCACTTGGATTAGATTAGGACATTTATTATTAATTTATTTAAAGAAGGGTTAAAATAGTTAAAATCAAAGTTTAATAAGTAAATCATTTTTAATATGGGGTTATACATAAGATAAATTCGATTGTAAATATTCATTAGAAAGCTAAAAAGATTTCTTACATGATGGTATTTTATTTGTAATTTTTAGACATCAAATAATTTAAGTTATTTATGACACAATCATGATGCAGTAATTATCTTATTAATGAAATATTGACATAATTGATGTTATAAACACCAAAATAAATGTAATTTGAGACTTTTTATGAATTACACTAATTTTATAGGTTACTATGATATATTAGTGTTCATTTAATCAACTTGGTTAGAACATATAATTCTGTTATGACTTTAACAAAAATCATATATCAAATAGTGTCAAAATTGACACAAAATAGTTTTTAAATCAAATATTATATTATTAATTGTTATTTTATTCCTAAAAATCTAAGGTTCGGCCAAATGACTTAGATAATGATATATATATTAATAAAAAACAATTTGGGGTTCGTTTGTCATGTTATAGTAAGTGTATTAACCATATAGTGAAAGAAAACAAAAAGACACGGTAAAAGTTAAATTATTTAACTTAGAGTTAAATCTAATTGATAAGGTTAAAATAATACCCTAAACTTGTCTAAATCCTATTTGTTGATAGGATTTCGACCCATCCCCACTTTAGCTTCGAAATAAGACCCTTTAGAACCATTATAAACCGATTTTGACTTCAATATAAAATAATATTTTGAGATATTCCTAAGGTGCCCCTCTCCTCCCTTATAAAAGGACACCTCCTCCCCCTTACTCCTCACACCAATTTGAGCACTTAAGCTCGGACAACCTCTGCCAAAATCCCTTCTCCACTTCCCTAGAATAATCCTAGAGGTCATGGTCTTCTTCAAAGACCAATCTTAGTTCCCTAAGTGAAGGATTCAAAGAGGCGTTTCAAAGAAGAAGTAATAACCATTACCGATCTTTTCAATTTCTTTCTTCTTCAACTTCTTCTTCTTTAGTTGTTTCATGATAAAGTAATAACATCAGTATTTCTTACATACTGATATGTTATTATAAATATGAAACAACTCTAATTAACCTTCTATCCATCCTGCGGAAAAAGGAAATCACTGCGCGTGCGTACGTACGGAATACCGTCTCCACGCCGTGGTGTAATCTATTTTCCGCCACCACCTTAATTGGATGGGTATAATGGTTTAATGAGTAACTATATATGATTATTATAAAGTGATATTGATACTGAAATAGTATAAATACACTTCAACGCAATTCCACGACCATGGGAACGATATCATCGCTCGTACGTACGTACGGACTACCGTCTCCACGACGCGATGAGATTCATTCTCAATGATTAACCATTAATGAATGATTATAAAGTATATATAATAAGTACTAATGAAATATATTACCTAATAATGATACTGTAATTATTTATATTTATATGTATGTCATCTACTTAATTCCATTCAATTCAATAAGGAAACGAAAACAGCGTTCATGCGTACGTACGGACTACCGTCTCCATGAACGGTGTATTTCTTTCCATTTACTGATTTATTATATATGTATATTCTGAATATATATATATAAATAATGTTTTATATTCTGGAATTAAGTAATCATGATCTAAGTAATCATATGAATAATTACAAGTTAAAAACACAAACGACAAATGAGACGATTTTACCCAAAACGCTACTTTAACATGAATTTACAAAAGAACGGGTAATATAAAGTCATAAGTGGAACATATATGATATAATAACAATGAATATGATTCTGGAATAAGTCAATAACATGATTAAAATCATTATACAGGAGGTTCGGATACTTACGAAGCAAATCGGACCTAAGGTAAGGGAAATATCACAATCTCATTTTTATCCGAGATTGTTTATTCGTAAGTACTTACTGGGATGTATTTTATCATCCACATCCATGTTTCATCAATATGTAATATTATTTCCATCCACCTACAATTGTTTAAATCCATTTTTACCCTTCGGTGAGTTTTTAGTAATATGTATGAAAGGAATCTTTTGTTGTTTTTCGTACGAGGTACTTTTTGACTTTTCCGACAAAAGTACGAAGAATGTTTTTTTTAACTTATACGGAATGAATGGATTTCTAAAAAATTATTTCCAAAAATCTTACTTTACAAGTATTCAAGTTTATTTTTAATCAACTTCTTTTATTTTAAAATTGTATGACATGTTAATAAAGGAAAAGTGTTTTTGAAGTAGAAAGGATATTTTCCTCAAGAATGAAGTTCATGTATTTTATCAAAATTATTTTCCATCTAAGATAATAAAAGGGGTCTGTTTTTACCCCTATTATTACATGGATTTTATTATGTTGTGATGGAAACATTTTTATGAATTCATTTATCTTATATGAATTGTTTTATGATGTCATGTTGTTTAAGAATCCCATTTTTATTACATGGGTTATGCGATGATGTATGATTTCTGATTATGTGGCACACATAAGAAAGGATTCATTATAAGATGGGTGGGACCTATATCTCCCTCCAATGCATTGGGTAAAGATTTTATATCTCATGAGATAGACAGGGCTGGAACGGTAGGTTATATCGGTTCAGTGAAACAGGACTGAAACGAGGGTTACTCGATTCAGAAAGGGACTTTGTCCACTAAGAAAGTCTTGGCAATGAGTCATGACTAACAAGAAATGATTTTCCATGATTATGTGTGCATGCCACAAAGTTTCCAGTTTCATGTTATGATTATGGTGAAATCATTTTCACTTCTATGATTTATTCCATGTTAAGATATTATGATCTCTTTTGCAGGTTATGATTTTCAAAAAGATATGATATGATTTTTATTTCCTTTATTTGCCCTTGCTGAGCATTTGAGCTCACCCTTTTATGTTTTCTTTTCCCCAGGATATAAAGAAAGGTTTTAGGTAAAAAAAGGAAGATCTTTATGGGAGATTTTGATGATCATTCACCACGATTAGAAGATTACGATCCAAGTTTCCAAAGACACTAAACTATTACGATCCTTGTGTGTGTGTGTTTTTGTTATGTACTATGTATTCCGCAAATGTAATGTAATGTCCATGTACGTTAAGCTTCGGGTCTCTACAGTTGGTATCAGAGGAAAGGTTTAGTCAACCTTTGGAAACTAGGATGCGAGAACTTTAGTGAGATCCCTAGAGATATTTCTAAGGTATGTCTAGGGATGTCCCTAAGGATAAGTATACATATAGGACATAGTCCTAGAACTACGGTAACGATCTTTGAAATTAATCCTAATATGTTAGATATTGAAGGTACTCCCCCTTTATTATGTTGTTTTCCCTAGCATGATTTTTGCCTCTCACACTATTCTTTTTGGGTTTTAGACGATGGCTGGAACCCGAAGGAACCGTGTTGATCAATGCAATGGACAATGCAATGATTGTCCTCCTGAACAAACAAATGTTATGGGAGATGGAGTGAAAAATCTTATTGCTATACTTACACAAGCTATGAATCATTCTGGACTTCCAAATGAGCAGAGAAGGGAACAATATTCTATTGAGTCCTTCATGAGGCAACGTCCACCTTCTTTCAGTGGGTCTTCTGATCCACTTGTTGCTGAAAAATGGATTAGTACCACTGAAAAGATATTTTCAGTTCTCCAATGTTCTGAACATGATAAAGTCATCTTAGCAGTATATCGTTTGGAAGGTGAAGCTGATCAATGGTGGAATCTTATCAAGAATATGAGGCCAAGAGATGAAATTGAGTCCATGGAATGGGACGAGTTCAAGAACTTATTTTTCAATAAGTACTTCCCTCGTATTCTTAGAACAAAGACGGAGAAGGAGTTTCTTGAACTAAAGCAAAAGGATGATGAATCTGTTGGTATATACGAAGCGAATTTTACAAGACTTGCAAGGTATGCATCAGGCATTATCATCCAACCTGAAAGTAAAGTTGATCGATTTTTCAGTGGCTTAAAACCAAGTCTTCGAAGGGCATTAGCTATAAGAGACTTCAGTAGCTATGAAGAAATTGTGCGTTGTGCTATCAAGGTAGAAATGGAAGTTGGTGTTACATATCCATCTCATGGTTTTGACAAAAAATGAAAGATGGAGTTTAAGGAGAAATCTCAGAATAATGGTGAAAAGAAGATGAATGTTTCCTTATGCAGAAAGTGTGGAAAGAAGCATGGTGGAGATTGTCTTAAAGGGACTAGAAAATGTTTTAAGTGTGGAAAAGAAGGTCATCGAGCAGCTGAGTGTCGAAGTAATGGAAAAAGGGTTTCTAATGATGTGAATAAAGAAAACACTGCAGAGAACGCACCACCAACACTTCAATGCTTCAAGTGCAAGGAAATGGGGCATTATGCTAATAAATGCCCTAATCCAAGGGTTAGTGATGATCAATATGAGAAACCACTGAAGGCAAAGGACAAAGGGAAGTCACATGCGATCACTATTGGCAATGTTGAATATGACAACGATGTGGTGGAATGATTAAGTGTTTATGTAATGGGATTTCGAAATAATGTTGTATTATTGAGTATTGCAATATTTATTGATGTGGTATTCAAAGTGATTGATATATTTTGGAAATAAGATGATATGCGCATAATGAAGGGAAAATGAGAAAATGAAATGTTTAATAGTATTCATGAGCTCATGATTGATATAAGGACTAAGTGTTATCATGGTTTGAGTATATAGAATTTTGAGGATTTTGGTATGTGGAAAGTGTTAACTTTAAACTGCATTCATGTTTTCACTATGGTATTCAAGAGAATACATGATTAAGGACTTTGAATGATTGGAATGTGACCAAAAAAACATATCATATGATATATGGGAGTGGACTGCAGTATTATGGATAAGCCTAAAGATTGGAATGGATTATGTTGGATATAAGTGAGTATTGTTTAAGGATATACGTTTTTTTTCGATATTATTGATGGGATGTTATAGTAATGTAGTTTTAGAAAAAGGACAACCTGCAGGACGGGCGACAACCCATCGCGTTGGACAAGGCTGTGGGAATCGAACACACAACCGAAGTGCGACTGGCCTTTATCGCCTACCACTGGCCTACAGGAAGTCCTTGTTTAGTAGAAACTAGTTTTATTATATTAAGCAGTATGATATATGAAGTATAAGTCCATTTTAGGAACCATATGTGATTAATCTCACTATAGATCGACTTATGTATATAATTTTTTGCTAACCTTTTGTTTGAGACAGATGGAATGACCCGTCATTCTATCACATGATCTGCTAACACTTCACGAATAACAAATTCAACTTCATTTATTTAAGAGATGAAGTGGAAATTGTTCAAGGCATGAACAACAGTGAGATTGTACCAAAATAAAGAAAGTATTTATTCTAATTCAAATTTTCAACTTTAGGGAAATGATCTTGAAAACCAAAAATGTTGTCCTAGTGATCTTATACCTGATGAATCGGATGGTACCTTAGATCGTCACAAATTTATGGATTTGTGATTGTTGGCTTTTCCATAACCATGTTCTCTACCACTCTCCATCAGAACATGATGGTTAGATTTTTCTTCCATATCCATATATTCACCTATGTTGAAACCCAGTGATTAGTTTATTTGGGTAATTGTTACATTTGATACTTTAGTTTTTAAAGAAAAGTTTTGGTATTCCTTTTTACGATGTGGGTTTCTATTAAAGAAACTTTTGAATAGTAAACTATTTATAACCCCGACGAATTTCGAGGGCGAAATTCATTTTAAGGGGGGTAGAATGTAACAGCCCAAGATTTTATGAAAAATATTCTTTTTAATTTCACTAATGTCTTGTGTTGTACGCAACACAAAAAAGGAGCTTGCACAACACGCATCTTTGATAGCGTGTGTAGAACGCAATACCGAGTTTCACTAAACAACAATATGCTATTAAAATATTATTATAACTAGCCGTTATGAATAGTAATAACCACTTTTTGGAATTTTATAAATTTTATTTTTCAAAATGGACTTCATTTTTGGACTCAGAATATCGAAATTAGCCTAGGGTGAAATTTTGGTATTTTTCTGAAAACTTTCAATTTTTGATGAATAGTGAAACCACTAAGTGGTAGGTTAAAAACTGAATTTTGCATAAAACTTAATTTTACCGCTTCTGTGAATGGAATTTCGAAAATCCGACAGACACGGTTGATATCAGTAAGTAAAATGTGGTTCAATGAGATAAAAATAATTTTTTGGTGAATAGTAACTTTTTACTTTTTTACCGCGGTTAATAGTAAATAGGGTAACTAAGGGTAAATATGATATTACTATTACCCTAACACATGTCCTAATTCTATTGGATAAGTTTAATTCAACCAAAAACAAACTTAGGAATAAAATATGACCATTTAGGCCCACTTGGATTAGATTAGGACATTTATTATTAATTTATTTAAAGAAGGGTTAAAATAGTTAAAATCAAAGTTTAATAAGTAAATCATTTTTAATATGGGGTTATACATAAGATAAATTCGATTGTAAATATTCATTAGAAAGATAAAAAGATTTCTTACATGATGGTATTTTATTTGTAATTTTTAGACATCAAATAATTTAATTTATTTATGACACAATCATGATGCAGTAATTATCTTATTAATGAAATATTGACATAATTGATGTTATAAACACCAAAATAAATGTAATTTGAGACTTTTTATGAATTACACTAATTTTATAGGTTACTATGATATATTAGTGTTGATTTAATCAACTTGGTTAGAACATATAATTCTGTTATGACTTTCACAAAAATCATATATCAAATAGTGTCAAAATTGACACAAAATAGTTTTTAAATCAAATATTATATTATTAATTGTTATTTTATTCCTAAAAATCTAAGGTTCGGCCAAATGACTTAGATAATGATATATATATTAATAAAAAACAATTTGGGGTTCGTTTGTCATGTTATAGTAAGTGTATTAACCATATAGTGAAAGAAAACAAAAAGACACGGTAAAAGTTAAATTATTTAACTTAGAGTTAAATCTAATTGATAAGGTTAAAATAATACCCTAAACTTGTCTAAATCCTATTGGTTGATAGGATTTCGACCCATCCCCACTTTAGCTTCGAAATAAGACCCTTTAGAACCATTATAAACCGATTTTGACTTCAATATAAAATAATATTTTGAGATATTCCTAAGGTGCCCCTCTCCTCCCTTATAAAAGGACACCTCCTCCCCCTTACTCCTCACACCAATTTGAGCACTTAAGCTCGGACAACCTCTGCCAAAATCCCTTCTCCACTTCCCTAGAATAATCCTAGAGGTCATGGTCTTCTTCAAAGACCAATCTTAGTTCCCTAAGTGAAGGATTCAAAGAGGCGTTTCAAAGAAGAAGTAATAACCATTACCGATCTTTTCAATTTCTTTCTTCTTCAACTTCTTCTTCTTTAGTTGTTTCATGATAAAGTAATAACATCAGTATTTCTTACATACTGATATGTTATTATAAATATGAAACAACTCTAATTAACCTTCTATCCATCCTGCGGAAAAAGGAAATCACTGCGCGTGCGTACGTACGGAATACCGTCTCCACGCCGTGGTGTAATCTATTTTCCGCCACCACCTTAATTGGATGGGTATAATGGTTTAATGAGTAACTATATATGATTATTATAAAGTGATATTGATACTGAAATAGTATAAATACACTTCAACGCAATTCCACGACCATGGGAACGATATCATCGCTCGTGCGTACGTACGGACTACCGTCTCCACGACGCGATGAGATTCATTCTCAATGATTAACCATTAATGAATGATTATAAAGTATATATAATAAGTACTAATGAAATATATTACCTAATAATGATACTGTAATTATTTATATTTATAAGTATGTCATCTACTTAATTCCATTCAATTCAATAAGGAAACGAAAACAGCGTTCATGCGTACGTACGGACTACCGTCTCCATGAACGGTGTATTTCTTTCCATTTACTGATTTATTATATATGTATATTCTGAATATATATATATAAATAATGTTTTATATTCTGGAATTAAGTAATCATGATCTAAGTAATCATATGAATAATTACAAGTTAAAAACACAAACGACAAATGAGACGATTTTACCCAAAACGCTACTTTAACATGAATTTACAAAAGAACGGGTAATATAAAGTCATAAGTGGAACATATATGATATAATAACAATGAATATGATTCTGGAATAAGTCAATAACATGATTAAAATCATTATACAGGAGGTTCGGATACTTACGAAGCAAATCGGACCTAAGGTAAGGGAAATATCACAATCTCATTTTTATCCGAGATTGTTTATTCGTAAGTACTTACTGGGATGTATTTTATCATCCACATCCATGTTTCATCAATATGTAATATTATTTCCATCCACCTACAATTTTTTAAATCCATTTTTACCCTTCGGTGAGTTTTTAGTAATATGTATGAAAGGAATCTTTTGTTGTTTTTCGTACGAGGTACTTTTTGACTTTTCCGACAAAAGTACGAAGAATGTTTTTTTTAACTTATACGGAATGAATGGATTTCTAAAAAATTATTTCCAAAAATCTTACTTTACAAGTATTCAAGTTTATTTTTAATCAACTTCTTTTATTTTAAAATTGTATGACATGTTAATAAAGGAAAAGTGTTTTTGAAGTAGAAAGGATATTTTCCTCAAGAATGAAGTTCATGTATTTTATCAAAATTATTTTCCATCTAAGATAATAAAAGGGGTCTGTTTTTACCCCTATTATTACATGGATTTTATTATGTTGTGATGGAAACATTTTTATGAATTCATTTATCTTATATGAATTGTTTTATGATGTCATGTTGTTTAAGAATCCCATTTTTATTACATGGGTTATGCGATGATGTATGATTTCTGATTATGTGGCACACATAAGAAAGGATTCATTATAAGATGGGTGGGACCTATATCTCCCTCCAATGCATTGGGTAAAGATTTTATATCTCATGAGATAGACAGGGCTGGAACGGTAGGTTATACCGGTTCAGTGAAACAGGACTGAAACGAGGGTTACTCGATTCAGAAAGGGACTTTGTCCACTAAGAAAGTCTTGGCAATGAGTCATGACTAACAAGAAATGATTTTCCATGATTATGTGTGCATGCCACAAAGTTTCCAGTTTCATGTTATGATTATGGTGAAATCATTTTCACTTCTATGATTTATTCCATGTTAAGATATTATGATCTCTTTTGCAGGTTATGATTTTCAAAAAGATATGATATGATTTTTATTTCCTTTATTTGCCCTTGCTGAGCATTTGAGCTCACCCTTTTATGTTTTCTTTTCCCCAGGATATAAAGAAAGGTTTTAGGTAAAAAAAGGAAGATCTTTATGGGAGATTTTGATGATCATTCACCACGATTAGAAGATTACGATCCAAGTTTCCAAAGACACTAAACTATTACGATCCTTGTGTGTGTGTGTTTTTGTTATGTACTATGTATTCCGCAAATGTAATGTAATGTCCATGTACGTTAAGCTTCGGGTCTCTACAGTTGGTATCAGAGGAAAGGTTTAGTCAACCTTTGGAAACTAGGATGCGAGAACTTTAGTGAGATCCCTAGAGATATTTCTAAGGTATGTCTAGGGATGTCCCTAAGGATAAGTATACATATAGGACATAGTCCTAGAACTACGGTAACGATCTTAGAAATTAATCCTAATATGTTAGATATTGAAGGTACTCCCCCTTTATTATGTTGTTTTCCCTAGCATGATTTTTGCCTCTCACACTATTCTTTTTGGGTTTTAGACGATGGCTGGAACCCGAAGGAACCGTGTTGATCAATGCAATGGACAATGCAATGATTGTCCTCCTGAACAAACAAATGTTATGGGAGATGGAGTGAAAAATCTTATTGCTATACTTACACAAGCTATGAATCATTCTGGACTTCCAAATGAGCAGAGAAGGGAACAATATTCTATTGAGTCCTTCATGAGGCAACGTCCACCTTCTTTCAGTGGGTCTTCTGATCCACTTGTTGCTGAAAAATGGATTAGTACCACTGAAAAGATATTTTCAGTTCTCCAATGTTCTGAACATGATAAAGTCATCTTAGCAGTATATCGTTTGGAAGGTGAAGCTGATCAATGGTGGAATCTTATCAAGAATACGAGGCCAAGAGATGAAATTGAGTCCATGGAATGGGACGAGTTCAAGAACTTATTTTTCCATAAGTACTTCCCTCGTATTCTTAGAACAAAGACGGAGAAGGAGTTTCTTGAACTAAAGCAAAAGGATGATGAATCTGTTGGTATATACGAAGCGAATTTTACAAGACTTGCAAGGTATGCATCAGGCATTATCATCCAACCTGAAAGTAAAGTTGATCGATTTTTCAGTGGCTTAAAACCAAGTCTTCGAAGGGCATTAGCTATAAGAGACTTCAGTAGCTATGAAGAAATTGTGCGTTGTGCTATCAAGGTAGAAATGGAAGTTGGTGTTACATATCCATCTCATGGTTTTGACAAAAAATGAAAGATGGAGTTTAAGGAGAAATCTCAGAATAATGGTGAAAAGAAGATGAATGTTTCCTTATGCAGAAAGTGTGGAAAGAAGCATGGTGGAGATTGTCTTAAAGGGACTAGAAAATGTTTTAAGTGTGGAAAAGAAGGTCATCGAGCAGCTGAGTGTCGAAGTAATGGAAAAAGGGTTTCTAATGATGTGAATAAAGAAAACACTGCAGAGAACGCACCACCAACACTTCAATGCTTCAAGTGCAAGGAAATGGGGCATTATGCTAATAAATGCCCTAATCCAAGGGTTAGTGATGATCAATATGAGAAACCACTGAAGGCAAAGGACAAAGGGAAGTCACATGCGATCACTATTGGCAATGTTGAATATGACAACGATGTGGTGGAATGATTAAGTGTTTATGTAATGGGATTTCGAAATAATGTTGTATTATTGAGTATTGCAATATTTATTGATGTGGTATTCAAAGTGATTGATATATTTTGGAAATAAGATGATATGCGCATAATGAAGGGAAAATGAGAAAATGAAATGTTTAATAGTATTCATGAGCTCATGATTGATATAAGGACTAAGTGTTATCATGGTTTGAGTATATAGAATTTTGAGGATTTTGGTATGTGGAAAGTGTTAACTTTAAACTGCATTCATGTTTTCACTATGGTATTCAAGAGAATACATGATTAAGGACTTTGAATTATTGGAATGTGACCAAAAAAACATATCTTATGATATATGGGAGTGGACTGCAGTATTATGGATAAGCCTAAAGATTGGAATGGATTATGTTGGATATAAGTGAGTATTGTTTAAGGATATACGTTTTTTTCGATATTATTGATGGGATGTTATAGTAATGTAGTTTTAGAAAAAGGACAACCTGCAGGACGGGCGACAACCCATCGCGTTGGACAAGGCTGTGGGAATCGAACACACAACCGAAGTGCGACTGGCCTTTATCGCCTACCACTGGCCTACAGGAAGTCCTTGTTTAGTAGAAACTAGTTTTATTATATTAAGCAGTATGATATATGAAGTATAAGTCCATTTTAGGAACCATATGTGATTAATCTCACTATAGATCGACTTATGTATATAATTTTTTGCTAACCTTTTGTTTGAGACAGATGGAATGACCCGTCATTCTATCACATGATCTGCTAACACTTCACGAATAACAAATTCAACTTCATTTATTTAAGAGATGAAGTGGAAATTGTTCAAGGCATGAACAACAGTGAGATTGTACCAAAATAAAGAAAGTATTTATTCTAATTCAAATTTTCAACTTTAGGGAAATGATCTTGAAAACCAAAAATGTTGTCCTAGTGATCTTATACCTGATGAATCGGATGGTACCTTAGATCGTCACAAATTTATGGATTTGTGATTGTTGGCTTTTCCATAACCATGTTCTCTACCACTCTCCATCAGAACATGATGGTTAGATTTTTCTTCCATATCCATATATTCACCTATGTTGAAACCCAGTGATTAGTTTATTTGGGTAATTGTTACATTTGATACTTTAGTTTTTAAAGAAAAGTTTTGGTATTCCTTTTTACGATGTGGGTTTCTATTAAAGAAACTTTTGAATAGTAAACTATTTATAACCCCGACGAATTTCGAGGGCGAAATTCATTTTAAGGGGGGTAGAATGTAACAGCCCAAGATTTTATGAAAAATATTCTTTTTAATTTCACTAATGTCTTGTGTTGTACGCAACACAAAAAAGGAGCTTGCACAACACGCATCTTTGATAGCGTGTGTAGAACGCAATACCGAGTTTCACTAAACAACAATATGCTATTAAAATATTATTATAACTAGCCGTTATGAATAGTAATAACCACTTTTTGGAATTTTATAAATTTTATTTTTCAAAATGGACTTCATTTTTGGACTCAGAATATCGAAATTAGCCTAGGGTGAAATTTTGGTATTTTTCTGAAAACTTTCAATTTTTGATGAATAGTGAAACCACTAAGTGGTAGGTTAAAAACTGAATTTTGCATAAAACTTAATTTTACCGCTTCTGTGAATGGAATTTCGAAAATCCGACAGACACGGTTGATATCAGTAAGTAAAATGTGGTTCAATGAGATAAAAATAATTTTTTGGTGAATAGTAACTTTTTACTTTTTTACCGCGGTTAATAGTAAATAGGGTAACTAAGGGTAAATATGATATTACTATTACCCTAACACATGTCCTAATTCTATTTGATAAGTGTAATTCGACCAAAAACAAACTTAGGAATAAAATATGACCATTTAGGCCCACTTGGATTAGATTAGGACATTTATTATTAATTTATTTAAAGAAGGGTTAAAATAGTTAAAATCAAAGTTTAATAAGTAAATCATTTTTAATATGGGGTTATACATAAGATAAATTCGATTGTAAATATTCCTTAGAAAGCTAAAAAGATTTATTACATGATGGTATTTTATTTGTAATTTTTAGACATAAAATAATTTAATTTATTTATGACACAATCATGATGCAGTAATTATCTTATTAATGAAATATTGACATAATTGATGTTATAAACACCAAAATAAATGTAATTTGAGACTTTTTATGAATTCCACTAATTTTATAGGTTACTATGATATATTAGTGTTGATTTAATCAACATTGTTCGAACATATAATTCTGTTATGACTTTCACAAAAATCATATATCAAATAGTGTCAAAATTGACACAAAATAGTTTTTAAATAAAATATTATATTATTAATTGTTATTTTATTCCTAAAAATCTAAGGTTCGGCCAAATGACTTAGATAATGATATATATATTAATAATAAACAATTTGGGGTTCGTTTGGCATGTTATAGTATGTGTATTAACCATATAGTGAAAGAAAACAAAAAGACACGGTAAAAGTTAAATTATTTAACTTAGAGTTAAATCTAATTGATAAGGTTAAAATAATACCCTAAACTTGTCTAAATCCTATTGGTTGATAGGATTTCCACCCATCCCCACTTTAGCTTCGAAATAATACCCTTTGGAACCATTATAAACCGATTTTTACTTCAATATAAAATAATATTTTGAGATATTCCTAAGGTGCCCCTCTCATCCCTTATAAAAGGACACCTCCTCCCCCTTACTCCTCACACCAATTTGAGCACTTAAGCTCGGCCAACCTCTGCCGAAATCCCTTCTCCACTTCCCTAGAATAATCCTAGAGGTCATGGTCTTCTTCAAAGACCAATCTTAGTTCCCTATGTGAAGGATTCAAAGAGGCGTTTCAAAGAAGAGGTAATAACCATTACCGATCATTTCAATTTCTTTCTTCTTCAACTTCTTCTTCTTTAGTTGTTTCATGATAAAGTAATAACATCAGTATTACTTACATACTGATATGTTATTATAAATATGAAACAACTCTAATTAACCTTCTATCCATCCTGCGGAAAAAGGAAATCACCGCGCGTGCGTATGTACGGAATACCGTCTCCACGCCGTGGTGTAATCTATTTTCCGCCACCACCTTAATTGGATGGGTATAATGGTTTAATGAGTAACTATATATGATTAGTATAAAGTGATATTGATACTGAAATAGTATAAATACACTTCAATGCAATTCCACGACCATGGGAACGATATCATCGCTCGTGCGTACGTACGGACTACCGTCTCCACGACGCGATGAGATTCATTCTCAATGATTAACCATTAATGAATGATTATAAAGTATATATAATATGTACTAATGAAATATATTACCTAATAATGATACTGTAATTATTTATATTTATATGTATGTCATCTACTTAATTCCATTCAATTCAATAAGGAAACGAAAACAGCGTTCATGCGTACGTACGGACTACCGTCTCCATGAATGGTGTATTTCTTTCCATTTACTGATTTATTATATATGTATATTCTGAATATATATATATAAATCATGTTTTATATTCTGGAATTAATTAATCATGATCTAAGTAATCATATGAATAATTACAAGTTAAAAACACAAACGACAAATGAGACGATTTTACCCAAAACGCTACTTTAACATGAATTAACAAAAGAACGGGTAATATAAAGTCATAAGTGGACCATATATGATATAATAAAAATGATTATGATTCTGGAATAAGTCAATAACATGATTTAAATCATTATACAGGAGGTTCGGATACTTACGAAGCAAATCAGACCTAAGGTAAGGGAAATATCACAATCTCATTTTTATCCGAGATTGTTTATTCGTAAGTACTTACTGGGGTGTATTTTATCATCCACATCCATGTTTCATCAATATGTAATATTATTTCCATCCACCTACAATTGTTTAAATCCATTTTTACCCTTCGGTGAGTTTTTAGTAATATGTATGAAAGGAATCTTTTGTCGTTTTTCGTACGAGGTACTTTTTGACTTTTCCGACAAAAGTACGAAGAATGTTTTTTTAACTTATACGGCATGAATGGATTTCTAAAAAATTATTTCCAAAAATCTTACTTTACATGTATTCAAGTTTATTTTTAATCAACTTCTTTTATTTTATAATTGTATGACATGTTAAGAATGGAAAAGTGTTTTTGAAGTAGAAAGGATATTTTACTCAACAATGAAGTTCAAGTATTTTATCAAAATTATTTTCCATCTAAGATAATAAAAGGGTTCTGTTTTTACCCCTATTATTACATGGATTTTATTATGTTGTGATGGAAACATTTTTATGAATTCATTTATCTTATATTAATTGTTTTATGATGTCATGTTGTTTAAGAATCCCATTTTTATTACATGGGTTATGCGATGATGTATGATTTATGATTATGTGGCACATATAAGAAAGGATTAATTATAAGATGGGTGGGACCTATATCTCCCTCCAATGCATTGGGTAAAGATTTTATATCTCATGAGATAGACAGGGCTGGAATTGTAGGTTATACCGGTTCAGTGAAACAGGACTGAAACGAGGGTTACTCGATTCAGAAAGGGACTTTGTCCACTAAGAAAGTCTTGGCAATGAGTAATGACTAACAAGAAATGATTTTCCATGATTAAGTGTGCATGCCACAAAGTTTCAAGTTTCATGTTATGATTATGGTGATATCATTTTCACTTCTATGATTTATTCCATGTTAAGATATTATGATCTCTTTTGCAGGTTATGATTTTCAAAAAGATATGATATGATTTTTATTTCCTTTATTTGCCCTTGCTGAGCATTTGAGCTCACCCTTTTATGTTTGCTTTTCCCCAGGATATAAAGAAAGGTTTTAGGTAAAAAAAAGAAGATCTTTATGGGAGATTTTGAAGATCATTCACCACGATTAGAAGATTACGATCCGAGTTTCCAAAGACACTAAACTATTACGATCCTTGTGTGTGTGTTTTTGTTATGTACTAAGTATTCCGCAAATGTAATGTAATGTCCATGTACGTTAAGATTCGGGTCTCTACAATGTCGATATGTTTAAGTTGTTTTTATTTAGAACCCTTATGAATAGATTTTATGTCTATCTATTTCTTGATTCCTATTTATCATGGGTAACAAAATTTATCTATATGAAAATTAAGAATAAAAAAATAAAAAATAAGAACTTATAAGATAATTTATACATAGTAAATACATTTCATTATCTATGTATCCAATGAAAAATATAGGATTCATTTCAATCTGTAGTTAAACAATTCACTTTTTATTTACATAAAACAGTATGAACTGCCATATTAAAATTTTTAGTTCTTGGTATACTAAAAATAAGAATATTAAAGTTAAAATAGGGAATGAATTATTTGATAAAGTAATAATAAAACCATAATCTCATATTTGAGATATATATATCATAATTTCATACAATACATAAACATATTTTAATTTTTTGATTAAAATATTATTTTTATCTCAAACTGATCCATCTGCAATTATTCTTTTATTTCCATTATCATGGAAGGTAATAATACCTCTTTGTAATTTCTTTAATATATGAAAATTTTAAGAGTATCTTCTCATTTTACCTTAGGATCCATTATCTATATTGCATCATTAGTTTTTGTTTCTATGAATACATTACTAAAAACTTTAAATAGAATCTTATTTTGGTACCCTTATTTTCTTGGATCATGATGTGTCTGCAATAAAAATATAGGTAACAATGTTTAGATAATTTTGAATAAATTTACAGGACTAGCTTCATAAATATTTCTAAAAAATATATATTTAATTATTACACTTATTTTTGAATTTCAGAAAATATATTTTTTAAAATAATCATCTTTATTTCTGAAATATAAAATTGCCACCTCATGATATCATGTAATTAATATAATTGAGTAAAAAATAATTTCAATATAATTTTTAATTTTATAAATTTCATAATATTCCATATTAAGACTTTTTTAACTTTTTTACAAGATTCATATTTAGATATTCATATCCACTAATTAATATACTAAATGAACTTTTGAATATATCTACTTCCTCCACCAACTCATTAATTTTAATTTCATAAATAGTTATATTTACATTATATTTTCGAAATTTGTCATATAATTTCAATGTTGATTTATCATGGAATGATTTTCATTTAGAAAAACATTTTGAAAATTTCTAGTGATTTATAAATTTTTTTATAGATGTTTTTTTTTGAAGAATTGATCATTATGTAGCTAAATTACTATTAGAAATTAATTTAGATTCAGAAGGAGAACTGTAAGATTATATATATTCTTCCAATTTATCTGTTACAAAAATATTTTCTTTCATATTGGTTGGATATTTTTCTAAAACAATTTTATATCCTGTGTTGATTCCCATGATGAAAATCTATGTATCCTTCATATCTTTTTATCATTGTTCTCATAATAAGTTAATATATTATAATTAATTTCTTTTTTTTTTAGTATTACGTTCAATTATTTAAGTTGGAAAAATTCATATGTGAGACGTACCATTTTATTGTATAAATGAATCATAATTTATTAAGTACTCTACAATATTTCTAGGTATTTTACATGAAATTTGGAATGTATTTTTTGTTTTTGAATTTATTGAATTATCATGGTCAATGACAATATTGCATTATAAAATCTGAAAATTATGATTCATTTCACAATAAAGTATCATGTTTTGATTTCATTATATATTTTTGGGCATTATCATTAAGGAATGCATTCTCCTATTTTATTATCTGATAGTATTCATTATAATCTCACATTTATTCTTCGTATATCATTAGAGTTAAAATAAACTACTACATTATTTTTTCTATGATAGGATTGAATTGTCTGACTGTAGTAGATATCCCATTAAATTTACTGTTAAAGTCACTTTGAATATTTAAATCATGATATTATTTTTTAATTGGTTCTCCCAAGGCAGAAACACCATTGACTCTTTGAGTTAATCTTCCATTCATTTGAGTGAATCATGTCACATCGAACATTTTCATAGTGATAAATCTCAACTTTGAAGTGTTGTATCATAATTACATGAAATTTCCAAAAAAAAATTAATATTCTACGACAATAATTTTCTATATATCAATGATAATATTACACAGATAAATATAATTAAATTCATTTGGACCAAGCCCATAAATAGTACAATTCAAAAATATTGAATTGAAATAATGATCATTTTCTTCTTCAACATAAATCTTTTCTTTTTCTCTTGGTATTTAATACAGTTATTAAATAATCATGTAAACATTGATTCCATAAATCATTAAATTATTAAAATACAGAATATCCAAAATCCATATTTATCATCATTAAAATAAGGGGCATAGATCATGAAAATTCCATCTTTTATTTCATCCATCGATATATCCCTTTGTATATACCTTTTACTCATTCTTAATATATCTTATCAATCATCTTAAAAAATAACTCATTTGAATCAAATTATCAAGTCAGAATGATATGAAGACACACAAGATGGCGGTTAAATTTTTTTTCTTTTAAAAATGTTGAATTTTTAAATTTTATGCATCATCTTATATTTTTGTGATACACATCATTCTATTAATTAATGATTTAATGAAACCAAAAAATATAGAAGAAGAAAACAATGGTTTTTATAGTTGTTCATGGAAAAAAGGTCCCCTAGTACACTCCACCAAAACTCTCTTAGTGAGATTGGTAATTTTTGATCAATGAATCCTATTTACATTAAATATTAACTATTTTGTATAGTCAGTTTAAACATAAAAATAAGACATGTTATTTTATAGAAAAATTAATAATCCATAACTTATAGAGAGGAGATGAAAGACCACCATGACTAATTTGAAGTATCCAATACAAAACGAAATAATGATTAATTGATTTAATAATAAATTGATTTAGAACATAATATTAGTAGAAATTGAAATATAATTTATATTCATCATAATATAAAATATTATTCAAAGATATAATAGGTAAGAATATATCTTGGTTACAAATGATAACTAAGAAATACAATAATATAACTATATCAATAACAACAATAGAGACAGAGTAAAATAGAAAAATATCAAAACATATATTTCTCTAAAGGTTAGATATTTATAATTACATATATGATATATATTATCATTATAAAAGGTAGAGCTTATTTAACTAAAATAGTGATTTCCACTTAATAAAATAAAGTCATTCTTTATTATCGTTAAATAGATCCAAAAGTACTTCAGTAAAAATAATGAGTATATAAATTTTAAATGTCCAAATAATGATTTAAATTCCCTTAGAAATATTAAATATTTATTTAATTTAACAGTGTCTATTCATTTGGTCTTTAACATAATTTAATGGAATATTTAATTCTGTAGAGACTGTTGTAAACAACTAAAAATAATACATAATTTAATACTTTTTATTTCACCCTGTCAATCATAGGGCTTCTATACATAATGATAAACCTGAAATATAAGGTTGAAAACATATGGTTTATATAAAATTAAGAATATGAACCATAATTTTTTCATAAAAATATTATTTCTATTAAAAGTTATCTTTATTATCCATACTTTTCCTACCTAATATGGCCTATGATCCATATGTTTACTCCAAAATGGTGTTGGAAAAAAATATATTCCACTTGAAATGTAGATTGTGATCAATATTGTTTAATCACATAATGTAATTTCCGGAAAACTTTATATAAAAAAATTCTCCTCAAATATGATACATTTCTCTAGAAATATAACAATGAAAAACACATAATGTAATATCAATTGTAAAACAAAATGGATATTTTTGAAATAATAAAATGAGTGTTGAAGGATACACTTTAGGTGTAAATAAATTTCAGCCTAAAAACACTAATCTGTCTCTATATATCTACCCAATAAAATGTTCTCAAAACTATAATATTAAAGAAAATCAATACACACAACGGTATTATCAATGACCACACATTTACTAGTAATAATATTATATTAAATAAAAGATAATGGGGTTACATTATAATTAATGAATAGAAATATTGATTCCATAAAATATCATTTCCTCACACCCATATTTTAGAAAATGAATAGGGGAAAACATAAGGGTTTATAAACATCACTTAAAATAACCACATGCTTGAACATCCCAATAATTTGGCGACTAACCCATACAATGACACCTTATTCCCTATTTATAGTAATAAATTTTTCTAGTACTCGTTCATAATATAGTACCATGTTACCTTTGAATCATTATGATAAAAATGGTAGATAATCTAATACTATCATTCCGTAACCCATACAAAACAGATATATAATAAAATTCAATAATCAACCCACACAATAATTAGAAAAAAAATTATCTACTTAAATAAATTATTTCAATGTATTTTAGTCTAAAAGAGACCCATAAAACCTCTATAAATTTAGGCACTCAAATTATAGAGATTTCATCCACCCTGAATCCTCCTTAAAATTAGTACTTTGATGAAATTACATATGGTATAATGTTTCACAACATACTAAATTTTGGAATTTTCTAACCAACAACTACTATAATAGTTTTAGTAAGGTCAATATAATTTGTTAATGTGTGTATAAACTAGTAATATCATATTCAATGAATGTAAAATAATATTATTTTATCATTGTGATATAAAATACGACTTCTAGAAGATAATAAAATAAATATTAATGAGTATATCTATATAATAAGGTAATATAATGAAAATAGTGTCATATTTGTGACCCCATTTTAAATACATGATATTCTAATTATTTTACTCTCATATCAAAAAAATATTTGAAAAAATTATCCATGAATAATAATTTAATAAAAATACTCTCATGTCTCATTCTATAGTGTTGATAATACTATAATTATATCCAGTGGTTATTCAATTTCATATTCACTAATACTATGATTACTTTTGGAACAATTTCAATGTCAAATAAAACAGTCCAATATCAATATCCATTTACAAAAAAGTCATGATGTATATTTATGATGATATCTATGATATATTATTACTTATTCTATATCACTAGATAAAGTGTATAGAGTACATTAGAAATATACAGAATTTTTAATTAATAATTTTTCTATTCTATGTTCACTCAAGTGCGACATATGATTCTCTCTCACGTGATATAATATTTTGAAAATTAAAATTATATAATGTTATCTTTTATTAGATTAATGTATATGTATCATATGAATAATCACTAAATCATCTTTTTAGAATAAATATTAATTATATAAGGTGCATAATTAATTTTTTGAATTAAAAAAATTATATAATTTAAAAGGGATTCAAAGTGGTTTAAAAAAGATTCATGTAAGAACCAAATCATTCATCAAACCTATGAAAACATTAAATTTATTAAAACTCAAGTAAAATATTAATAAAAAATCAAATAAGTCAATGTGATTTTTCAATTTCAATATCAGCACATTTTTTGGTGACATTCACTAAATGAGGATTCTCATTTCATCCACCATTGGAATGAAAATGTGAAATAACATGCAAGTCATCATTGAATTTGAAACCACAAAATAACATTTAAACTGGAATAATTTCATAAATAATACATTTATCCCTTGATGGGTACCTAAATCACTATGCACATTTCCTTTTTGTATTTCAAATGAGAATAACGAAGAACATCACATGAAGAGGGTACTTGGATCATTGGTTGTGGCTGGTGGTGATCATGGAGGGATGATACACCCCAATTCATAATTGATCTATTCATAGTAGTTTGTGATTCCTAGGGATACCACAAATAATAGAGTAGACTAGATCAAGATATGAGGATATTCAGTGAAATCATGATTCATGTGTGTGGTAGGGCTGGTTGTGATTGTTTTCAGATGGTGGAAACTACCCAGATAAGAGGAGGTAGTTTTGTCATGATCTTTTAAACTAGATGATAATGTTAGTGGGATCAACAGGAATGACAAAAAGAATGTGTATTGTTTGATTTTTGTACCTTGACGGTTTTTATTCACTATTTTAGACATGGATAAGTGGATTTGGTTAGTCCTATGAGGTGATGATGTATGATAACAATAGTGTCATGTGTCAAAAGACTAAATATCTCTTGAGTAAGGTGATGTTCGAGTAGAGATCTCTATACATGTATCATGGAGAGGGAGGATTAAATTTAACTTTTTTCAAAAAACCAAAAAAAAAACTCAAATGTTTAATATATATTAATATTTTTACCCACAAAATTTCATAATTAATATAAAATACAAATTTTAGAAAAAAAACATCCATGTGATTTCATTTTGTAACACTCTAAGATTTTTGTATATATATTTTCATTCAATTTTCTTTATTGCTTTAGAAACGTGAAACCCTAAGTCTAATTGAATCATAATATAGTATACCATTATAACATAAAAACTAAATTGCATGGTATAAATATGACTAAATAAATTATAAAAAAATATATAAAAATAATTCACTGATAATAAATTTTTATAAGTAGAAATATAAAATTATTTGGAAGTAATATATAGGTTATTTTGGAAAAATTCATTTGCACGCAACATGTTATTATATTAACAAATTGAACTAATAAATTTTTGGGAATGTATTTAATGAAATTTATATATTACATATTCAATAAAATATTTTAACATTAATCAATTTTTTTTAATATGAATGAGAGAGGAATAGATCCTGTTTTATGCTTAAAATTATTTTTTTTTCAAAATAACTAGTTGTTGTCTTGTTTTTTGAACCTGTTATAAAATTAATTTAAAAATGATATAGGTAATAGAATTTATAAAATGAAATAAAAATTTGGAATTAGGGGGTTAAATTTTATAAATATTTCCCATTTATTTTTAGGCATTATGAGTAGTAACTATTGTAAAATTCACCACCTGGGTAAATGGTAGATCACATTAATCATGGTTAACACTATGTGTTAAGGTCCCCATTTTTAATATTAATTACTATTGGATGAAGTTAAATATTACCATCTGAACCATTTTAATATATTTAATTTCATAAGGGAAACGTTTGTGCTGAAATGACCAATTAAATTATTAATTCAATAAAATATACATAATGTCACACTCAAAATTTTAATTTTTTATTATGTGTCCACATTGGGACATAATCAAGTTATGAATTAATGTTAAAATATATTTTTAGATTAATATATTAATTATCATGATGGAATTTTTTTTAAAATTTGTAGTTATTATATTGTTAAATTAAATTTGGACACAACACTAAAAAATATTTACTCAATTAATTGAAAAATAGAACAAATTATTTTAAAATTATTGAAAATATTATAATATTAATAATTTATTACGCCTCATTTAATTTATAGGTTAATATAACATTTCAAGGATATATAAAAGGTTTATATTTTAATTACAACATTTTTGAGTTGTATTTGAAGATAATATAAAATAAACATTTCAAAAAGTGATTTATGTTATTTTATGAAAATAACGTAATATTAATATTTTAAAAATTAATTAAACCATTCTTATAAGACATTGGAGAATTTAAATGGACCAAAAATTCATCTCTTATCCATTTATTATTCAAGCATCATCTTATAAGAAAAATTAAAATCACATAAGCATGAAAAATATGTTTTCACGTTTATGGTTAAAATAGGTTAAATAAGGAATTAAACCAAAATATATGGTATAGAATACCACATAAAAATATAAAAAAAATATTTTTATTCTTATTTTAAACACATAAATACGTATCTCTGAATATATGGATATGTGTAACCCTTCCCTTGAATAATATTTAATTAATTTTCATTATTTGTTATAATTCAAGGTGTGTTATTTCCCTCTGATATAAAACATACGCCCTATCATATTTTATTTACACAACAACATGTTTCCAAGATCTAACAATAACTATCATTTTCTCATATAAGCATTCTTATACATGTTTTAGTGAATTTTTTAATAGAAATATGAACCCTAATTTCTATACTAACATATCTAAAAGAAGTGTTATTAAGAATAGGTAATCTTTTAACTAAACTTATTTCAATTTATTTCATATTTTACAATTTATATACTTTTGGGATTTATAATAATATAATAAATTAATTATCAAAAATATATTATGTGTTTTTATTATTAATCTCTAATTACTCCATCTTTTCCATTAAATGGAAAGTGTATTATCATTCATGCATACATGGACATACCATTTCCATGTATTGATAAAATTAATTTCTTTTATCCAAATTTAATGGGTGGGAATTATGGTGGGATTTGGGATTCTATATTATAATCATAAAATAATTATACTTCTAGGATTATAAAATTATATCAAGCTTTTTAGCTTCCATTCGTTTGGAAAATTACATATACCTCTCAAGTGTATATGTTGACTACCACCCCCAGGATGTGATTCCATTTGTTTGAAATTAAATTTTTATACAGTTTCTAATAAGTGAAAATTAAATGCATATATATGATTTATATTTTATAATAATCATTAAATAAAATTACATATTATTTATCATTCATTTTTTCTATCAATCGAAAACATAAAACATTATTCTAAAATACATCCACCCATTAGTCCCAACGAATGCTATAATTTTTTAGGTTTATATACCATTTATATATGACTATAAATAAATATATAATGAATATAAATTATTTTTTTAACATTTATTATGTTATTTATAAGATTTATTAAGGATTAAATTAACAGGTTTGAAACTAATGAAATAAAACATACATGAATAATGATGCAATTAACACCCGAAATAGTGATTAGAAAAAATTATTGTTAATAAAAAAGAGGAAAATACTCTAATTAATTCATATATGGTTTGATATAAATGTTTAATTTTTTAAAAAATATTTATATTTAATTTGTAGTTATTATATAAGATGTTCATAAATATACAAATGAATTAAAACCTGTTGTAATATTTTATTTCACTCTCTCCTCATTATTTTGGGTTTTTATGATTATGTATCATGTATTAGAATTATATGATATTAATATCTTCATCCAAATATTTTTTATTATCTTCTATATATTTTAATAAATTACCTGTTTTCCTATCATTTCACCTTTTTATGTTCTAATGATACTGAAATAATGTTATTACAAAATGAATTCCTTCGTTTTTCTACTCATTTTGAATTTTTTTGTCTTAAATGTCCAAAAAATTTATAAAATATATAAATTGTGTTTTTCAATTATTCAATGATTAATTATCTATAATTTCACCAATATTTATTGTTTTTTTTAAATGATTATCATGACATTTTTCTAAGAAGTTAATTTTTTCTCATTTTAGAAAAGTGTCAAATGAATATTTCTTTAAAATACATGGAATGAAAATCATTTTCCACCATTATAACTAGTAATTAAATATAATATTATGTTATTGGTTTATAGGTAACTTTGTTAATATAATTGTTTCCTTAATATTTTTTAAATTTTCTTATAAGTGATATCAAAGTGAAGAAGACATTTTCCAATGGAAATCTTTATAGTAATATTTTTAAAGTATATTGATATATATAAACATACACTATTTAATTTTATGTTTTAATGATGATATAATCAAACTATAAAATACACCATATTTAATTGGATAGTTTATGATCATTTTTGGAAGAAATTTTTTTCTATTTCATATATCAATTCTTCTAACACATATAGTTATTGACTTCTAAGTCATGTTGATTAAGTTGTGTTATTTATTCATATAATGATTTCATTAGACTTATTATATGATGAGTGGATCTTTGAACTTAATAGAACCTCAATTAATCATTATTTCTCTTGATACAAACTATATTGGGTATTTATACGTGGTCTTACCCATTTATTTATATATCATAGAATGTATCCTTCAAAATAATTTTAGATGTCTCAGATTAGGGTATTGAATGTTAATTTTTTTTGTTTGTAATTTTTAATTCATTCATTATGAAATCATTTATTTGTGTCCATGTGTTTATTTGAATATTTTTTATGTATATAGAATCATTTAAAAATCATGTGATTTTTTATTTTGAATTATGTTGTCACCATTTATTAATTATATTTTATTCATTCATTTTTTAGCATTCAATATATGAATTGCCTTATTAATAATCTGAGCTCAACCCTATCTGATATTTCATTTCCTCAATTACCAATAAGTGTTTTAAAATTGATATATATGGATATACTAGAGGGAATACTGGTGATCCCCAATAATATATTATGTTGTATTTTTGGTTTTTAAATGAAATGTGAAATTAGAAAATTTGTCTATTTTACTGAAACTGATAAACTATTTCGGTAATTAGGATTTAATTTCTTATATTTATTATATGTGAGATAAATTAACCATAATATATAGACTCATAAGATTCGTGTGTTTTTATTTATCTATGGACATTATTATAGAATCCTTGGGAATATTATTTTAAAAACATATATTATGAAATATGTCCCCAAGAATGATTTTGGGGATATGTATAAATAATTTATAATATCATAATATTTGGGTATGTTAGTGATAATTTGATTTTCCTAGAAATTAATCCATATATGGATAATATAAGTGTATTTGGTTGTGGAATAGATTCATCAATCATAATAACCCCTAATTTTTTTGGCTCGAGTATATAATTGATATCATTATACTACATAATCAATGTTCCTTTACTCAAATCCATGATTAAAAATTATTGGGAATATTCTTGGGTTAATTCACAATTTCATTTAAAACCCAAATGATTGATTTGAAATTCATTTTATGAATTGAGAACTTTCCTAAATAAAAATATTATATCACTGAGAGATTCACTATGTAGTTTTTTAGTATTTATGGTAAGCGTTTCACTAGTTTTTAAATTATATATTATGACACATAAATTTTCGATCTAGTATAATGTGATTCATTATTTAGAAAATTTTTGAAATAGAAGGAACATAAACTATATCAATGCACTCAATCTGTGCAGTCATTTCCATTATTTTAATGATAATTATGTTATAGTTGAATATGATTTTATTATATATATATTAGGGAATCTAACATAGTTTATAAGAAAAAACATTTCGCTGTGAACTACTATTCAACTATATGAAGTAGTATAACATTTTTTGATTGGTTAATGCATCACCAACCTCCATAATTTAATGGTATTACAAATCCATTTTTAAATTAGTGATATATATGTTTATTATAGAAGATATTCCATTATTTACGATATAATGAATGGGATATGTTTTCAATAGAAATTTGTTTTCACTGATGGGATATTGAAAAATAGTGGTAATTAATTCAAAACTCTAAGAATGCAGAGGAAATGGTGAGATTGTTACATAATTATTTTAAATTAAATTTAATTGAAAAATATTTTCCTCCCCAACAATGATATGGTGGGGAGATATTATTCAAGATTTTGTGAAAAAATAGAACAGGATAAATGTTTCTAAGTATTAAGATATCATTACAGTGTTAGTAAGTCATAGTATGGACTATGTATATAATCCAGAGAGTAAGACTGATTGTTTCAATAATAGTTTTATTGCAACACTTTTATTGGGATTGGTATCTGGAATATTCTCATCATATAAGGATATATTATCATGTTCTATCAATATTTATATATAATTATTGAAGACATTTTCTTTAATGGAAAGAAATAGAATTTCATGAAAACAGAGAAAAAGTATAAGGGTAATAAGAGAAATATAAATTTAACAATATGTTATTCATTTAATGGGGAACACATAGGCCCATGAATAAAAGGAAAAAAATTGATTCTTTCATGGACAAAAGATCTATCAAGATATTGAATTAATGGGTAAGGGAGAAGTTATAAAAGTAATGTTCTTTACTTGTAAGTATATGGTGAATTATTCTAACAAATTCCACTAGCATCAAGGAATGATAACAAAAATGAAAATAAGGGGATAAGTTGACTATTATTAAATTTCTATGAAATGTGTGGATGTTCACTGAGATTCTGAGAAATATAAACATATCATTTACTCAAAAATTATAAATGTTTAATTTGATTCTAGTTATACCAAACATTTTATTTCTGTATTATTTTTATGGGTAATGTATCACAAACTAAATTATTATATTTTGTTACAGTCGTGAATCATCTTTATGAATATATAACACTATATAAAGAATATAACTCTTCTTTATTATATTTTTTGGGGATAGTTATTCATGGAAATATTGTTATTATTCATCTTGTTTAATTTGATGTAATTTTCTTTATTGGTTGGATATGACAGTATAGAACCCGTATAATTTTTATAAAAAATGAATATACATTTGATATTTTGAATGAACCTTAAATCATATATCAATTCATTAATAAATCATAAAAACAAATAAATATTATTTCCATAACATTTGTTATTTTACTTATTCATGAGGGATATATATCATAAATGGATGGAGAGAAACTAAACATTCAAAATATTCCCATTGTTTGGGAAAATGTGGTTTTTTTCTGAGTATATTCCTAGTATTTCCTCAAAATCAGATGTTGTGTATTCAATATAACCCAAACCAGGTGAAAAACCCATTTCAAATACCTCATCTAGAATAGACGTGATTTATTCGTATTAACTGAAGATGACTCACTATGAGTATCTAGATTAGGGATTCATTCATCCGCGTTCTTCAATATGGGTTGAATGTATTCATTTTTTATTAATAAAAATATTTGAATGCCTCCTTTAAATGATTTTCAAGAACATAAAACATTAATATTATGAAAAATTACGCATATCCTGTATTGACGATATGATTGATGAATTCTGCAGAGCTCTTAATTTGTCAATGATTTACCTCTGACTTGGTTATCGTCAAATAAGGATAAGGATTTTGGGTATAACTACGATAACCTTCCTAATAATGTATGATAATTATTAATTCATAGTAATTGCATTTATAGTTTCCAATTACCATACTATTTATAGATTTAATAAATAGTTCTTAGAAATTACATTGATTATTTTTTGTCACAATTTATATATGACATCCTTATATACTCCAGGAGCAAAGAATATAATGAAAAAAAAAGAAATTAATTTCACTGAAGACTATAAGTAATGGTTTTTTAAAATTTACAAGGTGTGAATATTTTCTTGAAAAATGTGTTTTCATATGCAATATAATTTCACGTAAGGGTATATCTATGGGACCTTCAATGATAGAAAATTCGGAGAAGTGGCCTAGAATGACCACAAAAATTAATATCGATAGCATTATTTGGCTGGCTGGATACTAATGATGATTTTTAAATATTATCCATGATTATATTATCTACATACAATGTTTATATGGAAGGTGGTTATGTTCTATTGAAATGATGAATGTGAAGATATGTTCAAAATACTGAATAGAAGGCTGGTCAATGTGTATTTTCTTGCAATTAACTGTATTGTAGAAGGGGTTTTGATATAAATTGGTACATCAAATAATGGATTTGTATTCATAATATTGAAGTATGATATTGTAATAGGCTATGAATCACTCCAATTAAAAGTTCATGGGAAATATTATTCATAACACTACTTGGATTTGGTAGAGGTTATTTTTTGTATTGGTAATTTGGTGGCATTATCTTCATAGTGAAAGATGTTATATATATATATATATTGATCAATAAATATTTAATTATATACTTACAAATATTCAACTGAATATACTCCATAGAATTTGGTTTATGTTAATAAAATATTATGTTTGAGCATTTCTTTGCCACCTTGTGAAGGTGAAAAGGTGGGTGATACACTAATTCTAAAAGATTGTACATGTTTTTCAATTATAATTATTAAAAGATATCCAATAATTATGAATTTTCATAAGATGGATCATGATATAAGGATGAAAGGGGAAATATCTTATCTTTCTCAAATTAATGTACAATAAATAATCTATAAGAGGCTTAAAAAAGTGTAGAAGTATGATATAAAATTTCATAAGAAGGGGTGGAATGTTTTTTAGTTCAACTATAACTGTGCTGGAATAATTTTTTTTTAAATGAGTATGTTTCCCATAATTACTTATTTTTCATATAATTACGATGCTGTATAGAATACAAAAAGATCATTTTTTTCAGAAAATATAAACTAGGTATTGCAAATTATATATACTGGTCCCTTATATGTCAGAACATTAAGGATAAGTGCCCAATGTCAAAGTGTATGTTTCAACCATTACACATACATGAATGCATATTTGAAAAAATCACCGTTTATTTTTTCATTTGACTACAAAAAGTCAAATTTCCATAATTTTATTCAGGCTGTATTAAATAAATTTGTAAATTCTCAACACTTAATTTTATTAGAAAAATATTTCTTTATTTAATATCTTTATATAAAATTCACTACAAAAGAACTATGGATGTTTTGATTAAGACTCTAAATTATATCATATCCAGAAACTAGTTTTACCATGATGATTTAGAAAAATAATCAATGGTATTTGGATACATAGTTGAGTTTCATTATGTAATATCATCCATAGACTAATGGTTAGTTTATGTGATCCTTGTAAATCATATATGATATTTTGATATTGGTTTTCAGATTACTCCAATGGATATTTGTTTCAAAACTTTACTCTGATCATGGTTTCTTATAATAATATTCTTCACTCAGAAATTCAAATGATTCCTTGTGAATCCTCCAATGGAAATAAGTGTTTATTTACAACCAAATGGTATGAGTTTGGATAAAGAAATATATTTAGACTAAATCTATCCAAATAAATGAAAGAAAATTTTAGAATCACTAAAAATTACATAAAGGTATAATTGAGTCTATAAAATAGGTATGTTGACAACCATCAATGATATATAGCAGTTCATGTTGTTAAGAAGTTGTTTCTATGAATTTATCCATATAAAATGTTTATGAGATTTTGATTGTTAGGGGAAACTAACATAACAATGTATTTTCCCATTTGAATTTATAGATTACATCATAATATTATCGTATTTCTTACCTCCCCAATCAAGTATCTCTAAAGTTCAAAGTTTTTTCCATATATCTATCTGATGCAAGTACATACAAGATCCATCACATATATTTATCTCCAAGTACAACCCATTAGGGAATGATTTTTCCAATTAGGAAAAAATGCTATAAATAATGGTACATAGAGATAAATTCCTAGGGAACAATACTACTAATTTGGTTAAATTTTTATTATGTAATCAGAAAATTGAAAACATTATATGAGAACTTGATCGTGTCATGAAATAGATATATCTTGTTTTTTGTTTTGGTTTGATTTAATTTTAAAGAGAAATTAATTTTAAATGGGTTATAATGTAAATAATCAACCAAAAATATTATATGTTATATTTATATATTCATGTATTCTACATACACTAGTATGAGATAAAATATTTTCTCGCACACTTTGTTGAATTTGGAATATATAAATTATTTGATGTTGTCCCACCAAAGATTACTTACTACTGATATATAATTTTTCACCCAAAACGTTATCATAGGCCCCTTATTCAATAAAGAAAACATAAATATAATTTAATCAATAATAATATAACATCAAATATTTAAGTATACAATCAAACATGGTTTGAAAATAATTGAATGAAAGCACTATCATGTTTATCAAAACAAGTAAAAATTTAAATTAACTATTAATAAGATAAAAATATTTTAAATGAATAATGAAAATAAGTAACCATTAACATATATACATAAATATCACCACAATATATTAGTGAAAATCACTGAATGATAACCCTAAAGTCTAGATTAGTGGAATTCAATGGTTGACCACCAACTATGTTGATGATGTGTATGAAACGACCACCAAACACACACAAAAATGAAACCAATTTATAAAAAATATCATGGAACATTTTTGCACCCATAAATCACCATAATAATTGACTTATATAATCTCCAATTAGAGATAGAGTGTTTTATTATGTGAATATGATTTTTGGATCATTAGTTTGGGGTGTGGTGAGAATGTGTTGGTGTATTGGCGTAGTTTGAATGGGATGTGAAATGGTTCAAGCTACCATGATAGGTTTCATCTATGAAAGGATGTCAGATCAAGTGACTAGTTTTGATTATGAAATTATTAGTGGTTTTCATAGAAGATATATCTATTACCATATTAGTGTTTTCATGAATCTTTATACTCTCTCAATTTTACATGATCAATGCGTGAAACAAAATACATTGGAAAAAATATGTACATGGTTTATTTAAGAGAAATACATCTAAAAGGAAGGAACATGTATTTTCATATTATAATATAGAGAAAAGGTTATGAATCTCATGTAGTGGAAAGCATATAAATAGTTGCAGAGGAGGATAAGGATGAAAGGGGTTAGCTCTAAGACTTATTCAGCTATAACTAAACCATTGTCAGATGTCTCATATAAGAACTATACGTCTATGATGACAACATTATTTTCTATAAAAGTATGTGGGATGTGATATAGTATTATCTATGTTAAGAAAATAACTGATTTGAGAAATATCAACAAGTTATGGCTAAAAAACTTAAAATTTTATCATTCTTGGTATCCTTTAGAATTAAAATAATGAGAGATTTTTATCATGTCTTTATAATGTTTGAACTTGAATGATGAATTTGTCATATTATCCTTTAAAGGATTAATATTATAACATCTCTAATTCTTATGTAGTGAATGTATTTCTAATTACCAAACTATCATCCACATGTTATATTCTTTGTTATGAAAAAAATCATCATGGTTATCGTGAAAATCATCATCAATTACTAAAATTGAATAGGTATTCATATCATCATACATGGAAGGTCTCCAAATGGATTTTTCTATTCTACATGTTATGATACTGTCATGTTGATGGGTATCATGGTGTTTTCATACTTCTCCCATAGTTAATGTATCCATATGATCACATTTCCCTGTCACGTTTTTCTCATGATCAATAAATAATTGATTTTTTCCATATAAATTGAAACTTAGTGATACCTATAATTTCCCAAATCATTTTACTTTACCATAAATGAATATAAAAATATGAAATCATGATCCCAAAGAACAAACATTCCTCTAGACCCCATAGTTATAAATCCTTGACATTATCATTGTTGATAAAAAATAAAACATTCATGGTACATAGATTGAATTTGGAAATAGTGACATAAAATTATGTTTTATAACCAAATATATAAAGTATGAAATAATAAAAATAAGTCTCACCATTCCAACCCACTATTTGAACATTACCATCATTCATAATAGCATGTAATTTTTTATCAATTTGTTCTGTAATGTTAAATTATTTTTCCTACTTTTTTTTACTCATAACAGATTAAGTAAACATACATCGAATGTTTTTAATCAATGTCTGGTTTATTCATTATACCAAAAAATATTTCTATGGTGTTATATGAATTGTAAATTAATTCATAATACCTTTAAGTTTAGAAAAATTATACTGTGAATCTGATGTTTATTCTACACAGTTGTCGTATATTAGTCTGTTGATATTATTCATTTATGATTTCGAATCATCATTCCCAACTAAATTAGTGTATTAAACAATTCATACTAATTATTGATAGAATACTGTCATATATATCATTTGTAACCATTAATAAAGTTGACATAATAATAATTTCCTTGAAATGAAAATTTTCTTAGGGATCCTCGACATTTGTTTGGATGTTGTAAAGTGTTTGATTTATTTGATGGGATTTAGTGCTAAAAATGAGTATATTTTAACTACCCATTAGAAAATTCCCTGAAAGTAAATATTTTCTCTCTTTTAACATTTCAAAAATAAATTCAACAAAATCTATAATGTTTTCAATAGGTTATGTTCTAGTCTCATGTACAATAATTTTGAAGTGTATTAATCACATTCTTGTACTATTTTTTCTCCACCTTTAATAGTCACATAATTAAAATAATAAAAAGTACCTTTTTAGTATCATTCATCATAAAGAATATACTATAGAGTACATTCATGGTTTCATCTTCAATGGTTTTCAATTAACCAGGATTATCGATGATTACTTGAGATATGATTTTCCCCTCAAATAATGGTACATATATTATATATGTAAGATATTGATTAGTACCATAATTTTCTAAACTATTCCTTTTTACAAAATATCATGAAATTGGGATTTTTATTTCCCATAATATCCATACCATTATCTTACCCTTTATTGTTTAAAAACCAATATCAATTTCCACACATATTGAATAAAATGGAAAAATAAAATATCCAACCTTTTGAATTTTTGAACATTGAGGAAATAAGAAAATTAGTTTCTCTAACATCATTCGATTTATCCAAAATAACTTTTTTTATTTTCTAAAATTGTGATGATCACTAGTTCAGTTCCATTTTTGATAATAATAAGAACACTATACTTTTTTATATATATATACCTAAAACCGCATCTTGATATTGAACTATTATTACCTATTATAAATCCTTTGTACTTCCTACATGTCGGTCTTCTTAAATTTATTATTAATTCCTCATACTAGATATCTCTATAGTTATAACATTCCTTCTATTTTTACTCATATTTAAATATGTCATTTGATATATTAGAAACTTTTACCTCATCTTTACAATAAAAAAATTTTAGAGAAAAATTATAATAATTATGTAGTAGATATATGAAAAATAAATGTTCTTTATATTAATCATTAATAATTACAACTAAATTATGAAAATCAGATCTGTTTTTGTTAAAATATCCTAGGTGCATAATCAGTGACTTACATTCCATTTGTATTGAAATATAAAAAAAAAACTTTTCAAGTATAGCTAGTGTTTGATGATTGTTACATATAATTATTCTATAAATTTTTTAAAAAATTCACATAGATCATGGATATACCTATAATTTCAATGGAATTGATACGTACAATAATGTGTTTGAGAGTAAAAACAAGTTACAAGACGTTATTTGTCGACAGTTGAGGAGATGTGCTGGTAGCCACACTGTAGTGAAAAAATTGTTCAATTTCCTCCTCAGATAAAAATACTGACCCTATTATATAAGTTTTTTTGGTGGAATCCTTTATATCTTTTATGTTTATGAAATTAAAAAGGAAAAAAATGAATCATTTAGGTGAATATTTATGATATTTAGTTCTGTGTAAACTATATATAGGGGGAATGAATATTTATTTTATGATTACAAAACAGAGATATGGATACTATTCATAGACATGGGAACCAATAAAAATACTCAAAGATTTGGATAATTCTCAAATTGTTTCTCTAAATAGGTTCTTTCTGTATCACCAAACCACTACATCAAGTCTCCTCGAGATATTAGTCTTTTATGTTGTATACCACAATCTGATGAAAGTAATTGGGAAATAAAATTTTATTATCGATATCCAAAAAGTATGATTTTGAAAAATCATTCATGATATGATGTATGGTTAGCTAGATCCACTCTGTTACAGGCTAGTGTATGTGTGCTCATCCTTCACAACATATATGGAGTATAGTGTAGGCATGATTTTCATATAGGATTGTGGTAAAATGGTATTGATATAGAGATAAAGATGATGAAGATACTCACATTATGTGATGATGGAAGAGAACACTACCATAATGTGTCTCTAGACATTATGAATTATGGTTAACAGCCTTGGTAATAAGCTGAATTCTATATAGAGATGTCCCCTTAGTGATTGTGGTGATGTAAGGGGAAGCACTATGTGTGAGACCCTTTCTGTGCTTCTCTAGAGATATTTTAAATAATATAATATATTTATTCTAAGAGTTTAAATTATATAATGATAAAGAAACTAATAAAGAAAATAATATGTATAATAATAAGAAATATAATCTATATATCCATCAAGAATAATAAAATTTATATAATGAAAATTAAAATTTAAATAAAGATAGATATAATTACATATTTAAACATGATAATGATATAAAAATCATAGTAATATGTTAAAATAATTTATTACTAAAACAACAATAATTATTTTTGTTTTTATTAATTATACCTTTATTAATAAAAATATATATTATTTAATATTAAAATATAAGTTTATATTATTAATTGTTAATATTAATATATAATTTACTAAAATTAATATTTAATAGAACTATAACAGTATAAAATAAGAAATTTAATTTGAAAAACTAAATTTGATTAAAATAATCTTTTACAATTGAGTTAAAAATATATATATACATTGGTGATTATGATGTGACTCACCTTATCATCCTAGTGTACCTCAAAAACCCTAACTACTATGAGTCATTATTTAATATTCACGTCTATAATTATGAATGAATCATATTCTCAAGATACAGACATCATTAACATTTTTATATCTGCTCAATTTTACCTTCCTCTAAAACACTTCCTAAAATAAATACGCGTGCAAGTAATAATGATTAATATTCTAAACTAATGTCTCAACTGAAAAAAAAGTACACTACAATGTCATCACATTAAATATACTATCAAGGACTTATCATTAAATCCTATAAGTCCTTATATAAAACATAATAAATATGTTGAGAATATATTTCAAGCTAATGTTAATTTTATTATTACCATACCAACCGAGTAACCTACTGAGAATTGATTAAATTAAATATAATATTAAATAAACACTCACTATGATACCACTATATTATAATATAACCCATAAATTTTCTCCAATTCTAGTTGGAATGTTGGGAAGAACATAAAAATCCAACATAAAATATTCTATTACTTGGTAACCAATTTTGTGGTTTAATAAATAGTAATATGAGGTACATTACTATATTTAGTTTTAGAAAAAAAACCAAATATCAACCCACAAACATCATAGGTATAATAAAAATAATATTTTCTAAGAATGTTAAATATATCTTTTTATTATAAACAATTATAATAAATTCAAACCAGAAATCTATAAGATCCATGAATTTATAAAAAAATAGTAAAGGACTCCAAAATTTCCACAAATCAACTTGTATTAATATATTATGTTTTAAGAAAATATCATATACCATCATGAAAATTTATAAAAAAAGAATATAGATATTATAGTGAATATATATATATATATACATTGTATATTTCTCCTCATAAACTAATTTTTTTGATATAGAATGAAAAAATAGTCAACTAATAAATTTTGACATGGCCACATGATCTCAACTAAATTCAACAACTCATACATATCACCTTGAGTGCACTCACCAAATTAAATTAAAATATAATTATAATAAATCATTAAAATATAACAACTAATTTGATCTTAAATTACTTACACATTATTATATTATCAATAACATCATAAACAATGTTTTGAATCCTCATCCAAAATCATTTCTATATTGAAAACACCATGGATCGTTCATAATATGTATAGATTGATCTAAATCACTACATGCATCTGTTGTGTCTCATGAAATACTAGATGGATAATATAGATATGCCTTAAAGCCCCAATATTTTTGTGTATGATATATATATGTCATGTTGTACAATATGTGGATGTTGAATAATATGGTGTTCCAAGTGTTTTGGTTTAAAATAACGAATTATATAGGGTATCATGCCACATACTTAACCAATTGTAACATTTTATTGGGCTATATCATATGATGGTGATGTTAGAAGAATCATAGGGAATGATTAATTCAAATAATCAATAATTGTTTTGTAGTGGAATGATAAGAATTACCACTCAAGTATTGTTCAATATTATCAATCTTAATTATAAACATTTCATATGATGAAAATCAGTGTATCGATAATAATGCAACATTATAATGAATTCGTGAAATGATATAAGAATTAATCATGTGTCTCATTCCATATTTTTTAATCCATGAAAATATAATAATTTATCAAGTGATATATACTGGGAAACTCCCATTAATATGAATAGAGTTTTAATATTCCATGCTTCATAAAGATTCCATCAAAAACATAATTTTTATTTTGAATAAAATGGATTATGTGATGATGTAATTGCATACCATGGGTGTGAAGTAGAATATTTCCTAATAATTAGTTGATTCATATCAAAATAAGGATACATCATAGTAGAGTGAGTTTTTTATCTAAAATGAAGGGACATACAACAATCAAAAGATAGAATAAAGTTGAAATGACATTCAACTAGGAATGATACATAAGTTTTTTGAATATATTTTTACATTATTTCAATTTCATTCATAGTTAATTTATGTAAAATTAGGTTTATAACTAATTTCTATTTGTATATAAATTTTTTTTAACCCCAAAAAGACATCATTAATATAAGCAATTCACTATAATCCAGGATTCATTATAATATTCATTTAAATAACTGTATTATATGTTATATAGATATCATAATGGGTAAAATTAAATTTAATTGATTTTTTATTTAGTTAATGGAAATTAAATAGTGGATATCATAGGAAGAGATGTAGTTTCACCTAATAATATGGGATTTCATATTGGGACACACATCAAGATCTCTTGGTTTTTCATTATAAAAAGTCTTTTGAAATGGAATATCATAATATATGATGGTGTAAATTAATGGATATAGAAAATAAGGTTTAATTTAGTTTACTATATTAAAATATATAATAAATTGTAGTTAGTAATAAATGAAAGAAATATTATCATAGAGGAAACAGAAGTCACACCACGTCCCTATTTTTCATAATTAAATTATTTACATTAGTTTTGTTCAATACCTTTTTTTCAAAACCTATTTAAAATTATTAACATTTTGAATTTTAGAATAGGATAATGGTCTGTAGGAACTTTTCAAAATCCATGAAAATGAATTTCTAATTTGATGGGACCAATGACATGGTAGGGAAAAGATTCAAATGCCTCTGGATCCTACTCATGTGGGGTTATATAGGTTCTCTAGTAAGGATGAACAGTTGGAAAATATTTTGGCTAACCATGTGGACAGATAGTTGGTAGTGGCCTGTAATTTAAAATGACGGTTTTTCAGAACTACTTCTCATTCTTCTTAAAAAATTACACTATACCATCACTCGTTATTAATATTTCATACACCACATAATGGGGATTAATCAAAACATCCATCTAACCTTATCGATGCATATTTTTCCCTTCACACTCTATTATATTGTCTTAATCTTCTGGGTTTTTCTTTCTCTCTTCATTATCCTCATTCTCCTCTATAATTTCTCTCTTATTCTTAGATACCATAATTTTTAATCACTATGCAAAAACATAGCTGGGGATATGGTTCAATATTCATCAAATTCCATTTGATATGTTCCACTAATCAATATCATCTCTTGAATCGGTTAGTTTTCCTACAACTTATTCTCCTACACTGATTTTTGGTGATAAATGGTTATTTATATCATTATTTTAATATAATGTTTTATGTTTTAGGGATTTTAATTCTTTTAATTTACCCTTTAGTCTCCATTGTTATGGATAATCCCTTGGAAATAAAAATGAGGTATCTCTATGGTTTGTTACCCCTAATATTTAGAGAATAAATTCTATATTTGTGACCACATATGTTTTTATAATTATTTTTATATCAAATTTTAATAATAATTATAACTATGGAGTATATTAATAGAAAATAAATCATAATGTTATTATAATTTCAATGAAAATTGTTTCATGAATTTGTAATTGGTATTATTTTGTTTATCCTCAATTGTATGCAAGAAGAGTTTAATGAAAATGACAAAATGAATGTTCTAAATGTATTTTATGATTTTGGTAAAAAAAATTCATTCTAATTTACTTTTATGTTTTTTCTTTAATTTACTATTATGTTTATATTTTTGAAAAGGGGAATTTGAAAATGTGATAATTTTTAAGACACCTTGTAAAGATATTAATTAGTTTTCATACTAATTATACAAATTATAATTAATAATTAGTGACTATGAGTCATGATCTATACATTCATAGAAGGTGGATTGATAATACATCATTTTTGTATGATATAAATTTTACTTATTAAATTTAGAAAGTATTATTTGAAAATTTGCATACATGAATGTTTATTTTGAAACCATTTGTGTGCATTCAATTGGTTATTAGATGATTTTCTACTGTGATGATGGTTTAATGGGTATAAATTAGCATTTTTTTATTTATAATGTGATTTTTTTAAAATGGAATATCACATGAAATCCCTAGGAACTTAGGTTTTATAACTAAGACAATTATACTACGTGAAGGTCTAATTACCCCAGCCTTTAGACTATTCTGTGACAGTAAATATATAATGCAATGACATGTATTGGTATAAATGGGACTTTGGATTCATCCTACTTAGTGTCTCATTCATGGGAGTGAATATGTGTTGTTCATTCATTGAGATTAAAAGGATCCTAGTCAAAGGATAACCCTAGTATCATAGGGATACCTATAGAGATTTATTTTTTTACATATTATTCTTTTTATATTATTCACTATGTAGATAAATTTTTTAAAATATTTAAATTTTAATGAATAATTAAATAACTTATTTTCTCCTAATAAAATAATTAAAATAAATTGTTTAATTGAAATTAATAACACCCCAATTCATAATAGAACATGTTTTTAAATGAATTATGACATACTAATTACATCTAAATTAAAATTAAGAAATCTAATTTCTAATTGTATTTAAATCTTGCATGAAATTGTATTTAAATTTAAATTTGGTGCATTTTTTTTGGTTTAACATAGAATTTATAATAATGTATTCCCACTATCCTATATTACATATCAGTCTATGTTTTAACATAGAATTTTTAATTTTCTTATGTTTTGAAATATAAATGATTTATTTAGAATATATAAAAACAATAACCAAATAGTGAATTTCAAATTTCCATTTATGATAATTGGTGGAACATGATATCATTAGTTGATATAGATGAGAAATGAGTTTTATCTATATTGGTAGTTGAATAAAGAGATAGAGGTTTAATCTTATTGATCTATAATAATTTTATATAAGTAATTTTCTATCATTTCACTTAGATCATAATCCTCTGAAATATTCAGTCATTATGGCCACTTTTATATTTTATATTATTTAATTTATTAGGTGAAACCATTATCAATGTGATGAAATGAATTTTCTTTCTTTTGAAAATGTAACATCATAATGTTATTTGATTCACATTCTGATCATTCATGGATGTAAAATCACTTTTGAAGAACATTTAAAAGTTATTAATGCTGAGAAGGGAATTTTATAATCTATGCATTTGAAATCACCTAAATCAGTTTTAATTGAAAAATTTCAGAAAAAAGATCAAGAATATTATTTTTAGAAATAATTCATGAAGAACTTTTTAAGATTCATTTTCTAAGAACTTTTGTGATATCACTAATTTTTTTTAAAAAAACTCTTCTGAGTTAAACTAATGGGGAAATATGGATAGAGGAAATGCATGAATATTAATAGAAAACTATAGATAGAATGTAATGTGAGTTTTTCCAGAAGATTAAAATTGATTTTTCCGAAATAAATTTCTCAACAAAAAATTTATAAGAAATTAAATTATTTTATCAGCATAAAAATTTTGAAGAACGTATATAAATAACATTGGCGGGTTTTATAGAATATATTTTTCCTAGAAAATTTTTGACCATTATTCTATTAAATAAACTCAAGGATGATATTTAAAATCTATGTCGATTAATTAAATCATTGAGTAAAATATTTCTGCTATAAAATGTTTTAGTTATTATGACAAGCTATTAAAATATTCATATATAATGTTTAGGTACAAATTATTTTGGTTTGAAGTGATAAATTTGGGGCTATATAATGGTTTATTTGTGAAATTTTATTTTCAATTAAACACTTGATGAACATTAAATTCTCATTGTAAATTCAAATATTATAAAACATTTTACATTGTATTATGACATGAGTAACCTTATACAAACATGTTAAATTATTAAATTGTGATATTTCATAGATTATATAATTATTGAGGTAGTTTGCATAAGCATAGTAGTGCCATTATTTTTTAATTTTTTACACTACACATAAACATGAAATAAATTTTATTAACTTTGAGAAGTAGTAAATTGTGAATGTTTTTAAAAAGTACTATGACATATAAAAAGTTACATTAATATTGTGATGAAATACTACTTATTTTGTTTTTACATATAATAATGACTTCAAAAAAATTAAATAATTTACATGAATTCAAGCATTATAAATGTTTATACACTTTAAAGATACTTCAAAAAAATTACATAAACATTGGAAATACATTAATTTTTATGATAATATCCTATTATTTAAATAGTTAAAAATACATTCAAAATTTGATAAATATTTGATGAGTTAGTTGACAAATTTATTTGATAAAATGATTATGAATATTGTTAAAAAACACTATATAATAAATGGATATCCAATGATGAAAATGTTGAAAGGAAGTTCAAAATTAGACCCCAAATCATAATCCATGTTTTTCATAGAATGTATGAGGATATAATGTGGAGAAAAATATTTAGTTCATGTGGTTTTTTCTGAAATTGAGTGAAAATTATTATGATCTATACAGTAAAAATATTTTATGAAAACACAATGTCTTACTATAAGATATGAAAGGACTGAGTTCACTAAGAAATGAGCCGGAATCATAATTCAATGAATACAAACATTCTAGAAGATGATGTTCTAGAATAAGAGTATTGACTATATCCATATTATCCATGATATAAGGGAAGTTTGAAGACTATAATATCTATCTTTAGTGCTTTTTATGATCAGCATGAATCTACACACAAGATTATATTTTCCAAACTTATTTTGGATGTATACCATATGAAGAATAATATCTTCTCTTTTAGATCAACTCTGAAAAAAAATCTTCTACATGGGGTGTATAACTGGAAACTAAAGGCTTGTGGTCATGGGGTATAACAAATCACTGAGGTAGTATTCAATTTGTTCATATAACCATTTTTTATGAATTATTGGGGTTTATAACCAAATAATGAAAGATTTTAATGTGGTTTATTATCAATTACTGTTGAAGTTAGTGGAAATCCATGTTGCAGTGTATAACCATCATGAAAAAAAGAAAGATTTTATTTTGAACTTTATAAAGTCTCGTATTATTGTTTTATGAGTTCATTATCAAATAAATATGGAAAGTAATAGATTTAGAGAAGGGAATATTGAGCCATTAACTAGTCATATAGGTTGATATTATAAATAGATAAAAACATTTTAAAGGTAAAAGGTATCACTGTCTTACCCCTCCTAGTATCAGTGATGATACAGAATGTGAGGATATAAATTATTATTAAATGGAAGATCCAATATAGACTTTATTATTGATTATTAACAATTTAAATTCATTAAATGGTGGAGATCATCCAACTTTATGTTTAATAGACTATCATTTATATAAAAACAATACTATACTTAATAAAATATTTCTTTTTGTTGAAGTTTTAAGTAAAGAAACTATTGGATTTATACCCAATGAAAAGTATTCAGCCATAATTGTTTTATAAAAAATAAATATTTATGATGATGGTAAGGATATTAATGATATTATTATGAGGTTATCAATTAATTTTAACAGAAAGGTTATGTGTCTTTAAACACCCAAGGAATCACAGAAAAAAACTGAAATTATTGTTTATGGAAATGTAAAAGTGGAGGTATAAATACATAAAATATAGATTTTTCTATTTTTATTTCTAAAAATGGATGAATATGAAACTATCGATAAGTACATTACAAGGGAAAATGATATTGTTTTCAATATCTAGGTATTTATAAAAAATATATCATAAATTCCCATAGTAAATTATTTAATATGTAACATTCCAGATAAATTTTATTAAATATTATAATGTCTCAATAAAATAGTGGATTTCAACCTATATTAGTGATAGAACATATTCGGAAAATATGAAATTAGAATAACTCATGTTTTTGAGAGATTGAAAAAAATAGTTATGGAATTTGATGAATTAATAAAATGATAAATTATTTCAGTAAAAAATATATATTAATTATACTCCAAAGATGACGTAGGTGAATATTTCCTACATAAAATTATTCATAATCTCTTATAAATGATTGAAAATTTAAAATCGAAGTGAAATTGAAAAAAATTAAATTGGGGAAATTATTATGTTGTTGGACTGTCTACCAATGATTATCTAATTATAAAATAACAAGAACATACAATTGATGAGGAATTTGAGAATAATTTAAAACATAAATGTTATATGTTGAAGAAGTAACAATCGAGCAGCTCAAAAATTGATTTTATTAGAAACACTGAAAACCCGGTTTCTTTATCATGTAGATTTTTTATTAATGAGATTATTTTTCTTGTTAAGGTAAAAAAACGTTTAGATACCTCAACAAGTGATTATGATGTTGAATAAATAATTTTAAGAAAATATAAACCCAGGAACGGTTAGGATAAATGTATGGGGGATGTTGCAAAACTCAATAAAAAGAAAAAAATATCAAGAAGTGGAAATATGGATATTGATGGAGTGGATGATTTCCACACAAGAGAATATGGATATGTTGATTTAATAAAATATATCATAGTTAAGCTCATTGATAAAAAAATTTAAACGAATATGAAATGAAAATTTTTATTAATGGTGATGAATTGGAAATGATTCAATATTGGTTCATGTAGATTGAAAACTACATAATGATGTAAAATGAATATATATTCAATGTAATAAAAGATAAAATAATCCCATTAAGATATTATGGTGAAACCATCATTGAGAAAGTTGTTTAAAATGAATACTATTTTTCAAATAATAATTAAATTTTTTCCAATGATATTTAATGATAAAATATATTAATTGATTGTGAAATATTTTCTTCAACAACATGAAGAACTATTAAAAACAAATTGTGGAGTGGTACTAATTCTACGAATAAATTTGAAGGTGACTCTATATTTTTGTAATATAATTCTATATCTAAATGGATGAAGGAAGTAACGTTTTTAGATTAAAAAATGATAGTAACACACTCAATATTCATATAGGATAAAAAATTCCATGTGCATTGTTAGTGTTGTGGAACCATTGAGAAAAAAGTATAAATTTTCTGGTTTGATGTGACTTTTTTAAGAAATAATAAATAAATAATGTGGAACTAGTATATAAAAATGAAAAATATATTAATTAAGGAACTATATATTAATGGATCAATATCTAGTCATCTCATGAAATACAACACTGATATTATTAATAAATTTTTTTAGTGGTGTGTATTATTTGGTCTGAAGCTAAGGATTTCCAAACAATGATTCACCAAGGAGACCATAATAGTTTAAAGGGGATGAAAATTATAAAAACACTAAAACAAATCATATAAATTGATACTATAGCATGAAATATTAGGGCAATCACAATTATATAATGAAATATTATAAATATGCATTGGTTATTTGGTCCAACCACCTGGACAAGGATAAGAAAATAGATAAAGATGAAACAAATTATTAATGAGATGGAAGGAATTTTCTCTAAGATGTGAAATTTGAGGTCTATATGGATCATATATAATAAATTATTTCAATATTTAAATATAAAAAATGTGATCAAACAGAAATAATGACTAAGGATGAGAAGAAAATATCATCCTGAATGTTTCCTCTAAATCACAGATTTTCCTCCATATTTCCTATTATTTTATGAATTTTTGAACTATAATACATGAAGGGTATATAGATTTATTTTTCATTCATGGGGAGGATAATAATAAGAATTAAAATATTTAGAGTATTCCAGACTCCCATGAAGAATAAATGATTATTTTATCCCTTTTGGGGAATCTTATCTAAACAAATTGTTTTCAATGGGGAATTTTATAATGAAAATATGAATCATATCATGAATATTATGTATACAAATAAAACTGAAATCCATTAGTCATGTATTTATTAATCTTGAGAATGTTTCCGGTTGATGAAAATATGATATAATGTTGAATTGTTTTATATTTGAATTGATATTTGTAATGTATTTGTTGAAGTGTTTGGAATAATTTAGCTATCTCAAAAAAATTATTTTTTACAATGTTTTAAATGGGAATTGATTTTTCATGGATGATACATCAATATAATGTTCATTTTGATTCAGGCGGTCAATTTTAACTCACCTACATAATTTTTTAGAAAAATTTTTTAAAATTTTTCTGGAATAATAAATTATTTAACTTTTCTTTTATACTTTTTTAGAAATATTTTTAAAATTGAAATATTTATTTCCCTATATGGTTTTTTGGAAAAACATTTTTGATTAAAAATAATTAACAAATCATAAAAATGGATACATTAAAACATTTATAAGGGATTAAAAAAAGATAATCATGATTATTCTAGAATAAATTTAATTTTCTAGAAACAAATTATGGAAGATCATCAATGAATATCAACATAGAGTTTGCCAAAAGAAACTTGTGGAATAATATTATGGAAGAACATATATGAGTTCATTGGAATAAATATTTACGGAATATTTTAGAATAAAGTTTTATAAAATATATTCTTAAAGGCTAATAACATTTTATTTATTTGAATAACATTTTAGTATAAAACTGTTCTTGTTATTCATATGAGATATTTAATCTTCAAGTTAAAATTTTTACCGATAAAATGCTTTAGTTATGAATTCAATATGTTTTGTCTCTATTAATTCAGATCTCTAAAAGTTTGAAGACAAAAAAGATACCTAAGGAAATTTATATTAACATATTTCATGTTTGTAAACTATAAAAAGACCTGAGAAACATCATGTAATCATTGTAATGACATACATTATTAATGTATTTGAATTATAAAAATACATGGGGAACATGAAATAAATTTCTATAATTCATGAATTGTGACAATTAAGAGTTGAACGTTCAATTTTTTAAAATCAAGATGAAATTTGAGGAAGATTTTATGATTTTTAACATCTATATTTTAGAAAATTTATATGAAGAATATTGATTACAATGTTTATATAGGTATGATAGTGGTCATCCCAAGAATAATTGTATAAGAAAGATTAAAATATGATCTTTAACTTCATTATTTTCAGAGAAAGTATGATTATGTAAAAGATATATGTACTATTAAGATGTTTTTTTCTAAAACTATTGAATTATATGTTTTGGGGGATAATATATAAAAATATTCTAAGAAGTTTCAAAATGGATGATTAATAAAATAAATGACAATTACCATAAGAAGAAGATGTGAAATTAAATTGTTCCAGAGACAGATGTTCTGGAAGAGTAAGTTCATGAAGAGGTGTATTGAGTATATCCAAATGTTCTATGATCTAAATGATGTTTAAGAAATAATATTTATCCTAAAAATTAATAACTATAAAAATTAAATAATTATAAAATAAATTATTTTAAAATTTTATTTTAGAGGAATAACATCTAAAGAAGAATATATTTTCACACTTGATCAACTCTCGAATGGAGCTTCAAGCCAGGGTGTCTAATTGACTATTATAGGCTTGGGATTGGGGTGTTATACCAATCACTAAATGGGTTTACAATTGTATTTTATATATCTTAGTGAAATTATGGGGTTTATATCCTATTAATGGAATGATGTAGTATATGTGTAAAATAAACAATAATCAATCTTAGTAGAGAAATTATGTTGGGGTGTATAAACTACATGTCACGGACAACGATATTTTGATAAACTATGTTAATAATATTTTATATTATTTCATTATTTCATTTTCATATGAAAAAGGTGTTACTAAGATTTAACATATGAGAGGAATGAGGCATTATCCATCCATAGATGTAAGAGTTCATAAAATTTATTAAAGCAATAAAAATGTATGTTATCACTTATTCAACCCCTCTCCATTTCAGTGATATAATAGAATGATGGGATTTAATTTATGAGATCATAGTATATTAAGGGGGATATTTTTAATAGTACCCTTTATTATCTGGTTGTGTATACTAGATGGAATTAAGACAATCAATACTCGGGAGGAAGGTGAGAGAAGAGTCTCCCAAGTTATTAATCATTCTAGATCTCAATTCTGTAGTGTATGTTGGGTTGTGAATCATTTTTATTATTAATCAATTATTTCATGGATTCTAAGGAATATTTAGTATGGTTTATGAATGTATTTGTAAACTATTTCTACAATGTGAGTATACAATTCATGTAAATTCATGGGGAGAATGATTATATTATTCATGATAGTTTCTAGTGCATGTTTTTTGGTGGGAACATGGTGCTCCAAGATATTCATGAAGAATAAAAATTTACATTATACCCTATTTGATCATGTGTTATACTTATTTTTTAAATATTCATTATATTATTTCATGTTTGAGTAAATTTAATTAAACATGAGTTTTAATTTATGAAGTATTTTTTAAAAATGTTGAGGTAATTTTATATAAGAGTAATAAATATTTCTTATTATACTAACATAACTATAAATATGGTATTTGGATGTACAATGAAATGATTTTGGAAAATGGACTACCTAAAATGGTTTTAAAATTTATTTCAATTTATTAATAGTTTTTATATGAATCATTGTGATATATTTAAAAGAATTTTAAATGTAAATGATGGAGTTTACATCAAGATTGTTTTTGTGAAATAAATTCTTGAATGGATTTTAAATATTTTAATGTTTATTTAGATGCATGAAAAATAATTTTGGAATTATTGTAAGAGGATTTAAAATGAAATCAATTTTTATTTCTCAATTTGATTCACAATATCAATGACTTAAAATGGTGGTGTCTTAAAAACTATAAATAAGGGACTTTGCTTCATTGAAAATATTTTTATAATTGTTTTTTTGGATTTATTATTGATAAAGAAAAATATTTTTATAATATTTTGTTCTTTAAACTGGTAGTGAATTGTTTTTAAGAAACACCCATGACTCGGGGTTTTATTGAGTATCATTGGAATTAGTGTGATGATTCCATGAAATAATCTTATTCTATTGAAGGGATATATATAAGGATACTTATTTGACAATTCTTTTTACTATGGTAATGGATTTGTGTCATTTTTTAAGTGATTATCATGATTTATTGTTCTAGAAGTATGATCTGATGTCACATTCTCTCTATTGTTCTTGAGCCTCGGAAATTGTTAAATTTGTTGTGGTTGGAATCATTTAAGGTAATTTTGTTCATTTCCAATCTGGTTCAATAGTTATTATCATCATTTTCAATGATTGAGGGGAGTATTCCTATAATCTTATATATATAATCTTAATATGGGAATATATGTTTTGGTAGATTAACTAGTAAAAGTACTTCCCCTCTTAGGTTATGCTCATTCAGGACAATTTTATCTTTATTTATTTTGTGAGTAAATTGGTATTTTGAATAATTACTCAACAAATTAAAAAAATTATAATATGTTATAGTGACCACCATAAATTATTATTTTGTGATAGTTTTATCATGCAATGAAAAGAAAATTTACAATTGGATTTTTTGAATTTATGTCGTATGTTTTTAATACTATTTTTTGATACTTTCACCTCCAATCACACCCAAACGAATGGTGTAGATATCTGATAATTTTTTATTACTCATGGTTTTTATATATGAAATGTGATAGAATCCCATTGGTTCCATTTACAATACCCCTTTATAGATGGGGTAATTCGTGGGTTTTACTTTTTCTCTCTTAATTCATTAAAGGGTTTACATGGTTTCTATTATTGTTTTATGTGATGAGTTAAATGGAAAAATTTGTTATATCCAATTTTCATATTGAGGATAAAATCCATAGTTTTTTTTGTAGTTATTTCTTAGTTTATGTGAAATGTATTACTAATTGAGATCATTTTATTTTGAACATACTATTTCATTTAAATTTTCATTCTCCATAAATCATTTTGGAGGAGATAATTTTCAAACCACAATAAATTTTATAAATAATATACTATTTATTTATATATTTTTATTATTTTCATAGAATTTCAAGATCAACTGGTATAAAATGTTATTTTTTTATTTCATTAAATATGCAAGGTTGATACATGGTTACAATAAAACATGGGAAAAGATTAAAATGTGTATATAAAGTGGAATAGCCAGAAAGAAAAGTTGAAGAGTAATTTTTATGACCAAACATCCTTACTATAAAGGGTGGTATATTTTCTCTTATAAGGGTCACATGGTTGGCACATGATTTGGAAAACTATCTCTCCAATGTGTGTTTAGTGAAAATATCATTAAAATTTTTATTTTAAAAAACTTCTTGTATCTTCATTATAGTCATAATTTATGATATCCCACCCCTCATCCCTCACATGACACATAATTCCCTGGGAACTACAACTAAAACCTCTAAAATTTTACCACGATACATTGAACCTCTTCAATCAAATTTCAATCATGATCTTTCCGGAATTCATTCATATCCTTATTCTACTCCCCCTCTTTTAATTCTATTATTTATCTCACTTCCAATTGTTTTTCATTACTCAACTGAAACCTAGGATGATATTTTCTCTATATTCTTATGAATTATTATGTTAATTTCCACTAATCATTATCCTATCTTGATTATTGTGTGTTTCCTCCTTATTCATTAAAAAAATTATTATTTTGTTATATGGTTCCTTATGATAGAATTTTAATATTATTTGTTTGTGGTTTTGGGTTTATATTTATTATATTTTCCCCTTGAGATAATTGAGATGGATTATCACATTGGTTTAAAAAGGATGAATGTTTAATATTGGATGAACATTATCTTGGACAATAATTTCTTAAACCTTTGTTGCATGTGTTTTTTTTTATTTCGATATTAAATAATATCATTAATTATTTATATGGATTATTTCAAAGGAAAATCAATTCTCCCTTTATTTTCATTTCAATTAAAATTATTTCCTAATTATGAAGTATGGGTGAAGTTTTTCATTCCCAATTTTTCACAGTTACTGTTTAATATAGATACAAATTTGATTTTGAAAATACTAATTAATAATTTTTGTGGTTTTTTAATATTACAATTAAATTCCAAATGTTATTGAAAAATTCAAAAGCATCTCATTGGTTTTTATAATATTCATTTAAAATAAAAGATATATATATTTAATATACATATTAAAAATAGAAAATGGTTTTTCAATGAGTTTTATAGATTATATTTTAAATTAATAGCTATGATCCATGGTTGGTAACCTTGAGGTAAATTGATTCATATTCATCCATTATATGATTATATAAAATGGTCCACTAACATTTACGATACATGAAATAATGTTTTATATGTATAATATGTTTTTTTCGAAATCATTGACTTGTGTTGGGATTGATGTAAAATTTTTTCCTTTTTTGTTGAGGAAATAATATGATTAATGTGGTAAATGTTGAAGAACATTTATTTGGCACCTTCCAAGCCGAGGGAGCTGGTGGAAAGGGGAGAGGGACGCTAGATGACATATGAGAATATGATACAAAGGATCTATGGGTGATTTGATATATGATATATGTATTTTCTACCTCATATAATGTTTTTGTAGATGCAAGAAACTACCACTTTATTCTTGATAAATGCCTAGTTTTAGTCATATAGTTTTTGTTTGAGCACTAGGATTGACCCATATAATAAGATACTACTACCATAGATTACTGATAGATAAAACACTTTTTATGAAATTATGATATGACCCTTGGTTTATAGTGTTTCTCATGTGTTCATCTTATAAAAATGACTATGTCATATGATGTCATATTTGGCATGGACTAGTTGTACAATGTTAATATAAAAATTTACTACTTTAGGTGGAGGATGTAGTATGCTTTTGTTTATGGGATGTGGTTTTATTTCTCATGTGAGAAGGAGACGTGGGAATAATTTGATGATGTCATATTTAGGAGGGTCTAGAAAATTACTCAGCAGTTGGCTAGCATGACTCTTGGAGTAGTGGATATTATAGTCTATTCATTTCCTGTTCTGTTGGCCGAGTACACAAACATATTTTTTGAGGATGTTCCATTATTACCTCCTCACATATATATATATATTTCATCATTGAAATGCTCATATGGATACGCCAATTTATATACAATCATATCAAATGTTTCATGCGTTTTGATGAACATGACCCATATACCCTATTGAATTTGATCTCAACCCAAATGTCCACAAACATGATGGGTGTTCACAATCCCCATGGGATGTTGACTGGAAACTGGGAATCAAACAAACAAATAGGGAATTATTTCTCCCATGATAAAGAAACATCCATGAATTTATATACATGTAAATAAATGAAATAATGGTATAAAACATGAATATAAGTATTCAATAACATATAGTGAACAATATATGTAATACCCCTAGAGTGGTATCAAAACAATATCTAAGAGATAATTAATTCTCAAAAGAGGGAAAAACTAAAATATATACTCCAATAATCTATATGTGATAGTGTGGAAAAACTCCCACCATATCCCGACTATCTACCTAATCCAAATTTATAGAAAACCATAATTCCTCATTGTGGCCCCATTCCATTACCTACACCAAAAGGCATAGAAAGGCCTATGCACATATAAGGGGTTTCAATGCTATAATATAATAAGATTAGGTGGGTACCACCCATAACTTCCAATACATGTTTATATAATAATACATGAAATATATTATTTAAACAAAAAAGGAATTTTATATAGTTTCATAGTTTTGTATCAAAAGAATTAAGAATAATATTATTTCCCCTTTATCAAAATTTCCAAAAAAAAGGTAAATAAATTATAGATAATTTTATATTCATATATCAAATAAGTTATAACAAATAAAAAATCATGTATCATATATCATATCAAATTCAAGGTAATAAAACTCAAATAGTACAAGTAAAATTACATGTAACATCATGAAAAGGATCCCACTAAGTATGGATTTCTAATAAAATCATAACTCCATAATATAAAATCGTGTTTGCATCAATCTCAATAAAAAATAAAACAAATATAAATACCATTGGAACCCCATAGAATGTGAACCATCCAAAAGTAACTATAAGGTCTCTAGAAAATTAGGTTTATGAAGGGGAGTAACACCCAATGAGTGAACCACCTGAATATATCAACAGATGATGTCTATTAATACACCTTTCAATTAAGTACGCAAGGATTTCCAGGTTCTATATTTTTCAAATAAAATAATTAATGTATGTTATTCATACCATGATTTGAAATCCATTTCTTTTAACTATTTCACACCTATATTAAAAAAAAATTCAGCCACCAAAACCAGATTAATGAAATATTTTATCAAAAAACATTTCCACACACACAAATAAAACCATTAGATCATTTAAATTCATTTATTAAAAAATATATCAAAACCCAGAGTAGTCCAGTTTCCCCAATTTAGGTTAGATAAGGAACCACCTATATCAAAATCCAGGTCACACATTTCCACAATTGGATACAATAACAATGATATACACATCGATGTAAAATCATGATCAATAATCAATTGAAACATCTCAGAATGGATTCTATTATTAAAATGTTTCATAAAAGGGTAATGATCAAAACATACCATATAAATGCACAACAATAAAACTATAACAAAAAATGGATCAAGCACCAAAACAATATCTCACTGTAGATATCAAAGAAAAAAATAGAGGTACCACCATGAATAGACATATCCGATATCCCAACACAAATATACTATATCGATCAAAGTAAATGAAGAATCATAATTGATTACTTTGTAGAGGAAATTCTATGCACAACCTCGATGATCAATGGTTGAATGAATCAAACCAAATTTCCTGAATATCTCTAAAATATCCAATGAGATCCTCTAGGTTGAGAGGGAGAAGTGATTCAATTAATGAAATAATAAAATATTATGTTTATCCCACTAAAATAATAACATGAGATGATTACAAGTCATGTAATTTATGTCGTAAATATACTTGAAAAATAACATTAAAATATTTATTATGACACAAATTTTTAACACTTCATATTGTTTAATATTTACCCAACATGTGTCCTTTAACACTATATTATATCCTTATGACATGAGCCTGAATATTAATGAAATGTCATGTAGAACAATTACATGGAGTGTAATTTCCACGAAGATTTCATGCTGAGTAAATTATTTCCAAAAACATAAAAAAATGAATGCTCTCTAGACTCAAGGATATCTTGGAAAATATGTTAGGATTTTATACCCAGAGACCATAAATTAAAAAACATTCACCCCTTAAGATGTGTCTATTTTTTCCATGGAATTATATCAATCATCAAGAGTTACAATATACAACCAAATAAAGAGTAAAAAAATATAAATATGGGAAATATCTGAAAGTCAATAAATATTTTTTAGAAACTCCTCACCATATGACATGCCATCCCTAGGAAGTCATGTGGAATAAGGAGATCATGTAAATAGGTGAGTCCACTGCTCCGTCATCAATAAATCATGTCCCCAATTCTAAAGAGAAAATAATAAGTTCCATCATAACACTTTGAAAAAAATAATTAACTTCCACATCAATATTACCACTTGAGAGCCAATGATCTCTACTAGCTGCTCTTCAATAGTAAAATTTAACATTAACTCATACTCTTCCAACATGCTTACATGTGAGGGATGAGGATGGTATTTCCTAGTATATGATATTTGGAAATAATCATGAATCTTTTTCAACTAAAATATCAATCATAACAGATAATAATATATCCCTTTTAACCTAGTGACCTCAAACAATCAATCAATATCTTGGACCAAACCTTCAATTTTTACCAAGATGTATCTTATCCCTCCTAAGAGATAATTTCATAAAAATTCATCCACCTATAAAAAACTAAAAATGAAAATTCCCCTAGTCTGCATATTATGACCATTTATATGTGGTAGATAAGTTTTACTCAACCTAACCTAAGCTCTAATAACCTCAAAATGACTCATTCATAAACATGATGTAGTCCCAAGATCACGATATGAAACAATAGTAGATGAAACCCCATGTTACCTAAAGATATCCAAAATATATAGCTTACCCAGATCATCAACATTATCGGTGTCCCTGATCGTAGTGAAGTGATCTATATTTTCAACCAACCAATCACTACCCCAAAATAATTACAATCATGAACAGTTTATAATAATATATTTATATAACTCAATGATACCACTTCCCAATTCATAACAATCTCTCTAATTGGATGATGAAAACCAAAAGGATTAAAATGATCTTCTTGTGTCTTTTTTCAGGTGTATGAGTGGGAATCATATTCAGTAATGTCACTCTTCATACAATGCCACCAAAAACAATGAATCATCCCATAATATAACATCATAGTTCTCGAATAAACATACAATAGAGAATAATGAATATTTTAGAAAAAAATATATCTCCTCAGTAATGCTGGTATGATAAACCAATCTCTAAAATTAGTATTCCATCTAAATAGATTTTCCAACAAAAAATGTTCTCACAATCATAACGAGAATCATGAATTCTTTTGATCTCATCATCCTGATGATAAAACTAAAGAAAATACTAATGGATACTAGATGATAACTATATTCTATTTATAAAAACACTATAAATATTTTTCTAACCATTAATATTCAACTGAGATAATTGTCTTATAAGGTTTTACTCTACTATATATTTTAATACATCATATGATGTCACTTTCCCACTAAGAGAATCTAAAACAACATTGCCCATTCCCAGGGTATAGAAGATGTTAATTTCAATCATATTTTGTTATTTAACCCATAATATCTATATATGATGAGTGTACTTATGAAAAAATACGTAACATAAACTCTTATGGTCAGAAGAAACCATGATCCTCTCACCAAAAGATAGTGTCACCATTACTTAAGTACTTGTATAAATATAAAAATATTTATATCATTATAGGGGTAAATAATATCATGCTTCAAAGATGAAAATATACATAAACCACCACATGATCTTCCAGTATGAGGTGACAAATCCAAACTAGCACTAGAAGCATCATAGAAGACCATATACACCTTTCCGAGATCAGGTAAGATAATAATGATTTCCATTGTTAGAAGTATTTTCCCCTCAATTAAATAATATGGTCACTTTGAGTTAAATGTTAATTTCACCCCCTTCCTAGTAAGATTTGTCAAAGGTAAAACCAAATTTGAGAAATCTTCTATAGATCTTCATTGGTATTTAGAATGACCAAGGAAGATTAGAATCACAATGTCATTTTATTGTTATTCCTATGCTAAAACAGACTTCACCTTCTCCACATTAACTAATAATACATGATCCAAAATCACATTCCCAAATAAAATAACTTATTTATCCCATACATTGTATTCTAAATGAAATCCAAACAAACAAAGACTCTATAGTATTTACACAACCAAACCTAGATGGTTCTAGTTCTCACAATCAGATCTCAAATAAAAAAATATAATAATTAACACTATCACAATAGTATCATGATACAAATGGAATATCACGATACAAATGGAATATCTAGTCCATAAAATCTATAAAAACAATAGGATCATCTATTATAGTAAATGATATTAAAATATATTCATAATGTACATAACTATTCCTTAAAGTAAAAATTTGTAATTCATATTCTTGAACATTGAGGTGATGACAACTTCACCGATGATTGATCTTGGAAAAACATTTCCCTCCTTTAACCGATCAAATCAATTATCCATATGATGAAAATGATAATTATTCTTATCGATTACCTATTTCAGTTTCCAATTATCTAGACACAATTATATTAAACCTTATTCCTTCATAACAAAGATAACTATGGATACATAAGTTGAAACACTAAGGAGAAAACCCATTCACTATTATATTATCCAACTAAATATTAAGATCATTCATCTCTAAAATTTCAATATGATATGATGTTAAATAAATTGAATCTTTTCTTGGAAACATGTTTATCAAAAACACAAACACTATATCAAGAGAAATCATTGAGAAGTCATCTGGTAAAACATTATGAAACTCACAAACAATAGCTTGAATATTAACAACCATATAAAAATTATCATGCTCAATTGATACACATAATAAAAACATCTGAGCTTTGGGTGAGAACGTACAACACATGAAAAACACATATTCCACTCTCCATTAAACACCCGTGATATTCCATTATCCATACAAATTGATACATATTGATAATAAGAATAAAAATTATGATGATGAGAAGCAATCCAATCTATCCCGATGATGATTTCAAACAATTACAAATCAAGAACAAGAAAATTCAATAATAGCTCTAAAAAATATCAATAGGAAATGAGGGAACTTAAACCCCTACTCTGTCCTCTTCCAAATAGGTGTTTACCACAAGATAAAATGAACACGAGATCTATTGATAATTTAATCATATAGAAGAATGGCCATATATATATGAGTGGGAATAATTAGTATCAAATAAATAAATCACCAGGGAAGATATAACAAATATGATACATATCTCATTCAATGCCCCCATCATCTACCTCTGATAGAAACTCTGAGTTTGTTCATCATTTATAGAATGATAGGAAGTTAGATGATAGATACCAGATATAACTAATGGTTATAAGGAGGCCTGCAACGGAGAACCACCTCTACCAATCCTATGATGATCATTCCACCTTCTCTTTTTTCACATGAAACCACTAAATCTGCCACTATCTAGTAGATAAGGGGTAGAATATCTATCCTTAAATTCCATATTATTATCTCACATAAATTTTCGATATACCATATTTTAGTAATATATATGTTTCAACATAAATACATGATATTTAATATCCATTTGAAAACCTAGTATCTACTTATGATCTTTTAGAAACTTAGTAGTTATGAAATCTTGTACAAAATGATACATATTTATAAACATATTGATGTATGTAGACATCGAACACTCTCTATGATAAAAAGAGAGGAACTCCAGAGACATAACCCTCATTAGAAACTCTAGACAAATCTAATGGATGAAGTAATCCTTAATACCCTTTTAGTCCAATCCCATATCGATATAATCCTATACCATAGAGTTTAACTAAGGATTGATGAAACCCATAATGTATAATGATACACAATTCATCTTGATACTCTATGGTGTATCAATAAATGTAAAGATCTGATCAATCATTCCATTATTTTCCTATTCTAATGAATTTTATTTATACACATAATAGATTGTGGATTCTTATTAAATAACATTCATGTTCAACCCACCTCTCATAGATATCGTACATGTGCCTCAACATATGCCTTATATACTTGTTATAGACTCTTGTCGATACCCTTAACAGCCTACATGTGAGAACCAGATATTTCTCAAAATGAATAAATCTTGATTTTAAGGTACCATTTTATGAATTTTTTGTGTACTTTTCATTGGGGTTTTACATTGATGTGTGTTTTTGTGCAATTTTGACAAAAAACAGAAGAAATGGTATCCACACCCCTCATGATATGTGAATAAAATCCAACATGGATTCTATTCGACATAACATATTCATAAATATTTGAAAGGGTTTTTATTCTACTTTTTATTAGATCTAGATCTAAAATTGTTTATCTAGATCTATAATTAAAGGATTATTATATTGTTGATATTTATTTCTAGTATTATATCCAGTTGTTAATCTACATCGTTGTGTGACTCCCATTTTGGAATTTCAATTTAGAGATCGATCATCAAATGATTGTGGAAGGTCTCTTATGATTCAAATCCAAAAGCATTGATTATAATTTTTTATATGCAGTTGTAGAATGGTTATTTTATGTTCAGAAATTAGCATCTTGATTAATTTAATTAATTAATTAATTATGGTGGATGCAATATTAGGGATAATTCATATTATATATTTGAATAATTAATTGTGGAATTTAGTAGGGGATAATGCGATTTTTAAATTTTTTAATTAATTGAAGAATTAATTAAAGGATATAGGAATTGTTGAATTGAATAATTAGTTGATGAATTAATCACATGGTATTGAGATTTTGAGTTGATGATTAGGATTTTTCAACCATTGTCTTATCAGTATTTACTGTTTGAAACCAAAAGGTGTTAACATGATCAGTGGGGATGCCCTTGGTTTTCACTATTTTAGACCTCCTTAATCATTGGCCTGCCTTGTTTTACTATTTCATTGGAAATAAATTTGATATGGATGGATGGATTAATTAATTATGGGATTATTGGGATTATTTATTTTGATTAATGAATTTTTAAATTAATTAACGGTATTAATGTGTTAAAATAAATATAGAACAGATAATGAATATGACATGGTTTATTAACTATTGTGCTAATTTATAGGATTGAGAATATTAATAAATTTTCAAGTTAATTATTTCGATTTCGAAAATTGAATAATATTTGAGTTAATTAATATGATTAAGATGATTAGGTAAGTGTTGAGTAAATTATTAATATTAATATTATTAACTAACTTTTTTGTTAATCAATGATATTGAGAATATTACATATTTAATTAATCAATGAGATTGAGATGATTTCATATTTAATTAAAATTATTGATATGATCAATTAATTCTTAAATTAATAAATGGGATTTATAATATTAGTAAACTATTGAGAAAATTAATTACAATTTGGAGAATAATTAATTGTTGAGTTAATTAATGAGATTGATATGATTGATTAATTTTTTTGTTAATCAATTTTATTTTGATATAAAATGTAATATAGAACAGTAAAAATGTAATTTTGAGATATGTCCTCAGATATTGAATGGTAATATTGGAATTACGAGAAATGAAATGTATACCAGATTGCTAATAATGTAATATTGTGATGTCACATGCAATATATAAAGGTAACAATTGAATTATAGGATGTGTTATCCCTTTGGGATAATTTAGACTCTAGTGTGGGAAAAAGACAGTATTGTGGTTCAAGTGACTTCAAGAAGACATGTGATTATGTAGTTAAATGAAAAATAATTAATAAAGTGATAACTAGTTATATATAACTTACATTTATTTCGTTACAAAAATGCATAAACTGCTATTGATTTGATATTGTTTTAGAATCTATAGGTAGAGATATAATGAGTTATACTCACACCATACTTAGGATGCTTGATTGGTACCTGAATAGACATCATATCTGAAGGATAATATAAGGGAAAATGCCCTAGGACATATAATGTATTTGTGGATGGATCAAGAATGAGGGAACTGATTGTGGTCATGGATATGAATGGGAGTCATTATTGTCTTTAATTTGAATAACATATTGAAAATGGAAGCATGTTTGTTTATGAAATATATACTATTTAGTATTTTTATTGTATTTACAGTTTTTGTTATCTTGTAATACTAGTACTGTTCTGGTTAGGATATCATTTGACTATTTCGTTTTTATTGTTCATTTATTTTTTGTTTTTTTCTTCTCTAATAAAATATTGTGTAGTCTTCCCATGAATGATATTTTACCCTCTCTTATATATTAAATCCTCTAGTTTATAGGGAAGTGTGCTTGAGGTCATGTAGTGAAGCAACCTCGGGAATCGGTGTGTTGTTCCCCATTCAGGGAATGGAAATGTTGTTTTAGAGTCTTTTTCTCTTTTCTTTTTTACTTATCTCTTACATTATTGTAATGGTATATAAGGGGCTATGGAGAGTTGGTCCATAGTTATGAACTCATTCATTGGGATATCAAACCCATGTATGTGGGAGATCAAAAGATCCCTGGGTGGGATTATTATTATTGTCATTTATGTTATAGTTGAATACTATTTCACCATAATTGACACACACTAATTATGATTTTATTAATCTTTTTGAAATTTTATGATATATGACTCATGTCCTTATATGGAATTATAGTTGAGTCTTTATTAATTTTTCTAGGAATTTAGGGTTATTTTGTAACATGCATCATTTTTAGGTACACATTGGAGAATGATTTTTGGTTATGTTGATGAACTTGAACTATTTTTACTTGTATGTGAAATTGAACTGAAAAAATGCTGACTAATGTGAAATAGATAAATATTGTAAAATATTGCATGAAGATAAGGAATGGGTTTCTAAATGAGAGACTTGAATAATTCTAATTCTTTTACCCTTTTTCAAAAATGACATGATGTAGTACAACTAGGGTTAGTGATGGTTTCTTAGTTTTGACAATGTGGTAGGGTTTATGGATATGAATTTTTATAAAAAAATTTGTTTCCTGTAAAAGTGTAAGATTTTACAAATTTCTCCTAAGGTGTATATTTGGCTTATAGATTTATGAATCCACAATGATGATTTTTTATAGTATATCAAAATGTTATGGATGGGGATTCTACACAAGTAGTAGAACATGGGGCACAAATAGTGCTAGGTGAGGATGTCATAGAGACGATTTAAGAGAACCATGTTTAGTTCATTAAATTCATAGAAGGATACCCTGGGCGGGATGAGTGGATAAATTCTTACTTGAACAGGGTGTTTCAGTTGCACAATCCTCCAATTTTTTCTGGAGAGGGCGTATCTAAGAGAGATGAGTTCGGGATTGTATCAATCCATACTATACATGACAGCTTGGAGACTCTAGATAAGATGATGATCCATAAAGATTCTTATATTCTATGAGGATCAGTGAATCCCTAGTGATATGTTCATTCTCTAACAAGATTGGTTAATTGTATGTTATGGATAGAATTCATGGAGGGTTTCATTTGTAAATTCTCTCAAGAGTCATTGAGTTATGAAAGATTACCTTAGATCATGAGGCTGAATCTAGGGAGAATGAATGTGATGAACTATATTGGACACTTTATAGACATGTAGTTATTTTCTCTTACATTTGCGATATGATGAGACATCAGTAATGTTTTTAAGAACCCATTATATATGGGAAATGGTGGTCTAGATAGAAAAAATCATAGTGAAGGAAGCCAATCATTTACACCTTATCAAGATTGTATTTTGTGTTTTACATGCCCTAGAGTAAGTGGTCGTGGACACATTACATTTTGGAATGATTTCCCTTATCATCTGAGTGATTCTTATTAGGGGACTAAAATTGCATCATAGGGAAGAGTTATATGGTGGTTGCATGTGGTGCATGCTAGAATTTTGTACAGTGAGGTTGGACCATCAAATGTGAGAGGTAATACTCTTGTAGCTTCTATATTACCTAGTTACTTTTTTGATATTGATGCCTCTCATTCCATTATTTATTCACAACTTGTAAATGGTTTGAGTATAGCGTTGGAATTCAAGATCACGGTGTTGACGATAGATACAATAATTAGAGTAGGGTTTTGGGACATCTTCTTGTGAAAGGGGTGTTATCTCGAGGTTAAGGAATATAATATTCTGTGGGATCTTTGTATTATTGGCATGTCACAGATTGACCTAATTTTGGGTATGGAATTTTTAGTAGAATACTAAGAACATATTGATTGTAACAACAATAAACTAATGTTTATGTCTCCAAAGGGTGAAATGTACACTCACCAAAGAGAGTGGGATATCATGGAAGATAGAGAAGGTTCAATTAATCATCAAATAGGATACCTCATATACAATGTTTCTTTTATACTGTTAGATGATGTAGTTTTTAAGAAGGATGTGTTTCCACAAGATGTGGATTGGTTTCATGGTGTTTTTTTTATAATATTTTTCTTGGTTTTCGTATTATAGTGATGTCATATTTATTTCTGATGTCATGTTAGGGTATGAGACAGTTTAAATTCCCATATACATAATGGAAATGATATAGAATCAAAATCTCATGACTTGTCTAGAGGAGTAGATGGATAAGGGGTTTATCTATCTGATTATGTTTCCATGGTGGTCACATGTGTTGTTTTCAATGAAGGATGGATGGAGTTTTCACATCTATGTCAACTATTTCAAGTTGAACTAGATGAAAATGATGATCTGATATCGTATTCTATATATCAACACTCATTTTGACTATTTGTGTTGACTATTTATTTTTTCCAAGATAGACATGAGATCAAGTTATTTCCAGTTTAGAGTATGGACTTCTGATATATCAATGAATTCGTTTAGAAGTAGGTATGGCTTATATGAGTTGTTTCATAATGCAGCTTGGGTTGAAAAAATCTCCATCAGTTTTTATGGCCTTGGTGAGAAAAAATCATTCATCTTTACTAGGATCCATTTGTTTTTTTATTTGTGGATGAAATATTGGTGTACCCCAAAAACTCAAGATGATATTGGTGAACATCATGAAATCTTATTGAGTGCCTTGGGAGAGATTCGGCTGTTGTCTAGGCTATCCAAGATTCAATTTTGGACTAATTAGTTACACTTTATGGGTAACATTATCTCAGAGTAAGGTGTATTAGTAGACCCATAGATTGTTTAGAATCTATTTTTATGGGATTTGAAAAATAGTGTTTTCAATATATGTAGAATTATTTGTTTAGTTGGATATTATCAAAGGTTTATCCAAGACTATTCCTGGTTATCAAAACCACACATGGGCTTGACCAAAATGGGGATAATTTTCTATGGTTAGAATCAGGTATGGATGGTTTTTAGAAGATGAAGATGCGGTTAATATCAAAACCAATCAGGATTCTAGTCATGTTAGGTGAGTAGTACATGGTGTTTTGTGATACATTTTGGATATTTCATGGAGTATTGTTGGTTAGGGATAGCTACTTGGTGTGTATGGGTTTCGATAATTGAGGACACAAAATGAGAATTACCCTATGCATGACCTCGTGTTAGCTACACTAGTTTATGTTTTGATGTTTTTGTGGAATTATCTATTGGGATAGAAGTATATAGTGTATACAAATAACAATTTATTGGTGTATATATTATAGAATTTATATTTTATTAATCAACAATAAAGATGGGTCAGGTATATGTATCCTTTTTACATTGAGCTAGAAAATAATACTAGAAATGGGAATAGTATTGATGATACTTTTAGAAAGAAATCATAGACCTAGTTTGTTTAGGATTTATTGCAAAGTGTAAAATGATGACTTTTCAAGATGAGGTACATGTTATTGTTTAGTATAGTTAAGAGAAGATGAATATGTTTTCATTTTTAGTGTAGCCTACACTTTATAGATGGATCAAAGATAACCATTATGAGGAATGTGAATGTTTATCTTTTAGGGAAGGCCTCAGAGTTGGCAATACCCCATCATATTGGTTGATAGATGAAGGCAATATCATCTACGTCAAGAATCAGGTTGTTGTGCCATCAAGTATATGGAAATATTTGATGTTATAATTTCATTCCATGAAGTGAATGGTACATCAATGTGTGACTAAAATATACCATGACATTGAATAACAGTATTGTTTTCCTCATATGAAAAAAGACATTTCATGTTTTGGGACATGATGTTAGGACTGTCTGTATGAGAAGGCAGAGCTTCAATGACATGGATTTTTTTAGTATCCATTTACCTTTCCTAAGTGGAACTATGACAATGTTACTATCGATATTTTTTGTGTATCCTATGGATTCATTAAATTAATGGCACTATTTGTGTTATATTGGACATAATGACAAATTTTTCACATTTATTTGATATACAGAAGAATTTTTATGTAGAGTAGTTGAGATATTTGTAAGTTTAAGAGACTATCTATTTGAACTGTGTTCCATGGACTGTATTTTCATATTAGGTCCATTTTTTTCTTCATGAAAATTTTATTGATCCCAAAATAATCCTGGAACATAGGTGGTATTGAGTATGGATTTCCACCAATAGACAAATTGGAATACAGATCAAAATATATAGGTTCTTAAGGATATTCTATGATCATGTGTTCTAGACATTATTAGGTCTTGGGATAAGCACCTATATTTGGTGGAGTTATCCTATAACTACTTTTATCCTCATACTATTTTAATGGTACTGTATGATGATCTTTATTATAGGTTATACAGATCACTGTTATTCTAGATGGAGGTGTGTGAGTAATAGTTGTCAGGACTGAGTCTCATATAAGAGTCATCAAAGTAGTTTAAGTTGATTCAAAATCATTGGGCTACTACACTGAGTAGACATTAGTAATGTGTTGATAGACATTGAAGACACCTTGAGTTTATCGAAGGAGATCATGATTTTCTATTGAAATTACCTTGGTTGGGTCACCATAGGATATAGAGGATGGTAAAATTAGATCTCATCTTCATTGAACCATTTGAGGTTGTGGAAAATATTTATATGGTGGCATACCTATTGGACATTCCATTGAAATATAGCATTATGAATGAAATTTTCCATGTCTCTATAATAAAATAGTATCATCCTATCCATTCTCATGTAATATATGTGGATGAGGATGAGCTTGAGATAGATGCTTCATTTGAGGAGAATAATATACATGTTTTGGATCATAGAGAGAAAGTGTATCAGTTAATGCTTTTTATGATAGTTTTATTTTTTTTGAAACATAGACATGTGAAATAGAAAATAAGGGAATGAGAAGAAGACTTGAGGTCTTAATGGCCTGAACAATTTTACTCATAATCATAGAGTGACATTGGAGTGATGCTCGTGGATGATATACAATATGGTGATGATATTGTAAGATCTATAACTTTCAAAGGATGAATCATGTTTTAATTTAATGTACTAAATTTTTTGGTGAATTAATTTTCATGAGGGTTTTACCTTTGGGTATGTTTGGGACAAATATTGAGAAAAATAAAAGAAATATGGACGTGCATGTTTGGCAAATAAAATTATCTAACAATGCACCCAATCCCAGAAATAGTACAGCCATGTATAGTGAGGTTTTGTATTGATAGTTCCAGATTTTCATAACTATCTACATTATAAGGATAAACCATTAAACCCCTTGAAGGGTAACATGATTAAGGAACATGGTTAGGAAAAAATTCTACATCGAGCAACTAACTGTATGTATGAGATATAAATCCACCGAAAAATATTAAATATTTCTTGATCCACCATTTTGTACACATGGACTCCCTATCTCGACTAATAACATATTTTTTCTTGATTCTAAATCCTCCCAAAATAATTTTAAGGTCTTCTGACCTACGTTCATCACGGTATGATTCATGGATCGAATATCGTCACCCTCTCTATTAGTGAATCATATCTATCATTTTTTCTCATTCCTCTCCCCTTATACTCACACACATAAAGGTATTTTCTTCCTGTTTTAATTTGATTTTGGTATAGGATTCTTGATATAGATCAATAATTTAAGGATCCTTATTTGTTTGATTTGATATAGGGTTTAAATCCACAAATTAATCTAGCTTTTTTTGTTTCTCTTATTTAGGGATTTTCATTGGTGATAATTCATGAAAACTTTGTGTTATGTGGTCTATAATTCTAATCTCATTGTCTTTATTGGAAGTAGGTGTTTATAATTGTAAAATTTATATTTTATGTTTAAAAATTGATTTATTGATTATATTAATTAAAATAGTGAATTAATTAATTAATGGAGATGTGATATTGGGTATAAATGAGATTATATATTTGAGTAATTAATGTTGAAATTATTTTTGGGAAATTCATATTATTTAATTAATGAATTAATAAAAGTATATTGATATTTTTTAATTGATTAATTAATTGATGATGTAATAATAGGTTATTATAATTTCAATTAAATAATTATTTTTTGAATTAATTATCAGATTATTCAGATGGTAGATTTTGAATAATTAATTGGAAAGTTAATTAAGGGTACTAATGTGTTGAAATAATTACTGAATTAGTATCCATGTTGAGATTATAAAATATTAATTGAGTTGATAAATATTATTGAAGGAATTAAGTAAATAATTATTAAATTAATGAAATTTAGAAGATTAATAATCTTTTGAATTTATTAATGCGATTAAGATGATTATTTAATTGTTTATTTAATTAATAATATTGAGATGATTAATTCATTTCTTATTTAATTAATGAGATCGAGATGATTAATAAATTGTTGATTTAATTAAAATATTTAGATGATTAAATAAATATTGAATTTATTATTGCGATTGAGAAGATTAATTAATTTTTGAGTTAATTGTAGAGAGTGATATGATTAATTATTTTTTGAGATTTTTAATTTAATTTATATATTACATGTAGTCTAGAATGGTATTAGAGAAATTATAAGATATGAAATGAGATATAGGATGGTAATAATGGAATTCAGAGATATGACATGTAATATAGAATGGTAACAATATAATTTATATATGTGATATGTAATATAGAATGGTAACTATTAGATTCTGGGATGTGAAATCCCTTTGGAATTATTTAGACTATTATAAGGACCAATGTAGGTATTAAGGATAACATATCATCAAGAACCCGGGGTTTTATGTGGTTAAATAAAGAATAACATATAATTTGATAATTGTTTACTTATACATTTTGATTATCTTTTTATACAAGTTCATGAAATAATAATAAATGGATATTATTTTAAACATTTTATGTGGTGACCTACTGAGTTTTACTCACACACTACTCGATATGGCCAATATATGCCTGAATAGACTTTAGTTTTGTGGGATAGGATAAGGGAACATTCCCTGAGTTAGATGACTGATTTAGGGATGGGGCATGGATGAAGGAACCATAAATTGGTTAGTAACCTCTTAGGACACGTTACTATCTTTAATTTGAGTTGCATATGGAAAGTGGACATGTTTTTGGACATGATATATATATATATATATAATAGTTTTAGTTTTCTATTTCAGGTTTTTATTGTCTTCTTATATATTTTTTATGGTTGTGATACCATTTTGTTACTGAGTTGTTATTGTATATTTATTTACATGGTTATATTGATTTTATAACAAATGGTATTGTCTCCCCTTGAATGATATTAAACCCCCACTACAAGTCTAAAGACTCTCACATATGGGGAGGCATGCCTAAGGTCATTTTGTGAACTAGCTCAGGGGACTGATGCACGGATCTGGTGATGGGACATTAAACAACATGATAGTCTCCGTAAAATTTTTCTCTATAAGAGGATTCTAATGTTGAGAATCAACTTCACAATCCTGTGGATCCCATAGAAAACTGATTGGAAGAATATTATTGAAAATTAAAATAAAATAAATGATTAGAAAATATAAAAAAAAATTAAACAAAAAATAGATAATAAAAAACTAATATTAAGGCCAAGAACTCAAAATAGGTGACACAAATTCCATCAGCACATGGAAAATTGATTCTTAAAAAAAATAGTTTGAAAATATATTAAGAGACTTACCACTCAAGTTTTAAAAATAATATATCTTGTATACCAAAAATATAACACCAAATACTATTAAGAATAAACCTAGCTTTGATACCAAAATGTAATAAACCCAACCCGAATACACACTTAAACAGGGACCTGAACTAAATTTCCACATTCTTAAATGGAATTCACAGTTCCCACAGACTGCTGACCATCACCCAAGATTTAATCAACTGCTAGATGGTGTGATTTATACCATCTGGAAAAATCAACATGACATATATTTACATATTAAACAATTAAACAGTGGTATAAAAGATGAAATTTTTTATTTCATAATAGGTTTAGTATAATATAAGTGACACCACTAAAACGGTATAAAAGCAATTTGAAAGTGGAAATTCCACATAAAAATGAACAAAAAAATAAGACAACTTCTTCAATAGTATCCATGTGGTAGAATGGGGAAACTCTCACAATCTCACCACCATCTACCCAGACACAGATGAAGGAAAAACTCAAAAACTTAATGAAACTCCTAACCTTTCCCTTATTTCAGTATGTATAATGGTATATGAACCACTGAAGGGGTGCTTATGGTGTGAACTAATAGGATTAGTATTGTCTCACCCTGGTATTCTATAATATTTCTTTGAATGGCAACTCAGATTTTATCAACATTAATGAAATCTAGGAATGAAATATAGTTTAACAATTCTGAATCAAAATCATTAATACCATTTTAATTTATCATTTTTTACACATTTAAAAAAACAAATGTAAATAAATTTCAATGAATTTATTAGACATATATAATAGAAGATGAATAAAAACAAACTGATGCTCGTATCGTATATCATATAAAATCTATGGAAGTCCAACTTAAATAGTAAATGAAAAATCATATTTAACCTCACACCAAGTAACCCAATTGGTCGGGATAGCAAGGAAACATGTATAACGAAAATATCAAATAATATTTTCATCAATCACCTAGAAATATTCATATAATCTAGGTATCAATGGAATGCCATAGAATGTGAACCTCCACATAGAGTTCGAAAACACCCCAGAACAATAAGCAAATGAATTATAGGAAGACCCCATTATTGAAACACCTCACATAATAAAGTAATGTTCAAATAACTACAACTTCTAACAAATTTACCAAGACTTCCCATGTGCTCTATTTTCTAAACAAAATCAAACCATTTCCTTTATAAATTTATTTGAAACCAATTTTAGAAAACCATTTAACAATGATTTCAAAACACCATTTTAGTTACCAAAACCAGGGGAAAGATATACAGTATAAAAATAAAATTTCCACACAAAAAAATAATATTATTCGTTCATTAAATTTTTTTATTAAACAATTTATCCATACCAATAGAAATGAAGTTCACAAACGCATGAAAGAGATAGAAAAACTTATACAAAACCCATTCCACACATGATTCAAATGTGATCCACCAATATAGATGAATAGAACAATGATAATAGAGGTCTAAGAATCAATATAAAAATATCACAATTGATTCAATTTAAAAAAAATCAGTGAAGAGGGAATATCATAATATAACTCAAGAATGTACACCTTCCACATCGTAACCAATAAAGTATTTTCCCTAAAAAAAAATAACATGTCACATATTGGAAAAAAGAAAATCACCACTTTAAATCAAATGATCTAACAATGTAATGAAATTCCACAATCATCATCATTAGAAATGATGAATTTTATAGGATTACTCACTAGAATAAACTCCCCACACAACCATAATTTTCAATTGATGAACGAATCCCTCTAGAAAAAATGGAGGTTCACAAAATTTCTCATGATATCCTTCAGATTGAGAGGGAGAAGTGATGAAATGAAGTAAATAATAAATTCATTCATAAAACACCCTAATATCCCAACTTAAACAGACTACATGGTGTGTGATCTAATTACATGTTGTGTAATTCATGGAGTTTATATATACCAAAAAATCCATCACCTTTTCATCAAAAACTCAATTTTATAACATTACATGGGATATAATCTTAACATGGTATGTAACACTTTATGACATATATTAAACTCATGTACTGAGATAGGAGATTAAATAAATGAATTGTAAACCAATGACATGACATGACATGTAATCAACCACCATACTCTAAAAAATAATGTTTCATTACAAAAAAATAAAACCAACATTAGTGTTATCTGAACTCAGGGAGAACCCTACTGAGATATTACACATACATACCCAGACATTGTTGATTCAAATAAACATACACCACAAAATATTATATCATTTTAAAAATAATAATAATTCTCACCGGGTTTCCCAATAATAATCATAATGAAAATAAAAACCAATAAAAGGATATGAAATGACTAAAATAATGTAATGGGGTTTTAATTATGGTGATTGTTGAGTCGAGGTTGCAGTTGAAACACTTTCATAAAAATGGATTTTTTAGAAATAGTGTTTCCCATATTCATCTATTGTATTGTTTTTTGAAAAGGACGATGGGAGCATGAAATTGAGTGTGGATTATCAGATTTGATAAGGATGTGACGGTTCTAGAATATCAACCATAAATTATTATATCACTAGTTGGGAGTACAAGGTTAGGATATATCAAATTTGGAATTCAGATGTTACTATGGTCACATTGATTTCTTGGTGATGCCCTTCAGCTTGAAGAAAACCTAGAAGTGTTCATGAGGATCATGAACTAGATCTTTAATCCTTTATGAGATGGGTTTTTAGTATTATTTATCTATTATATCTTATTGAAGTCAGCATCCATGGAGAAGCATTAGAGAGACTTGAGGATGGTCATGTACATACACCAAGAGCACCATATTTATAACAATATCTCATAGTGTTAGTTTTGGATTTGTAATGTATAGTAATATACATGAAATCTCAGTAGAGGTAGTAGTTTTTTTTTCAAGAAATGTTTTATGTAGTGTTATGTTGGGGGACACACAATATCGGGATAGAGGTTCAGATCTCTGTTGTGTTAAATGAATTAAACAAGATATTTCTGCCTAATTTCTCATGGACATTGAACATTTTGACTATCTTGACCAGGTAGGGGCATTCATTCAAGTGGATTAAAAGTTTCTAGTATATTTTTCATGTTTCTACGTAGTTTTTGACGATACCCCCTTATAATAATCTTTTTGGAGGAGGGTTTTGAGTATGTAGTTTTGTATGATGCTTCAGGGACTAGAATTGGTTTTTTTCTGATATAAGGGTGGGTAGTGATTTCCTATAGATCTAGTAAGTTGAGACATCCGGGGAAGAACTATGTAAATAATTATAAAGAGTCCAAAGTGGTATTCTTCATATTTAATATGTTGTGACACTACCATATAGTTGAGCATTTTTATCTAATACAACCACAAGTGTCTCACATATATCATACCCTTGAAGGATCTTAACATGAGACTGAGATGATGGCTATTGTTCCTTTAAGATTATAAATTTAATATATTTGACAATTTCGAGAAGGGGGATGCAATATAATACTCTATAATCTGGGTATCATGATCTCATTTGTTGATTGGGGCTTCTTAATGTTAGCCCCATTATAGTCTTCCTTAGTTAGAAATGATTGTGCTTTAAATGTATCATTTATGGTTGGTACCCCACCCCATATAAATATTTTTAGGGATTCTTAGTAGGGATACACTGAATATGAGAATGTGTATACATAGATATCCACTAGATATTAACTTTATGAAATATATGATGTTGGGGAACACATTTTCCTTTTCGGAGGATGATATATATTTCATGTGACATTGGTATGAGTGGTGAATAGAGAGTTTATTAATATATTTTGTTTGTAAATAATACTTTTGAAAATACGTACTAAGTCCTCATATATTAGTTACGGTGGACATGAATAAAAAATTCAATACTAGAGTTTGTATATTGATTCCACAATTGTCAATCGGTGATAAATAAGCTCTAGGTTCTGGTGGGTTTAGCTCAAAACATTTTTTTTGTATATTGGAAAGCTGATAGGATATATATAGACAACATTAGGTGGTTTCCAAGAACATCCAAAGGAAATGATCTCATATGCTGATCAAAGACTGACTCACTATGTCACCAAACTTCATAACTATTTGATTGAAGTGATGTTAAAATAATATGGGGTTTCTTTTCTTGCATGAAATAACATGGATCTACTTACTTCCCTCAATGATAATTTCATATAATTATGATCAATACACCTCTTGATTTGGGAGAGGATTATATGAGGCCTGTGAGACCTAATTATATTAGGGAATGGAAATTAAACCAAAAACTAATTTCTAGATAGAGAAGTCAATTCAGGTATTGAAGGACATGATTTGGTCTTACATATTGTACATCATTCACTGTGGGGATAATCATCTACCCATTGTGGAGTTTTAATATGATAACTGCTACCATTAAACCTTCAGTATCAAACCATTTGAGTCATTATATGGTGAGTCCTGCTAGTAAACTTTATGTTTAACCAATCTAGGAGAGTCTTGTTTTATGGGACTATTGTTGATTTAATCTACGACAAAAAAAAATTATGTCATTTGGGAGTGGATAAAGACTACAAAAAGTCATCATAAGTATTATGCGAACTGACAATTGATTCCCTTGGAGTTTTAGTGGTGGACAATTTGTTTTCAATTCTATCACCTCTATGTGGGTTGTTGACTTTTATTCATGATACAATAAATTTATTAGATTCATTATCTCATTTTATATACTATATACTATTGGATAGGTGGTATACCACTATAGTTAGATCAGGTACATGATATTTTCCTTATGTCACAACAGAAGAGATATGTTCATGAACCATCACATTTTATCAGAAGGGTGAGATGTATATAACTTTGATGATTTCCTAGTGAATATAAAGGATTAAATGAAGATTATACTTTATGAAAAGTATATTCCTATGGAGTGTGTTTGGTGGAAGCATGTGAATCATTTGAAGACCCACTAGGAGCACGAGACATAGATGCGAGATAAGTTTCCACACCATTTATTTATTATTTTCCACTATTTGAGATGAAGATATGTCATGTGGGGATAATTTGACATCATATATAGGTTCTATGTAATGGTTTTAAATATCTTTATAATTCTTTTCAAAACCCACATTTTGATATAACATGATATTACAATGCCCGGTGAGTCCCGAACTAAATTTTATAAAAAAGTTACATATATTATCATCATGTGAAAATATTTTTATAGAAAAATTGATATAAACATTATATAGAGTCTTATATAAAATATATAAGACTACTGTGGAGTTTGAAATGATATATTTACACTTTGTATGATTTATTTTTATTGGCATTTAGTGTTTATGAAAAACCATTCACCAGATAAATAAATAAATATATAAATTTTTTATTTTATTTAATTAAAATTATACAGAATCTTAATTAATACACATTTAATACCTTTTTATGTGTAAATATTATGGTTATATACCAATCCATTGACATTTAGAGAGGTGGAGATAGATTGATGTGGGTGAAGAAAAAAAGAATCAGGGGATCAGATCAATACCGCAGGGATCATTCATGACAACAGAGTTCGACTGTCTCACCAATGAAATATGTTACCTGAAATTTATTCATAATAAATTGTACCAAATTAGAATTACTACATGTTTATTTAGCTTTAACCCCATTTTATTTATCCCCTGATTAACATGAATCAATTCACCAAGGTATTGATTCATGTACTAACCATGTTCCAGTAATGGGTTTGTTTTTCCTACTATTTGATATTTATATTATTGAATTTTTATATCTCCCCATTCATCATAATAATTGAAATTAATCAAATCCAACCTTAACACTAGATGAGGTCTATTCCTCAAGTTTGGGGTTTTTGATTTTATTTCCTCTTTCATCACAATCTCCTCGTCACCATTTTATGTTTACCAATGGGTTAATAAAAATCATCAAAATCAATAATTTTTAATTAATTATTTGAAATAATTTATTCATATAAAAAACAATGTTTTATTTTGATGTTTGATCAAGATTAAATTGATATGATGATGGATTGGGAAGTTATCGAGTTCTTCATGAGGTTTGAAGGAATGAAGTGATAACATGACTATGGGATGATCCTCGATAAAACTGGACAGTCAGAATATTACATTAGGTTATTATTTAGTGTGGTTGAACCATATCTACAATCCAATAGTGGAATTTTTAGAAGATTCAGTTGTTCATGTGATGTGGATGAATGGTGTGTGAGGAACCTCTGGTTTATGGAAATTTCCACATGAAACAACTTGTATCAAGATGAGAAATGCATTGTGGGGCCAAATCTAATGAGTTGTAGATTCTATATAGATGAATAGTTTCAGAAAATGTGTGACAAGTGCCACACATTGTGTGACCCATAGGATAAAACTCAATATATATTTCAGAGGATACACCTGAATAGACATGTCTAGGTACATGATAACTGATAGACCACATGATCACGAATTGGTACGTGGACATGAACATGTATATCGGGACTGCCATATTTATTGGGGAATAATTCGAAGTAAGTGGGAATAGACCTGAGAATGTCCAACAATGGTGGTACAGTTGGTGTACCCAATTTAAACACCATTAACTTCTTTGATTATAGCTTAGATACACTGTTCCCCATATTACAGAAAAAAACTGGTTGTGTTCCCTTGATCCATTCCGCAAGGGTATATTACAATTTTACATTCATTGAATAGGATTTTGATCCTCTATATGGGAATTATGTTAGGATAGAGATTTTAGAATACACCCATGGTCCTACATGGAATGCATTATCTTGTTATATTGTAAGTGGATTTCTTAGAATTTGTGAGATGAAAATTACATGGGAGACAATCCCCTACATTTTTTGTTAACCCAGATTTGGTTTTTATTATACCACATGACCATGTATGTGATCCCCAACTGTCTGTGGATATATTTTCACATCTATGTTTGACATATTCATGGTGTCACCCAATGATATAAATATCTCATATTGACGCCAAATGTGATATTAGATTTATAGACTGAGTTGTCATAGATATGTATTACTACAAACTCTCCAACAGAATCCAAGGTTAGAGATAAGGATGTGTACTTACCTAGAGACATGATGTCTTCCATGATTATATCTTGATTATATATATATATATATATATATATCATATTCTGGTTTACATGTACCAATGATGAGTTGACTAATATACTGATTATTTATGCATTGTTATTTCATAGTTTCATATTGGATATTTATATACTCACCCCACATTGGATTTTCCATCACATGTCACATCTTATTTAGAACACTGATCATTCGATGGGGTTATTGGTTGACCAGAAAGAGGAAAGTATCATATTAGGTTTTAAATATGATGGTTCATAATAAAAGTTACATTAGAGTTTTTCCAACAATTTCTAGTAGTTTAATCATATTAATTGTTTAGTATAATTTTATTTTCCCCATTATTGTTTTCTAGTAAAAATAAACTAACTCTTATTGTGGGATTCTGATGTATATCTGCAATTGTTATCAGTTATATTATTTATTTCATCACTGTATGTGGTTAAAGATGAGTGTGTGTGTGCAGGTACCTTAAACTATGCCCTCCAATGTGAGTGTCCTTCGTAATCAACATAAGTTTCCAAACTATGGTATATTGTAAGTGGTTTTGGTTTAGTCATAGTATGATTATCACTTTCCAGGCTTTTATTTATGCGTTGATTCTTGAAATATAATATTATATAAACTCGACCACAATAAAATAATTTTAAATGTTATCAAAAATTTAAACCATCTATAATCAAAAACCCTAACTACATAACTATCTGAAACTGAAGAATGTCTTAAAATATCCAAAAAGGGATTCATGATCCTCATGGGTTGGAAATAAGTGCGTAGGAATCAATAACAATTACTGGGAATGTTTTCTGAAAAAAATGTTTAAATGAATAAAAGAAATCTATTTATTTCAAAACACACCAATAAAGAAAATTGAAACTAGAAGGAGAAATATGGGTGATAAAAACCATAAAACAAACCATATTACACATTAATATTATAGAACTATCTTCATGTGACATGTAGTCACTTCTACACACCCACACCTTTTTAATAAATAAACTCACCACCACCCTGTGATGAAATTTATGTACATATGTCAAATAAAAAATCATTTACCAACACCAAATGGGGTATGAATGATGTGAGAAACACAATCCCATTAAACGTGTCCATAAAATTAAACTAATTATTATTTTGTAAAGAAATACAGGGCATGTGATGTTAATCATTTCATAATAAACTTGTTTTCAATGTATATCAATAATAATTAGTATATTAATTCATAACCATTATCATTCCAAATGAATCCAATGTTGTTTATAATCACATTGTGTGATATTAGGTTAGGGTTAATAAGGACCCCAATATATTTTCCATGATCTATAGGAATCAAAGTGTGTACATTTCCCTTGATCTTCATGACTAGTTTGTAAGATTTCACTCTATGAGTGAAACCCTAACACATATTTGGCCTATAGGTGTACACATTACCTAATAACGGCAAGCCCATGGGATGATATTTCTATCATGATGATGGATCCCAACATCAATAATGATCTTAACTAATATATTCATTATTCATAAAAAAAATTCTTTCAAATGAATTTTCACATATATGAAAACATGTATTATTTCCTCCCTTTTAATAAAAATCTCAAAATTTATTTATCTAATATCCAAAATGAAAATGAGATTCATTTTAATTTTCAAGACAAAAAATTCACAAAACCATTGACCATTACAAAGAAAATATTTTGAGTTTTTTTTAATATCATGAATGAATTTTATATCCAATAAAAAAATTTTATTTAGAGAAATTACATAATATTACTAGAATCCAAGTATTTTGAGGAAATCCATTACCGAAGGGGAGAGAAGGATTGAAGAAGAAATAGGAAGATCCCAAGATTTAATATTCCCAATTTTTAGACAAGATATAATAATTTTAAATGTTGTATATATATGATCCAAAATTAGAAATGGGAGGAACATAAATAAGAATATGATCTAGGGAAAATGAATAGTCATATGTACCAAAATTGTATCAGATCATTTTTCATCACTTCTATCCACTGAGGAACAATTTTGGGAGAGAAATTTTCATCAAAATTGTTCCCACATGTTTTATTGGGTTGATTATTGATTTATTGTGTTGGATTAAGAAATAAAATCTGGGTTTATAGTGAAATATAAAAGATTAACTTTAATATTACTAACCCCATTAGTAGTACCATCTACCCGATGGTCATCCACGAGAAGGTTGATGGAGCATTATTCAGCTGGTGGGGATTCAGCATCTAGCTGGTGTCAATAGGAGAATATTTGTTCAATTAACAGTATAACGAATGGGATAATAGAGACACAGTAGCTAGTAGGTGGATATAAAGTTTTTTAGAACTTAAAATACCACATGTTTTTATCTACCCTTTGTTATTTACCTGGTGAACCACAAGAAGCTTCATTAGATGTATGTTCAGGTCCACACTCCATCAACTCCACATGGAACCCGTACATCCCATTTTTAAAAACTACAAACTAAATGAAATAATATAGGATTGAAAAAATCTATTAGGAAAATGAAAAATTTATATGGTAATTTATGAATGGGTAAATGGGATGTTACACAATTCCTTATCTGCCTCAGGATCATTAGAAAAAAATGCACCACCCTTCTATGTGTGTGGACTACTACCTCCATGACAGTGAAATATTTATTTTTTAAATATATTATTTTCACATCTATAAAACTCTCCTAAAACAAATTTCACCACATAAATAATGTAATGGCCCGGGTTTTTGGGGTCTATTACTTAGTGAAAATATCGTGCTGGGTTTCCTAGTCTAGCAATCTCCGTGAAGTTTGAATGGTAGGCCTACTGATAGCCTTAGCCTACCGGTAGCAGGCCTACAGGCAGCTCGGTCTACCGGTAGCCACAGCTACAGGTAGGTTTTTCTACCGATAGCTCGGCCTACCGGTAGCTCCGTCTACCGGTAGCTCTGTCTACCAGTAGCTCCATCTACCGGTAGCTCGGTCTATCGGTAGCTCTGTCTACTGGTAGCTTGGTCTACCGGTAGCTTGATCCTACCGGTAGCTCGGCCTACCGATGTCTCCATCTACTGGTATCTCGGTCTACCAGTAACTCTGTCTACCGGTAGCTGCGTGGTCAGCCCACGACCCCCGCTCACGCGGTTGCTCGTTCTTATCTCAACCGTCCGCGACCCTTATAATTAAAGGGATCACCCTGGGTTTATTCTTTTCTCGATCACCCTCGAGGAGTACCTTCGTCTCGACGAGCTGATTTTTATTCATCAGGAGAGCCGCATCATTATGCGTAAAGTTCCGCGCCCGGCCTAAGCGTCGATCATCGATCAACAAGTAGGGCATTTCTCCTTCGTCTCTCTCTTTTAGTGAATCATGCGGGGTGGGTGTGCTTTTGTTTCTATAGAATTGGATTATCCAGACCAAAATAAAGATAATGAACGTATTCTATAACTAATATAGGGGGGGATGTGATCGTTGATTTGGTTTATATTATGATCATCTTTCTGAGTTGTGCTGGCTTACGCCTTCGAAAAATCGAGGCCATTTGTGGTCGTTGTCTATGCACTAATGGGCCCCTAGTGGTGTTTTAAATGGCTTGTTTTGTAATTGTAAACACCGGCTATGAAAATTAAATTGGTTAATTACATATACCCGGCTGAATAAATTGAAATCACCAGGACCAATCCCTTCTCTAATAACCCTGGAGAAGACATGGAATTGAAATCATGGAGTGTGTTAAATCTTATAAGTCTGAAAATACAGGCATGGCCCTGCTTTGTGTGGGTGGTAGTGGCTTGGTTGTTTCTTTTTACTGGCTGACTGTTGGAGATGTGGGAGGGGATTGGATCCCCTATTTTTATACTCTCTGTGGTCATGGAATTGGGGATGGGATCCCCTGTTGTTATGGGTTCAGTGTTTGTAAATTTAAAACCGGGTGTGGCTTTTGTGGTTGATGCTTGACTGTTTACTTTCCTAGAGTTTTACCCATGTTTACTAGTTTCCCAACTAGGTGCAAAACATAATTAAATATTGCTACTAAACATAAAAACGAGGATGGGATAATTGGGTTTTGGTTTTGCGTGGGTTGTGAATTAGATATAGTGCTATTTGTGCTCTTTAAGAGGGCTGAAGAAAAACCTAGACATTGGGTGAGTGCTTGTTACCTATATATATATTTTTAGTTTTGTGTTTCTTATCTGCACCCCACCCAAGTTGAGCACTTAGTGCCGAACACCCCCATTTCATGGGGGAGGGTGTTTTTCCCAACACTATTATTAGTGGCTGGTTATTAGCTCCTTCTCTGCTCCCTTTCCCAGATATCCCATGTATTTTCAGGCATGCTGTGATGGCCTGAGGTCCATTATTAGCCCAAGAACCATTGGGCGGGGTGGTGTGGTGGTTTTCCAGTTGTGTGTGGCAGGTGGTTTCCCAAGTGTCTTCAGGATGATTCTCAGGTGTCTTCGGGCATGGCAGTGGATCTTCTATCCCAGGTGTCTTCGGGCGTGGTGGTGGTTGTTCTGGCCTAGGTGTTTGCAGGCGTGGTTACGTGTGACAGTTGTGGCCCAAGAATTTGTGGGCAGGTTTTGGCTATGGGACTGCGTGTTGTTGTGGCCCTAGTGTGTGTGGGCGGGTGTGGCAGTGGGACTACGGTGGAAATGGCGGGATTGTTTCGATGCGTAGGATCTCTCAATAACCAGTGGGAAAGTGGCGCGGGGTACCCAACCATCGATGTGCTGTTATTATATATATTACATGACTTGCGTTATTTGGGGAGTGTGTCTTGGTGAGGCATGGGTGGATATTTTACCTTGATAGGTGTTTCGTTTAATCTTTTTCTCATAGGATTTTAGTATGCTCCCTCAATTGTGCACGAGAGTCTTTGGTTTTCCCTACTGAGTATACTTTTATGCTCACCCTACGTATATAAAACTGCTTTCAGGTTTCCAGAAGGACTTCGGGGATCGCGCAGGACCATACTAGCTCAGACCTTTGGGGCAGTTGCAGCTGCTGTTTCTCTTTCATTTGAACTTACCTTTGTAGTCACCTTTAGTACTTTGTGGATTTTACTTTTGGAACATGCATGTGGAAGTGGTTAACTTTTGTCTTTACTTTTTTTTACCTTGGTGTTGCTGGGTTTCATCATCTTATCTCCCGATCCTATAAAACAAAAAGGGGTAATGCCTTCCATTTGTGTGAAATTTCTATACCCTTGGTGCAAGTCACCACTCCGGAACCTATTGAAGGCGGTTCTTGGTGGTCATTATCTCTCCTTCAACTTAATGAAGGAATGGAATGGAAATATGCTGACCCTTCGCTCCATTTGGTGAAGGCGGGTCATGACAGAATGGTATCAGAGATGATGGTTGAGAGATAGGATGGAGTCATGAGTTAGGCACTGTGAGGATTGCATGGGATGGTAGGGAAACAATGTTGGATGACCTCGGTGCGTGAATTAGTCCAGGGAAGACCGGCTAGTACACATGATTTTTGGGCCCCCCGTGATCTGACGCAAGGACACTGGACCAACCGAACGACCAAGGGATGCCACATTGATTGCAGGGTAGGGACCCTGGGAAAGCTACATGCATCATAATGACTTTTGTTCACGTGTTTCTGGGGTGTTTTGGGAATTAAGAATAAACTAAAAGTTTAACAAGTTTTAAAGACAATATTCTGCACTAGTTGGGCTTAGGTATTCTTTGTTTACCTTGTAGTTATGGAAGCTAGAAGGTGACTGCGTTTGGTACAGGAGATCGAGGCCCCACAGACTACCTTGGCTGATCGGCAGAGAGCTGACCGAGAAGAAGAGAATGAGTAGTGTCAGATGACTCTTTTGGCCTTCCAGTGAAAAACCCTCGAGAGATGCGAGGACTGCACCTCTGACATGAAGACAGAAGGCTGGCTAGAGGAGCTAGTGATAGCTTTCAGCCTGATTCGGGCCCTGACCGAGTACTGGGTTCCTCTAGCCGTCAGCCAGATGCGGGGAGCGACGTGTCAGTGGTGGGTGCTTTACCTAGGGGAGAGGAGAGAGGCTGAGGTGGCATGGGATGATTTCAAGAGGGAGTTCCGGGAGGCATTCCTCTCTTCGAAGATGAAGGCGGAAAAGAGACAGGGGATACTCTCCCTCCAACAATGGAGTATGTTCATGAGGGAGTTAGGGATAAAGTTCAAGGACCTCTTAAGTTTTTCTCTGGACCTCTTTCCCAACGAGGAGTCTCGGGAAAGATGTTTAGAAGAGGCACTATGACCCTCCCTCCAGTATGTTGTTACCCTCTTTACCCTTCCAACGTACTTAGAGGTCCAGAAGAAGGATTAAGTGGTAGAGAGGATGCATGCTCTAGGAGGAGTGTCACAAGGGGGATCCAGCTAGTACCATCGAAGGGGAAGACCATCAGCAACAAGCCTCCAGTGTCAGGACCCTCCAGGTTTTGACCGACAGGGAGCAGGCCGCAGCAGTTTCAGTTTCGATCCCCTGGTCCCCTCCCTTTTCCTTAGGGCCCGAGACCACGGTGCTTCGTCTATGGGAGCCATGTACATCTTCGGAGTCAGTTCCCAGACCAGGTACAATAAGGCAGTGGCGGACATCCCCACCACCCGCCCCCACAACAGCTTCCATCTAGGCCTTTCCGGTAGCAGCAGTAGGGATATCGAGCTCCCACTCCTCTGAGGGAAGACCTAGGAGGAGGAGGTCGACCATAGGGCTCTCCTCAGGGACCTCAACCGGGGTGTGGTCGGAGAGGTGGCCGACAGCCGAGGGGCAGAGGAGCTGGGCGTGGACAATTACACGCCGCGGAGGCAGCTGTTCCAGCTTGGTCGGAGGTTGTTCCAGGTACGATCAGTTTGTTTAGTACCCTTGCTTATACCTTGTTCGACACCGGAGCTTCACACTCCTTTGTTGCACCTAGTCTAGCTCGTGCCTTGGTTCTAGATTCCAAGAGACTTCAAGTGCCCCTGGTGTAGAGCACACAAGTCAGAGGTGAGACCGACTTGTTGTTTGTTTCTCGGGGATACAGACTGATGATAGGGCCACATCAGTGGGTTAGAGATCTTCTTCTGCTTCAGATACAGCCACACGATTTCATCTAAGACATCAACTGGATATTCTATGTGTGTTCCATCATCGACTGTTTCCGAGGAAGGGTCGTGTTCTCAGACAGGGGCGGCCAGCGTGTTACCATCACTGGTGAGCAGAGCAGTCATAAGGGCAACAGGCGAGGGGAATCCCTCCTCTCCTTGTTAGCTAAGATGTCAGTAGGGTCAGTAGATGCTGAAATGGTCGAATTGGCAGAGATCGTCCGTGGGTTTATGGATTTATTCCTTGAGAAGGTGGCGACTCTACCCCCTCGACGTGATATCGAGTTTGGGATAGACCTGCAGCCCGACACTCGCCTGATCTCGATGGCTCCATACCAGATGGCACCTTCAGAGCTACAGGAGTTGCGGATCCAAATTGGATATCTGATGAAGAGGGGTTATGTTCTACCAAGTGGTTCACCATGGGGTTCTCCAGTCTTGTTCACAAAAAAGGTAGATGGTGGTCTCAGGTTGGGCATAGACTACAGGAGGCATAATCAGGTGACGATCAAGAATCGCTACCCTCTTCCAAGGATAGACGATCTTTTTGACCAGCTGAAAGGGGTAGGATGTTTCTCTAAGATCGACCCGCGGTCTGGGTATCACCTGCTAAGAGTGAAGGAGGGAGACATCTCGAAGATGGAATTCACATGTAGATATGGACACATCGTGTTCATGGTTATGCCCTTCGATGTTAAAAACTCCCCAGTTATGTTCATGGGGCTTATGAACTCCATCTTCCAGGAGTACATGGATCGGTTCGTGGTTGTGTTCATCGACGATATCCTGATTATTCGAGGTTAGAAGAGGACCATGCAGATCACCTGGGGACTATTTTGGAGGTCCTTTGACATAATAAGCTCTATGGGAATTTGTCAAAATGAAAATTCTGGACATGAGAAGTGCACTTCCTCAGGCACATGGTGTCCGAGAAAGGGGTAGCAGTGGACCCATCAAAGGTTGAGGCAGTTCTTTAATGGGCATCACCCAAGAATGTGGCAAAGGTCCATAGTTTCCTCGGGCTGGCAGGTTACTATCGGAGATTCGTGCCCAACTTCTTTCGAGTAGTAGCCCCTTTGACAGCCCTTACCAAAAAAGACCAGGTTTTCATGTGGAGTGAGTAGTGTGAGTCAGCATTCAGCTATCTGATGGAGAAGTTTGTTAGTGCCCCAGTGGTGGGATTACCAGAAGAAGGGGCGGCCTATGAGGTGTTTTGTGATGCTTTAGGACATGTCCTAGGATGTGTGTTGATGAAGCGACAATGGGTGATCCCTTATGGGTCTTGGCAGCTACACCCTCATTAGCGTAATTATGCCACCCACGACCTAGATCTTGTAGTAGTCGTTTTTGTGCTAATGTTATGGTGGCACTACCTCATCGGAGAACTCATTGTGGTCTTCACACATCACAAAATCTTGAGGTATATCTTCTCCTAGAGGAACCTAAACTTGCGACAATGGAGATGGGTGGACTTCCTCTAGGATTACGACTTCGAGATCTCTTATACTGAGGGCAAGGGAAATGTAGTGGTCGATGCGTTGAGCAGGAGGGCACAGAAGGATGCGGTCTGAGAGTCGGCAGACGCCTGGAAGGTGATGGAGGAGTTGGATGCCTTACACCTGTATACAAGGATGGATTGTAGTAGAGGCTGCCTATATCAGATTACAGTGCAGTAATCTCTGTTTCAGCAAGTGGAGGAGTCCCAGTGGGGAGACCCTGACTGAAAAGTGATGCATGACCTAGTTGACTAGGGCAATGCTCCGGAAGGATGGACAGATGATAGACCGAACTAGATGCTTTTTAAGGGAAAGTTGTTTGTTCCATAGGCGATGCGCGGCAAGGTTCTCAGTGAGTTACACAACTCACACCTGGCTGTACACCTAGAAGTTTCCAATATGTATGTGGGACTGAAGAGGATGTTTTGGTGGCCCGATATTAAGCGGGATGTGGCAGTGTTTGTGGCCAAGTTCTTAGTGTGTCAGCAAATGAAGGATGAACATAGAGTTCCAGGCGGCCTACTGTGGCCTCTAGATGTCCCTGAGTAGAACTGGGATGACATCTCAATGGATTTTGTCATGGTACTACCCAAGGTCCAAAGGGGATACGATGCCATCTGGGTGGTTACGGACCGGTTGACAAAATCGTCTCAATTTCTGGTGATCATGGAGTCAAGTGCAGTGGATGCTTTTCTGTGAAGATACATGGATGAGTTGGTGCGGTTGCGTGGGATTCCGAGGTCTATAGTCTTAGATAGGGATGAACATTTTACCTCACGAGTCTGGAGAGGATTGCAACATGCTTTTGGCACCCAGCTACATCTTAGCACTGCTTTCCATCCCAGACAGATGGAAAGACAGAGCACACCATCCAGATGTTGGAGGATATGATGTGGGCATGTGTTCTGGACTCACAAGGATCATGGGTGCGATACATTCCTCTGTTAGAGTTCTCCTACAATAATAGAAACCACTCTACCATCGGTATTTCCCCGTTTGAAGCTTTGTATGGGAGGTCATGCTGTTCACCCGTGTGTTGGACCGAAGTGGCAGAGGCAGGCATCCATGGCCCAGAAGTGGTGCAGAGCACGACATAGAAGGTTCAGCTCATACGAGAAAGGATGAAAGTGGCCCAGGACCGACCGAAGTCGTATGGTGATACCAGAAGGAGGCCCTTGGAGTTTGAGGTTGGAGACCACGTGTTTGTAATGGTCTCCCCACGGCGTGGGCATCTGAGGATTGGCAAGGGGTGCAAGCTTTCTCCCAGGTTCATCAGACCCTTCGAAGTGTTGCGGTTGGTTGGCGAAGTGGCTTATCAACTAGAATTACCATCGTCGCTACTGAGGATACATGATGTCTTCCATGTGTCCCTGCTCCGAAGGTATCTGCACGACGATTCACACATCCTTGATTAGGGTGAGCTGGACATCAAGGACGACGTGACTTTTTTGGAGAGACCAGTGATGATCGAGGATCACAAGGAGAAGGTGCTTCATGGGCGAACTATTCCCTTGGTTCGTGTGTTGTGGAGAAATGGTGGGCTTGAGGAGAGTACGTGGGAGAGGGAAGAACATATTCTTAACCAGTACCGAGAGTTGTTTTGAGATTTTTTCCTTGTTGTACCTATTAGTGATAGAACGTTTTTTCCTTTAGCTATGGAATATATTAGTTTTCTTTCCTCTGGATGTGTGTGAAAAACCTTGGCTATAGGGGTGGAGAGTACCCGACACTAATCAAGACGCATTAAGGTGGATGTGATTAAACTAGTGTAGGCGACTCAGTGTCGCCCAAAGCGGACAATATCTTCACATGGGGGAGAAGACTTCCCAACCCACATGCCTATGAATTTCGGCATGGTATGTTGCTTGGTTCTTGACAGGGAAGTGTTTTTTTTGTTAGCATGGGTTCACTCCTAAGAGGTATATTTCAATGTGGTTGTTTGGGCCATCTCTTTCCTTCTAGTTTGTTTTGATTCTCGAGGACGAGAATCTTTTAAGAGGTATCTGATGTAATGGCCCAGGTTTTTGGGGTCCATTACATTGTAAAAATCTCTTGTTGGGTTTCCTGGTCTAGGAATCTCAGTGATGATTGAATGGTAGGCCTACTGGTACCCTTAGCCTACCGGTAGCAGGCCTATCGGTAGCTCTGTCTACCGGTAGCCACAGCCTACCGGTAGATCTGTCTACCGGTAGAGAGAGATACCGGTAGCTGCAGCTACCGGTAGCTCTCTCTATCGGTATCTCGGTCTACCTATAGCTTTGTCTACCAGTAGCTCAGCCTACCAGTAGCTCGGCCTACTGGAAGCTCAGTCTACCATTAGCTCTGTCTACTGGTAGCTCGGTCTACTAGTAGCTATTTCTACTCGTAGTTCGGTCTATGGGTAGCTGCATCCTACCTGTAACTTGGTCTACCAGTAGCTGCAGCCTACTGGTAGCTTGGTCTACCGGTAGCTGCAGCCTACGGGTAGCTCGGCCTACCGGTGGCTGCTGCCTACCGGTTGCTCAGCTACCGTTAGGTGTCACCCACCGGTAGCTCTCTGCCACCGGTGGATCTGGCCTACCCTCAGGTTCTTTGGGCTCCTTTTGTGCAAATTTGGTTTTAAACCCTATTCTGACTCCTTTAAGCGTGTTTTAAAGCCCGGTAACGCCCATAAATATTTTAATTAATTATTTAATGAATTAACCTGGTGTGTGCATCAGTTTAAACCACCTGACCCCTTTAATGACGTGTGGGGCCGCGTGGTCAACCCCAGACCTCCACTTACACGGTTACTCGTTCTTATCTCAACTGTCAGCGGCCCTTATAATTAAAGGGTTCTCCCTGTGGTAATTCTTTTCTCGATCGCCCTCGAGGAGTACCTTCATCCCAACGAGTTGATTTTGGTGTATCGGGTGATACTCCTCGTTATGCGTAAAGTTCGGCTCCAGGCCTATGTGTCGATCGTCGATCAACAAGTATGGAATTTCTCCTTCGTCTCTCTCTTTTTGTGTATCATGTGGGGTGGGTGTGCTTTTGTTTCTTTAGAATTGGATAAACCAGAACTAAATAAAGATAATGGACGGATTATATAAAGAATAAAGGGGGGGTGTGATCATTGATGTTGTTTATATTATGATCATCTTTCTGAGTTGTGATGGCTTACGCCTTCTGAAAATCGAGGTCATTGGTGGTCGTTGTTTGTGCACTAATGGACCCCTAGTGGTGTTTTAAATGACTTGATTTGTAATTGTAAACTCCTGCTGTGAAAAGTAAATTGGTTAATTACGTATACCCGGTTGAATAAATTGAAAGCACCAGGATCAATCCCTTCTCTGATAACCCCGGTTATGACACGGAATTGAAATCATGTAGTGTGTTAAATCTTATAAGTCTTAAAATACAGGCATGGCCCTGCTTTGTGTGGGTGGTAGTGGCTTGGTTGTTTCTTTTTATGGGCTAACTATTGGAGATGTGGGAGGGGATGGGATACCCTGTTTTTTTACTCTCTTTGGTTGTGGAATTGGGCATGGGATCCCCTGTTGTTATGGGTTTAGTGTTTGCGAGTTTAAAACCGGGTGTGGGTGTTATGGTTGATGCCTAACTGTTTACTTTCCTGGACTTGTGCCCATGTTTACTAGTTTCTCATGTATGTGAAGAACATAATTAAATATTTCTATTGAACATAAAAACAAGGATGGGATAAACGGGTTTTGGTTTGGTGCGGGTTGTGACTTGGACGTAGTGATGTTTGTTCTCTTTAGGAGGGATGAAGAAAAAACTAGACATTGAGTGAGTGCTTATTACCTATATATATATATATATATATATTAATTTTTGTGTTTATTATTTGCTCCCCACCCAGGTTGATCCTTTAGTGATGAACACCCCCATTTCATGGGGGGGGGGGTATTTTTCCCAACACTATTATTAGTGTCTGGTTATTAGATCCGTTTCTGCTCCTTTCTCGGATAGCCCAAGTATCATCGGGCATGCTGTGATGGCCTGAGGTCCATTATTATCCCCAGAACCTTCGGGCGAGGTGGTGTGGTGGTTGTCCAGGTGTGTGCGGCAGGGGATTCCCATGTGTCTTCGGGAAGAGGCCCAAGTGTCTTTGTGTGTGGCGGTGGATCTTCTAGCCCGGTTGTATTCAGGCGTGGTGGTTGTTTTTTTGGCCTAGGTGTTTGCAGGCGTGGTTACGTGTGACAGTTGTGGACCAGGTGTTTGTGGGTGGGTTTTGGCAGTGGGACTATGTGTGGTTGTGGCCCAGGTGTGTTCAGGCGGGTGTGGCAGTGGGACTGCGGTGGAAATGGCGGGATTGGTTCGATGTGTAGGATGTCTCAATAACCAGTGGTAAAGTGGTGCGGGGTACCCAAACATCGATGTGCTTTTATTATAAATATTACTTGACTTTCGTTATTTGGGGAGTGTTCCTTGGTGAGGCTTGGGTGGATTGTTTACTTTGATAGGTGTTTCGTTTACTCCTTTTCTCATGGGACATTAATACGTTCCCCCACTCATGAAGGAGAGTCTTTGGTTTTCCCTACTGAGTGTTCTGGTATGCTCACCCTACATATATAAAACTTCTTTCAGGTTTCAAGGAGGACTTCAGGCATCGCACCATACCATACTAGCTCAGACCTTTGGGGCAGTTGCATCAGCTGTTTTTCGTTCTTTGGTACTTACCTTTATAGTCACCTTTTGTACTTTGTGGCTTTTACTTTTGGAACATGCATGTGGAAATGGTTTACTTTTGGCTTTAGTTTTCTTTTACCATGGTGTTGCTGGGTTTCATCATCATATCTCCCTAACCTATAAAAAAAGGGTAATGCCATCCATTTGTGTGAAATTTCTATACCCTTGGTTCTAGTCGCCACACTAAAACCTATTGAAGGTGGGTCTCATGGTTCATTATCTATCCTTCAACTTAAAGAAGGAAGGGCCTGGCAATCTGTAGGTCCTTCCTTCCTTTTGGTGAAGGAAGGTCATGAAAAATAATATATATAATTATATTTTATTCTATAATAAGTATATTATTCTAAAGGAATCGCTTAATTAACTGTACTCCCTCAAAAAATTAAGTTTGTTTTTTTGTTCGTCTTAGCCACCACCATGAAAAATGATACAAATTTCAATCATCAGTAAATAAGGAAACATAAATACTAGTGATATTTTAAAAAATTATTTAGAATTGTAATGATTATATTTACCCCATTAGTGAGATAAAATCACCCCCATTTGTTAAACTTAACAAAACAAGAACACCATCAACTACATCAAAAAAAATAAAAAAAAACACTTTGAAATGAAATTAGAACATTATAAATCATTAAAAATAATATATAAAATCACATTTTAATGTTATATAATGATGAAATTGGAATATTTAAATAAGAATCGACCCTACTATTATGAAATTAGTAATAAAAAATTAATCATATCTAAAAACATCTTATAAGGAATATAAAATATAAAATAATATATTTTTAATAAATAATTATAATTGAAGATTATACCAGGTTATAGTTTTGAATGTGGTTTTTAAATATACTTTTAAGATAGTTATTTTTGATATATATTGGGTAAGAAAATATTTAGTTATTTGTGACAAAATCTATGGTTTTTTGTTCATTGAATTTTCATTCAATGAGTTAAGATTATTCTTCATGAACATAAGATTTATATGTTGGGTATTTTATAACGTAATATTTTATTATTTAGAATATTTTTTTTGTGTTTATGGATTTACATTTATATCACATAAACCCATTTAAAAATGTTACCTACTTAAGTAATTGTGATTATAGTAAGGTTATTAATTTTTGGTTTCCTTTTTTATATTTTTCTTATCAATTCATATAATTTAATCCAAATTGTATGTGTACAACCTATTGTAAATTTAATATAATTAATCATATTTTATTAATGGTATTGGGAGTATAATTTCAGTCCCAATCATTTGTGTATTTTATGAAAAAATTTATTAATTCATAATGTATATAGACAACTCAATAAAATCATTCATTGATTTATGAAATTTACCATTGAATTTTCTTATTAGATTTTTGATTTCCTATAATTTCTTTATTTTTTATCTTCTTTTATACAATAGAAAAAAATGAATTTTTAATTAAAATCACCTTCCATGATTAATCTATTTATTATAATAGTGAATGTTTTTAATGAAAAATTCAACTAATTCATATGTACGTTCATTTTATTCAGTATACCTTTATATTATCCTTAAATAACAATATATTTAATATAATTTTTGAAACCATATATCTAAAAAATAAAAATATGTTATTTATATTGATTATTAAATATGACAATGAATATATATCAAGTATAAATTGAATTAAGTATATCAAAAAATCAATAAATAATATAAGAAGTAATTAATGTTTTAAGGGGAAGTCTTTCTTAAAAATCCCATTTTTATAATCTCATAATAGAGGAAGAGTACTATATTGTGGTTTAAAATCAATGATATGTTCATACCTATACAAGATACTCAATTTTAATCATAAATTAACTATAAAAATATAGTTTTTACAATATGAATATTATATTCTAGTGGTTGAATATAAATTATTGAACAACATTAAAGAATTTATTAAAAATATATAACTATTTGTAAAGGTTATATCATGTATAGTTTTTATAAAAAATTATTTCAAATAAAAATTATTAAGATTTGATAGCATTATATTCATTATAATTATAAAAGACAATTTTTAGTTAAAGGGAAAATTATTTAATCTAATAAAATTGGGTTTTATATATTATATGGTTTGATTTAAAATCATGAAAAATAAAATTATAGAAATTAAATTGGAAAAATTTATTTTCATTTATTAATTCTTCATATGAATTTTATCTCAATATTATTTTTTCAGAATTTTCTTAAATGTTTATCTATTAATGAATAGGGAAAAATATTAATTTTTATTAAACGTGGTATTTTATTTTAAATAATTTTAAAATTGGTATTTTTTATTTATTTTAAAATTTTAATTAGTTATTTTTTAATAAAAATAATGAAATCTGTGGTTTTCAAATAAATTTAATTTATTAATGTAGTATAAAAAATTAATACTTTAAAAATAATTTTATTGAAAACTAATATTCATTATGTTTTTCAAGTTTAATTTTAAAATAAAATCTTCCACTCATGTGTTATTAAAATCAAAAAAAATATTCAATATTTTGAATCAGGGGGTCCAAATTTATTAAGTAGTTTCATTTTATTATTATTCATTATTTATAATAACAATAGTAGTATTTTCACATCGATGATGGGTAAATTAGTTAATTAATGTATAAAACATACTTATATGGACCATAAAATGTCCCTAAAGGATTCCATATTTATATTTTATGAGTAAATATTATCCATTTGCTTCCAATATTAGGTTAAATGGCCGTTTTTTCAATTTGAATGTTATTATACCCTTAATAATAGTATATTTAATAGAAAATAAAAAATTCCGCACTCATGTTTTTAATAAATATAATATTTTTAACAAGGGGATAAAAAATATCTTCTGTTATAAAAATTTAACTAGAACAAAAAAAATATATCTTAATATTTATAATTTAATTTTAATTCTTATTGAATATATAATTATTATATATTTTCCACAATATTGATCTCAAAATTATTCAATTAATGGAAAAAAATAATTGAAATTAAAAATATTTAAAGTAATATAATTTGAAATAACTAATGTGAAAATTTATTTTTGATTAATATATCATTTTAGGGAAATATTAATTTATAATATTCTATTTCATTTTTTGTAGTGATATTATATATTCAATGTAAATCAATTTTTATAAAATTAAATTTATTGTTATATTACGAAAATTTTATTTTATTAAATGATTAAAAAGACATGAAAATAATATATTAATTAATATTTATGTAATATAATTAATTAAATCAACCACGTAAAATATAGGGTCTCTTATAATTTTATTGTATCATTATTACCCTTTAATGTGTAAAAAAGTTTAATTTTAATGTAATTGTCAAAAGTGTAAATGAATGGTTAAAACAAAAATGACAGGGTGAAATGTGGTAAAAACATGTCCATGTAATAGTTTATATTATTATTTGGATTAAAACTAATATTATATTATAATACACTTAAATTGTATCAATTTTATCCATAATATTATATTAATTTATATATATATTTTTAGAATTCTAAAGGTGACCCCTCTCTTATAAAAGGGATCAACTACATCTCATATATCCACACATAATAACCCCTTTTTTCATTCAATAGCTACACAAATACCTTACTATAATACTTCACTTCATTATATAGGTATGTTTTTAAGAAAAAATACCATCCTTAGAGATCCAAATTTCTAAATAATGGGAGGTGTTTTGATGATGACATATTGTTTTAACGCATATGTTTTTGATTTATTTCTTACACCACATAATTTTCTTACTCATAAAAATGGTAAAATAATAAAATAATGTATCATACATATACAATTATTTTTATTCTATTTTAATAATAATTATTCATACTCTGTTTAATCAACTATGAAACAAAACAATTGTTTTGCATGTAAGGCAGACCACCGACTCGTGAACCAATGAAATTATTTTCCCATCACTATATCACACATATAGATTATAATTATGGAATTATAATTTTATATTAACATAATAATATATTAATAAATTTATGAATATACTATATCCTTACCTTCTTACCTTTCCTCTCATTAAAGAATTAAAACATCGTTCATGTGTACGTGTGAACCACCTCCTCCACGAAGATATGGGATTTATTTTTCAAGGAACATAACATGTATGATTAATATCAGCATTTTTTATTAAAAAATCAGATATTTAATAGATTATGATATTTATGTAAATATAAATTTATACATATCATCCTTCCATTATTATCATTGAATGAAAGGAAATGTTACTCATGTTTATATATAGCATCCTATCATCATGATTGTAACATGGTTCTTTTTTCATAACATTATTAAAAGGATATACATAAAATTATAATTGGAGGATAAAACTAAGAATATTTCAAGAGTTTTTTTCTATATTTTGTGAAATAATTTCCTCCTTCACCATTGTAAACCAACTGATGTCATTTTGTACTAATGTATCAAATAACATCAAAAATCCATATGTGAACATAAATTATTATGTAATTTTATATAATATGTTAATAAGTGATATAAAAATAATAATAAACTTTATAATTTTATTATTAATGTATTATATTAACATTTATTTATTATTTATGTAAATACATAATGTAATGACTAGTTAGACTCAATATACATGACTTTCTTTTGGAAATATTATTTTATTGTTTCCCTTAAAACATCAATTTTTTCTTTTTTGAATAGTTTTAAAATTATTATATAGATTTATTAATAGGAAATAAATTATATTTTGTATTGTAATATTTTTTAAAAAAATATAACATTCCATACATAATGAAAAACAAATTTTTTATTTTTACTTATATGGAGAAAATAACCATTTATGCTCCCATAAGCATTATTTTATATTTTAAATATACTATAAGTATTCATGTTTCATTTATTGAAAACCCCCATATACCAGTATTCTTTGAATTTCATATTTTTTGATTGGGTTTTGAAGAAAGGGATATATAAATATCCAAGAACGATTTCATTTTGGTGAAAAGAATAATTAAGGGGTGCAAGAGTTCATATATTATGAATTTTTTATTAACATTGGGAAAGGTTTGTATGTATAGTGGTTATGATATAAAATGAGGTCGAGTGATCCTGTATTATATCATCATTGCATCGGTTAAAAGGGAGAGAGATAACTGATTTGGTTTTATGTTAGTTAATTTGGGAATACAGTGCAATGGTTATTTCAAGTATAACCATGATTTTTATTTCAAGTGTAACTTGATGATTACATTAAGTATAACTTTAATGTTTATCCAATTATTATCTATGAGGTTTAACTCGGATATAATATTAATATGAAATATATTCCCAAACATTCCTATATGATTTTTCTATGATTAATATGGTTTTAATTGGAAGTATTATGTTTCAAAAGATAAATTTATGTATATTATAATTTGTGAGGTTTAAAAGTATAGATCTTTTTTTAAAAAATTGGGATTTTCATGATTTCAATGAAATGTTATGAATTCTATTTTCCATTTATGATTATTATTAAATGTTTTATAAAAATATATTTATAGATGCGGTTATTTACTTAGTATGAAATGATTATTTTTTCACATTGAATATTTTAAAAAATGTAAATTTTTATAAGTATTCATAGACAAATGATTTCATTATTTACTTTCAGGTCCCTTACTAAACATTGTTTTCTTATCCAAAATATTAAAATGATTTTCATTGGGACTTTGGATGGGTAAGTGAAATTAAGTAGTCAATTTGAAGTTCATCGATATTTTTCATGATAATAATATGAGTTTCATTTTAAATTTTTTATATCATGGAAAATGTGGATACTAATTTCAATATTCAACTTTATATAGATGTGTGGATGTAATTTAGTTTGTTATAAATGATTTTTGATGTAACCCTAATAAAATAAACATGGTTAATATTTGGGTATGCATGAATGTAAAATCTATTTTAAAGTCTCTATAATATTTAATTTTTAAATCATGGTTATTATAGTTAAAATGAGAGAAATGATTTGAAAATATTAAGGGTCCAAATAATTTTAATAGAATACTATTAAAAGACAGTACTTTACGGTTATGTTGAAATGATAAATAATTTAAATATAACCATGTCGATTAATATAAACAATGAAAATATATAATAGTTTTTAATAGAGTAAATAAGGAAGATAAAATAAGAAGGCATCAAGGGGATTATATCCTTCTGAATCCACAACCTGCAATATATAGAATCAGAAAAAACCATATTTTTCATAGATTAGTTAACATAGGTTATAAAATGTAGTGGTATATATGTTGGAAATTAGTTAGATCTACTGAAATGGAATATACTAATAGTGGAACATTTTATTAGGGAACACCATCCTTCATTTATTGTATCTTCTAATGTTGTGGAAAATGAGTTATGGATTACGTATGTATAAAATATATTCAATGTAATTTGATTTTTTAAGTCATAAAATGTTAATTCATGTTATTTACCAATTTGGAGGTGGATTAGACCAGTGGTGTTTAATGATCATGAATATCAAAGAAATAGATGAAATTCATTGCATATAATTGGATGTATTTTGTAATATTTTTTGTGAGAAATATTTTTCTAATGTAGATAGAATTAGGATATAAAAAAAAATCATGCAGTTGATTCAAAATGAGTCATATTTAGTGGTAATGTACAAATAATACGTAAACCGATTGGGAAGATAGGAATCCAATTTCATCCATGATATTTAAGGTAATATTAATCAGGTTTACCATAAATTTATGCTAATATATCAAAGGGAACATGATTCTTGATAATTTGGAAGCTGTGAGAAACTTTTTCAATGTTATAAGAAAGTCCAAATATAGTTTATGATTATTATTTGTACTTTGTAATCCTAAAAAAGAATAAGCCTATGTGGAAATAGAAAAGGGTGAATAGATCAAAGATAACTATCAGTTATGATTGTTATGTTTTGTGTTTGTGGAAAATGTTGTAAAAACACACTTCACAATTCTTTATGATGTCTTGTAATTTCTTTAGATGTGGTAAGATAGGGCATGTGGATTATAATTGCAATGAAAAATATTATGATAGTGGCAAGAAAAATTCAATTTGAAATTTTAATAGATGGATCATTATACACATGAGTGTCCAAATGTGTTCCCAAATGATGGGAAATTAACCGACTATAAGTAGAAATGTGTGGTCAAATCCGTTATAACAAGTTCTGTAGAGGTATTCCATAAAATGATGTGGTATCAAGTATAAATATTGTTCTCTAAAATTATTCTAATTACTTATTTTATTCATGTTCTATAGATAAATTAAATTCTAAGAAATCTTATGCTAAATAATAAATTACACCTCAAGAAATGAATCTAGATCATATGGTAAGAACACATGTGGATGTAAAGTGGATAAAATAATAAGAATATACATGTTGTTTTTTGTAATGTCTTTATTTTAATCCTTTCTACCATTCCCATAGTATATTTTTATCTTACTATTGATAAATTGTGGATCTCTATTTACCACGATAACATTTATTATATAGATAAAAAAGTTTCTTTTCATAATAATTTTCAATTTTTCTCCAAAAATGTACCCATAATTTTTTTGTCATATCATGAATCCAAGAAACTATTAAAAGATGGAAATGAATTTTATATTTCACATATTATTGGAAATAAATGAATTGTTTAGATTAATGATGTTTTAATAATAAAAGAATATGATTATGTATTTCTTGCTGGGTTTTTGGTGTTATACTTGATCAATAAATTTAATTTACTATTGACATATTTCATGATTCTAATCAAATATCAAAAAACCCATATAAAATAGATCAAATATAATTTCTAGAAATAAAAATCAAATATTATGAATTTATTGATAATGGTTTTGCAATGCCCTAACCCCAAAAGACTAGAGTCAGTACATTATTACGTATCATTGGAATGATAAAAAAAATATCAAGTCTCAAAAGACAAATTGTTTAGTATCCATTTAAGTAATATATACATTCATAAGTTTTACATTACATCATAAAATAGAAAATTACAACAACATTGTTTCCATAGACAAAAATGATATCCCATAGACTATCCCTTCAAGTCAGTCATAATATACTTATTTTCATCCTTGGAAAAAAAATACATAGAATGGGGTGAGCTTAGATGCTCAGTTAGGAACACAATATATCAGAAACATTCATAAATAAGCATAAAAATTTATGGCAATGTATAAGACTAAAACAAAATCCTTTTAAACATGAACATCATGATAATATGGAAAAGATAAAAACAAATAATTCCATTTACCTATTCACATTGATATTATACTAGTCGAATAATCACATGATATATCAATAACAACTTTCATAATTATGGAAATCATAATTCTAGGCTTTCATAACCACATAGTCAAGGACTTCTGCCAAGACTCCAAATAACATTTTGTCAAGGCCTTGTGCTAAGACACTAGTTTGTCTCAAGAGACCTTCCAATAAATATGTGAGCTATAAAGGGCTCTACTAGTCACTTACTATGTCAAGAGCATTCTTCATATGAAATTGTTGAAACATAATATGGGCAGTTGTAATAAAACTAGCATACAAAATGTCAATATTTTAACCAAAAACATTGAATGGTATAAAAATAGCACATCCACAATCAAAACATAACTCATTAAACACAATATCGAAGATTGTATTATAATAGATCAACCACAATAGTGAATAATGAATGATATTGACATAGATGAAAATAATCATTAAAACTATTGGAGAGAAATATCCCCCATTTTTTGAAGACATTTAAAAGTCTCACTATTTATCAAGAATCATTTTAAAATAGATTTTTGAATCAAAGTGTCCAATAACACTTTGAATCTTTGAAAAGGAATTTTAATTTTATAACATTAATTTCCATTAAAATAAATCATTAAAACTATTAATAAAACATGGACATTAATGAGAAAGGTTTAGAATAATAAATCATTAAAAACTTTTAAAATGAAATTTTAGTTAGAGTTCCTAACCAAAATGGAGACACTTGAATACAAATAATTTAGGTAATGAAAGCATTATAAAATAATGGGAATAAAGGGATTCTTGCTATACTATGTCAAATTACCTTATATACACCATATAAAAGTGAATTTGTGTATAACAACAAAGATGTCTAAATGGAATATAAATTGAGAAGAAAAATCTAATAAAGACAATATCCTTAATTCAAGGATAAATCAAAGACATAATTCTCTATGAAAAATATAAATATACTCAATATTTTTTGATATTCAATGTAAATCAATAATAGTACATTCACACATATTCTTTTAAAAACAACACCAATGAATTGGATGTTTAACTCAATAAATGTAGATTGAGTTAAAATTACTCTTATCATGTTCATATAAGTGACTTGAGAATTTATCAATGGAGTGATTATGCGTATATAAAGTACATCCATTGAAAGGGGAGTGGAAATTACTACACAAATAATAAATAGTGATTCCACACATGATCATGGAGTAAAAAAATCAATGATGTATGCGTAAAGCCGAATGAGTGGAAATTGAAATTTGAAATTCCCTTACCTATTTGGTATCTTACGAAACATACATACCATGAAACATGGATCATAAAATGAAGATGTAATTACTCATTAATTAAAGTATATTACACAAACAATACAGTCATTGGGTAGTACATACACCACACAAAATGAGATAGAGGTAGTATGGCATGAATCTTAGGGAAATAGGAAGGGAGATGAAAACCCTTACTTCATTGTAATCAATAAAGTCATATGGAAAATGTTAATAAAAATAAAATAAATCACAATATACCATGAATATAAATAGAATCATGATAATATATATATCAAATGATAGCACACAACACACCACATTTAATAAATAATTGGCGAACAATGGAAGCCTCACGGAATTAAAAGTGAGATAAGAAACCCCATTAAATATACTTTTACTTGGTATAGGGTAGGATAACCTCCATTATAACGGTGAAATATTTTTTATTAAATTATAAAAGAATCTTATACATTAATATGATATATTATATGATCTTTTAATATTTATTTGATTATAATATTTTAGTATTATTGTTGTTTCGGGTGTTAACTGGTTCGTTTTCCATTATATGTATTATTTTGTAAGTAGTGTTTGTTATGAATTGGATGTATATAATTAATATTAAGAATTATATTAAGTCTTTACACATTATTTTTAATCATCTAATGAATTTTAGACTTGAATAGATTACGAAGTGGAATGAATTTCATCGTGTTCGTGGAGACGGTAATCCGTACATACGCACAAGCGACAATATCATTATTTTGATATTAAAATAATATATAATTACATGGTATATAATATATAAAGAATAATTATCATGTTATATATTTTATTGACAACAATTACACATCATTATTATACCCATCCAAATAATAATGTATTCAATAAAAATTTACCACGACATGGAGACGGTAAGTCTTATGTACGCATGTATGGTGACATGTCATTCAAAGGATGGATAGAATAATGAATATGGTTGAACCATATTTATAATAACATAACAATATATATAATATACTGGATTTTTTATTTTTTAATGGAATGAAAAAATAAAGAGGAAGTGGAAGAATAATGGAACTTGAATGTGGTAATTAAAATATTTACCTCTTCATCGGGTTCTTCCTTTTGATTTGATCAAAAAGGATCCATAAAATAGATTTCTGACTAAATTAAAGCCTCTAGGATAAAGGGAATAATGTTTATATTGTATTTGTTTAGAATTTGTCCAAGACAAAAGGCTTTGAATGTATGAATTTTAGGGAAAGGTGGTTTCCCTTTTATAAGAGGGGTGAGGGGAACCTTAGGAAAAGCTAGAAATATAATTTTATAATAAAATAATTTTCGGTTTCTAATGGGTCAAAAATGATTTATTTATAGGATATGGTAGAGATGGGTAGAAAACCACTCAGTCAATAGGTTTTAGACAGTATTGGGTCAATATATTAACCTTATCCTTTAGATTTAACTCTTAGTTAAATGGTTTGACATTTAAGATGTCTCTTTGTATTTTTGTATTATATGGTTAACAAATATACTATATACATACAAGATGTAACATAAATAAAATATTTTAGAGGTATTTTTCATTTAATTTCAATTCATTCTTTTCTTTGGGGTTTTCCCTAGGTTTTAAAGAGGAATAGATGAGTTTTCATTAATTGGGCCAAACCGTGTGTCCAATTCCAAATTTAAAAATAAATTTTGTTTCTTTTATAACATTTTCATTTTCAACATTTGTCATTGATTCAAATTCCTACATACCCTCCCCTAACCTATTAACACATAAACGTTAATTTGGTGCCTTTATAAATCCATAACAAAGGCTTATTTCGGTTTTTATTTAAGGGGTTGGGCCTACCCGAATGCCCAATTCCAATATTAAAAATGAATTTTGTTTATGTTATAAACTATTCATTTTTTGTGCTTTTTCGGTGATTCTAGGTCCCACCCAAGACCATAAAACCCATCCACGTGTCAAAACTTTGTCTCCCCTTTTTGGTGCTCTTCTTCTTCACGAATTGGTGCCGAAATTTATAGGGTTCTTCAAATCATCCAGATTTGAAGATGTAAATTCATTCTTTCATAACATTCTCAATACTTAATATTTTCCCCCATTCCAGTTCATAAATAAACTTATAATTCTTTTTCAAACGAGACCTATGTTGTGGCTATTTTAAATTTCAGATACTGGTGTTTTGGAGTGATTACTTCAACATACTTCAAGTAAGTGAGTCAATTTCTTACCTCTTTCAAATTTCATAGGGTTTTATTTATTTTTATTAGAGTATTTTCCCTCTTCCTTGAATTCCCATATTACCAGGGGGTAGGGTTTCGAACCTAAGGTTTATAATTGGGCTTTCTTTTCCAATTATTGTGGTTTTAGGGTTGTTTAAGGTCCTCATTGATGTTGCGGTGATGCGAATTAATTTCTGCACGATGATTCAAGGGTTTTCCTTAATTTGGTAGGTGATTCCATTGTGTATGAAGTATTTGTTAATTGGATACTATTTTTATGGTATTTTCATTCTTATTTAATTTTATTATTTCTGAAAAAAATAGTTTTAGTGGTGTTTGTATTTAAAATGATTCCTAAATGCCAATTTCATGTGAAATTGGGGGTTTCTTCGTAGAAATGTTTTATTAGTTTAATTAGGGCTACCCTATAAGTAATTAGTTTATTTTATTGAACTATAATAGGGATAAAAATAATATTTTTAGTGATTATCCCTTGTGTTTGTTGCTGCAAAATCTGGTTTTAATGGTGTTTGTGAACCACATGAAATTCTAATAGCTGTGTTGTGTAAAAATGGAGATTTTGCAATGATGTCGTTTCTTGAACCATATGAGGCTACCATAAATATGATTTTGTATTTTCACTGAAATTTATAAGGCTTCCCTTTATGTTTTGGAAACTTAAAATTGTTCACATTTAATGCAAGTGAGGTTTATAAGGAGTTTTGTGTCCGAAACACTATGGGATTTTGAGGAATTGTTTCATGAAAAATCTAAGTATTTTGTTGCATGTTTTAAGTTGTATAAAATTTGATAGCTACTGTATTGGTTGTTTTTTACTAGTAATGGTGTTTTATATGAAAATTTATTTATGTTGCATGATGAAATTTATTGAGCACAAAAGGGAAAGCCTGTGTAACTAGGTGGGGCGGATTTGTACTAGTACGCCTAGTGGACCGGATGGGTTTTGTCACTGTTTCACGTAGAATTTGGATAACGAAAACTCTAACTAAACAATTTGGATGATTATTGGGGACCAATAGGTTATGGGTATGTTATCTACTAGTGGCTCGCGCATGAGAACATATTTTTCTATGGTTACTTTACATCGAGGTACGAGGTACATAGGGCACGAGACCACATAGTGCCTAAGGGTGTTCCGATTTTGTTGCTCATTAGATATGTGGTATTTTCCCATGTACTAGGGTGTTTTTGGAATTAAATTAAAGTAGCTATAAGTTTTACTTTAATGTGTTAACATTATGAAGTTCTCGGATTGAAAACTGTTTTCATTTGAAAGTTGCATTTCTTGAAATTTTAACATTGTTTCTGCTTGTGTATTAAAATTGCTTGTTTTGTTCACATTTTATTTCATGATCTTTGTAATCATCTGGTGGTATCCTATTGGGCTTAGGATCACACCCTACTTACACCCATTGGGTGTAATTAGACATTCTTATTCTTGACTCAGGTAATGGGAAGGCTAAGGGTGATGGCAGTTCAGGGTGTTAGTCCCCATCGTTGCGGCGGAGTTGTGAAGAAGGCTTGCGGGTGATGACCCATTTGTCATGTGGAGTCCATGGGGATGTATTTATGTTGTCATTATTAGTATTTGGACAACTAGTAGTGTCTTTAAACAAATGTATTCAGATATGGTTTTCTTATGAATTGTTTAGCATGAAAATTTCAGATTCTAATAATTGATTGTTTTTTTTTGTTTTATGCTATCATACTCGGGTAAATCATTCCCAAACCAGATTTTTTGATACCCAGGAACTTGTTCCAGCCAATGGGGAGAGGGAACACCCTTTGGGCCTTGCTATTGGCAGGGTTTGGTGCCGTTAATGGTGGCCACCAGATTCGGTTCGTGACAAAATGGTAGCAAAGGAGGCTAATGTTTTTGTGTTATATTTATATTTTGGGATGAGTTGGGATAGACAGGAGCTAGGACTGTTGGGGCTCAGGGTTTTGGTTGAGAATAGGGTTTCTAGACCGCACCTCTCATGGAATACCATGAGTCACTAGGGGATTACGGAATTTACGGATTGACTTCACTTCCAGGTGAGACGTGTGGGCTGTAGACCACATGTGGACATCAGGTGGATGTGGAGTAGTTGTTTATTTTATTACTGAAATTTGATTAGTTTATTTATTTTTGATGTATTTAATTACAATTTTCAGAATTGTGATATTGATTATTATTTTGTGACTATTTCATTTTGTAGGAACATGCCTCCCTGGAAAGCTCCCACACGCCCATGAGAGGAATCTGGAGAGAGTTCTCCCCCACCAATTGATCATAGGCTCATCGAGGCTGTGGTACGGGCTGTCCAAGCATTGGGAGAGGGACCAAATCCTACTCTTATTCCTACTATGGCAAAAGAGATAGGTCCTAGAAAATATAAAGCTCAAGAGTTTATGAAAAACAAGACTCCTACCTTACGAGGTAGCTCAGAACCCTAGGAAGGAGAAGAATGGCTCGAGAAGATCGAGTATATGTTTGAGTTCCTGATAAACCCCGAGGAGATCAAGGTGAAGTGTGACTCCTTTCTGTTGGAGGGTCCCGGCCATATGTGGTGGGAGTCAGTGCTTCAGGCTGGGAAGAATGAGCAGATGCGCTGGGGAGATTTCTAGGTTGTCTTCAATGAGAAGTACTGCCCTGAGGTATTGGCTTATGCTAGGTATAGAGAGTTCATGGAACATGTTCAGTGGAATTTATCTGTGATGGAGTATGCCAACCATTTTTCTAAGTTGGTTTGGTATGCTCCAGAAATTGTCTCTAATGAGCAGGCGAAGGCCCATAGGTTTGAGAAAGGCTTGCTACCAGAGATATACTCTCAGGTGTTCATGTTTATGCTGAGGACCTATGCTGAGGTTATTGATTGGGCGTGCATGGTGGAGATTGATTGTAAAGGCAGGGCTGGATTCCATTGTTCAGTATCAGCAGTGGGCAGTGGCAGCTCCTCAGAGAAGAAAAGGAAGCGGGAGGATCATGTGAAGAAAGAAGGTGGTAGTTCAGGCCACTCTTCCAGGCAGTTTTCTTCTACAGATTCTGATGCGAGATCAATCATGTTCCACCAATGCGGGAAGCTCGGGCATATCTGACCATCATGTCCACTTCCTTCGAAGACTTGTTACCATTTTGGAGCTATGGGGAATTTTCAGCGCTTCTACGGTGTGGCACATCCACTCCTGAGTGGGGCAGGGTCTGTGGCTTCAAGAGCAGTGCTAGAACATTCTGATCCATCGAGGACTGGGGGATCTCGATTTGGTGGTCGTGGTGGTAGGGCTGGATCATCTTTTGGGCAGATCTAGTTCAGGGCACATCCATAGACTAGCATTCATCCTCAGGCAGATAATGGACATCTCCATGCAGTGGATCAGGCAGCAGCTGGATCAGAGGCGGGACCGTCAACAGTTCGAGGTACCGTTTTGATCACATCTTCTATATATACTTCTCTTTTTGATATTGTCTCCCATTTTTCATTTATTTATACCTATTTTTTGGACTTGCTTAATTTTCCAATTGAATTGACGTCTTTCTCAATGGATTTGTTGACACCACTGGGAATGAAGAAAGAGCAGGGCCTCAGGAGTCCCTCGTGTGCGCTATCTGTGTCAGGGGTTGAGATGGAGTGGGACCTCTTGGTTATAGATCTGGAATTGTTTGACATAATACTCGGCATGGATTGTATATTACACTTCCTGGCACACATCGATTACAATAGATGGAATGTGAGTTTCATGACACCTGATGGTAGTCGTCAGGTTTTTCGTGGAGAATGGGATCCTCGGTTAGGTCGTGTTGGGCCTCTACTTCTAGAGATGGGAAGTGTTATCTTTCCGTTATCTTCTCTCGTGATATAGAATGGGATTTCCCCTGAAGGTGCACTACCTCATTTAGTGAATGATTTCTAGAGGTATTCCCGGAAGATTTTTCAGGTTTTCCCTCGGGGCGGGATGTGGAGTTTTCGATTGATCTGGCACTAGGAACACAAGCGATATCCCTTCCCTCTTTTTACATGGCCCCCACCAAGCTGAGGGAATTAAAGATATAGCTCAATGACTTAGAATCCAAAGGATTCATTCACTTGAGAGTTTCTCATTGGGCCGCTCTTTTATTGTTTGTAAAAACGGATGATGGATCCCTTCAGTTGTGCATTGACTACCAGAAGATAAATAAGGTAACAATTAAAAAAATACCCATTTCCCATAATAGATGATTTTTTTGATCATTTGAAGGGTGAAAAGTAGTTCTCAAAGATAGACATGCATTCTTGGTATCATCAACTCAGGGTGAAAGAGTCATATATCCAAAACACATCCTTTATGATCAGGTATTCCCAAGTTGAGTATTTGGTCTTGCCCTTCGGATTGACCAATACTCTAGCGGTCTTTATGGAACTCATGAACATGGTGTTTCATCAGAATCTCAATTCCTTTGTTGAGGTTTTAGTGGATGACATTCTGGTCTACTCCAGCTCTGAGGAGGAACACGAACATTACATGAGGATCATTTTGGGTATATTAAGGGATCACCACCTCTATGCAAAGATGTCTAAGTGCACTTTCTGGATCAGAGAGGTGAGATTTCTGGGCCATGTGATCTCAGAGCACATAGTTTCTATGGAACCTGAGAACATTAGTGTGGTTATGTCATGGGAGAAGTTAAAGAATGTGTTTGAGATCAAGAGTTTCCTTGTCCTAGCTGGTTATTACAAGTGATTCATTCTGGATTTCCCTCATCTTGCATCACTGATGACTGTGTACACCCGGAAAGGGGTGATGATTGTATGGGGTCCAGAATTCCAGGCGTCATTCGAGGAGTTGAATAGGCGGTTGAATACCACCATCATGCTGATTTTACTAGAGGAAGGAAAGGGATATGTGGTCTATTACGATGCTTTAGGTATGGGTCTTGGGTGTGTGCTTACGCAGGATGATCACATGGTGGCTTATGGATATCGCCACCTCCGACCACACAAATAGAACAACCCTACCCATGAATCGGAGTTAGCAGCGGTGATGCATGATTTGAAGACTTAGCATCACTTCCTCTTTGAGGAGAAGATTGTGGTCTACTCTGATCACACAAGCATAGCCTATATCTTCTCACAGAAGGACATCAACTTGAGGCAGCATCGCTGGATCGAGTACTTGCAGGGGTTCGACTTTGACATTGTCTATACCCCAGGTAAGGGTAATGTAGTGGCTGACGACTTGAGCAGAAGGGTTCCAGTGTAGGCATTGAGGAAGTCCAGTGATGGGTGGGCATTGATGGGGCTCTTTTCTCAGATTCATGTGGATACTAGGGAACACAGTGGAGGGGTATTCATAGAGAGCGTCCAGTTGACTCCTTCTCTATTGGATTTGATTCAGTAGGAATAGCCCAGTGATGATATTTTTCAGCAGTTGAAGTAGTTTCTTCATGGTGGGCAGACATCCTTTTATTGGATGTCGTCTCCCGAGGGAATTATGAGCTTCAAGGGCCATTCAGTAGTTCCATTATCTCTACGAAAGGTGGTGATGTAGGATAGCCACCAGTCTCAGTGGACTTTCCATCCGAGTTCCACTAAGATGTATTATGATGTATGTCGAGATTTTTGGTCTCCTGGAATGAGATGAGATATACGGACTATGTGTCGAGATGATACACATGCCTGCAGGTGAAAGCAGGGCACCAAAGGCCCTCCGATTTGCTCCATCCACTACCCATTCCATCCTGGAAGTGGGACAAGGTCTCCATGGACATAATAGTTGACTTACCTCATACACCTCAGGGTAAGAATGCCATTTTGGTGGTGATTGATTTTCTGACCATATCACCCCACTTCATTCTAATAAAAGATATAGATAAAGTGGATGAGTTGGGACATTTGTATCTTCAGGAAGTGGTGAGACTCCATGGCGTACCATCAGCAATTATCTCAGATAGAGTCCCCCGACTCACTTCTCGATTTTGGGAAGGCCTTTATAAGGCCTTGGGTCTCAGATTAAGATGAGCATGGCATACCATCCTCAGATGGATGGATAGACAGAGTGGGAAAATCAGATTTTGGAGGAAATTATTTGTGCATGTGTATTGAACATTGGAGGTTATTGGTATAACCAATTGGTGTTGGTTGATTTTTCTTATTATAATTGTTCCCAATCCTCCATTCGAATGGCTCCTTTTAAAGCGCTCTATGGTCGGCCTTGTCGGACCCCCCTGTGTTGGACTGAGGTTTGTGAGACCTCACTGTTGGGGCCGAGTCTGGTGTAGAAGTCATATGAGAAGGCCAAGTTGATTAGGTAGCGTTCATTGACAGCTCCGAGTCTCCATAAATCATATGTTGACTGAAGGTGTCGAGACCTAGAGTTTTCTATGGGAGACATGTTATTCTTGAAAGTGACCCCTCGTCTGGGACATCATCGATTAGGGAAGCAAGGTAAGCTGATGTTGCGGTATGTACGGCCCTTTGAGATCACCGAGCATATTGGAAAGGTGGAATATAGGTTTGATTTACCTTCTCAGTTGACATCCATCCATTATGTCTTCCATGTCTCTCAGTTAAAGAAATACAACCCGGATCCATCCCATGTGCTGAGTTGGGAAGAACTGGAGCTAGAGCCTGACTTGACTTTTATTGAGCGGCTGGTGAAAATAGTGGACTCCCAATAAGAGATGATTTAAGGTAAGTCAATTCTTTTTGTTCGGGTTCTTTGGAAACACGGTATTGATACACATGAGAAATGGGAGTTGAAATCATGGGTTGAGGAAGAGTATCTGTTCCTGTTTTCTAATCAAGATTTATGTTGACTTTCGGGGACGAAAAGTTTTCATGGTGGGTAGAATTGTCACATAAATGAAATATATTAGGGATATTTTTCATTTAATTTCAATGCAGTCTTTTCTTTGGAGGTTTCCCTAGGTTTTATGGAGGAATATATGAGTTTTTTAATGAATTGTGCCAAACCGTGAGCCCAAATCCAGATTTAATAATAAATTTTGTTTCTTTTATAAAATTTTAATTTTTCAACATTTTGTATCCATTGAAATTCTTAATTGGCCTCCCCTAACCTATTAACACCAAAAAGATAATTTGGATCCTTTAGAAATCCATAACCAAGGCTTATTTGGGTTTTTGTCTAAGGGGTTGGGCCTACCCGAATGCAAAATTCCCGTTTTAAAATTGTATTTTGTTTATGTTATAACATATTCAATATTTGGGATTTTTCGGTGATTCCATGCCTCACCCAAGACCATGAATCCCAAACGCATTTATAAACTCTCTCCCCCCTTTTTTGAGCTCTGGTTCATTGCGAATTGGTGAAGAATGTTATAGGTTTCCTCAAATCTTCTAGATTTGAAGAGGTGACTTCATTGTTTCATAACTATCTCAATTCTTAATATTTTTCCTTAATTTTTGTTCCTAAATGACCTCCTAATTCTTGTTAGAACGAGACCAAAGTTGTGGTTGTTTTAAATTTCATCTACTGGTGTTTTGAAGTGATTACTTCAAGATACTTCAAGTAAGTGAGTCCATTTCATTTATCTTTCAAATTTCTTAGGGATTTATTTGTTTTTTTTAGGTTTTTTTTCTCACATCCATGAATTCCCAAATGACCAGGGGGTAGGGTTTCAAACCTAAGGTTTAAACATGGGTTTTTGTTTCCAATTATTGTGGTTTTAGGGTTTTTCTAGGTCCTTATTGGTGCGCCAGTGGTGCGAATTAATTTATGCACGATGATTCAAGGGTTTTCCATAATTTGGTAGGTGATTCCATTGTGTATGAGGTGTTAGTGAATTGGCTACTGTGTTTACAGTATTTTCATTCTTATTTAATTTTATTATTGCTGAAAAAATAGTTTTAGTGGTGTTTGTATTTAAAATGAATCCTAAATGCCAATTTCATGTGAAATTGGGGGTTTCTTCATAGAAATGTTTTATTATATTGATTGGGGATACCCTATACGTAATTAGTTGATTTTATTGATCTATAATAAGGATGAAAATGCCATTTTTAATGATTATCTCTTGTGTTAGTTGTAGTAAAAGCTGGTTTTAATCGTGTTTGTGAACCACTTGAAATTATAAGAGCAGTGTTGTGTAAAACTGGATATTTTGCAATGATGTCATTGATTGAACCGTATGGGGCTACCCTAAAAAAGATTTTTGTTTTCACTAAAATGTAGTAGTCCGCCCTTTCAGTTTTGGAAACTTAAAAATGTGTGCATAGTATGAAAATGAGGTTTATTAGGAGTTTTGTGTCTGAAACACTATGAGTTTTTGAGGAATTGTTTTATGAAAAATCGAAGTGTTTTGTTGTGTGTTTTATGTGGTATAAAATGTGATAACTACTGTATTGGTTGTGTTTGACCATTACTGTTTTTTTATTAGAAATTTATTTATGTTTCATGCTGAAATTGATTGAGCACAAAAGGGGAAGCCCGGGTACTTAAGTGGGGAGGATTTGTACTAGTACGGCTAGTGGACTGGATGGATTTTGTCCCTATTTCACTTAGCATTTAGATAACGAAAACTCTAACTAAACTATGTGGATGGTTATTGGGGACCACTAGGTTATTGGTATGTTCCCTACTAGTGTCTCGTGCATGAGAAGAGATTTTTCTATGGTTACTTACACCGAGGTATGAGGTACATAGGGCCCAAGACAACCTACTTCCAAGGGGTGTTCTGATTTTTTTGATCATTAGATATGTGGTATTTACCCATGTACTAGGGTGTGTTTGAAAGTAAATTACAGTAGAAAACATATTTACTTTATTATGTTAACATTCTGAAATTCTCGGATTGAAAACTGTTTTCATTTGAAAGTTGCATTACATGATATTTTAACACAGTTTCAGCTTGTGTTTTAAAATTGCTTGTTTTGTTCACATTTTAATGCATGCCCTTTAGAATCATCTGGTGGAATCCTATTGGGCTTAGACTCACACCCTACTTACACACATTGGGTGTAATTAGAACTTCTTATGCATGACTCAGGTAAAGGGAAGGCTAAGGGTGATGGCGGTTCATGGTGTTAGTCCCCATCGCTGTGGCGGAGTTTTGAAGAAGGCTTGCGGGTGATGACCCCTCTGTCATGTGGAGTCCATGGGGATGTCTTGATGTTGTAATTATTTGTATTTTGACCACTAGTAGTGTTGTTAAACAAATTTATTTAGATCCAATTTTGTTAAGAATTGTTTACCATGAAAATTTAAGATTCAATTCATTGATTGTTTTTTTATGTTTTATGATTTCATACTCACGTAAATCTTTCCCAAAAAATATTATTTGATACCTGGGCACTTGTGCCAGCCCGTGGGGATAGGGAACACCATTTGGGACTTTCCACTGTCCATGTTTGGTGCCATTAATGGTGGCGACCAGATTCGGTTCGTGATACAAGAGAAGCCCAACCAGTTCATTAATGATAAACCTATCATTATATAAGTATTTTGGATAAACATAAGATTTTCATGAAAATAATATAAATTAATAGTATAATATTTTTTTTAAAATATCTTTTATTTCAATTTTGAAAATATTTGGTATTTTAAAAAAAAATTATAACTACATTATCACTTAGAAAAGAATTCATCTAACCAACCCTAACATTTACTATTAAACTATAAATTTAATGTAATTCATAAAAAGTCTAAAATTAAAATTATTTGGATATTTATAATATCAAATATTTTAATATTTTATTAATTAAGTAATTACTGCATCATCATTATGTTATAAATAAATTAAATTATTTAATGTCTAAAAAATATTAATAAAATACCATTATGTAGGAAATATTTTTATCTTTATAATTAATATTTATAATTAAATTTATCTTATGAAAAACCCTATATTAAAAATGGTTTAGTTATTAAGCTTTGAATTTAACACTTTTAACTCTTCTTTGAATTAAATTATAATAAATGTCCTAATCTAATCCAAGTGGACCTAAAGGATCATATTTTATTCCTATGGTTGTTTTTTGTGGAATTAGATTTATCCAAAAGAAGTATTGAATCTATTAGGGTAGTAATAATATCATTTTTACCCTTAATTACCCTATTTACTTTTAACCGCGGTAAATATAAGTCAAGGTTACTATTCACCAAAAATTATTTTTATCTTATTGAACCACATTTTCTTACTAATATCAAACATGTCTCTCAGATTTTTGAAATTCAATTCATAGAAGTGGTAAAATTATGTTTTATTCAAAATTTTAAATGCTCGTAGGAGGTGGGTAAAAGACGGTTAAAAAGTTCAATAAAATTATTATAAACCGAATCCAATGAATTACATTGAACATATATATGTATTATGAATCTATTTTGACCTAAAATAAATTTAAATAAAATAAATAAATATTTAACTAAAAATTCGGTTTCAAATTATAACTCATTGTTTTCACTATTCATCAAAAATTGAATGTTTTTAGAAAATTACCAAAAACTCACCCTAAGATAATTTCAATATTCTGAATCCAAAAATGAAGTCTATTTTGAATGTTAATATTTATAAAAGATCAAAAATTTGGTATTACTATTCATAACATATAGTTTGATAGGTTGTGTTGTGTTAAAATCTCGAAGTTGCGTACAATGCAATATATTACATTATTCAAAGGGAAATGTACAGTGGAAGCATGGGGTGTTACATGTTTTATTCAACCTAATATATAAATATTGTGTTCCTTTATTTTATTTTTTAAATAAATATGGTTCCATGAGGATTTATATTGATTAAAAGATTTTGATAACATTTTTGTTAATAAATTGTTTCTTTGCCTCATAGTGATGATTTTTTTAACCACCTACATAGTGAAAAGATTTTTGTAAAAGGTTTTATTAAGGTTGAGGTACTATCAGATAAAAGGTAGAGGATGATGGCACTCAAGAAATAATTATTGTTACAAGATATGACCATTTTGGGTTTGTTATTTTTCTCTTTGTGTAAAAATATTCCCCGGTTGTGTCTATATATCATATGAATAGAGTCATAAATTGAAATTTAGATAAGTTTTTAGTTGTTTTTATGGGTGATATATTGATTTATTAGAAATGTATTTAGAGTCATAAAAAACACCTAAGGATTTTTCTACACACTTCAAATGAAAAAAAATTATACCTAATATTTAGAAAATTCTATTTTTTTCATACAATAAGTATCATTCATTAGAAAATCATAAATAATGATTGAATAATTGTTGATCCTTCGACAAGTAAAGTTGTTGATGAATTAAAAGGTCCTAAAAATGTTATTTTATTCATATTTCCCTTGGGTTATCCATATATTATCGGTGATTTATAAATAAATTTTCATGGTTATCTATCCTAATAACATTGTTACTTGAAAGGAATTAAATTAATATATCAAAATTAATGGGATGACTATTTTCTAGATAAAAAATATTAATATTAGTAAACACTCCAGTGTTGGACCTACCATCTATAAATGATTAATTTTTTATATACCACTATGATTTTTTGAAGTGTATTATTTGTGTCCTAGTAGATAATGATCAAATAGTTGCATAAGATTTATGCTAATTGATATATCATGAGTTGAACTATCCTACACATTATCTCAAATTAGCTATTATGGGTCTTAATTTAAAATTTTGGTGACATAATTTAGATAGAGCCATGTTTTTAGTACATATTTATCATTAATGTTTCCAATATTTATTCACTTAAAAGGAGTTGACCCCGAGAAATATGAGATAGCTGGAATTTATAATGGATATCAACTGTATGATTTATAATCATCTGGGAAAATGAAATAAAGAAAATAATTCTTTAATTTAGAAAAATAATTATTCAGTTATATTGTTACATCAAGAATATGATGCTTTAGTAAATGATTAGATGAACATTATCCTAGAAGTTGTGTATGCATGGACATTATATATTTTGGTTTAACTGTTAGTTCAATTGTATCATTTAAAAATAATTAAGCAAGCATATATGGAAGACACTGAGTTATAAGAAATGTAATATTTGGTAAATAATGGTATGTTTCTTCAATTTAATATTGATAATGTATATATTTTGAGATTTAATAAGATATTATGTGTGATGTGTGATTCTTAGGTCATGTGATAATTTTTGAGTAAATATCATATTTCCCAATTTTCTATTAGTCCTTATTGTAAAAAGTCTCATAGAGACATTAAATATTACTATTTGTGGGATGAAATGAAATTATATTTTGTTGATATTAAAAAAATGTTTTATTTTTCAACATGTTAATGTATAATATCAATTTATGAAGGTGATTCTATTGCATTTTCCTTTGATAGTTTGTAAGTAAGAATGTATATTCATGCATTTCGTAGTGGTATTTGCAAATAAATCCTGACATAATAATGTTATTTTGCGTTATTTATGATTAAATAACTAAATATTCACATTTAATTCCCATTCAATATTCTCTTGATTTTGATAAACATGGTTGACTATATTTTTAGGCAACAGTCAAGTAACATGAATTTCATGTCTTCATTATCTCTGACCACGATCCTTGGTATACTTAATATTTTTGGAAAGGACGTCATAAGTCCATGGGTATTGATTAAATTTTATTAATTATTTTCTTCCTCAGTATGATGGATAGTACGAGCAAAAAAATCAGACCTTGGAATATAATCTTTCTTATTGTTCAATGGATAAAAAAGAAATTTGGGATCAATATCATTTTTAATGACATTTATAACATCAACAGTTTTTTATCCCATATATTGATTTGAACTACTGATTCCTAATTTGAATGTCATGTCAGAAATGTACTTTTTTGGATGATATATGCGAAAGGAAGATTATGGGCCCAAAATCGGTAGAGGAAATGTTTCATAAGGTTATGGTAACTAATGAAACATAAGAGGAATGATTTGAGCAGGAAGACAAGTTATGCAGATATCCAAATAAAAACCATTCTTTTGGGGTAGTTGAACATGCTTTTCATAAATTATTTCCATGGAAATGTGCAATTCGTTTTGGTATAAATGGGATTTTATTTCATTGGCTACTCGGAATGTATGCAATCATGGAGAAATATGGATCAACTTCCAACCAAGTGGCCTTACCTCAATGTTTATCCCATGTACACAATGTTTTTCAGGTTTTGATGTTGAGAATGTATATTCATTATTCAACTCATGGCTTCATCCAAAAGTATTTTTAGCTTTTAAATATCCATTTTATTGATGAATAACTTAATCAAATTCATTAAAACAAAGAAAATATATTATCAAAAATGTTAATTCACCAGGTTATGTTTTTTGTTAAAACCATATTGTAAATAAAGCAATATTGGAGTCTAAAATACTATGAGGGGAAGGTTTCCCTAATTACTTAATAAATTAATTAAATTGGGATGATTTATTTTCTAAAAGGTGAAAATAATGTAGTATAGTTAGTAATTTTTATATGACACATTTTCATATATTCATTATTTATATTTTATATAGTTCCATAAAATAACCAAATATTAGAAAAATTTTCTATCTTTGGGATAAAACTACATTCTAACAAAATTAATTATTACACATTATAAGGATTTATTTTAAATATTAAATTTCAAATTAATTATTTTTCATTAGAAAAATTTTATTTCATTTCACAGTTCTTCATGTCATAATTTTTTAAAAATTAAATTCCAATAATTTTATAAAAAGTTTGATTTATATCTAAATAGGGAAAATAAATATTTTTACAAAAACCAATATTTAATTTTAAATTATATGAAAATTAAAATATAATTTTTATTTTTTAACCATTTATTAGTTTATTTTATATTATGTAATCTAATTACGGTTTTCGAAATGAATTTTATTCCTGAATTTAGTTTAAAAATATTTTAAAGCTAGAAATGAAATTTTTTTAAATATGAAGGTCATCAAATTTTTTAGGTTTAAATTTGAATTTAACTCTACCACTCCATCATTTAAATTCTTAACAATTGATTCCATATATGAAATCAATAAGTCAAAATTCAATATATATCTCCCTTTTATTTTTTTTAATATGAATAGTTACAATAGTATTTCCTTACTATGTTAAAGGGTAAATAGGGTTATTAATGATTAAAATAAAATGATACGGACAATAAAATGACCCTAAAATTTCATTAACTTTATTATATTTTTTAATTTCATCCATATGTTAAATAATGAAAAGTAATAAATTTCACACTATTTTTGTTAGTAAATATAATATTTTTTACATAGGGATAATCAAATGATACATTAAGTTATAAATAGTGATTTTAAATCTATATTATTTTATTCATCATGGTAATTTATTTTAAATTTATAATAATGAAAAAACTTCCGAAAATTCTTACAAAATAGTGATGAAGTAATTATACAATTAGAGATTTTAAAATTAATAAAAATAATAAAATTTAAGAAAATTAGTGTGATACATGAATTTTTTAGATAAATATGACATTTTAATGATATTTTAATTTATTATATTGGGATTCCTAGGTTTTCCTGATATTAAAAAAATCAAACTAAATCAATAGTTTTAGAACTAACATTATTGATGTTTTATGAAAATGTTATTTTACAAAATGTTATAAGATTCCAATATAATTTAGATTTGGTTAAATGAATTGTATTTGGTTTTTAAAATAAAGAAAGGTCTATTAATGGGTCATTTTTCAATTTATATTTGGATTATTAACCATTAACGTTAAATTTTATTAATATTGTTGTAATTTTCAAAAGAATTAAAATGGTTAACAAAACATGATAAGTGTATAAATGTTGTAAAAAGTTGCCCAAATTTTATTTTATCAGATAACTTATACTAATAATCATGTTATCATAGAATTTTCTTATTCTTTATCTATTTAAAAATAAATATATATTTATATTAATATCATATTTTAATAAATGAAAAATTTTCCCTCCCATTTCCTCAAAAAGTGAAAAACTTAGTCTCATTTCATCACACATAAAAACCCATTTTTCTATACGTACTATCGCATGTCCTATTATATAATACCTCTCTTCATTATGGAGGTATTTTTTGTTCATGATATCACTCTTTTAGTGCATTAGGTGTTAATCAAATGAATCATTCCCAAAAGATGTATAGTTTTTAACCACATGTTTTAGTTTTATTTCATTTTATACGTAAGTAAAATATAATTCATACATGACAAAATAATAAAAATAGTTTTCTAAATATAATTATTTATTATTATGATAATTTAATAACCTATATCCATATACTCTCCATCAAATGGGAAATGAAACCATTATTTGTGTGTGCGGTGAACTATCACCTGACAAACTGATGTATGCCATTTTCCATCACTGTCTACCACATATATGTTATAGTTATAGATTTAATATTTATATAGGATATTTAATGAATATTTATCATACTTATAATATGATATATCATTCATCTTCATACTTTTACATTCACATAAAAATGATATCGTTTTTTGAGTGTAAATGTAGACTACCACCACCATGGAGTGTTGTGATTTCTTTTTCTTCACCACCTCACATTGATTATTTATATAATTATATTTTAGTAACTAATATTATATTTATGTTATTATTATTATTATGTAGCGATAAGTTAATACTTCACTTTTATCTATAATGGTCATTGAAAAAATTGAACGTTACACATGCATGTATACGACTTACTATATCCATGATTGTGATGTAGTAACTTCTTTATTACAATATTTTATTGATAGATTTAAGATTATAATTTATTAATAAAAATAATAACTATTAATGGATTATTATTCATTATATAATGAAATAATGACTAATTTTACCATAGTCATCCTTTCTTTGACATTGTGTACTTATTTATTGAATATCTTTAATATATCTGACCTGAATATAAGTGAGAATGAAATTGAATATAACATGGAAATAAGTGTAATAAAACAAATTAAAAATAATTATTAACAATTTAAATCATTACCACAAGTTATTTAAAAATACCGATAAATATTGTAAGTGTTGATTCAAACTAAATGTTTTGGACATTATTTTAAACATCATCTTTTAACGAATCAATTAAAACTACATTTTTATTCAATATCCATATTTAATAAAATATTTATTTGATGTATATATATATCCCTAAAATACTTATAAAAGAAACTTTTTTTATATTTAATATATTCTAATGGTTTTTAAAAGGAATCCTATTATGTAATGTTTTTGAATTTCATTAAAAAAATAAAAATGCATGTTTTATTTTAACATATTCGGTGAAAATAAATTTTCCATACACTATAACCATTATTTTAGGTTTGATGTATTTTATAATATTTCATATTTTATTCATAGAGAAATATTATTTCCATTTTTTCCATGAATTATAATTTTTTATAATGTGTTTTAATTGGAATTGATATATAAATATTCGAAAATATTTTATATTTAGTGGAACTAATAAATTATAAGTGAAATATTTTTTATATTTTGAAATTTTATGGTCCTAGGAAATAATTTATATGGATGGGTGGTTTCATTTCAAACTCATGGTGGGTTATCGCAAATTAGTTGTTCGATTAATTAGGTAAAAAGTTATATTTAAAATTTTAGGTTTATTCTATGAGATTATTGGAATATATAATCATTGTTATTCCATGTATAACTATGATTTTTTTTTTTCAAGTGTAATTATGTTGGTTAATTTAAGTATAAATGTGATGGTTGTTATTTTAGTAATAGTGAGGGTAACTCAACATGTGAGCTTGATATGAAAATGATCATCTATGTTACTTATACTATTATGATATTTTTTATAGAGTTTTATGGAAATATTACGATTTCAATAGGTAAGTGATGGTATGTTCTTCTTTATATGGTTGAAAAGTATAACATAATGGAAAAATATATTATGCATTTTCCATGATTTCCAATAAAACAATTGAGACTTATTATGAATATAAAATTTCATATGAAATATTTTATGAATGTATTTGGGTAGAGATGGTGAATTCATGGGTAATATAATAATTACATTGAGAATAATTTAAATTTTTAAAAAGAAAATTTTAATATATATTCATTGAAAAATGGATTATATATTTTAAAGTCCCTTATTAGTATTTTTTATTAATACAAATTTATAAAATTTTATTCATAGGGAATAACAACAGCTGTGGGAAAATAATGAGTCACGTTTTAATTCACGAGGATTATTCATAAATAGAAGATGTATTTTATTTTAAAAGTATCATATTATAAAAAAAATATTGGTTCTTCATTATAGGAATCCACTCTATATACATATGGGTATCTTATGCATGGGTTGTGAAATAACTCTATATATATAAACCGAAAGGATATTTGGTAATTTAGTATATTTAATTATAGTTTAAAGTCATTGTAAAAATTAATTTTCAAGGATGATTACTTAAAATCTATGAAATTATATTTATTAACACTTAAAAAAGGGGGAATCTATTATTTGTGATGTCATTTTATTCTTTAAAATGAAATTTATTTAAAAATCGTTATTATGGTAAATTTTTATAATTTAATTTTTTAAAATTTTAGAAATTCAATTTTATAAAAATGATATCATTTTTTAAATCATAAATTATCCTAGAGAAAACATTTGGGATTTTTTGAAAATATTTATTTACAATGAATAGAGAAAATAAGTATTTTTATTAAAATATATATTATTATATCAATCATTTAAATTATTCCAATTTTTTTATAATTATTTCAATTTAAATTAATTTCTATTATATTTTAAATTATTCAATTTAATTTATTAGAATCAATTTTATTTTTAATTTTGGAATAAAATTATTATTATATATTAAAATTTCATGTTTCTGAAAATCAATTTTTTCCGGGGATTTTATTTTTAATCTTAAATTAATTCCACAGAATTCTATAAAATTAACATTTAAAAAATAATTACATATTTTGAATTTGAGGGTCAATTTTGGTAAATTGATCACACCTATTTTTTTAATTATTAATGTTATCTAAAAATAATTATCATTATGGTAGTGATAAAGTGGGTAATTAAGGTTAAAAAATATGAAAAGGACTAAAAATGATCATATCAATTTCTATATCCTATTGGATGAGTGTGTTTTTCCCATGTCCATCCATGTTTCAATGATGAGGAATGAAGGTTCCACATTTATTTGATATTCAACATTATATTTTTTATGTAATAAATTGTAAAAAATGTATTTCTATTTACTTACTAAAAATTTAGGCTATATCCATTATTAGGAACCACGGCTATAAGACCAAATACGTGGCTATAGGTTATAACCATAGTTTAATGAACCATGACTTGTTTGGGCATAGATATAGGGTAAGGCCTATTTCCATTGTTTAAAACCATGACTAAAGGCTTACAGCCTGGGTTCAAATGATGGCTCAAGCCCTATAGCCACAGTTTGGAACCATGACAGAAACATATGCCACACATGGTTTATAACCATGGTTTGAAATAATGGATATATGACATCCCATTTCCTAAAAAATACCCCCACCCTCCAACATTCACACCCCAAACCCCATGCAGTAGAGCACCACATAAAAATACCTCCCCACCACCACCACCACTCCCCATGCAACCCCCCGTAGTCCCCACAATGCCCCACCTCCACTCCACCCTAGATATCCCCCATCCAGATAGACCCCCCTTCATTCTAGACAGTCCCCTTGGACATACCGCCTCCTTCCTAGTCTGACTCTTCTTTCGGGAGAAACTCCCCTTCTTGGATAGACCCCCCCCCCTCCATCCAGGATAGACCCACCCTCCTAGACAAACACACTCACTGGACAGACCCCCCCCCCTCCTAGGACAGACAGTACCCCATCTACGGAATGAACCCCCTACACACCCCCACCCCCAAACACCCCCTCCCCTGTAGATCACCCTTTCACCCCTACCCCTCCACCTGAATACCCCACCTGAACCCTCCTCTTTAGTCCCCCTCCCCCTGAAGACCCTCATGCACCCCTTCATCACCCCTCCCCTCTTTGGATAGACCCCCTCCTTCCGAGACATAAGGTTCAAAACTGAATCATTGTGTATTGTTCTGGTATTCCAAAATATAATCACCTTTCTTATTAGTTATATGGTGTATATAGAACATGAGGATAAGATACTACAATAGAACTAATTTAGGTATGGTCAGACATAATGGTTTTCAAGGTATCAAATTATTGTTCAACCAGTGCATGAAACATGATGAATGTTGTGATTATTGGGATAAATAAATATGATCTAGTGATAATGTTTATTTACATTAATTTTTTTCCTCATGCATAGGACCAAGAGTGTTGAGGCATTAATATAGGGACATGAATAAATCCATAAGTTATAGGTCATAAAAGACTTCAGGTAGTGAATCTACTAATGAGTGATGAGTATATGATGTTATTAATGGGAAGAGACTGGGATGGGCTTGGATGTCATTGTCGAATCATTGATGGGTAAAATGATACATGTTGTAGAATGAGGTAGGTATTGAGTGACTAGTACTTTGGGATCATTTCGAGAGATGTGTAAAAGTTCCAGACCTATGTTATTAATGTGAATTCCCCAGAGTTTGCATTGATGATTTGGTGTACCCATGATCCCAATAGAGAATGCTGGGATTTGTTGGTGTGTTGGTGATCTCCTTAGACTATGTAAGTATGGGCCACTCTCCATTGAGTAACAAGGATGTTTTATTGAGATTAGTGTGTCATTCCTTATATAGGATTGGGTAAATGACTCGCTAAGGGGATTGGTGTTGGTATAAAGTGTAACTAGATCAATGGATCCCATCTTGATAGATAAGGTAGTGGGTCATGATTTGGATGCATGAACATTATCGGTTCCATCAGGTAATGGGTCCAAGTTTGTATTCCACCCTACCATGAGTCTTTTGGAATGATATGTGAGGAAGAGAAATGGCACAAGATGAGACAATGGGGTTCTATTTTGGAATGACGCTAAAGAAAAAATGATTGAGTGTCGGGGTATCCTAGTAAACAATTTCACATCAATTTAAATACTCAAGGAAAGTATTTCATCCATGACAAGACATTACATCCAAATCATGCTATTTACATTATCAAAACAATGAAATTTGATTAAAGGTTTCCAGAAAATACATAGAATGTGAAAATGTCAATAACGAAATTACCTACATGGGTAATACCTTATACAATGAAAGTTAAAAACATAGGATATGATTGGTTATAATTAGACGTTTAACAATTTCACATAAGATATTTCAAAAGGTGAGTGCATGTCACCATGAATAAGTCACTCTATTTATTTCATGGAATCCAATTGAACTTTAAAATGGAGGTATAACCATTTCATAATTCACTACATGCAGCATTACCTATCATGTGGAAATGTAACCATATTCAATTCCATTTAACTCATTTGATTAATTAAAACATGGAAATTCAATTTTTATGATCAAAGGGTGTCACATAGTGGTGACCTGGTCAATACATCAATTTCATACTTTGAAAATTCCATCTTAAAATTATAACATCACTTAATGGGTTTTTTGGTTCAAACAACCGTTTTCTTAAAAATCGGGTAACCCCCTTAAGGCTATAAAAAAGGAAATATATAATGTGTGGTTTGTGAATAAAAATGAAATCATGTATACAAAACTAAATAGAATAATGTCAGGAATACAAGATATGAAAAAAATACCTTTGTCATTTTTGTAGACATCACACCTCCATTGGGGGGGGTTTATACAAATCTTCACCTTTTTTATCAAACGAAACAATTATATTAATTAACAATTGATCAAGAATTGAAATTTAATATTAACATGTAGAATTAGGAAGGAAAAAATCCAATTTAAAACATTCTTGAATAAAAGATGCTAGGGGAGGGACCCTTCCTCAAATGAGTCAAGAAACACTCGTCACATGAAACATTTTTCAGTGACAACTATAAGCTTCTCCATTCATCCCCTGGGAATATGCTCATTTGCACATACATAAGAAAACCCTAAACCCTATGTATGTGTCTAGATGGACTTGAACAGGAATAAGAGGATCCTTATATATATGCACACATGCATAGGCCTATTATCACCCACAAACATATGCATTTTCCATATATATATATATAGTTAATAAAACATATCCCCTTATACGTAATCATGTTGTTGTGGGTGGATATACATATAGCGAGAGAAATTATTATATTTATGCATAACTATGCATTGATGTTGAGTCGCCTTTGACTTTAGTGACACGAAACTACCTCAAGGATGATCAAACCCCAATAATAAAATTAACAAGGGCTCTAAAATTAAAAGAATGCCAAATTATTAACTAAGAGGCATCGAATAATGAACAAAAAAACAACTTAAACCATTGGCGGTGAACTAAATTTGGCCAGAAAGCTTTTCCATCTGCGGCTGTTGTCACAACCCACCCAAACAGGTCCCATGAAATATAAAAAAAAACCATTTATATGATGAATCATCATTAATAGAACCTAAAAATTTAAGTGGGGGGAATATGTTTAGTGGGAATTACAATAATATAATAGGTGATGATGACCATTTTTTATGTAAATGAATAAACTCTAATTCCCAACTACAATCAATAGGTGTTCCATCTAGTCTTGATAACTGAAATCATGAATTATAAAACTCCACAATTGTAATGTGATGTTCCATTACCAGAATGCACTGAGTAAGAATTAAAATATACCATAAATCTGATTTGTATGGTTATATATATGAAAAATATACAACAAAAACAGCGTGAAAAAAATGGGTGCATCATACATGAATCAAGATTCATTACTATATGGATTACATTGTTAGGTAAACTATTATAATTCTCTTATAACCTATCTTACACGACAACCAGAGAAAATAATTATCCTATTATAAAATTATTGAACTCATAGAGTCAATGCTACTCAAAAAAATTATTGATATTTTCCACCTACAGTCCAATAATGTGATTACATCAATGATAAAAATAATCCTCAAAGATATATAATTCCACTCAACATGAACCATAAAAAAATTTAACCCCATCAACACCCCATCACTTTGAATCAATCTCACTCTAAGGAATTAGTAGCATCAACTGAAAAAAAAATATTGTATATGAATACCAATATTTAGCCCCTGCACAAGCCCCCCTCCCCATGCACCAACCCCCAACCACAATCTCCGCACAATACACCCCCATCCACCAGTCCCCCTACCCCATACTCCAACACCCCCACCCCCTACACTAGTACTGCATCCCCCCTACATCATCTCTCCCCCCCCCCCAAGCTCCTACAAACAACCCACCCCCTCCACTAGCCCCCCCCCCCCCCCCCACCATCCCCAACCCCACAACCACCAGCACAACCTCCCCCTAATCTCATACCCCACCCACCCCCCTAAACCAGCACCCTTGCATCATCCCTCCTATAAGAGCACCCCAAATGCACCAAACCCTAACCCCTCTGAACGAGACCCCATGCCCCATGAACCATCTTCGTTCTAGAAAATAATATAGCGATTTTTAAAACAAGAAAGGATCTTCTGGACTACATATCATAATTTCTAATCAAATATATAAATAAAAACATTCATCAATATCACATTTAATTAATGGAAATAAAAATTTTAAATTCATAGGAAACCAAACTATATATTATTATTTTTCATGAAATTATTTCTTAATATCCTTTACAAAACTAAAAACAATTTTCATTAAATAAAACACACTTCCCAAACTACTAATAAATCATTTAAAAAAATCTGACACCACAAATGAAAGAAAGTAATAAACAGAATAGGAACCAAGATACCAATGTCTAAAAATAAAATATCCCATAACCTATTAAAGTATCAGGTACCTCTAAATCATCCTTAATGGGATCTATGTACAATGTAAAACTCACTAGGATCCAACATGAAGGATATTGGACACATCATTAAAGTTCAATATCATTAGAGGGTCCCTATGTGAAACTAAAACACCCAATATGGAATATCCTTATGAGGTTACTTCTGAGTACAATATAAACTCCTTGGAAAATCTAAATTTCATATGTAAATAGATGTCCTATACAATATAATTTACTACAATACCCATCCATACATTCTACTTAGTTACCCAGGGTATGTATGACATCAATAAATGAAGGTAATCAGAATTATTGAATCACATGATCATCACATAGATCAACATTTTAAGAAAAATCAATAAACCTCATCTCACCTCCAACACCCTTTCATAAAATATCTCCTTTAATATCTATTATTAATTATTAACACTAATAAATATCCTCTGTGGATCTATAATCCATAAGGAGAATAATATTATATAATGGGATCAACACTAAGGTAGCCAGAACATCAAGGAAGTTAATTTATAAAGTACCAAAAAGGCTGTACAAAAATATTCCTATTATTTGAGACAATTCATTTCCATATGAAATCTCATTTTAGGATAAATTCATTATAACCCATTTAAAAATGTTATATTCCCAATAAAATTCCGTAAAACATCATAAATCGATATAAATACCGTGAATGTATTAAAATAAATAAAAATAAGGGACACAACACTTACAATTATAAATCCATCATTTAAACAACCCAATTAATCCCCTTTTGAAGACATAATCGGTGTCAACACCATTTTAAAATAGTTAAATTAATTTGAAAGATCCACTTGAAGATTTTTACAAACCATTGGCAAGATATAACTCCATGTAAAGTATAAAAAAGATTTTAAAACAATTTAAAATCTCTCATGGTTATGACCTATAGGTATATTTTGTGATGAATAAAATATTAGAACATTTAAGATACACTTATAATGAAATATAAAGAATGATGGGTGTTTGGATGTTAAAGGGAAGAGATACAATTTATTGGGTGATGCAGCAGTAATGGATATGTAGTAGGGAGACTACATGGGAGTTTATAAGTCTCTGTGGGATGGTCTCAGTAATTAAATAGCATTTTCCTATGTAAAATGATTATGTGGGACTCTAACTTTATATGGAATTATTTATCATTTATGTATGTGCATCATTAGTGGATATGGTATTGTTTAGGATAATATTATCCACCAATTAAGTTTTTCACTACAAACTAGTAGATTTCATGATGGTGTACATGTATAAGAAATATTTGGTTAATCATTCAGGGATGATCACGAAATGTCTAATGTGGTGAAGGTAAATCATTAAAGTCATGATTTTCACCAACATAGTTCCAGAAAAAAAAAATTCATATTATATAATGAACTAAAATTGACTGAATATGAATTATACAGTAATTAAAATACAGTAGGTGATGGTTTTTTTACAAAGTAAATATGTGATTCAAAAATTTGGTACATGTAAACTTCCATGCTAACATTTAGCATGTGATGCACCTCTGCATTCAATAATGTAAATAAAAACAACATGCATATATTTTTTTATTATTGAATGATATTTGGTATATATTAATGAAATTAAAGATCATTTTCTATGAATAAGATGCATATTTAAGATATATAGTTATATCATTTTAACCACATTAAGATCCTTGAACAAGAAACCCGATTTAATTCATCACCCAAACCACAACAATGTCAAAAATACACCCAACGTCATATCCAAATTATAATATTATAAATGATCTGAGTAGACACATTTAATAAATTATAATATATAAAAACCACAAGGGATTATAATGATTGGGATTCTATACTAAATCACACCAATGGCCTAATGTTGACCTAATTACCTCCTATAATCTACTAAGAAACTAGTGCCATGAATTTTACAACACTCCTTCCCAAAAATAGTACACAAGAAAGTAGTGAATTCTTAACTAGTATAGTAAAAGGATAATTCCAATAAAAACCAATATTTAATAGTTTTATGAGATGCACTAGTATATTATGTGATGGAAAAAAGAGAAATTTCAACTCTATATAATGATTGGATAGTGTTAAATGCTATAAGGACCTTACTCAAAAATTAACGGAATTATCTGTAAGTTTATCTCATGAATCTTTCTATGAAGCATATTCAAGAAACGAGAAACATGAATCCATGCCATTCATGTTTCCCAAACCAAATGAATGCATCCCAGTTCATCGGTAGTAAAATTTTAAAACAACTCAATCATTAAAGAAAAACACATTCGAAAACAATGACATTCCAAATGTACATATTCTTGTTAAAAACACGATATTACATGAGAAATCTAAACTATTTTTTAGAAACACTTGTTTGAAATACACTCGACCATTGAAAACAACATGCATAATTTAAAAATATTAATTTTATTTTGGGAATTTCAAATTTTTTAACTCCACTTAAAATCCCAATAACAGGTTATTAAAATAAGAAATTACCTCACAATTTTTTAAGATTTTATTTATTTCAAACCACTAATATAATAATACACTTTGTATTTCAATGTGTTTTATCGTTTAAAACATTTCCAAAAACTTCCTAATTATTATTTTAAAACTAATCAATCTTGATAATTATTATTATGATGGAAACAAATTAAAAAATATATCTTCTAAAGTAATGGAAAAAAAATTTAAAATAAATTAATCGATGAAGAAATGAGGCGAATATTTTTACACAAAAATATAGTAGAAAATTAAAACAACTAAAAAGTTTTTTAATAAAATACACTAAACATAAAATAAATATTGATATCTAAAATCACTCTAACCACATGATTATTAGATCACAAAACCATGGATATTAGAAAACCGGATCTTGGTCATTTTTTATCAATGGCGTGGAGAATATTTAATCAGGGAGATTAGGGATTGAAAACGACATAAATACAAGAAGTTGATAATATATAGTTAATTAGTTGATAAAGATATAAATACATTTGAGACAATAATGGTGGGGATAACCAATGGAGGCTGGGAGGTGGGGAGGTAGGGAGGTGAGGAGGTGAGGACGCGGTGAGGTGGAGATGGAGATCCAAGTAAGAGGAGGGAGGATGTGTGGATGCTCAGATGCAGATATAAGAAGGGGAGAATTGGAGGCAGGGAAGCCAGAAAGTGGAGGCAGATTCCATGGATGTGTGAGGTGAGAAGGTGGTTGGGATGCAGATTCTAGAAGGGGAAGCTCAGAAAAGGTCGTATGGTAGAGGATGCAGAGAAAAGGTGCTGGAGAATGAAGTGAAAAATTAGGAGGGAGGTAAGCAAAATAGGGACTCCAAAAATGGAAGAATTGCGAGGGATGGATGGGGATGGGGAAGAGTAAGCATGAGAAGGTGGGGTACAAAAACATACATCATGTCTTTAGGTTGGATATAACCAAGGTTTTTATAAACTGTGGCTATAAATATGTGTCTATAACCCAAAATTCTAGTACTGTTTGTTTTATTACCTATAAAATATTAACATAGGGATTCGTGGAGGATAATACAAGTTCTAAATGGTATACATGAAATATTAATGGTTATTTTTCATATAAAATTATATATAATTTTTAGTGATGAAATTACTACCTAAAATTATTATACAGCACCAAAACTACACTAATTCAATTAATAGAAAAAATAGACTAAATGATTAAAAAATATTAAAATTAATATAAAATAATTTAATTATAATTTTCCATGATTTAATTATAGTTAAAAAATTTATAATTTTTTAAGATTTATATTTTTTCCCATTTCCTTCATATTTTTATGAATGTAATATTAAATTATATGTGTCAAAAATTACATTAGTGATACTTTATGTTATATAACATATTATAAAATTATTTAAAGATTTAAAAAATATTATAATAAGACAGATATGATATATTTAATTAGATTTTATTTTTCCCATTTTCACCCATTTTTTACATTATAAGTAAATTTTTATTCCTGTAATATTTAAAAGGCATTACCTAACCTAATGATAAAATTATTTAATCACGGGGTTGAAGAGAATTGATCTTTTATAAAATGAAATAAAAATCAATATAAATTTTATAAAGTGGTTATATTAATAACATATCGATATGATCTTATTATTAATTTCTTTTTGGAACAATTTGAGTAGATTTGGGCATATAATATATTATAATATTTCATCTACTTCTAAAAATGACTTTAATGATGAATCATAAAAATAAAAATTTATGAAGAGATTTTAAATTTTAATAAAATCATATATTTATCCATGTTAATGGAATATTTTTTGAAATATCAATTTTCTTCCCTTTATAGTCCAATAATAGATTTATTGTAACTCTCCAAAATCTAAAGTGTTAAAAAATGTTATGGTATTAATCATCAAAATAGTTAACCAAGGGTTAAAACAAAAAATAAAGGTAAAAACATCACCAAAGAATGTAAAATATTTCCTAAATTATATGATTTAGACTCATACTCATCCTATATAAGTAATATTTCTATTTTTTCCTATTTTTTCATGATAAATAATTTGCAATAATTTAATACTTTAATAAATTCCAAGAATACCGCTTCTTCGTTCTTGTCACAACCCGCCTTCACCAAAAGGAGGGAAGGTTCAGCAGATTTCCAGGCCCTTCCATCTTTAAGTTGAAGGAGAGATAATGACCCCCGAAACCCGCCTTCAATAGGTCCCGGAGTGGCAACTAGCACAAAGGGTATAGAAATTTCTCACAAATAGAAGGCATTTCCCTTTTTATTTTATTGGATCGAGAGATAAGGAGAAGAAAACCCAACAATCACCAAGGTAGAAAGAAAAGTAAAGCCAACAGTAAACCATTCCCACATGCATGTATCAAAAGTAATGTCACAAAGTGTGAAAGGTGACTACAAGGTAAGTACCAAAGAGGAAAATAAAAACAACAACTGCAACTGCTCCAAAGGTCCGAGCTATTAAGGTCCTGCGTGATCCCCGAAGTCCTCCTGGAAACCTGAAAGCAGTTTTATATACGTAGGGTGAGCATAAAAGTACACTCAGTAGGGAAAACCAAAGACTCTCGTGCAAAAGTGGGGGAACGTACTAAAGTCCCGTGAGAAAAGGAGTAAACTAAACACCTATCAAGGTAAACAATCCACCCCAGGCCTCACCAAGGCACACTCCCCAAATAACTCAAGTCAAGTAATATATATAATAAGATCACATCGATGTTTGGGTACCCCACACCACTTTCCCACTGGTTATTGAGACATCCTACGCATCGGACCAATCCCGCCATTCTCATCGCAGTCCCACTGCCGCACCTGCTCGCACACACCTGGGCCACAACCACACGCAGTCCCACTGCCGAAATCCCACCCACACACACATGGGCCTCAACCGCACACAGTCCCACTACTGAATCCTGCCAGCACACAACTGGGCCACAACTGTCACATGTAACCATGCCTGCAAACACCTAGGCCAGAACAACCACCACCACGCCCGAAGACACCCGGGCCTCATCCCGAAGACACTTGGGAAACTACCTGCCTTACACGCCTGGAAAACCACCACACTACCCCGCCCGAAGGTTCTTGGGCTAACAATGGACCTCAGGCTATCACAGCCTGCCCAAAGATACTTGGGCTATCCGAGAAAGGGAGCAGAAAAAGAGCTAATAACCATCCACTATGAATAGTGTTGGGAATTACACCATCCCCCATGAAACGGGGGTGTTCGGCACTATGTGCTCTACTTGGGTGGGGCACGAATAAGAAAAACAAAGCTACAAGTATATATATATATATAGATAACAACCACTCACCCATGATAGGTTTTTCTTTAGACAGCCTACAGATCACAACAGCACTCAAGTCTGAGCCACGACTCATGCTAACAACCCATTTTTCCCCTTTCTTATTTCATGTTCAGTAATAATGTTTATGTTTAAGAACTACTGGGAAACTAGTAGGCATAGGCATAAGTCCAGGAAGGTAAACAATCAAACATCAACCAAAACGCTCACACCCAGTTCTCAACAACAGAGGATTCCTCCCCAATTCGTGACATAAACAAGTATCCACCAAGTCTTGAAACTCACAACCACCGAAAGTATAAAAGAACAGGGGATCCCATCCCCTCCCATATCTCCAGGAAACAGCCCGAAAGTAAAACAACCAACTACCACCATCAACACAAGCAGGGCCATGCCGGTATTTTCATATTTAAATGACTTAATGCACTCCATGATTCAAATTCTGTGTGTTCTAACCGGGAGTTATCACAGAAGGGTTGATCCTGGTGCTTTCAATTATTCATCCGGATATACGTGATTAACTGATTCACTTTTCACAGCAGGAGTTTACAACCACAATCAAGCCATTTAAAACATCAGCAGGGTTCATTAGTGCACAAACAACGACCACCAACAACCTCGATTTTCAGGAGGCATAAGCCAGCACAACTCAACAAGAAGGTCATAGAAGAAACAAAATCAATGTATAAGACAACATCAACAGTCACATCCCCCCCCCTATTTGTTTATAGAGGTCATTCATTATCTTTAATATGTTCAGTCCAACAAGTTCTACAGAAACAAAAGCATTCCCACCCCGCATGATACACAAAAGAGAGAGGCGAAGGAGAAATTCCCTACTTGTTGATAGATGTTTGACATTTAGGCCGGGGACACGGAACATTATGGAGAAAGATGCGGAGGGCCCGATGCACCAGAAGTTGTTTCTGAAAAGCCACGATCGAGGAAAGGAGAAACCACAGCTAACCCTTAGTTTATAAGAGCTGAGGACGGTTGAGGTGAAAATGCAAAACCGCGTAAGGCGCGGTGGTCATGGGTTGACCGCGCGGCTCCTCTCGTCACAAAAAGCGGGTCCGGTGGTTTAAGCTGACTCATGAATTGATTAAGTATTTAATTAAAACTCTTATGCGCATTACGGGTCTTCAAAACACGCTTAAACGAGTCAGAATAGGGTTTAAACCCCTATTTGCACAAAGGAGCGCTACTGGGAACAGCTTTACAAGGCCAGGTGATGCCGATCAGTTTCACTGATCGGTCTCACCAATTGGTCTCACCTATCGGTCTCACCGATCGGTCTGACCGATCGGTCGCGCCGATCGGTCGCGCCGATCGGTCGCACCGATCGGTCGCGCCGATCGGTCTCACCAATAGGTCGCGCCGATCGGTCGCACCGATCGGTCGCGCCGATCAGTCGCGCCGATCAGTCCCACCAATCGTTGCGCCGATCGGTCTCACCGATCGGTCGTGTCGATCGGTCTCACTGATCGGTCTCACAGAGACACGAACCAGATTTTGGCAATGGGAAGGACCAATAGAGTCTGGGTCATCACATCAGATACCTCTCAAACTATTTTCGTCCCCGAGAATTTAAACAACCCAGAAGGAAAGGGCGGGTCCGAACAACCACCCCAAAAGATACCTCTCAAGAGTGAACCTCATCGTTAACTAAGAACACCTTCCTGTCACGAACCAAGCAAAATACCATGCCAAACTGCCCGGGCATGTGGGTTGGGGAGTCTCCTCCCCCATGTCAAGATATTATCCACTTTGGCCGGCACTGACTCGCCCGCATGGGTTTAATCGCATCCACCTTAATGCGTCTTGATTAGGGGTCGGGTTCTCTCCTTCCCCATAGCAGTGGCTTTTCACACACAAGCATAGGAAGAAAACCAGTACATTTCATACCCAAAAGACAAAACGTTCTATCTCAACAGGTACAATAAGGAAAAAAACTTAAAACAACTCTGGGTACTGGGTACGCATCTGTGCTTCCCTCTCCCACGTACTCTCCTCAAGCCAACCATGTCTCCACAACACGCGAACCTAGGGAATGGTTCGCCCGCGAAGCACCTTTTCTTGGCGATCCTCGATCACCACTGGTCTCTCCACAAAGGTCATGTCGTCCTCGATGTCCAGCTCACCCCAATCAAGGAAGTGTGAATCGTTGTGCAGATACCGACGGAGCTGGGACACATGAACGACATCATGTATCCTTAGTAGTGGCGGTGGCCACGCTAGTTGGTAATCCAATTTGCCGACCCGCCGTAAAACTTGGAAGGGTCCGATGAATCTAGGAGAAAGCTTACTCCCTTTGCCGAACCTCCACTGCCCACGCCGAGGGGAGACCTTTAAGAACACGTGGTCCCCAACCTCAAACTCCAAGGGCCTCCTCCTGGTATTATCATATGACTTCTGTCAGTCCTGGGCCACCTTCAGCCTTTCCCGTATGAGCTGAACCTTCTCTGTCGTGTTCTCCACTACCTACGGACCAAGGATGCCTGCCTCTCCTACTTCGGTCCAACACACAGGCGAACGACATGGCCCCCCGTACAAATCTTCAAACGGGGCCATGCCAATTGTAGAGTGGTAGCTATTGTTGTAGGAAAACTCTACTAGAGGAAAGTATTGCACCCATGATCCCCCTGAGTCCAGAACACATACTCGCAGCATATCCTCCATGGTATGGATGATGCGCTCTGTTTGTCCATCCGTCTGGGGATGGAAAGCAGTGCTAAGGCGTAACTGGGTGCCAAACGCATGCTGCAATCCTCTACAGACTCGCGAGTTAAACCTTGCATCCCTATCCGAGACTATAGACCTCGGAAATCCATTCAACCGCACCACCTCATCCACATACATTCGTGCCAAAGCATCCACAGCACTCGACTCCCTGATCGCCAGAAAGTGAGCCGATTTCGTCAACCTGTCCACTACCACCAAGATGGCATCGTACCCTCCTTGGGCCTTGGGTAGTCCCGTGACAAAATCCATTGACATTTCATCCAACTTCCACTCGGGGAAATCTAGGGGTTGTAGTAGGCCTCCTGGAACTCGGTGTTCATCCTTCACTTGCTGACACACTGGGCACTTGGCTACAAACTGTAACACCGCTTGCATAACTCCGGGCCACCAAAACTGCCTCTTCAAACCCTGGTGCATCTTGGAAACTCCTGGTTGTACCGCCAAGGGTGAGTTGTGGAACTCACTGAGAACCATTCCGCGCATCGCCTCCAGGACAAACAACCTTTTCTGGAAAAGCATCCGGTTCTGTCCATCCTCTGTCCATCCTTCTGGAGCATTACCCTGGTCAACTTGGTCATGCAACACTTCACATTATAGGTATCCCCACTGAGACTCCTCCACCTACTAAAACAGGGATGACTGCACTGTCATCTGATATAGGAAGCCTCTACCGTTATCCATCTCTGCATCCAGGTGTAAGGCAACCAACTCTTCCATTTCCTTCCAGGCATCCGCCGACTCTCGGACCGCATCCTTCTACATCCTCCTGCTCAAGGCATCGGCCACCACATTGCCCTTTCCCTCAGTATAAGGGATCTCGATGTCATAATCATGGAGGAACTCCACCCATCTCCGATGTCGCAAGTTTAAGTCCCGCTGGGAGAAGATATACCTCAATCTTTTGTGATCCATGAAAACCACAAAGTGTTCCCAGATGAGGTAGTGCCGCCATAACTTTAGTGCAAAAAACGACTGTTGTAAGCTCTAGGTCGTTGGTGGCGTAATTACGCTCATGGGAATTCAGCTTCCTGGACCCATAATAGATCACCCATTGTCACTACATTAACACGCATCCCAGGCCCTGTCCCGAAGCATCACAGAATACCTTATGGGCCACCCTTTCTTCTGGTAATCTCAGCAATGGGGAACTGACCAACTTCTCCTTCAGATAGTTGAAGGCTTACTGGCACTGCTCACTCCATACGAAGGCCTGGTCCTTCTTGGTCAGAGCCGTCAAAGGGGCTGCTACTCGAGAGAAGTTGGGTACGAATCTCTGATAGTAACCCGCCAGCCCGAGGAAACTTCAGACTTCTGCCACATTCTTGGGTGCTGCCCAAGAAACAACTGCCTCATCCTTTTATGGGTCGACCGCTACCCCCTGCTCAGACACTACGTGCCCGAGGATGTGAACTTCTCGTGTCCAGAAATTTCATTTTGACAACTTCCCATAGAGCTGGTGCTGTCGGAGGACCTCCAAAACTGTCCTCAGGTGCTCTGCATGGTCCCCCTCTGATCTAGAGTAGACCAAGATGTCGTCAATGAACACAACCACGAACCGATCCAGGTACTCCCAGAAGATGGAGTTCATAAGCCCCATGAACACAGTCGGGGCATTCATAACACTGAAGGGAATGACTACGAACTCGAAGTGTCCCTACCTGCACCTGAACGCTGTCTTTGGGATGTCTCTCTCTTTCACCCTCAGCTGGTGGTACCCAGACCACAGGTCGACCTTCGAGAACCATCCTGACCCTTTTAGCTCGTCAAAAAGATCATCTATCCTTGGGAGAGGGCAGTGATTCTTGATTGTCTCCTGATTTAGCCTCCTGTAGTCTTTTCACAACCTAATACCACCATCTTCCTTCTTTGTAAACCAGACCGGAGCACCCCACAGTGACGCACTAGGATGAAAATAACCCCTCTTCATCAGATCATCAATCTGTATCCACAACTCCCGTAGCTCCAAAGGTGCCATCCGGTAAGGAGCCATCGAGATTGGACGAGCGTCGGGCTGCAGGTCTATCCCGAACTCGATATCACGTCAAGGGGGTAGAGTCGTCACCTCCTCAAGAAAGATGTCCATAAACTCACGGACGATATCTGGCACTCCCACCATTTCAGCATCTACTGATTCCACTGTCATCTCGGTCAACAAGGAGAGGAGAGGTTCCTCTCTCCTTTTTCCCTTCGGACTGCTCCGCTCGCCGGTGAAGGTAACACGCCGGCTGTCCAAGTCTGAGAACACCACCCTTCTTCAAAAATAGTCGATGATGGAGCACGCAGAAAATAGCCAGTCGATGCCTAGGATGACATCGTATGGATGAATCTGTAGCAGAAGAAGATCCCTAACCAACTGATGTGGCCCTAACATCAGTCTACTTCTCAGAAAAACGAACAACAAGTCGGTATGACCTCCAACTGGTGTGCTCAACACCAGGGGCACTCAAATTATCTCAGCATCTAGACCCAAGGCACGGGCTAGACTGGGTGCAATGAAGGAGTGCAAAGCTCTGGTATCGAACAAACCATAAGCAAGAGTGCTAAACAGACTGATCGTACCTCGAACAACCTATGGCCCTGCTGGAACCGCTGCCTCTACAGCGTGCAACTGTCCACGCCCAGCTCCCCTGCCCCTCGCCTATCAGCCACCTCCAAGACCACGCCCCTGTCAAGGTACCTATGGAGCGCCCTAAGGTCGGCCTCCTCCTCCTACGTCTACGCTTGGAAGAGCGGGAGCTCGCTGTCCCTACTGCTGCTACTGGAAAGGTCTGGCTGGAAGCTGCTGCTGGGGCGAGTGCTGGGGATGACTGTCACTGCTGTATAGAACCCGGTCAGGGCACTAACTCCGGAGATGCCCAGTGCTCCCATAGATGAATCACCACGGTCCCGGGCCCGTAGGAAAAGGGCAAGGGCCAGGGGATCGAAACTGAAACTGATGCGGCATGCTCCCTGCGGGTCGGAACCTAGAGGGTCCTGACGCTGGAGGCCTGGTGTTGAAGACCTTCCCATTCGATGGTCCCAGTTGCATCCCCTCTCATGACCCTCCCCTTAGATCATGCATCTGCTCCACCACTTCGGCCTTCTTCTGGACCTCCATGTACGTCGACAGGGTAAAGGGGGTAACAACATACTGGAGGGAGGGTCGGAGTGCCTCCTCCAAACGTCTTGCCCGAGACACCTCGTCGGGAAAGTGGTCCAGAGCAAAACATAGAAGGTCCTTGAACATTATCCCTAGCTCCCTCACATACATACTCCCCTGCTGGAGGGAGAGTAGTTCCTGCCTCTTTTCTACGTTCATCGTTGAGAAGAGGAATTCCGCCCGGAACACCCTCTCGAAATCCACCCAAGCAACCTCAAAATCTCTCCTCTCCCCTAGGTAAAGAATCCACCACTGACGTGCCGCTCCCCACATCTGGCTAACGGCTAGAGGAACCCAGTACTCGGTCAGGGCCCGAATCAGGCCGATGGCTATAACTAGCTCCTCTAGCCAGCCTTCCGTCTTCATATCAGAGGTGCTTCCCTCATACTTCTCGAGGGCCTATCGCTGGAAGGCTCGAAGGGTCTTCTGCCACTGGTCGTCCTCTTCCTCTCGATCAGCTCTCTGCCGATTTGCCAAAGTAGTCTTTGGGGCCTCGATCACCTGTACCACACGTGGTCGCCATCCAGGTGCCATAGAATCAAGGTAAACAAGGAATGTCTAAGCCCAAGTAGTGCAGAATATCGTTCTTAAAACTTCTTAAAATTTTATTTATTCTTAATCCCCATGACATCCCAGAAACACAAGAACACAAGTCATTATGATGCATGTACCTTTTGATAGGGTCTCTACCCTGCAATCAGTGTGGCCTCACATGGTTGTTTGGTAGGTCCCAATTCCTTGCATTGGATCACGGGGGGCCCTAAAATCCCGTTCCTAGCCGGTCTTCCCTGGCCTAATTCACGCGCCAAGGTCACACAACACTGTTGCCTTACCATCCCATGCAATCCTCACTGTGTCTAACTCCAGACTACATCCTACCTCTCAACCTCCCTCTAATACCATTATGTCACGACCCGCCTTCACCAAATGGAGGGAAGGGTCAGCAGATTGCCAGGCCCTTCCTTCTTTATGTTGAAGGAGAGATAATGACCCCTGAAACCCGCCTTCAATTGGTCCCGGAGTGGCGACTAGCACCAAGGGTATAGAAATTTCTCACAAATGGAAGGCATTACCCTTTTTATTTTATAGGATCGAGAGATAAGGAGAAGAAAACCCAAAAATCACCAAGGTAGAAAGAAAAGTAAAGCCAAAAGTAAACCATTCCCACATGCATGTTTCAAAAGTAATGTCACAAAGTGCGAAAAGTGACTACAAGGTAAGTACCAAAGAGGAAAAGAAAAACAACAACTGCAACTGCTCCAAAGGTCCGAGCTAGTAAGGCCCTGCGTGATCCCCGAAGTCCTCCTGGAAACTTGAATGTAGTTTTATTTACGTAGGTTGAGCATACAGGTACACTAAGTAGGGAAAACCAAAGCATCTCGTGCACAAGTGGGGGAACGTACTAGATTCCCATGAGAAAACGAGTAAACTTAACACCTATCAAGGTAAACTATCCACCCAGGCCTCACCAAGGCACACTCCCCAAATAACGCAAGTCAAGTAATATATATAATAAGAGAACGTCGATGATTGGGTACCTCGAGCCACTTTCCCACTGGTTTTTGAGACATCCTATGCATCGAAACAATCCCGCCATTTTCACCGCAGTCCCACTGCCGCACCCGCCTGCACACACATGGGCCACAACCACACACAATCCCACTACCGAAATCCCACCCGCACACACCAGGGCCTCCACCGCACGCAGTCCCACTGCTAAATCCTGCTCGCATACACCTGGGCCACAACTGTCACATGTAACCATGCCTGCAAACACCTAGGCCAAAACAACCACCACCATGCCCAAAGACACCTGAGCTAAAGGATCCACTGCCACGCCCAAAGACACCTGGGCCTCATCCAAAAGACACTTGGGAAACCACCTGCCACACACACCTGGCCAACCACCACACTACCCCGCCCGAAGGTTCTTGGGCTAATAATGGACCTCAGGCTATCACAGCCTTCACAAAGATACTTGCGCTATCCGGGAAAGGGAGCAGAAAAGGAGCTAATAACCAGCCACTATGAATAGTGTTGGAAAAAACACCCTCCCCCATGAAATGGGGGTGTTCGGCACTAAGTGATCAACTTGGGTGGGGCGTGAATAAGAAACACAAAGCTACAAGTATATATATATAGGTAACAAGCACTCACCCAAGCTAGGTTTTTCTTCAGACAGCCTACAGATCACAATAGCACTCAAGTCTGAGCCACGACTCATGCTATCAACCCATTTGTCCCCTTTCTTATTTTACGTTCATTAATAATGTTTATGTTTAAGCACTATTGGGCAACTAGTAGGCATAGTCATAAGTCTAGGAAGGTAAACAGTCAAACATCAACCAAAACTCTCACACCTGGTTCTCAACAACAGAGGATTCCACCCCAATTCGTGATATAAACAAGTATCCACCAGGTCTTGAAACCCACAACCACCAAAAGTATAAAAGAACAGGGGATCCCATCCCCTCCCATATCTCCAGCAATCGGCTCGAAAGGAAAACAACCAACTACCACTATCAACACAAGTATGGCCTTGCCGATATTTTTAGATTTAAACGACTTAACACACTCCATGATTCAAATTACGTGTGTTCTAACCGAGAGTTATCACAAAAGGGTTAATCCCGGTGCTTTCAATTATTCAACCGGATATACCTGATTAACCGATTCACTTTTCACATCGGGAGTTTACAACCACAAACAAGCCATTTAAAACCTCAGCATGGTTCATTAGTGCACAAACAATGAACACCAACGACCCGATTTTCAGGAGGCATAAGCCAACACAACTCAACAAGATGGTCATAGAAGAAGCAACATCAATGTATAAGACAACATCAACAGTCACAGCCCCCCCTTCCTCTTTCTTTATAGAGTTCGTTCAATATCTTTATTATGTTCGGTCCAACCAGTTCTACAGAAAGAAAAGCACACACACCCCGCATGATACACAAAAGAGAAAGGCGAAGGAGAAATTCCCTACTTTTTGATAGATGATTGACGTTTAGGCCGGGGGCGCGGAACTTTACGGAAAACGATGCGGTGGGCCCGATGCACTAGAAGCTGTTTGTGAAAAGCCATGATCGAGGAAATGAGAAACCATGGCTAACCATTAGTTTATAAGAGCCGAGGACAGTTGAGGTGAAAACACGAAACCGCATAAGGCGCGGGGGTCGTGGGTTGACCACTCGGCTCATCTGGTCACAAAAAGGGGTTCGGGTGGTTTAAGCCAACTCATGAATTGATTAAGTATTTAATTAAAACTCTTATGTGCGTTACGGGTCTTAAAAACACACTTAAACGAGTCAGAATAGGGTTTAAAAACCTATTTGCGCAAAGGAGTGCTACTGGGAACAACTTGACAAGACCGATCGGTCGCGCCAATCGGTATCGCGTCGATCGGTCTCACCAAGACGCGACCCGGATTTTGGCAAAGGGAAGGACCAAGAGAGTCTGGGTCATCACAGTTCTAAATAGAATCCTTCTAAACCCTTTATTCACACTCAAAAATAATTCTACTATGGTAAATACGTTTCAAAACCTCTTCATAAGACCCCTTAACACATTCTAGAAGTCTTATGTTGGTAATAATACATATCATATAGGCATTGAATTATAAATCAATGGATGATGTCTGAAGAAGATGTATATCTTTTCACAAAATCATTTTTTATTTCTTTTCTCTACTACCATAAAATCATATTTAAACATTTTGAAATAATAAAAGTAGTATATTCCATATTCATATATTTTTTAATGTTAATTTTAATAACTATATCCATATCCTCTCAAATGAAGTGTGAAATGAAACAATCATTTCTGGGTTCATCAGAATACTCCCTCACAAACAAGTGTAATTTATTTTCAATCATCTCTATCAAAATAAATTTATCAAAATAGATTTTTTTAAATATATAATATTAATGGAATTCTTATCTTTATTTAAAATTAATATATCTAATTATTTTTTACCATTCCATTCATTAAAAAATGATAACATCACTTGTGCATATGTCTGGATTACCACCTCCACATAGAGATGTGATTTTCATTCATCAACCCACAAAAGGATGGAATATATATATATAACTATACTTAAAAAACAATTTTATTTACAATTAAAATATAATTTTTGAATGGTAAATTAAATGTATCTTTTTTTCTATAATTATATGTGAAAAATGAAAACTTTATTAGTGAACATATACAACTTTTCATCTACACCATTTTAATGTAGATCATTTGTCATAACAATCCTTCATAGAGAGATTTAAAAATAAAATTTATTTACAAAGTAGAAATTAAATAATTATCATAATTCTAGATGTTTTTTTATTAATAAGTTATTTTACATTATTTGACCCACCGATGTCATTTTGGATAAATGATCCAAATACCATAAAAATGTCAAACAGGGGGATAATTTTTTATGTAACTCGTAATAAAATAAAATAAAAAAAATTAATAGTTATTAATAAAGTAATTAATTATCATATATTTATTATCTAGTATGAAAAATATCATATATGATGAGTCAGACTCAAGGTAAGGGACAACTAAATTTTAAAACCAAATTTTAAATATTTTAATGAATGAGTTTCTAAATTGTTTTCCCAAGTCCATATTCCTAATGTTTTTCTGATGATTTTTTTGGAAATAAATTATTAATAGTGGTTATTTTATAATTTTTTTATCTTCAGTTATGTTTTTTTTTCAAAATGTAACATTTTTTCCATACTATAAGTAATGATTTTCTTTCTATACAAAATTCAATAACAATTTCTTGTTTTAATATATATGACATCCATAGTCGTTCCAATCATAAAAAACCTTATGATATATATGTATTACATTTAACTCATTCATGTTTTATTCAAATCAATACTTTTTTCAATTGGTTTTATTAATTTTGGTGTTAAAAGTTGGGTCTTAAATTGAAAGGGTGCCTCAATATTTGAAAATGATTTCCATATAGGTTAAAATGATATTTTCAATGGTTATATGATGAAAGGGTTCGGAAAATAAAATTTATATTCATGATTTGGTAGAATAGAATTATATATGATGAACACGTGATCCCAACACAACTAATACGATGGGTGAACCCAATATAGCTTATATTATGGGTGAGCATGACAAAAAATATAATATAGGAGTGCCTGATATAGTTTATATGATGTGTTATCCACATTATAGCATTCCAATATATTTGTTAATGTTATATTTAATCAATGGGAAAAATTAGAGAGTAAAATGGCATATTTTCTCTTATATATTTATGTAATATCCAATTACTTCTAACATCAGTTATGAATATGGTGCTCTAACCTACGAAAAATTTTGCTCTATTTATATTATATGAGTTTAAGTATTTTTATATTATAAAAACATTAGTTTTTTTCATGTGTAAATGATTTCATCCATATTTCCAAAAAATTAATAAGAAAATTTTATTCATTTATGAATTTTAATTTTTTTCAAAAAACTAACGTATAAATAATTTTATGCCCCTTACTGAGATTCTTATACACATCCCACATTTGTAAAAAAAAAATTCATAGGTCATGGAGATAATTTGGAAAGATAATATTGTTATTTATTCATTAAATTGAACATTCCTTAGACGATGAAAGAATGTATTTATAATAAATTATAATTGTGGTAAAAAAAGGTTACTATCTGAAAGCATCCCCGATGAACTATTTTTCCCAAACTCTATAAAACCATAAACCTAAAATGTCCTAGGATCTCTTTATAAGACTATTTACATTAGTTATCCATGTCTCTTAACTGCTTCTGGGATATAAATATTGGATAGATCCATCATTATATGAGTTTCACGAATAGGGATGAAAGTAGATGAGTGGGTAAACAGATCCATTATCACCCATATGGCAGTATGTTTCTGAATCGTTCTTGCGATACCTATAAAAAATCCATCACTATTTTTTCCTATTTTTATAATGGGATAGGTAAAGACATCAAGATACCTATTGGTGTGTAATTCTATACCTTAACTTGATGACAAGTTAAGCCCTTGGAAATTAACTCATCCACCTTTGTTTTCATGCTTCTCTTCCAAAAATGTGCCTTAATTCCTTATAAATAATTTTTTTCAAGGATTTACATCTCATATAGAATGGTGGTAAGCATGATGGAGTTGTTTCTGACAAGCCTTAGGTACAACCATATAATCTCTATAACACAAAACGAAACTCACATCATGTTTCCAGCCCTCAGTGGCTCACAACTATTGAGTTTTGATCTCATAACCAGAAATTATTCATTAGATGATTGTGCTTCTTTGAAAATATTTATAAAATCAGGAACAATAATAGGTGAAAAAAAACCACAATACCACATTGGCATTCACATTCCACAAACATGTCAGCTTGGACCAACATCAAATACCATTCATCTAAAGTTTATTTCACCAACTAATCATATAATTTTCTACTTAATGCATTGGCTACTAAATTCCCATTTCCTAGTGTATAGATCTAGTCAAACTGAATCCGTTGAAGATACATCATCCATATCCTTTACCACAAATTCAAATCTCACTATGAGAAAATGTGTTTCAATATTTTGTGGCCTATGAAGGTAATGAATTTCCCACCAAAGAGATTGTGTCACCATGTTTCTAAAACTTGGATGGCTCTAGTTAACACTAAATTGTGTGTTGTTTTTTTCTTCTCATACAGCCGCAAATTCCTAGAACCATATGAAACCACATGGTCTCTATGAATGAGAACGCATACCAACCCTGATCTCAAAACATCATAATACACCACAAACCCCTATCTTGATTCTAGATAAATCACAATAGGTGTTGATGTAAGATGAACATTTAGTTCCTGGAATGACTTTTGGCATTCCTATATCCATTATAATGGGGTATTCTTCTTTATTAGATCTGTCATTGGCAACGATAGTCTTGATAAATCATGTGCAAAGCATTATTAGTAACTGGATAGACCATTAAATCCTCATATATCGAAGAAATTCATTGGTGGATTCCACGAGATAACAATTTATATCATTTCAAGATCAACATATATGCCTTTTTCAGAAATGATTTCTCTTTGAAAATGTACTTCTTATATACAAAAACAACATTTTGATAATTTGGCATTCAAAAGGGATCTCTCGTGATTTGTAACATACTTCCGAGGTTTTCCTCATGGTCATCCATTTTATTATAATACACTACATTTCCATCAACAAACACTACAACAAATGTGTCCATATATTGGTGAAATATATGATTCCCCAAATCCATGAATATTGTTGGTGCATTCATTCAAATTAAAGGCATGACTACATATTTATAGTGTCCATATCTGCTTCTAAAAGATGTCTTTAAAATATCTTCCATTAGAACTCAGAGTTGGTGATATGCGGATCGAAAATCAATCTTGGAGAGCCATTGATCTCTACTTAATTGAACAAATAGTTCATCAATGTGTTGATGTATATATTACTTCTTTCTTGTAACTTCATTAAGATTATGATAATCAACACATAGACGAAAAATTATATATTCTTTCTTCATGAAAAATACATTAGCAGTCCACAGAGACGTACATGTTCAAAGGAAACCCTTATATTCTAGTTATTGCAAAATCAATTTCAATTCCCATAATTCTATTAGTCCCATCCTATAAGATGGAAGTGAAATAGGATTGGTACTGGAAAGGAGATCAATTGTAAACTCCATTTACCTTATAAGTTGTAACCATGCGATTTTTTTGGCAATGACATTTGAAAATTTATCCACAAATTCTAGAAAATTATTTTCTCCAATATCTTCCATTGATATAAATGTCAACGCTTCCAACTTGTGAGATATAGTTTTTAACGTTGGTTCCCACAATATGTTTTCACCTTTAATTACCATCATCTCTACTCTGGATAGATACTCAATGTCATCCTCAGTCATGGAACTATCTATTCTCCTATTATAGTCGATGTGATAAATGGATGTTGTTAACCAATTTTTACCCAATATTACATAATATACATACATGTACAACACCGAGAATCCCCGTTTCATCTTATCTCCATCAATAGTTATAGAAAATTCTCTATACATAGAGGCTTTACATTCTATTTCCTCAAGAGGAGTACATAGTCTTAAAACAGAAAGCAACATTTCCAATATTACACATAGAAAATAAATTTCATGAGAAGTAATGAAATAATGTGATGAACTAGTATCAAAGATCACCTGGACAAGGGTAAAATTCAATAGAATCTTACCACTCACCATAGATGGTCCAGCCTGATCATCAAAAATTATCTCTTCAACTCCATAAAATTGCTTCATCACTGGCCTGATTTCCATGTTATCTTGATGAGATTAACATTTTTAAGAAGTCATGGTATTTCTAGGATCCACTATGGATTGATTTTCTCTACTAAAGAGACTGATTCTGTTATCCACGCACTGTCAAAGCATAAGATGCTTGTAATGCCTGAGAAGTGTCTCGAGAACCTGACCTTGGAGTACTATGACAATACTGCTGAAGATTACTCATTTATTTGTTGATATTACTTGCTCATGTATGTTTCATACACTCTCTCATTATGTAGTCAAGTGATCCACATAGAAAACAACTGGATTTTTCCCTCGGTCAAGGATGAAAGTTCATGGATCAAGTCATATACTTCTGAGTTCCACTACCACCTTAGAAATAGATATCCCTTTTCCTCGTATTCTGATCATTTGAGTTCCCACCATTTCATTTAGGTATCATCATACCACCACCCGTATATCCAATGATATCAAGTCCAGAAATAGTTACTCTTTACAATATCTATGTATAATCCATAATAGAAATAACCACAATCTTTGATCAAATATCATGACATAGACCCAATTCGACGATGGGTGCCTTCAAGGATTAATTTCTCACAACATCTGGTGAAGAACACACTAAACTGATGAACATAGATGCATATTCCATGATAGATATATTATCCAACATTAGGATAAATAAGTCCATAATTTTTTCTATCTTGAATGACTGAGGATATAATTTTTTGTTTAATAATTCAAAAAAATCCTCCTATGTAAGTCCGTCATCCAATTTATCCTGCACTTCTAAATTCCACCACTAGCATGCATGATCCTTGAGTATATGAGTTTCCATCTTGAGATTTAGCTCCACCGGTGTGCTGATGAACTCATAGATAGGATTCATGTTATAGAGCCATAGATCGTCCTTATCAGGTTAAAAATCACCCCATAAATTTGGTGGATTCTGATTCATGAACTAGATGGAATGATCCACATGACTTGGCACATTCCTTCAGTTCCCCGTATTAATATCTTTAAAACCATGAACAATACTATACACCATCTCGTGGTTCACCCATGGTTCTTGTGAACCCACATTTTCTGCAGCTTCTTCGGTTTGGTTTTGAAGATACCTAATGGGTGCCATTTTCTTAACCAACAAAAAACTCCATCAATATAGATCTCTAGAAACTGATGTCATAGAATTTCAAATTATACCACAACAACTATCACAAAATTGTTTTTCGAGAACAATATTTTTCCATTTTCAACCATATTTTTAAGCATTAAACTTTCTTTTTTAAAATTAAATAATGTTTAAAATACCATAAGAATTTTCTTTTTCAAAATCATTCATTTGAAGAAAAAAACATACTGTATAAAAAATAAACAGTTTTTCACAACATGAATCATTACTTGAAATGATGTATTCACTATTAGTGGAAATTCATTCCATCTATAATTCATTTCATGCTCCTATAATTTTCTAAACCCATTACAATTAGATTAAAAATAATCTAGAAGTGTCTAGAAAACACATATTTACCCAAATCCCTGTTAACATGGTGTTCAATATAAAAGATTTATCTATATCCTTTTATGCTATAAATTTTACGTTCATACAATCCTACTATTGTATCATATTTCAGCCCAAGGAATAGACAAGTAAGAATTTCAAGACGCCAAATACTTGAAATAAATGCTAAATGGTTTCAAATTCAAGTGGGGGATTATGAACCCTTTTAGAAATAAACTAATAAACAATCAAACCATTAATGATCTATTCACTAAATTATTCCTAAACAAATTAAATAAAACAAAACAACTTCATGTTTCTCAAAACCACTACAAAGTGTGAAATAGTGGAAGACCAAACAAGCAACAAAGTAAACAATGGATAAAAAACTATAGACTCTCAAGAGACACTAATACTCTATTATACACAAGCTCTAAGATCCATAATCAATGAACGACCCAAGTATGACAAGGAAATGTTAAAAACATGTGAAATGTTACCTTTTCCCATATACCAAAAGATATCATTCGTGAGAGAACCAAAGTGCCATAGTAGGGGTGAGTATAAAACTCATTATGTTTTTCCAAATGACTTACCTAAGAAAACCACTTAGATAGAACAATCAAAACATTATATAAAATAGTTTATATAAAACAATTTACCAAAACAGTTTATAACAAAATATAAACAATTTCGAACAACATGTGAAAACAAAGGTAAATGAAGCCCATTTCCAACGAGTTATGTTTTCCATAAATTAACTAATGAAGGATTAAAACCCGATTTTAATTATCATTTTGGCATACCCATTTCATATTTCACAACACACACACACATGCTTGCTTTATTTGACAGTTCCATACTCATGAGTGTTGTCTCGTCCAATTACCTTGGGTCTCACTAACTCATGCCCCCGAACTAGGGTCATGTACCTTATACCACAATGGAACTCATCCCTTATTAAGGAACCATAAAGCATGAACTCCCACTAATGGTATTTATACGAAATATTTTTATTACCTAAATAAACCACTTTAATAAAACTAATCGTTTTGTGAAAAAAAAATCCCAAACAATTTCAAAAAAACATCTCATTTCAATAAAACATTTCATTTTATTGAAAAAATATAATCATATTAATGTGCCAAAAATCCAAAAACCACCTTTTTAAAATCTATATTTTATTACCGAGGACCAAATCACTCATTTAAAATCCCCAATTTTTTAGATTTCACAACCATCAATCAAGAAGGATTCCAAATAGTGTTCAACAACCAAATCACAATCAACTGAGAAAAATAAATTAATTTTGAATGCATTTCATTCAAGTCACTAAGAGAAGTCGAAAGTGACGCCACCTACCTCGATGTATTTTAAAAAACCCAAAAATCTATGTAGAAAGCTCATAAAAACCAGGTTTATTATTCAAAGAAATGACCTTAGATCCCTTCTCCTATAAACAACAAAGTGAACAGTTAACTTAATGGGAAAACACAAACCAATATCTACCCATAATGGGCATAAGTCATAGAACTTAGAGGATATGAGATATATATCTATGAGAACACTTATTCAACGTGAAGAACTGCAGATGGAATGAAGATCCAAAAACGGTCGCATAGATTTGGAAGAAGCGATTCCTCCAAAAATCACCCAGGGAGATTCTAGAGTCGAGATCCGGGAGATCTGGAAAGAATATACTATGTGGAACTGATAAATGCATGAAATTAAGCTGGATATAGTCCTTCTCACAATGTGTTTCCCCTGGTCACAATGGGAATACCGCGTTGCAAAAGTATGCTAAAAACCCATTGCCTCGGGTCCAAAAACAATATTTTACCATTACAAGGCCTATACCAAATCAGGGAATTAACCCCAATACACAACCTGAATCCTTCCCCAATTACATGGTTTGTACTTTAGGTAATTTACATTTACGTCATCTACACATCCTAAAACCTGCTAAAACCCCTATAAAACTACTTTTGAGGAATATTAATCAAAAGGGGACATAGAAAAGTTGGAAAACATACTAGATCAAGGTAGCAGGATGTCACAACAAAGAAACTGGGGGTACTAGAATACCTCCATCCACATTTTTATATTTTATTTAAAATTTCAACCATATTCCATTTATGGGTCTTTTTTCTATTGTTAATTACTTTCATTAAATATACAAATCAAAATAAGATTTTTATCTTGGTAACCTCCAAAAGTGTAATCTAATGGTTGAAAAACAAATTCATTTGTAGGAAAATCCACAAACACTGATCATTTCTAATTTTATGTGAATATTTATACACATACTCATCATATATTTAAATTTGGAAAATTTTAAACCAATTATACATGAAAAAATTATACTAATATAATACTTCAATTAATTTCAAGAATCCATTTCCCCTTATTTTTATGGGTTCCTCCTGTAACACCCCGAGCTTACACGATACGCTTCTCATTCAATAATGCAATAGCTTGCATTGTACGCAACTTCGAGTTCTAAAACACCGCGACTAATCAAAGTAGCCGTTATGAATATTAATAACCAATTTTTAAAATTATAGAAATTTTATATTTCAAAATGGACTTCATTTTTGGATTCAGAATATCGAAATTAGCCTATGTTGAATTTTTGGTATTTTTCTGAGAACTTCTAATTTTTTATGAATAGTGAAAAATACTTAAAAACAAATTTTATAATCAAAATAATTTATAGTGAAAAATTATACTATTTAGTGGTTTTAAAGTATAATTATAATATATTTTTACCATTTTACCCAATGGTGGTCATTAGAATTAATTTAACATTGAAATTGGACATAAACAATTGCCAATCTTTTGATATAAATTGTTTCTTAAAAACACGCTATTTGTTGTGACATCGGGAATTAATTATAAAATTAACTAATGCAACTTATATGTTTGGAATTTTGTAAAATAGACATCATTTTTTAATTTGGAATATCAATTATATCTTAGGGTGAAATTTTGGCATTGTTCTGAAAAACTTCATTTTTTTATGAATAGTGAAACCACTAAGTGGTAGTTAAATAACTGATTTTTCGTTTAAATGAAATATTACCAATTCTATGATTTGATTTTAAAAAATCCAACATACATGGTTTTCATTAAGAAGTAAAATGTGGTTCAATGAGATTAAAATAATTTTTTGGTGAATAGTAACTTTTAAGTTCTTAATCGCGATTAGAGGTAATTAGTGTAGTATAAGGTAAAAACAATGTTTTAATAATCTGATATGAGCTTGACACTTGTCCTACTCCTATTGGATGAGTCATTGCCGACCAAGACAACCCATGGGTCAACTTGGGGACCCCATGGAGCCACTTTAGTTGGAAAATGTCATTAATATATATTTATTTAATGTTAAAATTAAATTGACACAAACATGAGTTATTTTACAAAAACAGTTTTTAAGTGGGGTTACACAGATCCAAATTTTGACTATAAATATTCATTAAAAAGATAAAAAACTTTCCTACATCATAGAAGTTTTTTTATAATTTTTAGACATTAAATAAATTAAATTATTTATGAAATCATTATGATGCGGCGATGACCTCATTATTTAACGATTTAAATAAAATGAGATGATAATGCAAAATCCAAGGATTACACTTGTCCAAAGCCTATTGGATGGGGAGATTTAGAACCCTTATCACCTTAGACACGAATTATATAAGTGTGGGACCTTTATAATCCGAAAAGCATTGTGTAATAACGTAACATTTCAATCTTTCCAAAAGAGCCCCTCCTCTCCACTTATAAAAGGCCCCCACCTCTCCCACCTTATTCACACATTCAAGCCATTTGGCTCGGCCAAACTCTGCCCAAATACTCTCCCAACTTCCCCCTCTTACTCCTAGAAGCATCACTTTGGGCAGAACTCTTCTCAAGGAAGCCTTTGGCTCAAATCAAAAGGAGTTACCCGATTTTGAGGTAATGTCTTCTCTAATGTTGTTTTGTTTTATTTTTCTTCTCAAACCCCCTAAACTCATTTTATTCATTTATTTTTTAACAACACCAGTATCCTAAATATACTAGGATGTTTTTATAAGAAGGATTCTAGCTACACTTACACACACATACATCTAATGGTTAAAGAACATACGGTTTCTGTGGATGGCGAATTTCGGCCTCACGAAACGATGATTGTTCAACACTCATATAACACCTTCAAAGGTGGCCATTAAGATGTCACTATTTTTATATATGATATATAATATGTTTATGTTTTACTTATGCTTCTGTATTTCTCATTTATTGCATACTTTATGATTTCCATTATAGGGAAAAATGTGATAATTTCATTTTAGGAAGTGCGGACTACCGCCCCCTCAAAGTGATGTGAATCGTTAATGCCCTATGTGGGATGTATAAAGGATGGAGTAAATGATATTAAATATGATATTATACTGGAACTATATTATACCTTTATATAATTATGATTTCATTACATTAAATACGAAATAGAAATGAAAGTAGCGTTCATGCGTACGTACGGCTTACCGTCTCCATGAACGGTGCATTTCATTTCTTACCTCTAAAGGTTACGTAATATTATGAATGAATGTATATACTGGATATATATGATATATATGATATATACATCATGAATATAATTCTGGATATAATGGATATTCTACCACATGAACAACTTGTAATTATAAGAAGTTTATTGTTGACTCAAGTACCAAAGATCGACAAAACGACCGTTATTAACTTAAATAATTACATAATGTTCATAACATTGTAATAAGTGATATAAAAAGGATAATGAAATTGAAAATGGTTCTTAATAAGGTAGATATTAACTCTAGTTTATTATTCAGGAGGTTAAAGAAAGGTTGAGTCAAGTCGGACACAAGGTAAGGGAATTTCTTAACCCAATTTCCATTCTTTGGGTTAATCTCCTACTTTCAAATTATGTCATGATATTATTATGTCATATCTTGAATTTGTACTTTCTTTATGTGTACTTGTAGTTAATACACATAATAGATCTATTTTATTTTAAAAGTGATCTGTGTAAGGGAATTTCTTAAGCCAATTTCCATTCTTTGGGTTAATCTCCTACTTTCAAATTATGTCATGATATTATTATGTCATATCTTGAATTTGTACTTTCTTTATGTGTACTTGTGGTTAATACACATAATAGATCTATTTTATTTTAAAAGTGATCTGTGTAAGGGAACTTCTTAACCCAATTTCTATTCTTTGGGTTAATCTCCTACTTTCAAATTATGTCATGATATTATTATGTCCTATCTTGTATGTGTACATTATTTATGTGTACTTATAGTAAATACACATAATATATCTACTTTATTTTAAAAAAATGATCTTTGTACGGGTCTTCATCTCAATCACCTTTCATTGAGGCATATTTGGTTTTATACACAACTTTCTTTTATACGGTGTATAAACCCCTTTGACTTTTACGTTTATTCAAAAGGAATCTTTTTTATACGAAGCGTTTTACTAAATGACAAAAATGGAATGTTTTTCTTTCCGTACTTATGCAGCGACAATGACTTCTCTGCCGCCGTGACCATTATTTGAGTTTCGGCTTCCTCTACAAGCCATCATTTTTTTTAATGAAAAAAAAATACAAAGTTTTAACTTTCTTTTATTTTGGTATTGAAAATGGTTTTGAAAGCGTTTTTTTATATCAATGTGTTTTATTGATATCTTGTGATTTAAATGTGGAAATTTTATGTTTCCTTTATGCATGTTTTATGTGATACGATTATGTTATGGTTTATGATATGTTTAAACCTATTCATATGAGGAATGTATTGGACTTAATAAGTGACGCGTGGAGCCCGCTATAGCTCCTCGATGCATCGGTAGGTCTCATGAGACAACTAGACGTGGAATTGGTCGAGGCCCTTTCCCAATTTGATTTATGGTTTTGGCCGAGGCCTTAATCATTTTAGACGTCTTGGCCGAGGCCTTGACAAAATGTTTTAGAATGTCCGGCATTATACATTCCCTCATTATGAAAGTGGTTATTGATATTTCATGTGATTATTCGACCAGTAGAATATCCATGTGAAGAAGTGAATGGCATTATCTCATTTTACTTTTGCCATATTATGTTGATGTTCAAGTTTAAAAGGCTTTTGTTTTAGTTATACATTGCCTTAAATATTTATGTTTATTTATGAAAGCTTCTACATTATTGTTATCCTTACTGAGCATCTGAGCTCACCCCTTTCAATGTTTTAATATTTTCCAGGATGTGAAGAAGTATTTTATGGATGACCTACAGGGATTGTGAGAAGAGGATATGACTGTGGACTATGGAGACTTTTTTATTGTAATTTTTCACTTTATGATGTAATGTAACGTTTATGAATGTATCTAGTGTTTCCAAGGCTACTAAACTAATCGGTATTTCGAGACTTGATCTTTTGTGATCATGCCAATGTTACGAAGTGACGCACTGGCTCTGGGTAGCTGGGGTCGGGGCGTTATAGTTGGTATCAGAGGTAGTTTAGTACTAACCTTGGAAGCTAGATTTAGATAATCTCTGATTAGAGCACATAGCCCAAAGATATACTTTGAGGATTAGTATAGAATACCTTCCTAGAATTTTGATATTATAGAGATGGTATGAGTTTTCCGAGCAATACATCCCTGTCTGGATACGAACAGGTAGAGGCGGCTCTGGAACAGATGTACCTAGGGGTAAAACCCGAAAACACCGCTTTGAGCTAGACTCGAACGGGAACTGGTGCACGACAACGGGCCTTGCTTCACTCTTGGTTACGACACTCCCAGGGGATATGCTTAGGATAATTCTCATTTTCTTTACAAACCACTATGAAGGGTTATGAGTATATACTTCCTCAAAGGAAACATTTCTTTTTATGATTATGGATTATATCCATAAATAGTTCAATTTATGTAAAGTGTTTAACAAGTACAGAATTATGTATTTTGATTCATAAACTAATCTAGTTTATGCCATTGTGTAGAAATGGTGCCTAGTGGAAGGAATGGAAACCGTATCAATGCACGAACTCCATGTAGGGATTGCCCTCCTGCTCAAGATAATTATTATGGATCTGGAGATACAACTGGTGCTGATCAACTTATTACCATACTGGGACCACTCACTCAGGTTATGAATAATAACCTTACTCGTATGGAGCACCCTGATCCGCAACGCGGAGGATCAATGCTAGACTGTTTCATGAGGCAACAACCACCAACCTTCAATGGGAGTACAAATCCTACAGTATCTTAGCAATGGATAAATTTCATAGAGAAAATATTCCATGCCTTGGGGAGTAGTGAAAGGGAGAAGGTTGTCATGGCAGTTTACCGCCTCACTGGAGATGCTGATCAGTGGTGGTCGCTGATTCAAAACACAAAGGAAGATGATGACGTATCGAATATGGAATGGAGGGAGTTCAAAAAGCGTTTCGTAGAAAAATACTTTCCTCGTGACCATCGAGCAGATATGGAAAGGCAATTTCTGAGTCTGAGGCAGAAGGAGGATGAGAATGTCGAAATGTATGAGGCTAACTTTACAAGGTTAGCGAGGCATGCTTCCGATTATATACGTAACCCAAGGAGTAATATTGATCGTTTCATTGATGGGTTAAAACCATTTCTCCATCGAGCTTTAGTATCACAATCCTTCTCAACATACGAAGATATTATCTCATGTGATATCAAGACAGAAAAGGAATTCTCGAAGTCTTATGACAACAAAGTAAAGCAAGAGAAGAAGAGAACGGTGGAACAAGAAATGGATAAAGGGAAAAATGGAAGGAAGGATTTTACATTATGCGATAGTTGTGGGAAGAATCACCCCGGTGCTTGCCTAAAAGGAATGGGAGTTTGTTATAAATGTGGAGAAAAGGGTCACCAGGCTCGTGATTGCAAGGGAAAGAAAGAGGCTGTCAAAGTTTAATGCTAAAATTGTAGGGAAACAGGGCATTATGCAAATGAATGTCCTAAGCGTCAAGGAAACATACCTCAGAAAAGGCCAAGGGATTAAGGACAATCTTATGCTGTGACTACAGTTGAAGCGGAATAATTAATGTATTGGTGCTTTTGGACTCAAGGATTATATTATGGTTATAAGAATAATGTGATATATATATGGATTATACTGCAGTACTTGTTGATTTCAGTAAGGTTTTAATATGATTAAGGTAATCATATTTTTAGTATGTGACAATAAGAGAAACTTTTCTTTGTTTGGGGAATCTGATGTTACAATTGATTTTGGAATTTAGAGACCTTTTAGAGAAAGTCTGGTCGGAGGTATTTTGGATAACTATTAAGGTCGGAATGGATTAAGTTGAACCATGGATAGTATTGTTTAAGGTTAAAGAATTTATGAAGATTATTTTTGGAATATTATAATACTATATTTTTAGGAAAAGGACAACCTGCAGGGTGGGGAATAACCCGTCGCGTCGGACAAAGCTGCAGGAATCGAACCCACAACCATAGTGCGACAAGCCTTTATTTCCTACCACTAGCCTACAGGAATTCCCTGGTTATTACAAAATAGTTTTACTAATCTAAATGGCATGTGTTAATATTTGGAACCTTATACAATTAGGATAAAAAGAATATTTTTGAGTTCCGTTACCATTTGGAGTAAAAGATGGGTCTGTGGTAAATATTTATTAACGAATGAAAGTATACATAACAAGTATGTATATTCCCTTATGTTCTTAGTAAATCTCCTAAATAAATTCCTCAACATTATAAAAGGTAACTTAAAACAAAAATGTTGTCGGTTAACTTTTCCAATTGGGGATTCAATGACCGTTTAACCAGTCACAAGTTTGTGATTTTCTTGTAGTTAAACTTTCTCCTAATCCTGTTTTCTATAACTCTCCATCAGACCTTGATGGTTTGTTTCTCCTCCATATCCATATTTTCATAGAATCCTAGAATGGGCTATATCGGGTGACCTTTGTACTTATCTTGCTTTCTTTTAATGTTATATATTTATTAACCTTATTTCCGATGTGGGTTTTGCACAAAGGTATTTTATATTTTCAACCTTTCGTTTTCAATGAAAATTTTCAAATTGCGAGGACGCAATTTATTGAAGGAGGGGAGAATGTAACACCCCGAGCTTCCACGATACACTTCTCATTCAATAATGCAATAGCTTGCATTGTACGCAACTTCGAGTTCTAAAACACCGCGACTAATCAAAGTAGCCGTTACGAATATTAATAACCAATTTTTAAAATTATAGAAATTTTATATTTCAAAATGGACTTCATTTTTGGATTCGGAATATCAAAATTAGCCTATGTTGAATTTTTGGTATTTTTCTGAGAACTTCTAATTTTTTATGAATAGTGAAAAATACTTAAAAACAACTTTTTAATCAAAATAATTTATAGTGAAAAATTATACAATTTAGTGGTTTTAAAGTATAATTATAATATATTTTTACCATTTTACCCAATGGTGGTCATTAGAATTAATTTAACATTGAAATTGGACATAAACAATTGCCAATCTTTTGATATAAATTGTTTCTTAAAACCACGCTATTTGTTGTGACAGCGGGAATTAATTATAAAATTAACTAATGCAACTTATATGATTGTAATTTTGTAAAATAGACATCATTTTTTAATTTGGAATATCAATTATAGCTTAGGGTGAAATTTTGGCATTGTTCTGAAAAACTTTAATTTTTGATGAATAGTGAAACCACTAAGTGGTAGTTAAATAACTGATTTTTCGTTTAAATGAAATATTACCACTTCTGTGATTTGATTTTCAAAAATCCGACATACATGGTTGTCATTAAGAAGTAAAATGTGTTTCAATGAGATTAAAATAATTTTTTGGTGAATAGTAACTTTTACGTTCTTAATCGCGATTAGAGGTAATTAGTGTAGTTTAAGGTAAAAACAATGTTTTAATAATATGATATGAGCTTGACACTTGTCCTACTCCTATTGGATGAGTCATGGCCGACCAAGAAAACCCATGGGTAAACTTGGGGACCCCATGGAGCCACTTTAGTGGAAAATGTCATTAATATATATTTATTTAATGTTAAAATTAAATTGACACAAACATGAGTTATTTTACTAAAACAGTTTTTAAGTGGGGTTACACAGATCCAAATTTTGACTATAAATATTCATTAGAAATTTAAAAAGATTTCCTACATCATAGTATTTTTTTTATAATTTTTAGATATTAAATAAATTAAATTATTTATGACATCATTATGATGCAGCGATGACCTCATTATTTAACGATTTAAATAAAATGAGAAGATAATGCAAAATCCAAGGATTACACTTGTCCAAAGCATATTGGATGGGGATATTTCGAACCCTTATCACCTTAGCCACGAATTATATAAGTTTGGGACCTTTAGAATCCGAAAAGCATTGTGTAATAATGTAACATTTCAATCTTTCCAAAAGAGCCCCTCCTCTCCACTTATAAAAGGCCCCCACCTCTCCCACCTTATTCACACCATCAAGCCATTTGGCTCGGCCAACCTCTGCCCAAATACTCTCACAACTTCCCCCTATTACTCCTATAAGCCTCACTTTGGGCAGAACTCTTCTCAAGGTAGCCTTTGGCTCAAATCAAAAAGAGTTACCCGATTTTGAGGTAATGTCTTCTCTAATGTTGTTTTGTTTTATTTTTCTTCTAAAACCCCCTAAACTCTTTTTATTCATTTATTTTGTAACAACACAAGTATCCTAAATATACTAGGATGTTTTTATAAGAAGGATTCTAGCTACACTTACACACACATACATCTAATGGTTAAAGAACATACGGTTTCTGTGGATGGCGAATTTCAGCCTCACGAAACGATGATTGTTCAACACTCATATAACACCTTCAAAGGTGGCCATTAAGATGTCACTATTTTTATATATGATATATAATATGTTTATGTTTTACTTATGCTTATGTATTTCTCATTTATGGCATACTTTATGATTTCCATTATGGGTAAAACGCGATAATTTCATTTTAGGAAGTGCGGACTACCGCCCCCTCAAAGTGATGTGAATCGTTAATGCCCTATGTGGGATGTATATATGATGGAGTAAATGATATTATATATGATATTATACTGGAACTATATTATACCTTTATATAATTATGATTTCATTACATTAAATATGAAATAGAAATGATAGTAGCGTTCATGCGTACGTACGGCTTACCGTCTCCATGAACGGTGCATTTCATTTCTTACCTCTAAAGGTTACGTAATATTATGAATGAATGTATATACTGGATATATATGATATATATGATATCTACATCCTGAATAAAATTCTGGATATAATGGATATTCTACCACATGAACAACTTGTAATTATAAGAAGTTTATTGTTGACTCAAGTACCAAAGATCGACAAAACGACCGTTATTAACTTAAATAATTACATAATCTTCATAACATTGTAATAAGTGATATGAAAAGGATAATGAAATTGAAAATGGTTCTTCATAAGGTAGATATTAACTCTAGTTTATTATTCAGGAGGTTAAATAACGGTTGAGTCATGTCGGACACAAGGTAAGGGAATTTCTTAACCCAATTTCCATTCTTTGGATTAATCTCCTACTTTCAAATTATGTCATGATATTATTATGTAATATCTTGAATTTATACTTTCTTTATGTGTACATGTAGTTAATACACATAATAGATCTATTTTACTTTAAAAGTGATCTGTGTAAGGGAATTTCTTAACCCAATTTCCATTCTTTGGGTTAGTCTCCTACTTTCAAATTATGTCATGATATTATTATGTCATATCTTGAATTTGAACTTTCTTTATGTGTACTTGTAGTTAATACACATAATAGATCTATTTTATTTTAAAAGTGATCTGTGTAAGGGAACTTCTTAACCCAATTTCTATTCTTTGGGTTAATCTCCTACTTTCAAATTATGTCATGATATTATTATGTCCTATCTTGTATGTGTACATTATTTATGTGTACTTATAGTGAATACACATAATATATCTACTTTATTTTAAAAAAATGATCTTTGTATGGGTCTTCATCTCAATCACCTTTCATTGATGCATATTTGGTTTTATACACAACTTTATTTTATACGGTGTATAAACCCCTTTGACTTTTACGTTTATTCAAAAGGAATCTTTTTTATACGAAGCGTTTTTCTAAACGACAAAAATGGAATGTTTTTCTTTCCGTACTTATGCGGCGACAACGACTTCTCTGCCGCCGTGACCATTATTTGAGTTTCGGCTTCCTCTACAAGCCATCATTTTTTTTAATGAAAAAAATTACAAAGTTTTAACTTTATTTTATTTTGGTATTGAAAATGGTTTTGAAAGCGTTTTTATTATATCAATGTGTTGTATTGATATCTTGTGATTGAAATGTGGAACTTTTATTTTTCCTTTATGCATGTTTTATGTGATACGATTATGTTATGGTTTATGATATGTTTAAACCTATTCATATGAGGAATGTATTGGACTTAATAAGTGACGGGTGGAGCCCGCTATAGCTCCTCGATGCATCGGTAGGTCTCATGAGACAACTAGACGTGGAATTGGCCGAGGCCCTTTCCCAATTTGATTTATGGTTTTGGCCGAGGCCTTAATCATTTTAGACGTCTTGGCCGAGGCCTTGACAAAATGTTTCAGAATGTCCGGCATTATACATTCCCTCATTATGAAAGTGGTTATTTATATTTCATGTGATTATTCAACCAGTAGAATATCCATGTGAAGAAGTGAATGGCATTATCTCATTTTACTTTTGCCATATTATGTTGATGTTCAAGTTTAAAAGGCTTTTGTTTTAGTAATACATTGCCTTAAATGTTTATGTTTATTTATGAAAGCATCCGCATTATTGTTATCCTTACTGAGCATCTGAGCTCACCCCTTTCAATGTTTTAATATTTTCCAGGATGTGAAGAAGTATTTTATGGATGACCTACAGGGATTGTGAGAAGAGGATATGAGTGTGGACTATGGAGACTTTGTTATTGTAGTTTTTCACTTTATGATGTAATGTAACGTTTATGAATGTATCTAGTGTTTCCAAGGCTACTAAACTAATCGGTCTTTCGAGACTTGATCTTTTGTGATCATGCCATTGTTACGAAGTGACGCACTGGCTCTGGGTAGCTGGGGTCGGGGCGTTACACCTCCTCTCCTATTCTGTTCACAAATAATATTTTTCAGTTCAAAATATTCATACCTAAATGAAATAACAAAATTTAATTACATGTTATAGAAGATATTTTTGGGAACACTATCAACCATTGGGGCCTTAAGGTTTAATGAATATTATGTTCTATAGAAATGAGGTATAGCATTTTTTGAAATGTTTTTGTTTTATTTCTTATTATAACTACATAAAAATAACTTAAAAAATTAATAAATAACAACACTTATGTATTCAATATAATGATATTTTTATGGACAATTTATAAAACATATATAGTTATCATATTTGATAAAATTGGAAAAGATATCAACATTCATCTATACATCATATTATCGCATCGTAAGCCATGATAATTTATTTTCAATCACTACCATTCATTAATATTTAAAATTAAGGGTCTAATATAAATATATGATTTTATATAATATTAATCATTATTTAAAATTAATATAACATATATTTTCATACTGTTCCATTCATTGAAAAATGATTATTTTATTAATGCATTGTCACAACCCGCCTTCACAAGATGATAGAAGGGATTGCAGATTGCCAATCCCTTCCTTGGTCTATTTGAAAGAGCAATAATGACCCCCAAGACCCACATTCAATAGGTCCCAGAGTGGAAACTATAACTAAGGGTATAAAATCACACACAAAATGGAAGGAATTAACCCATTTTTATAGGATCGAGATATAAGATAGTAAATCCCAACAACATCAAAACTGAAGGTAAAATTAAACCCAAAAGAAAACCATTCCCATACGCATGTAAATAAGTATACAGTACAAAAGTACAAGAAAACCCCAATAGAAAGTTCCAGAAAAGGAAAAAAGGCAACAGAAACTATCCCAATATCCGAGATAGTACGATCCTACATGATCCCTGATGTCCTCCTGGAATCCTGAAATAAGTTTATATATGTATGGTGAGTCTACAGGTATACATAATAGGGAAAACCAAAGGCTCTTGTGTACAAGTGGAGTGGCATTCTAATGCCCCATGAGAAAAAGAGATAACAAGAGCACATAACAAGGAAACAATCCACCCAAGCCTTACTAAGTCTAATCCCCAAATAACGCAAGTCAAGTTGTGTAATAGTAATAGAACATCAATATTTGGGTACCCCCTCCCCCGCCACATTCCCACTGGTAATTGAGGACATCCTATGCGTCAAACCTCTCCCACCATCCTCACCGCAATCCCACTGCCATTCCCCCACCCACACACACCTGGGCTACCACAATCACACATCCCGCTTGCAAACATCTTGGATTTCACTACCCCACATCCCGTACACACATGGGTCTGAACAACTACTTTCACGCCTCGAAGACACCTAGGCCTCATCCCGAAGACACTTGGGAAACAACCTGCCCTCACACACCTAGGCCAACCACCACCACAAACCCTGCCCAAAGAATCTAAGGCTATAATGGACCTCAGGACAACACAACCAGCATGAAATATTTTAGACTTCTCTAGAAATGGAGTAGAAAATGAGCTAATAACTTGCCACTCATAAGAGTGTTTGGAAAAACACCCTCCCGCATGGAATATGGGTGTTCGACACAATGTGATTAACAAGGTTGGGGTGCGAATAAGAAAAATAAGAACTACAATTATATATATAGGTAACAAATCACTCATCCTTGCCTAGGGTTTCCAAAACCATCCCACAAACAAGCACACTGATTACAATTCATTCATATGAAGCATAACAAGCACAACCATGTAACAAATCATTCCCGGAAAGTAATTCCCCATTGAACCCATTGATGTTTTCATATTCAAGTAATTCCTTATAAGTAAATTCTACACTACTGGGAAACGAACATGCATAACCACATGCCATGGAATGTAAAACAGCCAAACAAAAAATTAAGCATTCACACCCAGTTCCCTTGTAAAGTCACAATAACAAAAAGGGATCAGTGAGATCCCTTGATGTTTTGAAACTAAACCAAGCCCCGCCATACAACCCCACATGGCCTCATATCCAAAATCCAACAAATGCACCATAACAGAGGATCCCATCCCCATCTACATCGCATCCCAAGCATCAACCGTCAACACCACCAGAACAGAGCAAGGGATTTTTAAAATTTTGAATATTCCATTCATTCAGTTCTATCATTCCATTTGGTTAAATGAGGTGATCACACAAGGATTCACATTCACTGGTCTTCCATTTAATCAAATGAGTTTATGTGATTAACAAGTTTCCATGTTACACCCATTCAATCACATAAAATTCTAGTAAAACAGAGGATCAATAGTGCAAAAGAAAAGACCACAAATGTCCATGATTATCTGTGGGCCTAAGCCCATAAAATTCACAACACGTGATCAAGGATAAATAGTATAGAAGAAACATCAAGCACACCCCCTTAATTCTTTAAAATTCTATTTATTATATTCATTAATGTTTTGTTTCATCCATCCCCATAGAAACAACAGCATACCCACCCTGCATGATACACACTAAGGAGTGACGAAGGAAAATCCATACTTAAATGATCAATTATCGACTTTTGTCTCATGGAACCAACAACTGGGGATGCATGAATAGCAGGGGAGGAACTCTGATGACTCTAAGAATGAGAAAAAAAGGCTCCAGCACAGATGCACCACTCGCCTCGGGAAGGGGGACTCCAAAGGCACCAAGGAGAAGAATGAAAAGAGACCATCAGGGAAGAAAGAATTCCCATGTGATAAAAAGTTGACATCCTGTCATTACGAGGTATGAGGATCTTGAGAGGCTTCAAAGGTGGATCATGGTTTCACCTAGTAGTTAGACGGTTACACACGATGGAATTAATTGTTTATTTAATAATTCCCATTGAAGGGGTGGTCAAAACAAATATCTGTTAAAGGATTTAATTTAGTATAGGAAAATGGGTCCATTGAGGTTCTCCCCACTCCTATGTTATTTAAATAGTTTTTTATGGCACTAAAAATAGAATTGAACCACATTAAGAAGGTTAAAAGACATAAAAGTAGCGTTACGAGAAAAAAACTGGGGAAGGAAAATCCCAACACCCCTCTGTGGCGAATTGGTGTGACTGATAGTTGAAACCGATCGGTGGAGTTGATTGGGTAAGCTGATCCCAAGAAGCTGATTGGGAGAAGATGATCTTATGAAGCTGATCCTCTGAAGCTGATCCTGTGAAGCTGATCCTGGGAGGCTGATCCTGTGAAGCTGATCCGGTGAACATGATCTTCTGAAGTTGATCTGCGAAACCGATTTGGTGAAACCGATATGTGAAACTGATTTGGTGAAACCAATCTGTGATTTGGTGAAACCGATTTGTGAAGCCGATCTGGTGAAACTGATCTGTGTAACCAATTTTCTGAAACCGATCTGTGAAATAGATATGGTGAAACTGATTTTGTTAGAACGGTCTGTGAAACCGATCTGTAAAACAGATTTAGTGAAACTGATCAGTGAAACCGATTTGGTGAAATCGATCTATGAAACTGATTTTGTGAAACTTATCTGTGAAATCGATATGTTGAAACCAATATGTGAAACCGATTTGGTGAAGCTGATATGTGAAGCATATTTGGTGAAACTGATCTATGAAACTGAGCTATGAAACTGATTTGTTGAAACAGATCTATGAAGCCGATTCAGTGAAACCGATCTGTTAAACCAATTTTGTGAAACCGATCTCTGAAACTAATTTGGTGAAACTGATCTGTGAAACCGATCTTGGAAACCGATCTGTGAAACTGAACTGTGAAACAGATTTGGGAAAACTGATCTGTGAAGATGATCAGTGGTGCGGATCAATGGAGATTATCAGTGCAGCTGATCAGTGTAGTTGATCAGTGAAGCTGATCAATGAGGGTGATCTCTTGAGCTGGTCTGTAAATCTGATCAGTGAAGCTGATCAGTGGAGATGATCTATGGAGCTGATGGGTGGGACTGATCTATGAGTCTAGGACACCCTAACACATCAGATTTTGTAAATTAATTGACTTGGAGGGTCTGGGCCATTACATCAGATACCTCTCAAAATTATTCTCACCCTCTAGAATGAATGAGTAACCCACACAAACCCTCTAGAAGATAATTCTCATAGACAAACCACCCAAAAAAGCCATATGATTCCCAAGTAGTGTTTTATCTCAAAACATGGATCAGGGAGTTCCTTCCTCCATGACAAGATACTATCTGATGTGGGTTGTACTGACTCGCCCACATGGGTTTAATCACATCCACCTTATTGCATCTTGATTAGGGATCAAGTCATACCTTCCCCACATATTATGACTTTTCATAACCATTTATAAGGTAAAGAAAAAAACATCTCATTATCCAACAAGGTCAGCATTACATCAGAGTAGGTCACAAAAAAATAGAACAACAAGGAAGGCTTGGAACAAAAACTCAAAACAACTTTGTGTACTGGGCGCGCATTTGAGCTTCTCGTTCCCAAGTACACTCCTCGAGGCCACCATGCCTCCACCACACACAAAACAACACTAGTACGAAAATGGGCAAGGTAAGAACCACCTTATATAAGATATAAGAAAAACCACTGATAAAGAGACACTTTATCTGCGCTAAAATTTTAGCGCTGATAAAGAAAACCATTATCAACGCTAAAAAAACGCTGATAAGGGATACCTTAATTAGTGCTAAAATTTTGGCGCTAATAAAGGTAGTCCTTATCAGTGCATTGTTATTGATGGTAAAATCATATTCCATTTTTTATAAAGTTGGTCACACAGTGCCCTTGTTTCATTGCGACCTAAAGCTCTCATGGTACTAGAACTCTGTGACTACCCTCCGCTGCCCGATGAGCTTCACGTTTCCAGACCTCAGCCACCCATGAGCTTCTTGTTGCCAGACCTCCGATGCCCGCTGAGCTTCATGTTGACGTACCTCCAACTCCCTTGATCTTTTCTTTCCCGGACCTCCTCCGCCCGCTGAGCTTCGTGTTGCCAGACCTCCGCTGCCCTTGAGCTTCGTGTTTCCGGTCCTCCACCGCCCATTGAGCTTCGCGTGCCAGATGTCTGCAGCCCTTCGAGTTTCACTTTGCACGGTCTGAAAAATCTATAAACCCCCTTGTAGTGGCTTATAATAGGATGAACTTTGTATTTGGCTTAATGACATGATTTTCATTAATAATGATCCATCCGTTAAACCCCCCCCCCCAAACACACAAAAATTTCTCAAAATTCACACAAAAAAACTTTAGATAAACTAGAAATATAAGGAGACCAAATCAAGGTTCTATATATACCTGAAATAAGATAATGATATGTTTAAGGCATGTTTTCCAAATCATTTTACGATTTTGGGAATTTACTATTGATGATTGTGGTGCATAATTTTATTTATGTTTGGTAGTTCATACATGGGAGACCATAGAATTGTGAGTAATAAAATGGGTTCTACTCTAGTTATCCTTGTGGTGATCACATGAATCTATTTTTTATGTCCCCAAGAGGTCTCGTTTATATTGATTGTCTGGTCACATAACCAGGTGGTGTTCTGTGAGTTAGTCAATTACCATTAGAACCTATATTTCAGATATCATCCTATGTTTCTCAAAATAAAATTAGTTTCTTTCACATAATAATTTTAATGGTTGATTTTGTGATAATGATTTACTCCCATTGATTACCTTTATTAATTAATTTTTCTACAGTTTAGTTTTTATCTTACCTTTATTATTTATTTTTTCTTTTATCATTACTACATTATTCTAGGATTTTCTATTAGTATAGTTTTTGTAATGTAAATAAAAATGTGGAATCTTTGGGGAATGTTTGATATGGGATGATTTTCTTTAAAAGGGATTTCTTAATATGTATGTTGTTCTTTTTATAAATGTAGATTATGTTGGGAAAATAGAATTCCCTATCAATTTTTTCATTAATAAAAAATGAAATATATATATTAAAAATTGGTTGACCACAATTTTTTTAATAGATCGAATGCAATATCTTAATAGATGGAGTGCATCTGTGAGTGATAGAAAAACTTTTTTTCATTGATGGATGTGTTGAGGTAGTTCAATGAATGATCTGAGCCAATGATATATAAATTTTCAGTCTCTTGATATACCATGATATTAAATGGGAATCAATCCTTATTTAGTTCTTCAAAATGGTGTGGTATATCATCGGCATCAGAAAGAGGGAGCCCTCTCAGTTGAAGGATAAATTAATTTCAATGTTTTATATCATACAATTGAAACATGAACCATGTTTTTTTAACTTCATGCAATGAGGACATTGGACACACATTTTAATATCTAGCGATTTGAATTATGATAATGTATTTTAATGTTAAATATATTTTTCCAAAATGTCACACTATATAATATCATGCAACTAGAACATATTATGAGGGTGATGTGTATTTTCCATCCATAGAGTCCCTACACCATGTGAAATATTTTAATAGGATCAAAATTGTTTAATTTCATGAATCATGGACCAAAGGGGGTGTGTACCAGAATTTTTGGCGTGTCATGCAAGAATAATGACAAGATGTGAGAAGGGACTTGTGGCGGCCCACACCACATGAAACAACATATAACTAAGATGTTTTATTTTTAGTTCAAATCCATATATCTCAGTTTAAAGGGTTGGTTTATTCATGTAAAATATCTCTTGAGAAACCTAGTATTGGTGGAAATATTGATATGCTCATCATCAATGGCGATCAATGAGTTTACACTATCAGAGTGAAGTTTATGAAAAATTTAAGGTCAATCACACTTGGATTCCTGTTTCACTAGATTCCTCCTAGGTATCATTGATTCCCTTAAATCCAACACCATGTCACCACAATGTAAGGAAAGAAGGATAACCTATTCCATTAAGGACAACACCACCTAGTTCTAATGCATTTCTAGGTATTCCAATGCTTGAAACCTATTTTCTTCAAGGGGTTTCCCCCTTAATTCCTTCATGCTATCTATGTGACTTTGTCTGGTAGTTCAATTGTATGGAATGATGCTCAGACCACCATGCTTTCTAGCCTTACCACCCCTATCTCCATCTATGTCTTTCTCCCTTGCTGGGGTTACTGACTGCTTCTCTGTAGTGGCATGGCCCCCTCCTAGCAGTGTTTGTTCTATATCCCTTGGCTCTGAGCCTATCATCCTACCCCAAATACTTATTGATTTAGAGATAACTCCCTCACCAGCCCCCAAGTTTCATTCCCCATCCTCCCCCTTCCACTTTGGATCCTCATCTCCCACTCATATGAAGCTTACCAACTAGAAGGGATTATTAACATGTTCAAAATCAAGGGACCTCAATGAGAGTTCATCATCCCACTTTAATAAGGCTACTAGCTCTAGATCCAATTCTAGAGCCATGTCCTACCCATCATTGTTATATTCATATGTAATTCTCATGGTCTTAGTGCCCATGATAAATCAGACTTACTCAATTTAAAAATCAAAAAATCATAATGTCATTGTTGTTTTAGTCAAATAACACAAAATACCCTATAATAATCATTGAATTCTCATGGAATATTAAGTTTCATGGATTTCTACACTCTGAACCCTCCAACAGACAAAAATGGCTATTTTGGAACAATAAATGTTTTGTTGAGACTGTTCAATATTGCAATCAATTCATCACTACCAAGGTGTCCAACGGTGACACCTCTTTATGAATTTTGTTTTTTGGAAGCTATGACCCCCTTCAAAGGGAATCGATATGGAGTGAACAAAATACCTTCTATCCCATCCACCATCCAATATTTGTGAGGGGTGACATTAATTCCATTTCCAACCCAAAGGAATGGAACGGTAGAAGTCCATTCTAGAGGAAGGCCATCATGGGGTTTTTTCAGTTCATTGCTGGGAATGGCCTCATTGATCTCAGCTTCTCAGGTGATTGTTTCACCTGGTGAAACAAATGCAGGGGCCATCACCGCTTATGGAGTCTATTGGATAGGTGTATAACCAACATTAAAGCCACTATGCTATTCACAAATACCATGTTTTTTCATCTTTCATGAGGTATTTTGATTAACTCCCCCCTCCTAGTTTCCATTTCTTCTTGGAATGATCATAAGGAACGGTTTAACTTCCACCAGCAGTGGGTTAAAATCCTAGGATACCAGGACATGGTTTGTGAAATATAGAATGAACCCTTGTAGGAGTATCAGGTCACCTTCAACATCAATAACATGACCTCGAACCCCGATAGGTGCATGTTCGCCCCTTCCACCTCAGGGACCATCACCACCTGGGACTACTATTTCTTATGGGTTCCTTCATAGTATTCTGATAGATGGAATGATACCTTGGGTTTATTGGATCATTGACACCATTTTGAGATTTAGGTGTGACTATATACTTATTATATTTTCTTATTATTTATTACACACCACCACTTGAGTCGAGTAACCTGATTGAAATCCATACTGGTACTTTGGTTCTGATGTGGATATGGTTTTTTATTTGTTTGTGAGATGTGTATGTGTGGATATACAGGTATTTTGGCATTATGATATTGAATGTAGGGCAGAGACCTAGGAGTGGTAGATGTATCAATCTTGATTATTCTTTTGTTTGGTCTAGGGTGATTTGTGGAATATATAATGAATCTAAGGTAATTATATTTTATGAAGATGAATAAATAGTAATGGTTAGGATCTATTAATCTCTATTTTTATAAGGAATTGGTTCTCTTCTACTGTATTTTGATGTATTTTTTGTGTACTTGAACCATAAATACTAATATTTGAGATTCAAATAGGATGAAGATGAATAAAGAGTGGATGGATGCTAATCGTTTGACAATAGAGTATGAGAACAGAGTGAAAGAGTTTATCAAGTTTGAAAAGGATCACACAAAGGATCCTTCTCAAATCCTTTGTCCATGTTTACGTTGTTGTTATTATAGACTACTTACTCCAGAGAAGTTGGAAGAACATTTGATATGTCATAGAATAGATCATAGTTATAAATGTAGGAATAAACAAATAGAAAATGACAATGTAGCTACTGGATGGGATAAAACTCCATTTTATGGATCATCAGATATGAATACAAATATGAATAATGAAGAATACCATATGGAGGATGTGATTACATATGTCATGGATGATGAATATAGTATTGAGGAAATGACAGAGCAATTGATGATGATCTCCGTGATTGCCCAAAAATGATTGAGAAGATAAAGAGTTATGAAAAGATGCTATTGTATACTGGTTTCACTAAGTATACAACATTTTTCACCTGTATTGAAGTTGTATAAATTGAAATATGGCAATGGATGGAGTGATGTTAGTTTTATAGAACTACTTTCTCTCTTCAATGACATGATCCCAGAAGATAATTAGCTCCCAATTCAGACATATGATGTTAGACAAATGTTATGCTTGATGGGAATGATTTCTAAAAGAATGCATGCCTTCCCGAAAGACTGTATATTGTTTTTCATGGAGAAAAAATAACTTATAGAATGCCCAATTTGTGGTGCTTATCGATACAATAATCATCAATCCAATCCTACGAATGTTGTATGGTACTTTACAATCATTCCAAGGTTTAGGAGACTATATGGAAGTGAAGAAACTGAAAGACAATTGTCATGGCATGCAGATAAAAGAAATAATGATCAGAAATTATGTCATCCAACTGACTCTCCTCAATAGAAGAAAATTGATCATGAGTGTCCGGAATTTGGAAAAGAGCCGAGAAACCTTCATCTTGTGTTATCTACCAATGGAGTGAATCCTTTTAGTCTTCAAACCAACACTCATTGTTCGTGGCCTGTTATGTTGTTAAATCATAACTTACGCCCTGGTTATGCATAAAGCGGAAATTTATCAAGTTATCTATACTTATATCAGGACCAAAACAACCAGGTAATGATATTGATGTTTGTCTGGCTCCTTTGATCAAGGATTTGAAGTTATTGTGGGATTCATGTGTTATGTTGTTTGATTCTTATAAAACTGAATAATTCAAGTTGAGAGAGATGTTGTATGAGACAATAAATGATTTCCATGCTTATGGAAATTTTTCATTCTATAGCTTTAAAGTAAATCAAGGGTTTCCTGTGTGCGAAGAAGATAAAGAATCAATTAGGTTGAAACATTCATCAAAATTTGTTTTTCCAGGACATCGTAGATTTCTACCTCGTTGGCATAAGTATCGATCTTGGAAGACATTATTCAATGGATGTTTAGAACAACGCACAACACCAGATCCACTAATAGGTGCTCAAATGTTTGAGAAAGTAAAATATCTGAACACTGATTTTGGTAAACCATTTTCAAAAAACCTTACGAATATCGATTGGAAAAAGCGATCAGTTTTTTTAATTACCATACTGGAATTGTTTGTACATCAGTCATATTCTTGACGTGATTCATGTGGAAATAAATGTATGTGACAGTGTTATTGGAATGTTTCTAAATGCACCTGGAAAAAAAGATGGAATTAAGGCAAGGTTGTACATGGTTGACATGGGAATACGATAAGATTTGGCTCACGTGAAGGGTGAAAATCATATGTTTCTTACTCGAGCAGCTTATACTCTTTTGAGGGAGGAGAGATATCAGTATTGAAACTTTTTCAATGATGTAAATATTCTAGAGGGGTATTCATAAAATATCAATAAGATTGTGTCAATAAATGATTTTATGATAAAAGGTTTGAAATCCCATGATTTCCATGTTTTGATTCAAGATCTAATTCCTATAGAATTACGTTGCATTTTACCCAAGAATGTTCATCATACGTTATCCAAAATTTGTTTCTTTTCAAAGATATATGTAGAATAGCATTAGACACAGTGAAATTTCCAGTTATGGAAAAAAAATTGTCATCATATTTTGTGAATTAGAAATGTTCTTCTAGCCAACATTCTATGATATGATCGTTCATTTGATGATTCACATGATGATAGAGATTCGACATTGTTGTCTTGTGCACTATATATTGATGTATCTTGTTGAACGATATATGATGATTTTGAAAGGGTATGTCAAAAATCGAAGTCATCCAGAGGGTTGTATAGTGGAGAGATATATTTTTTACAAAGCCATTGAATTTTATACTGAACACCAATCCGATATGGAAAGCATTGGTCTCCCGAAATATTGTCACACTGGACACATTGAGGGTGAGGGAATTTCTGGAAGAGAAGTTGTGACAATTAGTATTACATATCAGGAGCAGGCCCATCTTTATGTTTTGTATAACAGTTTGGAGGTTTCTTCAAATATTGAAACTAACAAATAAATTCTAGGGCATTTGAATCCATCAAGGGCTGAAAATGGTTATCAAATACACATAATCACTGGTTTATAGGATGGTTTTAGGACCATGTTTTTAAGCAGTTAGATGAAAATCCAAATTCAATTCCAGAACACCTTCTATGGCTATCTTATGGACCAAGTGTGTATTTTTTATCTTACAGTAGTTATGTAATTAATTTTTATACATTCTATACAGATGAACATGATGAAGAAAATACCATTCAAAATAGTGGAGTTACACTAGTGGCTGATGCGATGCGTGTTTCAGGTAGTGAGGATAGAAATCCAATTTATGTAAATATGTCATTCTTGGAATTATCAAACTAATATGGGAGTTGGATTATACGACATTACAATTGCTGATTTTTCATTGAAAATTGGTTGATAACAACATTTTTGTTAAAATAGATGAATGGGGATTTGTGAAAGTTGATTTTAGTAAATAAGGATACAATGTCGAATAGTTTATAATGGCATCACAAGCAGTACATGTTTTTTATGTTCAAGATCCCACAAACCAAATGTGGTCGATTGTTCTATTATCATCCAAAACTACTGAAGGATCCTATGAAGATTCAGTTGCGGATGATCCTTTCTGTGGTACGACATAATCATTTTGGAGCGGTCCCAATGTAGATGAATTTTTGTATGTTAGAGGAGACCACAATGAAGGGATTTGGATAATCTATAGAGATGTAAAATCCCTTCATCCTTTGAATAAAAGAAAGAGAGTTCAATAAATAGGTAATATTTTTTTTTAATATTGTTCTTGTTATATCATGTTATTATCTTATCAGTACTGAATTTATGTAATCTATATTAACTTTTCAACTAATTTTGCTGATAATGACTTCTGAAAATTTTGGTGCTCCTAATCATGAGGTTGAACAAGTCTCTCAAGTTGTTGCTATTGGTGCTCCTACTGCTCTGGAAGCTGCTGTTGCGGCTCCTGTTTCTCCTACATCTCCTACTACGGCTCTTGCTGCTCCTGCGGCTACTACTGCGGCGGTTGCTGATGCTCCTATTGTTGTTGCTCCTACTTCCCCTAGTGTTGAGGTCCAACAACCATCATCACATTCCGTTGATACCTTTTCAGATTAACATATAGATGATGTTGATGTTGATGAAATGGTCGGGAATGAAAGATCGAAATCGCAGAAAACATAGGTGCATCGTTGTTTGACGGTTTTAGCCAAATTTTTTAAGGTTAAAAACCAAGGAATCAAATTTTATGTTGGATGGAATGCACGAGGCCAACATGTGAATCCCAACAAGGTTATGTTTAGCAGCTACATTGGAGTTTTCACTCAGCAACGCATGCCGATTGACATATATTCATGGCACCATGTTGTGTCTGGGCTGAAGGCTGTGATCTGGGAAGAAATTACGGTAACATTATGAATTTATTTCTTTAATATACTAGCAGATAAAATAACGAAACAATGACTTACTCTTCTCAATCTCTTGAAGATTACATTTATAGAAGACGATTCTTACAAGGATTATATACTAAGTATTGCAGGAAGGATTCATCGAGGTTTTCATACATTTTTAGCAAGATGTTACCTAAAAGATTCCAAAGGTAAAATAAATCCCCACCCAACCATTATCTACAGTCACCTGATATCCCAAGAAGCATGGGATGCCTTTATTGGCTACCGTGGGGAAGAGATGTTTCAGGTACATTGTGGGTGATAATAATTTGTTTGAGGAGACCTGTATTCATCACATTGATTTTCAATATTTCATTTAGGAAACAGAAACTCTATACTGAAAAAAAGGAATGTGCATCAAAACCAACAGACACCTATCGTAAATCAAATATGTGATACACTTCATTAGAAATGAAAATGGTATGTATTTTAAATTTGCAGTAATATTGATGGGTTCAAATAAAGAACATCATATAAATCTTTCTATGTTTATATGTAGATTGATGAGTTTAAAACCAAATACAATTCCATCACATGCCATGTGCTATGGATGGACGCACGTGTGAATAATAAGGGAAAGTTAGTAGATGAAAACACAAAAAACGTGTGGGAAATATGTTTATGTAGGACACGCTGATAAAATAATTTTTTTAAAATTGTTATTACATAAAAATATTTAGTTATATTCCTATATATTACAAGAACATGAACCAGCTACTCATGTAGTGGATACAGACCTATTTTCGACGGCTTTGAATCAGTCATGAAAAATATAGTCGTGTTAGAGTTGTGTGTTTTGGGGTGACACCCCGATTATATTTTGAGAAGAAGAAAAAAACGAATGATACAGATGAAAAATTTGAACAATTTAGCAAAAAAAATAGCAACGCTTGAAGAACGATTGCAATGGATGGGAGACTTTTTAGAAACTTTCATGGGTGGGAAGCAAAGGGAAGACACAAATCAGGATCAACCAGCGAGTGAACATCCCACCCCACACCCCACCATCTTTGAGAAGAGCCATTCCCCACAAAGAACTATCTTATCCATGGTAATCAATATTCTAAAAATTGTTCCAATGAAATGTGAATCAGACAAACGCTGATAATTTTTCAGTGCTGATCTTTTACAGGGTTATAATGATTGTGATTCATATCTGTCGACACGCACCTATCACCTTGTAACGTGGGCTACAATATTCAATATCCCAGATGCCACACTGCAAAATATACTACTTCTGTAAGATCATCTGAAGGTGAAGATTACTGTAGCTCATGAACCAAATGAAAATCTACCTAATCCACATGATGAAAATGATATTTATACGGTCGAAAAGGCTATTGGGACATTCATTGCATGATAGTCACAACATGTAAGAGTACATGTAGACAATGAGGTATTTATTTACTTTTTTTTTTCAAGGTAAACCTTTAGCAATTAATGAAAAAAGGGTCTGAACCAATTATTGTCTTTATAGACAGAGAAAGGGAAGGGGGTGATAAACATCAGCTTAAGACCATCTAATGGATCGACCAACCGATCCCAAGGAGCTTCTGAAATTACAATAACCCCACCTGTTCTCTATCCACATTTACTATCATTGAAGACTCATGTGAATACGAAGCTAAAATATGGTAATAGTCATATAGTGGTTTTCGAAAAGAATATATATAAAGAGGAAAGTCAATATTTCATTACTATTGAAAATGTAAATGAGATCCTTTAAAATGGTTGGCTAGGTATCACAATTGTATATGTATATATGACGTATGTTTCCATGAATTGATTTTCTAAAATCTGATCTATTATGAAAATTATGACTAAATTCATTTTATATTGTTGACAGACTCATTTATGAAAAACAATTGAAGGAATTTTCCCATGAGCCAAGATTTGGACTTGTTATTCCTCATACCACAACAACACACCTATCAAAATTAGGGCCATCAAAAAGGGATGCAATAGTGAGCGGCTTGCTGAAAACATTTGAAATAAAGATTACAGATGACATATTCTTCCTAATACCAACCATGCAGAGGTAAAACACTACGATTAAAGCATATCAATTATATTTTCACTTCTTTTATTATTTATATTTTTTTGGCAACATTGTTTTCTAATTGCGGTGAACTTGGATACTCCAAGGATTTAGTTTCTAGATTCAAAGCATGAATATCCATCAAACTGACCACACGTGATGGAGTTTCTGAATCTGTAAGAAACTACATCTTACGTTTTAGGTCTAAACATCACGTAATATAATCTATATTATCTTTTTATAAGGATTATGTTATGATAGGGTGGTGTATCATTATCTTCTAAATAAAAGAATGAAGATATGGTCTAAGCATAAGAAGGTGAGCAAGTACTACATCTAGACAAATATCATGGTATATATAATAAAATTTAACTATCCAAACACATCTCAACACAAGTTACTTATTCTACTAATGATCAATTTTCATCAGTGTCCAAAACAAACAAAAGATAATGATTTTAGTTATTATTTATGTAAATTTATGAAAGAGATCATTTTTCATCAACAAAGAAACATCCCTAAAGAGGTATTTTCAAAAACAACTACTAGTATGTTTAATTTATTTATTAATTCATTATTTTTATATTTTCCAGTACTACTCTAACTACTAAAGAGCCTCATACTCACAATACGATATAGATGTGTTCATAACTGAGTGGTCCTCATACCTAATGGAAGATTGTACACAAATACAATGAGGATCTGACTTGGGGGCATGTACAATTGGTGGTTATTTTTGAGAGGGGTTAAGGGGATAAAAAGATGAAAAATTATTGTATGTAAATGTTCATAGATAATTTCAATTGTTATTAAATATAAAATCCTTTCTCTAATGACTAATTTTTCCATTTTAACAGATGATATGCATCAGTAACATGCAAGAATGTTGAACCACTCAAAGGGTCTTTCTTTGTTTAAAATGGACAGAATTTTAAGTGAAAATGACAACTGATGTATGAAAATATGAACAAACACATTAGGATTGTGTTGATCCTTTAGAATAATGATCCACGGGTACTTTTTGATATGTACGAGTCATCCCCACCTCAATCAAAGGCACGGTGTGACCGGTATCACACAACAGATCTCTCTTTTGTTTAAAATGGACACAATTTTAATTGAAAACAACAAATGACCTATGAAAATCCTACCAAACACATTTGGATTATCTTGATATTTTATAAGGTCAGTCCATGGGTCGTTTGTGACATGCACGAGTCTCCCTGCCTCAATCTGAGGCATGGTGTGGCCGGTACTACTCAAAGGGTCTCTCTTTTGTTTAAAATTGACACAATTTAAAGTGAAAACAACAACTGACCTACGGAAATCTGACCAAAAGCATTAGGATTGCATTGATAGTTTAGGAGAATGATAAATGGGTCCTTTGTGATGTGTATGAGTAATCCCCACCTCAATCGCCTTTGGATTATCTTAATCTTTTATAAAAACCATAAAAGAGACCTTTGTGATGTGTAAAAGTCATCTATCCCTCAATCTGTGTCACGGTGTGGCCGGTACCACTCAAAGGGTCTCTCTTTTGTTTAAAATGGACACAATTGTAAGTGAAAGGAACAACTGGCCTACGAAAATATGACCAAACGCATTAGGATTGTGTTGATCCTCTAGGATTACGATACAAGGGTCCTTTTTGATGTGTAAGAATAATCTCCGCCTCAATCTGAGGCACGTTGTGGCTGCTATCACTCAAAGGGTCTCTCTTTTGTTTAAAATGGACACAATTTTAAGGGAAACCAACAACTAACCTACGGAAATCTGACCAAACGCATATAGATTGACTTGATATTTTATAAGAACGATCGATGGGTCCTTCGTGATTTGCACGAGTAAACCCGACCTCAATACAATGCACGGTGTGGCCGATACCACTTAAAGGGTCTCTCTTTTGTTTAAAATGGACACAATTTTAAGTGAAACCAACAACTGACCTACAGATATCCTACCAAACCCATTTGTATTGTGTTGATACTTTAGGATAAATATCATTGGGTCCTTTGTGACGTGTAGGATTCATCCTCACCTCAATCTGATGCACGGTGTAGATGATAGCACTCAAAGTGTCTCTCTTTTGTTTAAAATGGGCACAATTTTAATTGAAAACAACAACTAATCTATGAAAATCCAACCAAACACATTTGGATTGCCTATATCATTTATAAGAATGATCCAAGGGTCCTTAGTGATGTATCTAGGTCAACCCCTCCTCAATAAGAGGCACGGTGTGGCCAGTATCACTCAAAGGGTCTATATTTTGTTTAAACTGGGAACAATTTTAAGTGAAAACAATAACTAACCTATGTAAATCCAATAAAACGCATTAGGATTGTGTTAATACTTTATTAGAATTATCCAAGAGTCCTTGGTGATGTTTAAAAGTCATCCTCACCTCAATCCGAGGTACGGTGTGTCCAGTATCACTCAAGGGGCCTCTATTTTGTCTAAAATGGACACAATTTTAAGTGAAAGCAAAAACTGACCTACATAAATCTGAACAAAAACATTTGGATTGTGTTGATCCTTTAGGAGAATGATCCAAGTGTCCCTTGTGATGTGTACGATTCAACCCCGCCTCAATATGAGGCATGGTGTGACCGTTATCACTCAAAGGGTCTATCTTTTGTTTAAAATTGACACAATTTTAATTGAAAACATCAACTGACCTTTGAAAATATGAAGAAATGCATTCAGATTGCCTTGATATTTTATAACAACTATCCAACGGTCCTTGGTGATGTTTAACAGTCAACCCCACCTCAATATGAGGCATGGTGTGGTGGGTACCCCTCAAGGGGTCTTTATTTTGTTTAAAATGGACACAATTTTAAGTGAAAACAAAAACTGACTTATATAAATTTGACCAAACACATTCAGATTGTGTTTATCATTTAGGAGAATGATCCACGGGTATATTTTGACGTGGAAGGGTCATTCTCGACTCATTCTGATGCACGGTGTGGCCGCTATAACTCAAAGGGACTCTTTTTTTTTAAATGGACACTATTTTAATTGAAAACAACAACTAACTAATGATAATCTCACCAAACGCATTTGGATTGTCCTGAGATTTAATAAGAACGATCTTTGGGTCCATTTTGATATGTATGAGTCATCCCCACCTCAATCCGAGGAACGGTGTGGCCGATACAACTCAAAGGGTCTCTCTTAATTTAAAATGGACACAATTTTAAGTGAAAACAACAACTGACCTAAGGAAATCTGAACAAAAGCATTAGTATTGTGTTGTTTGTTTAGGAGAATGATCAATGGGTCCTTTGTGATATGTACGAGTAATCCCCACCTCAATCGGGGGCATAGTGTGACCTCTATCAATCAAAGGGTCTCTCTTTTGTTTAAAATGGACACAATTTTAATTGGAAACAACAACTATCCTATGAAAATCCGACCAATTGCAGTTGGATTATCTCAATCTTTTATAAGAACCATAAAATGGTTTTTTTGTGATGTGTAAAAGTCATCTATCCCTCAATCTGAGCCACGGTGTGGCCGGTACCACACAAAAGGTCTCTCTTTTGTTTAAAATGGACATAATTGTAAGTGAAAGGAACAACTCGCCTACGAAAATCTGATCAAATGCATTCGGATTGTGTTGATCCATTAGGAGAATGATCCAAGGGTCCTTTGTGATGTGTAAGAATAATCTCTGCCTCAATCCTAGTCACAGTGTGGTTGGTATCACTCAAAGGGTCACTCTTTGGTTTAAAATGGACACAATTTTAAGGGAAATCAACAACGGACCTACGGAAATCGGACCAAACGAATTTAGATTGTCTTGATATTTTATAAGAACGATATATGAGTCCTTTGTGATTTGAATCTGTAAACCCTACCTCAATCTGATGCACAGTGTGGCTGATACCACTTAAAGGGTCTCTCTTTTGTTTAAAATGGACACAATTCTAAGTGAAAACAACAACTGACCTACAGATATCCTAACAAACCCATTCGGATTGTATTGATAATTTAGGATAATTATCATCGGGTCCTTTGTGATGTGTAGGAGTCATCCTCACCTCAATATGATTCACAATGTATATGATAGCAGTCAAAGGGTCTCTCTTTTGTTTAAAATGGACACAATTTTAATTGAAAACAACAACTGACCTATGAAAATCCAACCAAACACATTCGTATTGCCTAGATCATTTATAAGAATGATCCAAGGGTCCTTGGTGACGTATCTAGGTCAACCCCACCTCAATACAAGGCACAGTGTGGCCGGTATCACTCAAAGGGTCTATATTTTGTTTAAAATGGGCAAAATTTTAACTGAAAACAATAACTAACCTATGGAAATCTGAACAAACACATTAGGATTGTGTTAATACTTTATTATAATGATCCAAGAGTCCTTGGTGATGTTTACAAGTCATACTCATCTCAATCGGAGGAACGTTGTGGCCATTATCACTCAAAGGGTCTCTATTTTGTTTAAAATGGACACAATTTTAAGTGAAACCAACAACTGACCTATAGAAATCTGAACAAACAAACACAGTTGGATTGTGTTGATCCATTAGTAAAATCATCCAATTGTCCCTTTTTATGTGTACGATTCAACCCCGCCTCAATATGAGGCATGGTGTGACCACTATCACTCAAAGGGTCTATCTTTTGTTTAAAATTGACAGAATTTTAATTGAAAACAACAACTGACCTTTGAAAATATGACGAAATGCATTAAGATTGCCTTGATATTTTAAAATAACTATACAATGGTCCTTGGTGATGTTTAAGAGTCAACCCCACCTCAATATGAGGTATGGTGTGGTTGGTACCCCTCAAAGGGTCTTTATTTTGTTTAAAATTGACACAATTTTAAGTGAAATCAAAAACTGACTTACCGAAATTTTACCAAACACATTAATATTGAGTTTATCATTTAGGAGAATGATCCATGGGTACATTTTGACGTGGAAGGGTCATCCTAGACTCATTCTGATGCATGGTGTGGACGCTATAACTCAAAGGGACTCTCTTTTGTTTAAAATGGTCACAATTTTAATTGAAAACAACAACTGACCAATGATAATCTCACCAAACACATTCGGATTGTCCTGATCATTAATAAGAATAATCTGTGGGTCCTTTTGATGTGTATGAGTCATCCACACCTCAATCCAAGGAACGGTGTGGCCGGTACGACTCAAAGGGTCTCTCTTTAGTTTAAAATGGACACAATTTTATGTGAAAACAACAGCTGACCAATGGAAATCTGACCAAACGCATTCAGATTGTGTTGATACATTAGAAGAACAATCCATTGGTCCTTTTTGACAATTATGAGTCATCTCTGCCTAAATATGATGCATTGTGTGGCCGGTAGCACTCAAAGAGTCTCTCTTTGGTTTAAAATGGACACAATTTTAAGTGAAAACAACAACTGACCTATGGAAATCTGACCAAACACATTTAGCTTATCTTGGTCTTTTATAAGAACGATCCATGCCTCCATTGTTACATGTATGAGTCAAAACTTCCTCAATATGAGGCACGGTGTGACCGGTACAACTCAAAGGGTATCTCTTTTGTTTATAATGGACACAATTTTAAGTGAAAATAACAACTGGCATACAGAAATCCAACCAAACACATTCTTATTATATTAATCCTTTAGTATAACGATCCATGGGTCCTTTTTGACATGTACAAGTCATCCCTGCATCAAAATGAGGCATGGTGTGGCCGATAGCACTCAAAGGGTCTCTCATTGGTTTTAAATGGACACAATTTTAAGTGAGAACAACAAATGGCCTACGGATATATGAACAAACACATTCAGATTGACATTATATTTTATAAGAACGATCCATGGGTCCTTTGTGAAATGTATGAGTCAACCCCACCTCAATCTGAGCCATGGGGTGGTCCGTACCACTCAAAGGGTCTCTTTTTTTTAAAATGGACAAATTATTATGTGAAAACAAAAACTGACCTACATAAATCTGACCAAACACCTTTGGATTGTGTTTATCTTTTAGGAGAAGGACCCTAGGGTCATTTGTGACTTGTATGAGTCATCCCCGCCTAAATCTGAGGCACGGTGTTGCCGGTAGAACTCAACGGGTCTCTCTTTGGTTTAATGTGGACACAATTTTAAGTGAAAACAACAACTGACCTACACAAATCTTACCAAAACCATTAGGTATGTGTTGATACCTTAGTATAATGATCCAAGGGTAATTTTTGACGTGTAAGAGTCATATCCGCCACAATCTAAGGCACGGTGTGGTTGTTTGCACTCAAAGGGTCTCTTTTTTGTTTAAAATGGAAACAATTTTATGTGATAACAACAACTGACCTACATAAATCTGACCAAACCCATTTTGATTGTGTTGATCCTTTAGGAGAACTATTTATGAGTCCTTTTTGATGTTTATGAGTCATCCTTGACTCAATCTAAGGCACAGTGTGGCCGATAGCACTCAAAGTGTCTCTCTTTTGTTTAAAATGGACACAATTTTAATTGAAAACAACAACTGACCTATAAAAATCTGATAAAATGAATTCGGATTGCCTTGACATTTTCTAAGAATGATCCAAGGGTCCTTGGTGATGTTTACGTGTCAACCCCGCCTCTTTCCGAGGCACGGAGTGCCGGTAACACTCCAAGGGTCTCTATTTGGTTTAAAATTGACACGATTTTAAATGAAAACAACAATTGATGTTTGTAATTTCGACCAAACACATTAGAATTTTTTTGATCAATTAAGATAATGATCCAAAGATCCTTTGTGATGTTTATGAGTCATCCCCTCCTCAATCCATGGCACAGTATAGCCGGTATCACTCCAAGAGTCTCTCTTTTGTTTAAAATGGACACAATTTTAATTGAAAACTACAAATAACCTTTGAAAATCAGACCAAACGCATTCATATTGTCTTGATCATTTATAAGAACGATCCAAGGGACCTTGGTGACGTGCAAGAGTAAACCCCACCTCAATCTGAGGCACGGTGTGGTCGGTATCATTCAATGGGTCTCTATTTAGTTTAAAATGGACACAATTTTATGTGAAAACAACAACTGGCCTATGGAACGCATTCATATTGTGTTTATCCTTTAGTAAAACAATTCACAGGTTCTTGGTGACATGTAAAAGTCACCCTCGCATCAATATGAGGCACTGTGTGGCTGTTATCACTCAAAGGGTCTCTATTTTGTTTAAAATGGACAAAATTTTATATGAAAACAACAACTGACCTACATAAATCTAACCAAACACATTCGGATTGGGTTGATCCATTTGGAGAACGATCCATGGGTCATTTTTAATGTGTACGAGTAAACCCTTCCTCAATCATAGGCACGGTGTGACCGCTATCACTCAAAGGGTCTCTCTTTTGTTTAAAATGGACACAATTTTAATTGAAAACAACAAATGACCTATGAAAATCCAATCAAACACATTAAAATTCCTGTGATATTATAAAAGAATGATCCAAGGGTCCTTTTGACATGTATGAGCCAACCCCGCCTCAATACGAGGCATGGTGTGCCCGGTACCACATAAAGGGTCTCTCTTTTGTTTAAAATGGACACAATTTTACTTGAAATCAACAACTGACCAATGAAAATTTGACCAAACACATTCGGATTTCCATGATCAATAATAAGAATGATCCAAGGGTCTTTGGTGACGTGTACGAGTCATCACTACCTCAATCTGAGGCACGGTGTGGATGATACCACTCAAAGGGTCTCTATTTTGTTTAAAATGGATAGAATTTTAAGTGAAAACAACAACTGACTTTTGTAAATTTGATCAAACACATTAGTATTGTGTTGATTTGTTAGTATAACGATACACGGGTCCTTTGTGACATGTATGAGTCAACCCTGCCTCAATCTGAGGCACAGTGAGGTCGGTATCACCGAAAGGGTTTCTATTTGGTTTAAAATGGACACAATTTTATGTGAAAACAAAAACTGACCTACACAAATCTGACCAAACACATTCAAATTATGTTGATACATTATGAGAATGATTCACGGGTTCTTGGTGATGTTTAATTGTCAACCCTTCCTCAATCCAAGGAACGTTGTGGCCTGTATCACACAATGGGTCTCTATTTTGTTTAAAATGGACAAAATTTTAAGTGAAAACAACAACTGGCCTTCAAAAATCCAGCTAAATTCATTCAGATTGTGCTTATCCTTTAGGAGAACGATCCATGGGTCCATTGTAACATGTACGAGTCATCCCTGCCTCAATCCGAGGAACGGTGAGACCGCTATCACTCAAAGGGTCTCTCTTTTGGTTAATATGGACAAAATTTTAACTGCAAACAAAAACTGACCTATGAAAATCCAACAAAACACATTCAGATTTCCTTGATCTTTTATAAGAACGATTCAAGGATCCTTGGTGATGTGTAAGAGTCATCCCCACTTCAATATGAGGCATGGTGTGGCCGGTACCTCTCAAAGGGTCTCTTTTTTTGAAATGGAAAAAAATTTAATTTAAAACATCAATTGACCTATGAAAATCCAACCAAATGCATCAGATTTCCTAGATCATTTAAAAGAACAATCCAAGGGTCTGTGGTGATGTACACGAGTCATATCCACCTCAATCAGAGGCACGGTGTTGCTGGTACCACTCAAAGGGTCTCTCTTTTGTTTAAAATGGACATAATTTTAAGTGAAAACACAAACTGACCTACAAAAATCTGACCAAACACATCTGACTGCATAAATCGTTTAAAAGAACGATCCTAGGGTCCTTTGTGATGTGTACAAGTCATCCTCACCTCAATCTGAGGCACGGTGTGGCTGGTAGCACCCAAAGGGTCTTTCTTTGGGTTAAAATTGACAGAAGTTTATGTGAAAACAAGAAACTAACCTACGGAAATCCGACCAAAACTTTTGGATTGTGTTGATCCATTACGATAAAGATCTAACGGTTCTTTTTTGACATGTTTGAGTCATCCCCGCCTCAATCTGAGGCATAGTGGGGCCGGTAGTACTCAAGGGGTCTCTCTTTTGTTTAAAATGGACTCAATTTTAAGTGAAAACAACAACTGACCTACGGAAATCTAAAAAAACCCATTCGTATTGTGTTTATCCTTTAGAAGAATGATCCAAAGATCCTTTATGACAGGTAAGATTCATCCTCGCCTCAATTTGAGGCATGGTGTGGCTGGTAGCACTCAAAGGGTCTCTTTTTTGTTTAAAATGTTAACAATTTTAATTGAAAACAACAACTGGCCTATAAAAATCTGAAAAAACTCATTAGGATTTCCTTGATCGTTTATAAGAATGATCCAAGGGTCCTTGGTGATGTTTAAGAGTCAACTCTACCTCAATCTGAGGCATGGTGTGGCCGGTACCACTCAAAGGGCCTATATTTTGGTTAAAATGGACACAATATTAAGTGAAAACAACAACTGACTTTTGTAAATTCGACCACACACATTAATATTGTGTTTATCCTTTATTCGAATGATCCATGAGTCCTTTTTGATGTGTATGACTCAACCCTGCCTTAATCTGAGGCACAGTATGGCCACTATCACTCAAAGAGTCTCTCTTTTGTTTAAAATGGACACACTTTTAATTGAAAACAACAACTGACCAATGAAAATCAAACCAGACACATTCGTATTGTCATGATCATTTATTATAACGATCTAAGGGTCCTTGGTGATGTGTACGTGTCAACCCCGCCTCAATCTGATGCTTGATGTGGTCGGTATCACTCAAACGGTCTCTATTTTTTTTAAATGGACACGATTTTATGTGAAAAAAACAACTGACCTATGGAAATATGACCAAACACATTCAGATTGTGTTGATCATTTAGGATAATGATTCAAAAGTTCTTGGTGATGTGTAAAAGTCATCCCCACCTCAATCTGAGGAACGGTGTGGCTGGAATCACTCAAAGGGTCTCTATTTTGTTTAAAATGGACACAATTTTATGTGAAAACCACAATTGACCTATGGAAATCTGAACAAACGCATTCTGATTGTTTTGATACTTTAGTAGAACGATCCACAAGTCCTTTGTAACGTGTACGAGTCATCCATGACTCATTCCATGGCATGGTGTTACTACTTTCAATCAAAGGGTCTCCATTTTTTTTAGAATGGACACAATTTTAATTGAAAACAACAACTGGCCTCTAAAAAACGAACCAACCGCATTCGCAATTCCTTGATATTTTAAATGAACGACCCAAGTGTATTTGGTGAGATCTAAGATTCAACCTCGCCTCAATCTGAGGCATGGAGAGGCCGATACCACTCAAAGGGTCTCTCTTTTGTTTAAAATGGACACAATTATAATTGAAAACAAAAAATGACCTATGAAAATCTGACCAAACGCATTCGGATTGTGTTGATATTTTAAAGTACGATACAAGGGTCCTTGGTGACATGTAAGAGTCAACCCCACCTCAATAAAAGTAATGGTGTGGCTGGTACCACTCAAATGGTCTCTCTTTAGTTTAAAATGGACACAATATTAATTGAAAACAACAACTGACCAATGAAAATCTGACCAAACGCATTTTTATTTCCTTGATCATTTATAAGAACTATCCAAGGGTCCTTGGTGACGTGCAAGAGTCAAACCCGCCTCAATATGATGCACGGTGTGGCCGGTACCACTCAAAGGATATCTCTTTTGTTTAAAATGGACACAATTTTAAGTGAAAACTACAACTGACCTACAGAAATCTGACCAAACCCATTCAGATTATGTTGATCCATCAGTAGAACGATCCATGGGTCCTTTGTGGTGTGTAGGAGTAATCCTTTCCTCAATCTGATGCACGGTGTGAACGATAGCACTCAAAGTGTCTATCTTTTTTTTAAAATGGAAACAATTTTAATTGAAAACAACAACTGACCAATGAAATTCTGACCAAACGCATTCTTATTGCCTTGATATTTTACAATAACGATTCAAGGGTCCTTGGTGACATATCCAAGTCATCCTCACCTCAATCTGAGGCATGGTGTGACCGATATCACTCAAAGGGTCTATATTTTGTTTAAAATGGGCACAATTTTATGTGAAAACAATAACTGACCTAAGTAAATCCAACCAAACACATTAGGATTGTGTTAATCCTTAAGAAGATTGATCCACTAGTCCTTCATGATGTGTATGAGACAACCCCACCCCAATCTGAGGCACAGTGTGGCCAGTATCACTCAAAGGGTCTCTATTTTGTTTAAAATGGACACAATTTTAAGTGAAAACAAAAACTGAAGTATGGAAATCAAAACAAACACCTTTGGATTTTGTTAATACATTAGGAGAATGATTCACAATTCCTTTGTGATGTGTATTAGTAAACCCCGCCTCAATCCGAGGCACGGTGTGACCACTATCACTCAAAGGGTCTATCTTTTGTTTAAAATGGGAAAAATTTTAAATGAAAACAACAACTCACCTATAAAAATCTAACCAAATACATTCGTATTTCCTTTATCATTTTTAATAACATTTTAAGGGTCCTTAGTGACTTTTAAGAGTCACCCCACCTCTATCTGAGGCACGGTGTGGCCGGTACCACTCAAAGGGTCTTTATTTTGTTTAAAATGGGCACAATTTTAAGTGAAAACATAAACTGACTTACGTAAATTCAACCAAACACATTCAGATTGTGTTTATCATTTATGAGAATGATCCATGAGTACATTTTGGTGTGGAAGAGTCATCCTAGACTCATTCCGAGGCACGGTGTGGCCGCTGTCACTCAAAGGGTCTCTCGTTTGTTTAAAATGGACAAAATTTTAATTGAAAACTACAACTGTCCTATGAAAATATAACCAAACGCATTTGGATTGCATTGATCATTTTTAAGAATTATCCAAGGGTCCTTGGTGACGTTTATGAGTCAACCCCGCCTCAATCTGAGGATCGGTGTGGTCGGTACCACTCAAAGGGTCTTTATTTTGTTTAAAATGGCCACAATTTTCAGTGAAAACATATACTGACTTACGGAAATTCGACCAAATGCATTCAGATTATTTTGATCGTTGAGGACAATGATCCTTGAGTACATTTTGACATGGACGAGTCATCCTTGACTCATTCCAAAGCATGGAGTGGCCGCTATCACTCAAAGGGTCTCTCTTTTGTTTAAAATGGACACAATTTTAATTGAAAACAACAACTGACCTATGAAAATCTGAACAAAAGCATTCAGATTGTCTTGATATTTACAAATAATGATCCCTGGGTCCTTTTTGATGTGTAAGGGTAATCCCTGCCTTAATATGAGGCATGGTGTGGCCGGTACCACTCAAAAGGTCTCTCTTTTGTTTAAAATGGACACAATTTTAAGTGAAAACAACAACTGACCTACAGAAATCCGACCAAACACATTTGGATTGTGTTGATAATTTAAGATAACAATCCAAGGGTCCTTTTTGACGTGTACGAGTCATCTCTGCCTCAATATGAGGCACGGTGGGTCCGGTAGCACTTAAAGGGTCTCTCTTTTGTTTAAAATGGACACAATTTTAAGTGAAAACATCAGCTGACCTATGGAAATCTAAACAAACATATTCAGATTGTCCTGGTATTTTATAAGAACTATCCATGGGAACTTTTTGATGTGTAAGAGTGATCCTCGCCTCAATCCGAGGCACGGTGTGACCGGTACCACTCAAAGGGTCTCTCTTTTTTTTAAAATGGACACAATTTTATGTGAAAACCACAACTGACCTATGGAAACCTGACCAAAAAAATTCGGATTATATTTATATTTTAGGAGAAAAATATATGGGTCCTTTTTGACGTTTATAGGTCATCCCTACCTCAATATGAGGCACAGTGTGGCCGATAGTACTCAAATGGTCTCTCTTTGGTTTAAAATGGACACAATTTTAAGTTAAAACAACAACTGACCTATAGAAATACAACAAAGACATTCTTATTGTCTTTATATTTAATAATAATGATCTATGGGTAAGTTGTGATGTGTATGAGTCAACCTCACCTCAATCTGAGGCATGGTGTGGATGATACCACTCAAAGGGTCTCTCTTTTGTTTAAAATGGACACAATTTTAAGTGAAAACAAAAACTGACCAACAGAAATCAAAACAAACAAATTTGGATTGTGTTAATCCTTTAGTAGAATGATCCTTAGGTCCTTTGTGATGTGTAAGAGTCATACCTGCTTCAATATGAGGTATGGTGTGGCCGGTAGCACTCAAAGGGTCATTCTTTGGTTTAAAATTTACAAAATTTTAAGTGAAAACAACAGCTAACCTACAGAAATCCGACCAAAACAATTCAGATTATGTTGATCCTTTAGGATAAAGATCGAAGAGTCCCTTGTGATGTGTATGAGTCATCCCCACCTCAATCTGAGGCACAATGTGGAAGGTATCACTCAAAGGGTCTCTCTTTTGTTTAAAATGGACACAATTTTAAGAGAAAACAACAACTGACCTAAGTAAATAAAAACAAACCCATTATTATTGTCTTTATCCTTTATTAGAATGATCCAAAGATCCTTTTTGATGTGTAGGAGTCATCCTTGCCTCAATATGAGGCATGGTGTGGTCGGTAGCACTCAAGGGGTCTCTTTTTTGTTTAAAATGGTCATAATTTTAATTGAAAACCACAACTGGCCTATAAAAATATGACCAAACTCATTTTTATTGCCTTGATATTTTATAATAATGATCCAAGGGTCCTTGGTGATGTTTATTAGTCAACAATTCCTCAATATGAGGCACAGTCTGACCGATAACACTCAAAGGGCCTATATTTTGTTTAAAATGGACACAATTTTATGTGAAAACAAGAACTGACTTTTGTAAATTTGACCAAAAACATTAGGATTTTGTTGATACTTTAGTAGAATGATCCACAAGTTATTTATGATGTGTATGATTCAACCCTGCCTCAATCCAAGGCACATTATCACCGCTATAACTCAAAGTGTGTCTCTTTTGTTTAAAATGGACACAATTTTATTTGAAAATAACAACTGACCTATGAAAATCCGACCAAATGCATTCGTATTGTCTTGATCTTTTATAAGAATGATCCAAGGGTCCTTGGTGATGTGTACGTGTCAACCGCGCCTCAATCTGCGGCACGATGTATTTGGTATTACCCAAAGGAACTCTATTTTGTTTAAAATAGACACAATTTTATGGGAAAACAACAACTGACCTACTGAAATCTGACAAAACGCATTCAGATTTTGTTGATCCTTTATGAGATCGATTCATGGGTTCATGGTGATGTTTATTAACCTACCATGACTCAATATGACGCACGGTGAGGCTAGTATCACTCAAATGGTCTCTATTTTGTTTAAAATGGACACAATTTTATTTGAGAACCACAACTGGCCTACGGAAATCTGAACAAATGCATTCTGATTGTTTTGATACTTTAGGATAATGATCCACACGTCCTCTGTGACATGTACGGGTCAACCTTGCCTCAATCCAAGGCACGGTGTGACAGCTATCACTCAAAGGGTCTCCCTTTTGTTTAAAATGGACACAATTTTAATTGAAAACAACAACTGGACTCTAAAAGTCCATCCAAATGCATTTTGATTTCCTTGATCATTTAAAAGAATGATCCAAGGGTCATTGGTGAGATGTAAAAGTCAAACTTTCCTCAATCCAAGGCACGGTGTGGTCGATGCCACTCAAATGGACTCTCTTTTGTTTAAAATGGACACTATTTTAATTGAAAACAAAAACTGACCTATGAAAATTTGACCAAACGCATTCGGATTGCCTTGATCCTTTAAAGGAAATATTAAAGGGTCCTTGGTGACGTGTATGAGTCAACCCCACCTCAATATGAGGCATGTTGTGGCCGGTACCACTCAAGTGGTCTCTCTTTTGTTTAAAATTGACACAATTTTATTTGAAACCAACAACTAACCTATAAAAATCATACCAAACACATTTGGATTGCCATGATCTTTTATAAGAACGATCCAATGGTCCTTGGTGATGTTCATGAGCCAAACTCCCCTCAATCTGATGCACGGTGTGGCCAGTACCACAAAAAGGGTCTCTCTTTTGTTTAAAATGGACACCATTTTAAGTTAAAACAACCACTGACCTACAAAAATCTGACCAAACCCATTCATATTGTTTTTATCCTTTAGGAGAACGATCCATGGGTCCTTTTTGACATGTAAGAGTCATCCCCGCCTCAATCTGATGCACAGTGTGAACGACAGCACTCAAAGGGTTTCTCTTTTGTTTAAAATGGAAACAAGTTTAATTGAAAACAATAATTGACCTATGAAAATCTAACCAAATGCATTCGTATGGCCTTGATATTTTTTAATAACGATTCAAGGGTCCTTGGTGACATATCCATGTCAACCCCACCTCAATCTGAGGCACGGTGTGGCCGGTATCACTCAAAGGGTCTATATTTTGTTTAAAATGGGCACAATTTTAAGTGAAAAAAACAACTGACCTATGAAAATCCAACCAAACTCATAGAATTTTGTTATTCATTTTGAAGAACGATCCGTGAGTTTTTTTTGATGTGTATGAGTCAACCCCTCCTCAATCCGAGCCACGGTGTGGCCAGTATCACTCAAAGGGTCTCTATTTTGTTTAAAATGGACACACGTTTAAGTGAAAACAACAAATGACCTACAGAAATCCGAAAAAACACATTTGGATTGTCTTGATACATTATTAGAATGATCCACGGGTCCTTTTTGACGTGTACGAGTCAACCCCACCTCAATCCAAGGGATGGTGTGACCGCTATCACTCAAAGGGTCTATCTTTTGTTTTAAAAAGACAGAATTTTAATTGAAAACAACAAGTCACCTATGAAAATATAAATAACACATTCGGATTGCCTTGAGAATTTTTAATAACGTTTTAAGGGTCTTGGGTGATGTTTAAGACTCCAACCCTCCTCAATCTGAGGCACGGTGTGTCCATTACCACTCAAAGGGTATTTATTTTGCTTAAAATGGACACAATTTTAAGTGAAAACAAAACCTAACTTACGGAAATTCAACCAAACACATTAAGATTGTGTTGATCGTTTAGGGGAATGATCCATGGGTACTTTGTGACGTGGAAGAGTCATCCTCGACTCATTCCGAGGTACGGTGTTGCCGTTATCACTAAAAGGGTCTCTCTTTGTTTAAAATGGACACAATTTTAGTTGAAAACAACAACTGACCGATGAAAATATGTCCAGAAGAATTCAGATTGTCTTGATCATATATAATAATGATCCATGGGTCCATTGTGATGTGTACGAGTCATCCCCATCTCAATCCGAGGCACGGTGGAGCCGGTACTACTCAAAGAGTCTCTCTTTTGTTTAAAATGGACACAATTTTAAGTGAAAACAACAACTGACCTACGGAAATCCGACCAACTCATTAGGATTATTTTGATCCTTTAAAAGAAAAATCCAAGGGTCCTTTTTGATGTGTATGAGTCATCTCCTCCTTAATCTGAGGCACGGTGTGGCCGGTAGCACTCAAAAAATCTCTCTTTGGTTTAAAGTGGACACAATTTTAAGTGAGAACAACAACTAACCTATGGAAATATGACCAAACACATTCAGATTGTCTTGGTCTTTTATAAGAACTATCCATGGGTCCTTTGTGACATGTATGAGTCAACCCCACCTCAAACCGAGGCACGGTGTGACCGGTACCACTCAAAGGGTCTCTCTTTTGTTTAAAATTGACATAATTTTAAGTTAAAACAACAACTGACCTATAGAAATCTGATCAAACACATTTGGATTTTATTAATACTTTAGGATAACGATACATGGATTCTTTGTGATTGGTACAGGTCATCCCCACCTCAATCTATGGCACAGTGTAGCTGATATCACTCAAAGGGTCTCTCTTTGGTTTAAAATGGACACAATTTTAAGTGAAAACTACCACTAACCTATAGAAATAAAACCAAACACATTTGGTTTGTCTTTATATTTTATAAGATCGATCCATGGTTACTTTGTGACGACTATGAGTCAACCCCGCCTCAATCCGAGGTATGGTGTGTCCAGTACCAATCAAAGGGTCTTTATTTTGTTTAAAATGGACACAAATTTATTTGAAAACAAAAACTGACTTACGGAAATTCAACCAAACACATTCAGATTGTGTTGATTGTTAAGGAGAATTATCCACGGGTACTTTGTGACATGGAAGAGTCATCCTAGACTCATTCCGAGGTACGGTGTGTCCACTGTCACTCAAAGGGTCTCTCTTTTGTTTAAAATGGACAGATGTTTAATTGAAAACTACAACTGACCTATGAAAATATTACCAAACACATTTGGATTGCATTGATAATTTTTAATAATTATCCAAGGGACCTTGGTGACTTGTATGAGTCAATCCTGCCTCAATTTGAGGCCCAGTGTGGCCAGTAAGACTCAAAGGGTCTTTATTTTGATTAAAATGGACACAATTTTCAGTGAAAACAAAAACTGACTTACGGAAATTCAACCAAATCCATTCAGATTTTTTTAATCATTTAGGAGAATCATCCATGAGTACATTTTTTACATGGGAAAGTCATCCTTGAATAATTCCAAGGCATGGTGTGGACCCTATCACTCAAAGGGTCTCTCTTTTGTTTAAAATTGACACAATTTTAATTGAAAACAACAACTCACCTATGAAAATCTGACCAAAAGCATTCGTATTGTCTTGATATTTTATAAGAAAGATCAATGGGACCTTTTTGATGTGTATGGGTCATACCTACCTCAATTCGACGCACGGTGTGGCCGGTACCACTCAAAGGGTCTCTCTTTTGTTAAAAATGGACACAATTTTAAGTGAAAACAACAACTCACCTATGGAAATCCGACCAAACACATTCGGATTGTGTTGATCCTTTAAGAGAACAATCCAAGTGTCCTTTTTGATGTGTATGAGTCATATCTGCCTCAATCTGAGGCATGGTGTGGCTGGTAGCACTTAAAGGGTCTCTCTTTGGTTTAAAATGGACACAATTTTAAGTGAAAACAACAACTAGCCAATGAAAATCTAAAAAACATATTCAGATTGTCTTGGTCTTTTATAAGAACGATCCATGGGAACTTATTGATGTGTACGAGTCAACCCCGCCTCAGTCCGAGGCACGGTGTGATGGGTACCACTCAAAGGGTCTCTCTTTTGTTTAAAATTGACACAATTTTATGTGAAAACAACAACTAACATATGGAAATCTGACCAAACATATTTGGAATATATTGATCTGTTAGGAGAACAATACACGGGTCCTTTTTGACGTGTATAGGTCATCCTCATCTCAATATGAGGCACAGTGTGGCCGATAGCACTCAAAGGGTCTCTCTTTGGTTTAAAATGGACACAATTTTAAGTTAAAACAAAAACTAACCTACGGAAATCCAACCAAACACATTCTTATTGTCTTGATATTTAATAATAATGATCCATGGGTCCTTTTTAATTTTTATGAGTCAACCCCACCTCAATACGAGGCACAGTGTGGACGGTACCACTCAAAGTGTCTCTCTTTTGTTTAATATGGACACAATTTTAAGTGAAAACAAAAAACTGACAAATAGAAATCCAACCAAACACATTCAGATTGTGTTAATACTTTAGTAGAACTATTATGGTGTCCTTTTTAATGTGTACGAGTCATCCCTTCCTCAATCTGAGGCACAGTGTTGCCAGTAGCACTGAAAGGCTCATTCTTTGGTTTAAAATTGACACAATTTTATGTGAAAACAACAACTAACCTACAAAAATCCCACCAAAACTATTCGGATTGTGTTGATCCTTTAGGATAAAGATTGAAAAGTCTTTTTTGATGTGTATGAGTCATCCCCTCTTCAATCTGATGCACAATGTGGCCGGTATCACTCAAAGGGTCTCTCTTTTGTTTAAAATGGACACAATTTTAAGTGAAAACAACAACTAACCTATGGAAATCTAAACATACCCATTCGTATTGTGTTCATCCATTAGGAGAACGATCCATAGATCCTTTGTGATGTGTAAGAGTCATCTTTGCCTCAATATGAGGCATGGTGTGGCCGGTATCACTCAAAGGGTCTCTTTCTTGTTTAAAATGGTCACAATTTTAATTGAAAACAACAAATGGCCAATAAAAATCTGACCAAACTCATTCTGATTGCCTTGATATTTTTTAATAACGATAAAACGGTCCTTGGTGATGTTTATGAGTCAATTCTGTCTCAATCTGAGGCACGGTGTGGCCGGTAACACTCAAAGGGCCTCTATTTTGTTTAAAATGGACACAATTTTAAGTGAAAACAACAACTAACTTTTGTAAATTAGACCAAACACATTAGGATTTTGTTGATCTTTTAGTAGAATGATCCATGAGTCCTTTGTGATGTGTATGAGTCATCCATGCCTCAATCCGAGGCACAATATCACTGCTATTACTCAAAGGGTCTCTCTTTTGTTTAAAATGGACACAATTTTAATTGAAAATAACAACTGACCTATGAAAATCTGACCAAACACATTCGTATTTTATTGATCTTTTATAAAAAAAATCCAATGTTTTTTGATGATGTGTATGTGTCAACCACGCCTCAATCCGAGGCATGATGTGTTCGATATCACTCAAAGGGTCTCTTTTTTGTTTAAAATGGACACAATTTTATGTGAAAACAACAACTGACTTACGGAAATCTGACCAAATGCATTCAGATTGTGTTGATCCATTAGGAGAATGATTCACGGGTTCATGGTGATGTGTACTAGCCATCCCTGCCACAATATGAGGCATGGTGCGGCTGGTATCACTCAAATGGTCTCTATTTTGTTTAAAATGGTCACAGATTTTTTTTGAAAACCACAACTGACCTACGGAAATCTGAACAAATGCCTTCCGATTGTTTTTATACTTTAGGATAATGATCCACATGTCCTTTGTAACGTGTATGAGTCAACCCTGCCTCAATCCAAGGCAGGGTGTGACCACTGTCACTCAAAGGGTCTCCCTTTTGTTTAAAATGGACACAATTTTAATGGAAAACAACAACTGGCCTCTGAAAATCCAACCAAATGCATTCAGATTTCTTTGATGTTTTAAAAGAAAGATCGGGTCATTTGTGAGATGTACTACTCAACCCTGCCTCAATCTAAGGAATGGTATGGCCGATACCACTCAAAGGGTCTCTTTTTTGTTTAAAATGGACACAGTTTTAATTGAAAACAAAAAATGACCTATGAAAATTTGACCAAACACATTAGTATTTACTTGATCGTTTAAAAGAATGATTCAAGGGTCCTTGGTGATGTGTATGAGTCAACCCCACCTCAATATGAGGCACGTTGAGGATGGTACCACTCAAATGGTCTCTCTTTTGTTAAAAATGGACACAATTTTACTTGAAAACAACAACTGACCTATGAAAATCTGACCAAACATATTTGGATTACCTTGATCATTTATAATAATGATCCATGGTTCATTGGTGACGTTCACGAGTCAAACTCACCTTAGTCTGATGTACGGTGTGGCTATTACCACTCAAAGGGTCTCTCTTTTGTTTAAAATGGACACAATTTTATTTGAAAACAACTACTGAGCTACAAAAATCTGAACAAACCATTCAGATTGTGTTGATCCTTTAGGAGAATGATCCATGGATCCTTTGTGACGTGTATGAGTCATCCCCGCCTCAATCCTATGCAAGGTGTGAACGATAGCACTCAAAGGGCCTCTCTATTGTTTAAAATGGAAACAATTTTTATGAAAACAACAATTGACCTATGAAAATCTGACCAAACACATTTTTATTTCATTGATATTTTAAAATAACGATTAAAGGGTCCTTGGTGACAAAACCATGTCAACCCCGCCTCAATCTGAGGCATGGTGTGGTAGGTATCACTCAAAGGGTCTATATTTTATTAAAAATGGGAACAATTTTGAGTGAAAACAATAACTGAATTACGGAAATCCAACCAAACACATTATAATTGTGTTCATCCTTTAGGAGAATGATCCACGAGTCCTTCGTGACGTGTATGAGTCAACCCCGCCTCAATCCGAGGCACAATTTTAAAATGGACAAAATTTTAAGTGAAAATAAAAACTGATCTAGGGAAATCCAAACAAACAAATTTGGATTGTGTTGATATATTATGAAATGATCCACATATCCTTTTTGACATGTATGAGTCAACCCCGCCTCAATTCGAGGGATGGTGTGACCGCTATCACTCAAAGGGTCTATCTTTTTTTTAAATGGACAGAATTTTAATTGAAAACAACAACTCACCTATGAAAATATAAAAAAACGAATTCTAATTGCCTTGATCTTTTTTAATAACATTCCAAGCGTCCTTGGTGACGTTTCAGAGTCAAAACCGCCTCAATATGAGGCACGGTGTGGCCGGTACCACTCAAAGGGTATTTATATTGTTTAAAATGGACAGAATTTTAAGTGAAAACAAAAGTTGACTTACAGAAATTCAAAAAAATGCATTAATATTGTGTTGATCATTTTGGAGAATGATCCACGGGTACTTTGTGACATAAAATATTCATCCTCGACTCATTCTTAGGCATGGTGTGGCCGCTATCACTCAATGGGTCTCTCTTATGTTTAAAATGGACACAATTTTAGAAGAAAACAACAATGGACCGATGAAAATATGTCCAAACGCATTCGGATTGTCTTGACCATTTATAATAATTATCCATGGGTCCTTTGTTATGTGTATGAGTCATCCTCGCCTCAATCTGATGCATGGTGGGGCCGGTACCGCTCAAATGTTCTATCTTCTTTATAAAATGGACACAATTTTAAGTGAAAACAACAACTGACCTAGGCAAATCTGACCAATGAATTAGGATTGTTTTGATCCTTTAAGAGAACAAACCATGAGTCCTTTTTGATGTGTATGATTCATCTCCTCCTCAATCTGAGGCATGGTGTAGCCGGTAGCACTCAAATGGTCTCTCTTGTGTTTAAAATGGACATAATTATAAGTGAAAACAAAAAATGGCCTACGGAAATATGACCAAACACATTCAGATTGTCTTGGTCTTTTATAAGAATGATCCATGGGTCCTTTTTGACATGTACAAGTCAACCCCGCCTCAATTCGAGGCATGGTGTGACCGGTACCACTCAAAGGGTCTCTCTTTTGTTTAAAATGGACACAATTTGAAGTGAAAACAACAACTGTCCTATAGAAATATGATCAAACAAATTTGGATTATATTAATCCTTTAGGAGAATGATACATGGGTCCTTTTGGATGGGTAAAAGTCATCCCCATCTCAATATGAGGCATGGTGTGGCTGATATCACTCAAAGGGTCTCTCTTTGGTTGAAAATGGACACAATTTTAAGTGAAAACAACAACTAAACTATGGAAATCAAACTAAACACATTCAGTTTGTCTTGATATTTTATAAGAATGATCCATGGGTACTTTGTGATGTGTATGAGTCAACCCCACCTCAATCCGAGGCACGGTGTGGCCAGTACCACTCAAAGGGTCTCTCTTTTGTTTAAAATGGACACAATTTTTAGTGAAAACAATAACCGACCTACAGAAATCCGACCAAACCCATTAGGATTATGTTGATCCTTTAGGATAATGATAATTGGGACATTTTGGACGTGTAGGAGTCATCCCCGCCTTAATCTGATGCACTGTGGGGATGATAGCACTCAAAGGGTATCTCTTTTGTTTAAAATGGACAAAATGTTAATTGAAAACAACAACTAACCTATGAAAATCCAACCAAAAACATTCAGATTGCATTTATATTTTATAATAACGATTTAAGGGTCCTTGGTGATGTAGCCATGTCAAACCTGCCTCAATTTGAGTTATGGTGTGGCCGGTATCACTCAAAGGGTCTATATTTTGTTTATAATGGGCACAATTATAAGTGAAAACAACAAATGACCTACGAAAATCTGACCAAACTCATTCAGATTATGTTGATCTTTTAGTAAAATGATCCAAGGGTTTTTGGTGATGTGTATGATTCATCCCTGCCTCAATCCGAGGCATGGTGCATCCAGTATCACTCAAAGGGTCTCTATTTTGTTTAAAATGGACACAATTTTAAGTGAAAAAAACAACTGACCTACGGAAATCCAAACAAATGCATTTTTATTGTGTTGATACATTAGGAGAATGATCCACGGGCCCTTTTTGATGTGTATGAGTCATCCTCTCATCAATCCGAGGCACGGTGTTACCGCTATCACTCAAAGGGTCTATCTTTTTTTTAATGGACACAATTTTAATTGTAAACAACAACTAACCTTTGAAAATATGAACAAACGCATTCATATTGCCTTGATCATTTATAATAACGATCCAAGGGTCCTTGTTAACATTTAAGTGTCAAACCTGCCTCAATGTGAGGCATGGTGTGGCCGGTACCCTTAAAAGAGTCTTTATTTTGTTTAAAATGGACACAATTGTAAGTGAAAACATAAACTAACTTATAGAAATTCGACCAAACGCATTCAGATTGGTTTGAGAGTTTAGTAGAATGATCCAAAAGTACTTTTTGACATGGAAGAGTCATCCTAAACTCATTCAGATGCACGGTGTGGTCGCTATCACTCAAAGGGTCTCTCTTTTGATTAATATGGATACAATTTTAAATGAAAAGAACAACTGACCTATAAAAATCTGTCCAAATGCATTCGGATTGTCTTATCTTTTATAATAATGATCCATGGGTCCTTTTTGACGTGTATGAGTAACCCCCACCTCAATCTGAGGAACGTTGTGCCCGGTACCACTCGAAGGGTCTCTCTTTAGTTTAAAATGGACACAATTTTTAGTGAAAACAACTAATGACCAACGTAAATCAGAGCAAACTCATTCGGATTGTGTTGATCCTTTTAGAGAACAATCCACGTGTCCTTTATGATGTGTAAGAGTCATCTCCGTCTCAATATGAGGCATGATGTGGCCTGTAGCACTCAAAGGGTCTCTCTTTGGTTTAAAATGGCCACAATTTTAAGTGAAAACAACAATTAACCTACGAAAATCTGACCAAAAACATTCAGATTGGCTTGGTATTTTATAATAATGATCCATGTGTTCTTTGTGATGTGTACGAGTTGACTCCACCTCAATCCGAGGTACGGTGTGACCAATACCACTCAAAAGGTCCCTCTTTTGTTTAAAATGGACACAATTTTAAGTGAATACAACAACGAACCAACAGAAATCTGACCAAACACATTTGGAATATATTGATACTTGTGTAGAATGATCCACGGGTCCTTTGTGAAGTGTAAGAGTCATTCCCACCACAATCTGAGTCACGGTGTGGCCGATAGCACTCAAAGGGTCTCTCTTTGGTTTTAAATGGACACAATTTTAAGTGAAAACAACAACTGACCTACGGAAATCTGACCAAACACATTAGTATTGTGTTGATATTTTAAGAGAATGATCCATGGGTCCTTTCTGACATGTATGAGTCAACACCTCCTCAATCCGAGGAACGTTGTGGCTGGTACCACTAAAAGGGTATCTTTATTGTTTAAAATGAACACAATTTTAAGTGAAAAAACTGACCTTCATAAATTTGACCAAACACATTTGGATTGTGTTGATCCTTTAGGAGAATGATCCGAGGGTCCTTTGTGGTGTGTAGGAGTCATCCCCACCTCAATATGAGGCATAGTGTGGCCGATATCACTAAAAGGGTCTCTCTTTGGTTTAAAATGGACACAATTTTAAGTGATAACAACAAATGACCTACAGAAATCTGAAAAAACCCATTAGAATTGTGTTGATAATTTAGGATAACTATCCAAGGGTCCTTTTTGACGTGTTAAAGTCATCCCCACCTCAATCTGCGGCATGGTGTGGCCAGTAGCACTCAAAGTGTCTCTCATTTTTTTTAAAATGGACACAATTTTAGGTGAAAACTACAACTGACCTACAGAAATATCACCAAATCAATTAGGATTGTGTTGATCCTTTAGGAGAACTATTAACGGGTCCTTTTTGACATGTACGTTTCATACCCGCCTCAATCTAAGGCACAGTGTGGCCGGAAGCACTAAAAGGGTCTCACTTTTTTTAAAAATGGACACAATTTTAATTGAAAACAACAACTGACCTATGAAAATATGACCAAACATATTCAGATTGCTTTTATCTTTTATAATAATGATCCAAGGGTCCTTCGTGACTTGTACGCATCAATCTTGGCTCAATCTGAGGCACGGTGTGGCCGATACCACTCAAAGGGTCTCTATTTTGTTTAAAAAGGACACAATTTTAAGTGAAAACAACAACTGACATTTGTAAATTCGACCAAACACATTATTATTGTATTGATCCTTTAGGAGAATGATCCACGGGTACTTAGTGATGTGTACGAGTCATCCCTACTTCAATCTGAGGCACACTGTGGCCGCTATCACTCAAAGGGTCTCTATTTTGTTTAAAATGGGCACAATTTTAATTAAAAACTACAACTGACTGATGAAAATCAGAACAAACACATTCTTATTGTCTATATCCTTTATAATAACGATACAATGGTTCTTGGTGATGTGTAAGAGTCAACCTTGCCTCAATCCGAGGCATGATGTGGTCGGTATCACTCAAAGGGTCTCTATTTTGTTCAAAATGGACAAAATTTTATGTGAAAACATCAACTGACCTACATAAATCTGAACAAACACATTCAACATGTGTTGATCATCTAGGAAAATTATTCACAGGTTCTTGGTGATTTTTAAAAGTCATACTCGCCTCAATCCGAGGCACGATGTGGCTGGTATCACTCAAAGGGTCTCTAATTTGATTAAAATAGACACAATTTTATGTTAAAACAACAACTAACTAATGGAAATCCAACCAAACGCATTCGGATTCTGTTGATCCTTTAGGAGAACGATCCACGAGACCTATTTAACATGTATGAGTCAACCCTGCCTCAATCCAAGTCATGGTGTGCCGCTATCACTCAAAGGTTCTATCTTTTGTTTAAAATGGACACAATTTTAATTGAAAACAACAACTGACTTATGAAAATCCAACCAAACGAATTCGGATTGCATTGATCTTTTAAAATAATGATCCAAGGGTCCTTTTTGACATGTACGAGTCAACCCCGCCTCAATAAGAGGCACGGTGTTGCCGGTACCACTCACAGGGACTCTCTTTTGTTTAAAATGGACACAATTATAATTGAAAACAACAATTGACCTATGAAAATAAAAAAAATGTATTTGTATTGCCTTGATATTTTATAATATCAACTCAAGAGTTCTTGGTGATGTGTAAGAGTCAACCCCACCTCAATCTGAGGCACGGTGTGGCTGGTACCACTCAAAGGGTCTCTATTATGTTTAAAATGGACACAATTTTAGGAGAAAACAAAAACGGACTTCTGGAAATTTGACCAATAAAATTAGGATTGTATTGATCCACTAAGAGAATGATCCACAATTCCTTTGTGACATGTAAGAGTCATCCCCTCCTCAATCAGAGGCATCGTATGGCCGCTATCACTCAAAGGGTCTCTCTTTTGTTTAAAATGGACAAAATTTTAATTCAAAACAACAGCTGACATATGAAAATCCGACCAAACACATTCGTATTGTCTTAATATTTTATAATAACGATCCAAGGGTCCTTGATGAAATGTAAGAGTCAACCCCCCTTCAATTTGAGGCATAGTGTGGTCGGTATCATTCAAAGGGTTTCTATTTTGTTTAAAATGGACACAATTTTATGTGAAAACAAAAACTGACCTAAGGAAATCTGACCAATCATATTCGGATTGTCGTGATCCTTTATGATAATGATTCAAAGGTACTTGGTGACGTTAATGAGTCAACTTCTTTTCAATACAAGGCACGTTGTGGCCGGTATCACTCAAAGGGTCTCTATTTTGAATAAAATGGACACAATTTTAAGTGAAAAAAACAACTCAACTTTGGAAGTCTGATGAAACACATTCAGATTGTGTTGATATTTTAGGATAACGATCCAAGGGTCTTTTGTAACATGTACGAGTCATCCCTACCACAATCCGAGGTGTGATGTGACCGCTATCACTCAAATGGTTTCTCTTTTGTTTAAAATGGACATAATTTTAATTGAAAACAACAACTGACCAATGAAAACCTCTCCAAATGCATTCGGATTGCATTGAACTTTTATAATAATGATAAAAGGATCCATGTTGATGTGTAAAAGTCAACCCCACCTCAATCCAAGTCATGGTGTGGCCGGTACCACTCAAAGGGTCTCTCTTTTGTTTAAAATGGAAACAATTTTAATTGAAAACAAAAAATGACCTATGAAAATTTGAACAAACGAATACGGATTTCCTTGATCTTTTAATAAAACGATCCAAGGGTCCTTGGTGACGTGTACAAGTCATCCCCGCCTCAATCCGATGCACGATGTGTTCGATACCACTCAAAGGGTCTCTCTATTGTTTAAAATGGACACAATTTTATTTGAAAATAATAACTAACCTAGGAAAACCTGACCAAACGCATTAGGAATGCCTTGATCTTTTTTAATAATGATAAAAGTGTCCTTGGTGATGTGAACGAGTCAACCCCGCCTTAATCTGATGCACGGTGTGGCCGGTACCACTCGAAGGGTCTCTCTTTTGTTTAAAATAGACACTATTTTAATTGAAAACAACAACTGACCTCCAGAAATCCAAACAAACCCCTTAAAACTCTATTGATCCTTTTGTAGAAAGATCCACGGGTCTATTGTGACGTGTAAGTGTCATCCCCGCCTCAATATAATGCATGGTGTGGACGATAGCACTCAATGTGTATCTCTGTTGTTTAAAATGGACACAATTTTATTTGAAAACAAAAACTGACCTATGAAAATATGACCAAACGCATTTTTATTGCATTTATCTTCTATAAGAATGGTCCAAGGGTCTTTGGTGACATATCTTGGTCAACCTCACCTCAATCTGAGGCACGCTGTGGACGGTATCACTCAAAGTGTCTAAATTCTGTTTAAAATGGGCTCAATTTTAAGTGAAAACAATAACTGACCTAAGGAAATCCAAACAAACACATTAGGATTGTGTTAATACATTATAATAATGATCCACGAGTCCTTGGTGACATGTAAGTGTCAACCCCGCCACAATCCGAGGAATGGTGTGGCCAGTATCACTCAAAGGGTCTCAATTTTGTTTAAAATGGACAAAATTTTATGTGAAAATAATAATTGACCTATGGAAATATGAAAATATGCATTTGGATCGTGTTGATCCATTAAGAGAATGATCTGCGAGTTCTTTTTGACATGCATGAGTCAACCTCGGCTCAATCTGAGTCACGGTGTGACCGCTATCACTCAAAGGGTCTATCTTTTGTTTAAAATTGACAGAATTTTAATTGAAAACAACAACGAACCTATGAAAATCTGACCAAAAACATTCATATTTCCTTGATATTTTGTAATAAAAATCCAAGGGACCTTGGTAACATGTAAGAGTAAACCTAGCTTTAATACGACGCACTGTTTCACCGGTACCACTCAAAGGGTCTTTATTTTGTTTAAAATGGAAACAATTTTAAGTGAAAACAAAAACTGACTTACAGAAATTTGACCAAATGCATTAAGATTGTGTTGATTGTTTAGGAGAACGATCCAATGGTACATTATGATGTGGAAGATTCATCCTTGACTCATTACAATGCACGGTGTGTCCTCTATCACTCATAGGGCCTCTCTTTTGTTTAAAATGGACACAGTTTTAATTGAAAACAACAACTGACATATGAAAATCTGACGAAAAGCATTCGGATTATCATTATCTTTTATAAAAATGATCCATGGGTCATTTTTGATGTGTAAGAGTCATCCCCACCTCAATACTAGGAACAGTGTGGCCGATACCACTCAAAGGGTCTCTCTTTTGTTTAAAATGGACACAATTATAAGTGAAAACAACAACTGACCTACAGAAATCATACCAAACGCATTCGAATTGTGTTGATCCATCAGGAGAACGACCCACGGGTCCTATTTGACGTGTATGAGTCATCTCTGCCTCAATCTGTGGCACAGTGTGTCCGGTAGCACTCAAAGGGTCTATATTTTGGATGGAATTCATGGGGCCAACATGTGAATCCCAACAAGTATATGTTTAGAAGCTACATTGGAGTTTTCACTCGGCAACGCATGCAGATTTACATAGATTCACGGAACCATGTTGTGTCTGGGCTGAAGGCTGTGATCTGGGAAGAAATTACTGTAACATTATGAATTTATTTCTTTAATATAACAGCAAATAAAATAATTAAACAATGTCTTACTCTTCTCAATCTCTTGAAGAGTACATTTATAGAAGACGATTCATACAAGGATTATGTACTAAGTCTTGCAGGAAGGATTCATCAAGGTTTTCAAACTATTTTATCAAGATGTCACCTAAAAGATTCTGAAGGTAATATAATTCCACACCCACCCATTGTCTACAGTCAACTGATTTCCCAAGAAGCATGGGATGCGTTTGTTGGCCGCCATGGGGAAGAGAAGATTCAGGTATATTGTCGGTGATAATAATTGGTTCGAGGATACCTGTATTCATCAATTTGATTTTCAATATTTCATTTATGAAACAAAAACTCTATACTGGAAATAAGGACTGTGCATCAAAACCAACAGACATCTATTGTAAATCAAGGATGTGGTACACTTCATTAGAAATGAAAATGGTATGTATTTTAAATTTACAGTAATATTGTTAGGTGGAAATAAACAACATCATAAAAATATTTCTATTTTTATATGTAGATTGATGATTTTAAAACCAAACACAATTTCATCCCACGTCATGTACTATGGATGGAGGCACATGTGAATAATAAAGAGAAGTTAGTATATGAAAACACACAAAAAGTGTGGGAAATATGTTTATGTATGACAAGATGATAAAATGATTTTTTTAAAACTATTAAATAAAAATAATTAGTTATATTCCTATATCTGACAGGAACATGAATAAGCTACTCCTGTAGCAGATACAGACCTATTATCGACGGCTTTTAATCAGCCAGGAAAATACAGTCGTGTTAGAGTTGTGGAATTTGGGGTGACACCTCGAGTATATTTTTAGAAGAAGAAGAAAAAACGAATGATACAGTTGAAAAATTGGAACAAATGAGCAAAAAAATAGCAACCCTTGAAGAATGATTGCCTTGGACGAGAGAGTTGCTAGCAACTTTTATTAGTGGGAAGAAAAGGGAAGACACAACTCAGGAACAACCAGCGAGTGAACATCCTGCCCCACACCCCACCAGCATTGAGATGAGCCATTCCCCTCAGAGAACTGTCTTAGCCGTGGTAATCAATATTCTAAAAATTGTTCACATGAAATGTGAATCAGACAAACACTGATAATTTTTCAGTACTGATATTTTACAGGGTGATAATGATTGTGATTTATATCTGTCAACACGCACCTATCACCTTCTAACGAGGGCTACAATATTCAATATCCCATATGCCACGCTGCATAATATACCACTTCTGTAATATCATCTGAATGTAATGATTACTGTATCTCATGAGCTAAATTCAAATCTACCTAATCCACATGATGACAATGATATTTATACGGTCAAAAAGGCTATTGGGACATTCATTGCATGATCGTCACAACTTCTAAGAGTACATATAGACAAAGAGGTATTTATTTAATTTTTTAAATAAAAACCATTAACAATTAATGAAAAAAGGGTCTGAACTAATAATTGTTTTTATAGACCTAGAAAGGGAAGGGGTTGATAAACATCAGCTCAAAACCATATAAAGGATCGACCAACCGATCCCAAGGAGCTTCTGAAAGCACAATAACCCCACCTGTTCTCTATCCACATTTACTATCATTGAAGACTCATGTGGATACAAAGGTAAAAGATGGTAATAGTCATATAGTGGTTTTTGAAGAGAATGTATACGGAGAGGAAAGTCAATATTTCATTACTACTGAAAATTTAAATGAGATCCTTGAAAATGGTTGGCTAGGAATCACAGTTTTAAATGTATATATGAGGTTTGTTTCAATGAATTTATTTTCTAAAATATGATCTATTATGAAAATTATGACTAAATTCATTTTATATTGTTGACAGACTCATTTATGAAAAACAGTTGAAGGAATTTTCTCATTATCCACGATTTAGACTCGTTATTCCTCATACCACAAAAACACACCTAACAAAATTAGAGCTATCAAAAAGGGATGCAATAGTGAGCTGCTTGCTGAAAACATTTGAAATCAAGATTATAGATGACAGACGCTTCCTAATACCAACCATGTAGGGGTAAAACACTACAATTAATTCAAATCAATTATATTTTCACTTCTTTTATTATTAATAATTTTTCGTGTGTTTAGGAAACATTTTTTTCTAATTGCGGTGAACTTGGATAATCTAATGATTTATTTTCTAGATTCAAAGCATGAATATCCATAAAACCGGCCACACATGATAGAGTTTCTTGAATCTGTAAGACACTATATCTTACGTTTTATGTTTAAACATAAAGTAATATAATTTATATTATCTTTTACTAATGATTATGTTATGATAGGGTGGTGTATCATTATCGTCTAAATAAAGGAATTATGATATGGGCTAAGCATAAGGAGGCGAGAAAGTACTACATCTAGACAATTATCAGGGTATATATAATAAAATTTCACTATCCAAACACATCTCAACAGAAGATACTTATTCTACTAATGATCAATTTTTTTTATTGTCCAAAAAAAAAGATAATGATTGTAGTTATTATGTTTGTAAATTTATGAAAGAGATCATTTTTCATCAACAGACAAACATCCCAAAAGAGGTATTTTCAAAAACAACTACTAGTTCGTCTAATTTATTTATTAATTCTTTATTTTTATATTTTGCAGTACTACTCTGACTGCTGAAAAGCCTCATACTCACAATACGATATAGATGTGTTCATAAATGAGTGGGCCTCATACCTAATGGCATATTGTACACAAATACAATGAGGATATGACTTGGGGGCATGTACAATTGGTGGTCATTTTTGAGAGGGGTTAATGGGATATAAGATGAAACATTATTGTATGTAAATGTTCATAGGAAAATTTTAATTGTTATTAAATATAACATCCTTTCTCCAATGATTCATTTTTCCATTTTAACAGATGATATGCACTAGAAACATGCAAGAATGTTGAACCACTCAAAGGGTCTTTCTTTTGTTTAAAATGGATATAATTTTAAGTTAAAAAAAACTGACATATGAAAATCTGACAAAACGCATTATGATTGTGTTGACCTAGTAGGATAATGATCCATGGGTCCTTTTTGATATGTACGAGTCATCCCCACCTCAATCAAAGTCACGGTGTGACCGCTATCACTCAAAAGATCTCTCTTTTGTTTAAAATGGACACAATTTTAAGTGAAAGCAACTACTGACCTACAAAAATCTGACCAAACCATTCAGATTGTGTTGATCATTTAAGATAATGATCCATGGATCCTTTATAATGTGTAGGAGTCATCCCCGCCTCAATATGATTCACGGTGTGAACGATATCACTCAAAGGGTCTCTCTTTTGTTTAAAATGGAAACAATTTTAATTGAAAATAACAATTGACCTATGAAAATCTGACCAAACACATTCTTATTTCCTTGATATTTTATAATAATAATTCAATGGTCCTTAGTGACATAACCATGTCAACCCCTCCTCAATCTAAGGCACGGTGTGGCAGGTATCACACAATGGGTCTATATTTTGTTTAAAATGGGCACAATTTTAAGTGAAAACAATAACTGTCCTACGGAAATCCAACCAAATGCATTATAATTGTGTTAATACTTTAGGAGAATGATCCACGAGTCCTTTGTGACATGTATGAGTCAACCCCGCCTCAATCCAAGGCACGATGTGGCCAGTATCACTCAAAGGGTCTCTATTTTGTTTAACATGGACACAATTTTAAGTGAAAACAACAACTAACCTACATAAATCCGAACAAATGCCTTTGTATTGTGTTGATACTTTATGAGAATTATCCACAGGTCCTTTTTGACGTGTACGAGTCAACCTCGCATCAATCCAAGGGACGTTGTGACAGCTATCACTCAAAGGGTCTATCTTTTGTTTAAAATGGACGTAATTTTAATTGAAAACATCAACTCACCTATAAAAATCTATCGAAACTTATTCAGTTTGCCTTGATATTTTTTAATAACGTTCCAAGGGTCCTTGGTGACATTTAATAGTCAAAACCACCTCAATATGAGGCACGGTGTGACCGGTACCACTCAAAGGGTATTTATTTTGTTTAAAATGGACAGAAATTTAAGTGAAAACAAAAGATGACTTACGGAAATTCAACCAAATTCATTAAGATTATGTTCATTGTTTAGGATAATGATCCACGGTTACTTTGTGACGTGGAAGAGTCATCCTAGACTCATTCAGAGGCATGGTGTGGCCGCTATCACTCAAAGGGTCTCTCTTTTGTTTAAAATGGACATAATTTTAGTTGAAAACAACAAATGACCGATGAAAATCTATCCAAATGCATTAGGATTGTCTTGATCATTTATAATAATTATCCATGGTTCCTTTTTGACGTGTATGAGTCATCCCCGCATCAATCCGACGCATGGTAGGCCCGGTACCACTCAAAGGGTCTCTCTTTTGATTAAAATGGAAACAATTTAAAGTGAAAACAACAACTGACCTACAGAAATCCGACCAACACATTAGGATTGTTTTGATCCTTTAGGAGAACAATCCACTGGTCCTTTTTGATGTGTATGAGTCGTCTCCTCCTCAATCTGAGGCACGGTGTGGCTGGTAGCACTCAAAGGGTCTCTCTTTGGTTTAAAATGGACACAATTTTAAGTGAAAACAACAACTGACCTACGGAAATATGACCAAACACATTAATATTGTCTGGGTCATTTATAAGAACGATCCATGGGTCATTTTTGACATGTACGAGTCATCCCTACCTCAATAAAAGGCACGGTGTGACCGGTACCACTCAATGGGTCTCTCTTTTGTTTAAAATGGACACAATTTTAAGTGAAAACAAAAAATGTCCTATTGAAATCTGATCAAATAAATTTGGATTATATTAATCCTTTAGGAGAACAATAAATGGGTTCTTTGTGATGGGTACAGGTCATCCCCCCCTCAATCTGAGGCATGGTGTGGCTGATATCACTCAAATGGTCTCTCTTTGGTTTAAAATGGACACAATTTTAAGTGAAAACAACAACTGAACTACATAAATACAACCAAACACATTCGGTTTGTCATGATATTTTATAATAACGATCCATGGTTAATTTCTAACATGTATTAGTCAACCCCAACTCAATCCGAGGCACGATGTGGCCAGTACCACTCAAAGGGTCTCTCTTTTGTTTAAAATGGACACAATTTTAAGTGAAAACAATAACGGCCCTACAGAAATCCAAACAAACCCATTAGGATTGTGTTGATACTCTAGGATAATGATAATTGGGACATTTATGATGTTTAGGAGTCATCCCCGCCTCAATCTGATGCACTATGTGGATGATAGCACTCAAAGAGTCTCTCTTTTGTTTAAAATGGACACAATTTTAATTGAAAACAAGAAATGAACTGTGAAAATCCAAAAAAACACAATTGGATTGAATTGATGTTTTATAAGAACGATAAATGGGTCTTTTATGACGTATCCATGTCAACCTTGCCTCAATTCAAGGTACGATGTGGCCGGTATCACTCAAAGGGTCTATATTTTGTTTATAATGGGCACAATTTTAAGTGAAAACAATAACTGACCTATGGAAATCTGACCAAACACATTCGGATTGTGTTGGTAATTTAGGAAAATGATCCAAGGGTCCTTGGTGATGTGTATGATTCATCCCAACCTCAATCCAAGGCATGGTGTATCCAGTATCACTCAGAGGGTCTCTATTTTGTTTAAAATGGACACAATTTTAAGTGAAAACAACAACTGACCTACAGAAATCCGAACAAATGCATTTGGATTGTGTTGATACATTATGAGAACGATCCACGAGTCCTTTTTGATGTGTATGAGTCAATCCCGCATCAATCCGAGGCACGGTGTTACCGTTATCACTCGAAGGGTCAATGTTTTTTTAAATGGACACAATTTTAATTGGAAACAAAAAATGACCTTTGAAAATCTGAAAAAACGCATTCAGATTTCCTTGATCATTTATAGTAACTATCCAAGGGTCCTAGGTGACATGTAAGAGTCATCCCTGCCTCAATTTGAGGCATGGTGTGGCCGATACCCTTAAAAGGGTCTTTATTTTGTTTAAAATGGACACATTTTTAAGTGAAAACAAAAACTGACTTACAGAAATTCAACCAAATGCATTCATATTGTGTTGATCATTTGGGGGAACGATCCTCGGGTACATTTTGACTTGGAAGAGTCATCCTAGACTAGTTATGATGCACGGTGTGGTCTCTATCACTCAAAGGGTCTCTCTTTTGTTTAAAATGGACACAATTATAATTGAAAACAACAACTGACCTATGAAAATCAGACCAAATACATTCATATTGTCTTGATATTTTAAAATAAATATACATGGGTCCTTTTTGACGTTTATGAGTTATCCCCGCCTCAATCTGAGGCATGTTGAGGCATGTACCACTCAAAGGGTCTCTCTTTAGTGTAAAATGGACACAATTTTAAGTGAGAACGAAAACTGACCAACGTAAATATGACAAAAAACATTTGGATTCGAGTGATCATTTAGGATAATGATCCAAGGGTCATTTTTGATGTGTACGAGTCATATCCGCATCAATCTGAGGCACGGTGTGGCCGGTATCACTTAAAGGGTCTCACTTTGGTTTAAAATGGACACAATTTTATGTGAAAACAACAACAGATCTATGTAAATTTGTCCAGCGCATTCAGATTGCCTTGTTCTTTTTTAAGAACGATCCATGTGTATTTTTTTATGTGTATGAGTCAACCCCGTCTCAATCCAAGGAAGGGTGTGACCAGTACCACTCAAAGGGTCTCTCTTTTGTTTAAAATGGACACAATTTGAACTGAAAACAACAAATGACCTATGGAAATCCGACAAAACAGATTCAGATTATATTGATCCTTTATGATAATGATCCAATGGTCCTTTTTGACATGTAAAGGTCATACCCACCTCAATCTGAGGCATGGTGTGGCCGATAACAGTCAAAGGGTATCTCTTTGGTTTAAAATGGACACAATTTTAAGTGAATATACAACTGACCTATGGAAATCCAACCAAACACATTCATATTGTCTTGATATTTTATAAAAACGATCCATGGGTCCATTGTGACGTGTATGAGTCATCCAAGCCTCAATAAGAGGCACGGTGTGGCCGGTACCACTCAAAGGGTCTCTCTTTTGTTTAAAAGAGACACAATATTAAGTGAAAACAACAACTGACCAACAAAAATCCAACCAAACTCATTATGATTGTGTTGATACATTAGGAGAACGATCATAGGGTCCTTTGTGATATGTAGGGTCATCCCTTCCTCAATCTGATGCACGGTGTGGACGATATCACTCAAACGGTCTCTCTTTTGTTTAAAATGGACACAATTTTAATTGAAAACAACAACTGACCTATGAAAATCTAACCAAACATATTCTGATTGCATTGATCATTTATAAGAACGATCCAAGGGTCCTTGGTGACATATCGAAGTCAACCCCACCCCAATCCAAGACACAGTGTAGCCGATATCACTCAAAGGGTCTATATTTTGTTTAAAATGGGCACAATTAAAAGTTAAAACAGTAACTGACCTATGGAAATCTGACCAAACATATTTGGATTGTGTTCATCCATTAGAAGAATTATCCACAGGTCCTTGGTGGTGTGTATGAGTCAACTCTGCCTCAATCTGAGCATGGTATGGCCAATATCACTCAAATGGTCACTATTTTGTTTAAAATGGACACAATTTTAAGTGAAAACAACAACTGAACTATGGAAATCTAAACAAATAAATTTGGATTGTGTTGATCCTTTATTAGAACAATCCACGGGTACTTTTTGACGTGTATGAGTAATCCTCGCCTCAATACAAGGCACGGTGTGACCGCAATCACTCAATGTGTCTATCTTTTGTTTAAAATGAACACAATTTTAATTGAAAGCAACAACTGACCTTTGACAATCTGTGCAAACACATTCGTTTTTCCTTGATCATTTATAATAACAATACAAGGGTCTTTGGTGACATGTAAGAGTCATCCCTACCTCAATCTGAGGCATGGTGTGGCCGGTACCCCTCAAAGGGTCTTTATTTTGTTTAAAATGGACACAATTTTATGTGAAAACAAAAACTGACTAACAGAAATTCGACCAAACACATTTATATTGGGTTGATAGTTTAGGAGAATAATCCACGAGTTCTTTCTGACATGGACAAGTCATCCTCAACTAATTCTGATGCACGGTGTGGTCGCTATCACTCAAAGGGTCTCTCTTTTGATTAAAATGGATACAATTTTAATTGAAAACAACAGCTGACCTATAAAAATATGACCAAACACATTCTGTTTGTCTTGATGTATTATAAGAACGATCCATGGGTCCTTTTTGATGTGAAAGAGTAATCCCCGCCTCAATCCGAGGCACGTTGTGCCCGGTACCACTCGTAGGGTCTCTCTTTAGTTTAAAATGGAAACAATTTTAAGTGAAAACAACTAATGACCAACATAAATATGACAAAACACATTCGTATTGTGTTGATCCTTTAGGAGAACGATCCACAGGTCCTTTTTGACGTGTAAGAGTCATCTTTGGCTCAATCTGAGTCACGGTGTGGTCGGTAGCACTCAAAGGGTCCCTCTTTGTTTTAAAATGGCCACAATTTTAAGTGAAAACAACAATTGACCTATGGAAATCTGACCAAACACATTGAGATTATCTTGGTAATTTATAAGAATGATCCATGGGTTCTTTGTGATGTGTACAAGTCATGTCCACCTCAGTCCGAGGTACTGTGTGACTGGTTCCACTCAAAGGGTCTCTCTTTTGTTTAAAATGGACACTATTTTAAGTGAATACAACAACAGACCTACGGAAATCTGAGCAACAACATTTGGAATATATTGATCCTTTAGGAGAATGATCAACAGGTCCTTTGTGAAGTGTAAGAGTTATCCCCGCCATAATCTGAAGCACAGTGTGGCCGATAGCACTCAAAGGCTCTCTCTTTGGTTTTAAATGGACGAAATTTTAAGAGAAAAACAACAACTAACCTACGGAAATCAGACCAAACACATTAGGAATGTCTTGATATTTTAAGAGAACGATTCATGGGTCCTTTGTGACATGTATGAGTCAACCCTACCTCATTCTGAGGCACAATGTGGCTTGTACCACTAAAAGAGTATCTCTTTTGTTTAGAATGGACATAATTTTAAGTGAAAACAAAAACTGACCTATAGAAATCTGACCAAACACATTAAATTGTGTTGATCCTTTAGAAGAACGATATGAGGGTCATTTTTGGCATTTAAAAATCTTCCCCGCCTCAATCTGAGGCACAGTTTGGCCGATATCACTCAAAGGGTCTCTCTTTGGTTTAAAATTGACACAATTTTAAGTGAAAACAACAAATGACCTATAGAAATCTGAACAAACCCATTAGGATTTTGTTGATACTTTAGGATAACTATCCACGTGTCCTTTGTGACGTGTACAAATCATCCCCACCTCAATCTGAGGCATGGTGTGTTCGGTAGCACTCAAAGGGTCTCTCATTTGTTTATAATGGACACAATTTTAAGTGAAAACAAAAACTAACCTATAGAAATATGACCAAACCAATTCGGATTGTGTTGATCCATTAGGAGAAATATTAACGGGTCCTTTTTGACTTGTACGATTCATCCCCGCCTAAATCTAAGGCACAGTGTGGCCGATAGCAATAAAAGGGTCTCCCTTTTGTTTAAAATGGACACAATTTTAATTGAAAACAACAACTAACCTATGAAAATCAGACCAAACATATTCAGATTTCTTTTATCATTTATAATAATGATACAAATGTACTTCGTGATGTGTAAGCATAAACCCGCCTCAATCTGAGGCACGGTGTGGCCGGTACCACTCAAACGGTCTCTATTTTCTTTAAAATGGACACAATTTAAGTGAAAACAACAACTGACATTTGTAAATTCGACCAAACATATTAGGATTGTTTTGATTCATTAGAATAATGATCCACAGGTCCTTTTGGATGTGTACGAGTCATCCCCACTTCAATCCGAGGCACACTGTGGCTGCTATCACTCAAAGGGTCTCTATTTTGTTTAAAATGGACACAATTTTAATTAAAAACTACAACTAACCTATGAAAATCAGACCAAACACATTCGTATTGCCTTGATCATTTATAAAAACGACACAAGGGTCCTTGGTGATGTGTAAAGGGTCATCCTCTCTTCAATCCAAGGCACGGTGTGGTCAGTATCACTCAAAGGGTATTTATTTTGATTAAAATGGACATAATTTTATGTGAAAACAGCAACTAACCTACCGAAATCTGACTAAACAAATTCAGATTGTGTTGATCCTCTAGGAAAACGATTCAAAGGTTCTTGGTGACATTTAAAAGTCATACTCACCTCAATACGAGGCACAGTGTGGCTGGTATCACTCAAATGGTCTCTATTTTGATTAAAATGGACACAATTTTATGTGAAAACAACAACTGACTTACGGAAATCCAACCAAACGCATTCATATTCTGTTGATCCTTTAGGAGAACGATCCACAAGTCCATTTTAATGTGTATGAGTCAACCCTGCCTCAATACAAGTCATGGTGTGCCGCAATCACTCAAAGGTTTTGTCTTTTGTTTAAAATGGACACAATTTTAATTGAAAACAACAACTGACTTTTGAAAATCCAACCAAATTCATTCCGATTGCCTTGATCTTTTAGATGAACGATCAAAGGAATCTTTTTGACATGTAAGAGTCATCCCCAACTCAATAAGATGCACGGTGTGACCGGTACCACTTAATGGGTCTCCCTTTTGTTTAAAATGGACACAATTTTAATTGAAAACAACAACTGACCTATAAAAATCAAACAAAACGCATTCGGATTGCCTTGATATTTTATAATAACGATCCATGAGTGCTTCGTGACGTGTACAAGTCAACCCCACATTAGTCTGAGGCACAGTGTGGATGGTACCACTCAAAGGGTCTTTATTATGTTTAAAATGGACACAATTTTAAGAGAAAACAAAAACTGTCTTTTGGAAATTAAAACAAAAAATTAGGGTTATGTTGATCCTTTAAGATAAAGATACAGGTTTCCTTTTTCATTTGTATGAGTCATCCCCACCTCAATCTGAGGCATAGTATGGCCACAATCACTCAAACGGTCTCTCTTTTGTTTAAAATGGACACAATTTTTATTGAAAACAACAGATGACCTATGAAAATACTACCAAACGCATTATAATTGTCTCAATATTTTATAAGAACGATCCAAGGGTCCTTGGTGATGTGTACGAGTCAACCCCACCTCAATATAAGGCAGAGTGTGGCCAGTATCACCCAAAGGGTTTATATTTTGTTTAAAATGGACACAATTTTATGTGAAAACAAAAACTGACCAAATGAAATCTGACCAAACAAATTCGGATTGTCTTGATCCTTTATGATAATGATTCAAAGGTTCTTGGGTGACGTTTATGAGTCAACCACTCCTCAATACAAAGCACTGTGTGTCCAGTATCACTCAAAGGGTCTCTAATGTGATTAAAATGGACACAATTTTATGTGAAAACAATAACTCAACTTCAGAAATCTAATGAAACACACATAGATTATGTTGAAATTTTAGGAGAAAGATCCATGGGTCCTTTAAACATGTACGAGTCAAACCTGCCTCAATACAAGGCATGGTGTTACCGCTATCACTCAAAGGGTTTATCTTTTGTTTAAAATGGACACAATTTTAATTGAAAACAAAAACTGACCAATGAAAATCCATCTAAATGCATTCGGATTGCATCGAAAATTTATAATAATGATACAAGGATCCATGTTGATGTGTACGAGTCAACCCCACCTCATTCCGAGGCATTGTGTGGCCTGCACCACTCAAAGGGTCTCTCTTTTGTTTAAAATGGAAACAATTTTAATTGAAAACAACAACTGACCTCTGAAAATCTGACCAAACACATTTAGATTACCGTGCTCTTTTAAAATAACAATACAAGGGTCCTTGGTGATGTTTACGAGTCAACCATACCTCAATCGGAGGCACGGTGTGTCCGGTACCACTCAAAGGATCTCTCTTTTGTTTAAAATGGACACAATTTTAATTGAAAACAACAACCGACCTATGAAAATCTGACCAAACGCATTCAGAAAGAATTGATCTATTATTAGAACTATCCAAGGGTCCTTGGTGACATGCACGAGTCAACCCGCCTTAATCCAATGCATGGTGTGGCCAGTACCACATAAAGGGTCTCTCTTTTGTTTAAAATAGACACTATTTTAAGTGAAAACAACAACTGACCTACGGAAATCCAAAAAAACCCATTCAGATTGTGTTGATCCTTTTGGAGAATGATCCACGAGTCCTTTGTGACATGTAAGAGTCATCCCCGACTCAATCTAATCCATGGTGTGGACGATAGCACTCAAAGGGTCTCTCTATTGTTTAAAATGGACACAATTTTAATTGATAACAAAAGCAGACCTATTAAAATATGACCACACACATTTGTATTGCATTTATCTCCTATAAGAATGATCGAAGGGTCCTTGGTGACATATCCATGACAACCTCACCTCAATCTGTGGCACGATGTGGACAGTATCACTCAAATGGTCTATATATTTTTTAAAATGGGCTCAATTTTAAGTGAAAACAATAACTGACCTATAGAAATCCAACCAAACACATTAAGATTGTGTTAATACTTTAGGAGAATGATCCACGAGTCCTTGGTGACGTGTACGATTCTACCCTGCCACAATCTGAGGATTGGTGTGGCCAGTATCACTCAAAGGGTCTCAATTTTGATTAAAATGGACACAATTTTAAGTGAAAACAATAACTAACCTTTGGAAATCTGAAAAAATGCATTTAGATTTTGTTGATCCATTAGGAGAATGATCCACGGGTCCTTTTTGACGTGCACAAGTCAACCCAGGCTCAATCTGATGAACGGTGTGACCGCAATAACTCAAAGGGTCTATCTTTTGTTTAAAATGAACCAAATTTTAATTGAAAACAACAACTGGCCTATGAGAATCTAACCAAACACATTCATATTACCTTGATATTTTGTAATAACGATCCAAGGGTCTTTGGTAACATGTAATAGTCAACCCATCCTTAATACGAGGCACAATGTGGCTGGTACCACCCAAAGGGTATTTATTTTGTGTAAAATGAAAACAATTTTAAGTGAAAACAAAAACTGAATTACTGAAATTAGACCAAACACATTAAGATTGTGTTGAATGTTTAGGAGAACGATCCATTGGTACTTTTTGATGTGGAAGAGTCATCCATGACTCATTACAAGCCACGTTGTGTCCTCTATCACTCAAAGGGTCTCTCTTTTGTTTAAAATGGACATAATTTTAATTGAAAACAACAACTGACCTATGAAAATATGACCAAGCGCATTATAATTATCTTTATCTTTTATAAAAATGATCCATGGGTCCTTTTTGACATGTAAGAGTCATCCCCATATCAATACGAGGCACGGTGTGGCTGGTACCACTCAAAGGGTCTCTCTTTTGTTTAAAATGGACACAATTATAAGTGAAGACAACAACTGACCTACGGAAATCTGACCAAACGCATTAGGATTGTGTTGACCTATTAGGAGAACGACCCACGGGACCTATTTGACGTGTATGAGTCATCTCCACCTCAATCTATGGAATGGTGTGGCCGGTAGCACTCAAAGGGTCCCCCTTTCCTTTAAAATGGACACTATTTTAAGTGAAAACAACAACTGACCAACAGAAATCTAACCAACGCATTCAGATTGTATTGGGATTTTATAAGAACGATCCATGGGTCTTTTGTGACGTGTACGAGTTGACACCACCTCAATCTGAGGAATGATGTGACTGGTACCACTCAAAGGGACTCTCTTTTGTTTAAAATGGACACAATTTTAAGTGAAAACAACAACTAACCTACGGAAATCCAGCAAAAAACATTTAGATTATATTGATACTTTAAGAGAACAATCCACGGGTCCTTTTTGACATGTAAAGGTAATCTCCACCTCAATATGAGTCACGGTGTGGCCGATAGCACTCAAAGGGTCTCTCTTTGGTTTAAAATGGACACAATTTTAAGTGAAAACAACAACTGACCTATAGAAGTCCGACCAAACACATTCTTATTGTCTTGATATTTTATAATAATGGTCCATGGGTCCTCTGAGATGTGTATGAGTCAACACCACATCAATATGAGGCACGGTGTGGCCGGTACCACTCAAAGGGTATCTCTTTTGTTTAAAATGGACACAATTTTAAGTGAAAACAAAAACTGACTTACATAAATCCAACCAATCACATTAGGATTGTGTTAATCCTTTAGGAGAACGATCCTTGGGTCCTTTGTGATGTGTAGGAGTCATCCCCGCCTCAATCTGACACACGGTGTGGTCGGTAGCACTCAAAGGGTCTCTCTCTGGTTTAAAGTGAACTGAATTTTATGTAAAAACAACAACTGATCTACGGAAATCAAGACAAACCTATTCAAACATTGTTGATCCTTTAGGATAATGATCCACGGGTCGTTTTTGATGTGTACGAGTCATCCCCGCCTCAATCGGAGGCATGGTGTGGCCGTTAGAAATCAAATGGTCTCTCTTTTGTTTAAAATGGACATAATTTTAAGTGAAAACAAAACTGACCTACAGAAATCTGAACAAACACATTCATATTGTGTAGATCCTTTAGTAGAACAATCCACGGTTCCATTGTGACGTGTACGAGTCATCCCCGCCTCAATCTAAGGCACGGTGTGGCCGGTAGCACTCATAGGGTCTCTCTTTTGTTTAAAATGGACACAATTATAATTTAAAACAACAACTGACCTATGAAAATCTGACCAAACACTTTTATATTTCCTTGATCTTTTATAAGAAAAATCCAAGGGTCCTTGGTGACGTGTATGAGTCAACCCCGCCTCAATCCAAGGCACGGTGTGGCCGGTACCAATCAAAGGGTCTCTATTTTGTTTAAAAAGGACACAATTTAAAGTTAAAACAAAAACTGACTTATGTAAATTCAACCAAACACATTAGTATTATATTGATATTTTAGGAGAACAATCCACGAGTCCATTGTGATGTGTATGAGTCATCCTTGTCTCAATCTGAGGCATAGTGTGGCCTCTATCACTCGAAGGGTTTCTCTAATTTTTTTTAAAATGGGCACAATTTTAATAGAAAACAACAACTGACCTATGAAAATATTACCAAATTCATTATAATTGTGTTTATTATTTATAAAAACGATCCAAGGGTCCTTGGTTATGTGTAAGAGTCAACCCTGCCTCAATCTGAGGCATGGTGTGGTCATTATCAGTCAAAGGGTCTCTATTTTGTTTAAAATGGACATTATTTTATGTGAAAACCAAAACTGACCTATGAAAATATGGCCAAACAAATTTAGATTCTGTTTACCATTTAGGAGAACAATTTACGGGTTCTTGGTGTCGTGAACAGGGAAACCCCGCCTCAGTCCGAGGCACGGTGTGGCCAGTATCAATCAAAGGGTCTCTATTTTGATTAAAATGGACACAATTTTATGTGAAAACAACAATTGACCTACGGAAATCCGACCAAACACATTCAGATTGTGTTGATACTTTTTTAGAAATATCCATGAGTCCTTTGTAACATGTACGAGTCAACCCTACCTTAATCCAATGCACGGTGTGACCGCTATCACTCAAAGGCTCTCTCTTTTGTTTAAAATGGACACAATTTTAATTGAAAACAACAACTAACTTATGAAAATCCAACCAAATGCATTCAGATTACCTTGACCTTTTAGAAGAACTATACATGGGTCCTTGGTGAGATGTACGAGGCATCCCCGCCTAAATCTGGGGCACGGTGTGGCCGGTACAACAAAATGGGTCTCTCTTTTGTTTAAAATGGACACAATTTTAATTGAAAACAATAATTGACCTATTAAAATCTGACAAAATGCATTCATATTGCCTTGATCATTTATAATAACAATACATGGGTACTTGGTGATGTGTTTAGTCAACCCCGCCTCAATCCAAGGCACGATGTGGCCGATACCACTCAAAGGGTCTCTATTTTGTTTAAAATGAACACAATTTTTATGGAAAACAACAACTGACTTTTGAAAATTAGACCAAACACATTAGGATTGTGTTTATCTTTTAGGAGAATGATCCAAGGGTCCGTTGTGACATGTATGAGCCATCCCCGCCTCAATACAATGCACAGTGAGGACGCAGTCACTAAAAGCGTCCCTCTTTTGTTTAAAATGGACACAATTTTAGTTGAAAACAACAACTGACCTATGAAAATCATACCAAACACATTCGTATTGTCTTGATATTTTATAAGAACGATACAAGGGTCCTTGGTGACATGTATGAGTCAACCCCTCTTCAATATGATGCACAGTGTGGTCGGTATCACTCAAATGGTCTCTATTTTGTTTAAAATGAACACAATTTTAAGTGAAAACTACAACTAACCTACAGAAATCTGAACAAACGCATTTTGAATGTGTTGATCATTTAGGAGAACGATCCAAGAGTCCTTTTTGATGTGTATGAGTCATCCCCGCCCCAATAAGAGGAACGGTATGACCGCTATCACTCAAAGGGTCTATCATTTGATTAAAATGGACAGAATTTTAATTGAAAACAAAAACTGACCATTGAAAATCTGACCAAATGCATTAGGATTCCAATGATCATTTATAAAAACGATCCAAGGGTCCTTGGTGAAGTGTAAGAGTCAACATTGCCACAATATGAGGCACGGTGTGGCTGGTACACCTTAAAGGGTAATTATTTTGTTTAAAATGGACACAATTTTAAGTGAAAACAAAAACTGACTAACAAACATTCGACCAAACTCATTCAGATTGTGTTGATCATTTATGGGATTGATCCACTGGTACATTATGATGTGTATGAGTCATCCTTGACACATTACGATTCACGGTGTGGCCACTATCAATCAAAAGGACTTTCTTTTATTTACAATGGACACAATTTTAATTGAAAACAACAACTGACCTATGAAAATCTGACCAAATGCATTCATATTGTCTTGATATTTTATAAGAATGATACATGGGTCTTTTTTGACATATAAGAGTCATCATGACCTCAATCTGAGGCATGGTGTGGCCAATACCACTCAAAGGGTCTCTCTTAAGTTTAAAATGGAAAAACTTTTAAGTGAAAACTACAACTAACCAACGGAAATCTAGCCAAACGCTTTCGAATTGTGTTGATCCTTTAGGAGATTGATCCGCGGGTCCTTTTTGACGTGTAAGAATCATCGCTTCCTCAATCTGTGGAACGGTGTGGCTGGTAGCACTCCAAAGGTCTCTCTTTGGTTTAAAATGGACACAATTTTAAGTGAAAATAACAACTGACCTACGGAAATCTGACCAAACACATTCAGATTGTCTTGGTATTTTATAAGAACGATCCATTGGTACTTTTTGTCATGTAATATGTCAACCCTGCCTCAATCCAAGGCATGGTGTGGCTGGTACCACACAAAGGGTCTCTCTTTTGTATAAAATGGACACAATTTTAAATGAAAACAACAACTGACCTACAGAAATCTGACCAAACACATTTAGATTATATTGATCTTTTAGTAGAACTATCCAATGGTACATTGTGATGTGCACGTTTCATCCCCGCCTCAATTTGACGCACGGTGTGGCTGATAGCACTCAACGAGTATCTCTTTGGTTTTAAATGGACACAATTTAAATTGAAAACAACAACTTACCTACGGAAATATGAAAAAACACATTTGGATTGTCTTGATATTTTATAAGATTTATCCATGGGTCTTTTGTGACATGTATGAGTCAACCTCGCCTCAATCCAAAGCACAGTGTGGCCGGAACCACTCAAGGGGTCTCGCTTTTGTTTAAAATGGACACAATTTTAAGTGAAAAAAAAACTGACCTACAGAAATCCAACCAAACCCATGCTGATTGTGTTGATCTTTTCTTAGATCAATCCTTGGGTCCTTTTTGATGTGTATGAGTTATCCCCTCCTCAATTTGAGGCACGGTGTGTCCGTTAGCACTCGAAGGGTCTCTCTTTGATTTAAAATGGACACAATTTTTGGTGAAAACAACAAATGACCTATGGAAATATGACCAAACCCATTGGGATTGTGTTGATCATTTAGGATAACAATCCACGGGTCCTTAGTTATTTTTAAAAGTCATCCCCGCCTCAATATGAGGCATGGTGTGATTGGTAGCACTCAAAGGGTCTCTCTTTTGTTTAAAATGGACAAAATTTTACGTGAAAACAACAACTAACCTACGAAATTCAGACCAAACCCATTCGGATTGTGTTGATCCGTTAGTAAAACTATCCACATGACTTTTGTCACGTTTATGAGTCAATAACACCTTAGTATAAGACACAGTGTGGCCGGTAGCACTCAAAGTGTCTCTCTCTTTTGTTTAAAATGGACACAATTTTAATTGAAAACAACAACTGACCCATAAAAATCCAACCAAACGCATTCAAATTTCCTTGATATATTATTATAACGATACAAGGGTCATTGGTTATGTGTTTGTGTCAACCCCTCCTCAATCAGAGGCACGGTGTGGCCGCTATCACTCAATGGGTCTCTATTTTGTTTAAAATGGACATAATTTTAAGTGAAAACAACAAATGACCAAAGGAAATCCAAACAAACGAATTAGGATTGTGTGGATATATTAGTAGAACAATCCATGGGTCCTTTTTAACATGTATGAGTCAACATTGCCTCAAACTGTGGCACAGTGTGACCGTAATCACTCAATGGGTCCCTCTGTTGTTTAAAATGGACACAATTTTAATTGAAAACAACAACTGACCTAAGAAAATCCAACCAAGGCTTTACGATTTCCTTGATCATTTACAATAACGATCTAAGGATCCTTGGTGATGTGTACGAGTCAACCCTTCCTCAATCCAAGGCACAATGTGGCCGATACAACTCAAAGGGTCTCTATTTCGTTTAAAATGGACACAATTTTAAGTGACAACAACAAGATCCTTTTTTAAATTCGACCAAACAGATTAGTATTGAGTTGATCCATTAGGAGAACGAACCAAGGGTCTTTTGTGACATGTATGAGTCATTTCTGCCTAAATCTGAGGCACAATGTGGCCGCTATCACTCCAAGGGTCTCTATTTTGATTAAAATGAACACAATTTTAATTGAAAACAACAACCAGCCTATGAAAATACTACCAAATAAATATTTATTGTCTTGATATTTTTTAAGAACAATCCAAGGGTCCTTGGTCATGGGTACGAGTCAACCCCGCCTCAATCCGAGGCACAGTGTGGTCGGTATCACTCAAAGGGTCTCTATTTTGTTTAAAATGGACAGAATTTTATGTGAAAACAACAACTGACCTAGGTAATTTTTACCAAACACATTCATATAGTCTTTATCCTTTAATATAATGATTCACCTGTTACTGGTGATGTGTACAAGTCTACCCCGCCTCATTCTGAGGCACGGTGTGGCCGGTAGCACTCCAAGGATCTTTATTTTGTTTAAAATGGACACATTTTTATGTGAAAACAACAACTGGCCTACAGAAATCCATCCAAATGAATTCATATTGTAATAATCCTTTAGTATAACAATCCACGAGTCAACCCTGGCTCAATCAAAGCAACGGTGTGACCGTTATCACTCAAAGGGTCTCTCTTTTGTTTAAAATGGACAGAATTTTAATTGAAAACCTCAACTGACCTATGAAAATCCAACCAAACGCATTCAGATTGCCATTATATATTAAAATAACGATCCATGGGTCCTTGGAGAGATGTATGAGTCAACCTCGCCACAATCCGAGGAACAGTGTGGCCGGTACCACTCAAAGCACTACTGGAAATGCAGTTTTTCCCAACGGGTTTTTACCAACGGTTTGCTAAAACCGTTGGGCTTGAAGGATTAATAAAGCCCTTCCCAACGGTTCATTGAAACCATTGGGAAAATCCACCCCTTTGCCAGCGGTTTCTTCAAACCGTTGGTAAAGGGGTGTGTAAATCACCTTTTGCCAACGGTTCAATGAACCGTTGGGAATGGGTCACCCCTTTGCCAACGGTTTCCTCAAACCGTTGGCAAAGGGGTCCTTAACATCTCTTTCCCAACGGTTCTTTAAAACCGTTGGGAATTATTTCCCCCAAATCCTTCTCTCTCCCATTCGCACAGAACCTAATTTCATCTGCTCCACCGCTCTCCTCTGGAGAAATCCCCTATCTGAAGAGGTGAAAACCATCTGAAATCAGGTATCTTTTCATTTATACACATATACTTCCTTATTTTTATTGTTATTGCTTTATTATTTTAGTTTTAAGTTATCAATCCACCTCCACCTCTCTGCTGCTCTCCAAATCCCCCATCCGAATAGGTGAAAACCCATTTGAATCATCTCAAATCAAGTAATTTTTTCTTTATACACATATGGTACCTTGTTTTTATTGTTATTGATCTAATATTTTAGTTTTAAGATTGTATTTTGATTTGATTTCACCGTGTAAAATAGGGAAATGAATAAATATTTTGTTAATTAATTAGTTTCCCCTGGAATATCAGTTGTGTTATAATGTCCATGCTAAATAAAGGGGAAATGTAATAAAAGACCTTGAAGAAATAAATTGTGGAAGTTGGGGTATGTTGCCTCTATTAGAGGTTTTTTGTTGTGTTTCATTGTATGTTGTAGGCTGTTTTATGGGGATTGAGGTGACCAGTTGGGCTTTGTGATATGTGGGATTGTAATGTGATGGTTAGTGGGCATGGATGTGTCATGTGAAGTTGTATGATAGTGATGATGTGTGGTGGTGCTGTGTCGTGTGGAGGTGTTGTGTGATGAAGTTGTGGTGTATAATGTGGTGAGGTGGTTTTGGTTGTGCAGTGCTTTGTGATGTGCAATATTTTTATTGTGATATGTGGTTGTTTTGGTGAGATGGTTGGTCGATGTAACATGGTGTCGATGGTTATTGTGAGATGGTGAGTTGTTGTGTGGTGGTTTTATTAGTTTCTTGGTTATATATGGAATAAATTATGCTGTTAAAACAAAAAAACAAGATATTAAATAAATGAGATGGAATAGAAATGGATGTGTGGTAAATGGATTTAATTAATTTAACATTAAATGAATGGACAATATAAGTGTGAATGAAGTGGCTTATAAATGAATGTGAGAAATGTTATGCGTCTTGTGTGGTGGTGGTGTGGTTTATGTGTTTTATGGTAGTAGTGAAGAGTTTGATTATGTAGTTAATGTGAACCCATAGGTTGAGTATTTTTTTCTATCTATATATCATGTATTTTTATGTTATTTCTACACATTCCAGGGGGGTGGTATGTCTAGGTGGTGGTGGTGGGGTTGCAGAGGAGGGGGGTGTGGGCTGTTTGGGTGGGTGGGCGGGGCAATCCAGGGGGGTACGGGGTGTCCAGGGGGGTACGGGGGTGGGCGGGCTGTCCACAAGGGTGGTCGGGCTGTCCACGGGGGAGGTCGGGCTGTCAAGGAGGGGTGGGCGGGCTGTCCAGGGGGGGTGGGTAGGCTGATGGAGAGGGATCTGAAGCTTCAAGGATGGAAATGGATCACAAGAGGCCTTGGAGATTTGTCGTTAGAGCATCAAGACATCAAAATATCATTAGGTTATGTTCCCGGCATCCATGGTTTCTTATTTATAGGAGAAATACCCATAAACACTTCAATATGGCCGTTGGAGGGCTTCCAGAGCCATTGGGGGTCAAAAGTACAAGTCTGGTCAAAGCCCAACGGTAGTTTGACTTGGAACAGCGGCTGGCCGGTGGTGTCTCACCAGTTGGCCGGTGGTCCACCGGCTGGCCGGTGCTGAGCTCCCGGCTGGACGGTGGTCCAGACAGAGCATGCTTTCTGTCTGGGATCCACCGGTTGGCCGGTGGTCATCCACCGGTTGGCCGGTGGCACCAGGCAGTGGGCAAGCCTACTACCTGGGTCCTCCGGCTGGCCGGTGGGCATGAACTGGTTGGTCGGTGCCCATACCGGCTGGCCGGTGTTCTAACACCGGCTGACCGGTGGCTCTTGCAGAATGCAATGCTTCTACCAGAGACCACCGGCTGGCTGGTGGACTCAGAGAGTCCACTATCAGCCTTCTTGGGCCAACTCCTTGGAAACCTTTTTCCTAGCATCAAAACACTTGAAAACAAGTTAGAACACGATGAGAGTGATTGTGATCATTAAAATCCAAGAGAGAGGAGTACAACAAAAGAGGGGTGGGCGGGCTGTCCAGGGGGGGTGGGTGGGCTGACCACAAGGGGTAGGGGTGTCCAGGGTTGTGGGCGTGCTATCCAAGGGGGTGGGGGCTGTCCATAGGGAGAAGGGGTGTCGAGGGGGTTGGTTGGGCTATCCACGGGGGTGGTTGGGCTGTCTAGTGGGTAGGGGGTGTCCACGGGGGTGGGTGGGATGTCCACGGGGGTGGGCGGGGCTGTCCACGAGGGTACCCTACTAATATGGTTATGGGATGAGTCATCCTCTGATGTGATAACACATTAAGTTCTTGTTTGTTTTACATTTTTTCAATAACACATTAGTATGTTTTTTTCACATGTCTAGTTGATACCATGATTATTTTCTTCCTTTATCGTTTACTTAAATATATTTTCAATTAAAGTTCAATCCTATTGAATTGTTTATGACAAAATGACTTATATAAATTTTTTTACAGAATGGACAGAAGTTGGATGTATGAAACTGATCATATCTCAAGCGATTTTCAAAACAATTTGGAGAACTTTATAGATTTTTCGTTTCACAATGCTTCAGATAGTGGTCGCATACACTGCCCATGTTCCAATTGTGTTGGTAGACCTTGGTTGAGTCGTGAAGAAGTCAGCTACCACATAACCAAAAATGGTTTTCAAGAAAACTACTTTGTGTGGTATCACAATGGGGAGAAAATGAAATCTCAAATTGGTGATGATCGAAATGAACGGACTGGATTGGAGAATTTGTTAGATGATCAGTTTCCGTTTATTCGTCCTCATGAAAAAGAAAGGATTTCGACTCAAGAAGGCGTCGATATGAGGACAACTGATGCATCTAGTGAAAATGATGATATTGATAGGGTGAAAAAATTGAATGATGCTGCCACGACTCCAGTATATCGACAATGCGATAAAATGAAAAAGCTGTAATTTTTAATCCGATTGTTTCATGGAAAAACTATGTATGGGATTTCTAATACAGAAATCGATTACATTCTTACCCTCTTGAAGGATTTACTTCCAGATGATGCAGATATTCCCTCAAACCACTATATGGCATGGAAGTTAGTTAAAGAACTTGGATTTTCCAGAAACAAAATTCATGCTTGCCCGAAAGATAGTAGTTTATTCTGGGAAGAAACCGCTGAACGAAATGAATGTATAAAATGTGGCACATCCCGCTGGAAGTCAAAATCTGATGGAACACCATCCCGCATTCCACAGAAAGTAATGTGGCACTTTCCATTGATCCCCGGACTCCAAATTCTTTTTATGTCTGATGACATATCAATAAAAATGAGATGGCATGATACCGAGAGAAAGAAGACTAACGATGAGTTGGTTCATCCTACAGATGGATTTGCATGGCAGAGATTTGATGCTCGACATCTTGATTTTGCAGCTGACGTGCGTAATGTGAGGCTGGGTCTTTCATGCGACGGTTTTAATCTGTTTGGGCAAATGCTTACTTCGCACAGCACATGGCCAGTTTTTATACACATTTATAATCTTCCCCCATGGTTGTGTATGAAAAAATCATTCACTTTCATGAGTATAATCATATCTGGTCCTTCTGATCCCGGCATTGATATTGATGTATACATGCAACCTTTAATAAAAGAGTTGAAACCTCTTTGGGATGTGGGTGTGCGCACATACGATGCATGTTCGAAAGACATATTTCAGATGCGTGCTGCGCTTATGTGGACGATCAATGATTTTCCGGCTTATGCAATGATGTCTGGATGGAGCACGAAGGGAAAACTGTCATGTCCAGTTTGTATGAAGAATACACGATCCAGAATACTGAAACATCGTTGTAGTTTCAGTTTTATGGGACATCGACGATTTTTGCCAAAGGATCATCCATATAGAATGAATCGTCAAAGATTTGATAATACTATAGAGACTGATGATCCACCTCAGCGTATGTCTGGAACTGATGTGCTTAATGAATTGAAAGATTTCAGTTTTTCGTTCGGGAAGGGTCAAATGAAATCTGGAAAGAGAAAGAATGTTTCCACAGAAACCTATTACAATTGGAGGAAGAGGAGTATCTTTTTTGATTTACTTATTGGTCAACCAATTTGCTACGTCATTGCTTAGACGTAATGCATATTGAAAAGAATATATGTGAAATGTTGCTTTCAGTTCTTCTAAATGTCAAGGGGAAGAAAAAAGATGATTTACGATATCGACGTGACTTGGTGGATTGGGGCATCAGACCAGAATTGCATCCTGTGCGTATCAGTGAAAATAAATGGAAACTTCCATGTGCTTCTTATGTGATGACACCTACTGAAAAAAACAATTTTTGGAAGTATTAGAGACTATTAGAGTTCCTGATGGCTATTCAAGAAACATATCTAAACATGTCAACAGAATAGAGTTGAAGCAAAAAAACATTGAAGACTCATGATTATCACGTTCTACTGCATGAGTTGCTTCCAATAGCAATCCGTCATCTTTTTCCCAATAATGTAAGGGTGGGTGTTATTCGGTTGTGCCATTTGTTTAGAGATCTTTGTGCTAAGAAGTTGTCCAAGTCTTTCTTGCAAAAAATGTTGACAGATGCCCCATTAATTTTGTTTGAGTTGGAGAAAATATTTCCCCCATCATTTTTCACATGCATGCTGCATTGACTGTCCATATTCCAACTGAAATACTTCTCAGAGGACCTGTTTCTTTTCGTTGGATGTATCCAACTGAAAGAAATATGTTCACATTAAAGTCTTATGTTCGAAACAAGAATCATCCCGAAGGTTCTATCATGAATGGTTACTTAGCTCAAGAATGTATGGATTTCTGTTCAATGTATTTGTCTGATCTTACTAAAGAATGAACAGACCAATGAGAAATGAAGAAAAACAATATGAGCAAATTGAACCCAGTTTTCCATCACTTCCTCAAACAGGAGGAATTCCTGGATCATATACATTGAAGAAATTAAGCCATGAAGAGCGGGAGATGGCACATCGCACAGTTTTGTTCAACTGTGATTTGTTCGATGACTATATCAGGTAACGAAATTGAATATGTATATCTTACATATATATCTGTTAAACTATTCATATTTTTTTATCTATAGGGAACATAAAACAATGATAAATAGGAAGCATCGTTCTTTATCTTTGAGAAGGAGAGAGACTTTGCATAGCAAAGAGTTTTCTGCTTGGTTAAAATTGAAGGTAAAAATATTACTGTTTAAATTAATTATTTCAATATTTACTTAAGTTTAACTGTCATTTATATTGCAGGTATTGAGTTTGTCTGCTGACTCTATCTCTGAGGAAATAAGAGCTTTGGATTTTGGTCCTAATACCGTGGTTCGTGACTCTAAATCAATTGTTATCAATGGGTACAGATTTATTGTCATTGAACGAGCCAAAAACATGAGAACACAACATGATGGTATTATGGTTACTGCCACAACAGATTGTCATGCCAGTGCATCAGATAGTAGAACACGACTTGAAAATGTGGGTTATTATGGAGTCGTTGAGAAAATAATAATATTGGATTATTACTCTCATGGATGAGTCACAATGATGAAATGCCATTGGTTTGATTCGATGACGAGACATGGCACATTTATTGATGATTGTGGATTTCGAGTAATTAATATGACCCACACTCTTGCAACCGAAGAACCATATGTGTTGGAATCAGTGGCTAAACAAGTTTTTTATGTCAAAGATCAACTTCAACCGGAATTTGGTGTCATAGTTGAAGTAATTCCAAGACATATTTTTGATGAAGCTGATGATGGAATTGACACTGTCCCTATTGCCATTGGAACCAATCCATTTATTTCTTTTGATGACTCCAATAGCTCAATTGTCAGAGTTGATTGTGAACCTGAAGTTGTGGTTGGAAATATATGGAATCATTCATCCATGTTCTCAATTCTTTTGGATTACCTCGATTTGGGTTTTTAAGGTTGGTAATATTCATATTTATTTATTATTGATCACAAATATGTTTTAGCTGACTTGACCGTTATGTGAATTTTCAATGTTTATTGGTTGCTGTTTTATTTGAATTGCATTTTCTAATTTGGAATTTAACTGTATTCAAACCAAATCAAACAATATTTCTAACTTGGTGAACATTACAACTTGTATGTTTTATTAAATTCATTCAATCTCTTCTAAAACAATTGATGGCTAAATTACCAATGAATCCCCTCATTCCCTCATATATTTAGTTTTTTGGTTTACACATTAATTTTCTTTTTTCTAATTAATTTCATATTTGTTTTCCAATGCAGGAAATGCAGCCAATTGAAGAGAGACGAAGAAAAAAAATGGCGGAGAACAATCGTCGGATGGAGGAGATGGACATTCCACCATTAGTGCCTACAGTGAGTACTTTATTTCAAATATATATATATATATATATATATATATATTTACAGAATATATAATGTCATCTGATTAATTTTTTTTGTAAACTTTTTTGTAGGATCCACCATTACGTCGACAATTATTCAACGAGGAGCCTAGTACTGGTCCTAGTACTCAGGTCGGTGGTACGAGGAGGGTTCGTACCAGAGGTGGACGTAGAACTGCGCGTGCCCGACTAGACCCTGCCCCTCCCACTGACATTTCAGCCTTCCCACATTCTGATCCCGATGTGTCATTAGGGACACACGAGATATTTAGACCTCCCATGTTTTCGCTACCTTCTGCATCTTCTGCCCCATCATTTTCACATCCCATGATGATTCCCACTCCCCAGTCAGCATCAGGTCATACAGCTGTTCCATCTTCTTTTCCTTCTACTTCTGTCTTTCCAAGCTTTTATATTCCATCGTCTTCGACTCCTGTTCCACCAGAGGGTGTTCCATCAGGTTCTGTGGATCCGGCGCCACTCATTGATCAGACTAGCGCAGGTATATTTATAAAACCCTAACAAATTTTTATAGCAATATTTATTTTCATTATAACATGTTTTGATAAAATATTTGTTTTTCTTTCATGATAGATACATCTACTGACAGGAGGCAGGGCGGGGCCGTACACGCATGCGTTCGGTGTGGAACCGTCGCACACAGGTTATGGTGGAATATAATGAAGACAATCAGATGGTTGAGAAAACAGGGCAGCAATGTCGGTGTTTTATGGAGATGCTTTCCAAATACTCCGACATCATTCCCGTCAGCCCGCTTTCATGGAGACATTTTCCACATGAGGTCAAAGATAGAGCTTGGGCAGAGATATGGGTAAAAAAATCTGTTGTATTTAATGCCATGATTTTTTTTTGTATTTATATGAATTAATATTTTCATTTCAGCTTCGATTTAATTTTCCTGATGGTGAGGGTGCACGACTGGAACGTCTAAAGGATTTAGGCGAGCTTTGGAGAGCCTACAAGCATGAGCTGTATATTGGCTGGCGTATTAGAGTTGGCACTGAGTTAGAGGCGGTACCAGTCGTGGATGATTGTCCTATAGAGCAGTATCGTCAGATGATTACTCATTGGACGAGTACCCAGTTTAATGTATGAATTACATTTGAGGTATTTAAATAATAACTTTCAAGTTTTTCATTAATATTATCCTTTGCATTATCGAATTTATTTAGGAATCATCTGGAAAAAATAAAAAAAACATTGATGCAAAAAAATACCTCCATACACTAGGACGCACGACGATGCCAGATCATGAGAGGCAGCAGGTATGAAAATTGTTTATATGTTTTATTTATGACTTACATTTTCTTTTTTTTCCTCAATTATTTATTTATTTGCTGAAGCCTTTATATAACTTTTGTTTTCAATGTCATTATAGAGGCAAGTACAAAATATTGAAGGACGTGTGCCTCAAGCAAAACTGTTTTGCTCGAGTAGACGAAAAAAGGATGGAAGTGCTGTCAACGAAGCGACTCAGCAGCAGATTGTATGTTTTAATCTGTTGATTTTATATTTTAATATCTATTTCGTAACTTAATAATATATTTATATTTGTAATAGGATTCTTTAGAGGCCCTCGATGCCCAAGAAGCAGACAATTTTGGGCCATCTGATCACTTACATCAGGTGTTGGGAGAGGATCATTCTGGCAGAGTACGCTGTCGACCTAGGATAGCCCCGACGAGGTATTGGCCTGCCTCAGGTACGAGTTGTAGTGCCACCGAGCTGCATCAAGTTAGGGCACAGGAAGAACAGGATGAGAAAAGGGCCACAGAGACGACAGAACAGTCTGCTAGGGCAAACATTGCATTTATGAAATTTATTGAAGTTCTATGTCCAACACTTCCAGCAGAGGCCAGCCCAACGATTGATGAATACATGTCGTCGATACATTCTATATATGGTGCACCAGGTGGCAGTTCCAGTGGTGGTCAGGCCGATGTCCAGCTTGAAGATGATGATGGCGAGCAGTCTGATGCGGAAGAGGAGGGAGATGAGGAGGGTGAGGAGGAGGGCGAAGGCGAGGAGGAAGGCACTGTGGAGGGTGAGGACGATGAGGAGGACGATGACGAGGGCGATGATGATGATGATTATGGTGATGGTGATGCTGATGTGGGACATATTGATCCGTTACATTTTTGACTTATATTACTGAGATTTGATGTTTAATCTATTCTAGTTGTTGGTTTTATCTAGACTCGTAGTATAGTATTGGAGTTGAGTTATTTTTATATATTGTCTGTTTTTATGGATGTTGTTGTCTTTTAGTGGTTGTGTGTTTGTGAACTCCCTGAACAACCCCCCTCATTCTTGGACCCTGGACAACCCCCCTCCCCCTTGGACCCCCCTCACGCGCGTTTACGAAGCGCGTGCATCACTTAAAATATGAATATTGAGCCATACCGCGCAAACCGCACGTCCGATTGACGTGCCGTCTGCGCGTACACGTCACGAATAATAATTAGAATGTTTCATGGTGGTTTCAGCTCAATATGAGGTCGTCCGCTATGAATTTGTCAGTTGGATGCCCGTTTTGGCCGTTTATGACACCAGGACTGCGTTGTCGGTCACCGCGGGCACACGGCACGTCCGATTGACGTGCCGTCTACTCGACCAGTTCAGAAATCACTCACCCGTATTTTTCGTCTTATTTCAGGCCATTCCGACTTCGTTCGGTCCGTTTGGACCCCCCTCACGCGCGTTTACGAAGCGCACGCATCACTTAAAATATGAATATTGAGCCGTACCGTGCAAACTGCACGTCCGATTGACGTGCCGTCTGCGCGTACATGTCACGAATAATAATTAGAATGCTTCACGGTGGTTTCAGCTCAATTTGAGGTCTTCCGCTATGAATTTGACAGTTGGACGCCCGTTTTGGCCGTTTCTGACACCAGAACTACGTTGTCGGTCACCGCGGGCACACGGCACGTCCGATTGACGTGCCCTCTGCTAGACCACTTCATAGATCACTCTCCCGTATTTGTCGTCTGATTTCAGGCCATTCCGACTTCGTTCGGCCCATTTGGACCCCCCTCACACGCGTTTACGAAGCGCGCGCATCACTTAAAACACGAATATTGAGTCGTACCGCGCAAACCGCACGTCCGATTGACGTGCCGTCTACGCGTACACGTCATGAATAATAATTAGAATCTTGCACGGTGGTGTCATCTCCATCCGGAGATGTGGTGTGGCCAGAACCACTCAAAGTGTCCGTCTTTTGTTTCAAAAGGACGTCATTTTAGGTGAAAAGCATCAACTGACATACGGGAAAACCGAATAAACGCATTTCGAATCTGTTGATAATTTATCCCAACAATCCATGGGTCATATGTGACATGTACGAGCCAACCCGAGATGAATCTGAGTCACGGTGTGGCCAGGATAAGTCTAAGTGACTCTCTTTTGTTTAAAATGGACACCATTTTAAGTACATACGGAAAAACGACCAAACGGATTCGGTTTCCGTTGAAACATTATGAGAACGATCCATGGGTCATATGTGACATGTACGAATCATCCCTGCTTCAATCCGACATGTGGTGCGGCTGACACCACTCAAAGTGTCCGTCTTTTTTTTCAAAAGGACGTCATTTTAAGTGAAAGGCATCAACTGACATACCTAAGAATGACCAAACGCATTCGGATTCTATCGATACTTTAGAACAACAATCCATGAGTCATATGTGACGTGTACAAGTCAACCCCATCTTAATCCGAGACGCGGTGTGGGCGACACTGCTGTAACTCTGTCTCTTTTGTTTAAAATGGACATGATTATAAATGAAAAGAACAACTGACATACGCAAAACCGACCAACCGCATTCATAATCCTTTGATAATTGATCACAACGATCCACGGGTCATATGTGACATGTACGGACCAACCCGGGATGAACTTGAGTCGCGGTGTGGTCAGGATTAGTCTAAGTGTCACTCTTTTGTTTAAAATGGACAACATTTTAAGTACATACGGAAAACCGACCAAACGCATTCGGTTTCCATTTGAACTTTAGGAGAACGATCCATGGGTCATATGTGACGTGTACGAATCAACCCTACCTCAATTGGAGATGCAGTGTGGTCGGCACCACTCATAGTGTCCGTCTTTTGTTACAAAAGGACGTCATTTTAAGTGAAAAACATCAACTGGCATACCGAAAACCGACCAAACGTATTCGGATTGTGTCGATACTTTATGAAAATGATCCATGGGTCATTTGAGACGTGTAAGAGTCAACCCCGTCTAAATTTGAGACGCGGTGTGGCCGGTACCACTCTGACTGTGTCTCTTTTGTTTAAAATGGACAAGATTATAAGTGAAATAAACAACTGACATATGAAAAACTGACCAAACGCATTTGGAATCTGTTGAAAATTTAGGACAACGATTCATGGGTCAAATGTTACGTGTACGAGTCAAACACGCCTCAATCCGAGTCACAGTTGGGCCGAGACCAATCTATGTGTATCTCTTTTCGTTAAAATGGACTACATTTTAAATTCATACGGAAAACCAACCAAACGCATTCTAATTGTGTTTATATTTTAGCACAACAATCCATGGGTCATTTGTGATGTGTACGAGTTAACCCCGCCTCAATACGAGACGCGGTGTGGCCAACACCATTCAAAGTGTCTCTCTTTTATTTAAAAAACACTTCATTTTAAGGGAAAACAACAACTGACATACGCAAAACCGACCAAACGATTTCAGAATATGTTGATACTCTAGGACAACGATCGATGATTCATTTGTGACGTGTACGAGTTAACCTCGCCTCAATCCGAGGCACAGTGTGACCGGTATCATTCCAGATGTATGTATTTTGTTTAAAATGGATATCATTTCTATTAAAAATATATGGTATATGAAAAACCAATCAAATTATGAATTGAATTCCGGATTCCACATATGATTGTCATCTAAATTTTAAAATGAATTCTAAATGAATTATGTATGTTTATAATTATTTTATGAATTCTACTTTAATTATGGATGAGTATATTTTCAGGATGCATTATATGTGTTGGTTGGTCGGTTTTCATTATTTGTATGTGTTGGTTTGCTCTCTATATGTATGCATTATATGTGTTACAGGTAAAATAATTGGATTGAAAAATGAATTGAAAACGAGGGCATAATTGGATTGAAAATTGAATTGAAACTGAGGGTGAATGCCCAAAAACCAGACCTGCTGTGCAAATTGCAGGCTGTTGTACAATTTGTACAGCAAAGCCTATGCCAACGGTTTGAAAACCGTTGGCATAGGCTCTATGTAGCTGTTTTTACAAACGGTTCAAGGAACCGTTGGTAAAAACACCAATCCCAGCGGTTTGAAACCGTTGGGATACCCTGTCGCATGGTGATTTTTACCAAAGGTTCATGGAACCATTGGTGAAAACCTTTCCCAACGGTTTGTAAACCGTTGGGAAAGGAAAATATTTATTGATTTCCCAATGGGCCAAACCGTTGGGATAGGTTGATTTTTTCTAACCTATCCCAACGGTTCTGTGTAAACCGTTGGGAAAAGCCTTTCCCAACGGCTTACTTCCCCACGGTTTGCAGAACCGTTGGTATAACATATACCAATGGTTCTGCAGCCTTTCCCAACGGTTCTAAACCGTTGGGAAATGCTAGATTTCCAGTAGTGAAGGGTCTCTCTTTTGTTTAAAATGGACACAATTTTAGTTGAAAACAACAACTGACCTATGAAAATATGACCAAACGCATTCAGATAGCCTTTATCATTTATAATAATGATCCATTGGTCCCTAGGGATGTGTACGAGTCAACCCTTCCTCAATATGAGGCACGGTGTAGCCGATGCCACTGAAAGGGTCTCTATTTCGTTTCAAATGGACACAATTTTTAGTGAAAACAACAACTGACTTTTAGAAATTAGACCAAACACATTACGATTTTGTTGATACCTTAGGATAACGATCCAAGGGTCCTTTGTGATGTGTACGAGTCATCCTCGCCTCAATATAAGGCACAGTGTGGCTGCTATCACTCAAAGGGTCTCTCTTTTGTTTAAAATGGATCTAATTTTAATTGAAAACAACAACTGACCTACGAAAATCTGATCAAACACATTTTTATTGTCTTTATATTTTATAAGAACGATCCAGGCATCCTTGGTGACGAGTATGAGTCAGCCCCAACTCAATCCAAAGCATAGTGTGGTCGGTATCACTCAAAGGGTCACTATTTTGTTTAAAATGGACACAATTTTATGTTAAAACAACAACTGGCCTACCAAAATCCGACCAAACACATTCTTATTGTTTTGATCCTTTTGGAGACCGATTCACGAGATCTTGGTGACGTGGATGAGTCATCTCTGCCTCAATCCAAGGCACGTTGTGGCCGGTTTCACTCAAAGGGTCTCTATTTTGTTTAAAATTGACACAAATTTAAGTGAAAACATCAACTGACCTATGGAAATCTGAACAAACCCATTTTAACTATGTGGATACATTAGGAGAACAATCCATGGGTCCTTTTTAACATGTATGAGTCAACCTTGGCTCAATCCGAGGCACAGTGTGACCGCAATCACTCAAAGGGTTGCTCTTTTGTTTAAGATGGACAGAATTTTAATTTAAAAAACAACTATCCTATGAAAATCCAACCAAAGGCATTCTTATTGCCTTGATAATTTATAATAACTATTCAAGGATCCATGGTGACATGTAAGAGTCAACCCCGCCTCAATATGAGGCATGGTGTGGCTGGTACCATTCAAATGGTCTATCTTTTCTTCAAAATGGAAACAATTTTAATTGAAAACTACAACTGGGCAATAAAAATCAAACCAAATACATTCGGATTGCCAAGAGCTTTTAAAAGAACGATCCAATAGTCCTTGGTGATGTGTAAGAGTCAACCCCGCCTCAATCTGAGACACGGTGTGGCCTATACCACTCAAAGGGTCTCCCTTTTGTTTAAAATGGACACAATTTTAATTTAAAACCACAACTAACCTAAGAAAATCCAACCAAACTAATTTGTATAGACTTTATCTTTTATAATAACAAAACAAGGATCCTTGGTGACGTGTATGAGTAAACCACGCCTCAATCTGAGGCACGGTGTGACTGGAACCACTCAAAGAGTCTCTATTTTGTTTAAAATGGATACAATTTTCAGGGAAAACAACAAATGAATTGTGGAAATTCAACCAAATGCATTAGGATTGTGTTTATCCTTAAGAAGAATGATCCAAGGGTCCTTTGTGATGTGTATGAGTCATCCCTGCCTCTATCCGAGGCACAGTGTGGCTACTATCACTCAAAGGGTCTCTCTTTTGTTTAAAATGGACAAAATTTTAATTGAAAACAACAACTGAGCTATGAAAATATGACCAAACACATTTGGATTGTCTTGAACATTTATAAAAATTATCCATGGGTTCTTTGTGACATGTACGAGTCATCCCACCTCAATCTGAGGTACGGTGTGGCTGGTACCACTCAAAGGGTCTCTCTTTTGTTTAAAATGAACAAAATTTTAAGTGAAAACAACAACTAACCTACGTAAATCCGACCAAACACATTCGAATTTTGTTGATACTTTTGGAGAATGATCCATGGGTCCTTTGTGATGTGTATGAGTCATCTCCACCTCAATATGAGGCACGGTGTGGCCAATATCACTCAAATGGTCTCTCTTTTGGTTAAAATGTGCACAATTTTAAGTGGAAACCACAACTAACCTACGTAAATCCGACCAAATGCATTCCGAGTGTATTGATCATTTATAAGAATGATCCATGGGACCGTTGTGACGTGTACAAGTCAACCCCACCAACCCCATAGACCTCCCCCACCCCCGGGATACCAACCCACCCCCTGGACACCCCACCCCTCTAGACACCCCAACCCCCTTTAATGCCCCCCCGACACCTTGGACACCAACCCACCCCCTGTAATGCCCCTCGGACACCCCCATCCCCCCGGACACCCGCTACCCTTCCTTGTATAGCAACCCCAAACCGTTGAACATCCTCTATCCCCTTGAATTCTGGGTTGAATTCTTTATGTACTTAATTAAATTATGAATTATGTGTCAATGGTGTACATGTATACTTTTTTATGGGTATAATTGGTCTAATTAGCATATGATTTATGCGTGAATTTTGTATGGGTATACTTTCCTTAATTATCTTATTGTGAAGGTGAATTTTGTTGCAGGTGTTTGGGTGTGCCGCTGCAAATGTTTCTGTAGCAACAGATAGGGAATTTATCAGTGCTTTTATAGCACTGATAAATGGATATTTTATTAGTGCTAAAAAAGTGCTGAAAAACTACACCTTTATCAGCGCTAAAGATGAACTAACAAAGGATTAGTTTATCATGGATATAGGAGCTCTTATAAAACATGCATTTATCAGCGCTCTTTTAGCATTGATAAACTGTTGTTTTATCAGCGCAGTTTTAGTGCTGATAAAAAGTTGTTTAATCAGATTTGTTTTAGCACTAATAAATTCCACCATTATCAGTTTGTTTTTAAAGCTGATAAAGAGTACCTCCCTTTATAAGCACCGAGCATTACAATGCTTTTTTAGCACTGATAATGCCAGTTTTCAGCACTGATAAAAATCGTTTTTGATGTAGTGAAACGGGATGGTTCGTCCATGAAGCACTTTCTCCTTTCGATCCTCGATCCTCAATGGTCGCTCCATGAATGTATCATCATCCCCTATATCCAATTCTCCCCAGTCAATGACAAGGGAAACATCCAGTAGATATCAATGAAGCTGGGAGACATGGAAAACACCATGGATCCTTTCCAACTGATGTTGCAACGCCATTTGATATGCCACCTCACCGACTCGCCCCAGCACATCAAAGGGGCTGATGAACCTAGGAGAGAGCTTGCTCCCCTTTCCAAACCATCACATCCCACATCGAGGGGAAACCGTTAAGAACACATGGTCTCCATCCTATAGCTCCAAGGTCCTCCTCCTACGATCGACATATGACTTCTTCTGGTCTTGGGCTGCCTTCATCCTCTCACGCACAAGCTGAACCTTCTCCGTTGTGCTATGCACCATCTCTGGGCCAAGAACATCTGCCTCCCCAACCTCAGTCCATCACACGAGTGATTGACACGGCCTTCTGTAAAATTCTTTTAATGGTTCCTTTCTAATATAAGGGTGAGAGATATTATTTTAGACAAACTCTACTAATGGAAAATGTCGTTCACATGATCCCCCAAAGTCCAAAACACATGCTCAAAGCGTATCCTCTATTGTCAGGATGGTTTGATCTGTCTGCCCATTTGTTTGGGGTGGAAAGCAGTGCAAAGACGTAGCTGGTTGCAAAAAGCATGCTGAAATCCCCTCCAGACTCGTGAAGTAAACTATGAATCCCTATCCGAGACTATGGACCTCGGAACTCCATGCATCTGCACCACCTCATCCACGTATATCTATTACAATGCATCCACCGCACTCAACTCCTTGATTGACAGTAAGTGATCTGATTTCCTCATCCGGTCTACCACAACCCAGATATAATCGCAACCTCCTTGAACCCTCGGTAGTCCTATGATGATATCTATCGATATTTTATCCCACTTCTACTCAGGGACATCTAATGACTGTAACAAACCTTCTGGGACATGGTGTTCATCCTTCACTTGCTGACATACCAAGCACCTTTCCAGGAACTCTTCCACTACCCGTTTCATCCCTAGCCACAAAAATTGTACACTTAATCCTCATTACATCTAAGAAACTCTAGGGTGTACCTCTACGAGTGATTTATGGAACTCACATAGAACTCTCTCACGCATCATATCTGGGAAAAACAACATCACTTGGAAAACCATCTGATTCTGACCACCCTCTGACCTCCCTTCCGGAGCATTCCCATGGTTAACCCGATCATCCATCACTTCACTCTATATGTCTCCCCACTGAGACTCCCCCGCCATCCATAGTAGAGAGGACTACACTGTCATCTAAAATAGACAACCTCTACCACCATCCTCCCTTACATCCAGGTGTAGGGAATCCAACTCTGGCATTGCCTTCGAAGCATCCACATATTCCAGAACAACTTCCCTCCATGACTTCCTGATCAAGGCATCAACCACAATTTTTCACTTACCTTCAATGTAAGAGATCTCTATGTTTTAGTCCTATAGAAACTCCACCCACCTTCGTTATCGCATGTTCAGGTCCCGGTGGGAAAAGATATGCCTCAAACTCTTGTGATCTGTGAATATTACAATGTGCTCACCGATGAGGTAATGCTGCCACAACTTCAATGTGAACAATACAGCTGCAAGATCTAGGTCATGGGTGGCATAGTTATGCTCATGGGGACGTAACTACCTAGACCCATAAGATATCACTCTCCGTTGCTTCATCATCACACACCCTAGCCCATGTCCAAAAGCATCCAAAAAAACCTCAAAGATCATCCGTTCCTCTGTTAACCACAACACTGGGGCACTAACCAACTTCCCTTTTAGATAAATAAAGGCTTCCTAGAACTGATCACTCAAAACGAAGGACTAGTCCTTTCTATTCAATGCTACCATGGGAGCTGCAGCTCGAGAGAAGTTAGGTACAAACCTTCCTCTGATACCATTCTGTTATGACCCACCTTCACCAAGATGAGAGAAGGGACATTAGATTTCCAGACCCTTCCTTCATCTAGTTGAAGGAGAGATAATCACCCCTGAGACCCGCCTTCAATAGGTCATGTAGTGGTGACTAGTACCAAGGTTATAGAATCACACACAAAAAGGAAGTCATTGTAACGCCCCGACCCCAGCTACCCAGAGTCGGTGCATTACTTCGTAACATTGGCATGATCACAAAAGATCAAGTCTCGAAAGACCGATTAGTTTAGTAGCCTTGGAAACACTAGATACATTCATAAACGTTACATTACATCATAAAGTGAAAAACTACAATAACAAAGTCTCCATATTGCACACTCATATCCTTTTCTCTCAATCCCTGCAGGTCATTCATAAAATACTTCTTCACATCCTAGAAGATATTAAAACATTGAAAGGGGTGAGCTTAGATGCTCAGTAAGGATAACAATATTTCGGAAGCTTTCATAAATAAACATAAAAATTTAAGGTAATGTATAACTAAAACAAAAGCCTTTTAAACTTGAACATCAACATAATATGGAAAAAGTAAAATGAGATAATTCCATTCACTTTTTCACATGGATATTCTACTGGTCGAATAATCACATGAAATATCAATAACCACTTTCATAATGAGGGAATGTATAATGCCGGACATTCTGAAACATTTTTTCATGGCCTCGGCCAAGACGTCTAAAATGATTAAGGCCTTGGCCAAAACCATAAATAAAATTGGGAAATGGCCTTGGCCAATTCCACGTCTAGTTGTCTCATGAGACATACCGATGCATCGAAGAGCTATAGCGGGCTCCACCCGTCACTTATTAAGTCCAATACATTCCTCATATGAATAGGTTTAAACATATCATAAACCATAACATAATCGTATCACATAAAACATGCATAAAGGAAACATAAAATTTCCACATTTCAATCACAAGATATCAATACAACACATTGATATAATAAAAACGCTTTCAAAACCATTTTCAATACCAAAATAAAAGAAAGTTAAAACTTTGTATTTATTTTTCATTAAAAAAAAGATGGCTTGTAGAGGAAGCTGAAACTCAAATAATGGTCACGGCGGCGGAGAAGTCATTGTCGCCGCATAAGTACGGAAAGAAAAACATTCCCATTTGTCATTTAGAAAAATGCTTCGTATAAAAAGATTCCTTTTGAATAAACTTAAAATTCAAAGGGGTTCATACACCGTATAAAAGAAAGTTGTGTATAAAACCAAATATGCCTCAACAAAAGGGGATTGAGACTAAGTCCTTAAAAGGATTATTTTTTTTTAAATAAATTACATCTATAATGTGTATTCACTATAATTACACATAAATAATGTACAAATACAGGATAGGACAAAAAAATATCATGACATAATTTGAAAGTAGGAGATTAACCCAAAGAATAGAAATTGGGTTAAGAAGTTCCCTTACCTTGCGTCTTGTCCTAACTCGACTGTTCTTTAACCTCCTGAATAATAAACTAGAGTTAATTTCTATTTACTTAAGAACCTTTTTCATGTTCATTATTCCTTTTATATCCCTTATTACCATGTTATGAACATTATTTAATTATTTAAGTTAATAACGGTCGTTTTGTCGATCTTTGGTACTTGAGTCAAAAATAAACTTCTTATAATTAGAAGTTGTTCATGTGGTGAAACATCCATTATATCCAGAATTATATTCATGATTTTGATATCATATATATCATATATATACAGTATATACATTCATTCATAATGTCACGTAACATTTAGAGGTAAGAAATGAAATGCACCATTCATGGAGACGGTAAGCCGTACGTACGCATGAACACTACTTTCATTTAAATTTCATATTTAATGGAATGAAATCATAATGATATAAATTTATAATATAATTCCAGTATAATATAGTGTATAATATTATTTACTCCATCCTTTATACATCCCACATATGGCATTAACGATTCAAATCACTTTGTGGGGGCGGTAGTCCGCACTTCCTAAAATGAAATTATCGCATTTTACCCATAATGGAAATCATAAAGTATGCCATAAATGAGAAATACAGAAGCATAAGTAAAACATAAACACATTATATATCATATATAAATATAGTGACATCTTAATGGCCACCTTTGAAGGTGTTATATGAGTGTTGAACAATCATCGTTTCGTGAGGCAGAAATTCGCCATCCACAGAAACCGTATGTTCTTTAACCATTAGATGTAGGTGTGTGTAAGTGTAGCTAGAATACTTCTTATAACAACATCCTAGTATATTTAGGATACTGGTGTTGTTCAAAATAAATGAATAAAAAGAGTTTAGGGTGTTGGAGAAGAAAAATAAAACAAAACAACATGTGAGAAGACATTACCTCAAAATCGGGTAACTACTTTTGATTTGAGCCAAAGGCTTCCTTGGGAAGAGTTCTGCCCAAAGTGAGGCTTCTAGGAGTAAGAGGGGGAAGGTGGGAGAGTATTTGGGCCGAGGTTGGCCAAGCCAAATGGCTTGAAGGTGTGAATAAGGTGGGAGAGGTGGGGGCCTTTTATAAGTGGAGAGGAGGGGCTCTTTTGGAAAGATTGAAATGTTACATTATTAAACAATGCTTTTCGGATTCTAAAGGTCCCACACTTATATAATTCGTGTATAAGGTGATAAGGGTTCTAAATATCCCCATAAAATAGGCTTTGGACAAGTGTAATCCTTGTATTTTGCATTATCTTCTCATTTTATTTAAATCGTTGAATAATGAGGTCATCGATGCATCATAATGATGTCATAAATAATTTAATTTATTTAATGTCTAAAAATTATACAAAAACTACTATGATGTAGGAAATCGTTTTAGCTTTCTAATGAATATTTATAGTCAAAATTTGGATCTGTGTAACCCCACTTAAAAACTATTTTAGTAAAATAACTCATGTTTGTGTCAATTTAATTTTAACATTAAATAAATTTATATTAATGTCATTTTCCAACTAAAGTGGCTCCATGGGGTCCCCAAGTTGACCCATGGGTTGTCTTGGTCGGCCATGACTTATCCAATAGGAGTAGGACAAGTTTCATGCTCATCTCATATTATTAAAACATTATTTGTACCTTAAACTACAGTAATTAACTCTAATCGCGATTAAGAACTTAAAAGTTACTATTCACCAAAAAATTATTTTAATCTCATTGAACAACATTTTACTTCTTAATTACAACCATTTATATCGGATTTTTGAAAATCAAATCACAGAAGTGGTAATATTTCATTTAAACGAAAAATCAGTTATTTAACTACCACTTAGTGGTTTCACTATTCATCAAAAATTGAAGTTTTTCAGAACAAGGCCAAAATTTCACCCTAAGCTATAATTGATATTCCGAATTCAAAAATGATGTCTATTTTACAAAATTCAAAACATATAAGTTGAATTAATTAATTTTATAATTAATTCCCGCTGTTACGACAAATAGCATGTTTTTACGAAATAATTTATATCAAAAGATTGGCAATTGTTTAAGTCCAATTTCAATGTTAAATTAATTCTAATGACCACCATTGGATAAAATGGTAAAAATATATTCTAATTATACCTTAAAACCACTAAATAGTATAATTTATCACTATAAATTAATTTGATTAAAAAAGTTGTTTTTAAGTATTTTCACTATTCATAAAAAATTAGCAGTTCTCAGAAAAATACCAAAAATTCAACATAGGATAATTTCGATATTCCGAATCCAAAAATGAAGTCCATTTTGAAATATAAAATTTCTATAATTTTAAAATGTGGTTATTACTATTAATAACGGCTACTTTGATTAGTCGCGGTGTTTTAGAACTCAAAGTTGCGTATAATGCAAGCTATTGCATTATTGAATGAGAAGCGTATCGTGGAATCTCGGGGTGTTACATTCTCCCCTCCTTCAATAAATTGCGTCCTCACAATTTGAAATTTTTCTTTGAAAATAAAAGGTTGAAAAGAGATAATACCTTTGAGGAAAACCCACATCGGAAATAAGGTTAATAAATATATAACATTAAAAGAAAGCAAGATAAGTACAAAGGTCACCCGATATAGCCCATTCTAGGATTCTATGAAAATATGGATATGGAGGAGAAACAAACCATCAAGGTCTGATGGAGAGTTATAGAAAACGGGATTAGGAGAATGTTTAACCACAAGAAAATCCCAAACTTGTGATTGGTTAAACAGTCATTGAATCCCCAATTGGAAAAGTTAACCGACAACATTTTTGTTTTATGTTACCTTTTATAATGTTGAGGAATTTATTTAGGAGATTTACTAAGAACGTAAGGGAATATACATACTTGTTATGTATACTTTCATTCGTTAATAAATTTTTACCACAGACCCATCTTTTACTCCAAATGGTAACGGAACTCAAAAATATTCTTTTTATCCTAATTGTATAAGGTTCCAAATATTAACACATGCCATTTAGATTAGTAAAACTATTTTTTAATAACCAGGGACTTCCTTTAGGCTAGTGGTAGGAAATAAAGGCTTGTCGCACTATGGTTGTGGGTTCGATTCCTGCAGCTTTGTCCGACGTGACGGGTTATGCCCCACCCTGCAGGTTGTCCTTTTCCTAAAAATATAGTGCTATACTATTCCAAAAATAATCTTCATAAATTTTTTAACCGTAAAAAATACTATCCAAAGTTCAACTCAATCCACTCCAACCATTATAGTTATCCAAAATACCTCTGTCCAGACTTTCTCTAAAAGGTCTCTTAATTCCAAAATAAATTTATCAGATTCCCTAAACAAAGAAAAGTTTCTCTTATTGTCACATACTAAAAATATGATTACCTTAATCATATTAAAACCTTACTGAAAACAACATGTACTTTAGTACAATCCTTATATATATATCACATTATTCTAACAACCAGAATATAGTCCATGAGTCCAAAAGCATCAATACATTAATTATTCCGCTTCAACTGTAGTCACAACATAAGATTGTCCTTAATTCCTTGGCCTTTTCTGAGGTAAGTTTCCCTGATGCTTAGGACATTCATTTGCATAATGACCCATTTCTCTACAATTGTAGCATTCAACTTTGATAGCCTCTTTCTTTCCCTTGCAATCACGTGCCTGATGACCTTTTTCTCCACATTTATAACAAACTCCCATTCCTTTTAGGCAAGCACCTGGGTGATTCTTCCCACAACTATCGCATAATGGAAAATCCTTCTTTCCATTTTTCCCCTTATCCATTTCTTGTTCCACCGTTCTCTTCTTCTCTTGCTTTACATTGTTGTCATAAGACTTCAAGAATTCCTTTTCTGTCTTGATAGCACATGAGACAATATCTTCATATGTTGAGAAGGATTGTGATACTAAAGCTCGACAGAGAAATGGTTTTAACCCATCAAAGAAACTATCAATCTTACTCCTTGGGTTACGTTTATAATCGGCAGCATGCCTCTCTAACCTTGTAAAGTTAGCCTCATACTTTGCGACATTATCATCCTCCTACTGCCTCAATCTCAGAAATTTCCTTTCCATATCTGCTCGATGGTCACGAGGAAAGTATTTTTCTAAGAAAAGCTCTTTGAACTCCCTCTATTCCATATTCGATACTTCATCATCTTCCTTTGTGTTTTGAATCAGCGACCACCACTGATCGGCATCTCCAGTGAGGCGGTAAACTGCCATGACAACCTTCTCCCTTTCACTACTCCCCAAGGAATGGAATATTTTCTCTAAGGAATTTATCCATTGCTCAGCTACTGTAGTATTTGTACTCCCATTGATGGTTGGTGGTTGTTGCCTCATGAAACGGTCAATCATTGATCCTCCATGTTGCGGATCAGGGTGCTCCATACGAGTAAGGTTATTATTCATAACCTGAGTGAGTTGTCCCAGTATGGTAATATGTTGATCAGCACCAGTTGTATCTCCAGATCCACAATAATTATCTTGAGCAGGAGGGCAATCCCTACACGGAGTTCGTGCATTGATACGGTTTCCATTCCTTCCACTATGTGCCATTTCTAAACAATGGCATAAACTAGATTAGTTTATGAATCAAAATACATAATTCCATACTTGTTAAACACTTTACATAAATTGAACTATTTATGGATATAATCCATAATCATAAAAAGAAATGTTTTCTTTGAGGAAGTTTGTACTCATAACCCTTCATAGTGGTTTGTAAATAAAATGAGAATTATCCTAAGCATATCCCCCGGGAGTGTTGTAACCAAGAGTGCAGCAAGGCCCGTTGTCGTGCACCAGTTCCCGTTCGAGTCTAGCTCAAAGCGGTGTTTTCGGGTTTTACTCCTAGGTACATCTGTGCCAGAGCCGCCTCTACCTGATCGTATCCAGACAGGGATGTATTGTTCGGAAAACTCATAACATCTCTATAATACCAAAATTCTAGGAAGTTATTCTATACTAATCCTCAAAGTCTATCTTTGGGCTATGTGCTCTAATCAGAGTTTATCTAAATCTAGCTTCCAAGGTTAGTACTAAACTGCCTCTGATACCAACTGTAACGCCCCGACCCCAGCTACCCAGATCCAGTGCGTCACTTCGTAACATTGGCATGGCCACAAAAGATCAAGTCTCGAAAGACCGATTAGTTTAGTAGCCTTGGAAACACTAGATACATTCGTAAACGTTACATTACATCATAAAGTGAAAAACTACAATAAAAAAGTCTCCATAGTCCACACTCATATCCTCTTCTCTCAATCCCTGCAGGTCATTCATAAAATACTTCTTCACATCCTCAAAAATATTAAAACATTGAAAGGGGTGAGCTCAGATGCTCAGTAAGGATAACAATATTACGGAAGCTTTCATAAATAAACATAAAAATTTAAGGCAATGTATAACTAAAACAAAAGCCTTTTAAACTTGAACATCAACATAATATGGCAAAAGTAAAATGAGATAATTCCATTCACTTTTTCACATGGATATTCTACTGGTCGAATAATCACATGAAATATCAATAACCACTTTCATAATGAGGTAATGTATAATGCCGGACATTCTGAAACATTTTGTCCAGGCCTCGGCCAAGACGTCTAAAATGATTAAGGCCTCGGCCAAAACCATAAATCAAATTGGGAAAGGGCCTCGGCCAATTCCACGTCTAGTTGTCTCATGAGACCTACCGATGCATCGAGGAGCTATAGTGGGCTCCACTCGTCACTTATTAAGTCCAATACATTCCTCATATGAATAGGTTTAAACATATCATAAACCATAACATAATCATATCACATAAAACATGCATAAAGGAAACATAAAATTTCCACATTTCAATCACAAGATATCAATACAACACATTGATATAATAAAAACGCTTTCAAAACCATTTTCAATTCCAAAATAAAAGAAAGTTAAAACTTTGTATTTATTTTTCATTAAAAAAAAGATGGCTTGTAGAGGAAGCCGAAACAAAAATAATGGTCACGGTGGCGGAGAAGTCGTTGTCGCCACATAAGTACGGAAAGAAAAACATTCCCATTTTCTGTTTAGCAAAACGCTTCGTATAAAAATATTCCTTTTGAATAAACATAAAAGTAAAAGGGGGTTATACACCATATAAAAGAAAGTTGTGTATAAAACCAAATATGTCTCAACGAAAGGGGATTGAGACGAAGTCCTTAAAAGGATCATTTTTTTTAAATAAAGTACATCTATAATGTGTATTCACTATAAGTACACATAAATAATGTACAAATACAAGATAGGACATAAAAATATCATGACATAATTTGAAAGTAGGAGATTAACCCAATGAATAGAAATTGGGTTAAGAAGTTCCCTTACCTTGCATCTTGTCCTGACTCGACTGTTCTTTAACCTCCTGAATAATAAACTAGAGTTAATTTCTATTTACTTAAAAACCATTTTCATGTTCATTATTCCTTTTATATACCTTATTACCATGTTATGAACATTATTTAATTATTTAAGTTAATAACGGCTGTTTTGTCGATCTTTGGTACTTGAGTCAAAAATAAACTTCTTATAATTAGAAGTTGTTCATGTGGTGAAACATCCATTATATCCAGAATAATATTAATGATTTAGATATCATAAATATCATATATATACAGTATATACATTCATTCATAATGTCACGTAACATTTAGAGGTAAGAAATGAAATGCACCATTCATAGAGACGGTAAGCCGTACGTACGCATGAACACTACTTTCATTTCAATTTCATATTTAATGGAACGAAATCATAATGATATAAATGTATAATATAATTCCAGTATAATACAGTGTATAATACCATTTACTCCAGCCTTTATACATCCCACATATGGCATTAACGATTCAAATCACTTTGAGGGGGCGGTAGTCCGCACTTCCTAAAATGAAATTATCGCATTTTACCCATAATGGAAATCATAAAGTATGCCATAAATGAGAAATACAGAAGCATAAGTAAAACATAAACACATTATATATCATATATAAATATAGTGAAATATTAATGGCCACCTTTGAAGGTGTTATATGAGTGTTGAACAATCATCGTTTCGTGAGGCAGAAATTCGCCATCCACAGAAACCGTATGTTCTTTAACCATTAGATGTAGGTGTGTGTTAGTGTAGCTCGAATCCTTCTTATAACAACATTATATTATATTGAGGATACTGGTGTTGTTACAAAATAAATGAATAAAAAGAGTTTAGGGGGTTGGAGAAGAAAAATAAAACAAAACAACATTTGAGAAAACATCATCTCAAAATCGGGTAACTCTTTTTGATTTGAGCCAAAGGCTTCCTTGGGAAGAGTTCTGCCCAAAGTGAGGCTTCTAGGAGTAAGAGGGGGAAGTTGGGAGATTATTTGGGCAGAGGTTGGCCGATCCAAATGGCTTTAAGGTGTGAATAAGTTGGGAGAGGTGAGGGCCTTTTATAAGTGGAGAGGAGGGGCTCTTTTGGAAAGATTGAAATGTTACATTATTACACAATGCTTTTCGTATTCTAAAGGTCCCACACTTATATAATTCGTGGCTAAGGTGATAAGGGTTCGAAATATCCCCATCCAATAGTCTTTGGACAAGTGTAATCCTTGGATTTGGCATTATCTTCTCATTTTATTTAAATCGTTAAATAATGATGTCATCGCTGCATCATAATGATGTCATATATAATTTAATTTATTTAATGTATAAAAATTATAAAAAAAATACTATGATGTAGGAAATCTTTTTAGATTTCTAAGGAATACTTATAGTCAAAATTTGGATCTGCGTAACCCCACTTAAAAACTGTTTTAGTAAAATAACTCATGTTTGTGTCAATTTAATTTTAACATTAAATAAATATATATTAATGTCATTTTCCAACTAAAGTGGCTCCATGGGGTCCCCAAGTTGACCCATGGGTTTTATTGGTCGGCCATGACTCATCCAATAGGAGTAGGACAAGTGTCATGCTCATCTCATATTATTAAAACATTATTTGTACCTTAAAATACACTAATTACCTCTAATCGCGATTAAGAACTTAAAAGTTACTATTCACCAAAAATTTATTTTAATCTCATTGAACCACATTTTACTTCTTAATGACAACCATGTATGTCGGATTTTTGAAAATCAAATCACAGAAGTGGTAATATTTCATTTAAACGAAAAATCAGTTATTTAACTACCACTTAGTGGTTTCACTATTCATCAAAAATTGAAGTTTTTCAGAACAAGGCCAAAATTTCACCCTAAGCTATAATTGATATTCCGAATTCAAAAATGATGTATATTTTACAAAATTCCAAACATATAATTTGAATTAATTAATTTTATGGTTAATTCCCGCTGTTACGACAAATAGCGTGTTTTTAAGAAACAATTTATATCAAAAGATTGGCAATTGTTTGTGTCCAATTTCAATGTTAAGTTAATTCTATTGACCACCATTGGATAAAATGGTAAAAATATATTCTAATTATACCTTAAAACCACTAAATAGTATAATTTATCACTATAAATTATTTTGATTAAAAAAGTTGTTTTTAAGTATTTTCACTATTCATAAAAAATTAGAAGTTCTCAGAAAAATACCAAAAATTCAACATAGGCTAATTTCGATATTCCGAATCCAAAAATGAAGTCCATTTTGAAATATAAAATTTCTATAATTTTAAAAAGTGGTTATTACTATTCATAACGGCTACTTTTTTTTGATGGTGATGACATGAACTGGTTTCCCAATTCATGTCATCAAAGGGATTTATTAAATGCAAGAAGAGATAAAGTACAAACACGAGGTGTACTGTTCATACACCAGCAGGGAAACAGAAGGGGTACAATGAAATTCAAGAAAGCCATACCCATATTGTAAAAGTCACCAATCTGCAGCAGAATCCAGACAAGAGCCCATCCTTGAAGCAATCATCAGCAAGCAACAAGCTAATCCAGGTAGAGAGTGCACTTTCCAAATCAAAATGCAGCATTATACAAGCTCCAAGATGAAGAGCATCCCTGCTGCAGGGCAATGGACTTTCAGTCCTACTCCAAGTAGTGCAGCAACTGGGAAAGCTCCAGGGTCCCAAGGTGATGTTCCACTGGCCGGGGTCAACAGAGGTGGCAGGACACTTGCAGCCTTCATGAGAAGAAGGGGCAGACCACGCCTTACTTGTATCCATCTGAAAACAAGAATGCATTCAAACAAAAAAAATAGCATCAAAGAACCAGGATAATAGCATCCAGCAGCTTCCAGGTTCCAACAGAAAAGGAGTTGCTTGCAAGCATAGCAGATTTGGATCAGCAACCAGAGGAGAAGGAGTCCCCAACCAAAAACAGGCTAAATCAGCACATCCAGAGACTGAAAGGATTGGGATGATTTGGAACTCATCTTTTCTTTTTCCTCGGAAATGGATATTTTTATACTAAGGAACTCAGCATGAGATATCTTTTTTTCTTGAAATTCTTGCTGGGCAATTTCTTGTTGCCTGTCCATATACTGAATCCATACTTGTAAATCCTGCTCATCAAAATTCTGAGAAAATTAGTACAATTGAGTACTAGAAGCAGCAACCAAAGTATTATCTTGAGTTTTCTCTGCATGCATAGGTTTGGAGGCCTCAACCAGAAGTTCTTCCTTAGGAGCCTCAACTGGTTCAGGCTTGGAAGCATTCATTGATCTAGTCACAATTGTGCGCTCAGTGTTAGAGAAATCCTTTCGTCTTCTAGATTTTCTTAAGTGTGGGGTAATAAACCCATCCTCATCCACAAGGGGTTTCTTACCTTTTTTTGCCATTTCATTTATGAATGTTTCAGCAATCAGGTCTGGTTTATCCCTTGAACCAGAGGGTGCAAGCTCTCCTACAACTTCATTCTTTTCTAGAACATGCGTGTCATCTTGATTTTGGACAAGACCCTCTTTATTACTTGAGGTAGGGGGGTCACACCCTTTATCAATGACCACCTTAACAGGATCTTGAAAAGAAGCCTGATTAGTCGCGGTGTTTTAGAACTCGAAGTTGCGTATAATGCAAGCTATTGCATTATTGAATGAGAAGTGTATCGTGGAAGCTCGAGGTGTTACAGTCATTACCCCTTTTTTATAGGATCGAGAGATAAGATAATAAATCCAAACAACACCAAAACTGAAGGTAGATGTAAATCCAATAGAAAACCATTCCCATATTCATGTCAAAAGTAGACAATAAAAAAACACAAGAAAACCCCAAAGGAATGTAGTAGAAAAAGAAAAAAAAATCAATAGAAACTATCCCAGCGTCCGAGCTAGTACGGTCCTACATGATCCTTGATTTCCTCTTGAAAACCTAAAAGCAATTCATATACGTAGGGTGAGTATATAGGTATACTCATTAGTGAAAACCAAGGGCTCTCATGCACAAGTGGGGTGGCATTCTAATGCCCCTTGGGAAAAGGAGATAACAAGAGCACCTAACATGGAAACTTTCCACCCCAAACCGTACCACGGAGCACTCCCCAAATAACGTAAGTCAAGTAGAGTAATAGTAATATCACATTAATATTTAGGTACCCCGTACCACTTTCCCACTAGTTATTTAGGAAATCATACGCGTCAAACCTCTCCTACCATCCCCACCATAGTCGCAATGCCATTCCCCCACCCACATACACCTAGGATACCACAATCACACATCCCACCCGAAAACACCTGGGTTATCACCACCACACATCCCGCTCACACCTAGGTCCGAACAACTATTTCCACGCCTGATGAAACCTAGCCCTCATCCTGAAGACACATTGGAAACAACCTGCCTGCACAAACCTGGGCCAACCACCACCACATGCCCTTCCAGAAGAATCTAGGGATATAATGGACCTCAAGTCATCACAACCTACCCGAAGGATCTTGGTCTTCTCGGGAAAGGGAGTAGAAAAGGAGATAATAGCTAGACCCTCAATGAATTGTTGGAAAAAACAACCTCCCCCATGGATTGTGGATGTATGGCACAATGTTCTTAACATTGGTGGGGGAGAGAATATAAAAACATAAGAACTAAAATTATATATATATGTAACAAGAACTCATCATACCCTAGGGTTTAAAAAATCATCCCATACACAAGAACCCTCATTATTGTTCATTCAAAAGAAGCATAACAGCCACAACCCTGTCACAACTCATTCCAGGAAAAAAAATTCCCCATTGAACCCATTCATGTTTAAAAATTAAAGTTATTCCATTTAATTAAATTCTACACTACTGGGTAACAAATTTGCATAACCAAAAACCAAGGAAAGGAAAAGAGCCAAAGAACAAGTTAAGCGTTCACACCCAGTTCTCTTATAATGTCACAAACAACAAAAAGGGGTACGTGAGATCCCTTGAAGTATTGGAACTAAACTGAGACCTACCATACAACCCCACAAAGCATCAGATCCAAATTCCAACAACTGCACCACAACAGAACATCCCATACCCATCCATGTCACTTCCCAGGAACCGACCGTCATCACCAGCAGAATAATGAAAGAATGTTTTCAAAATTCGAATATGCCATTCATTTATTTTCATCTTTTTGTTTGGTTAATTGGGGTGATCACACAAGGATTATTATTCACTAGGATTCCATTTAATCAAACGAGTTTATGTGATTAACCAGTGTCCATGTTACAACCATTCAATAACATAAATATCCAGAAAAAAAGAGGTTCATTAGTGCACAAGTAAAGAACACAAATGACCATGATTTTCAGTGGGTATAAGCCCGTAAAATTCACAACACATAATCAAGGATAAAGAGTAAAGAAGAAAAATTGACCACAACACCCTTAATTATTTAAAATTATGTTTATTATCTTTATTAATGTTTGGTTTCATCCATCCCCATAGAAACAATATCATACCCACCTCACACAATCCACACTAAGGAGAGACAAAGGAAAATACCTACTCTAATGATCAAAGATTGACATCTATCTCCTGGAGCCAACAACTGGGAATGCACGAATAGTATGGAAGGATCTTGGAAGACTCTAAGAATTAGTTGGAAAGGCTCCAAAACTGGTGCACTACTTGCCTTAGGAAGGGGGCCTCCAAACGCACAAAGGAGAAGAAGGAAAAAGACTTGCGGGGAAGAATGAATTCTTGTGTGATAAAAAGGAGATATCCTGGAATTAAGGGATATAAGGATATTGAGTGGAATTAAAGGAGGATCGTTGTTTCACCTTGCAATTTTATGGTTACACAAGAATGAAATAATTCTTTATTTAATAAATCTAATTGGAGTGTTGGCCAAAACTGTTGTGCATTATAGGATTTCATTTAAGAGAGTAAAAAGGGTCTATTGAGGGTCTCCCAAATACTAGTGTTTTTAAAATGTAGTTTATAGGACTAAAAATGGCTTTTTACTACATTAAAAAGGTTAAAAGACTCAAAAGTATCATTGTTGGGGAAAACTGGGGAAGGAAAATCCTGACACCCTTCTCTGGCCGATTGGTGAGACTGATTGTTGAAACCGATTGGTGGAGCTGATCGAGTGAAGGTGATCCCCTAAAGCTGATCGAGAGAAGCTAATCTTATGAAGCTAATCCTGTGAAGCTGATAAGTGAAACCGATATGTGAAACTGGTTTGGTGAAACCGATCTGCAAAATAGATTTGGTCAAACCAATATGTGAAACTGATATGGTGAAACTAATATGTGAAACCAATTTGGTGAAACAGAACTGTGAAACTAATTTGGTGAACCGATTAGGTGAAACCTATCTGTGAAACAGATTTGGTGAAACCGATCAGTGAAACAAATTTGGTGAAACAGATTTGATAAAAATGATCCATGAAACTGATTTGGTGAAACCGATCTGTGAAACCGATTTGGTGAAAATGATATGTGAAATGGATTTGGTTAAATCGATCTGTGAAACCGATATGTCAAACTAATTTGGTTAAGGTGATCTGTGAAACCGATTTGGTGAAACTGATCTGTGAAACAAATTTGGTGAAACCGATCTTTGAAACCAATTTGGTGAGACCTATATGTAAAACTGATTTGTTGAAACTGATCTGTGAAACCGATTTGGTGAAACTAATATGTGAAATCGATTTAGAGAAAGTGATCTGTGAAACCGAACTGTTAAACCAATTTCGTGAAACCGATCTGTAATGCTGATATGTAAAGATGATCAGTGGAGTGATGAGTGCAACTGATCAGTGGAGCTAATCAGTGTAGCTGAATAGTGGATCTGATTAGTGTAGCTGATCAGTGGAGCTAATCAGTGGAGCTAATCTGTGGAGCTGATGGGTGGGACTGATCGATGAGTCCACGACACCCCAACAGTTAGAATTTTGGCATGTAATTGACCAGTAGGGTCTAGGCTATTACATGCATGCATATAGATTTTTAAATCACCGAAGCGATAAGGTTTATTATTCATCATAACATGACATTTACGGTGTCTAATAGTGTATTTAAATAAATAATATTTTTTTATGGTATATTTTTAAAAATTTAAATATAATATAATACATATCTTATTGTAAAAATAACGATTGAAAAATTTAAAAGTTATGCATATGTGCATATGACATACCAACACCACTATTCTAAAATAAGTTGTTTTTTCATAACCTTATTACGTATTTGATTTAAGAATTATAATTATTATTAAAAATGATAATTATTTAATAGTAATAATTTAATATCTGACGGAATTTTTTTTTACCATTTTATAGATACAAAATTAATTTTAAACATATGATAGAAATGTAAACAAAATGTTTTCCATTATGAGAATATATTACGTAATTTATTACAACATGAAAATAAATGTAAAAAACGTGATAACAGTTCTTATGAAATAAAATATTTATCTTATGTTCATTATTATGTAAGATAAATACTATACCTAATGATTTGGACTTGAGGAAAGGCCCACATTACATTAAAACCCATTTTTTTAAATGATTAAATGATTAAATTTCTATATATTTTAATTCTATGTCCAGATTATTAAAATTATTTAAAGGGTGTATTTATATAGATTTAAATTAGTTATAAAATAACTTTGTATCATTTTTTAATGGTTTTCAAAATAATTTTTTTATATATTTTTTATGGAATGTACTAACATTCTTTACGAATTCCAAAAAGAATATACTGTTTTAGAATAAGTGTCATACAAATATTCCCCTCCACTCTATATTTTATTTTAATTTTTTATTTACATACAGTATTTTATAATTTTTTCAAATAAAAACTACCTTTTAGTTTTTTTTATTATTTTTTAGATTGTTTTTAAATGTTATATGTAGTTTGATATCTGAATGTGTTTTTCATATTGGTTTAAGGGATTTTTCCAAGTTATTATGATTAATAAATTAAATTGTAAAAATGTATTTCATGATTTGGTACATGGGAATTATATATGAATAAAAGGTTATCCATATATATATATTATATTATTGGTGATCCAGATATAGCTTATACATAGGGTGAGCCCAATACATCCTATGTGATAGTTGAGCCTGATACTTCATAGATGACATGTGAGCACCATAATAGCCCTCCCTTATATTGTGTAATGAACCATTTCTTAAATGTAAATAAAGAGGGACCTGACCAGTTTTGTTTATCATTTGTATTAAACTAGGCTCATGTTATTTAAAAAATTCATTATAAATCATATTCTCAAATCATGTAAAATGGTTTCTAATTTTTTTTAATGAGTTTTTATGTTTTTAATCTATTTAAAAGTGTATTTTTTCATGTGAAAATGATTTATTTAATATTCCCAGTGATTAATAAGATAGGTGTCATAATTATATTTATATTCATTATTTATATTAAAATATTGTATCTACTCTTTTATTTTTCTTATTGGGATTTTTTTTCACATACTAAGTTTTTCAATTTTTTTCCATCATTCATAAGAATGAGTAGAATGGTTTATAAATTTAGAGTTACATATTTGAATTTTATTTTAAATGAAGCAAGAATTTATTAATAATGATTTTTTTTTCTGAAAAATTGGTGGATATGTTGAGGTATCCCCAATGAATGTGTTTTTCATAATTCTTTAGCACTATAAACCGGAAATGACCTTCATTATGAAAGAGATACCATATTCTATTTAGAAGTTTTTATTTTTGATTGGTTGAATTTGGGACATGTTTATATGTATAAAAAATAAAAATGTAATATTTATTTTTTAAAATGCATTAAAGAGTATTGTTTTTGTGATATTACATGTAGCTTTTCTAGAATGTTCTCAATACCTATCCCAATCTAAAAATGAGAAATTACAATTTTTTAAAACCTTTGTACGGGAGTTGTTCAAGATTGTAGGGATTTCAAAAAGATCCATAATAGCTAAAACACCATCAAATTATTCAACTAGAGCTTATATTATTGTTATTTCATGATCAATGATCATAATGGATTATATAATTATCAATTTGGATTATATTATAATTTAATCACAAATTTATACAAAAAGATATTTCAAGAATTTTTATACTTTTCAAAAACTCATCTGTGCAGAATTATCTTTATGTATAAAAAGTGTTCATTTAATAAATTTTAATTTTATTTAAATGAAGTAATTTTATTTTTTAATTTATAATAACAACAAATATTAAATGTTCATTAATTATTAATTATTAGGAAACATGAATAGTTAATATATCAAAATCCATTTTACTATAAAGATAAATTTCTCTATATATTATGTTTTTAATTAACAAATAAAAAAATATGGATTTTTTGATGAATTTTTTAAACAAATTGAAATCATCTTTTTCCTTTATCATCACCAAATTATCTTAATATTAATTTTTTATATTTTCCAAAAAATTATTTTTATAGTAAAAAATTCCAATTTTTCATATAATGTGACATTTATTACATTAAAAATATATAATTATGAATTAGAAAATAACGTATCCATATTAGAAGAAAAATTATGATTTTTATTTTAATGTATAATTCTAATAATCTTTTTAAAATTTAGAATCCAATATTTTACATTTTGGAACAGAAGTTGTATTTAAAAAAATGTTTTCAATACATTATTAATTTAGTAGATAAATATTAATTTTATTCATGATGGAAATTGAATCCAAAAATTAGATTTAAATTTTGGAATATTTTTAAAATATATATAAAATGTTGGACAATTTATGTGTTTTTATACTGGAAAAATTAATAAGGAAGAAAACTAGTTATTTTTGTGAAAACCAAAATATTTAAAATGAGTAAAATAATATGGAAATGGACTAGAATATAAAAAAATATTTGTAATATATTTTTTATGTTTTGATTGATGTTAAATATTATCCTATCCATTATTTATAAATTTATTTACCACTTAATTTATATTGATTCATATTATTGATATATATGGGTATCTACAAAATATGCAACCCCTTTTCACAAATAAAAGGGGAACTACTCCCCACACTCACCCTCAATCCGAAACCTATTTTGTGAAGCTAAAATCAACCCAAAAATCTCCACCACACTCCAATACAATTTTTTTTTATAATCCTCTCAAAATTCCATCCCTCAAGGGATTACAACAATTTCAATGTTTATAATCCATGAATTGTTGTTTCATTTTCTTACATGCCATTCTATTTACATTATATTTTGAGGATTTTCTTCATCGTAATATTAATTATTATCTTATTGAGTAGAAAAATTATATATTCATAGGATAATAGTAGTATATTATATTTTTTAAATCATGAATATTTTTTCTCCCTTTTATATAAATAAAACAAAACTGTTAATTGTGAGTTGTGCGGGGTCCAACCATCACAATGCAAAGTGTTTTGTTTTCAATCAACTAATTCCATGTATATTGATAATAGGGATAATAATATATCTATTATTATTAGGTAATACATTACATATTGAACTATATTACTCCATTCTCACATTATATGAAAAAATGCATTAACCAAGCATATTTTCACTCTACAGCCTCTAGGGATAAGTGTTTTCCACTTTTCATTGTCTTCATTCCTAGATGTCGTAAATAATAATTTTAATGACAAGTATAATTATTATTATTTTATAAATTATATAGTTATAAAAATTTAATTACCAATTATTTAAATGAATTATAAACAATATTTATAAAATGAACTATCATAAATAAGATAACTAAAATTTAAAAAATTATTCATATTGTCTAATATTTTCATTTCCATTAATTATTATTATCAATACATAGAATTATGATAAATTAATCAAATAAAAAGAATATGATGTCATTAATATGTTAATATATAGATATAGAAACTAAATCACATAATAACTATACATTAATCATTGTATGTTCATGTTTTGATTTGTTGGACCACCAAAGTGAACAATGCAAGAAAATTATATCATGTATTAATATTGTAACAAAATTTATGTGAAAATATTATTTAAATTTATAAATAAAAATATTTTTGGTTTTTTAGTTTATAATTCAATAAATAAATCCTTAATTAAGACATGTACTTTGGTTATGAATATCACTGAACTATTCATATTAGCGATTTAATCACCAAGGATAAAAAATAAATCACACATTAAAAGAAATTAAATCTTTTTAACTAATTATAATTCATCCATTATATTAATTTTTTAAATATTTTGATGATGATTATTTTGAGAAGAATCCATATTAACACTTCTCTTATGAAACTAGTACAAACAGAAAACACTATAAACACCTGATTTTGAAATAAATTTAAAAGCTAAAAAATATATAATTATATAATTATAAATAATGAAGAATTTAAATATTTTAGGGTATGAATATGGTAAATAAATTAGTTTTTCAAAATTTATGTCTTTTATAAAGGAGCAAAGAAAGAATTATACTGACTGAGGAATAAATTTAAAGGTTTCATTATCTAACTTTTAACTTCATGTGATAAAATTGATTTTTTATCCATAACTTTTTATATTTATTGTATCTACTAACCATTTTTTTTAAAAATGACAAAATGTTGTATATAATTATATTATAATTTCAATTTTATGACCTTCCTCTCGACATTATTTGACTCATTCTTTAATCATTCAGAATGAGTTTCATCTTTTCAATTTCAGATTCCTTCAATCATAGTCATATTTGTATAAATATAAATTTAATGAATTATTTTATGCTAACATTTACCTATTTTATATAGTGTTTATATTTTCATATATAGGAAAGATTATTTCTCATTATCAAAAAATACTTCTTTGACAAACTATTTTATTAAATAAATATTTATCATTCATTAGAAGAACTCTCATTCATACTTATGAATTTTTTCATTCATGTCATTATTTTAGTTTCCACTAATGTTTTCCTGTGTTTTTAAAAATATAATATGGAATATTATTTATTTTTCAGATAAATTTATTTTCCTATTTTCAAAAATAAAATTTATTACTCTGTTTATAATGTCTGTTTTCAAATAACAGTATTTCAAAATATGAAGGAAAATTGAATTCCATCCTTTTAAAATCAAATGTTTTATCAATAACTATTTTTTGGTAAAATTTAAATACATTAATATAGAATTTATTCAAAAATTTTTAATAATTTTTTTAATATCTTATCTTTCATTTCATTAAATTATTCTTAATAGTAATATGTACTTAATCTTTAATTAAATTTTTTTATGGTTTTGTGAAAAAATAATTTTTTCACTTCAATTTTAACTAAAAATTATATCTTTCATGATGTTATGTTTTTATAATAGTATTTATGTTATTATTATTTGATTATTTTTGGAAATTGATATTTTATCTATACTATGATATCTTAATTTCATGTAATGTGAAAAGTTTATGAAACTCAATCATATTCCATAGGTCTTTTATGATATTTGTATGATTGATTTTTAGTGGGACATATTTGTATGAATAAAGATAAGTTGGTACCTATATTACCCTCTAATGAATTTTTTTAAGACTATATCTCTTAAGATTGTTACGTGTCGAAATAATGAGTTTCTTTACATTTTCATGAGAATAATTGGATTACTAATCTTTTCTAGCGTAGACATAATGAGTTTCATCTCATGGAATGTAAATAATTTTCTTTCTCATAATGTATTCCATTTTATCATTGTTGTGACACATTTTTAAAGTTATTTTATCAAGTAAGTCAAAATTTATTTTCACTTATCAATTATTCCATATTTCATAGATTAATTTCATTTTCATGATATTCTATTTTTCATGGTAGTACATTATTATTTTTTATTTCCCATTTTTATATCAGGATCACATGTTATATGATTATTAATAGGCATTCCAAACAATTTCATAACTATTAATATTATTTAGTGATCTTATAATTATATTATTTTTCACTATCATGGTTTATAATTTTTATTTAAACTCTACGGTTATTATATTAAGACATTTATGTCTTCCTCTTATTTTTATTCATGTTTATGATCATACACATGTTTATATTATTTCCCTTACTACGAATCAAAGATCACCCCTTCATTACGCCTCCATCCCCTAGTATATAAGGATGTTTATATCTGGTGTGATGTCTGAAAGGGTTTAGAGGAACAAGAATATAGAGTAGAGTTTCAATGTTTTGTAAAACAATATTTTTATCTAGCTAATCATTAAGAGGCCATAACCGTTTTTCCAAAAGTAGTGTGACTATTTTTTTTATGCATTTATAAAACATTGATATTAATGTGTAATTAATTTTTTATTTATCTTGGGTCAAATTCAATAGTATGTTTGTATAATTTTTGGGATATTTTGAAGACCAATTATTGATGAATTAGTAAATAATATTATGTGAACAGATTAATTTGTGACGACATAAATGGAATTTATATGTTAATTATGGGTTATAATTCTCTAAAAATATAATCCTAAAATATTGTGGGAATACATGTAATGATATATTTTCCATAAATCATGTTTCACTTTTATAGTTACTTCATGGTTGTAATTTTGTGAATAATAGAAAATATTTTATAACGTTTTAGGTTTTTATGAGTTCATTTGAGGATAATTTAAGAGTTATAAATTGTATAATTGGTTTATATGTTATAGTTGGTCATTATTTCAAAGGAATAGATAAAAATTTAGCTTATTTTTGATGTAGAAATATTAGGATATTTTAATAGTTATAAATGTTATAATTCATTGATATGTGAAGAGAAATAATTTTTTTAAAGGTATAGATAATAATTTAGATTAGTTGAGGTAATAAGGGATATGTAATATTGTTTGGAAACATGGATCATAGAATCTCAGAGAAATCCATGAGAATAATTATATATATATATATAATTACACAATTTTTTTATAATGTTTTGAGTATGTGGTTGTCTAGGAAATTGCGTCCCTAAAAATATACTTGACATTGGATACAATTATTGAAGAGATTCTCTATGGGGTAATCACTTTGAAAATTGTTATTTGAGTATTATCGTGATCACTACTCGATGTCTGATTAGTTGAATTAAGAATTCCACCAGTCTAGAAACTCTTATTAGGTACATATTGAATAATATATATACTCTTTATCAACCATTATGGTTGATTTAGATATATTTAGTTTTGAAAACCTAATATAAAAATTATTATTATAAAAATTTGTTAAAATAACAATTTATAGGTTTATAATAATATATTATAAATAATCCAATATTTTAATATGATTAAATTGATGTTTCATGGGGGAATACATTATATTATTTATTTTCAGTATTCATATGTTTACATACTCTACTTTTATGGGATATTATCATAAAAATATTAGAATTAGAATTTGGTTTCAAAAAAATTCATGAGAATGAATCCATGAGTTTTATGTATCTTGAACCCATATATCATTTAAAACAACTAAGGAATCATATTTTTCATAAATTATTTTGAAAACCAAAAGTCAAGAAATGGATTTACTAAGATGTACGTGGAATGATTTTTGGTATTACCAATGATAGTGATGTTGATTTATTTAAAGAAATATTGTCTAAAAGAATAAATATTTTATGGATACCCTTAACTATTTTGTTACTATGTGAAAAATAAAAATACAAAGAAGAATTTTATTTATGGTTGAGAATGTAAAAATCTAATATTTTGAACAATATTGTTTTTATTAAAACATAATGTGTTCGAAATCATGTTTCAAATACAACATCAAACAAAATAAAACTACAGAAAATGATGTAACTATTTTAAAGTAACCATTCAATTAGAGTGTATAAATATAGGTATCATTTTTTTTAAAATGAGTATAAAAATATAGTTCACATTAATATTAATGAAATGTTAAAATTAATTTAGAAAAACTAAATAATTAATCTGGTCATTTTATGCTAAAAATTTATTTTTAATAAAAATAGTCTTGTATGCAATTTAGATTAACAAGTCAAATATATTATTGATTAAATATATTAGGTATATAAATAATATATTAATAATCTTATTTATTAATTGATTGAAAAATATTAATAGAATCATATAAATTTTAAGAATAAATTTTTCTAGGATAGTTGATTCCATTTTATTTTTCTTTTTTAATTTAAAATATAATTTATCTAATTCGTTAATTTTAATTTTATCAAATAAATAAATTTTGTAATCCATTATATAAAATATTATTCTGAGTTATTGATATTTTTTCATAAAATTTGATATTTGGGAAAATGGAGAAAAACATTGATTTTTTAATTATTTTCACTTTTATGATAGTATCATAAAACGTAAATTATTTGAATTTTTATGAAACATTTTCTATATTATATGAAAAAAACTAATACCTAATTACCCAAAGTTTGTTGTTACCTTATTAAATTAGAATTATATATATATAATCAACTTACGATGCAATGAATAGTTTATAAGTTCTTGAAAATATGATACATACACGAATTACACATTATATTAGAAACCAAAAAATAAATCACAGTGTTTTATTTGATAACACCATTATTCCCAATATAAAATAATTTTATATATTTAAATATACACTTCTAGGATTCATGGTGAAATGGAACATAATAAATGGATGAGCTCAGATGCTTAGTAAAGTTATCCATACTGTGGATCCTAAATGAGGATTGAATAATATGGAAGGAACGTATATTGATCAAATAACACAATTTAAGTAATAAAATGAAATTGAAACGTATTAATGGATATGATAACTAATGAAACAAACACAAAAACATAAATAAATATTTTAATAATTATGTAATTCGTTATTTTTTACATTTGAAACAAACCATCAAGGCCACAACTATGTCCTTAGAAAATATCGTAAAGGATTTATGCCATGAAATCTAAAAATATAAGGGTAATTCCATATCCAAAAACCAATATAGTTTTACTCATCAGATAGATAATTAATTATGGGGATACAATAGTCCCACTTTTCACTTACTAAATACAACATAGTCCTTTTTTGAATATATAATACAACATTATAATCTATCCATAAATAAATTCAGTATCTGTCTTTATTGGAAGGACTCGTCATAGAGAATATCAATACGTTATATAATGAAAATGATCATAAACCAAAAAAATAAACATGATAAATGGTATAAATATGGTACATTATTTATACAATATCAATAATGGATTTCGATAGTAATGAAAATAATTTAAAGTGACTAATGGAATATTTCATGATGAAAATACGTTTTTTTACTTTAAATATCACTTTTAAAAAACATTGCATAAATTTGAGTGATTTTTTTAAAAAATTGTAAAAATTTAATGGAGACATAAATTAATGGTTATTGGTGGAATTATAAAAATACTTTCATTCCATATAAGTTATTAAACATTCCTTTCATAGTAATGTAAAAACATTTTAAGAGTGCCTTATTCCAAAAAAGGTAAGAAAAATTAATTTTAATTTTTTTTTAAAAATCTATAAATGAAAAAGTACCTTTAAAACATACAAGATTATTAAAAAAATTAGAAATAATTTTTATAAAATATTTCTAGGTATGAAAATCATTCCAAAAAGGATACATAAAAATTAACAATATTGAATAGTGACGATAATTTGAATTAAACCATTACCACATGGGAAAATCTTGAATCATAATACCCATGAATGGAATAAATTTATATGAATATTTAAATAACATGAATAAAATATAACGACCCACACTTTACATACATTGTTAATACTTAAAAATTTAAAGCACACTTATTACAACATATGACAAAACCACAAAGGACCGTATATGTATAGTGTCTTTAGAAACTGGGAAACATAAACAACTGGTTCATAAATCTTCTATAGTGTCTCCCATTTATTTCATCATATATAGGGTCCCTTTTAGCATATTCTACTTAATATCCATCTTCCTGACCTGGGGAAAAGAAAACGTAAAAGGGTGAGCTCAAATGCTCAGCAAGGGAAAATAAAGGAAATAAAAATCATATCATATCTTTATCAAAACCTGCAAAAGAGATCATAATATCTTAACATGGAATAAATCATAGAAGTGAAAATGAGATCCCCATAACATAAAAATTGAAACTTTGTGGCATGCACACATAATCATGGAAAATCATTTCTTGTTAGTCATGACTCATTTCCAAGACTATCTTAGTGGACAAAGTCCCTTTCTGAACCGAGTTCACTCCTCGTTTCAGTCCTGTATCACTGAACCGAAATAACCTTCCGTTCCAGCCATGTCTATCTCATGAGATATTAAATCTTTACCCAATGCATTGGAGGGAGATATAGGTCCCACCCAACTTATAATGAATCCTTTCTTATGTGTGCCACATAATCATAAAACATACATCATCGCATAACACATATAACAAAAATGGGATTCTTGAAACATCATGACATCATAAATCAATTCATAAATGATAAAGGAATTCATAAACATAATTCCATCACAACATAGTCAAACCAATGTAAAAATATGGATAGAAACAGAACCCTTTATTATCTTAGATGGAAAATAATTTTGATAAAACACTTGAATTGAATTCTTGAGGAAAATATCCTTTCTTCTTCAAAAACATTTTTCCTTTCATAACATGTCATACAACTTTAAAATAAAAGAAGTTGATTAAAAATAAACTTTAAAACTTGTAAAGGAAGCTTCTTTGAAGTAATGTTTTAAAAATCCATTCATGCCGTATAAGTTAAAAAAACATTCTTCGTACTTTTGTCGGAAAAGTCAAAAAGTACCTCGTACGGAAAAACGACAAAAGATTCCTTTCATATTCTTTACTAAAAACTCACCTAAGGGTAAAATTGGATTTAAACTATTTCAAGTGGATGGAAACAATATTAAATATTTAGGGAACATGGATGTGGATGATAAAATTCACCCCAGTAAATACTTACGAATAAACAATCTCGGATAAAAATGAGATTGTGATATTTCACTTACCTTAGGTCCGATTAGCTTTGTACGTGTCCGAAGCTCCTGTATAATGGTTTAAATAATGTTATTGACTTATTCCAGAATCATACATATTTATATGATATCATATATGGTCATATTATTAGCTTCTTGTTAGTAATATTTCATTGTTACTTGTTACTCGGGTCTTTATAATTTTTTGTTCTTATGCGTGTTTTGTCGAATAAATTCTTATTCTTATCTTTAGGTTATAGATAATTCATTTCCATAATGGTATTAGTGTATTATATACCATATTCATTCATTTAATTCATTTATATAATCATTATGAAATGAAGATCATGTAGAACGAGTCGCATCACATCGTGGAGACGGTATTCCGTACGTACGCACGAGTGATGATATCATTCCTATGATCGTGGAATTGTATTGGAGTATATATATATTATTTCAGTATCAATATTACTTCATAATAATCATATTTAGTTACTCATTACACCATTATAACCATCCTTGTAAGGTGATGGTGGAAAATAGATTACACCACGGCGTGGAGACGGTATTCCGTACGTACGCACGCGTGGTGATTTCATTTTTCCGTAGGATGGATAGAAGGTGAAATAGGGTTGTTTCATATTTATAATAACATATCAGTATGTAAGTAATACTGATGTTATTACTTTATCATGAAACAACTAAAGAAGATGAAGTTGAAGAAGAAAGAAATTGAAAAGATCGGTAATGGATATTACCTCTTCTTTGGAACGCCTCTTTGAATCCTCCACTGAAGGAACTAAGATTGGTCTTTGGAGAAGACCAGGACCTCTAGGATTATTCTAGGGAAGTGGAGAGGAGAAAATGGCAGGGGTTGGCCGAGCTTGAGTGCTCAATTTGGTGTGAGGAGGAGGGGGAGGAGGTGCCCTTTTATAAGGGAGGAGAGGGGCACCTTAGGAATATCTCAAAATATTATTTTATATTAAAGTCAAAATCGGTTTATAATGGTTCCAAAGGGTCTTATTTCGAAGCTAAAGTGGGGATGGGTCGAAATCATATCAACCAATAGGATTTAGACAAGTTTAGGGTATTATTTTAACCTTATCAATTAGAATTAACTCTAAGTTAATTAATTTAACTTTTACCGTGTCTTTTTGTTTTCTTTCACTATATGGTTAATACACTTACTATAACATGCCAAAAGAACCCAAAATTGTTTATTATTAATATATATATTCTTATCTAAGTCATTTGGCCGAACCTTAGATTTTTAGGAATAAAATAACAATTAATAATATAATATTTGATTTAAAAACTATTTTGTGTCAATTTTGACACTATTTGATATATGATTTTTGTGAAAGTCATAACAGAATTATATGTTCGAACCAAGTTGATTAAATCAACAATAATATATCATAGTAACCTATAAAATTAGTGGAATTCATAAAAAGTCTTAAATTACATTTATTTTGGTATTTATATTATCAATTTTGTCAATATTTCATTAATAAGATAATTACTGCATCATCTTTGTGTCATAAATAAATTAAATTATTTGATGTCTAAAAATTACAAATAAAATACCATCATGTAGGAAATCTTTTTAGCTTTCTAATGAATATTTAAAATCGAATTTATCTTATGTATAACCCCATATTAAAAATGATTTACTTATTAAACTTTGATTTTAACTATTTTAACCCTTCTTTAAATAAATTAATAATAAATGTCCTAATATAATCCAAGTGGGCCTAAATGGTAATAATTTATTCCTAAGTTTGTTTTTGGTCGAATTACACTTGTCCAATAGAATTAGGACATGTGTTAGGGTAATATTAATATCATATTTACCCTTAGTTACCCTATTTACTATTAACCGCGGTAAAAAAAGTAAAAAGTTACTATTCACCAAAAAATTATTTTCATCTCATTGAACCACATTTTAGTCCTTGATATTAACCGTGTCTCTTGGATTTTCGAAATTTCAATCACAGAAGCGGTAAAATTAAGTTTTATGCAAAATTCAGTTTTTAACCTACCACTTAGTGGTTTCACTATTCATCAAAAATTGAAAGTTTTCAGAAAAATACCAAAATTTCACCCTAGGCTAATTTCGATATTCTGAGTCCAAAAATGAAGTCCATTTTGAAAAATAAAATTTATAAAATTCCAAAAAGTGGTTATTACTATTCATAACGGCTAGTTTTAATAGCATAATGTTGTTTAGTGAAACTCGGTATTGCGTACGACGCAAGCTATCGAGGAAGGTCGCGATTGCGTGTAAAGCAAGCCAAGCAAGTGTTGTATAGAAAAAGATTCCTTTGATGATTTATATAACATAAAAGTCTCGGGTGTTACATTCTACCCCCCTTAAAAAGAATTTCGCCCTCGAAATTCGTCACTTTGCAACAAACAGATGAGGATACTTCTCCCTCATCATATCCTCAAGCTCCCATGTAGCTTCTTCAAGTTGGCGGTTTCTCCATAAAACTTTCACCAAGCGAGTGGTCTTGTTTCGTAGGACTTTTTCGCTACGATCCAGAATCTCTATCGGCTGTTCTTCATAAGAAAGATCTTGCTCCAGCGGTACAACTTCTGAGCTGAGTACATGGGAAGGATCTGGTATGTACTTTCTCAAGAGAGATACATGGAACACATCGTGAACTTGAGAGAGATTCGGTGGAAGCGCCAATCGGTAAGCTACCTTCCCAACACGATCCAATATTTCGAAAGGACCGATATATCTAGGGCTCAACTTCCCCTTCTTTCCAAATCTCATAACCCTCTTCCAGGGAGATATTCGTAAGAACACTTTATCACCCACTTCAAACTCTAGGTCTATTCTTCGGTTGTCGGCATAGCTTTTCTGTCGACTCTGAGCTGCTCTTATGTGTTGTTGAATAGATCTGACCTTTTCTGCCATTTCATCAACGAGATCAGGTCCTAATAGATTTCTTTCCCCAACTTCATCCCAGCAAGTTGGAGTCCTTCATTTCTTTCCATAGAGAGCTTCATAAGGAGCCATCTGAATACTGGAGTGAAAGCTATTATTATAAGAAAATTCCACCAAAGGTAGGTGTTGATCCCAACCTCCTTTGAAATCCATAGAGCAAGCTCTCAACATATCTTCTAGGGTTTGAATTGTTCTCTCAGACTGACCGTCTGTCTGGGGATGATAAGCAGTGCTGAAACTCAACTCTGTATCCAGAGTATGCTGAAGACTTCGCCAGAACTTCGAGGTAAATCTCGGATCTCGATCAGATATTATAGAAAGTGGTACTCCATGCAATCTTACCACTTCCTTTACATATATCCTGGCAAGCTGATCTAGAGAGAAATCCTCTCTAATAGCAATGAAGTGTGTAGACTTTGTAAGACGATCAACTATGACCCAGATAGCATTATTGCCTTTGGATGTTTTAGGAAGTCCTGTGACAAAGTCCGTAGTGATGTTTTCCCATTTCCATTCGGGTATGGGTAATGGTTGTAACATCCCCTTAGACTTCTGTCTCTTAGCTTTAACTTGTTGACAAACCAAGCATCGAGAGACATATTCAGCAACATCTCTTTTCATGCCATCCCACCAGAAGTACTCTTTCAGGTCCCTATACATCTTCGTGCTTCCAGGATGAATAGGAAATGATGAACTATGAGCCTCATCCAGCAGCTCATTCTTTAATTCGGGGATGGGAGGAACGCAAACCCGATTCCTGAACTTTATTATCCCATCACAATCAAGGTTGAATTCAGGAACATTTCTCACCTTCTTTTGTAACTCGACATCTTCTTTCTGTGCCTCTTTAATCTTCACATGTATAGATGGTTGAACATTCATTTGAGAAAGATAAGATTTTTCCCCTTCCATTATAATTCCAAGATCCATCCTTTGTAAATCCATAAATATTGGATCTTTTGTGATCCTCATCATGGATAAACTAGCATGGTCTTGTCGACTTAATGCATCTGCCACCTTGTTTGCTTTCCCAGGGTGGTAATGGATTGAGCAGTCATAATCCTTAATTAGCTCCAACCATCTTCTTTGACGCATATTCAACTCCTTTTGTGTGAAAATATACTTTAAACTTTTATGATCAGTATAAATATCACACCTTTCACCATAAAGGTAATGCCTCCAAATCTTTAATGCAAAGATTACCGCAGCCAACTCCAAATCATGAGTTGGGTAATTTTGCTCATGGATTTTCAACTGTCGTGAGGCATAAGCTATCACCATATCATTTTGCTTAAGAACACACCCCAATCCCTTCTTGGATGCATCACTGTAGATCACAAACCTTTCTCCACTACAAGGCAGTGTGAGCACAGGTGCACTGGATAACCTTCTTTTCAACTCCTTGAAATTCTCTTCACATTCCTCTGTCCAGACAAACTTAACTCCTTTCCGAGTCAACTTGGTGAGTGGATTAGATAATCGTGAAAAATCTTTTACAAAACGTCGATAATATCCAGCCAAACCAAGAAAACTTCGGATCTCAGTTACTGTTGTTGGTCTTGACCATCTTTCGATAACCTCTGTTTTTGCTGGATCCACAGATATCCCCTCTTTTGAGATTATATGACCCAAAAATGCAACTTTTTGAAGCCAAAATTCACACTTGGTAAATTTGGCATAAAGCTTCTCCTTTCTCATGGTCTTCAATATAATTCTCAAGTGATCTTCATGCTCTTCCTTGCTCTTTGAATAGACAAGAATATCGTCTATAAAGACTACCACAAATTGATCAAGATAGTCTCTAAAGACTCTATTCATTAGATCCATGAAGATAGCAGGGGCATTAGTAAGACCAAATGGCATCACTATAAATTCATAGTGTCCATACCTTGTACGGAAAGCCGTCTTTGGTATATCCTCCCTTTTGACCCTTAATTGATGATACCCTGAACGAAGATCAATCTTGGAAAAGTATTGAGCTCCACGTAGTTGGTCAAATAAGTCATCAATGCGTGGGAGAGGATATTTGTTCTTGATAGTGATCTTGTTAAGTTCTCGATAATCAATGCAAAGTCTCATTGATCCATCTTTCTTCTTAACAAATAGAACAGGTGCTCCCCAAGGTGACGCACTAGGGCGTATGAATCCCTTATCAAGATTCTATTGGAGTTGCTTCTTCAATTCCTGCAACTCAATTGGGGCCATTCTATATGGTGTCTTTGAAATAGGCAAAGCACCCTGTACGAGTTCTATTGAAAACTCAACTTCACGATTTGGTGGAAGACCCGGCAATTCCTCCGGAAAGACATCATCAAACTCCCGTACAATGGGCATATTCTTAATCGTGAATTTCTCACCAACCATTTGAGATAAATAACCTTCATTTAGTGGAATCAATACCCATAAGATGGAAGAAATTTCCACTGGAAGGTTATGTTCATCCTTGCATCGATATACGATCGTAGATTGATCTCGAATATGAAATGTGACTTCCCTTCTTTGGCAATCGATATGAGCTCCATGTAGAGAAAGCCAATCCATGCCAAGAATCACATCAAATTCCACTAAAGGAAGGATCACAAGATTTGCAGGAAGCACTTTCCCACAAACTTCGATCGGAGAAGAATTATAAACTTTTGATGCGACTGTTGTTCCATTAGGTGTTGTCACAGCTAACTCAACATCTAATTGTTGAGGTAATACGGTGATACCCTTAGAAAATTCTTTAGAAATAAAAGAGTGGGTGGATCCAGAATCAAATAAAACATTTGCTACTTTAGAGTGGATGGTAAGTGTACCTTTCACCACTTCGTTATCGTACTCCACATCGCTGATAGAAATTGCATGTGACTTTCCTTTGTCTTTAGCCTTAAGATTTTGTTGACGTCGACCATCATCATCAACCCTTGGATTTGGGCATTGATTGGCATAATGCCCCATCTCCTTGCACTTGAAACATTGAAGTGTAGTAGGTTCATTTTGTGTATCCCTTCCTTTGTTTGCGTCATTAGACATTTTCTTCCCATTATCACGGCATTCAAATGCCCGATGACCTTCTTTTCCACATTTAAAACATTTACTTGTCCCTTTAAGACAACTCCCTCCATGTTTCATTCCACACTTTGAGCATAAGGGAAAGTTCATCTTCTTTTCAGTGTGCTCTTTAGAGTTTCCTTTGAATTCCATCTTCCTCTTCTTATCAAACCCATGCGACTGATGGGTTACTCCAATCTCCATCTCAACTTTGAGAGCACATCGGACGATTTCCTCGTAGCTATTGAAGTCCCTTATGGCTAACGCCCTTCAAAGACTTGGTTTTAAGCCACTAAAGAATCGATCGATCTTACTCTCAGGTTGGATAATAATACCAGAAGCGTACCTTGCAAGTCTTGTAAAATTTGCTTCATAGGTACCAACAGATTCATCATCCCTTTGCTTCAGTTCAAGGAACTCTTTCTCCATCTTTGTTCGGAGAATACGAGGGAAGTACTTATTGAAAAATAAGTTCTTGAACTCGTCCCATTCCATAGACTCAATTTCATCCCTTTGCCTTGTATTATTAACAAGATTCCACCATTGATCAGCATCTCCTTCCAAACGATACACTTCTAGGATGACTTTATCATGCTCAGAACATTGAAGAACTGAAAATATCTTTTCAGTACTACTAATCCATTGTTCAGCAACTAATGGATCAGTAGACCCGCTGAAAGAAGGTGGACGCTGCCTCATGAAGGATTCAACAGAATGTTGCTCCCTCCTTTGTTCGTTTGGAAATCCTGCATGATTCATAGCTTGAGAAAGCTGTGTGAGCATGGCTACAAGATTTTGCATTCCAGCTCCCATATCGTTTGGTTGCTCAGGGGGACAATCATTGCATTGCCCATCACATTCCGCATTAACACGGTTCCTTCGGGTTCCAGCCATTGACTAAAACCAAGAAGAATAGTGTGAGCAACACTAATTATAATAGGAAACCACATAATTCAAGAATAAAATTTTCATGCTTATAGTCTTATCCTAGGTTATTCATGGCCATTCTAAGATTGTGTTCTATGCTTAGACTTATCCTTAGGGTTCTTACTAAGGCTTTCACATCCTAGTTTCCAAAGTTTGACTATACCTTTCCTCTGATACCAACTATAACGACCCACACTTTACATACATTGTTAATACTTCAAAATTTAAAGCACACTTATTACAACATATGAAAAAACCACAAAGGACCGTATAGGTATAGTGTCTTTAGAAACTGGGAAACATAAACAACTGGTTCATAAATCTTCTATAGTGTCTCCCATTTATTTAATCATATCTAGGGTCCCTTTTAGCATATTCTACTTAATATCCATCTTCCTGACCTGGGGAAAAGAAAACATAAAAGGGTGAGCTCAAATGCTCAGCAAGGGCAAATAAAGGAAATAAAAATCATATCATATCTTTATCAAAACCTGCAAAAGAGATCATAATATCTTAACATGGAATAAATCATAGAAGTGAAAATGAGATCCCCATAACATAAAACATGAAACTTTGTGGCATGCACACATAATCATGGAAAATCATTTCTTGTTAGTCATGACTCATTGCCAAGACTATCTTAGTGGACAAAGTCCCTTTCTGAACCGAGTTCACTCCTCGTTTCAGTCCTGTATCACTGAACCGAAATAACCTTCCGTTCCAGCCTTGTCTATATCATGAGATATAAAATCTTTACCCAATGCATTGGAGGGAGATATAGGTCCCACCCAACTTATAATGAATCCTTTCTTATGTGTGCCACATAATCATAAAACATACATCATCGCATAACACATATAACAAAAATGGGATTCTTGAAACATCATGACATCATAAATCAATTCATAAATGATAAAGGAATTCATAAACATAATTCCATCACAACATAGTCAAACCAATGTAAAAATATGGATAGAAACAGAACCCTTTATTATCTTAGATGGAAAATAATTTTGATAAAACACTTGAATTGAATTCTTGAGGAAAATATCCTTTCTTCTTCAAAAACATTTTTCCTTTCATAACATGTCATACAACTTTAAAATAAAATAAGTTGATTAAAAATAAACTTGAAAACTTGAAAAGGAAGCTTCTTTGAAGTAATGTTTTAAAAATCCATTCATGCCGTATAAGTTAAAAAAAACATTCTTCGTACTTTTGTCGGAAAAGTCAAAAAGTACCTCGTACGGAAAAACGACAAAAGATTCCTTTCATATTCTTTACTAAAAACTCACCTAAGGGTAAAATTGGATTTAAACTATTTCAAGTGGATGGAAACAATATTACATATTTAGGGAACATGGATTTGGATGATAAAATTCATCCCAGTAAATACTTACGAATAAACAATCTCAGATAAAAATGAGATTGTGATATTTCCCTTACCTTAGGTCCGATTAGCTTTGTACGTGTCCGAAGCTCCTGTATAATGGTTTAAATAATGTTATTGACTTATTCCAGAATCATACATATTTATATGATATCATATATGGTCATATTATTAGCTTCTTGTTAGTAATATTTCATTGTTACTTGTTACTCGGGTCTTTATAACTTTTTGTTCTTATGCGTGTTTTGTCGAATAAATTCTTATTCTTATCTTTAGGTTATAGATAATTCATTTCCAGAATGGTATTAGTGTATTATATACCATATTAATTCATTCAATTCATTTATATAATCATTTTGAAATGAAGATCATGTAGAACGAGTCGCATCACATCGTGGAGACGGTATTCCGTACGTACGCACGAGTGATGATATCATTCCTATGATCGTGGAATTGTATTGGAGTATATATATATTATTTCAGTATCAATATTACTTCATAATAATCATATTTAGTTACTCATTACACCATTATAACCATCCTTGTAAGGTGATGGTGGAAAATAGATTACACCACGGCGTGGAGACGGTATTCCGTACGTACGCACGCGTGGTGATTTCATTTTTCCGTAGGATGGATAGAAGGTGAAATAGGGTTGTTTCATATTTATAATAACATATCAGTATGTAAGTAATACTGATGTTATTACTTTATCATGAAACAACTAAAGAAGAAGAGGTTGAAGAAGAAAGAAATTGAAAAGATCGGTAATGGATATTACCTCTTCTTTGGAACGCCTCTTTGAATCCTCCACTTAAGGAACTAAGATTGGTCTTTGGAGAAGACCAGGACCTCTAGGATTATTCTAGGGAAGTGGAGAGGAGAAAATGGCAGGGTTTGGACGAGCTTGAGTGCTCAATTTGGTGTGAGGAGGAGGGGGAGGAGGTGCCCTTTTATAAGGGAGGAGAGGGGCACCTTAGGAATATCTCAAAATATTATTTTATATTAAAGTCAAAATCGGTTTATAATGGTTCCAAAGGGTCTTATTTCGAAGCTAAAGTGGGGATGGGTCGAACCCCTATCAACCAATAGGATTTAGACAAGTTTAGGGTATTATTTTAACCTTATCAATTAGATTTAACTCTAAGTTAATTAATTTAACTTTTACCGTGTCTTTTTGTTTTCTTTCACTATATGGTTAATACACTTACTATAACATGCCAAAAGAACCCCAAATTGTTTATTATTAATATATATATTCTTATCTAAGTCATTTGGCCGAACCTTAGATTTTTAGGAATAAAATAACAATTAATAATATAATATTTGATTTAAAAACTATTTTGTGTCAATTTTGACACTATTTGATATATGATTTTTGTGAAAGTCATAACAGAATTATATGTTCGAACCAAGTTGATTAAATCAACAATAATATATCATAGTAACCTATAAAATTAGTGGAATTCATAAAAAGTCTTAAATTACATTTATTTTGGTATTTATATTATCAATTTTGTCAATATTTCATTAATAAGATAATTACTGCATCATCTTTGTGTCATAAATAAATTAAATTATTTGATGTCTAAAAATTACAAATAAAATACCATCATGTAGGAAATAGTTTTAGCTTTATAATGAATATTTACAATCGAATTTATCGTATGTATAACACCATATTAAAAATGATTTACTTATTAAACTTTGATTTTAACTATTTTAACCCTTCTTTAAATAAATTAATAATAAATGTCCTAATCTAATCCAAGTGGGCCTAAATGGTCATATTTTATTCCTAAGTTTGTTTTTGGTCGAATTACACTTGTCCAATAGAATTAGGACTTGTGTTAGGGTAATATTAATATCATATTTACCCTTAGTTACCCTATTTACTATTAACCGCGGTAAAAAAAGTAAAAAGTTACTATTCACCAAAAAATTATTTTCATCTCATTGAACCACATTTTAGTCCTTGATATTTTCCGTGTCTCTCGGCTTTTTGAAATTCCAATCACAGAAGCGGTAAAATTAAGATTTATGCAAAATTCAGTTTTTAACCTACCACTTAGTGGTTTCACTATTCATCAAAAATTGAAAGTTTTCAGAAAAATACCAAAATTTCACCCTAGGCTAATTTCGATATTCTGAGTCCAAAAATGAAGTCCATTTTGAAAAATAAAATTTATAAAATTCCAAAAATTGGTTATTACTATTCATAACGGCTAGTTTTAATAGCATAATGTTGTTTAGTGAAACTCGGTATTGCGTACGACGCAAGCTATCGAGGAAGGTCGCGATTGCGTGTAAAGCAAGCCAAGCAAGTGTTGTATAGAAAAAGATTCCTTTGATGATTTATATAACATAAAAGTCTCGGGTGTTACATAAAAGGATATTGATAATATATAAATGGGGAAATATATATTGGATACAATATAAATAAGTGGTGATAATGGGTTATGCCAAATAATAGTTAATGTTAGATGAGAACCCCTAACCCTTGGTTCAAATTCAATTCAATGTTTTTAGAACTCCAATATAATAAATATATCGATTTTATAAATTTATTATAGAACCAAAATAATTTGTGTCATAACAAATATAATATTTTATAATCATTATATTAAAACACTATATTAAAATCACTATTTCATGTGATAATAAATTCATTTTTCATGGATGTTTTGGTTTGGTAGTTTTGGTGATTTCACATTTATCTGTTTTCTAAAATCGGAAAATTGTTAATAATGATATAAATATCATATATTTTATCCATATATATATATATATATTAATCCAATAATGTTAGATACAAAAATATTGAATTTCATCATTCATTGTGACGGTAGGTCAATCATATGCATTAACATTGTTTCCATTTTTTGTCGGATTAAATAAATGAAAGGTAAAGAATATTTAACCATTAATGAATCATTATAAATTAAAATAATATATATATATATATATATATTAATTAGATTGATATTTTTAATCATCCATGTAATCCAGTGACGAAAAAAATATTTCACCTCTACAAGGAGACAGTATGTCAAATGAACACACGAGTTCTGTTTTTACATTTCATACGATGGAAAATAGATGAAATATGGTTGTTCTAGAATGTTAACAAAATATTAATATATTAATAATAATTATTTATTTTTTTAGTACATTCAAACATATAGAGTGGATGTAGAAGAATATGTATACATGAAATAGTTGTTAAAGATGAATAAATCTTCTTTGGTGAACTCCATTTAGATAATATCTTAAGGGATCATCGATAGATATATTTGAAGTTATAAAACATAAAAAACATGTGATAAGTTTTTTATAGGTGGTAATTTTAGGTTTTGGTCAATATATATGGCAACATTTTTTATAAATATGTAAAAGAATAGGTGTCCTTTTATAATTAAGGTGATGGGCTCCTTTGAAATTTTATAAAATAATAATACATATGGGACTATTCTTGATCTAAATACTTGAAAATGGTATTTATTTATAATAAAAAGCATATAGGCTTTAAATTAATCCCTAAAATAAAATTTAGTCTTCTTATTCTATGATTTTATGCCTTATCATTTTGATTAACCCATGGGACAATTCTTTTTTGACCTCAACTATGATCGGTACTATTTTAATAAAAAAATGGTCAATATAGTTACAATAAATGTTTTTGGGACTCAAAAATTCATAAAGAATGATTTTTAAACTATATTTTTTTTACATGGATGAATATAATAATTTATATAAAACATATATAATTTATCTAAAATTATTTTCCAAAACTATCAGTACTGTCACTTTTAGAACTATTCATTAGATTGACTTTAATAACATCATTACAGTGATGAAATTTGAATAAAAAAAATAAAAAAATTATTATTATTAAATTTATATCTTGATAAATCAGGGGGAACCTATGTTTTTTTAAATTATACTACTTTTAATTATTTTCAAATAATTTATTTTATTTTTCCATTAATTAATAATTTCCGCCACGAGATTGTGTTAGAATTTAAGGTTATTATTTCATTTCCAAGAATTAACTATAAGTTCTAATTTTGAAAATAATTAATATATTAACAGAATATGTTTTTATAAATTATTTTTTTCTCTAGGTATTCCAAATTAAATAATAATATATTAATTGAAAGCAAAAGTGTGCCATTATTTACTTTTCTTGACATAAAAATACATAATAGTAATAATCTATTCAAAATAGAAAATAATGGTCATATAAAGAAATAATATGAAAATAGATGAAATTTACTTATCCAATAAAATTTCAGCAAACAATAAGGTTCATTTTAGATCCATATCATTTTTATAACTTTAATCACCTAATTTACCCATTATCAAGGTAATAAATTTTACAATAGTTACTATTCATATTCACCACAAATAAAATGTTCCTATTTTCCAAATATGAACATTATAACTTCAAATATAAAAATACATATAATTAAATTTCTATAATTAATATAAATTTAAATTAACATAATCTCAAAATTCAAAATAAAAATAGTTTTTAAAAAAATTAAATTTTGTGTATTAAAAGTTTTTATAACAAATTCAATAATTAAAATTGATTATATGAAGATAATTGGATTATTAATTATAAAATATAATAAATTTTATTTTTTAATTATTTTAATATAAAATTTTATTTTCCAAAATCGTTTTATGAAAATATAGTTTTGTGTTAAAAATTGAAATTTTCAATATTCTGTGAAAAATCAATTTTTTTGGTAAAATATTAAAATTTCACATTTATATAACATTGGTATAATTATTCCAAATATGATATTATTTTTAAAAAGTAATATATATATATTTTATAGATGTTATTTATAAAATGTTCTTATAAAAATAAATATAAACATTGTCGAATAAAAGCTATTTTTGAAACCAATAATAATATTACTAAAAACTGTATACATATGTCATAATAATAAGTAAATAAATTTTTATTGAATAATTCCTTAATATAATTCAAAATTTAGTTAATAATATTCATATCAGCTCATATAATGATGGGTTTATAACGACAATTTTTAAATAATAATATTTTTGGGGTTCATTTGTGTTTTGATTGGCCTGTTATATATGCTATCAGATATAGTGTTGTCTAAAATTCCAAGAGTGTTAAAATTACACATCCATCAATTAATTTTTTGTTTTCAATTTGAAATTTTTATTGGTAATACATGGCTTGAAATTTGAAAGTAATATTTTGGAAAACCAACAAAATATAAAATATTTATAAAACTTCTTCTTAAATGATGGAATGTAAAGTTTGAAGGTCACTAGCAAATAGTGTATCCAAATATGATAAAATTATAAGAAAATTTTAAATATTGATATGTAAGTGAATGAAATATTTCAAGGAATCAAAAAAGAGTGACAAAAAACACATTTACGAGGAAGCTAAACATCCTAAAATAGTAAATATGTTATTAGTTAAAATTTGATTTCTTCCATATTAAGAAAAGTAAAGAGATAATGTTTTTACTTGAAGTTTATTTTTCTAAATTTGACCAATTATTTTAAAATACATTAAATTAAGTCCTTAAAATAAAATTAATGGATTTTTTTCCATTTAATAATCATAATTTGACCCTTTGGTTGTGTTTCAATTTCTTTCCACTTTACCTATTACGCTAGGAAATGAAAATTTCAAAAGAATATTTTATTATTAATACACTTTTTAATGAATAATAAGTTATATAATTCATTCCTTAAGCCTATAAAAAGTTAAATATACAAAATATGGTTAGGGAAGATTTTCTAATATGATAAATTTTAACTTAACCTCAAAATATAATCTCATTCACTTCACCTTGAGCTTTAAAAAAATTTAATAGACTTCTTCCCATATAATCTATTATTTTATTCATAAATTATATATATATATATATATAATATTTATTAATTATATCCAAATATGACATTAATAACCTCGAAATATGATAAAATAAAAAATATTTTTACCAAAATACATATATTAATTATTTTTTGAATTTTTTATGTAAAAAAGGATCATACTTAGCAAGACATAACATAGTTTAGTAAATTAGTTTTCTTAAACCACTGAGTTTTCCCATATGATTTTTTTCTATAATGTATATATTATTTTCTCCCAATAATCTATAAATATTTCCACCAGAAAATAAAATTATCATGAATGGATATCAATTATTATATATATATAAAATATAAATTCATAATTCCCTAAATAAACATTTTAATAAAATATATACTATTCCAAAGGGTTGTACTCCCATAAATTTCTTCCAATGTATCATGATATACTCTAATCACAAAAAAATTAAAAAGAGACATATATTCCTTCAAATTTATTTTCAACCATAAAATTTTAATCACAAAAATCATTATGTTTATCCTAATATTAGTCCCATATATAAGGTTATTTGTTATACAATCACATTCTTCCATAATATATTACATTATCACTAAATTAAATTTTTTGGTCATCAATACTCTTCAACACATACTTTAAAATACATAAATAAAAACTAATTTGGATCAATACTAAAATTTTTCACAATTATTTTAATTGGAATACCATGAATAAAAATAATTTTAAAACAAAAAATATCAATTCATTTATATCAATAGTTTGTATAATATAAGTCTTTATTTGGTCTAAATATTAGTTCTTAGTTAATGCCATTAATATATATAATTCCTATTTTACCAACATATAATACATTTAATGACATTGAAATTTGTTAAGCTAAGCCCTTTATATCAACATAGAAAAAATATTTCTAGATATTTGAGATATTAAACTAGGTTCTTCATTCAATACTATTGATAAAGAGAGAATTTAAAATACTTATATCCATGATCATTTCAGTCTAAAAACAATAAAATTACATTATCTTCTTATTTGATGCATCATGAATATCATATATGTGTAAATTGTTAATCATATATAGTGAAAGGCAATTAAGAATAAAAACATTGTCTTTCTCTCATGTAATTATCATATTTGGTTTCTCAAAAACACTAAATTGTCCAATAAATTAATTGTTAACTAGAAAACACATAGTTACAACAATTGAATAAAACCAAAAAACGAAACTATAAAAATCAAAATACGATAATGAGAGTGATATAATAAGTAATCATGAAATATTATTCAAATTATCTCTAATTCATGACACCTTATTATCAATTTATGAAACCTTCGGTTTAAACTCAGTTCATCTTCATTATCATATACATTTTATTTTATTAAATAATTAGACTTATACTCAAATTTGATAGTATGGTTTTATTTCCTTATATTTTTTACTAGATATAGTTTTCATTCAAGAAAATAAACATCCTGAGATACCAAAAATAATGAACAAGACCATAGAATCCTAAGTTTTATTGTTACATTATTAAATTCAGTTTATATAAAATTAATTAAATATTAAAGGGAAAAATATTTTACTTTTACATTAAAATAAGATACATTTTTGAATTACACATTACATTATAAAATATAAAACACATAATAGTGTTTTCATTGAGAAAACCATTTTTTTACCATATTCTTACATATCAATCAAAAGACACACCATGGAATCCTCATGAAAGTAAATAAAGAATGGGGTTATCTCAATTCTTATTTAATGGTAATAATAAAATAGAATCTAAATAAGGAATGGATAAAATGTAAATCATAAATTATGATTAAATAATTAATAATATGCGATAAAATGATCTTGAAACATATCGATGGATATAAAAACTAATTAAATATTCTTATCAAAATAAATAAATGAATAAATAATTATTTAATGCATAAGATTATAAATGTAAAACAGACCATCTATTACTCATCCAAGACATCTAAAAACACCTTAATGGACATGTTCCATGATGTCTGAAAATAAATTCGTATGGTCTTAGCCAAAACCCAAACTAGTGTATATCATGAGACCTACTGATGAATTGATGCACTAGAAAGGGCCCCACAAATCCATTAATAAAACCATTGAAATCCTCTATTGAATAAATAATGAAATATAATCAAAATTACTTGAAGAAAATCAATAATTATAAGCATTGTAAGAACTAGTGATATAGAATATAAATACTTTAACTACGGAAATGGGCTATAAACAAGACAATGTAGTATGATGAATATTATCATTAAGGTACATTGTAAATATTATATTCAAAAATAGATTTTGACATATATTAAATTATTGTAAATATATTTCTAGAATATTTATTGGTTAAACTACCTTTTTTAACATCGAAAATTATATTTAAGAAAACATCACAAATAAGGACACATTATGTTTGAAAATAACATTGTAAAAATATAATGTAATATTAAAATAAATTATTTTTTGATGAATGTAAAATAAAGTCATTTTTTATAAGATAATAAATAATTCCAATCACATAATTGAAAAATTCTTAAAAAGTACATCATTCAAAAAAATAACATTCCTTTCAAAAAAAAATTAAAAATACAAAGAAGGGAAAAACAAAATTTCAATATCATATGATAGTTTTAGAGAATTGAATACATTTTTTGAAAACATGGATATGAAAGAGATATATTTTTCTAGTGTAAATAGAAACATAAATAATCAATAATATTAATCAAATTGTGAATTAAACACATACAACAAGAATATAATTTCAATAGTAATCATCATGAATGAAATAAATTCAAATGAAACAGTAATAACAATAAGTAAATGAGATTAATAACATATCAAACGGTCAGTATATAAATCACACAAATGATACATGTGGTGAATATGACCTATGTCCCACAAAATTAAATGTTAAACTAAAAACACTTAACATAAGTTCAAATTCATTCAATCTTGTTCGAAAATCATGTATAATAATTATAAATTAATTATAAATTGTCTAAAGAATAATAATACAATGTATAATAATTTATAAAATATTTCATCATCTGTTTATTAACATCTGTTTGTTATAATCACTGTTTCATGTTATAATAACATTTTTTCCATTTATGATTTAGTTTGGTTTTTTCAGTCCTTTAAATTTTATCATAGTTAAATTATATAAATAATGATAAAAAATTTATAATCATCATATTTTTCATTATATATGTTTTTAATATACTCCATAAATGTTAGATATGGAAGAATGAACTGCATCTTTTATGTAAATAATGGGTCTTATGTAAGCATGAACACTGGTTTCATTTTCCATGGATGGAAGGAGTGAAATATTTAGAATAATTAAACTATAAAAAATAATTATTAATTTTCACCCAATTCATATTTTTTTTGTATTTTCTAATGACACTTTTAAGGGGTTTATGTGAACCCTTATGAAAAACCCACATTAAAAATTCAAAATTCAAATCAAACAACACTTTTGATCCAAGACCGCCATTATAGACTTTCAAAAAACAACATTTTTCAAATTTTAATAATCATAACCCATTTCATTATGTGCCAGCAACGAAACCAACATTGCCATCATCACTAAAACCATTGTCCGTGTCGTCGTCACCACTCTTCGTCATCGTCACACTTGTATCATCACCATCATCAAGAAAAGCACCATACCATAATGTCGGTGTTCATTGTCTCCACCTCGCTGTCGAGAATAGAAATAAAATCGATGCCGGAATACAGATATCAAAAGGCATAAATCATCCAAAAACATAGATGAAAACCAAAGGAATCACAATCCTTTTTCACACACATCATGAAAAGTCCAAACTCCATATTTCATTAACATGAGATACCGATGATGTCACCAACTTTTCCCAAGCCCATAAATAATGATGAAAACATCACCGTCATCACCTCCAAAACAACATAAATGTCTCCAAGAGCCATCAACATATGATATTTCCAAAAAATGAACCAGACATATTCAAACAAAATAAAATAGATATGAAACAAACCATGGCTGTCGTTGAAGGCCGCTTTCCAATATACATATATGACACAACCACATAGAGACGATAAGTTGTATGTACGCACGAGCGATGTTTTCTATCTTCATGTGTTGGAAAATAGAATTAATATTGTTGTACCATTATAATAATATCATAATTGTATATTAATGATACATGATTTAAAATTTAATTATGTTTGTTGCCCAAGAAAAATATTTAGAAGAATAAATAAAAATGGAAGAGATGGTAATGATGATTACATATTTTTTATAAAAACCATTTAGATCTCCTCTTATGGGTCATGGAATTTATTTTTTTTGTAAGGGAACGAACCAAAAGAACATGGATAAAGATTTTTATAAGTTGTATGGTATGGCTTTGGTATACCTAGATTGATCAAATATGATTGATTATGTGAACTGTTGAGTCTACTATTTCAATTGAGGTGAGAGGTACCATTGTAATTTTAGAAAAAATGAATATAAAATATAAATGTTATAGATAAAAATTATTTCAAATGGTCAAGAAATAAAAAAAAAATTATTAGGGTTGAAATAACATCATTGAATGAAATTTAAGCAAGTTTTGATACCATTATTTTATTTTATTTTTATTCACCCCATGGTTTATTATTTTTTCCCTCAACCTCTATAGATATATTGTTAATAACAATGGACTATAAATGTCACTATAAATTTACATGTGAATGCTAAATGGTATATGGATAAATTTTTAACCATATTACATTCATTTTATTAAATGTAATATTTTTAAATAATTTATCTAAATTAATATAATTTTTTTTCCCAAAAATATCGATAATATTAGTTTTAGAATTATTAATTTAGTTGTACATTAATAACATCATGAAAATAATGGAATTTGAATCCAATTCATTAAAAACTCTATAATATTTTTTTATTATGAAGTCATATTACTGGTATTCAGGTATTCCACAAAATACCTTTTATTATTCTTTTTGTTCCATTTATTAAATTGTGATTTAGGTGAACATTGGTAAAATAGATGTTTTCTTGGATATGCAATTTTGGTGCTTGATTTTCCCAAACCGTAAGCCACTTAGTGATACCTGTGTAACCATAGATATGTTTTTTTTCATGAATAGTGAATTTCTTAAAATACCATCAACCAACCTTGTAGAAATTGTGCCCCCCTATAGAGGGGTGCATGTTTAGGGTCCACTGTTTGTCTAACTATTATGAATTTCCTAGAAAATCATGTATGTGGTAATTTTTAATTGATTAAATTATTATAAAAATTAACAAAACATTTTTTAATCAACCACTAAATACTAACTCAACCACTATCTATTTAATTAGTCTTTGAGGTTCTTATGAAACCTTTTTTGATCATCCAATTCCATTATTTGATACATGGATGTATAGAGGAACTCTTTTGATCCCTCTCTAGAAATTAATTAACCAATAATGTTTCTTCCCACACAATATATTAATATACTCCTTATGAAGTGTTATAAAATCTTGTTATTTATGGATGTAAACTGTATTTATTTTAATCTATATTCATGTTTTTGTTTCATTATCTCTTTTGTTATAATTCATTATTGGAAACTTCCATTACAGGTATTGTGGATTGTGATTCCATGATTAATGGTATCTTGTTCCATTTTACATTGGTCAATATAATTAATCCTTGATTTCATTTTTTTATTTGAATATATTTTAATTTTATTATTGATACAAAATTTGATTCAAATTTTAATTCGAATGTCATATCGTGTGAATTATTGGGACCCTCCCCCAATTATAATGTATTTATAATTTGGTGGGTAATTTAAAATTGATTTAATTTGTGAAAAAATATGAAAATTGATAGTTTAAAATTTATTATATTGAATTTCCTAAAACATATAATTGTTTTTAATGAAGAAAATGAATTTATATAAAACCCATGTTTTGGTTTTATAAGTGAATTATAATTGTGAAAAGTAAAAGTGGGAAATTTTATTTGAATAATGAATGTTTTTGATTGAAACTATCTACAACTTTGTAATTGATTGATTTAGAAAATGTGATTAGGAGTTGTATATTGGTTATTTGAAACAATCCTGATAGGATTTAAATTTCCTATAATTGTATTAATGATGAAAAATATAAGATAACCAATTTAGATGGATATTGTACGCAATGGGATGTTAGTGATTAATATTCATTAAGATCTTATGCGATGCATATACACATATTTTTATGAACATAGATATGAGATGTGTGAGGATCCTATAACTACTAACTGACAAACATTATGGTTTAAGTCCACATTTATTATTGTTATTATTTTGATATGTATTACATTGATTTGTAAAACTATTTTATTTATGCGAGATTATTTATATATATTTTTTGTAACACATATTTTGAAATTTTTTCATAATTTTGAAATTATATAACATTTTGTTTCAAATAAAGGATTATATCATTAAGTCCAATGATTTAAAAAAATATTAAATCATGAATTGGTTTATTTATTATGGAATTTATTTTGGACCACTTGGTGATTCCCTACTCTAATATTTAGCAGACATCCCAAGTATTTCTTTGTTTTCTTTTAGATATTCTTCTACCATGGTAATTCAATGAAAAAATATCACTTAGGGGTGGTGCATGTTCTTGATCCTTTGTGAATGGAGTAACATTACCTTTGGTATAGTTTTCTTTTGTAATTACCTTGATTATGTGATATTTTTTTTATTTTCATATACCTATTTCGATCTCATTAAATTATAATTTTGGAGTGTTGATCATACAAAATTGTTTCATTATCTTTTAATATTTTTTGGGAAAATTCACTTCCTCTTTTATGTTGTCAGATCCCAAGTGCTAGTCACTAAACATGGGGATCGAGAACAACCTTTGTGTGATGTTAATTCCATCTCATGTATCAGGGTTCAATGGTATCTGAGATGGTTAATAAAAAATTGGTATCTAATAGAGGATTATATTCTTTTCATGATGTTAATATGTAGTAGGTAATATATTTTTAAGACATTTGATGTAGTTTATAGTTAGTTCCCGGACAAACATCCTCAAAACAATAGTTAAGTTTCCATTACTGGTTTCAGAAATATGTCTTGAGAAATACTGTTATCTAGTTATTGTATTTCCATGATTTTTATTTGGATAGGAAGAAATAAAAATATTTTTTTCCCTATCAGATGGGATTAATATGATTATTTATATTTTTTGAGTAGTTTATTAGAGTGACCTACTAATTTCATTAATTTTTTTGGTAAATTTTTGTAGAATCGTGTCTCTAAGAATACCTGTGAATAGGATCTGGGAGTAATATGTTTCTGTACCATAGTGTGCGAATACTCCCATGGACTATAATATAATAGAGATTATTGTGTATATTGTCCATGCTCTAGAACAGTCACCTACACACATACACACTCATGATCTAGCCATGGAGACTTAGATTGATGAATCCTGAAATTGTACATAAGAGTTCCTTCTCCCGAACCCACCAATATTCCATATATCTAATTACCCGAAAGAGTGTATGGATTGGTTGAGATATATAGTGATTCTAATTGAGATATTAGAAACACCTGATTTGATTAAGGTGAAATGTTCCACCAATAAGCTAATGGGAAGAAGAGTGTGATGGTTGGATGTAATTGTGATTGTGAGGAATCTCATGGGTTTTCAATGGAATGAAATTTATTATTATTTTCCTAGAGCATTTTTTTCTAGAGACTATGTTGCTGACCAATGCTACTTATTTTTTTAAGTTTGAGAAGTCTGAAAGGACAATGATAGTGAATATGAATCACTTTTTAGAGATTATGCAATTTAACCCAGAGATTATATTAAATGATCATATGAGGACACAGTGGTTTGATATTTAACATTAGAATGATATTTGTGCTTAGGTGTTCTTAATGAAGTTATCATCTTATATTGATAAGATGGATTGGGTGATGGTGGTGGTGCTTGTTCTAGTTGGTATGTTATGGATGATGAGAGTTACTTTGTCTCCCATTTCATGTTCATCTATTTCCTTTAATTAGTTCCTTTAAAGAAAATATAAGGTTTTATGATTCATTTAGTGTATCATTATAGTAGGGTTATTCTAGATATTTTACAATGCCAAAAAATTCCTTTTGAATTACTTTAAATGTTAAATGTTTTGGAATTCAAAACATGTTTTCACTAAGGAACCAATGATTTGACACTCCTGTAGATAATAATGTCACTTTTACAAGATTTGTTATATATTTTCAACCCTAGTTAGTTTCACATACCCATCATCACTAGAAAATACTAAAGTGAGATCATATACATCATGATTTTAGAGGGTTCTAGTTGTCGGAATCGATAATAAAGTTTCTTCAAGATGTGGAAGAGTCTTAAGAGGATGAAAATGTAGGTCTAGAGACTATGAGATATATAATTATTATTGGTAAAAATATTATAACTACTTACTTTAATACTATTTCATGTCATTCATTTATAACCACTCGTATTGTGAACCTGCTAAATCTACATACATAGCTCTTATATTATGGGATTTATATTACTACGCCCCTTGTAATGAAGAGATAGTATTGAATTTATTTTCCTTGTTGTGTTTTCCATTTTTCATAGATTGATCTTACATTGTATTTTCTGATTTCCGACATGAATCCACATTATTTCATTTATGTGGTAGATATGTTAATTTCTTATAAGGCTCTAATTAACTATAATCTCTAATGAGTACTCATTACCACACAAGATGGCAGTGTTGTATCATTATAGATGAAAGGGACTCAATGTTTAGTAGGGGAAAACTTAATTACCCACAGTTAGGGGATGTAATATTAGTATTATCTTTTGATCTAGAGAGGATGTAAATTAGTGATGATCTCCCTCTTGTGATTTTAAAAATTCCTATCTTTTTTATTTTTTACATATCTAGTTTTATACCTAGAAGATTGGTATAAGATTTATATGGAATTAGTTTTTATTACTCAAACTATATATATACACACACAATCATACCATATTGAACATCCTTGATTGAAAGATTTGATGTAAAATTTGGATGGTCTATTAGAGAGTGGTTGTATATGCTAGAGTGTGAAACCTATTATATTTTATAATAAAGCTGATTTGGCACTTCACCTATGTGCTGATTATAGAAAATATGATTGAGTTACGATAAGAAAAATGAATATATTTCAACATAATGAAGATCATTTTGAATAGTTTAAATTGTTAATATGATTCTTAAATAATGATCTTCGATAAAGTTACAAAAAGTTGAGAATAAAATAATATGACATTCAAAAAACCACCTTCTAGAGATTCTATAACCAATATAATGAACTTGTCATTCCATTTGGTTTAATGAATTCTATTTTAGTATATATAGAATTAATATATAAGATATTACAAATGTCTTTTGATATATTCATGGTTGTCATTTTGGATGACATTTTACTTTACTCCCATTTTGTGGAGGGTTGGGTGCATTATCTAAGAGTAGTTGTAGATTTATTTTGATAAAAAAACAACTCTATTCCAAGATATTGAAGTTTGATCTCTAGATTCAAGAAGTTATGATATGGTGATTTGTATTCTCTAATAATTTTTTGTTAGTTGAACCTAAAAATGTGACAGCCATTATTTCATTGGAGAAACGATGTAATATTTTTGAGGTCCATAGATTCTTGGGTTTTGTTGGGTATTATCTCTAGTTTATAATTGAATTATTGATGTTGGATACATAAATGACCACCCTCACATGGAATAGAGTTGTGTAGTTATGGGATGATAAATTTAATAGTTATTTTTTCCAGATGAAACAAATTTTTACATCTGTGTTAGTTTTGAATATTTTGGGTTCCATGTAGGGTTATGTGGTCTTTCATGACACATATATATTTTTTGGTTTTTTTTCTTATCATGCAGGGTGGTTATGTTGTAGGATATAGATATAATATTCTTATAACACATGAGAATAATTATCTTACCAATTACCTTAAATTCATTTCCATGTTCAGTTCTTGTCAAAGTTGGTAGAATTTCCATCATGGGGAATATTTTACATTGTATTCCGACCAGAAAATTTTTAGCTATATCTTTTCTAAAAATGAAATGATTATCTTCTAGAGAAATTGGATATAATTCATGTAGTCTATTAATTTATAAAATCCAATAACCCATGTAAAGGGAATCTCTTCATCGATGTATTGAGTAGGAAACATTAGATCTAGGCCCTGAATGTCCCACCTTGATTTTCATGTCTTTGTTTTGATCTGGATCATTTAAAATCCTGATACGTTTCTTGGGACTTGTGTGAGGTTAATGTTGATTTTTTCTATTTCATATTTGTATAATCACCTTAATTTGGGTTCCACATTTTTTGTTTAGGATTTTTTGGAGAAAGGGTGGTTACTTCATGATTTTGGCCAATCGTGACCTCATTTCCAATTTTCACAACCAAATTGGTTTCTTTGATAACTCATCTTTTTCAATCATTCTCACCCATTACACTTTCAAAATTTCCGCATAAGATATATTAAAACTACCATATCCTTTTTAACTGCTTAAAAATTCATATTCACTGTGAATTGGGGTTACTTATTAGGGTATGGGGCCATCCCATGGGCCTATTTACAGTGTAAAAAAAATTATTTTATATCTAATTAAAAATATTTTTTATTTTTAGGTGATTCTAGATCCAACTATAATTCAATACAACTATCCTCACCCCCAGTATTCATTAATCCATTTTGGATCTCATATGACTCGCATATTATGGTGATTGTTCTCAGGTTACCTAAATCACCTAGAATTGACAAGGTAAATGGTTTCATACTTAAATATTTCAAATAGTTATATTTCTCCAATATATATGATTTCACTGGTTAGTATTGACCTTATGATCCTCTCCAAGAATTTACAAACCATTCCTTTTTCTCTAAGGGTTATGATCTAATGGAATATAAAGAGTTTTTTAACTGAAAGGTGAGATTCCTTCTCCTTTATCCTCCCTCTTCTTCCTCCATTCATTATTTTTCAGTTTTATAATATCCTCTATTCATGATTGACCAAAGGTTTTTTTATTACATGGTTTTTATGGATTTCATATTCATTTAGGTCTGTTCTTCATAGTTTTTGGGTTTATAATTCCGCAGAGGGCGATTTCAGGTGTGCGTTTCCATTACGCCAAATTTTTGAGGTAGGATGTCCCTTTCACAAGCCTTTATCATTTAAGTTTAATCATTATCATACTTTTATAACATTATTTATATGATATTTTCTGCTGTGAAACCTTTGTTTTAAAGGATTTGTGTGCAAATTACGTTTTACGACTAATTTTGTTAAATATATAGTTATTTTGGTATAAATGTGCACTCCTCTTGTTTGATAAATTATTCGATGAGATTTCACACCTGGTTTATGTTATTTTGAATATTTTTCAGTAGCATGAATCAGTTTATGGATTTAAAATGGTATTCTATCCCTTTTTTAGTGCTTAACATAAGTTTTTTTTAAGAGTGCATTCCACATATTCTGTAAATTGCTTGTTTTCCTTTTAGGTTTCTAGTGCAATTTCAAATGATTTTTTTGCATTTATAAATACATTTTAATCATGTAAAAAATTATTTTGGGATCCCTTTATGGCTTTCAGATTTTTATTTGGTTTTAAAAATAAATGTATTTTGGTTTACAACATGTTTTTCCAATGTTGCCAGAAAATGGCATGTTTCACATCATTATGAAAATGGTTATGTTATGAATATTTAACCTGAGATTTTTATGGGAATTATGAATGTAGTTTGATGCTATATATGGTGTGTATACACCTCTTGAAAAAAATTATAATTCATAATTTTTTCAAACGATTGTTTTGGGAAAATGTTTAAAGGCCAGTTTGGCCTTTCCTTAAAATGAAGAATGAGTGTTTTACTTGTATGTACCTTATTGTGTCAATTTGGGTTGTTTTCTAATCCGTGAAATGATTTTATTAAATGTCTTAAGGCTGAAAAATATTTTTGGGTATGGTCTTGTTGTGTGTTTATAATTCAAATAGTTTTTTTGAATGAGTTTTATGTGCAAAGCCTCAATACAATCCATGAAATTGTTTTACGAATATTTTTAGTGGTTTGTTGATCCGTGAAAGAAATGTGAGGAAGGTTTATGGGCTTTTTGTGTTTCTAAGGTTTTTGAGTTGAATTTGGATGTGAAATGTGTATTTGATAATATGTGTAACTTGATTGAGCACTAAAGGGAATCTCAGGTATCTAGGTGGGCGGACGTGTACTATTATGTTATTGATATTGTGGGGTTTGGCCCCTGTTTCACGTAGCATGTTTGGCAATGAAAAAACTAACTAAAATATGATGATGATGATGCTGGGGACCACTATGTTATGGGTATTCTACGAACTAGTGGCTCGTGTGCACGAGAACAGACATTTATTATGGTTACATTCACTGAGATACGAGGTATATGGGGCTCACAACTAACTAGTGCCTAGGGATGTTCCCGTGAGTTGTTATCATTGGCTATTTTCTACTCACCATCTGCATATGGTGTGTTTGGTTGGTAAATTTAGTAGTGTGTGTTATTTATTTAAATGTTTACAATCTTTAGAGAAGCCCTCATTAGAAAAAAAATTCATTTGGATGTTGCACCTCTTTGAAAAATTGTTACTTGAATTTTTTTTATAAAACATGAATTTTTTTGTGTGATAACTATTATAGCATGGAACATCATTTAAAAACATACATTTATATCTTTTATTTAAAACATGAAATTTTTGTTTCTTTTATTTTAAATTAAGTGAATTGGGAATATAATTTGATCTAACCTACTATGTTTTAATACTCCCACCTATAGTCTTATTTTTTTCCCCTTGTGCAGGTTTCTACTTGAGTTTGATCTCCATTGGCGACGTTTTATCATTGTGTTGGAGACTAAATAGTAGTGTAACATGGAGATATTTTGTCATCCGTTTTTTTCAGTTGAGTTGTTGGTTTTGTTCTACATTTAGTTTCTTGTACAAATAATTTTAGATCAATTTTTATATAAAGTAATTTTGGGCAGTTGTCACGACCCGTCCTCAGGGCCCGTGCCGTGACTACCCCAAACCCGCCTTCCATAGGCCAGGGGATGACGACTAGAACCAAAGGCGTAAATCCCGATAACTAGGAAGGCATTTCCTTTATAAATGTAAAAAAACACCACCGAGTACAAGCAGAAGTAAAACACTAAGTACAAAGAGAAGTGCTGGAAAGTAAATGGGCTAGAATACAAACCCAACTGAAAGTACAACTACAACTTAACAAAAGTACAACAGAAAAAGACAACAACTGGAAGAATGAAAGCGGCTCCTGGGACGTCCTCCTCAGATCCTACCTGAAAGGTAGGTACAGATGGTGCAGCTCCTGGATCGTCCACAACAGATCCTACCTGAAGGGTAGGTATAGGTAGCCTCCACAATGCTCTCTCATGTCAACCTCCTCCGAGTGTCGTCTCACCGTGAAGTCTACCTCCGGATACTGACTCGTCGTGTAGTCCACCTCCGGGTACCATCCAGTCCTCGAACACTCGGAATCTGTCAGCACTGTCCGTCGTCTGCAACCAACACAATGAGGTGTGGGCATAGCCCGTGTAGGGGTGAGTATACCGATACTCCGTAGGGACCCCGAGACCCTCAAGGTCTCACTAAAACCAACAAGGATAACCACAAATAATATCTCAATAGATAACCTCTCCTTAGGTATATTACCATACATATACCTAAGGTATCAAGTAACCCATCTCAATCATGAGGAAACACAAAGATTATGAAATCAACGGATAACCACTACCCAGGTATATGCCCATACATATACCTAAGTTATCAAGTGACCCATATCAATCAAGAGGTAAACCCAAGGGTCATAGACTCAGCTCAAACCAGGATTTTCATTATCGAAACCGTAACTACTGAAGAGCCCCATCTCTGGAGTGTACAGTGGTCCTGTCATTACTTCGAGGTACTGCTCACTAACCTAAGACTGCTGAAGTACTCCTCCTGTCGAGTACCGCGGGTCAGCCACCCAAACACCGTAGAGCTTCCCGCCGGGGTATGCCACCCAAACACAGTAGTGCACACCCCCTAGTAGCCTGCAGAGGTACTCTCCGGACGAGTACCGTGGGTCTGCACTGACACACAGGTAGTGCTCCGTCCGCCATGGGTCTGCACCCAAACAAGGTAGTTCTCCGTCCACTGGGCTAGTCGACTCCCTACAAGTCGAGTCCGTCAAGCAGTCATCAGGTCTCAGCCGGCTACACGGTCTCCGTACTCCGCACACTCGTCTTTGGGAGGATCTGCTCCACAAGCTACAGGTCGATACTCCAAGTATCTCAAAGTCCCACGAAGAAGTATATCAAAGGACCGCCTCATCATAGGGGTCTCAACGCAACAGACGGCACGTCAATCGGACGCCCGATCTATGTGTTATTAGCCGTTTTGTTCCGGGGGCCCGGTTGGTTTTGTGAGCGAACCAACCCAGCCGTATCTCAACTGTACCCCGAAATCTCAATGGTTATGCTCATAGATACCGTTTCTCAACGTGATCACCAATGCCACTGATGGTTCGTCAAACAGACGTCCGGTCTGAAAGATATCAGCTTTTCCGTTCCAGGGGCCCGGTTGGATTCGGGTACGATCCAACTCGGACACTATCCAACATCAACCAAAACTCAGGCGATGTATGCCAGAAGTTCCATCTCATCAAGAGGAATTCAACGAGATAGATGGCGCGTCAATCGAACGCCCGGTTTGTGAGTTATTGGCTTTTTCGTTCCAGGGGCCCAGTTGGTTTCGTGAGTGAACCAACCCGACCGCACTCCGACGACATCCAAACCTCGAGCAGAGTAATCCAAAAGATCCGTCTCACTTAGAGGAATCCATCAAAGTCGAAGGCATGCCAATCAGACGTCCGGATCTCAAGATATAAGTGTTTCCACTCTGAGGGCCCGATTGGTTTTGTATCCGAACCAACCCGACCAAACCCAAAGTTCTCTAAAACCTTGAGTGTAATATACCAAAACGACCGTCTTGATCCAAGGGTCGCATCTCCACTAATGGTATGTTGATCGGAGGTCTACAGATCATGATATGAGCGAAAAACCATGAGGGGTCTGAAAACGGGGGGTCTGGGCCCGGACCGACCTGGCCCAACCCCCCTGGGTCGGCCAGAACCGGGCTGACCCGACCCTGATGGTGCGACCCAGCCCAACCTGGGCGCGACCCGGCCCGGTCGGTGAGTCGGCTCGGCCGGTTATGGCCGAGCGGAGCGGGGTGGGGCGCTGCCCACGCGTGAAGAACCGCGACCCCAAGTGGGGCCGCCCGTGCCAGCGGACGTGCCAGCCGGCCACGTCCCGCCGCCCACCTCCGGTCCCGCATGGTTGCGGGACCATGCTCCACCGTCGCAGCTTCATTCGCAGTGGCTTCATCCGGCGGCGCGCCGGGCACCGCCGCCCCCGACCGCCGGCTCCGCCGTGCCGGCGTGGCTCGCCGGCGGGGGCTTCCGCGGACCACCGGATGGGTTCCGGTGGTCGGAAATTCGTGTCGTCTTCGCCAATGGCCCTCCCAAGACCCATCCTTCACTGTGAGGATCCCGAAACGCCCGTGTAGCTTCATTTTTCATTTTCCGGTGCGGCGCGATGGCGCCTTGGCTTGTTCAACTTCATCGGCGCGGCGAGACGGCGCCGCGCTTCTTAGCCCTTCCTCATAATTTAAGCACGGTGCAACGGCACCGCGCCGCCTTTCACGTGCCGCAACAAATTCAAACAACAAGGGGGGAGGAGGGTCGGCCATGTTCGTGTGGTCTGACCTCCTCCCGTTATAATTATAGCAAGCGGCCATCTAATAAAAGTCAATGTATGGAAAAGAAATAATTCATGGACAAAACCAATAATCGTCAACATCAATCTGCATGAACAAACGATCCACAGATCACCCTGGAATTTGTTGGTCCGTGCGCGTCGTTCTTTTCTCAAAAGATAAGAGAACACCAAATAAATTCTCCTACAACTTCCCGCAAAAAAAAACATTTCCAACCCGTAAGGAGAACGATTTCGGATCAACTGGATAATAAGTTTATCCGTGTTTTTTCTTTTCTTTATAATGAAAGAAACATGGGAATAAAATCGTTCTCAAAAAAATTCCCTACCTTGAGCGTAGATTTATCGGAGGTTCGTCGAACGAGGATTTGTCGTGGAAACAGATGTCGCGAAAGAAGACGCCATCCGCGTTGCAGTAAGAGGCGTCGCGGAAGGAGACGTCGCGGAAGGAGACGTTGACCTACAAGGAATCTGGCGTTCTTCGCGTTCTTCGCTTTCTTCGTGTTCTTCGACGAAGAGGATAAAGAAACTCAAGTCTCCCTTAGCTTTTCTCCCAAAGCACTCAGGCAACAAGCCTCCAACCCAAAATAAAATAAGTCCCTTAATTATTTTATTAACACAACTTAAGGTTTGAAATTTAAGAGTTTGAATTTCAAACACTCACATTAACACACTTCATTAATATCTTACGTTTTCAAAACATAAGTTATCAAATTTAATTTTGAGTTGAGGGAGTTAAGGAATGTGAAGGGGTGGTGTTCGTGTGGGCCCCACCACTCTCATAACCACCCATGGGAAGTTGGGCAGTAACCCAACTTCCACCCAAAGCTTAAATCCACTTAGATAAAAAAAATTGTAGTTAAATTTTTATTCTATCTTCCACAATTTTTATCAACCTCTCTCGTGAAAACACAACATCAGAAAAGGTGATTTTAACCAAAAACTGGTGCTACGGTTCCATCAGTGTCTTCGAAATTCGATTCCGAGCACCGGTTCAAAAGATAGAAATTCCCGCTCATTCGTTCACTAAACGTAACCGAGCTAAACTTCGGAAATTAATTCCGGGCACACCGGGCCTTGGAATCAGGCTCCGTCAGAAACGGCGTTCTTGTAAAATCCCAAATAAAATTTTTAAAAAAAATTCCCTTGAATTTTACGGGTCTTTACAGAAGCCCATTTATTTATACTGTTTGTTTCATTGATTATATATGGGCCAAGTCATTCCATTATGTACTCTATTGATTCCCTTGGTTCTTTTCGCCATCCCAGAAGGATAAGGAATGCCTCTCGGGACTTGTCGTGGGCTGGCCTGGGTGATCGGTTCAGGGTCGACTCGGGCTGGTTCGTGAAAAAATGGTATCAGAGGAGGTCGGCTCTTAGCATACCATTCTTTTTAGAGCGCCCTTGTTATTTGGGGGATGTCAAGGTATATGGAGTAGGATTGATGGGACACGAGGGGTTAGTGTGGTAAGAGTGTCGTGAACTATTTCTCATTCTGATCCTTGAGTTTCCATGGGATTTCTGGTTTCATTATTTTCCTTTGTTCATGATGATTGTTTGGTGTTGGGATATGACAAATGGAGTCTGACTAATGGAAACTGTGAGCTCGCAGGGTCTGAAGAGGCACGTGGAGCCGCTGCATAGTCCTAATAAATCTCTCTGTGTTGGTGTTGTGTTTGACATATGGCCACCAACTATATGGTCAAGTCACCCACCGACATTATTTCCCTTTTGTGGGTTTCTTATACCTTTCATGAATTCAGAATTTTTATTTTGAAAACCCTTGTGTTAGAATTATGGAAATGGGTTTTAAAAAAAGGATTGGATTTGGAAAAGTTGAAAGGGGGTTTTAAAAAATTAAATATATGAATGGTTTTGGTAAGGTTGTGTTTTTTTAAAAAAAATTGGGGAGGAAGTTGAGATGATTTTACGAGATTGGATTTTCACTAATCTAAACTTGTGGTTTGTTGAAATAAATTTTTTTGAATGTGTGGATCATTTTAAAGTAATTATGAAACATTGTTTTAAATGGAGTGTTTTGGGATGTTGAAAAGTGTTTGAATATGATAAATAGGTTTTTGAAATTTGATTTAGTGTGGGAGGTGTTTTTCTAGAAAGGGGTTTTGGCCTTTGTGGTGGTCAGATTATGAAAAGAGACCTTGCTAAAACAATTCACAAAAAAATTGAAATGGGATATTTGGAATAGAATGGTTGTATCATAATTAATATTAAATTAAATAGATTGTTTTTATTCAAATGGTTCTTGATAATGAGTGGATTGTTTTTTGGAATATGAAAAGCATTTTTGACTTGGTGGTTGGTGTTCCTTTTGACAGCACATGATTTTTGGAATGATGTTGTTTTCTTTTAACCTTTGGGGTTTTCATGGGTTCTCACATGCATGGTTTTATTGATATTTGGAAGGATGGAGTATATGGAATGGTTGTTGAGTGCCTGGGGTGGCATGTAAATGTTCATGTGAGTGAGACTTAATAAACACCATTGTTGAATGTGAAAATCCACCATGTTTGTTTTTTTCAAAAGTGTTTTTAGCTGAATAATTGTGGTGTTTGTTTTGAACCAATGGTTATATGGATGGTTTATCCCATGTATTAGTAGGGTTGTCTATTTAGTATTCTATATTATGATCTTGAATTCATACTCTTGATGAATATTGAGATGGGATCTTGTTAGTGTCTCGGGTTTGGATTAATGTTCAGTGGGTTTCTAAAGATACGTTGGATGTTGTGATGTGGCCATGGTTAATTCTCCGTTGTAAATATTTCCATCTGATCAACCTAAAGATTCATTTAAAATGTTAAATCGACCGATTTTGATGATTCGTAAACTTGTTTGTTGGAATAGAGAGCTTTTTGGGATTGATTAAAAGTGCTTATAGGTCATGATAATTCTTTGGGACATAGTTATTGTGTTCGGTGATGTTTATGTGTTTCTCCGTATTCCATGTACATTCTTCCCCTCGATCGGAGTGAGACGGAATTTTGATACGAATCTAGGAGATCCAATTTCATTGAAGGTTTTTTTGATAATTTGAGTTTTCTTTGACTGGTTTAAACCATAGAATCCTGACTGTGGTGCATCAGATGCTTCAAGAATCAGGGCTACAGCCATAGGGCTCAGAGTGAAGCTTTTCATGTAGTCAGAAAATCTCCAGTGGAGTGGGGAGCATGACCAGGATCCTGCCTCCACAATTGTGGTAAGGTAGTTCCTATTTCTAGATTATGGTTCCTCATTAATGTGTATTTCAATTTTTTGCAACCAGTGTGGTGGACTTACCCCTCAAACAATGCCTATGGTTCTGCCATTATGGATGCAGGTTTCCGATCAATGTCCCTTTGTGGACCTCCTCTGTAAATCGGGTGCAGTCATGGTGTTACCTATTAGTATGTGGAGAGTTTTGGGAAGTTACTTGGATTCTTTTTTGGTTCCAGTGAACAAATTATCTTGTCCCCTTCCCTCCCATCCCCGAGTGGTGGGGGTCCGAATTCGGGTTGAAAGTGTAGGACGAGTTCTCATCCCCTCTGTTCTGGAGTGGGTGGTTTATATGTTCATGTTGTAAAACTATTTACTTTGTTTGGTGGGTTGTTTTGGGAGAGTTTTTTTGGACTTGTGAATGTGAGGCCCAGTTCTAGTTAATGTTTAGTTCTTGTTTTTTATTGCTTGTTGGGATCAAATGATGGGGAGACCCACCACAAGTCTCGTAGATTTTTCTTCCTAAGAACTTGTCTAGTTATAGTTGTTTATTAATATTGGGGAGTCCATTATATAATACCTTGGAGTATTTTATTTTCTTTAGTGCTATTTATTTTGGGTGATTGTTGGGTTCATTGGGACAAAGCCCAACAATCAGGTTCTTTTCTTGGTTTTGGAGGTGGTGGCTTGATATTTCCACTGATTTTCCCAAAGTTGTTGTGAATTGGTGTTTTGTTTGGGAATGATATATAAGTTATGATGATGAAAACAGATATTTAACTTGATTTATAGATTGGATCATGTTTATAAATAATCATTAGGTTTTTATCCTTCAGCTATAAAGTGTTATGGCCTTCCGGGGGCAGAAAGCTTTAATGGTGGGGAGAATTGTCACACCCGGTTTTTCATGTCATTGTTTCGATCTCATTCATTTGATATCCCAATACTTTTCCTGGGTCTTTTATGAGATTAATTTTGTGTTTCTATGTTTCATCTATTTATAATCATCCTAAATTGGGTTACCGAATTCATGTTTAGGAGTTTTTGGAGAAGCGGTGGTTACTTTATTATTTGGCCCAACCGTGAGCCCATATCCAGTTTTAAAAACCAAATTGGTTTCTTTTATAACTCAGTTTTTCAACCTTTTTCACCCATTACAATTCCAAAATGGCCTCAATAGATATATTAAAACAACCACAACATTTTTGACCCGTTAAAAATTAATATTCATGGTGAAATTGGGTTACTTAATTGCGTATTGGGTCAGACCATGCGCGTATTTCTAGTTTTAAAATAATAATTTGTTGATTATATATCAAATTAAATATTTTTTATTTTTTTGTGATTCTAGCTCCCACTAGACTCCAATACCCCTATCCTCACCCCCTTATCTATTTATCCTCTTTGGAGATCATATGAGTCGCGGAGAATGGAGATTGTTCTCAGGTTACCTCAAATCTCCCCAAATTGGGTAGGTAAATTGTTTCATACTAAATTCATTAAATTCGTGTTATTTCTCCAATTTATCTTGTATAACTACTTATTATTGACCATAGGTGCCTCTCCATGAATTTTCAAACCATTACAGTCTCTCGATGGGTTCATATCTAATGGAATACGAAGAGTTTTTTAATTGAATGGTGAGATTCCTTCTCCTTTATCCACCATCTTCTTCCTCCATTCATTATTTTTCAGTATTATAATATCCCCTAGTAATGATCAACCTAGGGTTTTATTATTCCATGATTTTTTATGGGTTTTATATTCATTAAAGTCTGGTATTCAAAGTTTTGGGGTATATAATTCCGCCGATGGTGATTTCGGTTGTGAGTTTCCATTACGCTAATGATTTGTGGTAGGATGTCCCATGAACACGCCTTTTTCATTTATGTTTCATCATTATAATACTGTTATAAAATTATTTATATGATCTTTGCTGCTGTGAGTCCTTGGTTTTAAAGGTTTTGTGTGCAAATTACATTTTATGACTAATTTTGTTAAAAATATAGTTATTTTGGTATAAATGTGCACTCCTCTTGTTGGATAAATTAGTCCATAGGATTACGCAATTTTTTGATGTTATATTGAATATGTTTCAGTATATCAAATATTTATATGTAATTAAAATGGTGTTTTATCCCTATTTATGTAATTAGCATGGGATGTTTTTTAAGAGTGCAGGCCACGTATTCTGTAAATTGCATGGTTGCCTTTTTTGTTTCTAGTGCAATTTAAAATTATTTGTTTGGATTTATAAATACTTTGTAAGAATGTAAAAATTAATTTTGGGATCCTTTTATTTCATTCCAATTTGTATTTTGTTTTAAAAATAAATTGATTTTGGTTTACAACATGTTTTGGCCCATGTTGCCAGAAAATGGCATGTTTCACATTCTTATGAAAATGGTTATGTTTTGAATATGTAACCTAAGTGTTTTATGGGATTTATGAATGTGTTTTCATGATTTATACGGTGTGTATACACCTCTTTAAAAAAATTGAAATGCATATCTTTTTCAAATGATTGTTTTGGGAAAATGTTTAAAGGCCTGTTTGGCCTTTCCTTAAAATGAAGAATGAGTGTTTTACTTGTATATACCATGTTGTGTCAATTGAGATTGTTTAATAATTCATGAAATGAATTTATTAAATTTATTTAGGGTAGCCAAATTTTTTTGGGTATGGTCTTTTTGTGTGTTTATAATTCAAATAGTGTTTTTAATGAGTTTTACGTGCAATGCCTCAATACACTCCTTGAAATTGTTTTACAAAAATTTTGTAGTGGTTTGTTGATTAGTGAAATAAATGTGAAGAAGGTTTATGGGATTTTTGTGTTTCTATGGATTGGGAATTGAATTTGGATGTCAAATATGTATTTGATAATAGTTGTAACTTTATTGAGCACTAAATGGAATCACGTGTATCTCAGTGGGTGGACGTGTACAAGTATGCTAGTGATTTTGTGGTGTTTGGCCCCTGTTTCACGTAGCAAGTTTGATGATGACAACACTAAATAAACTATGATGATGTTGTTTTTCGGAGACCACTAGGTTATGGGTATGCTATATACTATTGGATTGTGTGCACGAGAACATATATTTATTATGGTTACATTCACTGAGATACGAGGTACATGGGCCTCACAACTAACTAGTGCCTATGGGTGTTCCCGTGAGTTGTCCACATTGGCTATTTTGTACTCACCATCACTATACGGTTTGTTTGGTTGGTAAATTTATTAGTGTGTGTTATTTATTTAAAAGTGTAAAATCTTTAAAGCAGCCCTCATTATAATAAATTTCATTTTGAAGTTTCACCTCTTTGAAAAATTGTTATGTGGGTTTTTTTTTTATAAAACATGAATGTTTTTGTCTGATAACTATTATATCATTGAACATCATTAAAAAAAATAATTTTATATCTTGTATTTAAAACATGAAATTTATTTTTCTTTTATTTTAATGGATGTGAATTTCTAATAGAATATCGAGCTAACCTACTGAGTTTTAATACTCACGCCTATAGTCTTCTTTTTTAGCCCTTGCACAGGTTTCAGCTTGAGTTCGATCACCTTGGGAGAAGTTTGATTATTGTGTTGGAGAGTGACCAGCAGTGTCACATGGAGTTATTTGTTCATCGAGATTGTTCAGTTGAGTTGTTGGTTTTCTTATACTTTTAGTTTCTTGTACAAATAATGTTTAGTTAAAATTTTATTTAAATTCATTTTGGGCTGCCCATTTATTTCCGATGTTTGTTTGATTGATTATATATGGGTGAAATCGTTCTCTTCTGTACTCTATTTATGACCTTGGTGCTTTTCACCATCCTGGGAGGATTGGGAACACCTCTCAAGACTTGTTGTGGGCTAGCTCGGGTGACCAGTTCAGGGTCGACTCGGGCTGGTTTGTGACACTGAAAGAATGATCAGAAAAGTGGAACATGATAGCCCTTTTTCACAATTTCAATTAGGAATCTTCGAAAAATGGTCAAGGTAATATTGGATAGTGAGAAATGATTTTCTTTTTGGATATAAAAAATTCTTAATGTTAATTGAACTAATGAACCAAAATGTTGTTATTTGATATGTGGGAATAATTTTTTTGGCCTGAAATGAGCAGGGTAATTGGTGATTTTTAATCATGTGGTTATACTTTATAATAGGACAAGGAAGGGAAAAAGATACCATTAGGTTTTCTTAATCCACTTTCAGTGCCTCCATGTATGTGTGATAAGATTTCTATGGATTTTTTTTTTGGGATTCTACATTCCTAGATAAATTATAACATGATATGTGTTGTGATACATATGGCAACCAAATCATTTAACATTATACCCCTTCATGACACATACAATGTTCACGAGTTAGGAAATATCATTGTGAAATATATTTCTATTTTTTATAAGGTTCCATACTATATTGTCCCTAATAAATAACCCATTTTACATCTCTCTTTCTAAGAGGCCTTTAGGAGGCAGTAGGTTCTCATGTTCAGTTGCCGATGGTATACCATCTGGAGACAAATGGCCCTAAAAAGATGGCAATACAGATTTTGGAGGATATGCTTCATGCCTATATCTTTGTTTTGGTGGATCAAGGGATGATTATTTGGTACGAGACATGTTTTCCTATAATAATAGTGACATTTAATTGATAATAATGGATCATTTTGAGCCATTGTATAGTCGGGATTATAAATAAATATCGTGTTGTTTAGAAGACTATGAAACATCCTTTGTAGGACCAAACATGTTTTATGATATAAAAAAAATATTTTTAAATGTCTCCATTGAATGTTGATGGATAGAGCCAATAAGAATAAAATTTTTATCATCATTATTGACCATTATAGGTTTTAGTTGATGACCAGGTGTTTCTAAGCATTTCCACTCATTCATATCAATGATGGCATGGGATGAAATGAATCTTTTCTCCTAATTTTGTGAGACCTTTTAAGGTTGTTGAGAATGTGGATAAAGTGTATTACTATGTATCACTACTGAAACATTTGATATCGATACATAAAATTTTTCATGTATCTCAACTAAAAAAATAACTTTTTGACCCAACTCATGTCTTGGTCTTAGAGGATCCTGATGGTTAGCCTAATTTATTCATGACTAAACCTCCAGTTGGGATTGATGATTCTGAGAAATAGGTATTTCACGGGACGATGATATCAAAGGTTTGAGTTCTAGGGTAGCACAGTTATGATTCACATATGACATAGGGGAGGTATGAATTGATTAGATAGTAGTGGAATCATCTTTTTGATATGGAAGTGTCCTGAAATTATATCAAGTGATAGAAATGTTCTAAGATCGGGAGGTTGTAATGTCATATTATAGGAACTTTTTAATTCCTCAATCCTAAATTTTATAGGGACATGTTTTATGTTTTAAGGTGTACATCAGATTACTTGTGGGAAAAATGGTCATTATCTTGTTATTCATAGTTGGCACATGGTTTTACAGAAGAGTCCACCCACCAGGTGCAATCCATGAAACCCTGGACAGTGGGGGTTTTCACTATTGTCTTAAATTTTGGAAAATTAGACAATAAAAATGTAGAAACTATCCACCCAAGTATTGGGGATCATATTTTGGTTCACCATTTTTTCTATCCATGTGGCACTGCCCAACTAACTGTGCATTATTTAAATTCTAATTTTTAAAATTATTATAAAAATTCTAAAAAACTTTAATCATATTATAGACACTAACATGAAAAAAGTATATTTCCTAGGTCATGTAGGATATTAATAATCCTTTCGGGTCATCCACACCATTTATTTCATTGATCGATGCGAGGAGGATCTCGTTTGATACCTCTCAAATAAGTGATTCTCTTATCTTGTATCTTCTCTGGCTATTTGTTCCTCTAATACTTAATAAGTGTTATATAATCATGTTATTGATGGATCTAAAATCCATTGATTTGAATCTTGATTCCATGTTTGGTTTCATGATCTCTCTTGATCTCATTATTCATTGGAAAATATCATTGTAGGAGTTGTGTATTGTTATTATGTGATTAAAGGTATGTGGTACCCATTTATATTTATACATATAATAAAATATTTATTCAATTAATTTATTTTAATATCATTCAATTGATTTATGAAAATAAATTTAATGTGAATTGGAATTGAAATTTGAAATCATGTGGAATTTTGTGGAAACCCCCCAATTCTAACAGAATTGGAATTTTAGACATTGTTTGAAATTAATTGAATTTATAAAATGATTTGAGAAATGATTTTTGTAAATAGAATAAATTAAATATTTCTAAAAATATTATTAGTTTTGTATATAAAATTAATGAATTTATTGAAATCCCTTTTTGGGTTTTAAATTTTAATTTTCTATTTGAAATAAAAAATTGGGAAATTGGACTTTCAATGATGATTGACTTGAAATGAAAAGATTTCCCCATTCTCAATTAATTAATATAGGACATGTGGACCTGGGATGTTAGTGGTTTATTTGGAAAAGGAACACTAGTATGGTAATTCTGTTTTAATGGATTGATGATAAAAACTACAATAAAAATCATTTTGGGTTGATCCTATCCCCAAGGGGATGTTGGTGAGTCTTATTCCATCAGATATTGAGGGATGTGTGTACACATATTTCTATGATCACTAATTTGGGATGTGTGGGAATACTCTAACTAGAATATATAGTACCGTGTTGGATATTTTTATTTTTCTTAATACGTTAATTTTGATATATATTCCATCCATTTTTAAAAAAAATTATTCTGGAAAAATGATTTATATATATTGTTAATATAAAATGATTATTATTCCATTATATGAAATTTTCTCAATCAATATGAAATGACGAAATTTTTTTCTTTTAATACGTTATTGTTTATATATTCCCATTTTTATTTAAAATTCAAAGAATGTATTGGATTATTTATTATGGAATCTATAATGGAACATATTATGAGACCCTACTAGAATTGTTAGACCAAACCCAACTTATATTTGGTGCATTTATATATTTCCATTTTCATTGTATGTGCAAAGTTAATTGACCACTTGGATGTGGTAGATGTTCTTGTTACATGGGTATTTGAGTGTTGTTCCCATTGATATAGTTGTATTTTATGAGTTCATTGATGATGTAATATTTTTTTGTATTGATATACCTTTTTTGATTTTAGTACATTATACTATTGTAGTTTTTATCGTATTGAACTTAAACTTTTTTTATTATATTTAGTGAAAAAATATTTCATTGTATGATTCCAAGTACTAGTCTCCAACTTGTGGCTATTAGGAATGACCTTTAGGCCATGTCAGTGTGAACTCTGGTATCTATGTCAGAAGGTATCATTACAAGTTTGGGATAATTATTATCTTTCAAATTCGTTTTTTGAATAAATTATTTCAAATTATTTGATTTTTAATGTTTTTAATATCATTAAATTCTTAACATAATTAAATAATTATTTTTTAACATTATGTAAGAATTTAAGGTAATTATTTATCAACCAAATATTAAAAATAGATTATCATGATGAATTTATGACATTTACACTTCAAAATTGTACTTAAAACTGAACATATACTATATTTATCATAATGTTTAAAATATAATATTTATTAAAAACATTTTTGATCTTTTTTAATTTTCATTACATAAAACTTTATAAATGTAAAAATATCATAAAAATTTAAAATAACTCATATAAATGAAACTTAGATTAGTACGGATGGAATTTACTAATAAAATTATATTTAGAGAACTGTATATGACATTTTTTAGTACTTGGCATTTTATTTTTAATCTTAATTACATGATTTATCCTTTACTAATGTAATAGATTTTACCATTGAAATGATTCATAATGACTATAAATAAAAATGGAAAATTTAGAAAATTTAATCCTTTTAATAAAAATATTTTAGACATTTTACTTGATTCAATTTAAATAAGTGGAAAAAAATAAAATTGAAATAATCCCAAAATATGTGATGGGAAAAACATTTTTATAAAAATGAATTATAATGTACAATAATATTTTATACTGAAATAAATAAATAAATTTATTATAATTAAAATTATTAGATTTTAAATTATATAATAAAATCAATTTTATTTTAAATAATTTTAAAATAAAATTTATCCTTTGAATTACTTGAGACAAAAATACAGTTTTTAGTAGAAATATGTACTTCTCACTATTCAATGGATTCTTTTCTGTAATATAAATATTACTCACCAAAATACTATATTGATATTATGATTTTAAAAAATGATATTATTATTATAAAATTCAAATTTTACACTCAAATTATTATTTTTAATAAATTATTTCAAAAAGAAATAAAATTCAATTTTAAAGAAAACATATTTCTGATGCATAAAAATAACATCACTAAAAATTTAGTTTTAATTTAATAAGAATAAATAAATTGGATTTTATTAAATGGGAACCTTATATATTTCATAATTTTTTCAATACTATTCATACACTCCAATTTTATGCAAATTTATAATGGTTCTATTAAAATAATAATATTTAATAGTTGGATTTAGCATAGTGCTGTGTGTTGTATATGCTATCAAACATATAAGTATTTCAAAATATTAGTTTGTTAAAAAAATTAAATTTATTATGTAAAATAAAAATTATTAAATTCATTTTCTAAATGTTTAGAACCCATTATTAAAAATTTGGAAACATAAATTATATTTTTCTCTTAAAAAAACTATTTTCTACTTCTTCATTTTAATTAAACCATCACATGGTGAATTAAACCTGGGATTACTTTTAAAGAAAAAAAACTCATATATTCTTAATAATAACCTCATTAATTTCCTTAAAATAAATATATTGATAATTTTTAGCAAAATATAACATTTTTGGTTTAAAATTAATATTTTTATAAAAATCGGTGTTTACATGTTACATGATCTGTTGTTAAAATTAATTTTTATTACATAAAGAAATTATTTTGAGAAATTTTTTTCTTAATTGGAATAATTATTTTCAAATTAAATAATAATAAAATTTTTATATAAATTTAGTCGGAATAAATTACTTTGGTATAAATTAATTACCACATTAAAATCTAGAAATGGTATAAATGAAAAAATTTATGAGTGAAAGACTTTGAAACATACTGAAAACATGCCTAAAAATTAATAGTTGAGTGATTAAAAACAATAAATCATCACAAAATCCAATATTTTCACTTCATATCCACATTCCATTGGAAATATGTCCTCTATTTCAAGAAAGGAGTTATATTTAAAAAATTCACATTACCTTCACCTATAAAAGGAGTTGACCTCTACCCCATTTATCTACTGATTATAATGCTTTAGAATATATAGATATATTCCCTCATATTCTCATTAAACAAGTCCTAAAATCCATTTTCTTATCATAATGACAAGCTATGGTTCCTAAAGTTGTTACATAATGGAAAACATTCAACGTGATAGGAAATGTTCCCAATAGAGTTCTCTTAATTGAGTTTCATATTTTACCCCCTGAAACCTATTATATCCATGAAATTAAAATATAATCAATAAAAATAGTATTATTAAATTTTAATATACTGTTTTCATTTTATCTTTTTACATTACTTCAAACACGCTAAAAACTTAATATGTCATAAGGCATACATGGGGAATGCCACCACTATAAATGGTGTGTTCAATTTTTCATCGTTGCCTTACATGGATTGTTATAAAAGTACATTTCAAGGATTAATAAGATATTCATTAAATATTTAGTAACATGAAATTATAAATCATTCCCTCTTTTTTTGTCCAATATATAGAATCACATTTCTTTCATGTGTATGTAGGGAATACAACCACAACTAAAAGTGGCTTATGTTTTTTTGAACAATTTTCATTTATTTTGTTTCCAAATATCATAATATATGGTTCAAAACTATAAATAAATAAATAATAAAATATATAATATTTTATGTTTTTATTATTCCAATAGAATAACTTTTATAACCATCATCACTTATAATTTATTGTTATCTTCTGTTTTGGTCATTTTAATCACCTACATGAACAAACTTATATAATTATAACATGGGTAAATAATGAAACATAAATACTCATGATAATAGATAATAATAAATAAATATTATTCTTTTATTATGGAATGGTAATGTTTATATCTGACCAGTTATTAAGGTATATGCACTCATTCATGAAAAGCATAAAAAAAACACATCACGGGCTTCATTGCCTAGAATTTTAACAAAGATGCTTATGAAATGAATTTTAACATTACAAATTATTATAAAAAAATATATTCGATCAAATTTAATTCTATTATAATTATTAAATTTCAATTATTTTTTATGAATTGACATATATACTAATAATCTAGTACTAAATATATATTCTCTATTAATAACATCCAGTTGTGAATATGTGATACAACATAGTAACATATGTTTTATTAATGAATATATATAAAATTAATAAATGTGTATAGACCTATAAATTTCAGGGAAATTTTCTTCATAAATTCTATTGAATTTTATGAGTACATAGTTTCTAATGACACCTGATTCCGAGGCCCGGTGTGCTCCGAATAATTTTTTGATGTTTTGATCAGGTAAGTTCAGTAAACGTATGTGCAGGTTATTCTATCATCTGAACCGTTTCTCAGAATTGAAATCTAAGGACACTGATTAACTCGCAACGCCGATATTCACATAAGGGGACCGTTACTGCAGTTTCATTTTGTACAGGTTGAATGTTAATTATATGGGATCCTTGATAAACAAAATAAAATTTATGTGTTATATATATTTTTTAATGGTGGTGGTTAAATCCCCCAAAGGGAGGTTGGAGGTGTATCCCACACCCCACATAACCTTCCATGGGAGAAAAATGTGTGGTGGGGCCACACGAGCACCTAACCCCCTTTAACAACTTAAACTCTTGAATATCCCATTGTTTTAATGAAGCCACTGATCCCCCTTTTAATATTTTTTTAAAAACCTTACACTTTCTCTCATAAAGGTTCCAACTCAATTAATTAATAACATCATTAATTAATTTGAGTTTTTTAAATCTTTTTAAAGGCATGGCAAGATTAAAATATTAGGGAGCCAAATATTTTATTTTTGGCTGGACAAATATATTGTGGAATAGGATCTGGGATAATTCGAAAGGAAGTGTTCTCCCCAAGAAGAACATGAAGAAATTCTTCAAAGACCTTCCTCCGCGTCATGGGAGAAGGCACCGCCTGCATGGAACATTTCCAACGACAACTACTCTTCCTCTAACATTGACAGAACAACACCGTCTTCCTCGACGTTGTTTTCCACGACTATGAAGAACGATCCTTGAATCGAGGTAGGGGGAATTATGGATTATTTCTTTATTCATTCCTGTGTAAATTACCCTTGAACCTTGGCGTTTGATTTTGGTTGATGGTAATCATGTTGAAATCAACTAACATAGAGGGCACGGGCTGAACAAACACGGCCTGACATCCCTCCATTAAACATTGTTTAGGTTAGTGGTGGAGGCGATGCGAAGAAGACATGGTGCCATCAAACCACGCCGGAGGAGAACCATGGGATGGGGAAGGCCATGGCGTCGTCGACCAGAGGTAGCGGTGGATGTGCGCCGACCGCAAGGAGGAAGACTGCGGCCTACATCTGTGGGCCGCTCGGCCGAGGAAGAAATGGCCGGCCTCATGCCTGTCGGAATAAAAGAACCAGTCGGCTTTAGCCGGCCGGATAGGTGGAATGTGGCACCTTTTGGAACTTTTCTACGGAGTAACTGTGACACGGGATGGGAGGGTTGCTTCGGTGAGCGAACCGGCCGAGCGCCTGCCAGCCAGGTTGAAGAAAGAAGCGGCACCTGGAGGAGCCATGTGGGATGACAAGAGACTGCACAGTGGGCCGCTCGCACAAGAAATATCGGTAGGCTTTAGTTGGCCTTGCACGAGAGGAGGTGCCACTCGGCACCACCGTTACAAGGAACCAGAGGGTGGGGGGCACCCCCCGCTTCACTCAGTCAACTGGACGAGCCGTGGCCAGCCGCTGGCCGGGATGCCCTTGTGTGGGTCGGGCCTCCTGCCGTCGGGTCGGGCCGCGCCCTGTAGGACCGCCCCCACCCCCACCCACCGCAATCCGAGTTAAGCCCCAACGGGTTGGCCCGCGCTCTATAAGGTTGGACCGACCCCCATCCGAGTTGGACATGCTGAGCCAGGACGGGCCGGCCCGCCAGCCTATTGGGCTTGACGGGTCGGGCCCATTATGCTTAAATGGGAATAACTTCTAGACCATGCGTCCGATCATTGTGATGTCTATGGAACTGGCACCCTCGCGACGAGATGGTCCTTTTTCAATACTCTAATTGAGTTTTGGACAACCTTGGAAAATGTCCGGGTTTGGAATGAGCGTAATTACAATCGGACATGTGGAACAGAAAGTCCAATAACTCTCAAACCGGGCGTCCGATTGACGTACCGTTTTTCGCGTTGGTTTTATTTTGATGAGACGAAACATCGAGATACATCAAATCTGGAATTAGTGATATTTGATGTATCAAAGCCCTTTGCACGAGAAGCGGACCCTCCCAGAATTGAGCATGTTGTGTGCGGGATCCCTAGATCTTGCTGCGACAGTGACGACTACTGTATTGGGATCCTATGTGGGTTCGACAGCGACGGCTACTATACTAGAATCCTTCGTGGGTTCGACATCGATTACTACTGTTCTTGTTTCATGTGTGGATCCGATAGTTTGATCTCTGTACTTGTATCCCGTGTGGGTTCGACAGAGTAGCTGGTCTTGTATCCTGTGAGGTTCTGATAGCTTAGCTGGACTTGTATCCTATGTGGGTCTGACAGCTTGGATGAATCAGTGACTACATCTATTCATCTCTATTACTCTCGAGATATCTGGTCTTCTATTTTCTGTGGGTCCGACAACTTAGTTGGTCTTGAATCCTGTGAGAGTCAAACAACTTAGATGTTCTAGTTGCTGCATCTGATCATCTATATCTCTCTACTATTGTGGAATACCTTTGTGAGATGATACATTTCTTTCAACCATTATCATCATGGTGATTGACTTTACTTCCTTAGTGGAATTGTTTTGTGCTTGGGCTCGTGAGTTGGAGCTGGACAGATTTTGGTAACTCAGGTATATATATGGGCATATACCTAAGTAGTATTTGTTGATACTTTTTGGTTGTATCTTTTTCGGCGGTTTATCCTTTTTGGATTTTGGGAGACCTTCAGGGGTATTGGGGTCCCTATTGAGTATTGTTGTACTCACCCCTGCATGGTATATGCCCGCACCTCATTGTGTTGTATGTAGATGTCAGACAGCATTGATGGATGCAGAGAGCGATCCAGGACTAGACGGTACTCGGAGGGAGACCACGCAGAGAGACGGTACACGGAGTGGACCAATAGACGCAGATTGCTGATGTGAAAATATGTACATACCCTTTAGGTAGGATACATGGTGGATGTTCTAGGAGCTGCCCTTTTTAGCTGTTTTCCCTTTTTCAGTTGTACATGCTTTCCATTGTACCTGTACTTTACTGTTGGGCATGTATTTCTATACCCTTAACATTTAGAACTACCTTTGGAGTATAGTATTCAATCAGTGTTTACTTCTTGTTTCATACTCTGTTGTGTTTGTTTACTTTCATAAAGGCAATGCCTTCCCATCATTGGGATTTATGCCTTTGGTGCTAGTCGCCAGCCCCTGGCCTATGGAAGGTAGGCTTGGGGTAGTCATGGAACAGGCTCCGAGGACTGGTCGTGACAAATTGGTATTAGAGAAGTCAGTTCTACTGCAGAAATCAAGACTCTGATCATTATTTACTATGAAGCAATACTGTTAAGAGTATTGAGTGTGGTTTTCAGTCCAGAGTGGTCAGTGTTGGTGTGGAGGTTGACGTATCCATACACCAGGACCCTAAACCCTGATTTCCAACTCAGTGCATGAAAACACTAACTGAGTGTGTGTTTCCTTTGAAAAGATTCTTCGTGATTACTTTGTGTCAACTCACCAGGTATACTATTTGACCGTGGAGCGCCAATTCTTTATCAGGGTGCCACTATGAAGATATCCAGCTAGGGTTCCCGTGAGAGAGTACATGATGAATACCCACTAGGAAAAGCGACTCTGGTGCAGAGCCCTTTTACTATGTTTGCACGTTCTGGTTGTGTACCCGCAGCACCACCACCTGTTAGGCAGAAAATGCCACCTGCCACACTAATTATTTTTGTGCACTGAATAGAGGCGATTACTGGAGTTTTCCACCAAGTTTATAAACTAGTAGACCAGAATTAGATCGGAGCTACTAATTTTTCATTCACTGGGTGACCATGATGATGGTACGCATAATGATGATGTTTTGGTACTTGGACCATTTTCCCAGATGGTACCATCAGGCAGTGTGCCAACTATATCACTTCTCGTTGGTCAATAGATACTACTAGCAGTACCGGTAGAGGACAGTTGTAGGCTTAGTGCCTTGAATAAGTTTCAGCACTAGATATACCTCATGATATGAGGCAGGCCCGACCCACAGGCGGCTGAGGAATGGTTTGAGGAGGTTCCTGATAGTTTTCTAGATCTTATACAGCTTCGGTTGGACGACATGTCAGTAGCTATGTATTCATCGTGGCATAATAATCGTTGTTGGTACTCGATGAATATGATTTGTCAGTGTTTTAGCTCTTGGTCCTCTGAGCAATCAGTGTTTATGAATATCTGAGCCATCAATTATTCCTCTATGCATTCCTACTTATGTTAAGTTTCTAAATAGAACTTTTGTGGTTTAATGTTCATTGGCTGAGAGGATACAACCAGTAAATGTAAACAGTTGGAAAGCATGAAACATGTGTCAGTCTTAGAGACATGGGAATGTGAGATGTTTTAAGAAGAGGATGTGTTATGGACAGATGAATCTGCAGGGTAGAAAACATGGAATCAAAGCTAGGTGAGTAGCATTAGGTGGTGAACAATTCGACAATTTACAACCAGTCACCTTTGTAGTCCTCACTAGGATCATGGATCTAAAGGGTTGGGGAAGACAGTGACTGCATGCAGTCAATGATTATTACCCAAGGGCTCTATGAATGATTTGAGGTGTGGTCTGTGTCTACTACTAGCTTCCATATCAATAGACATATGTACCAATCATTCCTTCCTTCCACGAATCTTGTCCCAGACCTAGAGTTTCCGGTTAATCTATTGACTTGACCCTCACATCTGGAGATACCTTTGGAAGGAGTCTCAATAATCACACATACGATGATCGTGTGATCTGACCATTGAGGTGAATGTTTCGGTTGAGCCTCTTGGAGGCATAGTCGAGGCATTATGACGTTAGTGTGGATATGGACTGGGCAACCATTATTCATACAAAGTTTGAAAGTATTAGGAAAAAACGATGTGGTTTATCTACATTGTTGGGATGGTTTTTTACTTGGTCGGAGAAAAGGAAAACCCTGGAATCCCAGGATGGAATCATTCATAAGAGGGTGCAGTCGATCACTTAGGGGTCAGCAAGAATTACCCTTGTGCCAGACTTCTCCAGAGTGGCAGCACCACATTAAGAATTGACGAAGAAGGGGAAACACTTCGTGTGGTCAGAAATATGCCAAAAGAACATTCCAGAGTAGAGGCTAAGGTTGAACAGTGCACCCATATTTAGGCTACTAGAGGAGGGAATAGGGTATGTAGTTTACTACAACGCATCAGGGACCAGACCCAAGTGTGTCCTGATGAATGAGTGGGTAGTGATTGTGTATAGTTCATGACATTTGAGACAACAGAAGTAGAAGTACACTACCCATGACCTGGAGATAGCAGAAGTAGTCTACAACTTTAAGATTTGGTGGCACTATTTGATGGGTGAGCGTTTTTCAATCTACTCCAACCACCGGCGACTTAGGTACATCTTTCCGAAGAAGGACCTGAACCTGAGACATCAACGATGGCTCGAGTTCATTCAGGATTATTACATTGAGATAGTCTATACTTATAGGAAAGGGAAATTTGTAGCATATTCTCTCATCAAGAGATCATACATTTATTTTCTAGGAGAGGCGATAGAGTAGCTTGTCACGTTGCAGATATCCTTTGAGGATAGAGATAGAGCAGCCTTTCTACAGTCACTCACAGTCACTTCTCCACTCCTTTAGCGAGTCAGAGAGAACCATCCAGACTCTCTAGGACATGACTCGTGCATGTGTCCTTGACTTTGGTTACAGTTGGGAGGATCTTTTACCCGTGGTAGAGTTTGCATTCAACAGCAGATACCAATCCACAATTGAGATGACACCTTATGGGGAACTGTATGGATGAACTTATAGATGAAATCTATACTGGACTGACCCATGGGAGTCTGCACTTGTAGGACCAGAGATGGTGCAGGCTATGATGGAGAAGGGGCAGATCATCCTGGAGTGGATGAAGACTGCACAGAGTAGACATAAGTCTTATACTGATAAGAGACTGACACTACAGGAGTTCGAGGATGGAGACCACCTATTCTTTTGGGTGTCATTCCGATGAGGTCTATGGCGATTTTGCTGAGGTGGAAAGTTATCTATATGTTTTATCAGGTCATTCCCAGTCCTCAGTAGAGTAAGTGAGGTGGCTTTCTGCCTGGCCCATCCACCTTAGTTACATCAGGTGAATGACGTCTTCCACGTATCTCAACTGAGGAGATACGTGCACAACCTGACCCACATCATCGACCATGGGGAGTTGGACATCGATGAATCGGCGATTTTCATGGAGTTCCTAGTGGATATTGAAGATCGATCAGAGTGAGTCCTGTGTGGATGGTCGATTCCTATGGTGCGCATTTGTTGGCATAATGGGAACCTCTAGGAGAGCACATGGTAGCATGAGGCTCAGATTTGTTCTTAGTACCCCCATTTGTTTCTCTAGTGTGTGTTTTAGCTTTACGAGGATGTAAATCCTTGAGGTGGGGATAATTTAAGGACCCCAAAATTTCAAGGAAATTCAGTTTCCTAAATTCTTTAAAATTTTATGAGTACACAGTTTCTAACGGAACCTGATTTTGAGGCCCGCTCTGTTCAGAATAATTTTCTTATGTTTTGTTCGAGTACGTTAAGTAAACGTATTTGATGGTTTTTGTATCATTTGAACAGGTGCTTGGAATTGAAATCCGAGGACCCCGATGAACTCGCAGTGCTGGTATTCGCTTAAGGGGACCTTTACCGCAGTTGCGTTTTGTACGAGTTGAAAGTTAATTTTTAGTGATTCTTGATAAATTAAATAAAATTTATGTGTTATATAAATTTTATAAAGGTGGTGGTTAAATCCACCAATGGTAGGTTTTAGGTTGGACCCACAACCCATATAACCTCCCATGGGTGGATAATGTGTGGTGGGGCCCACAGAAGTACCTAACCACCCATTAACCCCTTAAACACTTAGACTTCCCTTTGTTTTAGTTGAGCCACCTATCCCCCTTTAATTTTTTTAAAAACCATCCACCTTCTCTCATAAAGGTGCCAACTAAAATAATTAATAACATCATTAATTAATTTGAGTTTTTGAATTCTTTTGTAAGGTGTGGAAGGATTGAAATATTAGAGATCCTAATATTTTATTTTGGGCTGGACAATTATTATGTGGGAGAGGCTTTGGGAGAATTGGAAAGGAAGTGTTATTCCTACAAAGAACTTGAAGAACTTCTTCCTTGACTTTCCTCCTCCTCATGGGAGAAGGCACCACCTGCAAGGAACATCTCCAATGATAGCGACCATGGTGTGTCACTCTTATAGAAAATCTTGTTACCTTTATTGATTATATGGAAGGAAATCCAAGGGATATATACCTAGATCCAGATTCACTATATTCCTTTAGTTTAGAACCTATTGAATAAAATTTTCATATATAAACCTTATTCCATGGTTTATTCTTAGGATACAATGAAAAAAATGATTTTTTTAATTTTTTTTTCTATGAAGCGCGCACTTGATGAGTCAGAGGGAGGGATAACTATCAAGAGAGTTACAATGATTAATGAATATTATACGGTTATGAATTTTTTTGATAACATTAATTCATATTCCATTATCACATTAAATTGTTTCAATGTGTTGGTCTTATGATCCAAGATTATTTATTTTGTGAATAATATTTTAACTAATTTGGAAAATGAGGTAGATTATAGTTTCATATGAATTTATTGTGGGTTGATGATTACTAGTCATGAACTGATATGATAATATTTATTTCTTGTATCAAAATTACTAATCTTGTAATTTTCATGTATTATTTTATTATATACAAATTTCATACCGATTATTATCATCATCAGGTTTAGTTTATTTTTTTTGGGGAAACTCTTGTATTTTTGGTTTAGTGGTGCCCAATAACATGTTTATAATGTCCTATTATCCCATGGGATAAGATGATATCATTTCATTTATTTGAAATATTTCTTGATTTTTCTGGTTTGTGTCCTAATATCTATATTCATTGGTGGTGAGTGAGTATCTTGAAACATCCCTTGATAATTTACTATATTTACCTCTAAAGATGGAAATGTATTTTTCCATAGTTTTTTTTTCAAGGATAAGGTCCAATTCATTATATTATAGCTTATATAACCAACATAATTATTATAATAAAACTTTTTTTTGATGATATTGAGTCTAGGGTGTTTATTATTATTATTTTTTTCTCATTGGTTGTGATCAATGCTCATTACAATGAATGAACACTAAATTCTATGACTTTTCCTTGAATAAAGGGAACAAAAATCAATAATGGATAAGAACAAATATCCCTTTCCAAGGATTGATGGAACTTTATTAGCTAAAAGGAGCACATTTTTTTTGGAAAATTTATCATTGATCAGGGAAACATAAGAACGGGGTCTGATGAGAAGATATTCCAAATAAAAAATTCAATAGAAGATAATGGAATTATGAGTCTATATTCATTTATTTATTCCTTATAACTCTCATGTGGTGTTCATAGATTCAACTAATTGAATATTCAATTAGTTTTTGGATTCCGACATTATTTCATTCAAAGATGATATACTTATTTATTCTAGACCATAGAAGGATCATGAATAGTATATAGATATAATCAATGGAATCATGAAAGACAATAAATTATATGGAATGTTATCAAAATTATGGTTATGTATTTCAAAGGAGAAAATTTTAGGCCATGTAATTTTAATAATGGGTGTGTCATTAGATCCCAAAAATATTATAGTAGTGATTTCCTGAATGTAACGTAGAACTTTTTTTCTAATCCAGATTTTCTTAGGATTAGATGGTTATCATAGAAGCTTTATTATGTATGTATCCATTCCTATATCCAATTTTACAATGTAATTTATAAGGGTGTGATGTTTTGTTTGAGTTATTTGTGCCAAATATATTTTAAGGAGTTGAAATTTATATTTACATTAGCTCCAACATTGATTATTCTTGAGTCATATTTGGGATATATGGTTTACTATAATACGTCAAGGATGGTTTTGGGTTGTGTTGACATAAATGGGATATATGTTATAGCATGTGGAGTTTGTTAGTTATTATTACATGAGAAGAAAAAACATACACATGTTCTTCAGTTTGAGTTAAGGATGCAAAGACTAATGATATGGTTGCACTACCACTTTGGAGAGAGTATTAATGTGTATTCATACCATATGATTATTAAATATATTATTACATAGTGGGATATAAAATGTTGATAGAGGTATTAAGTGTGTTAAATTTATAAAATTTATATTGAAATTGATTAAATTCCTGAAAATGAAAATGTGGTCACTGACATTTTGATTAGAATGTTTTTCTCTCCAGAATTGAAGGAACTAGTAGAAGATGGATTCTTTCCAAGCATTTTTATTGGACGAAAAAGGATAAAGGGAGTGGTAATGTACATGTACAACTACATTCTATTTATTATGAATCATTTATAAATTATAATATTCTACTTGGTTAGGTTGAGGATGTAGGTTATCTACACTTTAGTTGGAATATTTGTTGTCTGGAGACCTTGATTGAGTGGTCTCGATCACCTAATGAGGTGTTGTGTTTCCGTGGAATAATTTTTATTCGTATTAACATGATATTGTAATTGATGTAGTATGTATGAACATCCAACTTTTATATGCACCGTAGAGCTTAAAAATGTACCATGACTTGATAAATCATTATTAGTTGACAAGAATGTGATTATACACTGTGGACCTAGTTCATTGGTGATATACATCTCAATGAATCATCTCGTAACAATTGAGGTATCCAATTTTTCTAAAAACATTATCTACTTTATTTGAAAATATGATGAGTTATCCATGTAACATTACATAGGATACCTCAAACAACAATTTTTTGGATGAGAAATTTTTTCTTCTGGATCGACTAATGGAATCAATGTATTTTATATATATCAAGTAGTCAAATATTTTATAAGATATTAGATACATGTATATGTGGGATATTGTTGCAATCAATTGTGTTCTAGGGGATTTTTTTATCTGATGGAGGCTGCCACATTATGACTTTTTTGGGAGTGTTTTTCAGAATGTGGTTGTTATTTAGTTGAAGTTGAGAACAAATTATCATACCCAAAAGGATTTTCATTTTGAGTGAGCCATCCAAATTCATAATGATATTCTTTCAGTGTAAAATATTGAATTCAGTGGATCATGGGAGAAAAATATTCCCATACTATATATTTTTTATAATAATATTTATTATGTTCATTAGGATGATTCCATTAGAGTATTTTACGAGAATTTATGTTTATCAACTCATTTTTGGGAAGATATTGTGGAATGTTCAATGGTTAGATTGATTATTTTCTATGAGTTTATAGGTTTTATTTAATTGAACCAGAAAATATTAGAGACATCTCAAAATTTCCAAAAAACATATTTTCAAAAGCTTCATTTTCTAACAGAGTTTGAGGATATTTATTGGGTTTTTATCAATGTATAAAATTGGTTGTGACATAGAAATTTTGGGAGTATTGTTAAGTTATAACCATGTTATCATATAACATTTAATAATATGGATTGAATGAAGAATATGGATTATCCATTTGACTAATCTAGTAATTTGACTTCTATGAAATATGTGTTCCATGTTACCCAACATAATATGTAATAGTTGGGTTCATATGATGTGATCTAGTGGGATGATATTGATATTGAACCGGACACCTCTGTGACTAAAATTCAAGATTTGATAGTGGATTGAAAGGATATGGTACTGTGTGGAATATTTATCTCATTTTTTCGAGTATGATGAAACTGTAGTGGGGTGAACCATTAAAGATGGGATTACAGGGACTTGATTATGTAGAAATTGGATTATCTATTATTAGGTTCATGATCCTGAGTGATTTTGAAGAATTAAATATTTTAGGGAGTGGGGAATTTAGTCACCGTTCAGGTCACATATACACTTAATTTCAAAACATGGGTAATCTCTGGTGGGAAACAAGATGATTTCTATAGTCGAAGGTTAGAAATATGAATATTTTAAGAATACCTGATAGGCACACAATTTAGTAACGTAGATAGTTTTGTACGTGGGGTAATCATGCAATATGGCTATATGAGTCCCAATAGTGATTTTTTAATTTAATAATGGTTTTTATAACCATGAATGTCACCATGGAAACCATGTGAGATTATCAGATTAGTATATAAGATATTAGATGGCTTGATCAAAATCTATATAACCAAGTTTAAATTTATAGGAAACCATTAATTTTATTTTTTTATGGAACAATTTCTTTTAAATAGATAGAGCATGGATTTTTAATTATGCATCCTAACTGCCTTCCATGATCTAAAATTATTAAAATAGAAATTGAACCCAATACCCTCATTTAGTTTTAACAAAAATCTCTATAATAATCATTAGATCAAACTATCCCTGCTATGATCCATTAAAGGGATCTTCTATAGATCCCGTTATGTTTATTGAATATTTTTGGTAGATTTCATCAATATAACTTTGGTTTTCTCTTGATTAATCATCTTTTACCATGATCAATCCTTGATAACTCTTCCCATTTATTTTTGGGACCTAATTGTGATTTTAATTTCTTATATAAGTATATGGATGAATAATTAATGATTTTATTTATTGATATTGCCTCTTGAGGACCTGATCTCTTCCTGTACCATCACTTTTTTTTGTTATTTTACTTTTCATCATTTTGAGGTAAGTGTTTCAGTCTTATGATCTATCCCTTGGCATCCCTTATGTTCATTTAATCTCCAATAGTTTTCACAAGTGAATATGATTATTTTAAATCAAATATATTTTAAATTTATCCTTGTTGGTGAGGATTTTTTTTTTAAAATATAGATTTTTATTAAAAAATGATTTAAATATTATAAATATAATTTATGGAATTCATTAAAAAAGATTTGACATTTAAAAGATTATTCCACCGTGAAAATGGTGAGGTTATCTATAATAAATATTTTATGAAAATATTAGCTTGGAGATGAAATTGATTTTCCTTAGAAAATGAATATGCATATGTAATTAGATTAATGAAAGTAATGATTATGTGTCAGCACATTTGGAAGACCTTGGGGTATAAAGGAAAACTAGAATTTTTAAAGTCATAATGTAGTTATATTTAATTAGTTTAGGTGGACATGATGCGTTGTTTTCTTGCATGTATGCTTTCCAGGTAACAAATTTTCCTGAACATTAAATTTAAATTATTCAAGGATGTGTTAATTTATTTCCTTAGTTGTACATAACCTATTGTTGTGACTTCCCGATTGTTGATTTTTCGATACATTACATGCATATATTCTAATATTATTATTTTATCACTTGATATGGATATTGTTTCTTGAATAATATTTTACTCATATTTTTTATGCCTTTGGGGCAAATGTTAACTCATGTTGGTTTTTATTTTAATATTTATTTTTTTAATTAAAAACAAATGCTGATTTTAAATGGAAATAGATTCCAATTGTTAATTTTTATAAAAAATATTTTTTAAAATTAATATTTGGTTCATGTTGTTAAACATTATATATATTCGTAATGGTATTATACTAGGATTTACTTGTCATATACTACATTTTATATAGGTTATTTGTAGCTATGATTTTAATGGATATAGATAAAGGGAATAGAATCATCAAGAGTTTACTATCCATGTTTGTAAACCATATCTAGTTGGTTGGGATGGTGGTGAAGTATTGAATCAATGAGATAGAACTATTTATTTAGTTTTCCAGGTTTTAGGTTGATGGTCTTATGTTTTTTATTTCTGACCATCTTATCCAATTGTTTTATATTACCTATATGGTATGGTTACATGTGATGTTTTATGTTATCCCATGTGATAAAACATTTCATTATATATTTTTACATGTTCTTTTAGGTTTTAATTAAAACCATGTTTCATTATGTGATACCCTTGTGCATCTCAAATGCCAAGGAATATTGGAAAAATGCTTTAGGTATTATAGTGGATAAATATGTGTGCTATTTTTGGATGACCTATGATTCTCTATTACATTTCTCCACACATTCTCAAGCCATATCTCATCCGAACTTCTTCCCTTTTTTATTTCAAATATTCAGCACAAATCCGTCAATACTTCTAATTGGGAAAACCTATCCTAATAATCTATAAGGTGTTACCAAAGTGTTTATATCCAATGGAAGTGGTAATTCTCTCAACAAATATCTCTGAATTATTTTTTTAATCTAACCATAAAAACATACTCTATCCAAGGAATTATGATAACATAATGTCAAATCATATAAATAAATTTTATTATATAAATGGAATATTCATTTTACCCATTCTAATAATACCATTATAAAAATTAATATATAATGTCACGTATGTATAGACTACAACCACCATGAACAAAATTCTTTATTTTTTATCACCACCTTAAAGAACTGGATAAATTTTTTAATTTAGAGTAATATTTCATTAAAAAAATTAATGATCAAATGAATATTTAAACCATTCCCTCTACCACCAATGATCTATGGAAAATGAATGTATCACCCATGCATGTAGGTAGAGTACCACCTCCATGAAAGTGATTTATTTTTTCACTCAACTATTTCATTATGTAAAAAACTATATTAATAAAATTAAATACCATAGAACCTATGAATAATATCATTAAGATTCTATAATAGTGATATTTTTCCAGAGGAAATATATTTTCAAAAATACCCACCCAATAATTATAGTCTATTCTTGATTTCACATGTTTAACCACATACATGAGTAGTTATATATATTTTTATAATGTATACAAAATGAGACATAAATACAGTAAATATTTTATGATAATAAGTAAATAATTTTTTTTATTCATGGTTGAAAATATTATTCTCATTAATGTAATTAAAATATCACCCATAATTCTTGAAATAACCAAAAAAACCACAACATCGAGTTCATCATCAAAAATAACAAAATTATAAAATGAAACTAGAACATTAAAATTGATTACTAAACATATATTATACTACTTATAATTATATCATAATTATGAACATTTAATCTATAAAAATGAATTGACATAACCTTCATGAAACTGGTAATCTATGTGCATAACATGATATGACAAAAATAAAATATTAGTAACCAACTTAATTTTAATATATTACATGAAAAGAAGTTTATAAAACAATAGTGGTATGAATAAATATATATAATAATAAACTATTATAGATAAGTTTAATATTTTTTGATAAATCATTTTTGAATTATAATAATTAAATGTAAGGGTTTTGGAAATTAAATTCTCATTAATTTTGTTAGGATAATGCATCTTGAACATACTTCATATATTATTAACACATTCTTATGATTTATTTTATTATATTATATTTTTTATTTTTTATGGAATTACTTTTTTTAATACAAAAGCATATTTATAACTATCCCATTCTTCATGAATTATGAAAAGTATATTTGATTTGGTTAACACAAATGTTCATTCATGGATATAAGATGCTTTTCCTTTAGCATCATTACTCTTTGATTGGAAAATTCATCAATTCCCTAGTAAATAATATATTTCCACTTTTATCATTGGGAAAAATGAAAATTAAATCTCAAATATGGCTTTTTAAGAATTTTATTCTCAAAATATTCAATCATTTTTAAGAAAAATATCTCAAATCCAATGAAGACAATATTCATCCATTTCCATGTTAATTATTCAAAAAATTATATCAATTATTATTTTCAAATTCAAATGTGTTTTTACTCCAATGAACATTTTATTTTACACTACCACTATTCTTGAATAATTTTACTATCGGTTTTTAGAATGCGGGTTTTCCACCAACATATTTCAAAATATAAAAATTGTTTTCAATGATTTTATAATCAATGTTTTTATCTTCTTCTCAAAATTATTTTTTGATAAACATTATGAATTCTCAATGCAATATTTTTTAATATTATTTTTTAATATAAATATTTAAAAGAAAGGAAATCAAATTTTTGAAATCATTATGTCTCTTTGAATGATAGATTATTGAATATGGTTTAAAAAATTTAAAATTTCTAAATATTTTTTCACATCACCTTTTTGAAATATTTTTAAATTTTTTATGAAATACAATTTATGATTTATTTTAATACATAAAGATTTTTAAAAAAAAGTTAAGACGTCATTTTCATAAATAATTATTATATCTGACCCAGACATCATATTTTATCATAATGATATAAAACTTTTCTTACTAATGATTTTATGGATTATCCTCCATGATATTCCTTATATTTAATGTATTTGTTTCATTAGAAATTATTTTTCATAAATAACTCTTGAAATACACTTCTGAGATAGAATTTTTTTTGTGATTTAATATGGGATATCAATAATTTATATTATTGAGTTCAATTTTTGTACAACAGATTAAAAATTCTATTTTAATGTTTTTTATATGATAAATGGTTGATTTAAAATAGAACACATATGTATGGATTCTTGATGGATGGGGTCACATATTCCGTTATTATTCAATGGTTATTGTTTTTTATAATATAAGATATTGAAAATATTCATATTTTTAATTTTAGATAATCAATGATTTTAGAACATTGGGTTGGTGTTATTGGGTTGATGATATTATCAAAAGTTTGTATGTGTGTGTCATTGTGTTTATGTGATATCCTAATATTGTATGTGGGTGTAATTTTAGTTTATATGTACTCAAAATATTGCATGTGAGTGTAATATCGGCTAATATAAATTCTCTATATTATGTGTGGGTGTAATTATCATCGAAGTATGATTATAAGATTATGTATAGGTGTAATTGAAAATAAGATATGCTCACAAGATTGTGAATGGGTTTATGTATTGTTAATGTATACACTGAAATTATGTTTATATAAATAATTTTGTATAATATGTGTTCAAATTGATATTTTTCCTCTAATTATATTTCATATCTCAAGTATATTATATCACACTATTATTCCTAGGTACATGAATATTCCTTTGAGAATATATTTACATCTTTTATGACTTATTTAAAACAATTATTATTCAATTTTTTAAATATATTTCTCCCGTTATCATTTTTAATCATTTTCGTATGATGCAATCCTTTATGATATGATGATATATTTTCTCTTATTGAGTATTTGGTCTCATCCCTTAATTATCTTCTAATTCCACATGTTATAATGATGATTAAAACATAAGAGGTTTCTTGAAGGTAGACTACTCTATTTCAAAAATATAGAAATATTTACATGTATCATAAAACAAGTCTCATGTGTAGGTAATACCAAAATATAATAAAATGTATATTATTGGTATTAAAATATTGTTATGAGATTAAATATTTAAATTTATGAAATGTATTTATGTTAAATGTAGGAAATATAACACTCTATGAAAGCTAGTTTATACAGAATGTGTTTCTAGCACATTACATGGGATTTATGGTCTGGGAAACTATAGTTGGTATTATATAAATCATTAATTTTTTTAATTATTTTTGTAATTTTTGGTGTATGAGATGAAAGAACATTAGTTAAACAAATAATGATAAATCCATGTGTAGGAAAACAACCTTAAGATTTCAAAATATAGAGATTGTATTATTTCCATGAAATTGCATGAAAATCTGGATACTTCAAAGTAGTTGTTGATGTTTCATAGAAGAACCAAAGTGTATTTATGACAAAAAGGGTTAGTTGAGTATCAAAATCATCTTTACTAAATGAACAATGAGTTGTTTTGTTACTATACCTATGGTTATACACTCACTAAATATGTTATCTGGTTAATCATATACTCTTTATAAGACAATATGATGTATTTATTATTATTTATTTATTAAGATAATAATTATGATAGTACCCAATATAAATAAACCTTTATTATTACAATAATTTTTTTATTAATAACATAACTATTAACAAATGTGATGATGAAAAAGATTATGACATTTTGAAGTTGAATTTTTAATGTAATTAAATCCAAATATTTCTCATTGGGTTTTAATTATACATCATTAATGTGATTTCCTTTAGGATTTAGTAATGGTTCATTATAAAAAAACCAAGTATATAATAGATGTCATGAAAAATATAGGATATTTCTCGTAATTAACTTAATGGGATAAGAGATGAATTGAAAAATCATATGATTATTCAAAACCATCTATGAAGAACTCTACATAACAAAATGAAAATTTTTAGTATCTAGACAAACCAAAGTATAGAAGTATTGAGTCTCATTGAAGATTATATGATGAAGATGATTAATTAATGATGATTAATTTTCTTGTGTGTGAAAAATGAGGGAGAATCCAAAAAGGGGAAGGTTTCAAAGCAATTTATAGATGGTCCATGTGTGGAAAATGGGGAATTGATAGATAGGTTTTCAAGGAAATATGATGAAATACTTAAACACAAAAAATTTAAAAGATGTGTTTCATAAACATGCCTACTATATTAAGGTATACACGTAATTTTTAAATTATATATTGAGCGGGGTTTATGTATTATATACCCTTAAATATATGTATTGTATATTTATGATTAATATTATATAGACATAATTTATTTAGGGACGGAAAATGTAAAACCATTAGATGTTAAATTATATTTTAATTTTAAACCCATGGACTTCCATATCCTTCTTCACGTGAAGAAATGATAAAAAAAATGAACCATGTGACAATATATATTAGTTAAAATGAACCCATAAAATTTCCCTGTAAAAATATACGTTACTGAATTTTTTAAAATAGTATGAAATAAAAAATAAATGACAATATTTATAATAAAGAATTGATAAATTTCAATTATTGTTGTTAAACTACTAATAATACTAATTTAAACTTTTAAATGTAATTCTTATATAATTATATTTTATGAACATTAATTATTGTTAAAAAATAAAATATGATGAAAATATATGTTTTATATGAACCATATAATAATAATTATTTAATTATTAATTGATTGAAAATAATAATAAGAATAGTTAATATTTAGAAAAGTTACTTTACAATAGAAAAATTTTTCATTTAATTTTTATATTCATTATTTATGTGATAAATTTAAAAATTATAGTATTTTATTTCTAAAAAATGAAATTATTTTGGAATTCATCATTTTCAAATTATTTAATTTAATTATTTCTGGTTTTCTAAAATAAATGATTTTTAGGTAAATAGTAAAAAAAGTGTTTTCAATAATACATTAATATTTATAAATTATCAAGAACAAGGTATTAATAAAAAAAATATAAAAATTTGATTATGGGTAAAAAATATTTAATTAGTATATTTATATATTTAAAATACTGTTTTGAATTTATTAAACTTTTGTCTAATGATTTGGAAACATAAATAATATTTTACAAAAAATTGTTATTATTCTCTTTTATTAAAATTTAAATTTTATCATGTAATAAAATTGTATATTAAAATATATTTTATGTTTTAAATAAGTATATTAATATTACATAATATATTTAACATCAATTTTAGGACTCAAATTAATATTATTAAGATTACAGTTATCCACCTTGATATTAGTGGAAAAGTTATTTTTGAATGATTATCTTATTAATGATATATCAATATTATCTAATTAATATACATAAAATATTTTATATAATGGATTTGGAATTAAGTTTTAACATAAAAAACTAGCATCACTAATTGTATTTGTAAATAATTTTACATAATCTTAAAAACACATAATGTAGAAAACTATATTTTTTAAAAAAAATTATATAATAAAATTTTAATTTTAAATGTTACCTTCTTCCAATTAAGGAATTGAGTTTGTTTATATAGAATTTTTTTTTGGATTAAGGACAAAAAAATTGCTAATATGTTATTATTATAATTTTTTAAAAAAATAGAAATTACATGGTTAAAATCTAGTTACCAAGGAAAAATTCAATGTGGTAGAATATAAAACCATAATAGTTAACTTTTTTGATACATGTTTAAAAAATCATTTAAAATGAATGGTATAGTCTTTATTACAAATAAATAACCACTAAAATTTATTATTTCCCAAATTTCAAGGCATTAACCATTTAATAGTTTCAACAAATAATTGTAATTCAGTTAGTATTTAAAATGATTTCATTTTATACACGTATAAATGGATATCACATCCACTAAATTTTCCTCATGTTAAAAAATAATAATCAACAATAAATATGACCTCTTATCTCTGAATATCTATAACTATATCATAGAATAATTTTTATTTCCAAAATACCAATTTAATGATCCATAAAGTGTTACCAAAGGGGGAACATCCAAGGTGATAGGTAATGTTCATGACCATGCTCTCTTTATTGTTTTATTTTTCTACCCCATCAAACCTATTATAAATATAATTATTATTAAATAATGACTAATAATATAATTAAATGTTATTATAAAAATATAAAATCCATTATATACCTTATTCTAAAAATTTTTTATGGATAAATATGTCATTATGCGTATGTTCAAACAACTACCTCCTCGAGCACCGATATAGATTTCTCATCGCCACCCTAAACAAAAAGATATAAAAAACTAGTTAGATGATTAATATTAAATTATTAAAATAATTATTATTATAAAATTTTAGACTATTTTATGATATGTATTTCAATATTTTTACCCAATTTAATATTTTTTTTACCAATGAGTGCAATATAGAGTTCACACCCATGGGTCGATCATAAGGAGACCGCTCACACACATCGTCTTTCTATTGTGACAGTTATAATTTTAACTAATATGAACCTATCCTTTATAATAATATAGATGGTGGTTTTGAATTTAATTAAAAATTATAAATATATAAAATTTTATTTTAATAATAAATATACTTTAGTGATTATATATTAAAAGAAAACAGGACATAAAAATAAAAGATAAAGATGGTATTGGTGGAAAAATGTTGATCCTCAAACACTAACATTATAATTTTAAATGAATATTTCCAATTAAATATTCTAATTTATAACTCAATACCACAAGTTATAAACATGTTTTGAAAATAAACCCTATCGAGACCTGAAACATGAGTATTTATCCACTTCTGAATGTGATATGATTTCCCAAAGTCCTACGAACAATCCAAACTAAATGAACATGTTGTACTCAATTGGGATACCTCATCCAAATAATTTTTGGAAACAGGATGACTACATTACATTTATATGTTGATAATAAATAATTAATTAAATAAAAAAATTATATACAATATGGATAGAGACATCCTTCATTCAGGAAATGAAATTCTCAAATAATTATAATGAAAAGATTTTTCAATGATTATCCCAAAATTAATAGAGGATATTCCTTCAGATCATAAGTACCCTTCAAACGCATGGAGTTTATCCCTTCGTTGATTGATTAAATCAATGAATAATATTTTTATACATCATATATTCACTCACATAAAATAATCTAGTCCTACACTCCCCAAAATGTCTTAGATGGGTGTCTACAAAGATATATTTATTGCAAAATCACATCAAACCTTGACCATGTCTACATTTATTTTATTGATCGTCATCGTTGTAATGACGTTTAACATTGTTACATGATGTGTAATTTCACATTCAATAGACACCATGAATTTTTGAATAATCTTATCTAAATATGTGTATCAAGAAATTTCATGTTATAGAATATAGTTGCATGAATTGTGATGATGTTCAACCATTTTTAATGGAGTCACAACTTCTCCAGAAAACACTTTTCCTTTGGATAAAGTCACAGTATGTAATTGAGTTACATGTTGTGCAACTATTCAGCTCCATTTTCAATTTATTATCCATCCTAAAAAAATTTCTGTCATAGAATAAGCTAAGGGAAGTAGGGAAAATTTTATTTTAGATGCATCAAGAAATAAAAAAGCTATTGAAAATATTTAAAACTCTAGAGTTATACCATTATTTTCAATTTGGATCAAAATACATAAAAAAAACATGAGAATTTCACATTAAATAACATAATTTATGTCATATAAACATTGAGTTAAAATATTAAACATGTAAAAATGTCATCTTCATAACTATTTAATGTATTCTTTAAAATATATGGAAAATTAATACATCACATATGATTACGTGCGGACTACCACCTCTATGAAAGTGAAATATTTATTTTTTCACTCTATTATTTTCTTATGTAAATTCCTCCACCTTATAAGCCCATATTTTGTGGTTTCATTTTAAAATTAGTTAATGATATACGATATCACATACCAATGTTTTTAATAGTATAGTACTCTTGGTACACTGGACTAATACATGGGTCTTGGATTAAATTTTTATAAATAATTTACAACATAGTGATTGAATATAGTCATCATCCATGAAATCAATCTAATATTATGTATTCATATCATGGAGAAGAGCAGCAAGTTAAGGGTCATTTAAAATGATTAGTTAAGGTGATCTAAAATGTTTTCTATAATGAATCAATAAGAAATAACTATTATTCCAAGGTATATAGATAAAATCTCAATATATTTAATAAATAAGTCTACTATCGGTATTATAAAATTCATAATCAGTATGGAAAGGTAAATATCTAAAAACACATTCCATTTAATCAATATTATGGTAAAATAAAATTCATGGATAATAGGGATGTAAAAATCTAATGGAAAATAATATCTTAATTGTTAATAACAGAAATTATTAATATTGTATGTCATTATCTCAGACATCAATGTATCTATATTTTAATGACCTTTCACCGTGAATGTTTAATCAAAGAGTATGATTACACAGGGAACTTTTTTAATGATACCTTTCTAATTATCTTCATGACACTATAGACGCATCAAGGGGGTATATAATTATGGGGACTACCTACACATCTAATGAATTCTTCATTTATCGAATGATCGATTTAATTCATAAATAATAGTTTTTCGTAACAAATATCTTTATTGAGTAAAGAATGTGAATTGATCAAAATTTCACCAGAAATAAAATAACATTAAACATAAAACCCCTATACTGAAAATAAATATGTTTTAAGAAATATGTATATCCATGATAATGAATATGTATATTTAGGGGAAATTTAAATTCCATTGGTCATAAGAATGTTAATGTTTGATGAGAAATTGAATTTCAAAATATTATCTATTCAAACATATAATAAACCAATAAGATAAATAATAATGATGATGTCATTACAAAATCTCTCTAATAGAGTGTATGTAAAATAAAGAGTTTTTTATTGATGAATATAAGAACCATAAAAACATCAATAAAATTATTATTGTGGAAATTATCATTATCAAATTGTAAATGTTTTTAAAAAAATAAATATATCCATATTATTTGGAAAACAATATTCATATAAATAATATTGGAATATTTAGAAGTAATATTTAATTAAATTACTCTTCATGATGGTATGAAAGATTCGTTCATACTGTGTAAATACAAATAATTATTCATTCCACAGTTTTATAGGAAAATTTAAAAAGTACATTGTTTGGATAATGATAAAATTAGTCCATTTAGAAAAATTGTATAATCCAATAATAGTTGATAATAAATTTAAAAAAAATGTTATAAAATTAAAAATATATTTGAACACTAATGTATAAAATATATATTTTGATGGATAATTATTTCTGATTTAATGGTTAAATAATGAAGATTTTTTTAAAAAAATTATAGCAATTTAAGATAAAAAAAGAATAAAATTGTAATATTTCATGGAAAAATCATGAATATATAAGGGATATGAATATTAATTGGGTTTATTATACAATGACAACATAATTATTTTAAATGGTAATTCAAGCATAAAAAATCTTAGTTAAAATGTGATGGTGAAATAAGTGCTTATAAATATCAAATAGTTGAAATGAGAATTAATCTATTAATCAATTATGTGTGTCAAATTTATATCCATGGAAAATAATTCAAAATAAAAAATAATATAATCATAATTCATTTTTTTCAAAAACATGTAAAATCAATGTACAATTAAGATGTAAAATAATAAAATGAAAATAAATTTAGTGTGAGATTTATTATAACATGTTAACGTTCAGGTTAAATCAAATTGGTTTAGATAATTAAAATTCAAACATAAAATAACATTCTGTGAAATGTATTTTTTGTAATTTTTCAATAATTGTTAGTACATCTAGCATATAAAATAAGACTGGTTCGTTACATTTCAATATTGAAGGCCAAAAAAAATAAATGTGAAATCCTATAAAAAGATCATATCTTTGAAGTGAGAATTTATATATATAAATTTTATGTATAAAAATTGTAAATCCAAAAAAAAGGGTAAACGAAACATAAAATAATAAAATTACCTTACACACAAAATGATAGAGTATTAAATAAAATTGAGACATAATAGAACCCTATAAAAAGAAATTGTGTTATAAAACACATTACCATATGGTAACATTCATGTAAATCCCCATAGGATGAACTATTTAAAATGTAAACATAAAATACCATTAATAATTAAGTATTAATTATATTAGATATAAGTGGTATTATATACACCATATAAAAGAAATTGGGAGAAAACATTACAATATTTCTTAATGAAGGTAAATTGACATGAAGTCCGACACTAAGAACATCCATTTAGTTGAACATTATTAAACCTCTTATATAATGGTTTTAAGAATTTTATTAAATTTTAACATTACAATATTAATATTTATATTATTATATATCATTTTATTATAACATATTTTTACCTTTATTCACTAGTAGAAAAACAGGTATTTGCGACGGGATCCCGTCGCAAATGGCTTTTTGCGACGGGGGCCCGTCGCAAATGGCCCGTTGCTGAAAACGGCGTCGCAACAACCCTTATTTGCGATAGGCCCGTCGCTAAAGCATTTTGTTGCGACAGTTATTCTCCCCGACGCAAATAGTACTCCGTATATTTGTAAAAAACTTTTAAAATAGTATTTGCGACGGGTCCCGTAGCAAATACCTTTTGCGACGGTACCCGTCGCAAATAGCTATTGCGATGGGACCCGTCGCAAAAAACTATTTTTTAATAAAAATAAAAAAATATTAATAAATTATTTTAATGCATATAATAATACTAGTATTTGCGACAGGCATAGTATCCGTCGCAAATACTATAAATAAAATAAAAAAAATAAATTATTAATAAATTATTTTAATTAATCTAATAATAGAATTATAATTCACAAAAAATAATAAATTATTTTAATTAATATAATAATAATAGAATTATAATTCAAAAATAAAAAATAATAGAATATTAATAAATGATTTAATTAATATAATAATATTAGAATTATAATTCATAAATAAAAAAAATATTAATAAGTTATTTTAATTAATATAAAATAATCGAATTATTTTACATTCAAATATTAAAATAATTCAAGTATTACAAAAAATATAATTAAATTATAATATTATAAAATTTTAATATATATATAAAATATAATATTATAAAATATAAATAATATTATTATTCATATTAATATTGTTATTTAAAAATATAATATTATTAATATTTTATAATGAGACAAAAACTAAGAATAGAAAAAAATATATTTTGATTTCCCAAATTTTATAACATAAATACAAACTCTAATCTGACGGAGGGGGGGGGGAGGAGGTGGGGGATCTGCAGATGGTGGTGGAGGAAACTCCATCCCTAAAGCATGAGTGAGTCGGCACATGTACTCCATCTGCTCCTGATGCTGCTGCTGCCACCGACTCGTCTGCTCCTCGTACAACTGCTGCTGGCGTCGACGCTCCTCCTCATGCTGCTGACGCATCTGCTCCTGATCCTGTCGGAGACTCTCTATCTGTGCAGTCTGAGATCGCAACTGATCCTCATACTGTGTAGTAGAAGAAGATGCACGAGCTCCTCTCGAGCTGGACGTCGACATCACAACACTGCCATAATAATCTTCGGGAGTCAGTCGAGAGCTGATACCAACTACCCGGCCCTTCTCGAAGGCATACTGGGTGGCCTGCATCCATGCCGCCTCATCAAACTGACGGGCAGTGGTCTGATCTGATGACTCGGCCTGACTCTCAGGCCTGTCCTGTGACGCTGCGGCCTCATATGACTCTTATAGTTGCAATTTAAAATTAAAATTGTGAATATATTATATGCAGTTAATTTTTAAACTTGAAAACAAATAATACTGACCACGATGTGATGCTCATGATCACCTCTGAGCTCCCCAGTAGCAGGATCACTATACATCCTCTGATATACGTCGTACTCTGTAATATCGGGGTGCTCGATAGCCTATAAGAATAAAAAATAAACTGTTAATATATAAAGTTATATAAAATATTTATAAATAATGTTCGTACCAGATGCTGTCTATGAGTACTGAAAGAACGACTCCCAGCTCGACGAGTCACCTCCTGTCTCCCCCGATTCTGCCTCCCCACCGATGATCTCCTCTGAAAGGCACCACTCAACCAGTGTGCATATAATCCATCCCATACATGGGATGAAATATACTCTGGTCGGTGTGCTCTACATAACTCCTCAAAATCTGACACTCCTGCTTTCTTCATCGTTGCTTTTCTTAAATTGTGCAAAAACTGACGAAGGCTATCATGCATGGCCACCTCCCATGCCTCGTGGATGGCGTCACGCATGGTATCCTCGGTCAGATACCATAAACCCTACAAATAAATCAAAATATCAAGTTAGAAATGAAATAATTTTCAAAATAAAAATTATTTATTTACGTACGTACCAACCAATGGCCGAACATGGCCTGCTGCACATCAATGGCAATCTGCTCCCATGTGGTCCACGGCTGAGAGAAATAGTTGTGCAAAATAGAGCTGCCCTGTCCGACTGCTATATGCGGAAAACCGAAAAAATAATAAACATTTATTATGTGAATAGATTAATGAAATCTTAGTCAAATCCACAGGTTATCACACAGGTTATCACACCTCCGTGTGCGTGGATCAAACCCAAGATGTGTAATTATTACATGTGGAGACAAAAAACAAACAGATGAAAAGAGAATTGTATATAATATAGAAAATTATATTATTTTAATATTAATAATAAAATATACAAATAATATACAAATGTTATTATTCGTAAATATTGGTAATTATTCCAAATTATTGGTAATTATTCTTAATTATTGGTAATTATTCATAATTATTGGTAATTATTTCTAATTATTGGTAAATATTGGTAAATATTAGTAAATATTGGTAAATATTGGTAACTATTGGTAAATATTGGTAATTATTGGTAATTATTGGTAATTATTACTAATTATTGGTAATTATTACTAATTATTGGTAATTATTACTAATTACTGGTAATTATAAATAATTATTGGTAATTATTACTAATTATTGGTAATTATTACTAATTATTGGTAATTATTAGTAATTATTGGTAATTATTACTAATTATTGGTAATTATTACTAATTATTGGTAATTATTACTAATTATTAGTAATTATTGGTAATTATTGGTAATTATTGGTAAGTATTGTTAATTATTACTAATTATTGGTAATTATTACTAATTATTACTAATTATTGGTAATTATTACTAATTATTACTAATTATTGGTAATTATTACTAATTATTACTAATTATTGGTAATTATTACTAATTATTGGTAATTATTACTAATTATTGGTAATTAATACTAATTATTGGTAATTAATACTCTTATTGGTAATTATTACTAATTATCATTAATTATTACTAATTATTGGTAAATATTACTAATTATTGGTAATTATTACTAATTATTGGTAATTATTACTAATTATTGGTAATTATTACTAATTATTGGTAATTATTACTAATTATTGGTAATTATAACTAATTATTGGTAATTAATAAAAATTATTGGTAATAAATACTAATTATTGGTAATAAATACTAATTATTGGTAATTAATACTAATTATTACTAATAATTGGTAATTATTTGTAATTATTGTTAATTATTGGTAATTATTTCTAATTATTGGTAATTATTGCTAATTATTGGTAATTATTACTAATTATTTTTAATTATTGATAATTATTACTAATTATTACTAATTATTGGTAATTAATACTAATTATTGGTAATTAATACTAATTATTACTAATTATTACTAATTATTACTAATTAATACTAATTATTACTAATTATTACTAATTATTACTAGTTATTACTAATTATTGGTAATTATTGTTAATTATTACTAATTATTGGTAATTATTACTAATTATTGGTAATTATTACTAATTATTGGTAATTATTATTAATTATTACTAATTATTAATAATTATTAATATTTATTGGTAATTATTATTAATTATTACCAATTATTACTAATTATTGGTAATTATTATTAATTATTACCAATTATTGGTAATTATTGGTAATTATTACTAATCATTGGTAATTATTGGTAATTATTGATAAGTAATGCTAATTATTACTAATTATTGGTAATTATTACCAATTATTACTAATTATTGGTAATTATTACTAATTATTACTAATTATTGGTAATTATTACTAATTATTGGTAATTATTACTAATTATTGGTAATTAATACTAATTATTACTAATTATTACTAATTATTGGTAATTATTCCTAATTTTTACTAATTATTACTAATTATTACTAATTATTACTAATTATTGGTAATTATTACTAATTATTACTAATTATTACTAATTATTGGTAATTATTGGTAATTACTGGTAATTATTACTATGTATTGTTAATTATTACTAATTATTGTTAATTATTACGAATTATTGGTAATTATTACTAATTATTACTAATTATTACTAATTATTACTAGTTATTACTAATTATTGGTAATTATTAATAATTATTGGTAATTATTCCTAATTATTGGTAATTATTACTAATTATTGGTAATTATTACTAACTATTGTTAATTATTACTAATTATTGGTAATTAATACTAATTAATACTAATTATTACTAATTATTGGTAAATATTCCTAATTTTTACTAATTTTTACTAATTATTACTAATTATTACTAATTATTGGTAATTATTACTAATTATTACTAATTATTACTAATTATTGGTAATTACTGGTAATTATTGGTAATTATTACTAAGTATTGTTAATTATTACTAATTATTGTTAATTATTACGAATTATTGGTAATTATTACTAATTATTACTAATTATTACTAATTATTACTAATTATTACTAATTATTACTAATTATTGGTAATTATTACGAATTATTGGTAATTATTCCTAATTATTGGTAATTATTACTAATTATTGGTAATTATTACTAATTATTATTAATTATTACTAATTATTGGTAATTAATACTAATTATTGGTAATTAATTCTAATTATTACTAATTATTGGTAATTATTGATAATTATTACTACTTATTGGTAATTATTACTAATTATGAGTAATTATTACTAATTACTGGTAATTATTACTAATTATTGGTAATTATTACTAATTATTGGTAATTTTTACTAATTATTGGTAATTATTACTAATTATTGGTAATTATTACTAATTATTGGTAATTATTACGAATTATTCCTAATTATTGATAATTATTGGTAATTGTTCCTAATTATTAGTAATTAAATGAATAATTACCAATAATTAGGAATAATTACCAATAATTACAAATAATAACGTTATTAGTATATTTTATTATTAATATTAAAATAATATAATTTTCTAATTTATATACAATTTTCCTTTCATCTGTGCGTTTTCTATCTCCACATACAAATAATACATGTGAAGACAGCAAACACACAGATGAAAAGAGAATTGTATATATATAAAAAATTATATTATTTTAATATTAATAATAAAATATACTAATAATGTAATAATGTCATTATTCCTAATTATTGGTATTTATTATTAATTATTAATATTTATTCTTAATTATTAAAAATTATTACTAATTATTCCCAATTACCATTAACTATGAACAATACTAATAATTTAAATTTATTAAGTAACAAAACAATGTAAACATAATTAAATTACAACTAATTAAGAATAATTGAAACTAATAAAAAATTAAAAATAAATATTAAATACATAAATACCTTGAAAATTGATCTGCTCTGATCGTTCTTCAAAACTTTATATCAACTCCGGAGAAAAAAATTAAACTGGAGAAAAACTGATCTTTAGAAATACAACTTTGAGAGAAGAAGAAGATGGAGTTTGAGAATGATTTGAAAAAAACAGATGGGGGTATTTATAGGTTAGATTATTTGCGACAGATCCATTTGCGACGGGAATCCCGTCGCAAATAGTGTTATTTGCGACGGTACCCGTCGCAAATAACCATTTTCCTGTAGTGATTATAATATTTCATTATTATCATCTTTCGGTTGCAAACTACTTGTTTTTATCATGCCCATTTTGTTATGGAAGTTCTAGTTTGTGTTTATATTATCTAGTTAAAATATATACATAACTATATTAATATTATAAATAACAAATTTTTTTATTTTATATATTTTTGATTTTTTATATATTGGTTTTCTAGGAAAATGAATTGCACCACATCATAGATAAGGCATGTCGTACATATGCATGAGTGATTATATCTTTACCATAAAAAATGAAAGAGTAAGGAGTTGAATGATATATTAATTTTAAAGATATAATATAAAGTCATATATATATATATATCATATAGTTTCATTAATATCATTAATTTCATAAATTTCATTTTCACTATATATTATATTCGATGATGGAAAAACTATTACATGGATTTGCTAGGTGGTAGTTTGTTGTATACACAAGTGATCAATTGTTTTATCATCTGATGGAGAATGAGATGGATAAATATTATATCATGGATTTGATAACATATTAGTATATGTGATATACTATTGTAATTATATTGGAATTTTTAATAAAAATTTGTAGGTGAAAAAATCTTAACAAATAAAATGATTATAGTGATTACAATTACCTTCAATTTGAAGAACCACCCATGGATATCTTTTTATGTGACATATGATTGGAATATTTTGAGGACCAAAATCATCCCAATGTAGATTAGTATTTGTTAGGGATATTTTTTTTGGATTATTCTAGATAAATAACTTTATATATGTGAATAATTTAGTAGTAGAGGTTACCTTTTATATGTTTAGGATGGGACCTTCTTGGAAACCACATTGAAATTTCTCAAAAGAATAAAAAATGACAATGTAATTACTAAGATAAATTATTCCAAATTATATTTTATTATAATTTTAGATATTATAATGTTTATATATGTCCATTATATTTTATTTTTAAATGATTACTTTTAGAACACATGCTTATCATTTGGTTTATCCCCTAGAAAGTGTATTTTAACCTTTACCACTTTAAATAATTTTTTTACTTTATTTAACTATTCATTATGATGAAAAATGTAGATAAACACATTATCGAACAGTAATTATTCTTATTAAAAAAATTTATTCAATTTTACCAAATTGAAATAATAAAATATGATAAATTTAATTTTAAGATGAACTTTTAAATCAGGTAAAAAATCAATTTACAAGAAATACACTTTTCTAGCATAAGATGGTCTCACTCTAAATATATGAATAGTGGAAATAATTATATATATAATTAAATTAATATATTTAAACATATATATATATAATAGAAATTTGGTTTAAATACAAATTTGTTATTTTATATATAAATAAATTAAAACGGATAAACATTATGCAATTAAAAAATTGTTTTTAGAAAAATATGTTTATAAAAATAAAAATAAATGTATACCAATATAAAAAATATTTATTATTTAAATTTCATTTTTTATATAAATATTCATATGCGTTTTTCATTTAAATCAAGATCAAATCATAATTGTAATTTTGAATTTCATCCTTTAATATAAATAATTGATAGACATAAAGCATTAATTTTCACAAATAAATGAAGAATCACCCTTTTCCTGAAATTACAAAAACACTTCCCTAATATATTTTTGATATTCTAATTCAAAAAATGAATTTAATATTATCACATAATTTTTTAAAAATTATAAAAAATATAATGATATAATTTAATAAAAAATAAAAGTAGAAATCATTAATAGTGAAACCATATTTTTAAGTTATAAATTGACATAACTAAAACCTGATTGAATATTATAAAACATTTTTTTGATTAGGACTTTTATATATATTTCATATTTTTGATATTAATATCCATCCCCACTAAATTAATGAATATTTTATAATAATCAGATTAAAATAATATATTGTATTGTCTGTTTGGGCTCCATGTTTTTGATGTATACATTGTTGAACACGGTGTTCTTTTTATAAAATATAGGGGTTTCAAATTCCCCCTAACATCAAACAAATATTATCCTGATAAATTTCACAATTGATTATAAATCAAAGGTTTCATATTTGAAATTCATTTTTTCAAAACGCACTGTGCAAAAAACCTTAATTATACTACCACCTAAAACCAGGAAATGGAAGTAATATGGTTATATTGAATAATGCATAAATAGGTTTCCATGTATGATAAAAATGATGAGAAATGAAAATTTGTAATTGGAATAATATATTAAATAATTTTGTTGGGTTATATACATCAATAATCAGAATAAATTTAATGATCAAGAGAAAGTTAAAAAAAATAAAACTATAAATACATTCTTGGTAAAAAGTCAATTCATTCATAAGAGATAAAGGAAATAGGATAAAATTTGTTTCATAGTCTACTTCCCAATGTTGAGGAATTTCATTACCTTCAAAATTAAGAAAATAATAAAATTTCATACCTAATATTTTTGATATTTTATAATCATAATTTCATTCATTGGTTGTTCTTTAATCAATTTCTACTCCATCCCATTATCCATGTATTGAATATGCAATTTCTAATTTTTTTCATTCCATAAGAAATTAAATAAACATTTAATGGGTCATAATATCCAAAAAATTAAAATAATTAAGTATGAATATCTTCAAACATTAAAAAAAGAAATAACTTCAACCAGGAAGGATAATAACAAAAAACTATGAATATTCTTATGAAGAAATAAAAATTTACATCAAAATTTGCCAGAAAAAGATAAAAATTTATTATCCTACATTTTAACATCGTTACATCAAAGTTAAATAAAAACATCTCTACATTAATTGATGTTTTCAACTCAAAGGTGATGTCATAACATTTTACGTACATCCCAAATAATTTATTTCATTCTTCCCAAAAATCATTTATATTAAACCCATTGGATACAAATACATTAAAGCAATAAAATAAATCATAAAATTACACCAAAACCACAAAAAGTGGTTCTGAATATATTTTCCCAAAATATAAATAATATTCAATCATTGAAAAGTGTAATTAAAAACAATTTCATACGAACAAGTTCATCATGAAGGATAGTGATAAAAAATAATGATTAACATAAAAATGGTTTCTTTGGAGATATATTTATTATTAAATCCTTGAAAATGGAATATATTAAAATTTTTAATTATCCAATGAATATCTATTGAGAGTTTCAGACCATGTGTGTAGTATGTATGTTTTTTTATATCACGTAAAATTTTACTTAAATATCAATGCACCACTTTTGGGGTTATTACCCCAAGGTAAAAGTGTTCTTAAACCATATCAAGATAAAATTTTTTCTGATGGTATGTATTTCTATGGAAAAACAAAAAATAAATTCCCTAAAAACATTAATATTCCCTTATATACTTATAATTAATGTATATAATAGGGTTATTTGTTCAAACCTATTCCTTCCTAAATATATTTTCCATAGATTATACTAAAATATCTATGATACAAATAGTAATAATCTTAACTCTAGTATTCCATTTTTGATGGTTACTCTATTACATTATTACTAGGTAAAAGGGATTAAATATTAAATAACTAAATAGTTTACTAATTATAGTAATATAAATGGATAATTTATTATTTTAATGCATTTGACAAAAAAATCATAACATACTAAATATATATTTTTAGTATCCTTATACTCAATAAAGTATTCATTCCTCACATACTATAGTTTAAAAAATAACGGGGAATTGAAATTATCATAAAGGGTTATGTACAATGGATGTTTTCTTAAATGAAAAAGTTATAATTTTTTTTAATAGTTAAAAAAAGACCCCAATTATTAACAACTTGACTATCCTGATTAAATAAGGTATAATCGATATAATCAGTTATATAAAAAATCACACACCCCATTTAATAAAAAAATTAATAATAATATGTATCCAAGGATTATATAAATTTAATAATCTCATGAATAATAATAACTAAATTCATAATGAATAAAATGGTTAATATTTTATTTCATGCACTAAGACATTGTTATCTATATACAATCGACATCTTTATCCACTATAGTATAATAGATGTGATGGTAAACCACACAAACCCCTTTAATACTGGTTTATTTATTAAGCAGATGAGATTTTTGATTAATTTAGGGGATATATAAATTTAGGGCCAACCGATAAATTACTATCAAACACATTCCCTATTTATCAAATTACTTTTTTAACTCATGAATAAAGCGCCCTATCAAAAAAATATACTTATTATGTATGGAATGTGAATTTATCAATATTTTCCATTAAGTAAAATAACACTCAAAATAAATAATTTATATAGAAATTATATATGGTTTAGTATATCAATATCCTTGATAAATAATACGAAAATTTAATGAAAATATAATGTATAATGATAAAAATAAATTGAATGTTTCACGAGAAAGGTAAGGAAAACAAAATTAATCAAGGATGTGTTGGTAAATTATTTCTCTAGTCTAACTGATCATAATCCATCCAATGATAGAGTAATGGCGTTATTATTACAACGTATCCCAATTAAATTATATGTAAAATAATGGGTAGATAGATTTGATAAAAATAATTACCATAAAATTATTATTAAAAAAATCCTTGGGAAAAATATACTTTTCACATTGAAAATCATTTTTAAAAATAAAAAATTTATAAAATATTATGAAAAACATTTTCATTGAAGTGGCTCAATGAATCCTTTTAAGTATGACTTAAACCAATGAGTGTTCAAGATGGTTGAAATGTTTTATTCATGTCTAGTATGTTTAAACAAAGATTCCATTCATCTTTGTTTATGAAATGTTAAAATGTAACTTATTTGGAAAATTGTCGAATGATTCCTCATAAATAATTTTTAAGAAGAACATAATGGGTAAAAAATAAATTACAGAATCATAGTATAATATTAAAAAAAATCATTGAAAACATTGTTATAGACATGTTTTTTAAGAAAAAGAATATTTGATAGAAGAGAAAAATATATATGTATTCTCATGAATAATTTATCTCAATAATTATAACTACCAAAGAGATTAAAATGGTATTATTAAATGAAAAAATCATAAATAACTATATGGTAAGAATATTAATGGATTTTATAATGATATAGTCATTTTCTTCAGTGGAAATAACATTCTAATAAATCTCAATAAAAATGATATTGTGCAACAAAACCTTGTAATGATTATAAAATTTATGTGAAAATCAATAAATGAATATATTAGGAGATTAAAATGTAAATCAAAATAAAGAATGTTGATGTGAAAAATCAGATAATAAAATTTCCTTAAACAAGAAATCATAAAATATCAAATACATTAACCAAGTAATATAACTCAACGAAAACAAATTGGATAGTAAAATTATTTACAACTTAATAACATTCAAGTCAAATCCCCTTGAATGAAGTAATTCAAATTGATAAATATAATTACATAATTTATTATTTGTTTAATATTTTACATGTACAATGTGATGTTAATGAACCACATAAATGAAATTATGTTCGTAATGTTAAAAAATTCCTCAATAAATGGAAATTGAGATGAAACCCCTAACAATTATCATACCATTTAAATGATAATTAATAACTAGATTGATTATGTTTATAAAATATAAATATAAACTAAAAAAATGTATATACCGGATAAAAGTGTCAAATAAAAATTAATACATAGTCATATAATATCAAATACAATGGATATGTAACATGAGTCAATGAAAAGAAATTGGGTTATGAAACACATTACCACATTTAATCATTCAACTAAAATAACCATGAATGGTGTTTTTAAAATATTAACATAAAATACCATTAAAATTAATTATAAATTATATAACATATAAAAGGGGAAGTATATCCCCCATAAAAAAGAAATTTTTGAAAAACAATAAAATATGCCCCAATGAAGGAAATTGATATGAAGTCACTCACCTCATGCTTCCATCTATATAATAATGAATTAACATCATTTATAATGGTTTTAATCATGTTATTATGTTATAAAATAACCATTTTAAAATTTAAGATATCTTATATGATCATATTTTAACATCTTTTCAACCATTTTAAAATAATTTTTAATTATTCAATTTTTTGAGTGTTCGCTACATTGTTTTCTTATGCATGTTTTTCCACTGAATTTATACCATTTTTTAATATGATATAAATCAAAAAAATCTAGAAATATATTAAATCAATTTTTATGAAATTTATTTATATTATGAATTTTTTGTAGAAATTATTGAAATTTCAACATGTAAAATGAATCATATACCTGAATTGAGATGGTAGGTTATATTTAACATTGAGCGATGATATCATGATTTTAAAAGGATAAAATGGAAAGGAGTTGATGATATATTAATTTTAGATAATTATAATCATTTCATATGTGTCATAAATATTTATCATTTCTATAATTATTACAATCCATGTGAGTAGGTGATGGAAAAAAAATTACATCTATTTGCGAGGAAGTAGCCAATTATACACATGAGTGATGGATTTGTTTTCTATTTGATTTTAAAAGAGACAAATAAATATTATGAAATAAACATAATGAAATCTATTTATTTTGATATATATTTGGGTTATTATATATTAATTGTCAATACATAATTAATGGTGTCAAATAAAGAAGTAAAATAAGGTGTTAGTGAAGGCAATTAAATTCACATAGAAGAACCTAACATTGATATCTTATTAAGGACCCAAGGAATGGTCATTTTTCATGGGAAGAACCCATATAGTATGGTTAATGATATTAGGGAAATATGTATTCCATATTTTTTAGCTAAATGGTTTGATATTTTGAGATAAATGAGCTGTGGAGGTTCCCTTTAATAATTTTGGGACATGGCCTTCTTATAAAAAACATAGGAATTTCCTAAAAGAAAGCAAAATGATATAGTTATTTCCATGAAAAAATAATCCATATAAATTAATAATATCATTTATAATTTTATTAGGTTGGAATATTTATTTAAAAAAGGATTTTGACATGTATATGTGGACAATATAGTCTTATCTTTTAGTATAAACTCCGGCAAATGAATTTTATCTTTATCCTTTGAAATTGAAATTATTTTATTTTCACCATTCATATTGACCAAAAATTAAATTGAAATTATTTAATTTTGAAAATTAAATTGAGTAAAAATATTTAATCAATTTTATGAGAATCATTTCAGAATATTGGTAAATGAAATAAATAAAGATAAACCCGTAAATCTTGTTTAAAAGAACTTTTATAGAAATACATTTTTCAAGAATAAGATGATATTACATTTACTATATGACAAGCGATCATAATTATATAGATTTAAATTAATATATTATTATATATATTCTAAAATTTTCTTTTAAAACATTTCTTCTTAGTGGATATATTAATTAAGTAAAATTTATGAACAATATACATTCAGAACCATTTTTAGACAAAATTTGTTTTAAGGATAAATGTAATCATTGGAAAAAAATGGTTATGATTATAATTCAAATGAAATTAATTATTTTGAATATAAATAATAATAATTTGTTAAATTTTAATAAAATTAAAAGAATAATGGAACTTTCAAATTACCTTGTATTGTTAAAATAAATTCATATTTAATAAAAAGATGTATTTTTCACTATTTACATAAAAATTTCACATTAAAAAAACCATTCATTCACCTTATGATAAATCTGATATTAATATTCAAAAAACTAATATCAATTTATATAATAAATTATATATATGTGGAAAAATTATTTATATTGTTTTCTCATAATGATCATGAAAAATCATTTATGAGGAAAATATATTTTTTATGAATAAAATCACATTACTAAAAATTGATGGATTATTATAAATAAATTTCAACTTATTAATAATTTTATTTAAATTTGATATTTAATTTAATCAAATTCATTCAACCAATCATCATCATGGATATAACAATCATGTTAAGATTATATATATCTTTGGTCATTAGGGCCAGTATTTTGTGTAATATACGGTATTGTAAACAATGATATCATTTTAAACTATAAATGTTATATATATTATGTTTCTAATACATTATAACAGGATTCTCCACCTTTACATCATGCTAATAATATCATTATAATAATTAAAAAATATTATTCTAAAGGAATCCCATTCTCAACAAAAAGCACCCACAGTTAATAACTTATTCTTGTTTGTGTCAGTTTCACCATCAACATTAACAGTGCTATAAATATCTATCATGGGAAAATAAGGAATAATAAATATTGTTATTATTGGAAAATAATAATTAAATAATAATATTTTTTATTTTTTATTTTTATTTTTAATATATAACATGTTATTAAGATATCACCCCTCATTCATTGAAATTTCCAAAACATGCTCATATCCAAGTTCAATACATCAAATCATAAATAAGTTTTACAATAAATAAAATTATAACATACTTATTATTTATTAATCATATTCTATAGTTCATATAAATATTTATAAATTATAAAATTAGAGACTATAAACAATAATTGAGATCACCATTATAAATCCATTAATTCTATATAAAAATATCTGAGGATGAAAATACTTCTGATACTAAAACTACTAAAAAATATTATTTTTTTATCATGGAGGAAATGCTGAAAATAGGATTTTATGAGGGGTGACTGTGATTTAGTCACAGGGTATCACTACAAATGATATATTTACTAGCAGGGGAAAGGAATCCTAAATGATATGAGGAATAATATTATCATCAACACTCGCACACCAGGCCATGTCATTTCCTGCAAAATTTTCTATCCATCGATTGAATCAAACATCAAGGATTCCATTATAGTTGGTTATTAGCATAATAATTGTTTTATAAGAGGTTGGATCATTATCTAGTAAGTGATTCAAAATTTATGGATTTTTAGAAACTCAATTATCATTCCATTAGTTATGATTATCATAATTGAACATATTTAATACATTTTTAGAAAATTATTCTTAATAATTTTATTATAAGATATTTTATATTTATGTTTAAGGGATTTATGTTTTTAAAAAATAACCCCCTTTTAGAATGTATATTTCTTCTTTAATTATGATATCTATAAAGAATTTAATTAACTTAAATTTTCTTTTCTTGAGATAAAATTTTATTTTATGAGAATCATTCATCTATATTTGAGAAATTTTACTATTTCTATCTAATAATATATTTTATATTTTCACTTAAGGGAAATTAATTTTTCAACTCATAGATTATATAATATGGAATTTGATTCTAATTAATATTAATAATTTTTAACTGTTATTATATTACTAAGAGAGGTTGAGATTTTATCTTCTTGTTGAGTATTTCATTGTTTACTGAGACCACTAGTGATTCACATACATCTCTACACAGAGGTAACAAAATTGATATAGAAATGTTTTTGAATTTCTAGTGAGACTATGACTTCAATATAGTTTATACACTAGGGAATGGATAAATTTTTTTAGATTCCCTTATTAGTAATTTTTTTTTCTCATTTGGTAGAGAATGTTACCGTGTAATTGGATTCATTACAATTGAACTTATGGAAGAAGAGGTGTGTATCATATCGTCAGTCAATGGTGAAAAATCCATGTATTCTTCAAAATTTCTTAGAGGATAATTTTTTAAATGTATATTATGATGTTATTTGTGACATGATCTCATTCGAATGTAAAACCGATAGTTTTTTTAATGGAGTGGAGTGTGTCATCCTTTTCAAGGGAGAAATAGCAGTTCAAATCATATTTAATGAGAAGTTGTTGTGTTATTTTTATACATCCCCATTTTAATTTCCTATATTATTTTAAAATATATACTAATTCGATCAATTATTGTTTTAGTTAGTTTTTAATAAGGTAGGGTATTGTCATGTATGTTATTAGATGATTAAAATGTTCATAGTTAAGGTTACACATCCTGACCTGATTGGATTGACTCATCTTATGCGATTCACTGAATGAAAATGGGATGGAATACCAAAATATCTTTTAGGGGGAAACCAGATACAGTAAGAATACATGATTCTGTCTTGGTTATTATTTAATGATATACAAATTAATCAGATTACCTTATAATTCTAGGAATGTTATTGTTCATGCATTTGGGGAGGTTGTATGTTCATGATATTGCCTTGAATCATGCGGTATAGAAAATTATCATCTTTTTCAATGATACTCATTATATATAATGGTTTAATAGAGGGTATCATGAGTATTATAGGTCCTTTTAATGGATTAGAACAATATTACACCCTTGGGAAGATAACCAATCTATATAGACTATCCCAATTTATGAAAATGTGTTGTGAGTCAGGGTATTGGATTTTCATCCAATGAAGAATTTATCACTAAGAATTTATAGAGGTATATTTCAATAGAATCTTACACAACGCTATTGGAATGGAAATTTTTTGTTACCTATATAGGCGACCGTACAACCAAATAATGTGTTGGAATGAGGTTGGGGGACATCTCTTGATTGTCAAGAAATGGTGCAAGAATTGTTGGATAATAATTATGGTAATCTATGACAATTTTAGGGTAGCCCAATGTTGATATGAATATTATAAATGATATTTTTTTTAAAAAATTAGAGATTGAACTGGGGGAAAATTTTTTCTTGATATTCTTCACTTGGTTTGGATTGTGATGTTTTTTTCAGGGATTAAGAATTTCATTGAGGTTATATAGTCAATGTGATTATCTTTCCAGGGTTGGTGTTGTTATATATATCTTTTTCATATACTCAGTTTAGGATAAAGTATATGATTTCTTAAATTATTTATATTTAATTAGATATGATCATTAGACATAAAATGTTTTTGACTCTGATGAGATTGATATTTATTATAGAGTAACTATCTAAAAGTACATGGTGGTGAAAAAAGATCAGTATGGGAGAATCTTGTGTGGATGGAATAATACTCAGGTTCATGTGATTTGGAAAAATGAGAGTGTGTAGGAGAGATCATGGGAATGTGTGATCATGATTCCATTATAATAAAACAATCTTTTTTTTTCTATATCTTGTATTTATTGTGGTGAAAATCATTGATGGTCGTGAAAATGTAACTCATATTTGATTTATTTTTTTTCCTTTGATTAGTTCTAAATATATCATTGGATTTTCACTCATAGTTGGTGTTCAATTTTGTGTTTCACTGGACCCTGGAATTGATATATTGTAAATATTAGTATAAAAAAAATTATTTGTGTGAATATTTTCAAAATAAATGTTATTATCACTTTTTAAGATCATTGACTGGGAATCTGAGACAACTATTATTTCTGAAATGCATGGTTTAAACGTTGAAATAAATAATGTAGTACAGTATTAGGAATTCAGTTTATAGAGTTTATTTTTTATTATTTTAATTTAAATAAATTATATATTTATTTAATTTACATAATCAAAAAAAAATTCCCTCAAGTAACACAAATTTAAATATTGAAAATCTCTATTTTTTTGTTTTTTAACATTGTAATATTAGAGAGGAGGTGGAGAAGGATAAATATTTTGGCATTTATGCACTCAATAATATTGATGAAAATGAAATATCAAAGTGATCTATCAGATGGATTGAGAGAATAATGTGGGCATTTTATATATTACAAGGAGAATCCTTCTTCAACATAGATTAATCTCTTACTATGGTGGGTCACATTATTTCATGGATTTCCTCTATTGATTAATTTAATAAATATCAATTTCATATATTCTATTTTTCTCTAGAAATTATAATTCTTCATATGACCCCAGATTTAGATTGACTTCATGTACATAATTAATTTCTTCTGCGAAATATATTACCTATATTCTGTATTATGGAATAATATATGTGATCGCACCATGAAATATTTTTTTTCACTATTTTCTTTATCTTTTACACCAAAATACAAATAATTCATTATAATTATCTCGTGAGGTAAGAAATTATTTATTTTTGTGCTGGATTTTAAAACAATAAAACACATAGATTCATGGAGGATGCATAAATGATGTTTGAATTATTTTTTACTAAATTGGATAGGTTTTTTTTGTGGGATGTTAGAGAAAGAATAAAAGATTAAAAACCCTTTATTGTGATAGGAGGTGTAGAGGATCCTTGTTTAGTTAATTTAATTATGATTTATGTCCATCTGAATACCAAATAAAATATTACAGGAATTTCCATTCGAGGATAGTGGATTTCAGGGGGCCAGATGGTGAGGAAGGGGGGAAGTAGATCAGGAATCTGTGTTAATATAATTTATTTTCTATAAATTATTTATGTAAACTATTTTTAATTTATTTAAGGACATGAGGTGTGGCCCAATATTATGGAATATAGGGATTACATATTAGGATAGTATCTCACATGGTTTGGTATGGTCATACACCATATGACCCAGAGCTGTAGACCCAACGTGTAGTTCTAGGTATATCGGAATGAGAATGGCTATGTACAATGGCACAACTAAGGAACACATAAATGGACATGACTAGAGGTATAGGACACAACATGTGTACAAGATCATGCCCATAGAACATAGAAATGAGATAGAGTACATGGGAAGGATGTGGACAAAAGGAGTACACCCGGATATACAAGATATGCCTTCTCCTCCATGTATTGGTTGTGTGGTGTGACTTCTCTTCCTAAGTTTTTTTCTTATATGAAAAATCTGGATGTATATCCAAAATCATACATTATGTGATCATGTATACATGTTGTATAATTTTTTTTAGAATATATGACCATACATATTACCTTTTATGGGGATCATATTTTGGGATATGAGTAGACAATCTGGAGTAGGCTTCCACATAGAATTATATTATGGAATTTATTTTAGAATTTTAGAAACATAAAGTTGTTTTAAAAGAATAATAATTCATTCATTGACTGTTTTTTTGGAATATGATTGTTCTTCATTGTCTGAGAGATAATGGGGTTGATACACCCATCTCATTGTATTAGTGATTGGTCCCCTATATCTTTTATACATGTAGACATGTAACTCTACTATAATATGATTTGGTCCCCTATTTATGGAGTTATATTCCTGGGGAATGTATTCCCCTGTGTCTCCTTAAGTGGAGGGTCCCCCATATCATTTTTACAGGTAGATATGGAAGAACCTCACGTTATAGAGGATACAGGTCCTCTATCTACAAATTCTTTCTCCCCACAATCAAGATCATAATAAAGTAAGTTCCTCAATTGGAGTATTGATATCTTATTTATGTTTCATTGTGGTGTGGTGCACATCCTCCATATAAATTCTTGAGAGGTTATTCATAATGTTTATCTAGTAGAATGGTCTCCCAAAGTGTTAGTGCATAGTAGTGAGGATAAGGGCTTACATTACAATTCATTCATGGTTTAAAATGTATATAGAAAAGAAAATGTACTTTTTGGAGTTTTAGGGAGACTCATCATTCATAATTTGTTGTGGAGTTGGACGTCCAATTTCTCTACTCACTAGGGTTTCTATTAAGCATATCTGATTTGGGTTTTCTTTACCCCCTTGATTATGGGATGAGGTGACATTTGTTTATTACTATTTCATAAATATTGTATCTCAAGGCATCAAACTAGGAATGTATATACACACCCCATCATGGAATTTATCATCTAACATCATTTCATATTTATATAAAATATAGATTACCAATGGCTATTGTAATACTTGTATCAAGGGAGCTTAGTAGTGTGTTTTGGTTCATTCTATGTTTTGTGCTCAAACTCTAGGATCTTGAGATGAGCTATCCCAATATATAATTCATTGCAGTTGTTATCAGTTCGCATTTCCATCTATATTTATGGGTGTTTTGAATTTTAAACCTTATAAATTTTCATACCTTGATGAACTATGAAAAATATAATTGATATTGTTATAGAAATGTTTTACCATGTAGAGGAAAATAATTTATTATATCTCTTTATTTTTGTATTGATATGTGTGGGTGTGAATGTAAAGGTATCATAGGCTAATGACCCCCCATTTTAGTGATATTCCTTCTCAGTGCATGTCCACTACCACTAGCTTATTAGAGAATAGAATTGGGTGTCATGCTTGGGAAACATCAGTCCTAGATAGTTCCTCAGTGGTAGGTTCATGACACAATAATCCATTTTAAATTCAATAAATCCTATAATGAATATTTTTTTAATAAACATATCTTTATGAAATAATTATTTACCTACTGATGAAATATATATCTAATCTAAATTTTTAATAAAACCATTTTTTATGTACGAATAAATAAAAAAAATAATAATTGATTAATGATTGACCATGAAAATAAAAAATTCACCATCAAAAGACTATAAATCATATAATAAATATAAACACATTATTGAACTTTTGTAATCAATATATGTCATCTATAAATCTATTTATATCATAGAAAATAAATTAAGAAAACATCGGACATCATAATTCCATCTGGGATTCACCTAATTTCATAATTTCAATAGTCTATAATGAGAATATTGTCTCAATTAACAATATCACTTCATAAATATAATTACCAAAATACACATTAACATATGAGTAACCTAAATTAGTTAACTATATAACAAGAGCCGGTTCATTAGAGATATTTAATGGATTCACCCTTAACATTATGGTTAATTTTCTATAATAGTTTGGTTTCACTACATATTCCCCATTTGATAAATATTTCAAAAATATCATGTTTTAAAATAAAAAACATTAAAAAATTTGATGTTTGATCATATATTGAATTTTTTTACCAATTTCTATTATAAAGTCTATAAAATTGGATTTTAGACCATAAAAAAACCATTTATAGATATATCATAATGATGTGACAAAATATCCTTTTATTTTGAAAATATTTGACAAATAATAATTCCTAAAATAATGGGAAAATTATTTTCATTAAAAAAATGAAAATTATAGATCAATAAAAAAAGTTAAGGAATTATGTGGAAGTGAGAAAATCTAGTTGTGTCATATATGTCAAAAATACACTCCTCTTCACTTTTGTAAAAACTTATAATGTTAATCACTCTGAAATAAAATAAAATGATAATTTTGACCCTTTAAACTTTTTTTTGAATATTATAAATTTACTTTTAAAATATATGTAGAACTATCGTGAAACATTATAAAAACATGTATATGGGAAAGAAATATTTTTATAATGAAATTATTTACATTATTTTAAGTAAAATCTTTTACAAAATTCCTAACATTTTAATGAAAAGGAAATTCAGTAATATGATTCCTAAGGGGATTCTAAACATCATTAATATATGAAAATGAATAATAAATTAAATTCATATGGTATTATATAAAAAATAAAAAATATAACATAAGGTTTAATGGAAAAAACTCAAAACAATGGAAATAAATACGATGAATTGTTTACCTCAGATTAGTCTTAACAAAAGGATTTATTACTTTCTATATAAAAATATTATATTTTCATAAATAATTTATTTTTATTACCATTTTATAATTTATATTATTTCAATTAATACCATATCTGGTATAGTTACTATCTGGATTTTGTTTACATCATATGTTTTGAGGACATTGCGTTCATAATCCCAAGAATATATTTTTTCAGTTGAAAATGGTAAAAATGGGGTCATTATTATCAAATATTTAGATTAATAATTAGTGAACTATTATAATTTTGAAAATTTTGATATAATGATAGAATAAAAAATGTTAGGTGGACATGAAAAATTAATCGCATCACTTCATAGAGGTGATAATCCACTTCTACGCACAAATGATGTTATCATTTTACAATGGATGGAATGTTTAGAATGAAAGACATTTCTTGTCATTATAAAATCATAACTATATTATTAATATAATATATATTCATTAAATACATAAAAATAACCATCCATATAAGGATGTTATCAAAATAGAATCACATCGCCCTATGGTCGTGGTGGTCCACACATATGTGTAAGTGATGTTTTAATTTCTCATTGGATGAAAAATGATATAGAAAATTGTTTATCCAATAACATACAAAAATTTATGTATATTTAAAATTTATATTTTATTTTATAATCATTGTTACGATAGAATTTGCCAATTTATATGAAGATATAAAAATAAAAAACATGCTATGAGACGTACCTATTATTTGGGAATACACATTTTGTTTATAGATTATGCCTTTATAGGATTGATTTTCATGAATAAATGAAGATACATGAATTGAATTAGAAATATATAAAGGAATTAACATAGATACTGGAATTAGTTAATTTCTATTGATGTGTGAGTATGTGAGGAAATCCATTTAATGTTTTTAGGTGTAATGGTGGAATTCTATTAAAAGCAAGAAATAATAATATATAATATTGGTCTAACTCATGTAAAATGAATACAAACATCCTTAAATTCAATTATAAGTTGCTAAAGTTTGAAAATTGAGAAAAAATAAACATGTTAATGTTACTTTTGAAACCTTTTATTTTCATTTTACTACCTCATCATCCCTAATTAACATTGTCCATCATAGAATATTATATAAAATTTAAGAGTCTTGCATGTAATTTTGAAAAATAAAAAATGTCACATATCTGATGCATTAATGATAAAATCTAAAATTCCAAATATAAATGATTAAATAAGTATATTTATAATTTTATACTGATTTCAAAATATTTTTTGAATAATAAATACTATTTAATGTAAAGACACATAAATTCCATATATATTTTTTCAGTTATATGGTATTGTTACAAGACTGTGAAATCTAACAGCACTTAATTCTGAGGCCTGGAGTGCTCATAATGATCCATCAAAAATGGGTTAAACTTAAAATAGTGCATGTGAGTAGTTTTTGTGAAAAATTGTAATAACTCTTCAATGGGGGCCTAGATCAAAAATCTGATTGCATTGCTACATTTAGAATTGTGGGTTTACCCTAGGCGCGACTTATGTTTAGTTAGCACGAGCTTCTAGTGGGAAAACACAAAAATGGAATCATCGTAAATAAACTAATTTTAAAAAATAATTTAATTTTTAAAATTTTTATAACTCATTAATAGTGAACCGAATTAAAAATTTCATACCACTGCTGAACTCTTGAATGTATACATTCCTTAGTCAGATCCTAACTTTGGCCGACATGTGCCAATAGTGGAAGTTATTTTTTGGACTCAAATAAAATACTGATGTATCAATTATTTTATTATTAAATTCTATAACTCTTAAATGATAACTCAAATGGAAAATATGAGAGTATCATTAAGATTGTGAGGGATATTTTTCTTAGGCAGAGCCTAACCTCGACCGGTGTGGTTTGAGGGTGACTGTCAATAATTTTTTAACTTTCCTTACTGTACATTCATTAAACGTGTAGAAATTGATTTCTATCTTTTGGACTATTTCTCAGAATTAAAATTTGATAGCACTATTGAATCTAAAGTGCTGGGATTCCCTTAAGGAGGCTTATCATCGACTACTTAAGATCAGATGAAAAAGTTTTTTTTTCAGCATTTTGAAGAAAAATAAAATAAAATAAATAATGTTATTTTATTTTTCAAATAAACTGTTGAGTAGTGTGGCTGGACCATTGAGTTGTCAGGTCAATTAACATCTTAACTCTTTATATTTGTAACCACTCTATTGAGATTCGAGAGATTCCTTAATTAACATATTAATGCACCTCATTAATGCTATGATGTATCCAACTCTTTTCCTTTCTATTTAAATGAAGCTCGGGTGTGGGATTTTGACACTGATGTCAGGAACCTATGACAAAGTGAGATAACGTATTGCACCGATAAGAAACAAGATCATGGATTAAAATGATATAGGAATCAAACTGGGATCAACGAACGTTAGTAGGTCTCCACAAATGCAACATCACCTCTAACGATTCACTCTAAGGGTTTTTTTATTTTATGATTATCATTGATGGATTAAATTGATACAAGATGATATGATGTTAACGTGGACGGTGCTGACCAAACGAACAAGGCTTGGACCCTTTGCCACTTCATTCTTATCACATTTTCAGGGGAAGATCCTATAACATGGTAGAACCATGAAATCCGGAGACACAGAGTGACATGGGAATCCCCGGAGACCCGTAGGCGCAAGAGGAAGAAACAACGGACCATCGGAGCTCACACGGTAGCCGGAGGAGGTTCTACTTGCACAACACAGGCAAACAGTGGAGAAAATGGTGTCCATGGATCGGTGGCCACCGAAGAGGGTGGCACTGCAGCAGACAAACAGACTACTTCCTCCTGGCTGGCCTAGTGGTGGGAGGCAGCCCGCCGTCATGCGCCGCGAAGAGGAAGGTCAATGCTTCGAAGATGTGGCAAAGGCTGGGGACCCGCTCCCTGCAGGTCCCACGGACAACCAGGAGGTTCCACCAGGTGACTCCAATGATGAACCAAACGTCAGTTTGAACGATTCGGGAGGCGGACCGCATGGCCCTCTCATGGGTCACACCAGCTAGCGAGTCGGGCCGCCGTGGCCTCGCCTAGTAGGGGAAGGTTGGGCCCGGTCGATCCACTACCCAATGGGCCAAACCCAGCGCGGCCTAGCACAACCAGGCCAGCCCAGACAATTTCAGACACAAACCAAGTTGGGTCGACCTGAACCGGGCTGAGTCATGTCGGCCTTGGCAGGGTCAGACTGGACCGAGACCCTTTCAAGCCCATTATTGCTTAATGATCCTTATCATATGAACCAAACATCTGTCTAAGGAACTATATATAGCCCTAGGATCCTTGTATCGAGATGTTACCATTGAGATACTCCACTTGGGTTATGGGGAAATATTCAATATGGCTAGGATGGATCATACCTAAATCGACCTAGGCCCTCGGCACTAAAAAGCCTATATCTCATAGACCGGGAATCTGATTGATGCGCTATCTGTATCATTGGAACCCAAATAACATGACATTCCATTGGATTACTAATTTTTAGAACATCGTGGTAGTTTAGGAATGAATGATATCCATAGGAGCAGATACTACGAAACTCAATCACACCAACTACAGGGTGACCCTTTGTGGATCAACATCATGGAGACCCTGTGTGGATCAACATCATAATGACCCAACAAGGACCAGTCATAGAGCAACACGTCATGGATCAGCATCATAGGAACCCTTTGTGGATCAATATCATAGAAAAAAAATGCGGATTAGCATCATTGAGACCCTCTGTGGATCAGCATCATAGGGACCCTGTGAGGATTAGCATCATAGCAACCTGACGAGGATCATCCTTAGAGAATCTCATCATGGATCGACATCATAGAATCCTAGTGTGGATTCGCATCATTGTGACCCTATTTGTATCAGCATCATAGAGACCATGTTTGGATCATCATCACAAAGACATAGTGGGGATCAGTATCATAGAGACCCTGTGTGTATCAACATCATAGAGACCCAGTGAGGAAATTACAAAGAGCAACCCATCAAGGAATAACATCATAGAGACCCTATGTGGATCAGAATCATAGTGACCCAATGAGGACCAGCCTTAGAGAGGCCCATCGTGGATCAACGACATAGCGACCCTATGATGATCATTATCTTTTCCTATTAATCTCAGTTGTATACCTATTTTGTGCTGAGTATTTTCTTTGTGATTTGTGACTGTGATAATGATTTTTGGTTTTCCTTTGAAGAAATATAAAAAACATTTGGGGTCTCAGGGTCCCTTGTGGGTACTTCTATACTAACCCTTGCATGGGCTCTTCCTGTACATTGTTATGTCTTGTTCTGAAGATGGGAAGCCCTTACTAAAACTTGGGCAACTAGGACCTGATGGTGGACGGCAGTGACTAGTAGACGTGGATATCTAAGGTGATGATTTGTATCTACCCTTAATGTAGGTTCCTTGGTTGATGATCACCAGAGTTGTTTTTTTTGTAGTTGTATCTTTTAATTTGTGATTGTATTCCATCCCCTTTACATTCATTAAACACTTTAATACTGCATTTTTACTTCTTGGATGCATCTTTTTGTGTTCATGGACTGTGTATTTATATAGGTAAAAATTAAATGCCTTCCTTTTTAATGGATATGCCTTTCTGGTGCTATTTTTCAACCTATGGACTATGGATGATGGGCTTGGGGTAGTCATGGCTTGGGCCTCGGGGGATGGGTCATGACAATGTGGTATCATAGGCGGTCATGTCTATAAGAAGAACTAAGAGTCCATGTTTTAAATGGATCAGTACTGTTAAGAGTCTTGATTTTTGATTTAAGTCCATAGAGTCCAGTGTGTGTGCGGCGACCGACATATCCATACACTCAGACCCGTAATTTTATTTTTTACTCGATACATAAAGACACTGATTGTTTGTGTTTTTGAAATGTTTTTCTTGGGATATGTTTTTGTTCATCTCAAAATATATAACATACTGAATGTGGTTTATCATGATTCCTTTTCATGATTTATCTATAGAGACAACCAACCAGATTCCAATGTGTCACCATGAGCATGGTCTACAGTGTGATGAAGCTTCAGTACAAGGAATGATTTCCAAGATGGTAGCATTTAGGCGATGTCCCAGTGATACCACTGCCCATTAGTCAGTAGTTAATACCGGTGCTACCAATAGATGAAACATGTAGGTTCAGTTCCATAAATGATATTCATTGAGACATAACCCTCAGGTTTGGAGGCGAGTCTGACTCACAGGCTGCTAACGGCTGGCCTGAAGTGGTGACCGGGTTGTTATCTAGCTAGGTCACTATCAGATGGTGGTCTTAGGAGTGAGAATTTTATATGGCTCAGCAGGGCGATGTCAGGGTGTAGATTACCCCTATATTACAATGAGATAACTTTTTCATGAAAATATCTTGAGAACCATCCACAAAGAGGGGGTCTCCTTTTTTGAAATTCTAAAGGGTTTGTATTCCTAAAAGCTTATACTATTTTTACATGATGAAATTTTGTTAATTGAGTGTTATTCGAGGTGTAACAACCATTCTAGTTACTCAATGAATATGATATGACTAGTGCTTCTAGGCTCGGACCTCTGGGTGATAAATGTTTATGGACATCCGAACAAGCATTATTCCTCTATGCATTCTAACATCTTTTAGCATGATATAGAGAACCATTGTGGTTGAAAAATATTTTTCGTTGTAGATTCAACCTATGAATGTTTGCATTGGGGAAATAAGGTAATCGATATCAGTTTAAAGGGCATGGATGTGTTAAATGTTTTGAGAAGAGGAAGTGATAGGGATTTGTGAATCTACTGGGCAGCAGATGTGGTTGAGGAACTAGGAGAGAAGTATGAGGTTTTATAATTGTTGACATAATACAACCACCACTATAAAGTAATCCCCACCAAGCTTAGGGAGCTGGAGTATAGGGGAAGGTAGTAGATTCATGCAGTCAAGGATTGCGAGCAATGAGCTCCATGAATGATTTGAGTTATGATTTATGTTTAATACCAGCTCTTGTATTAATTGGAATAGGTTCTAATCATTTATTTTTAGGAATATTTTTCAAAACCTATAGTTTCCAGTTAAACAGTATAATTGACCATTAAGTCTGTAGATACCAATAGGAGGAGACTTCATAATCACACTTATGCTGGCAGTGTGATCTGACACATGAGGTGAGAGTTTTGGCTGGATCCTCTTGGTGGCAGCGTCAAGGACATACGACATTAGTTTGGGTATGGAATGATCATCCATAGTTCACGATCAGATTGGAAAATTTTGGAAAAAGGATGTTGTATATCTACAACATTGTAATGAGATTTACCTTGGTCGGTGAAAAATAAAACCCATACCACATAGAATAATTTCATGCTAAGGAGGGTGCAGATGATCACTCATGAGTTGGCTAGCCTTACCCTCCTGGAAGAATGTGTCTTGATTTGTAGGTTCCCAATATTAGTTTCAGAGTACAAGAACATCCTTTCAAATGATGTTTCTTTGTTTACCTCCGCATAACGGGAGGTACTTCGACATTAAAATATACCCAAGATGAACACCAATATCTACAACTGCATATTAGATGGCTTCCACAGTGCTCTTGGAGCTGAGAGTATAGTGGGGAGAAAAATTTACTCTCCACCCTAATCATAAAAGTTGTAGGTATATCTTAACATAGATGGTCCAGGACATGAGACAATGGTGAAGGTTGGGGTTCCTCCAGGACTGAGACTTGGATTTTGTCTATACTCTTGGGAAGGGGGATGTGGGGGCAGACACACCCAGCAAGAGGTCTTCTTTACAACTACTAAGTGAGGTGTTAGAGAATCTAGTCGTGTCACAGATATCCTTCATGGATTTTGATGGAGCAGCTTACCTCTAGTCTGTGACTGTTAAATCCCCCACACTTTCAGTGAGTTCAAGAGGCACAACTTAGGGACATGGACTATGAGGATCAACGAGCTATGATATCCTCAGTACAAGTTTCTAAGGGATTTTCTAAAGGTGGTGAGCACATCATAATATTCATATGGTGCACTATGGTACCAGTGATGCTAAAAGAGGAGGTGTAAAGGGTATTTCACAAATCCCATTTGGCAGTACAACCTAGAGTGGTGAAGATGTATCAGATCCTCTGGAGGGAGTACTGGTTGTTAGGGATTAAGAAGGAAGTGGCATATTTTGTATCTTGATTCCTCACTTGCCATCAAGTTAAAGTTGAACATTATTTATAAGTAGGATTAACTAAACCACTTGAGGTACCAGAGAGTTAGTGGGATGGTATATCAATGGAAATCATGATAGGGCTACCAAATACATCTAGGTGTCATGATTCCATCTCTGTGAACGTTGACTGGCTCAAAAAGTCATCCCACTTCCTAGACATTCGAGAGAAGGGATCAGTAGACAGCTTGGGATTTCTATACGTGCATCATATTGTGAGACTTCATAGGGTTCAATTGAAAATATTCTCAGATCACGATGCACATTTTACACCCCATTTCTGTATGGGATTGTAGGATGCATTCATGAATCATCTACCTTTGAGCACCATCTTTCACCCTTAGACATATTTTCATGCATAATAGACCATATAGACAATTGAGAACAAGATTCATGCTTATGTATTTGATTTGGTCTGCAGTTGGGATGATCACAAGCCTGTGGTGGAGTTCGCACACAACAACATTTATTACTCCACCATCGGCATGGCATCATTTGAGGTTCTGTACGGGTGGCCTTGAAGGTCACCTCTATGCTGGACCAACCCAGGGGAGTCAGTATGTATCAGTCCAGATTTGGTACACACTACCACAGTGAAGGTGTAGCTCATCTAGGTGTGGATGATGACTGCATAGAATTAGAAAACATCTTAAGGTGATAGGTGATTGAGACCCTCAATATTTGAGGAGGGAGACCATGTCATTCATCATGTCTCACCCTGAAGAGGGTTATGGGGATTTCTCATGTGTGGAAATATATATATGAGATTCTTCAGAACTATTCATATAATCAGTATTGTGGGTGAGGTGGCATACCGTATAGCTCTTCCCCCACAAATCCATGAGGTGCATAAGTTATACGATGTGTCTATGTTTAACAGATACAACATGACACATTGCACATTATCGACTGGCATGAGGTGGACATCGATGATGGGGATATGTTATCGAAGTTCCCGGTGGGGATAGAGTATCAACATAAGTAATTAATTTATGTTTGGTCGATTCCTCTAGTGAGAGTTCATTGGAAGCACAAGAATATGCAAAACAGAACATGGGAGATAGAGGAACAAATACATGCATAATACCCCAATTTGTTCCACTAGTTTTGTTGTAGCTTTTTGGCAATGAAAATACCTAAGGTGGTGATAATTTAGAGACCTTTAATTTCTATATAAATATTTTTTTAGTTATTTGGGATTATTAATAGACCATGATAACTGAAGACATGTGACTCCAAGGCCCGGAGTGCCTGGAATGATCCGTCAAAATAGTGTAAGATTAAAATAGTACAAATGAGTAGTTTTAATGAAAAAGTGAAATTACTCTTAAATAGTTGCTCAGACCAGAAACCTGATGGTACCATTGCCTTTAGGATGGTGGGTTTACCATTAGCATGACTTCAGTTTAGTCGGCATAGGATTCCAGTGAGAAAACCTATAATAGAATAACCATAAATAAAATTAAAAAAAAAATTATTTTTCAAATTCTTATAACTCACGAGTGGTGACATGAATTAAAAATATGAGAACACCATTGAACTCGTGAGAGTATTCTTTCATTATGCAGATCCTAACATTGGCCGGTGCAGGCCAGCAATGTATATTAGTTTTTGACCACCAATAAAATAATTAATTAACACTTATTTTATTGTTAAATTTTATAACTCCTAAATAGTAACTTGGATTAGAAATATGAGAGTACCATTGGGCTCTTGAGGGCATGTTTCCCATAGGGAGGGCCTAACCATTACTGGTGCAGGGTGAGAGTGAAAGTAAATTTTTTTTGAACATTTTTTATGGTGAATTTAGTAAATGTGTAGGTTGTGTTTTTTAACTTTTGAACTGGTACACAGAATTGAAATCTGAGGGCGCTGTTGAATCTGCAACAGCAGGATTAACATAAGAGTTTCTAAACATTGAACGTAGTTGGTCCGAAAAATAAGTGAGTATTTAATCCTTTTGAAGAGTAATTATATAAAAAAAATAATGTTATTTTATTTTTCCTTCCAACTATTAAGAGTCAAGGAATGACCTCTATGTTGTCAAGCCAATTAATGTCTTGAATCTTTATCTTTGTAACCACTCCATGGAGAGTTGAGAGATTCATTAATTAACATATTAATGAACATCATTAATGATACGATGCGTTAAACTCTATTATCCTCTATTTAAATGAAGGTCGAGTGTAGGTTTTTGAAATTGTTGTGGTTATCATCTAATGAAGTATCACATCTTCTTCCACTGACAAGGAACGAAATCATGGATGACAACATTGGATGAATCGATTCGGAATCGACAAACGTCAGTGTTTTTCCAAATCCGCAATGTCACCTCTAGCAATTCTCGAGGTAGGGTGCCTATTATATTATGTTTATCATTGATGGATTAAATTGCTATTGCATGTTATGATGTTAATGTAGAGGGTGTGGGCCAAAAAAACAAGGCCCAAATCGTTTGTCACTTTTTTCTTGTCACGTTCTTTGGGGGACCATCTTACAACATGGTAGAACAATGAAACCGGGAGGCATGCCATAATGGAGTCATCCCAGGAGGCCTGGAAGTACTAGAAGAAGAAAAAAAGGCCACCATTGCTCGCCTGATGACCCGCGTAGGTTCCACTGGTGCCGCATAGGTGGCTGGTGCTGGCGGCGGTTGAGGCCTGCAAGCCCCAGAAGAGGGAGGTACTGCGGTGGATGGATAGGTAGCCGACTCTCGGTCTACCGCGAAGGTGAGTGGCAGCTCACCGTCATGCACCATGGTGATGCAGGCTGTGACTTTGAGGTTGAGACAAAGGCAGGGGACACGATATCTATGGGTCTTGAAGAAAACTAGGTGGTGCCAGCGTGCACTGCCAATTAATAACTGAATGGCACATTTAGTCTTTTGGGAGGTGGACCGCGCGACCCTCGTGCGGGTCACACCAACTGATGGGCCACACCACCGCAGCCCAGCCCAACCTATCAAGGGGAAGGTCGGGACTTTTTGCGTCCCTGTGGGAGGATCTGCTTGCAGCCCATCCCAACTGGGTTGTCACACGACAGTTCGGACCATATGGGGCAGCTCGAACCAGGTCTAGTGGCTCGAACTAGTTCGGGGTGGCCCATAGCCTTTCTGGCCCTGTTTCTCTTAAGAGTCGTATCCTGTGAACCATATGTTCATTTAAAAACCAGTCTGTGGGCCTGGGATCCTTGAAAAAACACAATACATTTGAGATACAACACTTTAGTTTTGGAGAATTTTGGAGTATGACCGGGTTGGATCATACCCAAATCCAATCAGGCCCTCATCAATAAAATGTATTTAACTCGCAGACCTGGTGTCCAATTGACGCTTTGTCTATTGCATTGGTACCCTTAAGACATGGAAGCTCGCTGGGTTACACTTTTGTGGAACTATCATGGAATTTGAGGTATGACCGATATCTAGAGGAGAATATACTCTGGAAGACAAGCACACCATGTGCCGGTGACCCTGTGGGGATCAGCATCATATAGACCCTATGAGGATCAGCATCATAGAGAGCATGTGTCGATAACATCATAGAGACCTGGTGTGTATTAGCATCATATCGACCCTCTGTGGATCAGCATCATAGAGACCCTATGTGGATCAAAATCATATAAATCTGATGAGGACCATCCATAGAACGACTCGTCGTGGATCGACGTCATAGCGACCCGGTGTAGATCCACATCATAGCAACCCTGTGTGGATCAGCATCATAGCAACCCTGTTTGGATCATCATCATAGAGACCCTATGAGGATCAGCATAATAGTGACCCAACGAGGACCAGCCGTAGAAAGTCCCTTAATGGATTAACATCATATCGACCATGTGTGGATCCAAATTATACCGACCCTATGTGGATCAACATCCTAGAGACCATTTGTGGATCACCACCATAGAAACCATAAGTGGATAAGCATCATATAGACCCTTTTTGGAACAACATAATTGATACCCAACAAGGACCAAACTTTAGAGGTTTTTCGTAGATCATCGACATAGCGACTCTGTCTGGATCAACAACTTTTCAAGTTTTTTCAGAGTTGTATACATGTTTGGATCTGAATATTTTCTTTGTGCTTTGTGATTGATATGATGATTTGCGGGTTTCTATTATTGAATTATGACAGACCTTCAGGAGTCCCAGGGTCCCTACTAGGTATTTCTGTACTCACCCCTGCACGGGCATCACCCACACCTATCTGTGTCTTGTGCAGATGACGGGCCACCCTGTCTGAGACTCGGGGAGCTAGGACCTAATGGTGGATTGCAATTATTGGTTGACGTGGAGAGATATGGAGATGATCTGCACCTACCCTTCAAGTATGATCCTTGGTGGATGATCACATGAGTTATTTTTTATTTTTTGTTATATTTGTATTGATTCTGTTGGGATTGTATTTCGGCCCCTTTAATTTCAGTACACACATTACTAATACCGTTTTTCTTCGTGGTTTCATATTGTTGTGTTCATGGACTATGTCTTCATACATGATAAAAGGGAATGCCTTCCCATTTTAGAAATATTCCTTTCTAGTGCTATTCACCAAACCCTATCTTATGGAAGGCGGGCATGGGGTAGTCATGGCATGGGCCCCGGGGGACGAGTCATGAAATCTAAGGTCATATTCTGGAGTATTTATATATATTTTCATTAAAGGATTCAATAAAATAATGAAATTAGAATATAAATTAATTTAATTGAAATACAAATTTTAATTATCCATGATATTATTTGGAAACAATAATAAATCCAAAAAAAATCTAATTTAATTTTATTAAAATTATTTTTAATGATTTCAATTTCATCTATAAGCGCTACATCGATGCTGTATAATAGTTCATTAAAATTATATTATATTTAAAAAATTAAATTAAAATAAAAAATAAAAAAATTATATATATATTGATAAAAAACATTTCAAACCATTATATTAATATTTTTATCCCTATGAAAACATATTTGATATATTAAAATAAATATACTGACATTTTGTAAACATTATTAACGTAAAATAATAAAAAATTCATAATGAAGGGTATGTGGAGCCACACTAAAATATTTTTTGTATTAGGATGTTATGATGGTTATGGTATAATTAATATTATGAAATTATATAAATGAATTTTTGGTTTTCATATGATGCTTGATCACTTAGTTTTAATAATTATTAAGTATTGTTAACTAATACTATTGGTATAAAATTTTATAATCATTCCAATCCTTATCACCATAAAATGAAATTGAAAAATACGAAAAATCTTCACATTCAGATTAGTAAAATAATAATATTTTTTGAGGTGTAATATTTATAATTGGTTTAAATTATTTTAATATATGTTTTAAATATTACTGATAAACAACTTTTCAAAATATTTGTTTTTATGATGAAAAATTAATTCTGATGAAAATCAATTATAATGCTTATTACCATGGAATTTATAAGAATATTTAAAATTAAATGTATATTTTATTACCTTGATACCAAAAAACTAAACAAAATGACACTTTTAAATTACCTAATTTAGTGAAATGAAATAAAAAAACTTCCAAACTATTTATTTTTCACTCTTCATCAAAAAAATATTATTTTTGAAAAAAAACCCTACAATAATACTACGAAAACCAAGGAATGATGATATGAAAAACTGTATCTTGTTTTTTGAAAGATATTTTTATAATTTATATGATTTTTTTATAATATCTTGAAACAAAAATAATAGTAAAACAAATATTCTAGAAAAGATGTGTTTTAAGAATAGAATAACATTATTCTATTTTCTTTTTTAAAACCAAAAATAAATGAATATAGATTCATATTATTAGAAATGTAATGTAATAATTTAATTAAATTCATTTGATAATAGTTATTAAATATATCTATTCAAATAAAAATAATTTTATGGAATAAAGAGTTTTAATAAAATTATTTATGTTACCTATAAAATTTTTTAACTTCATTTTAAACCAATTGATAATCACTCAATCACTCAAAAATAAATTTTATTTGTTTTAAATCATATCACAAAAATTTATGGCGGTGGGGCTCTAAATTGGTTCAACCTAATGTAGTCTCCTTTTACAATTTTTTTACAATCATTAATTATAGAACAAATGTTATGAAAATAATTAGGTTTCTATTACACATTCCTTGTTTGCGAGATTACCCACAGAAAAATTCCCCTCCGAAAAAGTATGAGAAATATATGAATCATGTCGAATTAGGGACCTAGATTTTTAGATATGTTACTCAATAAACCATGGATAATTATCATTATCACATAAGAAGCTACCTGAATCATTCCAATTAGACTCAAAATTAGAAATATGATAATTGTATATCATGTAATTATATAATAGACTGAGTATGGATCTCAATTCTTATAGGATTGAGATACCTGAAAATATTTAGGCACTAATTCCAAAGTATATAGAACTTACGGTATCTCCAAAAATGACAACTCATCTCACCACTCCATCTATGAATGTTCTGTCAATATTCAACTTGAGGCAATCACAAGGATGACACGACTTTACCCACATACCATGTAATGCATCACCCCTAGTAGTAGAGTTTATAGACACCCTCTAAAAAATAAATTATCTAATTGGTTTATTTTCATGTTCAAGAAGTATAATTCCATGTTTCTAAATAATATAAAAAATTATAGCATTAATGAAGAGAATATAACTATTCATTCCTTTACACAACCCATTTCGAGTTTACCAGATTACCTAGCACACAACATCAATCACCATAATCCAAAACTAAACCTCATTTTGTAGAGACTCATCCCCCAGATACCATGAAGATGAAAAGTCATTAATATTTACACCCTTTTTATTAAATATCATCTCCATGCTTATGAGTTTCCATGCAAAAACAACCAATCACCCCCATAAAATAATTGTCTCTTAGTTTGGTCTCTTACAACACATGTATCAACAAGTGAGATGAATTGTTTTTTAGGAATAATATTTCCCATTGGGAGATCTCTTTTTTTAATTATCTAGATTGAAAAATTTATCAGCCCTATTATATTGTTACTCCATTATATGGGATCCCAATCATACCTCCCTATCTCATTATGCAATTGGGAGTTGTAAACCATAAAATTAAAAAAGGCCTGACGTTGAACCCAAAAAGATATATTTATTTAGTACAATAGTTAAGATAATTATATCAAGGATGTAACATCTATTGTAATTGATAGTGGTCAAAACAAAACTTTGATGCATGATTACATATTTAAGGGAGATGTTTGGAACTAAACATCTAGTGAAGAAGATAGCAGTTCTTGTCTAGTTATTGAATGGTAAATAAAATTATTTCATTAGAAAATAAGAAATGTGGAAAAATAACTATCCATGACAAGTTATTGAATGGGAAATAATGTCTATGTCCATTTCAAAATTAACATTTCTAATAATAAAGTTCTGATCCAAAATGAATTGACTAAGGGTGACTAGATCTCCCAAGTGCTGACCCAATACTGTTTTTATGAACCCAAATATTCTTCCCCTAATAGAGATGGCATGCTAAAAAGATGCAAAGTGTCTTAAAAATAACTCAGGGGTGAAATCCCTAGAAACAAATAGGACAATGAACTTCAATATGAAATACTGATCTACCATATCACAAACCCTTACATTTAAACCATTATCATGACATTATATCCAATCTATCTCCTTTTAATATCGTCTACCATCACCTTTGCAATAATAATAGCTCATTGAATACTCCTTCCTAAAATGAACCAATATTGATAATTCTATATGATATTCAAAATAACCCTTTCAACCTTCTATTATTATACTATAATGAGTATAGTAAATGATATTAAACAAATAGATTGTCCTAAATTGGTTCATTCTATTTGGATCCAGGATATTTTGAATAAGAACAACAATGGAAGCACAAAAATCACTTGGAAGTTTCCACTCATGAAATAAGTCATCCACCACATAAATCATGTAATGGATAAAACCTCTCTGGTCTATTCCTTTGTGAAAATTAGTTGTTTGAGGTGTTTGGGGAGGTCAAGGAAGCTTATTCCCAACACTTTGTGTGATTTATAGTTCTGTGAAAAGTGTTTCCAGTTTTTTCAACAATGATGTCGATGAGATAGATTTGAGTAGTTTAATCAGTGAGTCATTTGTGTACAATGCTTTCAGTAAGTAATTTTTGAATAGTACTTTTAGTGATTCATTTGTTAAGAGTGCTCTCAGTGAGTCATTTCTGAATAGTATTTCTACATACATACCATTATCCCATTTAACATTTTATTTGATGTGATATTCCTTTAAAGTTGTGTTTTAAAGTATTTAAGGACATTTCAAAGACCAAAAATCCAATCTTATTATTCTCCTGTTTCAGAGTACCTTTACTTGGTCAAACAATGTAATATTTACCAGATCCACCATTAATGGAAAATCTAAAATCATATCTAAACCAATGATCCATTTAGATATTCAAGATGCCATGAAACATTCATCCTTGTTCTTCCATATTTTTTTTCACCTCACATGATATGCCCAATGTTATTCCTCTCAAAAGAGTCATGCGATTGAACATTAACCCTTGGATCATTTTCCTTGGGGTCTTCCTACGACAAGTGCACACCAATGTTAGCATGATTTTTTCTAATAGATCACAATGGAATTGACATAATAAATGATTTAAATAGATTAAAGAATTTATATCAATTTATTAATGATGTTTTGCCTCTTGATTTTCAAGACAGTCTGATATCTATTCTTTCCATGTTTATCATGTTGTTCTTGATGGAAATTAGTAATGAACATAATGTTCAGATTATTTGTAATTTATTTTTCTAATAGGAAATGAGGCATATTAATGAATCTCATTGTTGATGTGAAATATTTGTTAACAAAATTGATGTAGATGTGCATGATTAGTAAAATTTTATCAAAAACCATTCACATGTTTTTGATTGTTTAAAATGAATTATAGGCATGTTATATTTATTGTTAAATTCATTTAGGATAGCTATGATATCTTGTTGTTTAGGATTCCCATCACTAGAACCTAGAAATATAGAATTGGTTAATTCTACATGTATAATACTATTAGTTGATTGATTTATGATAATTCATGGTATAGTTCTTAGTTACCTTCTTTTTTGTAATTTTCAAGAGCCATATGCTTTGGAGCCATGATGGCTTATTGTGTGTGAAGGAAGAATGCCTTTTCTAGGGTAAAAATCCTAGTTTTTTTGTTGTTTCCTTGTAAATTGGATGTTTTGTTAGATTGGATGGATGTTGTGAGATGTGGGGGATGGTAGTCCCAGTGGTTATGGTAACAGTTGATGCCTATAGTGGAGATATGCTTTGTTTTATGCATGTGGGTGTAGAGAAAGACATTGTGGATAATGGAACAAGTTAAATACAGCGTTAGAAATTGACATGAAAATTGTTTCTTATTGAATCTCGTAATTTTTTATCATATTTACTATCCCCACATCTTGAGGAAGCTGGTCTTGCTTACCCATATTTGAAAAGGAGTGAAGACTCACAAGGTATGACACATTATTTCCATGTTAAGCATCTCGGTGAAGGATAGGTATATGATTCCACAATAAGTGAAAAATACTTGATGGGTAATTCATCTACTCACCATTTTTAGCCACTTGTTTTTGTTAGCGTATAATTTTTTTCTAGAATTGCTAGTATTAAGGAATGTATGAATACTATTAATAAATAATTTAATACAAGATATTGAACCCAAGTTGTTGGAACTTGCTGAGATGCAATGATGAGGTTGTTCATAGAATAATTGTGGGCTTGCTTTTTGTTATTATTTGAATGAATGGATATTTTTTGTGATTCTAATGAATTTAATGTGGATTTATAATGGTTAATTATTGGTTAAGTAATAAATAAGTGTAATTTGAATCTGATAAAATGGATAATACTGTTTAATAAAAGATATTTAAATGGTTGTGTTTTTATAGGATAACTTGTCTTAGTAGTGGAATCTAGGAGTCTGAGAGATGTTAGCTGCAGCTGAGTCAATGAATCAGTTTTTCCCATAGTGTTGTTTTGAGAAATATTATATCTTATATGTTTTTTTATATATTATAACCCACCCTATTGGATTGGGAGACTGACACCTTATAGATCTTGAGCCTTAGGGGTGTATTCCCTAACATCTCGATGGGCGAATGGTAGGATGACTCCCCACTTGAGCCCTACATTCTTCTATTGGTAGTTACTTGTGATGGTATTCATGGCAGTTAGTTATCCCCATATATGTGTGTAGGGGGATGTAATGGCTTGTGTTTATTTCAAACACATATATTCTGGAAATAGTACCCTATGAACTACTATAGGTATAACATGTATTGGATGTGCTGGATTGAGGATCCTTACTTAGCATGTGTGATATAATGACAAGAGGTATAATACTAGATGTATGATACATGTTATGTGGACTATGGTGGCTCATAGAAAGTAAACATTTAATTTTTGTTGTGTGGACGGTGTTTTTCTTCACCCAGGTGTTAGCAGGAAAGGCTTTGTGTTTCATGAAGTGCATATTGGAGTTGTCACCCAAGTGTCCTTGGTCAATCCTATTTGGAGAGATATGTCTTAGGACATGAAATGTTGGGAAAAGAAAAAAATGTGGGGAAGCGGTAGTGGGGTACACTGGATATTATTCCATATATTATATACTCATATATGTAATACTTAGTGAGAGTATCCATGGTGAGGCTGAGAACATAGTATACCAGTTGACGTGAAAAGATAGTTTCACTTACTGTTTATTGTGTTTTATCATGCTTTTGTTACTTTTTCTTGAGATGATCTGGAGTGGATCCTAAAGATTTTACTATTATCATCACCCTACGTTATATAAAAAGTTCTTATGTCACTTGTAAAGGATGGAGATTAGGCTGGTGACTACTAGTTTTTTGTGTTTTTCTTGAGAAGTTTGGGCTTTATGGTCACTGTCATTTTTACATTCTTTTGGTACATTATGTTTTCCATTTCTATTGTATTAGTTTTTAATGAAATTATATATGTGCAGTTGGGTTTCATTTAATAATGTTGTCTTGTAAGGATTTGGTTGGAGTCTATATTATCTAGGTATTTTTCAGGTGTTCTCGTAAAGGGTAATACCTCTTATCTGTGTGTTTATGATACTCTCGGTGCTATTAACAATCCTAATCCCCACTTGATGCTGGAATTGGGGGGTCATTATACCTCTTCACACATTGTCCTCCTAGGACGAAGAATCTTTGTGGGTAGGGGGTCACGACAGAGTGGTACTAAAGCACTGGTTAAGGGTTAGGATGGAGTATTTAGTTTGGAAAAGGTTTGATTTTGTTGGTTGGTTGGGAAACAATGTTAGGTATGTTTATCAAGAACTATAAACACTATATACTTACTGAGACATAGGTATTTAGGGACCCATATAGTCTGATGCACTGACTGTTATGCTTATAGAGGCTACTAAATGAGGTGATACTTGTTTTAGTGTAGATACCTAGGGATGAATCATGCATCATTCTTTTCCCCCTATATTTTAATTGGATACACCTTGGGAAAATTTAACCTAAAATGAATAAATGAAAAAAAAAATTAATGCTAAATTCATTAATATTCTAGGTTTAGGAGCTCTAACTGTTCTTAATTTTGTAGGAATGGCTCCAGGTCGACATTCTCCTCAGGTTCACATAGATGATGTCTAGTAGGGTGTTCCAGTAGACCACCATAGAGTAGTCATTGATAATGACAAAACACGGAGGAGTACAATCTATGTGTTTATGCGTTAGAGTCTATAGAAGATAAAGGGCTCTATTTCGGATGCAGTCACAAAACACTGGTTGTAGGAAGTTGAGATAACCTTCAATTTGATCTATGCTCGAAAAGAGTTTTGTCTGTTATTTGTTGTAATAATATTTCATGGGGAAGAATGAAAATGGTGGTTCTTGATCTATGGGGATCACGAGGAGTTGATTATCTCATGGAAAATGTTTCATAAGTAGTTCATAGATGAGTTTTTTTTTCAACTGGGAAGGTGGCCAGTCACCATGAGCTTTTTACCCTTTGGTAGGGAAGCCCTTCTATGCGAGTATTCAGAATTAATTTTCAGAACCATAATTGGAATGGTTCAGAACTATTGATGGATGAGGAGGTTAGGGAATGGAGTATTATGGTGGATATTCATCCAAAGATCATGTGTCAGGTCATCCCTTTTTTGGTGATGACATAACGTGAGGTGTTGACGAGTGTCAAGGTCATCGAGGGGATGGTACCCATAATCAGATCATCATGATATGGGAGTTTCCAGGATTCCAAAAAAAGTAGAGATGTGGTTTGCGGTTCCATGTTTTCAGGGCAGAAGAGTTTCTATTCTTCCGTTGTAGATCCCAACCCTCCATGTCTATTTTATCCAGGGGTGGAGGATCTCATAACTATTCTAAAGGATCGTGTGATTTTTTTCTTATGTAGGATGTGTTCATTTGTTCTATGAGTGCCCATCCTTTCATAGAAGCTAGAGTACGTTATCAATTCCACATCAAGTTCCACCGTTTGAGAAATTTCAGATGTGGTAGTAGCTACAGGTAGCGCATTATTTAGATTAGTAGAGATTAGATGGGGCATACATAGGATAACCCCAAGACACTCCCCATTCTCATAGAGTATAGCACGACCATGGGGGTGGTTTTCAACAAGGATAGATTAGTTATGGAGTATGTCATTGAAAGCTTCGTTCATTAGTGTAGAAAAAACCATGTGAGCTAGACATCATTTGCGGTACCCATTGCTAATTTTCTACTTGGGTGTATGTATTTTTTGTTTCAAGGGCAACCCACTCCTTCATACCAGCTTCCCTTTTACATGATTTGGGACATGAGGTTCAGAATCTTACAGTTCCCTTGGAATTGACTATTCTAATTAGAAATTTATCTTACTTTTTTTGAAATATAAAGAGACTATGATTTAGTGCTTTAGTAGCACCACTCTGGGGGAGGTTTCCTATGTCAATGAATAAAACCATACAATGTCATCCTTGGAATTGATCGGCTGTATTCAGTGCAGGATATTGTGGATTTCCATTAGATAAATGCGGTGTTATTTAATGCTAGTGGAGAGAAAGTTGTGTTTGTTGTCGAGATAGACCCTAGGATGGTTTAGAGGTGTATTTCTTTATTATCAACCATGATGGATGAGCTGATTTTGATTTCATTATAGGTTTAACAGTCAGCATTTCCCAAGGTCATTGAGGAGTACCCAGATGTCTTTCCATAATAGGTTGTAGGGTTACCCCTTCGATGGGAGATTGAGTTCTGTATTATGATTCAACCAGGTGTGTCCCCTATCTCGATGTCTATATATAGGATGGAACAGTTTTAGTTCCATGAGATAGGTATACATATCAATGTACTATTTTATTGAGGATTTGTTTGGCCGATTGTGTCACCATGTGGTACACTAGTTTTTCTCATGAAGAACGCTAATGGATGTTTTCCGTTGTGTATCGATTATCCTCACATGAACAATGTGATAGTGAAGAACTGATATCCTCTTATATAAATTGATTAGTTGGTTTATCAACTAAAGGGAGAAATTTTTTTCTCAACAATGAAATTGCGGCCAGGATATAATCATATCCGTGTGAAGGATGAGGATGTTCTGAAGATGTAATTTTGTTTTCATCATGGTTGTTACGAGTTCTTAGTAAAGTAATTATGTTTTAATAATTCTCTAGTGGTGTTCATGGGGTTGAGGAATTCGGTGTTCTGTGAGTTCCTAGATAAGTTCATGGTGGTTTTCATTGATAAAATCCTAGTGTAATCGGTGTCTGAGGAGGGGCATGGAGAGCATATGCATGTCGTTTTGTGAGTTCTTCATCAACATCAGCTATTTGGGAATTTTCAATGTGTGATTTATGGGAATCATACTTCCATTTCTAGGGGCATGTGGGGTCCCAAGAGGGATTCATTGTGTATCTATCAATGATGGAAGTGGTTGTTTCATGGGAAGCCTCCAAGTCATTGGAAGAGTTGTGAAATTTTCTTAGTCTTGCAAGCTATTATAGCTGTTTCAAGCCCACTTTCTCTTAGGTTGTGACTCATATGGAATCATTACCCAAGAAGTATTATTTGTTCATGTAGATGGATCCACATCAAGAAGCATTAGAGTATCTGGAATGGATATTGGTTAGTTTTCTAGGTATTTTTCTTCAAACAAAATGACATCATTTTGAGTTTCTTTATGATGATTTATGTTAGGGGTTTGGTAGTGTTATAATGTAGTAGAGATCAGTCGTTTAATACGGGTATTAGTAGTCATGTCCCCACAAATGTAACTATGTCTCCCCAAGTCTTGTGTTGGTGGAAATAGTGATTTCTCTGATGTTGTGGAGACATTACCACATCAGCAAGTGCTTTCTGGTTTTCACAGATCATAAGAGCATGAGGTAAGATACCTCCGAGCATGACTAGAACTTGTGGAAGAATCTTCGGATGAATTTCGTAGGGGATTACAACTTTGAAATTTAATTTATGCCTAGAATTGGTATTTTCATAGATGATGTGCTCAGCAAGATGTAATGTAGTGATGAAATGTGTTAATCGTGTGATTCATAGAGTGTGATGGATGACCATTCACTATTATATCTTGATATAGGAAAAATGTGGGGAAGGAGTTACCTTTTCCATATGATGATGTAGTTATATCAGGTGTAGTAGGTATAACATTCCCAGTTGGGATATCATGAGGTAAAGATATTGAATGATTGAGTTATTTATAGAAAGGCCCCAATTGGTTGGTCTAAGGTAGAACAACACCATGTTTTGTTTTAAGGGATACTCTTCATTCTGTTAGGGATGTGTGAGATTTTTCACTAAGAGTTCCATAGTCCCCCCTTAGTGGTAAATATTAATGTGAAAAAGATGTAACATGCCTTATGGACTTAGTTTTGGTGTCCTTGGCTGGAGCACACAGCAGTCGAGTTCATGTCTCGATTCATTTTCTATCAAAAGTTGAAAGATGAGAACAGTGTTCCCGATGGTTTTCTCCAGCCATTAGATGTTACTTAGTGGAAGTAGGATGACATCTTGATGGAATTTGTTACTAGTATACATCGATCTTAGGGGGATTATGATTCAATATGGGTGGTCGTGGAAGGTTTGACGAAATCATCCCAATTCTTAGAAATCATGGATTCGAGGATAGTATAGGTTCTGTTGAGCATATATCTGGATGAGGTGGTGAGACTCCATGGAGTCCTTAGGATTTTCATTTTTTATCAAGTCCCTCATTTTACCTTTAGAGTGTGGATAGTTATCCATCATGCTTTTGGTTCTCAGTTATTCTATAGCACTAATTTTCATCCACAGACAAACTGTCAGAAAAATCAAATATTCTAGATTGTTGAAGACATGTTCCACTATTGTGTCATGGTTTTTTGAGGACCATGGATGAGGCACATAACCTTGGTAGAATTATCTTACATAAATATTTTCCCCTCCACCATCGATATTGTACCGTTTTAATCCTTGTATGGCAGACCTTTCCATTGTCCTAGACTTGGGTCGGAGAGTCTGTAATTCTCAAGCCAGAACTATTATTGAATATGACAGATATGTTTTAAGTGAATCACAAGTGGATGAAGGTAGTACAAGATTGTTATAAGAGCTTTCCTAACCATAAGAATATACATTTGGAGTTTGATTTTGGGTATCACGTGTTTCTGACAATAGTGCCCTCTCGTGGGCAGTGATGGTTGGGTCGTTGGAGTAAGCATTCTCTATGGTTTGTTGGGTATTTCGATATGTTGACTCATGTTTGAGTCATATAATATCAGATAGCACATTCCCCATAGATTATCTTGATACAAGATGTTTTTAACATGATACAACTCAGTCGTTGTCTTCCTAAAGACTATCGCATCACCGATTAGGGGTGATATCGATGTTGACAATGATGCGACCTTCAAGGATTGGCCTTTAGAGATCTAGGATCGCAAGGAGGTGGTGTTGTATGAGCATTCTATCCCATATTTTCATGTCTTATGGTGGAATAGTGGTGTGGAGGAGAGTACATAGGAATGTGAGTTGTAGTTATGCACATAGTACCTAGATATTTTTCATGTCTAACTATGTTCCTATAACAATGTTTGTTTTTTCATTGTAGACATTTCTTGTTTATGAGGTAGATGTATTTTTTTGTGTAATTGTTTGATATTTATTGAGAGGTATCTTCCATAGGAGAGTTCTTATGATCTAGTTTTGGTTTTTCGGTGTTTTCTTGTGTTCCTTTTTGAAGTAGTTGACTTCCTTTAGTTGCAAGTGCCTTGATAGGTACCTTGAAGAGTGGATGTTTAGAACCAATTTTCTTCTTCCTCTATGGGTTGGTTCTGGACTGTCAAGGATCAGAATATTTTGAGGGGTATTTTATGTAATTAATTGGACATCTCATGTCCATTCCTTTTTGAAAACTGGGTGTTAGAGGATTTCTAGGAGGTCTAGGTGGCTTATTCCCAACACTATTCAAGATTTTTAATTTTGTGAACTGTATTTACATTTTGGGATATAGTGTTGTCGGTGACTAAGATGTGGAAAATGTTGTTAATGATACATTTGTGAGCAATACTAGCAATGATTTATTTGTGACCAGTGCTATCAGTGAGTCATTTGTGAATAGTTCTCTAGTTGATTTATTTCTGATAAGTGATGTTGGTGAGATATATGTGAATAGTTATGTCAGTGGTTCATTTGTAAATAGTGCTATTGGTGAGTAATTTATGAATAGTGTTACCAGTGAGTCATTTTTTAACAGTGCTATCAGTGAGTCATTTGTAAATAGTGATATGAGTAATTATTGAATAGTTCTATTATTGATTCATTGGTGAACAGTTCTGCCCGTCAATCATTTGCGAACAATTTTGTCGGTGACTCATTTGTGAACAATTTATATAGTTTCCGACTGTTCCCCCTATAATATTTCATTTCATGAAAAACAAATTCAAGACCTTGTTTTAAGGGATATAATTCTATTTCAAATCTCAATACTCTTATCATCAAATCACTAAGTGTTAGAGTGAATTTACTTTGTCGAACAATGTAATATTGACTAGATCCACTATTATTGGAAAATATAAATTTGTCTCTAAACCGATACTCTATTTACATTTCCCAAACGCCTACAAACATTCTTCTTTATTTTTATTTATTGGATTACCCACACACTAGATTCCTAGAGTTCTTCTTCCCATTGGATTAATGCAATCGAACTATAATAATTGTATCGTTTTCCTTGAAGTCTTCTTGTTGCAAGCGCACCCCCTATTTTGGTGAAATGAGGAAGTGACATTCTATATATTATATAAGTCTTCCAAGAGAGGTGATTGTGATCTATAGTTCTTTAATCTTATTATGTAAAGAACATCAATAACCTTTTGAGGTAATGGATTTGAGGCGTCAATATTATTTATACGTGCAGTTGTAGAGTTAGCATGATTTAGTCAACAAGATAAAAATGGAATTGACATAATAAATAGTCTAACCATAATATAGAATCTAGGTCAATTACGTAGTGATTTTTCCTCTTGATTTTATATATAGTGTGATAAATATGCTTTTCGGGTTTCGAATTTCATTCATAATGGAAATTGTTAAATAACATAAATTTTTGAAAAATTTTAAATTATTTGTCTAAATTATAATAAGGCATGTTACTGAATCCAATTGATTATGTAAAATTGATGTTAACCATATTGAGGATGATGTGCATGTTTAATTATATTTTATGATAAACTAGAGGCATGTTGATTCTTTTTGATAATTAATTTTAGACATTTTAGATTAAATGTTAAAATAATTTGTGATAGCTATGATATCATTTTTTTATGATTCCCATCACAATAGCCTATTATAATTAATAGGATAATCCCAGATGAATTTAAATAGTTTGTTTTTTGATAAAATAAAATTCCTGGTAGCGTTCTGAGTTACCCTCTTGTTTGCAAAGGCCAAGATCCTTATTTTTTGGAGCCACGAGGGACTGTTGTGTGTGAAGGAAGAAGTCCTTCCGTAGAGAAAAGAGACTAGTTTTTTCTTGTTTAATTATTCTTGTTATGTGTTGTGAGACATGATGGATGTTGTGAGATGTGGGGGAAGGTATCCATAGTGGTTTTAGAAGAAGCTAGTTCCTAGAGTAGAGAGATGCATCAGTTTATGCATGTGGGTGGCAGGGAGGAAACTAGGGATGATGGAATGGGTTGTTGCTAGGATTAACCGTTAATGTGAATGTGGTATATTATTTAATATCTTGTTTGTTTATCTACATTACATTCCCCACTACATGAGGTACCTCGTATTACATACCCTTTATCCAAAATGGGTGAAGATGCATGGGGTATGCCACATTCTTTTCTTGTTTATAATTTATTGGAAGGATGGGTCTATGCTCATATTATAGGTGGAAAAGACTCAATGAATAGTTCAACTGCTCACCATGTTGAGCCCCTATGTTTTGTATAATGTAATGTTTTATGAATTTATGGAATTATAAAATGTAATATTATTGTAAATAAATTTTGGTATAAATGATGGTGAACCCATGGAGTTTGTGATTTTTGGGACGCAATGCTGAGGTTTTTCTTGGAGAAACCTTGTACTCGGTTTTTGTTATTGATGGAGGGAATAAACCTTTGTTGCGATGATAATGATTGTAAATTGTATTTTTATGGTTAATTAATGGTAGAAGAATTAATTTAATCAATTTTAAACTAAAAAGGGGATAATATGATTAAATCATGCTATATAATTGGTTGTGTGCTTATAGGATATCTAATCATTGTAGTGGTAGTTGGGAGTATGAGAGACGTTAGTTACAGTTGTTTCTAAGTAATGGATTTTCTTATAGTGTGGTTGTGAGATATATTATATAATAACGTTTTTGTTGCTATACGCTACCCCACCATGTTAGTTAGGGCGACTGACACCCCAAAGATTCTAAGCCCTGGGGTGTTCTCCCTAACATAAAATTAGTATGATGGATGGTTGAAATCCCCCATTGTCCCTGCATTCATCTCATTGAAGTTACTTATACAGGTAAATATTGTATTTAGTTTCCCCATATATGTGTATAAAGGGAAGTAATGGATTTTGGTTATTTCACACACATATTATCTGGATATAGTTTATTATAGACTAATATATGTATAATATGTATAGGATGTGATGGCTTGACGATCCTTACTCGGCGTATGTTTTGTAGTGGATTACGGTATAATGCCCAATGTATGTTAAAGATTATGTGAGTTTTGGTGGCTCCCAAAACAAACCTGGTTACTTTTGGTTGTGATGATGATGTGGTGATTTGCATAGGATTGTACGGGAAATCCTTTGTGTTTCACGAGGTGTATATCATGTTGCTCGCCCTTGTGTCTTCAGGACATCCTTCTGGAGAGTGTTGAATTAAGAGATAAAACATTGGGGAAAAGTGGAAAAATAGTAGGTGAGTGGTAGTTGTGTACCATATATATTATTTATTATATTATATACTCGTGTATGCGATATTTTGGGAGAGTAGCCATGGTGAGGCTATGAACATAGATTACCTATTTACGTGACAAGATAGTTTCACTTGTGCTTTACTGTTCTCTAGCGTGCATTCTTTAATTTTCACAAGAGGCTACAAGGAGGATCCAAATGAGTATACTATTATAGTCACCCTACATTATATAAATTTATTATCAGGTCACCAAGAGTTGGTTGGAGATCAGGGTGGTTACTATTATTTTGAAGGTTTTGCAAGATTTGTTCATGCTTCATGGTCATTATCATATTTACTTTCTTTTTGTACGTTAAGTCTTCTCTTTTAGTTTTAGTAGTTTCTCATGACATTAGATATGTGTAATTAGGATTATTTTTATATTTTGGTCTGAGAAAGATTTTTTCAGAGTCTATATTATATCTCTCTTTCCCATTTGTTCTCTTATTGGGTAATGCCTCCCACGAGTGTGTTTATTATACCCTAAGAGATAGTCTCCTCGGGCTTACTGGAGGTGGGACTTAGGGGGTCATTATCCCACATATCACATTTCCAGCCCAAGAGGTGTAGAAATTTAGGGTAAGGGCTCATGAAAGGTCATCTGAAGATGAATGAGATCACATGTCGTGTTTTACAAGGGAATTATAATATTGTTCGATACTGGTTCAATTTAAGGATTAAGTGAAAAATTTGTATTACTAATCATCTTCTCATCTGATATGGCCTTTAAATCAACATTATTTCACTCTTATAGCCACCAATAAATGATATATACAAATATCATATTTACGGATCCCCTCAGGTGTCTGCATTCTCTTATAAGAATTAGACCAGATAAGATCATCTCAAATATCCATTCTTCCAACATACCAGCAACTTCTACCTCCCCAAAATAAGTTCCATCATCAAGGTTAATTTTATATACTTTATAGATGAATACACCTTCATAAAATCATAAAAATATATTAAATTTGTTTTTCCCTCCTGTAACCAGGGGCTTTCAACGAATCCCATGTAACTCTCTCTGGTTCTCTAGTCATTCTAGAAAACAGGTTTTATTTTCATGCCATCTTGGTAAATGGATCATCATACTAGTTAAACTGGAACACATCGTCCATCACCCAAATGTAATTATTAATTATTTACAATTAAAAATCTTGGATGATACTATTTTCATTCTATTACTAAATATTAACTAAGAGTCTCTGGAGCCTATTAACTTGATTCACCTAGGTGTATCCCATCACAAAAAAAAATATTTTTTTGACTAACTAGAGAAACTATTCCCGCTGGAACTAGCTTGCTAAAAACTACAAATTTCTATATCTTCTAGACTAAATCAAAATGTGAATAAAATGACTAGATGATGAAATAAGATTGTATATAGATGAATAAATTCAACCTAATGTAATGTATCAATGCCTCTCAAATTTTACATGCATATATCCGACCTATAGAAAATTGATTCATTAATATTTTTATTATTGCAACTTGTGAATGGATATCCCTAATTTACCATATCAATAAGGATATTTGAATAAAAAAAGGATGAAGTTATCCATTGCTTTGGTAGAGTATTCATCCCCACCAACATTCTCTAATATTTCGATGATGCTATTAAAATAACTAGCCAAAAACCATGTGAGACTCTATGGTTTAATAGAGGATAATGACTTCCACAAGTATATCCTCTAAATAAGTTCCATATTATCATAAAAAGAGGTGATAAAGAGGTACATAAATCAATGGAAACCTTTGTAGTGACATCTTGTAAATAGACATCAATGCTTTCCATTGAGATGTTATGATGCTATTAGGCCTAGGAAATTTTATTTCATTCTTCCACTAGCATGTAAACAATAAAACCAAGAATTCATGAAAATATTGAGAGAGAATCCCCCATATATATGGAATCCATAATAACCAGATTAATAACTTTTTTTTATGATCCATAGACTCCAATAATGAAAAATTAGCTTTATCTCCAAATCCCCTTACGTTCCAAACAATATTCTAAGACATAATAATGTTGAAATAGTAGAGTTATAGTACAGAAATATAATGGTTGACGAACATGATAGTTAATTATTGGAAATCTCTATGGATTTTGATCAATTAACCCTTCATTCATGTACCAAGTCTTAATATAATGTTAATCTAGGACCTTAAACATTATAAATTGGTTTATACCAATCATTAATAACATCCTCCTCCAATAGAGCCCCAAATGTTTTTGGAGAACATAAGGATCCAGAAGGATATAAAAACCCCCTACCCTCCAAGAATTTATAAATTCGAACAATAGTGTCCTTATGAGACTCCAAAGAAACCTACATGACTTGTTTCACTCAGAAACCATTGGTAGAGTGAAAGAGAAGGAATGAGGATGATAGAGAGTCTCCAACCTACCATAGTTTACTTTGAATCTCTTGTAGACATGACCTCATAGACTCTTCCAAGACAACGTTGTATTTTACATTAGAATTCCTTTATGGGGGAACAAAGAAGAAATTTTCACCACCCCCATATGTTCTATCAAAAAAACATCCCCATCCAAAACCTTGTAAACCTCCCTGTATGAATAAGGAAGCCAAATATAAGAGGAAACAACAAATTGGATGTTCATTTCCCTAGATTGGTAGTAAGGTGAAAGATCAAAAATGATTGTACAACATCTTCCACTAGAATAAGACATTCAAAACCAATGATCAAATGCCACAATAAAACTAATAGAGATGATTAGTGAAAATAAATACCTACCAATAATATAGGAGGCATGGATATCAAATTTTAAAATCCATCCTCATGCGAAAAACTATAAATGCATTCTAGAAAAGAAGAAACATTGTCAATAAAAAACATGAATGGAAGACCAAACCCTTGAACTCCAGAATATTCATTCTCCTAGGTCAGAATAGAATCCTTTTGATTGATTCTTGAAGCTAGATTGGAAACCTTTAAACTAAGGGATCATCTTCTACAAATATCCACAAAATACCACTGAAAATTGATCTATAAATGTAATATTGGAATCTATTGAAAAAAAATTTCACCAGGTATTTTTGTACCCTTCCCTGATGAGGACCTTAGATGGAAGAGTTTCCACAAGATATACATAAACATAAATGTGAAGAGATAATGATCCTTGAAAAAAATTCATGTCACTATTTGAACATAGTTAATGTACCATGATGTTAAAAATAAGTTTAAGTATGGATAAATTATGAATCGGAAAGATGATCCACATGATCATAAACCAAACCACATTTGGGATTAGATTTATCAAATAATACACATACCAAGACTAGAGAGATAGTTATTATTTATATACTCTACAAGAATGATATTCCATTGATCGTGAATTAACAAATTAAACTACATATGAAATGATAGCATAGAAAGTTTCTATAAAGAGAACCGATATAGTATCCGTATTATCAGGACCCCCTGATTCTATGAAAACACTAAAAATAAGAGAAAGATTTGCCCATGAAAACCACATAAAAAAATACAGACTATGGATTGTCTCCACTTCTCCAAGACCATTGAAAAAAGATCCACCACTGGGAATCATTAATAGTGTGTTTCAATTGAAATGTCTTAAACAGACAAAAGAAATTGTCTCAGAGATTACGTATATGTCCCTACACTCACATCCGTTAACAAAAAAAGCACCCCCATTATAAGGGACCTTAAGAAAGGTCCTAAATTGATAAAGAATTCTTCAAAATATGATGAATATATCAATCTTTAATAAACTACAAGATTTTCTCTGGTAAAGGAACATTCATTGTAACTATCAGAATCACATTCTAGAGAGGAGACACTTCTGGCTTGTTCATGTTGTTCAGAATATACATTACCATATATAGTACCCAATTGATAAGAAATATATGATTTATTATTATTTTTATTATGTAAAATCAGTATAAATATATTTAATAATATCATAATTCATATAAATATTCATCTAACCTATTAAATGGTTAATATTGTCATATTTAAATAAAAATATTTCTATGGCGTTTCATAGTTAATTTAACAATAGTGTTTTATATAAAAAATCATATAGATTATTGTACTATTTAAAGAAAAAAATTAAAATGTTTGGGTGTTATAGTATAAATGGACTTTTTGTATTAACCATCTATTTAAGGATAATATACAGTGATAATTTTCAACAATAAAATCATTGTTTGTTATATACTTCATATATATTTTAGGGAATCCTTGGATTTGGATATAATATAATAGGAAATAGAAATATGTAAAACATTAAATCATTTTTATTGTATATATTGAAAAACTTATTGATTATAAAATATCTCATAATAGAAATTAAATAGAACATCATCATAATGTTATCAACTATAACCCATATGGTGTTATGGACATCAGAATTCTCGAGAAGATCTTTAACGAAACTCATATAGATTTTTTCACAATTCTGTATCGGTATCGGTATTTTTTCCATCACCCCTTATATTTATGACATTCATCCTTATCATTATATAATGTAAACTATCATGATATAGAAATTATTTTCTACATCTTCAAGTCATCCCACCATAAATTATTAAGATCCTTATAAAAAATTGCGCATCTATGATGGAAAAATAATGGATAACTTAATGCTTCATCCAAGAACACCATATTATATAATTATATTGATGGGACACATATTCATTTATAAAAAATTATTAGTCTATAATTCACAATGATAAACTTTTGAAAATTCCTTACATTCATCATTAATGATGTATATAGATTCTAGGAATTTCTGATCTACATATAGATATATATTTGGCTAGTTAGTTGAGAGAGATTGGATTTCTCATTTTAAATTAGGATTTCATGTTCAGTACATTATAAAAACTTGAATATTATGTCTCGTAAATCCCAAACACTAGAAAATTTATCATTATCCTTACAACATAGAGTATCATATAACTTTTTCATATATTCAGGATAACAATGTGTTAGGCATTCATAATCACTAATCAAATAAAACCACATCCTTTGGATTAAGTTTAACTCCTTCTTTATGAATATATACATTAATTTTCTTGAATAGTATATATATCACAATTTTTACAATATGTATAATCATGACATATATTTAATGAAAAATTTATTTCTTCAATATCCAAATCATGATTTCAGAAATTTGTCTCAATAATTTTTACTTGATTTTAGGAATGTACTATGGACATTAAATTTTTATTGGGAACAAATACATATCCCTTCATTTACGGATCATAATATATCGAAAACCCAACCGCCTTGATATGAAATTTGAGTATAGTTGATGTGGCCAAAATTATTATTATATCATTGATATTTCAATGAAATTTACCTGTCTAATGTAGCATGACACACTTGTGAGTTAGCATGCTTAGTAGATTTTTCTATCATGTGATATTTATCAAAACTCACTGATAATATCCTAGATATACAATATAACATTAGATATGTATTATATTGGTTGGTATAGGTATTCTTTAATTACATTGTTATTTTAAGGATATGATTATCTATCCTAAATTTTGATTACCTCAATAAATAGTGGTACATTATATAAAAATAATTTAATATTGATTTTTTTATATTGAATATCCTTTTTCATCGTCATCAACACAGTATTGAATGATATAACCGGTCTTATTTTACTTATAAAATATTATAATAACATCTATAAATAATATAGCAAATGGACCAAGGGATTTACTAAAGACAATATTCATCATATCCTTTAAGATAGTGGGGGAATTATTATCTAAAAATGGAATAACTATGAATTTATAATACCAATTTATAGTAACAAATATAGTCTTGGAAACCTTATCTCTCTTCTACCATACAAAATAATATCAAAATAAATTTTCCATATTTGATAAGTATTGATCCCCTCATAATAGATCGAACAAGTCCACAATATTATGTATAATATACATGATATTTATTGTGATATTGATATGTTCATAAAAATAAATTAAAAATTCATTCATTTGTATTTATTCAAATCAATGAGTACTGGTTCTCCCCATAATAAATCGTGTGGGTGTATAATAACCTTAACTAGGATCTCTTGAATTTGATTAAATAATTTATGAAACTCAGTTATTTTTTTCTTGTAAGTACTGTTTGATATAAGTATAACACCATATACGATTTCTATAAAAAACAAAACATTTTGATATTGGGGATGACATTGTAACTTGTCTATAAATATAATTACATATTATTAAATAGTTGAATTGAAATTAATATTAGGTTTTTTTCTAACCATTTGATTAATATTTCTATATTTCATCGTAAAACACACATAAATGTATGTAACTTTGATAGGGAATCCCCAATTAACCTTTCATCGATAGAATATCATGGGTTGACTAGGAATATGAAATTTTATACATTTATCTTGACAATAATAGTGGAACTATGTAATGAGATTTAATTAATTACTAAAATTACATTAAATCTGACTAAAGAGTGATTAATATGATTCTTAGGAAGTACGTCCCAATATACATCAATAAAGTATGAGTAATATAATAGATATTTAGCAATCATAAAATTGAGATCTCTAAAATTACAATATATTTATCAACTATGTGTGCGATATGATTAATATCAAAACCATCCTCGATATGAACAAAATTATATACAAATAATAAAATTAAAAACTAATAGTTCTTCATTGTAATATAAACATATCATTATCTAGATAATTTTTTTGAACCACCTCATCTATTTTTTCTAGATATAATTCGACTTTTAAAATTATATTTGTCAATTTTTTGTGTCGGTGGTTGTTATCAACCATTGTATTTGTGCATTGACTGAAAATATTTCTATACCCCTTGAAATTGAAGGATTGTAGTGAGGATGGTGCATAAGAAATATATTTTTGTCCATAACACTATTGGTTAGACTATTCAAAAATTTTAGTCATTTATATTCCATAAATAAAAAATTTGACAATCCCCTAATGATATTTTATCCACGATTCACCCCATTTTTCTACATGAATGAATAGTAGTTTTCTATTTCTATTTAGGTTATAACATTTTATTTTCCTAGAAAATATATTTTTATAACATAGGCCAGAAATATATAAATGTAATGGGAGGATCTAATCTCCATTTATACATTGAGATAACTCATAAAATTTTCCATATAAAATCCAATATAAATTATATCTAGTTAATTTATATGATAAGATTGTATTCCTCTAAATAAATGATTTATTATTTATTCAGGGTCAATGATAAAACATAACGTGTATATTGAATGAAATGTGATATTTTCTTCCTAAGTATAATTTATTAGACATGTATTTGTTTTATCTCCACAATTTCTATAAAATCATGAGTTTCTAAAAGGAAACACTATGCTCAATAGTATACATAATATATCAAATCGATCTTTAGCAAAGAAAAAAAAATATTTAAATGTTACCATTAAAAATAAGATTATAAATTGATGGTAATGAATATTATTAAATAAATTTTAAAAATATATATTACAAATGTATATAAAATTAACTATTTTTTGGAAAAATAATTATAAAGAATGTATAATCCTGTTTAAAATAAAAGGGGTTTTTAAAACAATTAAAATATTCCTAATGGTTTTTCATGAAAAGAAATAAAAAAATCACCCATATTAGATAAGATTAATGATATATATATATATATATAATGTTTAAAATTCATTTTATGAATTTTCTATGCATTTTAAGTTAATAAATATAATTTTATACAAAAATTGTTTTTCTCAAAAGTGGATGTTTCGCTGCCTTCTAATGGGGAACTTGTGGTAAATATAGGTTCTGTCAATATTATAAATTATAATTGAAAAAAATAAACTTATTAATTGGAATTGGGACATCAAATAAAATATTAGATAAATATTTGGTATTTTTTTAATAAATATTGTATTTTAATGAATAGTGAAAAATACTGTATTTAATGTCAAACCGAATATTTCACCTAATTTATTTAAATAGTTATATTATCCCTTTAATTTTTATGAAATTATAATTAGATTATGTTTTGAATAGTTAATCCAATTTAGGACATTTGTATCAGTTTCACATTGTAATAGGATATAAATGTTTTGGGAACTTTTGAAAATTATTATTTTAAAAACTCATTACCTCGTTCTGTCAACGAGATTAATTTTAATTTAATATTTATACTTTTGTATCTAGAATTTTTTAAAAACTGGAAATTAACTATTTTAATCAAAATAAATATTGTGATCTAATAGTATCAATATATTTGTTTGGTGAATAATAACTTTAGAATTGTATTTACCACAGTTAAGGGTAAATATGGTTATTAAACATAAATATATTATTATAATATTATAACATTACCCTAATACTAGTCCAAATTTTATTTAAAGAGTTTGTTTTGACCAAAAAAACATTGGCCTAAGTATAACATGTTCCATCCACTTAGGTAAGTATATGAAAATTGTTATATTTTATTTAAATATAAGTTAAAAAATGTCATACTCATATTTTTAATATGCAAATTAATTTTTAAAATTCGGTTATATAAAATATTAATTCAACAAGAAATAGTAATTATAAATCTAAAATTGTCATCGTCATCATGATAATTTATTTATAATTTTTAGAAATTATATAATTAAATTTAATTGTGACTCAATGATGATATAGTGATTGATATAATAAAGGAAGAATAAAATAAATGATGTTAATAATATTAATATAAATAAAACATTAAATATTTGATTCCATACATGAATATTATGGTTTAATTTTAAATTTTATTGATGATTTAACATAGTTTATTATATGTAATCACGTTGTAAGGAATTTTTTTAAAATTCAATAAGTGAATAGTGTCATAATGACATTTATGATATTTTATGATAAATTATGTTTTATTAAATGATATAAAATTAATAAAAATAAAAATATTGGCAAAATAATTGGTTAATTTATAAAAATTTTAATGACATATTTTTTATTTTTATTTTTAGAGTAATTATATTTACTCTCAAAGTAAAAATTAAAAAAAAATATTATTGTAAAAAATAATAAGTATACGAAAAGATAAGGATTAAAATATAATAAAAACATGATTAATTTTAATTTTATAAAATTATTTAAACCCAAAATTTTATTATATTATGAATTATTTAATTTGGATCCATTTTTAAAAGAAAATTAATTTATATTAATTTAATAATTTGAAAATTTATTGTGGGCCCATATACTCTATTATAAAAGGGAACCCATGGTTCTTTATTATTCACCACTAAAAGAGTATTTAGATCAGAAAATATCATCCCAAATACCTTCATATAATACCGACACACTTTATAGTGTCCTTATATTAGGTATAACACTCTTCTTAGTGTTGTAATGTTGTTAATTAATAAAGATTGTTCGAAGGAAAGGTTTCATTTATTGTGTTTTTCCATTTCCTTTTCCACTACCTTACCATATTTTTCAATCATGATGAAATAATAACTATAGTATACTCAATATAATAAGATTTTATTATGATAATTTGATTACCTAAAACAATATCTACTTCCATAAATGATAATGGAATTAATCGTTTGTGTGTACATATGAACTACCACCACGATGAACCAATATAATTCTTTTTCCACTACCATCTATCAAGACTGGTTATAATGAGAGAATTTATGTCCATATGTTATATTAATTACATATTTATCATTATAATATAATAATATATTAGTTAAGTCATTACCATAATATTCACATAAAAATTATAACGTTGTTTGGGTGTACATGTGAACTATCACCTCCATAATGATAAGTGATTTGTTTTTCTTCACTACCTAACATAGATGATATATATGTATATTTAAATGAATAATATTATATTAATGATAATATTAAAATCATTTAATGAAAAAAGTATAGATAACTTTTTTCCATAATGATCATTGGAAAATGGAATCGTTATTCATGTTTATGCATGACCTACCATCTCCAAGATTTTAACGAGGTTCGTTTCTCGAAACCAAAATTAAATGGTTGGATTTAAAATAGTAATTTATATATATAAGTTACAATTATTTCATGAATATTATTCTATAGAATGTGAATTTATTTCCATTTTGACTGTTGACATCTTTTCAAAATCAATTTGTACTCGAGTACCGAATATCGAAAAATAATTTGATGTAAACATAAATAATTATGTAATTTTTATAATATGACAACAAGTAATATAAAATGAATAGTTAACATTAAAAATATTATCATGTAGGTAAATAATTAACCAATTTTTTTTAGGAACATAATGATTTTAAATGTTGACTTGGACTCATTTCAAGGGACTTTCTTTGAAAAACGTCATTAACAGTTATTCCTTTAACTATTTTTTCAAATAAAAACGGATTTTTTAAATTATATAACCTGAATTGATTTTCATACTTTTATAAATCATTAATTTTTTTACTCTTAATTTAAAATATTACCATTTTTGTTTCACATAATGTGTTTTCATTTATCAGTGCACGACATTGTAAAATTGATTTTGATTTCAAAGGGGAAAATATATTTTTTAGGCTTGTTTGTTGGGTATAATTATGTTATGTTTTGTGGAAATAGTTTATGAATAAATGTGGTTCAATGATTAAACAGTTGAATGCAGGAATGTTATATGCCTCCAATGCATTGGCTAATTAGGAGTAAAATTATTGTTTTTTCGTCTAATATATTTAGGGAATATAACCTGATGGGTTTTCCAATGTAACCATTAAAGGTGCTCTCTATGTAGTTGTGAATGATACAATGTAATAATAATATGTATACCACAAGATAACATTATTATTTATCAATTCTATGGAATCTTACATGAGTATTATTATTTTTTGATGTAAGATAATGTTTTTTATATTTTATGTGTGAAAATAATTATTGTGTGAACATGATTTCATAAGATTAAAAATTTCATTGACTAAAGGTTTATTTACTTAATTTACGTCCCTTGATGAGTTTTTTGTGCACATAACTTTTTTTAATTATTATCACTGGTCTTTGGATTTTAATGGATAAGGAAGAAATAATGATTAAAGTATTGATTATATGTCTTGAAATGAAATATTTTATTTAAAAATAGATTCATCTAGTGGAAAAATGGGAACTATTTGGATGTGTCCACTTTGTATTCATATGGTTTTATTATGTACAATTTGTGGCCTAATTTTAAAAATATTTAATCCTTAGATGATCCATAATCTAAAATAATGAAAATAATTTCTTAATAAAAATTGTGTAATTTTTTAAGGTTGGGTCCATACATTTTGTATTAATATTCGGTTTAGACAACATTTGGAATTATAACATTTTGTAAAAACAACGGTTAACTTTCAATGAATATTATTTTAGTTAAATACTTGATTTATAATTTTTTTTGGGTTGAGAAAATTCACATACAAATGGATATATGGGGATCTCAAACAACATTCCTATCTATTTCTAATGACTCGCTTTCAATAACCATTGCAATGTCAGGTCCTGATGATTCAGAAATGTTTTCTAACATACAAACCTCTTGAAAATAGTTATAGGAGATATCAAGAAAGTTCTATATACCTATCTAACATCATGTATAATGGGTTTTATAACAAAATCCTTTTTTTCTTTGTATTTTCATATATTTTTAAAAAGGTAAATATTATCAAGGAATTTGAATATATTTTACCTTATCACATGATTTTGATGTATATTATGATTTTAATAATTCTTCTGAAGAAGTATACCCTTAAATAAACTATATATATATTATTTTATCTTATATTCTTAGACCACATAGATACATTATTTTAAAAAGAACATTGATTTAATGTTTCAAATCAAACAATGTTTGAATTTTTTTATAAAAATCAATTTCTATTTAATGTTTTGAAATTATATGTTATACAATATTATATTCCCAAGCTATTTCTCTACAAAAACCCATATGTACCAGGTTGTACTATGTCTATTTGGATATAGGAATTAAGTGAATTAAAATATTCTCTAAAACAATGTTATAATTCATGGACCATCAATCTATGTTGAAAAAAATGAAGATGAATCCCAGTGGTCAATATGGTCAAGATATAACATTCTTTATTTTATTTATAGTTTTATGTCCTAGGGATATGAAATGAAAATTTTAATATGTGAACGACCTCAAAAATTATGATGATGATGTATTTATGTGGTATCATAGAAATGGTATTTAAAAGATAATCACTTATGTGAAAACATTCTATTTAAGGATGAAAAAATTCCTTCTTAAATTAAATATATTTCCATATGTTCTTTTCCAAGTAGTAAAATAATTCATAAACTCAATGAGAAGTATCTTAAAACCAAAATTTTATTTATTTAGTTTTCATTCTAAGAAATGAATTAACTTTTTACAAATTTAAAATTTGAGGTTTTCTGATTTTTGACTTCATACTGACTATATAATCTTTCACTCTAAATAATAACATTATAGTTAGTTGATTTAAATATTGATGTTTTCCTACATTGAACTCTAGTATCTGTTATCTCTGGCGACGTCAATACTTCCCTTCCTTTTTTATGTGAATGCTTTATTTAAACTTGTTTTGAAGTAGGATTTCAATAATGTTATTTTGAAAATTCCAACCATAGTTTTTTATATTGAGTTCAAAATTTGAGGACATAATTTTTGTAAGGGGAGAATATAACATCATGAGTTTTTAAAAGGAAAAACTTTCATCAATTGTGTATGTGATATGCCACATCAATCTTAACTAATCAACTAAATAATATTTAAATGTTAATGTAAAAACCTAGACGTTAGAATAATGGGAATGAATATTGTTAACTGAATTATAAAAATATTGTTCTCACATGTATATATAATTAATTAATTTGTGAATAATTAATTATAAATGAATGTAAACAGATTTTTTTAACAGAAGAAATGTGTTTCTAAATAAATTTTTAAATATAAAAAAGGTTATTTTATAGTAACTAATAGTGAAATAAATATTTTGGGATTATATTCATAATATATATATTATATTATATAATTGTTAATATTTATTATGTGTTTTCTTGATAGTAAAAAAGAAAAAATCCAATTTTTCACATAACTAATTTTAATCTAGTAAAAGGCAGTTTTCGTTCCTATTGATAGAAAACATGTTTTAAATAATGTTTTTGTGACTATTATAAATTATATTTCATAAAATATATTAATTATTTTGAATTGGGTTGTCAAAATTTATTTGTGTTAAATTTTAGTTATTTTCCTAAATAAATTTCTTAACATAATGAATGGTGAATAATATTGCATCTTACGTAAAAAAGGCCTTTTCAACTAATTTAATTATATTGGTATATTATAATTTTAATTGGATTCAAATTAAAAATATATTAAATATTTTTCCATTTAATCTAAATTTGGCCATCAGAATAAATTTCAATTTGAAATTGGATATAAAACCGTTGTGATCTTTGTAGAGTTTTTTGAAAACATTTTCCCTCGATCCCCCAATAGGATTAATTTTATATTAAAATTTCAAATTAAGGGAATTAAATTTTTAAAAATGAGAATGTGTAGTTTTATATAGTTTAAAAATAGTTGAAAAATTGGATAATTTTAACTTCTTGTTATTAGTTACTTTAGAATTTTATTTTCCATGTTTAAGGGTAAATCATGTAATTAATGGTAAAAATAATGTTATAATATTATAGAAATTACCCTAAAATTCTCTTAATTTAATTAGATGATTTTTTTTCGACTGGAAACAACATTAGGAATAATTTATAACCTTTTTGAGACAATTGTGTTCGATTATGACATTTATTATATTTCATTTGAAGATAAGATAAAAAATGTCATAATTATATTTTTAAAAGGTAAATATTCATTAATATAGGGTTATATATAATCTAAATTCGACAATAAATAGTCATTAGATATATAAATGGTTTTTATATATCATTATAATTTATTTATTATTTTTATACAATAAATAAGTAATTGTAATTGTGAATAATGATGACATAATGATTGATTTAATAAAGGATAAATAAAATAAATCGTATTAATAATATAAAAATAAATGTAATTTAAAATTTTTTATTCCATAAAATAATTTTATAGAGGATTTTGAAATTCTAGGGATAATATAAAGATTTTTTTTGTAGGGAACAAGTTTTTTTGATTTTTTTAAAAAGAAAATTAGTGAATATTGTGTATATATATATTTCTGAGATCTTTTCAAAAATAAGAATTCAAAAAATGATATTAATTTTAAAAAAATACAATAATTGGAAAATTGATATGGGTAAGTTTATAAATTTCATTATTATTATTTTATGTTATAATATTATTTTAATTATTTTTACTGTCAAAGTTAAAATTTTATAATATCATGCTAATAATTAATAAGGATTAAAACAAAGAGATATGGATTAAAAAATAATAAAAACTTGAATACATTTAATTGGATGAATTTATATAGGATCATAATAATCCAATATTATAAATATATTTTTTATCCATTTTAAATAGATAATTAATTTATAATAATTTAATAATTTGTAAATTCAAAGAGTACCCCTCTTTTCTCCTATTAAATAAAACCCATTATTCATTATTCTTCACAAATTAATATGTATTTGGTTCATCCAAGGTATGAGAAAATACCTTACTATAATCACTTCCACATTATAGAGGCCTCATATTATTAATAAAAATAACTTTAGTTGTATAAAGGTGTTAATCAAATGAGATTGGCTGATAGAAATGTAGGGTTTTCTAAGTGTTTTTATTTTCATTCTTCATATAATTCCTTAGAATTATCATCAAACATGATGAAATATTAACTATTGAACCCTCAATTTATTAAGATGTATTTATTTTAATAACATCACTTAAATTAATATCTACATCCATTATATGGAAATAGAATTAATTAATCATATGTACACATGAATTATCACATCCATGAACCGATATAAATCATTTTCTATTACAATATCTCAAAAGTTGTTATAATAAATGATTTAACATTCATATGTGATATTCATGAAATATTAATAATTATATTAGAATAATATATTAATTAAATTATTAAATTTCTTGGTATATTAAAATGATCATATTCTTCAAGCGAACGTGCAAACTCTCACATCCATGAAGGGATATGATTTTTTTTTCTTCAACACATAACATGGATGAAATATATAAGTATATTTATATAATTAATACAATATTAATGATATTATTATCATTATGGAATTATAAAATTATAATTATATTTATTCCATAACAATCATTGGAATATGATATCATTACTCATGTGTAGGTACAACCTACTGCCTCCATGATTATAATGTTGTTCATTTTTAATACCCATAAATAAATGGGTTGATTTTAAAGTATAATTTTTTACAATAAATAATATTATTTCTAGAATATTATTCTAGATATGACAGAATTGTGACCATTTTTACTATTTAAGTTATTTCTATCTCGTTTTGGACTTGAGTACCAAATATCAAAAAAGCGCCCGATTTGAAAATAAATAATTTAGTAATTGTAATAAAAATAAAACAAGTCATACAAAATCATTAGAAAATTTATCATGAATGTAAATAATTAACCAATATTTCTTATTTAGTAAGATTAAGATTTTATGTGGTGATTCAGACTCATGGTAAAGGATATTCTTTTGAAAACCTCTTTAAAATTCACTCCTTCAACTATTTTTTTTAAAAGATAAACGAAATTTTTTTAACTTATATGGGATGAATGTAATTTCACACTTTTATGTATCATTAATTTTATTTGTTTGTTTAAGTTTATTTATGGTTTTTATGAAATAATTTTATTTATTTATTAGTGCATGCCTTTTTAAAATGGAATTTCATTTCTATGTAGAAATGTTCTTTTTCATTTGTTCTTGTTTTTTCTTTTATGATTATATTATGGTACTTTTTAATAGTTTCTGAATATGGGTGTTTTCATGATAAAACACAAGAATGTGAGACCATGATAGATTTATAATGTATTAGGTACTGATATGGAGTTAAATTTTTGGGTTTCTCATAAGTGATTGATGAAATCTACCATGAAGGGTTTTCCAAATGTAACCAAAAAGGACACGCTATATGTAGCCCTTAAATCTAAAATTTTAAAAAATATGGACTCCACAAGATACTATTATAATTTATTATTACTATAGTGTTTTGAACGAATCTTATGATATTATAAGGTAAGATAAAGTGATTATGTTTTATAAGTGACAAGTTTTATTTTGTGGTATTGTTTTCAGGATTTAAAAATATTAATGGACTAACAATTTATTTCCATCTTCTGGGTCCCTTACTAAACTTTTTGTCCCCATTCCTTGTTTTAAAATTTTTTTTAGAGGTATTAATATTGTTATGGAAAACAAGATTTCATGATGAAATTATAGAAGAAGTGTCTTGAAAATAAATCATGTTTTTTAATGTGATTTATTTGTTGGAAAAAATGGATACTATATAGATGGGTCATCCTTTTATTCTTATGGATTTGGTATGTATGAGTTATGTTCTAAATTTCTAAATCTATAAAACATAAAATGATAATCAGTAAAATAAAATTCCACTCTCAATTCCTTGGAGAAAGGAAAATATCATTTCTATTGTTTTAATCTACTTCTTGGAAACTAGAAAATCAGATGAGCCACTAAAGGATATTTGGATATTTTGGATAATATTGTCAATGGATAGTTATTCCATGGACCATTTGGTAGTTTTACATACTTCTATCGAATGGTTATATATAGAGAGATTTTAACTATGGTAAAATGGGAATTTTTGATGGGCAAGGGCCCGTCATAAATAACCCTTCGAAAGGGGTTATTTTTGACAACTAGATTACCCCGTCGCAAATAACCATTATTTGTGATGGGAACATACCGCCCAAAGAAAATGGTTTGGTACGAACAATGCACCAAACCCCATGTAGGTTATTGTGACTAGTTCTTATTCCCATCGCAAAAAAATAGTGGTGTTTTTTTGTATTTGTGAAAAGATTCTTTCCCTGTCACAAATAAATTTTAAACGGTCCACTTTAATTAATGTTGGCTGAGGTATTTGCGACGGGCCCCATCGTAAATGACCTTATAAGAAAAAATATAACCTATATATACCCCATCCATTTTCCTATAATTTCACTATTTACTCATCTTCTCTCTATATTTCTACTGAAAATTTTTATTCTAATATTATTCATAGTATAACGATTTAAATCAGACCATTATCTACGACTTTAATACTCTAGAAGATTCAGTTTTATTGAATTTTTCAATTTTTTTGTCTAGATAATGTTTTTTCAATTATTTATATCTTTTATTAATTAGATGTAAATTCATTAAATTATAATTAAATATTTTTTTCTAGTATTTATTTTAATGAATAGTTATATCTAAGTGTAAATTGACAATAAATTGTAATAAATTATAATAATTTTATATAATTTGTAATAATTAGTAATAACAAGTATTAATTAATAATAAATAGTAATAAATTGTATTAATTAGTAATAATTAGAATGAATAAGTAATAATTAGTAAAAATTAAAAACAATTATTTATAATTAGAAATATTTTTTAATAAATAGAAATAATTTATAATAACTACAAATAATTGGTAATAATTAGAAATAATTGGAATTAATTATAAATAATTTGGAATAATTAGAAATAGTTTGTAAAAATTAGAAATAATTTGTAATAATTCTGAATAATTTGTAATAATTCTAAATAATTAGTAATAAATTCTAATAATTAATAATAATTAGGAATAATTAGAAATAATTAGTAAGAAATTTTAATAATTGGAAATAAATTTTAATAATTAGAAATAAATAATAATAAACAGTAAAAAAATAAAAAATAGTAGAAAATATAAATAAATAATAATAATTATTAATAATTAATAATAACTAGTAATAAATAGTAATAAATATTAATAATTAGTACTAATTAGTAATAATTTTTAATAATTAGCTATAATTTGTAGTAATTTGTAATAATTTGTAAAAATTAGTAAAAATTAGTAATAATTGGTAATAATGAGTAAAAATTGTATTAATTAGTAATAATTATGAATAATTAGGAATAATTAGGATTAGTTAGTAATAATCAAGATTAGATATTAATAAATTGTTATAAATAATAATAATTTTCAATAATTAGGATTAATTAGTCATAAATTGTAATTATTACGATTAACTATTAACAAACTTTTAATGATTATTAATAATTAGTAATTATTAGGATTGGTTATTAATAAATATTTATAATTAAATCTAATTAGTAATAAATTTTAATAATTATAATAAAATATTAATACTTAGAAATAAATAGTAACAAATAAATAAATAGTAAATGATTGATGTAAATAGTATTCAAAAGTAATAATTTTTAATAAATATTAATTAATAGTAAAAAAAGTAATAATTAGTAATAATTAGTAATAATTAGTAATAAATAGTATTAGTTAGAATAATTAATTAAAATTAGTAATAATTAGTATTAATTAGCACTAATTAGTAATAACTACTAATAACTAATAATAATTTGTAATAATTAGTAATAAATAGAAATAATTTTTAATAATTAGTAATACTTAGTAATAGTTATTAAAAATTAGTAATAGCTAGAATTAGTTAGTAATAATTAGGATTATTGAGTAATAATAAGGATTAGTTCGTAATTATTAAGATTAATTAATAATAATTAGGATTAGATAGCAATAATATAGATTAGTTAGGAATAATTAGAATTAGTTATTAATAATTAATATTAGATAGGAATAATTTGGAATAATTAAAAAAACTAGGAAATAATTAGAAATAATTTGTAATTATTAGAAATAATTTTTAATAAATTGTAATAATTTTTAATAAATATTAATAATTAGTAATAATTCGTCATAATTAGTTACAATTAATATTCCATAATTAGTAATAATTAGTAATCAATAATTAGGAATAGTTTAGAATAATTTGGAATAAGTTAAAATAATTAGTAATAACTAGGAATAACTAGCAACATCAAGGAATAATTAGCAACAACTATGAATAATTAGAAAAATTAGTATTAATTCTGAATAATTAGAAATAATTATGAATAAATAAAGAGAAGTAGGATTGAATAGGATTAATTAGATTTTTTTATAATAAATCATAGTAAATTTGACTTCTTTGATTAAATAGCACAATTTTTTCTGGATTGGTGACATTATATTGATCGACAACTCAACTCCTTGAAACGTTTTCCACTGAAATCAACATGAGAAATCTATTCAAACATGTATCGAGGAAAATTTTTCAATGTCATTCAAATATGAGAAAGTTTCAAGGTGGTGATTCATCGAACAAAATAGGAACTTTTTCGGACAACTCATCCACTTGCAACATTATGGAACTTAAATCACTATGAATATTCCAATCTGATATATGAATATCAATTTTTGTATGCACGAGAGCATAGAGTTAACTTCCATAGTGTTTTAATTCCATGCTCTCGTGCATCAGAAAATGGATATTCGTATGTCGGAGTAGATTATTCACAGTTTTTTTAGTTGGAGAATGTTGCAAGTGGATGAGGTGTCGTGAAAAAGTGTTGTTACCAATCAGTGGGAAATTTTTGCACCGTTAAATATAAATAATTACTACAAAATACCTCAAATTAATAATAATTAGTTGTAATTTGTAAAAAAAATTATATATGAATTTATATTAGTATAAACGATTAAAAAATAATTTAAATAACTATAAAATAATATAAATTATTATAAATTGATAGAAAACAGAATTTAATTAACTTCTGTTTTTTGGATAGTGTTTATGTTATATATAATTATACAAAAAAACTAATAATTTAATATTTTTAGAATAAATATGAAATAAGTAATTCATCAATAGCCATTATTAGATTATCATTCTTGGATAACTTAGTGTCTGAATCCAAATGGTTCTAGTTTATGTCCTATTTATATTGAGGGTGTTAAAGTATTCTTATCATTTTAATCACTGAAACCAAAATTTTCTTTAGAAGGGACAATTACGTGTCTATGTAAAAAATTTTCTTTTAGGACATATGAAACATTTGACAATGTTGTAGCTCAATTATTGAATTTTGGTTTTCAACCAGATTATATTTTTTTGGTTTCAACATGGTTAATTAGGTTCTAGATAATATATTAATAATTTGGTTCAATATCCATCACGATATCAATGTTTAGTACATGATGTGTCATGTTTGTCAATTCAAAAAACTGATATATAAAATGATGTTGATTTTACTCATGAGGTGGAACCATCCCATTTTTACGAGATGTTGAGGTCCATTGAGGATGTCTTATATATTGTTTCATGATAAGAAATATTGAATCAATGACTAAATTTATGGCCATTAAATCATATAATGGAATTTCAAATAGATGTTTTGATCTGATATATTCTTCATTAAAATCACTACTACATAAAGGAAATGTATTTCCTGTAAATTGTTTTGAGAGACAGAGGCTAGTTTATAATCTGGTGTTGGTTTCAAATGATATCATCTTATATTATGGTGAAAATGAGTTATTGGATTGTTTTCCTACTTGTGGACAATCAAGGTATAAGGATACTCAACTAGGGATATCTAGATTTGTTCCTATAAAACAATTGTGATATTTCTTTCTCACACCTAGATTGCAGCATTTATTTTTGTCTCAAAACACATAATTATTGATTACATGTGAAAAAACCAATATTTCAACTAGTAGAATCTTAAATCTCCCCTCTGATGTGGATTGATGGAAACATTTTGACCAGGTGCATATGCCGTTTACTTTAGAATCTTGAAACGTTTGATTGAGTCTTTTTAATGATGGTTTCTTTCTAATTGGTTCCTAATGAAAGTTTCATTGATGTAGACAATTATCAAAATTCCATAATATGGAATATTCTCTAGATAGAGTACACATGGTCCAAAATCACATCCGTACTTTATGAGAGACAGGAAATAATTTCTTCTCAGCAATGAAAAAAAACCCTTGTTTTTGGACTGTCATCATAGATTTATTCCAACCGAACATCCTTTTTGAAGAAACGAATATCATTTTCGAAAAGGAACAATTGGAATAGAAGGTCCTAAAATAATCATCTCTATTACATTGTTGAAATAAATTTTATCGTCATTACATACCATCACATTTGGACCAATAATAAACCAATATAAAATTTATGGGTTTATACCACAATTTGATAAAATAATGCTTTTTTTTGATTTTTCATATTGGTCTGATTTGTTGGTCTGTCACCTATTGGATGTGATTAATATTGAGAAGAAATTAATTTGATAATTTATATCAATCGATTTTTTATACAACAGGTAAGACTAATGACAATGTGAATGAATGATTAGATCTTTTCAAAATTTCCAAGCAATTAGAACTTGTACTATTTGAAATTGTCAGATCATAGAAGTCAATGAAGACAAAAGTATCTTATCAAATATCCAAAGAGTGTAGTATACTATTTTGTTAGTTGATTGTAGATTTGAGACATTCATATGGTTATTCTTCTAATTTGGGCAGATTTTTCAGAAATGGCCATATTATCTGATTGAAAAGATATGACTGTCTTGTTTTAATAGAAATAAATTTGCTTATTTGATTAAGTGGTTTGTTAAATACAGTGATTTTGGATTATCTAAAAGACATATCATATTTTTTTGATACATTTTTTCATCTAAAACAGACTATGATTCCATAAGAAAACATAAAGAAGTTGTAGTTTTAATTTTATATAAAATAGAGAAAATATTCCTACCATGTTTGTTTGGCTAAATGTAACAAATTATATTATATTTAGTGCATGAAACTAAATGTGATGGTCTAGTGCAGGTCTGATGGATGTACCCATTTTAGATATTAAAGTAGAAATTGGAAGAAAAATTTTCATAACAATGTAACAACTGAAGGCACTATGGCAGAATCTTATTTGCAAGAGGAAATTTTGTTTTTATGCTTGAATTACATTCAATCAGAATATTCCTCAACACATAACTGCTTGAGCTGTAACAAGGAAAAAATTTACTATCAATTGAGAAATCTATTATCAATTTTCAATCATCGTTAACATGGATTCTATGGAGTTCATGAACGATTGATTTTAGATGATGAAAATCATAGAGCTCATACATAAATTATGTAAAATTTTCATGAAATGAAACCATTCGTACTATTAGTGCTCCATTAATTTATTCTATATTATTAAAAATAGTACATTAATCTTATTTTATTTTTAGGTTATATTATAATCATATAAAGAAATAGTTTCCACAAATTACATCTTCCTCTCTTGAAAAATAATGTCAAGAAATATTTCCTATTGGTTTTGAGAAACTAGTAACAAAAAATATATTTTAATTCAAATAAAAACCCAATTTAATATTTGTTATGGTAATAATTATTTTACAACTTTTCAGTTATCTCAACATGTTGATAAAATTGAGAATCATTTTTTATTGGGTAACCCACCATCCAAAATGGAAAAATATTATAATGCATTTGTGGTGAATTGTTATCAATTTCATACACATGCATATGGGGAATAAAAATAATAATCGTGGTGTATTCTTTAGAGATTCTAATCATTGAGAAACTAAAGATGACCATTATAGTATGCTTGAAGAAATAATTAAAGTGTGTTAACCCGGATAACATTATGTAACATTGTTTAAATGTCAGTGGTGGGATACAGAGAGATTCTTTTGTGTTCTTCCGATCAATAATATCATTTATATTAAATATTAATTTATTTTATGTAGTAAATGAACCATTTTTACTGGATCATCAGGAACATAAAATTTATTATGAAAAATACTATTCTACATTAACGGAGTTGGGTTATTGGTTGAGGATATTAAAAATTAAAGCTAATGGGAATCAGTTTACTAAAAGTAAATGTTGTTCCACTAAACTGAATGGAATTTAAATTTTTCAAGAGACTTCTCTAAATCAATATTTTACATGATGAGGAATGAATATCATTGACGACACCCCATAGTTAAGGGCCGAAGGTGATGATGATGATAGTGATGTTACAAAAAAATTTTAAACGACAAGAGATGATGAAACTGAAACTAATCTAAAAATTGATAATGTTGAGGCAACAGTTGAAGTCATTTACATCAACCTCTATGATGATGTGGATGAAGATGAACTTTGACATAATAAAATACTGGTTATAATCATATATAATATATATCTATATGTAATAGTGGTTTTCAATTATTTGATAATATAAATTACTTTATGTTTTAGAAGGATGATAATCTTTTTTCAATGTTTCAGGAGGGAAATCTACCTTTGGACAAAAAGGAGGTTGGATCAACTGACCCTTATACCGTTGGTAGTTCAGGGGGCACATGGATCAGAAGTGGTCTTTCCCACATGATGATTCCCAACACTATTCGTGAGAAACATTCACATCTTGGGATTGATCCATGCACTCAGATGTATATTTACCAGTGAATATACGTTAGTTTTCATTAATTTCTCTATATTCTAATTGTTTGAATAATAATTATTTTTTTTCACAGTTTTATGCATATAGATATTGGGCACGGGAGAACTATATTGCGCATATATTTTTTGATTCATTTGTGTCATAGGATTAGATTCCTTTCAATTTTCCGTTGTGCATGCTCAACCATTGGATGGTATTTTAATTAATAAATTGATTTTAAATTTTTTTATAGGGTTTATGGTATCCCATTGAGGAGAGAATGCATGAGGCTATTTAGAAGGAATGGAATAGAGATATGCGTATGCATTTCATTCATATTTTTCCCAATTTAAGAAGAAAAGCACTAGAAAATGTATGAGTGTAGGAGTTTTATGAGACATATCGAAACCACCAACCTTATTATATTTATTCTCATGTTTGGGGTGGATTATTTACTCAATGGTTGAGTAGGTGGTTTTATAGTAGATCATCAGTAGGTCAGAAATATCCGGGGGGACAAAAGGTGGCACTTTGAGTTAGTAGTCGTACATTCATAACTCATAGAGATAATTTTTAAAGTAGTTTATTTAAATATTATATATAACTTTAAATGTAATTGGGTTATTTTGTATTCATATAGTAAGTCGCACAACCCGATATTACGGAGTACGACATTTATAGGAGGATCTATAGTGATCCAGCCAAATTGGGAGATTAGAGGTTCTCTACATCATAAGACTGTGGTTAGTATTTTTTCTTTAGTATTAAATTTATCTAAAAATAATATTTTAACTCATTTAATTTGAAATTACAATTGAATAAGTCGTATGAGGCCACAACGTCATAGATAGATGTTAAGAGGCAGGCTGAGACTGATGACCAGACCAATGACCCAAATTTTATGAGGCAGTATGGATGTCGGCGACACAGTATAGCTTCAAGAAAGGCTGAGTTATTGGTATCTACTCTCGAGTGACCCTTGTGGGTTTTTGTGGCACCTCTACCGTGTCCGTTTCCAGCTCGAGAGGATTTCGTGGAAGGACATCGTCATCTCATGTGTAGTATAAGGAGCAGCTGCGAGCTCAGAGTGAGCATATAGTGACTATGCATAGGGAGCAGGATGAGATGCGCCAGTGGAAGAAACAGCAGCAGGAAGAGTTCCTCTGACAGCAACAGTAGCAGAAGAAGATGCAGGATTAGATGTATCGATGATGGAAGGTGTAGCACCATGAACAAATAGAGTACATGCGACATCTGACTCATAGTTTAGGTATGGAGTTCTCTCAACCATCTTATTCAGTCTATCCAGATAACCCTCCTTTAATCATTGATGTATTTTCATTTTAAGATAAAACATTTGAATGCTTTTTTTGTAGTATTAATTATTTACTCATTTAAATTGCGTGTTTTTAAATTAGCTCGAAAATTATGGTTTTTGATTATTAATGTAATTTTTTATATTAATTATTTTATTAACTAATATATATATATATATTCTTCAATACTCAGGTTTCTATTATATTTCTATTATTATTATTTCAGTGAAATTAAAAATAATAATAATTTTTTATTGTATATTTTATAATTAATTATATTTTATAAATATTAATACAATTATTTTATTAATATTTATTTATATTAAAAAATTTCTTTCATAATTAATTTTATTCTATTAATATTGATATTATATTTTCATTTTTATTAATATTATATTATATTGATATTATATTATTGTAATAATATTTTATTTTCTAATTTATTTTTTATAAAAAATAACTATTTATGACAGACTATCAAAAATACAAATTACAACGGTCCGTCACAAAAGGGTTTATTTTTATTTATATTTTGAGAATTAATTGTGACGGTCTATCGCAAACGAGTAAAAATATGGAAGCTATTTCTGACAGGTTATTGGTCCTTCACAAATAGTTTTTAAAAAAAATCACCAAATATTTTTTTCTACGGTTATACTATCCATTGTAAATAATCATTTTATTTTGATGGACTATCAAAAAAAGTAATATGTGTGACACTGTTATCTATGATAGGTCATTTGTAATGGGCGCCCATAAAAAATGATGCATTGAACTAATCCATTTTTGGAGTATTGTTGGGTTAACATAGCCACAATGTTTTTTATTCCAACTCCCATAACATTTGTTTGGTTAAAATCATTTTATTTTCCATCAAACCAAATTTTACCTCAATTCCTCTTGGATAAATCTATTTACTAAAATCAAGAATTTTTTTGAGAATATCATGAAATATTTAGGGTAAAAATAATATAAAAAGAAAATAATTCCAAAAATATCAAAAATTACGACAACTTAATTTCAACCTATTCTATTTTACATTAATTCTACATCACTTTATATCCAACAAAGGATTCATCAAGTTATATCCATTTTTATAGATAACCTAAACTCCAATATTATTAAATCCAACTATGATACAAACTGAGGCAACCTAGTAATTAAAAACATGAATATTATATCATTTTATATGAATATTCATTACATATCCCAACCTATCATACCCAAAAACCTAGAGTATTAGTGTTTATGTATATTCGATACATAACCAACTCATCAAAAATGTCTTAAGACCATGCCATGTGTATTCATTATATTTGATTCCATCATAGATATATCATTAAGAATACTATTTATTTAACAATGAGAATGAAAAAAATATGATATGACGGACTCAAATTCTTAGATGGATAAACATATAAGATATTAATTTATGATCATATGTGATTATAATATATGAATATGGATATAACAACATAATAAAATGTCATGTATGTTAATTAAAAGAATCATGCTGATTAAAACAAGGATAATAAACCATGTTTCATTGAATAGATATATGGAACGACATAAAACTTCTATAATATATGTATTTTTATATTATTCAATAATCTTATGGTATGAAAAATAATATGGGAATAATAATATCGAAAATCATTTTCGAACCAACATAAGAAAAAAATATTATTTCATTGGTAATCCTTATCACTATGATTAACACCACATTATGGAAAAAGTTCCTTGTTGGATTTGATTCAGTATCCATTCTAATAAACATAATGGATAATGTATTATAGTATATTAGGTTCAATCCCCATAAAGAGACATGTAAAATCATGATATACAAATCATCACCCAAAGTATTATTGGGATATATAATTCAATACTTACAAGTTACATAATAAAAACCATATATATGAATACCACTTGAATATTAAATTATTCATAATTCAATAATATATTAAAACATTAAAAAGAAATAAGTATCATGAAAACTTCAACATAATGTGATCAGATTCCATATTAACAAATAAATTGGATGTTATAATAACAAAGGACCAGAACTCTACGATCATGTGCTCAAAACCATAACATAATATTTTTTGATTTGATATAAATAATTGTCATCATATTTTCTCCATAAAACCATACATATTAAAAAGTATAACATGGATCATGTACATTATAGAGTACCATTTGGGTTAGAGTTTTATATAATTAAGAAATCATTTTATAGAAAAAATTCATTAGTTGTCAAATGAACAATTCCCCCATTTAATGCAAAAATTTTATATTTCATAAATGTCCATCAACATCATCCTTGTAAAATACATTATAGATATAAATCAATCCACATAAATCTTTAAAACAAAGGGAAAATGAAAAAAAAATCATGATGATCTCAAAGGATCTGTACGGTTAAAAGTGAGCATTAACAAATTTATTTTATCAATAATCATAAGAGGGAATAAGGGTATGATGACATAATCCAATTGAATGAGAGAACCATAAAAAAATCAAACCCATCAATACCTATATAATAAAATATGAAAACATTGAAATGTTAAGAGTCATCAAAATCAATAATTAAATTCAATGTTATATTAGACTCGTTCATTAGAAACATTTTTCACTCATTACAATAAATGAAAACTTTTTTTAGAAACTTAGAGGATCATATTCATAAAACACCTTCAAAAACATATCAAAATACTTTTAGTTAGACAAAATATATATTCAACATCTAATATAATTATTATAAAATTAATTACGCATCTAAAATTGGGATAAACTTTTATATAAGCTATATCGTCCTCACCTATTTTACATGATCTATAATGGGGATCAACCCTTCAGATAAGCTATATCAAGCTCACCTATGAGCTATAATGGGGATGGATCCCTCATATAAGCTACACCAGGCTCACCCAATTCATATAATTCTAATTTTAAATATCAAAAATAACAAAAACATCATAAAACTCATATAAACCATAATTTTTTTAATTTATAAATGGACAAAACCATGTAAAATAAATGTTTATATCATTGAAAAATTAATAACCCATGGAATTAAACGGGTTATACAACAATCAAAATCAATCATGACTACCCCATAAAATATAAATTTGTTCCATAAAATTATCACTAAAATATGAATACCCCATGGAAAAAGTGGCTCAAAAATAATCACTTTGAAATAATATTACCATGGGGAATTGAAATGTGTTCCTCTATAATCTCTTTGAAATAAGAATAACATGTTGAAAAGAAATTTTTTCCTTAAATATATCATTGAAATAATCAGAATCTATCAAAATAAATAATGAATATGGAATTATTAATAAATATACCTATTAAAGGGTAAGTAAAAAAACAAGTTTTTTTGTTTTTTATGAGTGGAAATTCCCTTAAATTATCATCAAATTAATTCTTGACAAAAATAATCATTAAAAATTCAAATTCTCATATACTACATTGAAACATTTGAATCATAATCAGCATGATATAATAACATATAAAAATAGTAAATAAATTAATAATATAACAAATTGAAGATATATAATTTTATTGGTAGTTATATTGTCCACAAAAATTAATTTTTTTTTATTATTGAATTTATCTAAATAATATAAAAAGTATGATAAAATTTCCATATATTGAGTTCGATTTGTCATATTTAACCTTAATCATTATGAATAATAAACATCTTTTATTTTTTTATTTTCCTCATTAACTTTTACATGTTTATTATTAATTTTTATACACTTATACACTTTTAATATATAGTAATATAAATAATAATTTCTGTGTCAGATGTTTTGACCATATTGAGCTTATTTGTCAAAACATACTTTGATAGGTCGACTATGATCAATGAAGTCATTATTTAAATAATAATAGAAAAAATGAGATAATTATCAAATATTAAAATTATTTATACATTTAAAATTAATCAATAATGATGGTTATGAAAAATGATTCGGTGGTACAAAGATGAAGACAATTGGTTGTACATATGCATGAGTAATGTTCCCATTTTTCAATGATCATTAGAGGGAGCTGATAAGAAACAATTATCTTTTCAGGATGTAAAATATATCATAAATATAATATTATTTAATTACTCATACATAAATAAGTCAATCTTGTGATGTGTTTATGAATATGAAATAATCACATCACTTCGAGGATGAGGTTTTACACACATCCATAAACGATGTTATTACATTTTCAATTTTAAAATGCACGGTAGATAATGAGATGTTATATTTATAAATATATAATAATTCCCTTAATATCATAAATATTTTATTTATATCTTATACTTTTATAAAACCCATACTTATTAAATTCTATGTAATGTGTGAATGAGTCATGTCTCTTTGATGTGACGGTTTCCCAAAAGTCCACAAATGATGTCATCATATTCTCACAAAATGGAAAGCAGGAAGTTATGAGTCATATAATAATTATTGGAAAATAAATACATCATAAATATAATATATAGAATATAAATTTAGTATGTAAAAAATTATTACCAACTATTAGCGTTTATAAAGGAAAAAGAAACAACATAATTACACTAGGCGGTAGTCTGCCACACAGAAAAATAGTTATTTAATTAACCATATGATTATACTGTGTGTTGGTGGTCTTGGAAAACATAAAATTAAAACATCAAAATAGATTTATTATATTTTGGTTATTAAATAATATTTAATTAGAATAATTGAATGGGTGGGGAATGAAATAAATCAAAGTTCACATTGAATAATGATACAACTTCATCATGTAAATTTAGTAATTTACCCCCTTAAATTACCATGGATTGATTTCTAGTCAAATTTATGACTTTAGGATAAGATTAAGGAATTTTAGAGTTAATATAGGTATGGTTTTGATAATCCAAAAAGATTTATTGGTGTTAAGAATTGGGGAGAGTGAGTTCGTTTTCATTGTGGTGGAAGAGTGGCATTGTTTAAAATAGAAAAAGGTAAACACTATTTGGAAGTGTGCATAAACTCATGAACTAAAAAAATAACAAACAATTAGAGAAATTATTGTTGATACACACTCACACAACATAAAAAAATTATTTTTAAACATTTTATTCCTCATCTCAAAAGATACCATTTTTTCCATTTTGGTTTTTTCATTCAGGTAAATAGTTATCCAAAACATTTAATTCATAAATTATAAATAAATTAAAAATATTGATGTCAAAAAAATTAGAACAAAGTTTTTTAAATATTACATCTAAATAATTAAATAAAAATATCTTGCCTGTCAAAAAATAAATTTAATAGAATCCAATGTAAAGTGCCTAAGTATTACTTTTAATCAAAATATACCAACAATGTTTTTATTATTTATAGTTTAATATAGTCATTATAAAATATCAATTGTTTCATGAAAGGATCATATTTGATATTAATTATCATTTATAAATAAATTTAAAAAATATAATAGTTTTCAGTACTGTTAATCCATTTAATAATATATCATTTATTATAAAATAACATTAATGTTAATTTTCGTATTATGTATGTAATTAATGAATAAAAATCACGAAAAAAATGAATTAAAATATATTCAGATAATATCTACTTATTATGAGATATTAATCTAAATAATCATAAAAAAAGAAAAATCAATAAATTTGCCTTAGATTTAATGTTTTTGTTATCATTTATTTTATTTTATTATTGACTAAACAATCCATTCATTTGCATTTCATAAATGTTTAATGTAATTGTGTAATATATAAAAATTACACATAAATGAAAATTAAAAAATATATATATTTATATTTCCAATTATTATTTATAATAAATATTTATATTTAATTTCCCTATCCACAATGATTTATTCAAAATAAAGGGATAAAAGGTTCATTTTTGTCTTTTTCTTTTCTTAACTTATTATATTGGTCAATTTAATTTTATAATATTACCAAATAATTAATATAAATCATTATTATTGTCATATAGTTATATTTATTTCGATACAAGGGGTTTTAGAGATGGATACAGTTCACATTATACTTTAATATTAACCATTAACCACTAAGTAATCTCATTTTACCTTATTCACAGGAGTTAATTTCAATTGCTTTTACAAATTTTTTCATCAAAAAATAATTTTATATTAATATAAATTATAAATAATTATTATAAAAATGTTTAATGAATTATTTTTAATTCAAATAATAGAGCTATAAGAATTCAATTTATAACTAATCCAATAGACATCATGAAACAAATGGTTTTTAAAGTAAATTGTTCAAATGTTTGACATGTTTTTATATCAAATTTTAATGTTAAATTTATTTAAATGAACTATACTAAATTTATTTATTTATAATTGAAATATGTAGATCATAAAATTATTTTAAAATATAATATACCTATATAAATAAATTAAAAACAATTAATTTTAATTAAAATATGATGACAATCACTATTCCATAAAATATGACAGTTCCCATAAAAATACAAAAAGTTCAACAATATTAAATTTTGATATTATGATTTCAAAAAAAAAGATGATTATTTTTTCAAATATAAAATATAAAAATTGTTACATTTTGTAAAATGATGTCTTCCATTAAAAGGAAAATTATCTTCCTTTTAGGGAAATACAACTACTTATGTTTAAAATTCGTTTTATTCTTATTTTATGCCTATAAAACTTATTGGTTGAATTTTAAATTTTTTTTTGAATATATGAAATATTAATTTCATAATGATATTTCAAAAATATTGAATAATGTTAATTGTTATGACTAAACACTATTATGGTCCAAAAATTGTTTTTTCATAAAAACGCTTCTTTATGTTCAATTAGTTTTTATTTTCATTTATAAATATTAAGAAAGTACTAATTTTTTAAAAACACATATAATATATTAAAATAGTTTATTTAATCACACTCTTCACACCATTACAATTTCTAAGTGATAATTATATATTAAATATTTTTATTATATTTTTTATTCAATAAATCATGGACTTTCATGTAACAAAAATTATCGAAGTGACTCTTAGTTTTGTACAATGCAAGATAAACATGGTGTTTCATATAAGGAAAGATACATTGGATTGTTCATAATTAGTGATATGAAAGAAATAATTTGGATGAAGACATCTCATAAAATATTGGGATGATACAACATGCCCATTAAAATGGATTTCACCCCTAAAATTCATCTCACTTATCAAAGGAATTTTAGAAATATATTACTGATACCCAAATCATAAAAATTAAATAAACAAATATAACCATTAAAAGGTTAATCTGGGATAAAAAATGATTACCTAATTTTACACATAAATGTATTTCCAGACAGAGAAAACATAGGTGGGTAATTAATATATATAAAATTAAGGGAAAATTAATTTCCATAGACTAATAGAGTGTGATAGAGAAAATTGAAAATATGATTTCAATTAAAGAAAAAACCACAATCTTAATAGGTGTTGAAATGTTTATTGATATCATCAATAAAATATTGTTATTGGATTATATTTTATTTTTTGTTCCTTTCCCCAAATTTAAATGATTATTTCATTATATATAATAACAACACATTAAAATATACTTACATGACATGAGATTTTTATCATTTTCACAATATCATCATTTTATCTTAATAATGTGTATTAAAAATGATTTTTTCACACATAAATCACTAAATAAAATTTTGAATACTAAATTTTATAACAGGGATACAAATCTATTATTTTTATTAATAAATATTGAACAAACCCAAAATGGTTAACACATTGTTAGATAATTCCAAAACTAAAAAACCCATTATAAAATAATATTCACAATTCTCCAGTGATACCCAAAATTTAAACGAAATCATTACATAACCCTATATTGAAATTAATTTCAATTACCGCAAAATTAATTTGTGTTTTAACCACCTTGTTTTTATCAAACCTTCCATATTTCAATAGCATATAATGTAGATATTATTTTGATGTAATATTACTCACATAGTCATTCAATTACTTTTCAAACATGTGGTTATCTATATGATAATTTTTGTTTTCTCATTTTTACATCAATATAAAATCGTATATAAACCAAAACTGATATAAATAAATAAAAACATATCTCAAAACAATATAGGAATAATTCACATTAGGCTTTTTTCATATAATACAACCTAATGAAATAGATCGTAAAATTTCATTGATTAAATCAAAATTCAAACTACATAAAAACCTCAAATAGAGTGTTTAAGACTTTGAAATTATGATAATACATATTATTATTAAACTATGATATTATCAATAACTATTAAAATAACCTCACATTAAAACATACTAATACTAACTTTTATTTTTACTGAACTTTTACAACTTCTATAATTTCCCCAGACCCGCAATCAAGGATCTTGTACTGAAATACATAATTTTAAATTTATGGATTTGATTCTAAAAATTGGGATCTAATTATTACAATGAAACTATACATCATGAAAAAGATACTATGGTTCAATTAAATTATATAGTACCTTTTATTTTTGTAAATTGTGAGAATTAGGAAAATATTCTATTTAAATAATTCACAATTCATCAATTAAAATTTCTCTATTAAACCCATCCTTTCTTATTTCACAATAGGTCGTCAACATCAATCGTGTGAAATGATTTATAGAAATAAATAATTCTACATCATTCAATTAAACATAGGGAAAGGTGAACACAAGAAATATGATCTCTAATACTCAATAAGATATAATTTAAGATTTAACAAATTAATTCCATCAAGGATCATAAGAGTGAATAAGGGGAAGATGACATAATTAAAGTGCATGAGATAATCTTAAAGAAAATATGACCTATCAATACATGGATCTAAAATAAGAAGTCATGGAAACTTCAGGAGTTTTAAGATAAAAAATTAAGAGCCATGTGATACAAATTTCAATCATTAGAAAAAGTATAAAATCATAATTAGAAATGAATAATGTTTTATAACATGGAGTATTAAGTTCATAAAACCCTTAAAAACCCTTTAAAAACCCTTTTAATTTATAATATAATAATTACCCATTGAATGTGTTATCCATAATAGAGACCAAAATTAATATAATTTATATTAGCCTCTCCCATTTTCTATTATCTATAATGGTGCTCAATCATTCGTATAAGCCATATCAAGGTCATATATAAGAAATAATATGACATAACAGTTTTTATAAGTTGAATCAGACTGACTAATATCAAATAATACTCAATCAACATACAAAGAATAAAAATAATATATCATAAAACTCATTTAACCAATAAGTATTCATTTATAACCTGATAAACCCATGAAAATTAAATGGGTTTATTGTGAATCTAATTGAAACACGATTATCCTATGAAAAAACGGGTTCGATAAAAATATCTCTGAATATGTTTAACATCTTGGAAAGAAATGTATTCCATAAAATTATAAATGAAACATGGTCATGATATGGAAATGAAATGGGTTTCATAAAAATATCTTGGAAACAATATTAATACATTGAAGAAATCTGTTCATAACATTGCTTTGGAACCTGATTACCTAGTGGAAAAGACACAGGTTTCATAAGAATATTTTTGTTTCTATTATAATCCACAAAAATAATGAATTTGGATTATATAAACAAAAAATATTTCTATTTTATGATAATTAAAATTAATGTTTTTTACAATTGATGAATTGAAATTCCTTTAAATGAAAAGTAAATACATTCTTGAAGAAAATAATCATTATACATTCAATGTAGGTCATACCACATTGAAATGATTAAATCCAAAATCCCATAAAGGAATAAAAATTCAATAACATTGAATAATTTAAAAATAAATCATATTCGTGATATAACATTTCATATTGTAGTATATAGAACACAAAAAATAAATAGATGATGAATATGACACTCCCTTATGAAAAAAGTGAGATGAAAATTTGTTTCCTTGAGACTGATTTGTCATGATGGTCCTCTATCATCATAAATAAGAGTATAATTTTAATTATTTAAATGATTGTTAAAATTTTCATGTTTATTATTACAATTAATTAACTTATAAAAAAGTTGTATAAAATTAAATAATATGTAATTGTTTTGTCCATTTGTTGAAAATATTCATATTATGTGTCAAAAATGACTTTGATAGGTCATTGATGTAGTTTTTTATGATACCCAACAATAATAAATTTGATATAATTATAAAACCTTTAACTACATTATTCTTTTAAAATAATAAATATTATATGGTAATGAATAATTAACCAACTTTCTGGTCATTGAGACGGTACAGTGTATACATCCATGAGTAACTTCCCCATTTTTCAATGATCACTATAGAATAAATGTTTGAAATCGTTATCATTATAAGATTTACATTATATCATAAATATAATATTATTATAGTATATATACTTATATATGTAATTATTTTGAATTTTTGTTGAATAATGAAGAATCACAACGCTTTAAGGAGGTGGTAGTTTATACATCCCTGAATGATGTTATCACTTTTTCAGTATGTGAAATTGAATTAATAAAATGATATTTTATATGGACAAGTAGACAATTAAGTCAGAAAAACAATTAATATTTCATTTATATCTAATATTTTTCTAGTCACATCCTTTATACGCTCCTTGTGATGTGTGAATGAATCATATTTATTAGAGGAGGTGACAGTCCACACATCAACAAATGATGTTATCATATCACCACAAAATGGTAAGAATGATGTTATTAGTTATAGAATACTTAAATAAATATAGTTAATAGGTAAATATAATATATATATATATATATCATATAAAAATATTATGCCCATTGTAATTCCCAACCATTGGAGTATTTAATGGAAAAATTAATGACATCATTTTGTGAGGTGATAGTCCACCATAGAAACTAATAATGTTTTTTGATACCCATTTGATTGAAGTAATTGTAGGTTTAGGTTGAAACCATGAAATAATAAATCATACTACATTGATTATTTTTATTTTTTATATAATCATGGAATATTTATAATTTAAGGGGTAGATAAACAAACAAAACAATAGTGCTTATTGAAGAATGATTCCTCCTTATCGGATAACTCCATTTGGTATCTTTCTAAAAAATTCAATGGTTTTATGTATGTAAAAATTTTTGATTCTGGGTTTATATGATGGATTTTTTGATTTTTTTAGGAGGGGGTTGTAAAAGCCAAAATATTTGAGATTTGTGAAGAATGTGGGGTAGTGTGTTTTTTTATAGTGGAGGAGTTGTGGTATTCATGTAAATACAAAATGGTAAAAAATATTGGGTGATCTCACTTAAAACCTGTTCATGAAAAATTGAATATAATCTATTTGAGGGGAATCATGGTCGATTAAAACTAACTCTACAAAAAATAAATACATTTTTATAAAATTGTTTCTTCAACTCCAATGTTTTCATATTTTTTTCATTTTTATTTCTTTCTTTAAGGTAATAGGTTTTCAACCCTATATAATTTATTAATTAAGGCTGAATTTTTGTGATACCTATTATAAAATTTTTACATAATTACATTAAATATTTAATTTAAATTTAAAAAATCTAATATGTGTTAAAAATTATATTTAATAGATGAATGTGTAATGAGATAACATACTGTTTTAACAATAATAGTTCCAACAATGTTGTTATTATTTAGGGGCCAATATATTCATTATAAAAGATAAATTGGTCAATGAATGGAACTTATGTGACATATTGTAACATTTAAAAATAAAATTATATAATATAAGAAATATTTTGTTATTTTAAATCAGTTAAATTTTTTTTGTTTTTTATAAATTAATATTAATGTTAAATTTTACATTATATATGCAATTAAATGTAAAAACAAATCCCGAAAAATTGGAATTAAAATATATTAAGATAACATATTTTATCATGATATATTCTTATAAAAAATAATCGAACACCAAAATTAATTCAATTTACCTTACTTTTAATATATTTATTATCAATTTTTTATTTAATTATTTATTAAATAATTCATACCTTATTGCTTCACAAACTATTATGGTAGTTATATCACATTAAAGAATTATATATAAATTATTTTGAAATAAAATTCTTTTTTCTTTGAAAATAATTTTTATAACCAAACCTTTTATAGTTTTACCATATCCCCAATCCTTTCTATAAAATATAAGTAACGAAGGAACACTGTTCTCTTTTCCATTTATTAACATATTATATTGGTCACTTTAATTTAACATTATACCCAATAACTATTATATATAGAAAATATGAACATATGAGATAATATATTTATATCAATGTGGTTATATAAAAGTTTATAGTATACATGGTCATTTAAGAATTAAATTTTACTCTAAGTGAACTCGATTTTACCTTAATCGCTGTAATTAAATTTTTTCCATCTCATTACTAATTGTTTTAAAAATAATATTATGATAATATACAATATAAATTATTCTTATTCTAAATATTTAATCCAATTTTAAAATTTCCAGCAACAGAAGTGGCATAATTTAGTTTAAAATGGATCAAACATATAGAGAAAAACAAGATGTTTTTAATGTATACATTTTAAAGGATTGAATAGTTTTTGTATCTAATTTCTAAGTGAAATTTATTAAAAGTTACTAAATTAGATTGATTAATTTATAATTGAAATGATTTATCATTAAAATACACTAAAAGTATAATTTAACTTTATAAATAAATTATAAGAACATACAGTTTTGAATTAAAATTTTGTGTCGTCAATAATTTATCAAAATGTGAATGTTCAAAGAAATATACAAAAATTTCACCCAATGTAAATTTTGATATTCCTGTTAAAAGATTAATTTATTATTTGTAGTAAAATTTATAAAATTAATTTTTTAAAAAAATTCTGTCATTAAAAGGAAAGAAAGATGCCTTTTAAAAAATACTGCTCCTTGTGCACAAAATTTTATCTAGTGTCATTTTAATCCTATAAAACATATTGGATGAATTTTGAAAAAAAATATTTAATATATAGCATATAAATATCATTATGATCTTTCGCTAATATTTATTATTTTGATTTATTAATGTAATTTCTTTTTATAAAACAGTTTTACAGAATAATTAATCATTTTTATTCAAATGGTTGTTATTTTCATTTATAATTTAATAGAAATAATTAATTTTAAGAAATTATAATATAAAAACAAAATTTACTTAATCTCATTAATTCCCTCTATTTCAATAGCTTGGTGATAACTATCATATTAAATATTAATGTTATATTTGTCTTCCATAAAACATGGTCTTGCATGTAACAGATGTTATCAGGGAGACTCAATGTTGAGTGTAATTCTAGATAAACATATTGTTTCCAATAAATCAAGATAAACTATTCATTTCATATATAATATTTAGGTTCATAATTCATATATTTAATAAAAATATTAATATTTATATATATTTATAAAATTCATTTAATAAATTTTATAACACATGCATTAATTGTTTATTTTTTAAATTAATCTTCAGGCATCAGATTTTGGGGTTTCTCGCTCATACTTCAGTTGGGATGTTTTGGAACATGTTCCTTTTTTATTAACATTATCATATCAATAATTTTATGTTTAATTTAACTCATTTTTTTATATATTTCAATATTTACATTGAATTTTTATAGAATGTTTGGTAACATTTTTCCTTGAACACTTGAAAATATCCTTTTAAGGATCCTCAATTCTGAAAAAATAATTTATTTTATTGATGAATATACTAATTTTTATTAAATTTATTTTATAATGGATAAAATTTAAAATATTATTTATTATTTAAAAATATTCATATTTAAGAATTATTATTCATTAATTATATAAAAATTGTGACATTGTTTGTGTATAGGGTCAAACCAACAAAAACAAGAACATTTTATAAATGTTGAATGATTGATAACTTATAATTCTATAATAATCATTAAAAATTAAAATTTTCAAATACCAAATTTATTATAAAAATAGTTGGTGAAATACATAGTCCAACTGAAATCACTATACACTCAAAATGTTCATACCTGGTCTGAAATGTTGACATTATAAGATCTTACTTTCTAATACATAATTTGTGATATCCAGATCGAAGGTCAATATTTGAAAAATATTAAGCTCCATGAAGTTTATCAAATAATTTACCAATGTGAGGCATTGCATACTTTTTCTTAATCATAATAGAATTGATCTCTTTTTAGTTAACTCATAATTTCATAGATCCATTTATACTGTTAATAGAAATAACAAGAGCACCCCAATGAGAATCACTATGGAGTATAAATCCCTTATCACACAATTCATGTAGTTGATTTTTACTTTATTTAGCTCTCCCATGCCTATTCTATATGGAGTATTTGATATAGATATTTCATAGAGGATTAAAAAAATAGAGAACTCAACATTCCACATGAGAGGATGTCTAGGTAAATTGTCTATAAATATGTCATTTTATTCTATTAAAATAAGTACATCCCCAATTTAGATATTTCTTGTTCTAATCCACATGTGATATTTTCTATTCTTCCCCTATAATTTCATTAATAGGAGATAATGGAGTTGTATCTCATCTAAAGATGAGATATTGAATACCATCATCATAAATTATTATTTTTCTTCTCTTTTTCAATAAATTTTTTTTATTACAAAATAAAATCTATAATAATGATTATATCAAAACTGACCATATGTATGATGATATAATCAACAATTAGAGATTTTTTATGAGTCATAATAGGTATTTTCAACATATATTTATTTTGATATGGATTCTACTAGGAGTCATTATTAAAAACTCACATGTCAAGGTGAATTTGAAATATCAAATAATTAATCAAATATGTGAAGATATAATGCAATGAGATGATCTAGAATCAAATTAATTTTTATATAAATGTGAGGATATTATTAATATTCCTACCTCAACATCTTTAGATGCTTGAACTTTATTTGTTGTGATCTCATATTCTTATACATAATTTAAGGGCCTTTTTTAGGCAGGTTACCTTGATGTGTCATCCAATCTTTTTAATAATATTCCATCTCACTACAATTTAATATTTAAACCTTGGTAGGATCATTCATTCCCTTACAATAATAGGCATGAATTACTTTCTCTCAAAACATGTAGAAAACTTTTTATCCTTTTAATAAGGAACTAGGGTGTCTCCCTTTCACAAGTATCACATGTTATAAAATTTCCTTTTTTATTCTTTCCCTAATCTATTATTTTCTCATCCACCCTATTCTTATATTATTTTACCTTGAATTTAAAATAAAAAATTTTTACTTCTCTGCATTGATAGTACATGAGACTATTTATTCATATGATGAGGAATTTTGGGAGACCAATTCCATTAGGAGGAATTTTTTTAACCCATCAATGAATAAATAAATATTTCTCTTTGGATTACATACATAACCCACTAAAATTTATTTATAACCATGTAATGAGGGATTCATTATTGTAAAATGTTTTAATCCTCATTCAATTTTTGGCTGAATAAATTTCTTCCAATATCTACTCAATATTCATGAGGAAAGTATATTTTTTTTAAAAATCCTTAAAAAATCCTTTATATATTTGAAATTTTATCGTCCTCTTTGGTATTTTTAATTAATGATCACCAATGATATGATTCTCCCAATAGACGATAAATAAAAATGATAACATTATCGATTAGTTTACTTCCCAGAAAAAGAATTATCCTCTCTAAGGAACATAATAATTTATCTATTACAAATTGGTTTATTGTGTTATTGAATGATGGATGTTGTTGCCTCATGAAGCAGTCTAACAATGCTCCACCACGTTTTGGATTATGATTTTTCATATGGGTAAAGTTATTGTTTATAACCTGGGTTAGTTTTCCTAGTATAGTTATATGTTTACCGGCTCTAGTAGAAACTCCTTCTCCAAAAATCATTATCTTTCATATAAGGGAAATCTATAAATAGAATCCTAGCATTGATATAATTTAAATTCTATCAACAATGCACAATTTCAAAAAAATAAAATACACTACATCATGTTATGAATTATAATAAATAAATTTCAAACTATAAAACACATAACATAAATAGGATAATTGATTCATCGTTAATATCATATTCAAATATATCATTCCTTAGGGACATATTTACATTTAATTCTTTTATAATGGTTTGTAATGAAAATTTGAATTATTCTAAGAATATCCCTTTGGAATTTCTAAACAACTGCTCCATAATTACTAGTTTCATGTACAATTTTATATTGAGTCTGGACTGACAGACCATGTCAGAGTTGTTACCCCTAGGTACATATGTTCCATAACAATATCCACATGTAATATACATACATGAATATATTTCTAGGAATACCAACATGATCTATACATTACAATTATTTTTTATTTTCATATATTCATAACCTCATAATCAATACATGGTTATGTTTTCAAATCAATGTTTCGAAAATCTAGTTTCTAGGATTCTACTAATTATTAACGGATACCAACTGTAATAACCCCGACCACAATATACTGGATCTGGTGTATTAATTAATCTAGAACTATGAACATGTGATCACCTTCCAATGGACAGAATAGTTTATTAGGATTTGAAAAACATATACACAAATAATATTTTCATTAAAACATGATGGGAAATGAACAAAAAATAAACCCTAAAAAAACACCAATAAAGTCCATTATTTTCCATGCTATACATACATAATATACATATTCACATCCTTAGGAAAATTAAATCGAAATAAAATGGTTTCCTAAAATTCTCAATTAGGGTATTAAATGTAGTGGGGGAATATATAAACATAAAAAATATGGAATTGTGAATAACTAAAACCAAATTCCATTAAAAAATGTTGAGCATTATATATTAGGAATAAAATATGATTGAATACTTCAATTAATAAATAGTTTAGGAACAAACGAAACAATAAATATTCTACTTGTTGAATAATAACATGTACTATCAATTCCATGTATCATAACGATGGAATAAAAAAGGATAGACATATAAAACATATCATTGAGGACTCAAAAATGAAATCTACAAATAAATTGTTAATCCTTGGCCAAATTCATATCTGAAAATAAATGGGCAGGGATTCAGCTGAGTAAATATCTATTTTGTATAATGAGACCAACTGATGCATTTACGGGTTATAGTGGGCCTTAGATTTCCCTTATTATGTACAATATATTCCTCATATTAATAGAGAAAACATAATATATATATATAAGAAATTTATATTAATTTCCCTAATCAATAAACATAATCAGTATCCATTCTGAGTAATATTGTGAATGATATCAAGATATCACGTATGTTGTCAATATAATCATAAATAATTTAATAAAATTTGGTAGATAATATATTAAAATTTAATATCCAATATAGAATAATATTCAATAATAGGGTTTGAAATAGATGAATATACTATAATATAATCATTGAGGAATTCTTGAGAAAAATAGCATTTTTTACATTGTATCAATGATTTATTTTGGAAAATTAGTGGTATTTGTCATAATATTAGATGATAAACATGTATATACCAAAAAATATAAGGTGTGTTCAACGATGTTGTTCTTGAAGGATAAAATATGTCCACTTGAAATAAAAACATGTAAAACGTGTTTTTAAGAAAAATTAGAAATGGACAACTTTAGTGAAGAAATTGAGAAAATATAAAATATACTATAATGTGGAAAAAATTAATTATCTATATAAAAGATGAAAATAAAAAGATATTACATCATAATAAATAATTTTATTTTATAAAAATATTAGTGTCTTAAAACATATTATGGAGGGTACTTGAAAATCGGTATGAAATTGGGATGCTCTTTCTCATCAGGTTTAATTAATAGGAATAATATAAAATAAAACCATGTAAAATATATATTTACACATTAAATAAAATTGAACTGATCTTGATAAATCATTTTCGAACATATACCCATAATTTATAAGAATTATATAAAAACAATGATGAATTTATTTAGGGAAAAGAGAGAGAAAGTGTAACCCGAATGAAAAATGAATGTTTGAGGAGAATCCCTTACCCTATGTGTGAAATCATTCTACACATTTATTTAACATCTTCGATAATGATATTATATTCATTAATAAAATATCTTAGAGACACATTAAAATTTATTTTGTTTGTTATTATTCTATTATGTTAATTTATGTCCTTTTTGATGAGTTATATGATTTAATTCTGTCATTCAAGAGTGTTATTTTACTTGGTTTTTAGGATTTGTTCTCTTGTATACATGTATGAAATATCTGGTAAAATGGGCATGCTAATAAAAAATTTAAACTATATGTTTTTGATGAACATATAGGCAATTCAATGGACTTATATATCATTTTTTCGATATGTGAGGATGATTCATAAGATAAATCATTAATTATAACCATTTTGAATATTATGGAATTTTTTCAATCATTATAAACTTGTTTGTTTTATTAATTAACATTATATATATATTTGTTATAAAACATTAAATATGATATGATAAATATATTATAATCTGTTTTAAACATAGAAACTTATTTTATGACTAAACATGAATGCAGAATTGATAAATGATAATAGGTTGTTCATGAAGGTGGTAGATTGACACCTCACGGTAGATGTTTACATTCTTAAATAATAGGAAGAGACAAATTTAATTGAATTTTTATTAACCATTGAAATAAATAAATAAATTATAAATTATATATTTTAGTTATCATGGATTTATGGACACATGTTGTGAGGAGAGTATAATAAAAGGAAAAAATTGAAAAGAAAAAAAATGTGAATGATGATTTTAATTCTTGAATTACTATACTTGATAACCAACATAATGAAATTGAATTTTGGTATTATCTTGAGACAATAACCACCAGGGGTTGGGGAAGAAGCTTGGGAAGAGTATATTGTAGAAATTAGACAAGTATTAAGGATCAAGAGGTGTGAGGAGAATAGGTGGTGTGGGTGGTATTTATTGTTGAGGAAGGGGGTGGATGTTGATTTTTTTATTCATTAGATTATTATTTTTGATCAATATAATAAATTGTGATGATTCTATGAATAAATACAAAAAATAGAAAATTATAATTTGAAATTATAGTTGTTACTTCATCGATGAATAAATTAATGTTTTTAACATAAAATGTATATATACTATAAATTATCATATTTTATTATTAAAAAATTAACTATTGTAGAATGATAAAAATAATTCACTCCAACCATTTTTTTATATCTATAATATAATGATGCACTCCATTTTAGGAAAATAATTTTCTAATTTTGATAAATTTAATTTTTGACATTAATCACCATTGACTTGAAAAATACTGATTATAATAATATAATGGATTTTATGAGAACTTATAAAATTAATTAAGGTCTCAAAGAATTATCTTATAATAATAATATAAAAAAATATTAATTTATAAATGTATTTCAGGAAAATAAATTTTCTATTATGTAATTAATATAATTATAGTACCCATACATTATCTATCAGTTTTAAAACATTTCTTTACTTATTACATGATAAAAATAGATTATATTTTCATTCATAAGATAAAAAATTTATGTGATCTATTCTAGAAAAAGTTACTATTATATTGGTCATATTACTCTTTATAATAGTCAAATTACAATTCCAACGGTCATATTTAATTGTATATTATGATTTTTAACTCATTTATTTATAAAGCATAAACTAGAGATGATATTAAATTTTAAAATAGTAATACCATAAAATCTTGGGTTGTTACAATCATAAATTAAGATAGGATAATTTATCTTAATTAAATACCTCCTATAATGATTTCTAGATAAGTTGTTGTGATATTTTGTAATCATATCCCTTAATTTATCCTTTTATCCCATTTTACCCTTTACTATACTAAGTAAATATTACCTTATGACATTATTAACTAATTTGGAGATAAGTATTACAATTATTCATATAAATTAATACATTAAATTCCTAAAGATGATAAAACAAAATTTTAATTCAGGAGCACATAAGTGGAAAAACAATTATATGAAAAAATTTCTTTTATACATAAAAATTAATTTTTAAATTTTCTATACCCTATAATAATCATGGAAATATTACAATTTATGAATAAAAATATAATTAGATAATTTCATTTAAATACATAATTTAAAAATAATAAATTTAATTTTTAAAAAAACATTTATAATATATAATAAAAATAATGATTATGAAAAAATTTATTCAACCATGGATAGTTAAAGAAGTAAATTTTATAGTAACTCAGTTATTTTATTTAGGTTTTGAATTTATTTTACTAATAATTAATTCATTTTCATCAATATATTTTATTGATATAATTTCTGTATTTTATATTTCATTACAATATATAATTCAAAAAAAAATCATTAAAATCAATTGTATTTTTCATTGTGAATTTGAGTAGTTTAATATTAAGAAGAATAATTTATTTTATAATTATGATTAACTTAAATATCATGTATTGAAATTAATTTTTTATTTCAATAATTCATTATTATTTTTGGATTTGTTTTTGTGTATCACTATCTATAGATCACTGTTAATTTATCTAATGTGAAATAAAAATGAAAATTCAATGGAATCATAGATATTGAGGCGAAAATATTACTCAATGGGTGGATATAGATGAAATAATTCCATAATATATTTGATAGTAATAATAAATCAATATTGATATGAATTATCTTACAAAAAGAGTGAAATATGTAGTATTAGAGATATATAGGGTAGAAAATTACACATAATAGAATATTGGGTAATAAATAAGTATCCAAACCCAAATAGAGATAATTAGATGATAACCCCCTTACATTATAATCTAACTTACTAATGAAATATTTAACACCTAGTAAAAAAAATATAGTCATATTAATCATCAATTTTATAATGTCACTTTTATTTATTGCAATAAAAATGAATCAATTATATTGAATGATAACTTATTGACTATTTAGAAATTGATTATATCGATCATGATGTTTTTATTTTTCCATACAATATTCAATATGGAAATCATGATCATCATTCCTCATTCATGATCCTACTTATTACATAATAATCATTGTTCTAGAATTAATATTACATGATGATTTCTAAATTTTATTGTTTATTCTATGTGGTTTATAGGTATGGTTCCATGAAGTATTTCTAAAAATATGTTGTTTCTAGTAATTTTAGAAACCATGAGGAATTACATGATATGTACCATAAATTTGGTAGTTATCATTCCATAATAACATAATTTACATAATGTAATTTTATTTAACATTAATATTCTATGTTCATGTCTTGATTTCCCTTATTAATTATTATTACGAAATCAACATCTCATTGTTTATGTGGGTTGTTGAACCAATCCAAAAATGACTATGATTGAAAGAAAAAAAGGATTATGAATACATTAATATTTCAGTAACATTTTTTTAAAATTAAATTTTACTGATGTTTTTAATGTTATTAGATTTATTTTATAGAATTAAAGCAGATTAATATGATAATATTAAATAAAATTGAAATTGAAGAAGGCATTAACTGAATTTGACTGAATGATTCTACACATAATGGCTTAATTTCATCTATAGTATTTGGTGATTATTCTTATGAAAAAAGAATTGACGAAATTTGTTATAATTTTAAGAGAATTAATTTTAATAGTATAATGGTATAAAACTAAATTTTATGGAACACATAGAAATAGATAATTTTTATATTATAAAATAAAGAACATAAGTTTAGGGAAATTAGGCCATATGATGGGAGGAATTTAAATCACATTGTTTTTAGGTGATTACATTTTGGGTTAATTAAACATAATCATAAAAATAAATTCAAACCCTAAAATTCACACCTTGTTGTATTTATATTATTTTACCCCTTTTTATCTCTTGTAATTATTTTCTAAGAAATTATTTAGAAAAAACACAATATATTCATAGTCATATAATTTGAATTCTTTATTTACCAATGTGATAATTTTTTTATCAAAATAGAACTCAAATGTTATATATTTAACTTATAAATAAAAACATGAATATAGTAAAATAAATATAATAGAATAATCCATTCTTTAATTTATGATGATATTTTTATATCCAAACAATATTTAATTATTTATTTGATGTTAATTTTTTTTTAAAAATTGAGAATATATTATTTATGATACTATATTCAATTATAAAACTAAATTAAATAAAAATTATAAAAACATTTATAGATCCATTAGTAATATTTAATGTGACTTGAATTTAATTTTCTATTATTTTATACCTCGTATAAATTTACAAAATTTATTATTTATATATTTATATTAATTTAATAATATTTATTTTATTTTATTTAATAATGTTCCACCATAATGAAAACAAGAATTAATAGTTTTATATTTATATCACTTATGAAAATTTTATTCAATTTCAGGACCCAAGAATGTTATAAATGGAATTTTTTTTTCCAAATATAGGTTGCTAGATTCCCCTCCCCACCACGAAAATTAAAAAAAGAATCATTCAAATTTCAATGATTGTTTGAGAATATATTAGTGTTATTTCAACTTGAATTTTACACGCTTCTTCTAATGTGATATGGAATAAGATACGATATGTGAATTAACCAAAAAATATATAATTCTTACATTGATAAGGAATATATTTCAATAATAATATTATACCATATGCATTATCAAGGTTGATTTCTTAATATTATTCACCTAATATTATTTTTCTATATCATCCTCATATACCCACTTGATATTCACTTGGATATATAGATGAGAATTAATCTTTGTGGGGGTACAAAATTTTATCTTACCTTTTAATAACCTTTTATATATTATATATATATAGAACGCGTTTCCATAATTTATCATCATAAATATATTATATTGCATCTTCTATGGAAGATTCAATACATTTATAACATGGGATAAAATAATACCAATGGAATAATGACAATATTTTATTGAGTAATTTTCAAAAAATTATTGATAAGAGAACAATTATACGTTTGGTATACAATCGTTGCACCACTTTGTTTTAACCATAACTCAACATCTATCATCTTAGGCCCATATAAGTGTTAAATAATGATTTACGTCATATTTTTATGGTATCTTACCAAGATAGAATTTTCATTCAAAAAAAATAAAGTATATATTTCTAAAAGGTTGATAAATTTTTACCCACTAGTGAAAAGTAAGAGACATTAATGTTTGTTAGTCATTATCATATGATGTATTTATTATTATATTTTTTTCACTATATTTTTTTTTTAATTTTATAGGGTTTAATTTTTTTCATTAAATGTTATATTTTTATAAGAACATTCATGATATTTTCCAAAGAAGCTCATTTATTGGTCAATTAGTCCGATTTTTTTTTTATTTTTCTATCACATTTTTCAAAAACAAATTACATAGTTATTTAAATTTTATACAATAAAATTATTTATTATGAATAATGATAAAATCTAAAAAATAGTTGTAAGCAATTTCATGAATATAAAAATTATCCAAATATTTAAAAACCAATGAAATATTCACTTCAACCAAGAATTCATTATGTTTTACTCACATATCCCTATTAGTATAATCCTAGAAACCCAACTCTAATATTAGCCTATATATCCATAGATCCAATTTGTAAGATTTTATTATGAATATATGAATTACACAGATTTTTTATAACACACTTCTTCAATATGTTTTTTTTTAATTTTGATATTTTTTTTTTCTAACTTATGTTTTTTTAATAAGAGGTTATAGGTGAAAATGAATTATTTGTTTAGGAATATAGTGTTGGGTGGGTTAAATGAGTGAATTAAGTGAATGGGTTATGGGTATTGGTTAAAAAGTGATGTATGGGAAACAATATATTCCTATGGTGAAACTATCACACACATTATGTATTTGAATCTAGTTCCTACTGGGATTCTATGTGTTTTAAGTGATGTTTAATTTTTAAAGTTTTATCCTTACATTTTTAATTCATATTAACCTTTATAGAAAAATTATATATAAATTTTCATTTTTATATCCTCATATAATATCTCCCTCACATCTTATACAAATTCATGTAATTCCTATAAATGATAATTTTATAATTATATTTCTAGGTTTTTTCGGAATTATATTTTGTGAGGCAAGATTTTGTGAATCATTTAATCTAATTGGTGATTTTCCTCTTATCATTAGTGAAAATTAATAAATTTTTTATCATTGGTATATAAATAAAATTATTCTCATTGAATTTAATTCATGATTATATTATGGTGGAAGAACCTTGGTTAATTTAAACTAGTTACACAACTTTTTTTAGAAATGCTCTATCGTGTATTCAATAATTAAATTCTAATGATTCCCACATTATGATTGAAAAAATTCAAGAAGTTATTGAATATATCCATCTCTAATAATATGAATTTGGTTATACATATCCTTGGTAATATAAATAATTCATTGATCTCATAAGACTATAATTTATTAGTAGGGGGTGGATGATGTCACTTTTCAGAAGTCATTACTCAATATTGTGCTAAATACCTAAAAATGAATTATACTAATCTCTATGATCTAATCCCATAAAGAGGTCACTCACACAAAACTACTATTATATTATCACTATTTTAGCCAAAACTTTTATAATAAATGTTATAATAAAATATTGAGTTTTTTATATAGTCATATTACATATGTATATATAATATTAAAAATTATAAATAAGAAGACAAGATAAAATGATGTTGTTAAAAATAAAGACAAGATATTGTCCTAGAGAATTTTCCAGTAAATATATAATTGTTATTTAAAAAAATATAAACATTCTATCCAATGATTAGATAATGACATGTATGTCAAAACCCACTTTTTTTTTATTTTCCCACACTAAAACCACTACTATAGCCATAAAACTGTTCATAAAATTAGGTCTAACTCGACATTGCTAAACAATTATATCTAAGACAAACTCCATTATATTGATGATATAAAATATAAATGGATGTAAAATTGATTAATATAGACAAAGAACTATAATTATATGGATTATTTTGAAACCACACCACTTATTTAATTTAAACCTCACCAGATTCCCTGATTAAAAATTACATTAAACTATAGAAAAATAAAATTAACCATATTACCTCTTTTCAAACAATAATTTTTTTCATTTATTCATTCACATGGATTGTAAAATCTCATTAGGGGAATGAAAAATGGAAAAAAATGGATGGAATAAAATTAACATAAAAAATATAGAAAACTATTATAGAAAACCTTGATATGGTGATCGATTATGACTAAATCCCCCCAATCCATTTTCCAAAATTTGAAAAAATATTATATATATATATATGATGTAGTTTATTTTTTAGTGGTATAAAATAGAATATTTGAAAAATTAATTATCTGTAAGAGATCAATTAAAATTTTCAAGTAGTTTTGATGGTCATTGGGTAGTATTTTAAGAATAAACTTCCCAGATAATATTATTTTCATTAGATTTTATTTTCACCTAATGTTTTTACTACCTACAATATGATCATGTTACATTTTTTCAACATTATAATAAATATTTGAATTTAATAGATCATAATATCCAATTATACCATGATGTCTCCATTTTCTATAGTTATCTCTATATATTTGACCTTGGAACGATACCTAATACATAATTTATTAGGATTTTACTCCCCAAGACATAAATAAAAACATAGAGATTCATTATCATTCAACATAAGATTTATTATTTTACACTTAGGATAGATTAAAGGAATATGAAAAAAAATATTTTGATTTAAATGAACAATGTCAAAAGATGTATCCACATTGAACAAGGATTTCATATTTTCTGACTTGAAAACATGAAACATTATACATGACAAGTAATAAAATTTTCACTAATAAAAAAATATTATAAATAACTAGAATATATTATGTTTGTACTTTGAACAAAATATATCATATTTATGAACTATAGGAAATGTATAAAATATTTTGTATCATGAAAATATTATACAACCTCAAAATATCCTATACAATCTCCCAAGTAAAATGTATAAATTGTTATGTATCATTTAAGTAATGGAAAAAATGTTATGAATTCATCAATAATATTACCCCTCAACAATTCTTCAACAAAAATTATAAAATATGATATGTAACATCCTAAAATGTTAAATATCACAAGTAAATCGAATTCTTTTATATTTTGAAAATAATTCAAAATATAACATATATCAACTATTCAAATTATAGAAACTTTTCTAATCTTCTTTTATTTTTATGATTATTTACATCTTCACTATAAATATTAGGTATTAATCTCATGAACTATACTCAATCAAGAAATTGGGAAAATTATTCAATTTTAATTTTTACGATTATACTATTTCTAAAATAAAAATGAAATCTTGTAATTTTAAATTAACAACAGGAAATAATAATACCTTGAAATATACCAATTGTGGATCCACCTTATAAAATTAAACAAATATTTTTCCTAAAAAATGTATAACTGTTCAAATAATAAAAAACATCAAATTTAAAAAATTGAATTTAATAATATAATATATGAAAATGTGAGATTCATAAGTCAACAAATCGTGATGATTTATCCACTAAAAATCAACTATAATATGATTGAACTAAACATCGAATATTATTATTGAATCATTACTCTGTTTTTGAATCCAATAAAATACATACCTCATACTTGGATGAAAACTCATAAACAATAAAAATTGATCATTAGATATGATATAATTTAATTTTAGTACCCATTTTAATATTTTACCAACCACATAAAAAATTGATTACTCTCTTAGTTATGGATTTGAAATGGTTATTTTATCATTTACAAGGTAAGTGTAATCATGATAAATTATCTAATTTTATAGTAACTTCACATCATAGATCCATAAAAAATGTCAATAATGGTGGATTTTCAATATATTTCTTAGATTCCTGGCATTATAATGCTTAAAATATAAAAACAAAATACATAGAATGAGGTGGTTTGAAATTTAAATAGAACAAAATTCATGAACAATGTTTTTCTTAATAATAAATTTATCCTTCCCCCATTATAAAAAAATTAGAAACAAAAACATCACAAATTTTTATGGATAAAACCACACATTAGTATCACTATAGAATAAATAATTTAGTCTAGCCTCCCTTATTTACATATGGGTTAGTGTTTTTTTGTTATATAATGAAATATATTTTTGAGATTTTTTGAGAAGGATATGCATCTTAAACATTACAATATAGTGTTATCTTCTAACCCATCAGTAAATATTTTTTATCTCTTAAAAATATATATTTTAAATTTCTTTCCTAAAACTATAGAGAAAAGGTACCACAATTTCCCATTATATCTCAAAATAATTCTCAAGGATAATTACATATATCGCATCTTCTTCGTCTCTAACACTATAGTTTCTCAATAATCATGTATTTAACATGTAAGGTAGAGTTTAAAGTGATAAATAACTAACAATGTGTTGACCAAGAAGAAATTTCTATGATTCTAGATTAATTAGAATGGTTGGTTGTAATGTAAATAAACAATAAGTGTCAAATATAAATGTTTCATTTCTAAAATTATTCCAAAACCTTACTTCACATATTACATTAAATGTAAAATCATTGAAAAGAATAAATAAAAGTAATTATTTATCTCAATACATGACTCAAGATCATAAAAACGTATAAACTCTGTACAAAATGATTATAAACCTATCTCGGTTAGTATGATATTTATTTTTAACAGTACTGGAACATATAATATTCATAGTCATTTAAAATTTCAGAAACAAAAAGTTAAAAAATCAAAATACAAAAATCCAGGTCCTTGATCATTTAATCAATATTATATTTAAAAAATTAAATTTCTTGTATTACTATGGGGTTCTAAAGTTCCCAAACTACTATATAATGATAAAGATCATAAAAACACCCTAAATATAAGAAATAAAATCACTTTATAAGACCATATATATATATATATATATATTTAAAAATATTAGAAAAAAACTATTAACCTGCAAATCTATATTAAACTAGGTTGATATCCCACCCGCACCCTAATCATAAACACACACTTATGATCTCACACCCCTTTATTTAAAATTATTATTAATTAATGTATATAATAGTAAAACCAATGTGAAAAATGACACAACCTAGTTTTTTTAAAATGTTTAATCTCCAAGTTAATCTAAAAGATATTATAACTTTTGGAATCTATAAAAAAAAATCAAAAAACAAAATAGAATAAATTTATTGAGAAAAAATATATAAAAACAAACATATTGTGAAAGAATAAAATTTATACTACTTGGTTTAGACCCCAAAGTGGTTAATTGTTTTTCATTTCCACTAGTAGGATGTTCTAGTGTGTTATAACAAATCTAATGGTATGTGTTATTTAGTATTATTTAAACCCAATAATATTTTCATTTTAGTGTTTATCCTTTTACATTTTTCATATAAGACTCCATGTAAATTTTACATCATTTAAATACCCATAGATATTTGTTATTACATTCAAGGATGGGAGTGAAAATCGTTTGTGTCCTCAACTTTTCATTTGACTGTAGCTTATTTTGAAACTTTTTTAATATATTGGGCCTATAAATTATCTTTTTTCTCATTAATTTATTTAAAGTTATTTTCATGAAATTATAAACATTAAATTAATTATAAAAATATATATATTGATATAAAAGACATATTATTCATGTAGTATATTCTAAACATTACCACTTCAAGTAGGGATAAGGAAAACTTAGTCTTAGTAGGTGCATCATATTCTTTATCATTATCTTATAAGGGAAAAAATATTTTTTTTCAAGTTATAAAAATATAAAATAGAAATGTGTAATAATCAATTAATTTTCAACAAAAAATTAGATAAATTTAGTTCAAGAACATAATTTTTCAAAAAAGTAGCTTAGCTTCTGAAGACTTTTTTAAATCAATGAACATTAGACTTAGATTGTCATTGATAGAGGTAGATAGAATATTTTATACATAGTTTCTATAAATTACACAACCTATGTGGTTTTATACCTTAATGAACGATAAATGGGGAGTGAAATTTATTTTTATGGGTCAATGCTCCTAGAATCATTTTGAATTTATGTTCTTAAAAATTTATTTTAGAATTTATCCAAATCATATTGATCTCAAACATGTGTATCTAATGTTATATACTCATCAGGAAACTCTTCAAGAAATGATTATAAGAGGTCATATGGTAGGTTGATCAAATTTTAGTTCTTATTCAATTTCATTTTGTTTTTATTTCCAACAAAATTATTTATTTTCATTAATAGAAGTAGAAATGGTCTCTACTTTCTTGATCAATTTTTCAAGAGTAATAAAATTCCATTGTAAATTTATCCTTAAATACTCTTTCCTATTAGAAAAATTGAAATAGGTTATAGTTTGAGCATATGGGATGTCGATATTAAAACCACATTTAACCCAAAAATTTAATCAATACATGTGAATTGTAATTTTATTTTTTATTTTAAAAATAAAATTATCAATTTTTATATTTCCTATTAAGATAAATGTTTGAAACTAAATTTATTCTCAAAAAATGATTCCATAATGGATGATATATAATATTTATGATCCCAAAATAAATATCTAAAAAAATCAACAAACAGATCATAATGAATTACTAGGTAGTGCCTCATAAGAACGCCACTCACACAACACTCTTCTTAAATAGTCACTATTATTTAAAAAATATACAACTAAAATATATAATAACACATTCAAGGTTTTAAGAATTCCTTTCATAAAAATATACAAAAGTAAATTAGATGAATAAAATAAATATGAAGGAAAAATAAAGATTCCAATTATAAGATAATATGTTTTTATTATCCTCATAAATTTATAGTGACCCTATAATTGATCATATAAAATATGTATTATCAATGTTTTTTAAAATATCATGATAAATACCTCTCACTAAACATCCTCATAATTTGAAATGTTATTACCTCACACAAATAAATCTAAATGTATGAAAATACTCTTCCAAAATTGGCTATTAGACCTTTTCATTTACCAATAGTATCAGAACGAATCTCTACATTATGAATGACATAAATAATAAAGGGAAGGAATATTGATTAGTATGAAATCAGAACACAGTGGATAATGAATAGGGGTACCGCTCCACTTATTTTAACCATATATGATTTCCTAGAATTAAATTAAAATAATAATTAAAATATAGAAAACTCAAAAAACAATTATCACACAATCTTAAAACTAATTAATATTAGTTCTTAAATTCCATAGAGATGATAATTAGAGTTTGATAAGCATGAATTAGTGAATAAAGATAAAAATATAAAGAAAATTAATATATTATAAATAAGTAAATATAATTTAAAATAACCAATTATTATGATGGGTTAGTATTGAATCCTCCCATTACTTTTTTAATGAAAGGAAACAATATTATAAATTGAGGTATTAGGCACTGTATGATTTGATTTTGATCTCTCACTGTGTAAGTTTAAAGGTTCCAATGTGCATTGGATAAGTAGTAATTTCATTGATGTTCTAGTTGGATTAAAATTGTGCATCAGGATTAGTCATCCCATACAAAACCATTTTAATAATAATTAATTTAAAACAAAAGTTATCAATTCATCCCATGAGGTCATGTTACCTTAGATTGAATATTCATTTAAAGATAAGTTTTGAAAATATATTCCTAGTAAAGAATATAATGATATACCCATGTATTATAAATCAAATCAATGATATGTAGCTTGTAATTATCTCAATAAAATAAACTCTCTTGAGTACTGTGACCATGACATCAACTACTATATATAGATTCATCTCCATTTATCTTGTGAATCCTTTTTCAATAGAAAACATTGATCCATGGTGTATTTAAATATTTAGGATATTTTTGATTCACCATTAAAATAAGGAAATATTTATCTATGTTGTTTTCTTGGTTTATTAATTTAGTGAAGGAAAAAAATATGTGAGAACACATATGATTTATTATTTATTAAAAAAATTTGTATCTGCAAAATATATTTTATATGGACTCTACCTAAAAAATATCATACTTATGAACCAAATGTGATGTTGAAAAAATTAAAAATTAAAACAATCATAAACACCCTTAAAATAAAATATTCATGCTCTTCATGATGAAGATTAAACTGGTATATGTCAGTTTGTTAAGGAAAAAGTGTCACACAAGATAGAAAAATTTTTTTCTCCTAAAATGTTATTTATCACAAATAAATCATAGAATTTTCATTTTCCCAATATTATTAAAAAATATGATGCATTCACCATGTATTTCCACCAAACCTTATCCATCAATATCCTTTTTTTTTAAAATTCATCAAAACTACATAAAAAATATTATATATGAAGAAAAAACCAAAAAAATTAATGAAATAACCAAAACTCATCACATTAATGAAAAAAATTACATTTTTTTTGAAAATTTATATAAATGTTTGTGTTTTCAAGTATTTCGATAAATGATAAAAAACAACATAATCATAAAAAATCAATAAATATTAACATTTAAATAAATATAATTATTACAAACATTAAATGTAATGATTACCTATAAAATAATAAAAATAGTGGGATTTAAAACATTATATTACATAATAAAATAAAATAAAATATGATCATAATGGGTGGTGAGTTATGTACAATGAGTAAAAAAATATTCTCCATAAGAAAGTGTTTATATAGAACTTAACTTAAATGTTTAATTTAGTTTACAAAGATATTTGGAATTTTTATGTTTTTTTATTAAACCATGTTTTTTAAATTTATTATAACTTTCTTGGCTATTTTTAATTATCATGATCATATGGAATTATTTATAGATACTTATGTTATATTTTAAATTCATGTGGTATACTATGTTATTTTGATCATGACACTATTAAAACCATATAATATAGAGATCTAGCCTTTGTTAGTGATATTAAAAATAGATGATAAAGCCTTCCTTTATTTTCACTAAAAAAAGATAGGATAATGTATTAACGTTATATGTTTGTTAGCGCTACGAAAAGACACCCCATAAAAGAAAAATCATTATGGATCTAGAAAAGGGAACTCATTATGAGTGTTTTTAGCATGGATAATGGTCTTGATCGCATGACGAGTCCCGCTTCGAAATAGAATAATGGATACCACTTTGCTATATATCTTTTTTCCGCATACCATAGTTAGAAGTCTTTTGTGGTGATGGGATCCCACATACAAACACATACACACACACAAATATATATATGGTCCTTGCATGACCCAATGCTAGTCCTGGCCTACCCTCTAATACAGAATGTAATAGCCCCACTTTCATATGTCCATTCAGGTCTTGGATGACCCACCCTAGTAATCTGACCATATACCCAATCTATTCCCAAATATTTTTTATACAAACCAATTATGAATAATACTATAAAAAACAATAAAATAATTGTCATAATTAATTATTAATTAAGTAGAATAAATGAAATTATTTAAAAAATAATAATTAAATTCTTAATATTAAATTTAATATACATATATTATAAATATTATTAAATATTATACGTTTAATATATATATATAAAATTATTAAATTTAAATAATTATTCAAATATTAATTTTTTTTTTAATTTTTTAAAAAATTTAAAAAATTAGAAAATTAAAAAATTATATAAGTATTAAATAAATGAATAAATTTAATATATATATTTAAAAATGCTACATAGAACAACTAGTTTAGAGTAACTTTTTTTAAACATTTTATGAATATAAAGTGATTTGTTGACTTTTGGGAGGTTTTGGAGGAATTTTGGAACTTATTGATAGAATTTTATAATGCTGCACAGTTGCTGTAGAGTTTATGAAAACCTTCTAATTACTATAGGGAACCATGCATAATTAGACGAGGAATAACGTGAAGGCAAACCATTAGGCACACCGTTTTTCAAAACTATCTAGCTACCCATGAGAAACCATGAAAACTTAGATAAGGAGCCTTTTCATAGTAGGTGTGTAGTTAGCTATCCATGTGGGCCAACCATGCATGGTACTCCTTAAGGGAGAGGTGATTATATGGTTAGCACACAATTTTACTAATTGTGTGGATAACCATGAATGGTTTAAAATAACGATCTTAAAAATGTTGTTCTAGGTTGGTAATTATTTTTAATTCCTCTTATTTACTCTATTTCTAGAATAACAATAAAATTACCTTATAAAGGAAATTGAACCTTTCCCCAACAAATATGAAGAGATCCAGAGGAATTTCTTATTGTCTTCAATCCCAATTCCCTTCATATTCCACTTTTTTTTTAAAGTTTTTAGGGGTTTTCGGATATATACATTTTTCTCCCTATATTTCTCTTACATCAAGTACATTTTGGATATATCTATAGTGGTTGATTCTTATCAGGGTTAGTTATCTAAATTTTTAAATATGGGGAAGAGATCTAAGGTTGGTTTTTGGACATGCAGTCCTGTATTGTGGGGGTAATCATGTTATTATTATGATTCCCTACAGTTCTTGATATAGGTTGCTTCAATATCTACTCCTCTTATTATAACATGAAGTATTTGTTTCAAATTCGTTAAATTCATTTATTTAATTTTTAAAAATGGTGCCAAAATCAAGGTATAAATACTCTTTAATGATTGTTTGATAATTTTTGGATTATTGTGTAATTTTTGAATTGCTATGAAATTTCCAATGATAATTGATTTATATATACTTATTAAAAAAATGGTATGTATTTGAGGCATAGAAAAGTTTATCAATAAAAAAATTTGGTTTTATTCAGACGGTTTGTGGAAAGGGTTTTCAATAAATGAATATTATTTTAAATGCCTTAGAATGGTTGATTTTAAATGGTTTCTGAATACATGGGTTGTTTGATTTTATGAATTCAACGTGACCCAAAATGTGGGGTGTATAGTATTTAAGTACAAATGGAGGTACCATGGTTAAGGGGTGTGTGTCAATATAGAACAAGGATATTGGACACTTTGTGAATACTTAGTGGATGGAAAAGAAACTACTCGTTGGGATGAAACAATCAATTTATCATCATGTGTTCATATTTTTTGGAATCTTAGAATTTGTATTCCAATAAGGAATGTGAAATTATGTAATTTATTTTTGGTTTATCTTCCATGGAAACTATTTATTATGGAAATCTATTTTGGTGTGAAATTTATTGGCTTTGATATACAGTCTTTCAAATTTATTTATATAAATTGTTTTACATAAATCCAATGACATGTTGTACTCTAGTGGCACGTGTAAGTAATTAATTTGTGGAAAATAGAATGAGTGTCATTAATCACAGCCTATTTTTAAAATTGGTTCTTTTGGTCATCATTTTCTGTGTGTTTTAGTTGAAATCCATTATGATCGATAACATATATAAGGGTTTGTAGAAATTAGATGGATTTTCAGGACATGAAATTTAGAGCCTAAAAATACGTAACGGTCATTTTTATGGGGAACATTATGTTACCACAAAATTAGGTAAGTAAGTGTTTTTTATACACTTATAGGAATTAGAATATAATTATCCTTAGAATAGAGAATGAGAAGATGATAACACGTATTAGAGAAATAACTTCCCACTAAGGGTGGAAACTTTATTTTGAGTAATAATTTTTGATTTGGTTTAAATGTAAACAAATTTATAATTTTTAATGTTATTTTAAAATTTCAGGTTCTGAGAAGGAATGAAATAGTTATTTTCAAAATGGTATGGTTATCAAAAGCATGGTGAAATTTTCAAAAATGGAGCAACATTGAAATGATGTATTTTGGGAATAATTGATTCAATATGTGTGATTTGGTAGAATTTAAAATTCAAATAATTCACATGCCAAATAGCGAGCCTTATGGTTTTTTTGTCTTTGTAAGATATTTCTCCCAATAAAAGTCATACAAACCAACCAAAGGAACCTGTTGAAAACATGGTTTCTCTTGAACCATAGGTGAACCAAAAAATGGTTATATGTATATCCCATGATTTTCAGGATCTGGAAATAGGGAATAAGAGGGATAATCCAAAGAATGTTGATCATTCTATCAATATGCAAAAGCAGAATCCTACCATCCTTTGGGATAATTTAGAACCAGAAAAGGAAGAGGTGTGACTAATTAGGATGAATTGAGTATTCGATTTCTTTAGTGAACAATTAGAGTATAAACTTATTATGGTAACATATATGTTGTAGGACCTTGTACTCTAAATGTAGGATTTTGTAGTTTATGATAAATTATACCAAGGCCTTTCGTGGTAGGATTTTGAATAATAGTTCCGATTTTTTTTATTCTCGTACAATTTGGATTCCAAGAATTCCAAACATTTCAACTGAGAACATGGGATCCACACAATGATAGAGTATGATACTAAATTTTTCAATTTAGTCCACTTTTCTCTTTAAGATTATGCTAGTTCATCCTTGAGGGAATAAATTTCTTAATCATGGATGAGGTAGGATATTCTCTCTAAGATTTTGGATATCTATATAAATAATGATACTAATATGGTTAATGAACCAGAAAGTGTATAATGTGAAATCTCTAGAGATATGGGTTGAAGAAGAATTTTCATACTTATGTGAAATGTTGGGAACTCTAATGTTAGCATAAATACAAAGAGATATACCTATTTACAAGATTGGATTATTTCTTAGACTCATAAATCTAGATTGATGATCCTTCCTCTAAGGCCCAAGAGAAAATATAGATGATTACAATGTGGTTCATTCAAACACAGATGCTTGAGTGTACCGAAAAATCTATAGTATGCCACAATTTCTATAATATTGGTAATATTCATTGATATTGTTGTAGTGCTCATATTTTGGGTGTTTTGGAAGCATCTCACCTATAATACACCTTATATCCCTCAATGGGATAATGGAAAAAATAATACATATTGATAGTAGAATATATATATCTGTGGAAATTCTAGGAATTCAATGAGTCCTCTACAAGGAAAATATCAATAGGGAAATAAATAAAATGGTTGCATGAGAAAGAAATTATATGTAGCAGTGAAATTTTGTGTGGATGGTAAATCATTACCATCGACAGTTATAGGTTAAATTATTCTGAATTCCAACATTTTGAAATATTGGATTTATACAATTGAATCCAAATCGCATATTGCACCTCATTTTGTTTACTTGTTTTTTTTTGTGTTTAGATGGTGGTTTAAGCATTGAGGATTCAAACTCCTCTTGATTAAAGATAATCCAAACACTTTGGGTGTACAAAATTTTCTATAACTATTGATGTGGCATAGCTGATATGGGACTTTTGTGTGGCAAGAAGTATTTCTATGATATAATGCTAGTTATTGATCAGTATAAGATGATCATTGATCACATCGATTGGTATACCAGAATAGTTAGTTTCATGACTAATAGTGGTTCCTGGAATCTATTTAAAGTAGTCTAGAACATAATGGAAGGTGCAATGGTTTTGTTTTCTATACGTCATGGAATGATCTCATTCCATTTGGCATCATTGAATTTCGCATCTGTGGAGGAGATCTATTATTTAAATTTTATAATGAACATTGATCGGTTTATAATCATCTTTATAAGAAACTTGTTAGGGTTTTCGCCCTCAAGAGAAGTGTGTTTTATGATTAATCTCTTTCAAGGATCCTATCTTATTTCACATACTTATTACCATATCTATCCATATGAATTAAGGTAATTTAATACGTTGTTGGATGACCTGGGATTCAAATGATACATTGGTCCTAACACCTCTTCATGGTCACACTAGTATTTTTTTTCAAAAATAAGGTTTGAACTATAAGGTTGTGTGTGTATTATCATTAACTTAATAGAGTTATAATAATGAAAGGATATCCACTTAAATTTATTTATCTTTAGTTCATTCAATTTATTAGTCATCTGTATTTCTCTTAAATTTACTTTCTATGAGGATAACATGAATTGTTGTTTTAGAAGAAGGATATTCCAAAGATATATTTCTGAAGTAGTTATAGCCATTATGAGTATGTGGTAATGACTTTAGGTACTAGGAATTATCCATATGTATTTATGGAATTTATTAATCATATATTTTAGTGGTATCAATATTTTTTTGTGGTGTTGGTTGATGAGATGTTGGTGTATTCACGGAAACGGCTCAGCATGAGTAACTTATGGTGAAAATGTAGGGAATAATGAAAGATTATAATCTATATTTAAAAATATCATAGTGTTATTTTGGGATTAAATAGTTATGTTTCCTTGTCCATGTATTCTTTTAATAAGGCGATTCTATGGATTCATACAATATAGAGTTCGTTATCTATTGGAAATATCAAAATAATGTCTTTGAGATATGCAGTTTACATTGTCGAGATTATTATTACCAACATATTGTTCATTATTTATTACAACTACCATTATCTATGATATCATTGAAAATGAATAATGTCCCAATAAAATTAAATAATGAATTTCAAAATTTTGTTCAGGAGCTTAATGTTTTTTTACATCATCACCTTTTTTATTTTTCCAGAATCCGGACGGAGGTATTTGTGGGATTTTCATTCATTGGAATATGTGTTGGGATATGTTATCATGAAAGTATATCATGATATTTATTATATATCAAGGTAGTTATGGATTCATGAGTTGAATTTCCTAACAAATGATTTAAATTTATCTATCATATTCCATTTTTTGATGGATTTTCATCTTTATATATTTTTTGAGAAATGTATAATGTATACAGAACATAAAAATCAGGATACATATTTTTTAAAAAAGTGAATTAAATATAATAAAAATATTATTTCTGGAGTGTCCCCAAATGTTTCAGTTTTACATGATGTATTCACTGCTTAATGGAAATTTGGTGGTGGATGCATTAAGATGAAAATCATATGCTCAGTTGGTAAATGAAACTTCATATTAATGTTAGTTATTGTCATTCATAGTTAACATGCACATGGAATATGAAGACCAAGGTGATGTTGTGGTTTCTATTCCAGTTTCATTTGTTCTTGATTTTGTGGAGATAGTTCAAGAGGCATTATCATTCAATTTGTAATATGCTTCAATGAGGTCAAAAATCAATGTTTAGTTGAACATTGAGGGATGAAGGATGGATATGAGTTTAGTGTTGTGGTTCAAAAATAAGATGCTCGAACCTGTGGATTTTCATGAAAAAAATCTTCACGCTTACCACCCTTGGAAATTGGTTGTCCATCCTAGGATATAGTTGATGTATGAATTAATGAATGTTTGGTTTTTTGGGATGATATGAAAAATAAGGTGGCTAAGTTAATTTTGAGATTCTTAACAAGACAAAAAATTAAGGTAGAGAATCATTAACCTAATGTTATATTTAAATATATTCATATTAGTATTTTGAGATGTAGAAAAATAGCCATGGATTGAGTAAAAAGTATACAAATAATGGTATACAAACATGATTTCATATGGGTGATAGTGGACCATCTCAAAATGTTGGTCCATTTAATCTATATCCGGGAATGTCATAGGCTGGAGGAATTTTAAAAAATCTATATGAAAAATGTTTTTAATAGTAATGGTTTGTTTTTTAGATTATATCAGACAATAACCATAGGATTATGTCTCATTTTTGGAAATCCATATAGAAATTCCAGCATGTAAGTCGACCATGAGTACCGCATATCATCCTCAAATATATGGGGAATATGAAACCATGATACAAATATTGGAAGACTTGTTGCGAGATTTTGTAATGGATTTTTGTGACTCATTGGAATTGTACATATCATTAGTGGAGTTATAAAAAAATGGGATATAATGACTCAATACATATGGATCTATTTGAATAATGTAATGGGTTTCCTTTTCCCCATCATATTTTTTTTGGTTTGAAATAAATGTGACTTCATATGTTGGAAATAACCTTGTCCTTGAGTCAATGAAGAATATTCAAATGATTTAGAAAATGATGCATATTTCACAGAGTCATCATGAATCATAAACATATCATTATCAATAGTCATTGTTGTTTGATGTCATTTATCATGTTTTTTAGGATCTATCTAGGTATTGGACATCATCGTCTCATTAAATAGGGAATCAGATATCTTTGATACATTTTTCATTTTAAAGTAGATTAATAGGTTAGTGAGGTGGAATATCAGTTGAATTTTCCACCAAGTATTAATGGGGTGAAAAATGTGTTTTGTTTATCTTAATTGAGAAATATCAGCCTAATCCTAACCCTGTGATTCAATGGGAACATGTTGACCTAGAGATGGATGCTTCATTGGTTCATGTGTCAGTATCGATTTTGGAGAGGCAAGAGAAAGTATTGTATAAGAATAGAATCAGTATACAAAAAGATTTATGGAAACATTGTAATATTTAGGAAGTGGAATTGGAATGGGAGTAGGATATTTTCCAGAAACGACCTGAACACTTTTGGAATAGAGGTTGTTTTCTCCTTTCTTGGAACCAAAAGGTCCATGGTGTATAGAATGTATCACCCCTGGATTTAAGTATGTAACAATTTATTATTAATTTTTTTTGTATCTAAAGTGCTTCGGTAATGTTTGGGAGGGTTATTAAAATTTTCATAAAGTTTTTCATACTTTTATAAAGGTTCAATGTTTGGGAAATTTGTGAAACTCCTATAGGAAACCACATATAGTTAGGCAAGTGTTAAGGGGAAGAAACATAGTTAGGCATCCAGTTTATCCAAACCTTATGGCCACCCAAGAGAAACCATGAAATGAGGAAACAACCATTTGAATTTTTGGGACATTGTTTTTTAACCATGTGAAAGAACTATGCAAGGTACTCCATGAGGGAGAGGCTGGTGCACGATTAGCAATCAAATTCCTTAACCATGTGACTAACCATGCACATTTTAAAACAATTATCCAAAAAAAGGGGATCTTGTTGAGGATTATTTTTTAACCTTTGTTTTTACCCAATCTCATCCCTAACTAAAAACATCTTCATCCAATATTATGTATATCATTTCCCCATGAAATTAGTAGATATCCAGAGGCGATTCACAGTGCATTGATTCCTGGATCCCAATGTATGTCTCCTTTTTTGTTATTTCTTCTTGGGATATCGTAGATATAAATTATTCCCTATATTGGTTGAACAGATCTAATAAAATATGGATAGATCTAATGTTTATTATTCCAATCTTGGTATTTTTCCTTGTTGATGTTAGGTGAAGAGATCTAAGGCAGGGTATTGGAGATTCATCCCAGTTTTGTTGGTGTTTTCATGTCATTATTTTTTTTCACCATAATTCCCATGGTATGTGGCTTCACTATTTACTCCTCTTATTATAACATTAAGGATTATTTTCAAATTGGTAAAATTTAATGAATTTGGCTGTGTAATTGGTGTCCAATGCATGGTAAATACCCACATTTATGATGGTTAGGGTATTTGTGGATTTTTTTTGAAATTATTGAAAAGTTGTAATGTATGATTCAATAAATGATTTTGAAATATTAATTTTAAAATATTTGTATAATATTGATTCATGGAATAGGTTTTTTCAATAAAAATGATGGAATTAATGAAATTGTTTTTTAGAATGGATTTCAATAAATGAATGATTTTATTAAAATAGCTTTTAATGGTTGATTGTAAATGGTTTTGGCATACATTTGTTGTATGAGTTCTTGATTTTGACATGACCCTAAATAAGGGGTTTGTACCAGTAGGGTATAAAGTGATGTGACCCAAGATAAGGGGTGTGTGTCATTGGGATATTAGGATATTATCAACTTGGGGATGACTTAGTGGATGATAAGAAACAAATAATGAGTATGGAAATGTCTCTAGAGCCAATATGTGTGGGTTTGTTTAGGAATCATGTAATTGTTATACCAAAAAGGATTGTGGATTTATTTAAATTATTGTTTGGTTGATTTTAGTTGGAAGTCATTTTAGTATGGAAATCAATTTTTGTTTGAACATTATTGACAATGATATAAAAAAATTTCAATTCCATTATCTAAATTGTTTTATATAAATGCCCTAAAATGCTCTACCATAGTTACAGGGTAAGGGAAGTAATTTGGGGAAAACCTTCATAGATTCATTAGTCACCCCTACTTTGAAACTATGGTGCATTTATAGATATCATTTATCAAGACACCGGGGAAGGTAATGTATCACAAAACATTAGTGGTGCATTGTGTTACATAGGATGTAATGTGGAGTCGGATCACGGAGTATGTTTGGAGGGATGGAATTATGTCATTGGATTCATATCTTTTTTTTATTTTTTTCATCCACTGTGTACATTGATGTTTGTTTCTTCCACTGTGGTACATTGTAGTAGTTTAGTTTTGATATTAATGGTATTACATTGAGATGGTTACAAGGTTATCATGCCTCATTTTGTGGTTTATTTTTTTTATAGAATGATTGGTTGGATTTATTTATTACATAAAGGGAAAATAATCCCACACATGTATTGAAGGATGTGGTATTTAGTTCAACCCCTTGGCGCTTTGGGGATGTCGCATAAGGCCATGTACAAATTCTGCCTCAACTAAAGCCAACGAAGAGTGGTGGGATGTTACATTCTAAATATTAATATATTTTATACTATAATATATATATATATATATATATATGTTGGAATCACCTGTTTTGATAATCCCAAATCATGCTTAAACATTAATTATGATGTATTAAAACCTTGCATTAATCTTATTATTCTATGCTTAAACGTATTTTATTCAAAACAGTTCATATTCTTACTCTCATAACTTTACTGTAATAGCTTACAGTAGTATTTACATAAGTTTGGTATTGTTAGCTACCAGTCAGAGTTTTCTTCTCAAAGTCACAGTTACAGTTAACTGTCACCTTAAGTTACTGTTGCAATAAGTTCACAGTTACAAGGTTACAGTCGAAGACTAATACAAGCTTACAGTTACGAGTCTACTGTTATCTATTGTCAAAGCTCACAGACGAAGGTCACAGTTACAAGACTTCTGTTCAAAGTTTTCTCTGCTCAAGTTCACAGTCGAACAAGTCTACAGTTGGAACAAGTTCACAGTCGAACAAGTATACAGTTGGAACAAGTTCACAGTCGAACAAGCCTACAGTCATAAGTCTACAGTCAAGGTAACAGTTAGACAGCTTCTGTCGACTAAGTCTACTGATGATCGAAGTCTACAGTTGACAAAGGTTACAGTTCTACAAATTTGATGTTACAAGTCTACAGTTAGAAAGGCTACAGCTACATGGAGTAAAAGCTACTATTGCAAGCCTACAGACAGCAAGCCCTTTGTTGAAGTCAGCAGTCAGAAGGAAGTCCACAGTTGGAAGACCACAGTTGAAGTCAACAGTGACATACATTCTCGACTCACTGTTTTAATTTCTTTATTTCCGACATTTAATCTATCTAACGGTCATATCATACATTTTGATGATTTGTCAAATATCTGATAAAGGTTATCGGATGTCAGGAACCCGTACCTCGTACCTGCTGAAAAGAAATCTTTTCTGTCCCCTGTTGGGCGATAAATACGAGAAGACTACGCTGCCCAAATAGAATGCGAACCAGAGAAGTGCGTGGTGGACGAAATATACCAGAAACACAAGAAGATAAAAACGAGTTCCATCAAGAACACAGAGAAGCACATAGACAATCAAGTATACTCGAGAAGTGTTCTGTGCATACAAGAAGAACCCTGAAGAACTTCATCGACTACATTCTCCCTACCTGTGAACCTGGAGCATACGACACTCTGTTTCTCAAACAGAAACGAGAAGAGGACTCAAACTCTCTTCTGATCGAATACAAGAGCTACACTGAGATCACCAGAACCACTTCTAAACTCTACATCTCTTGTACTGTGATTTATTCTACATTTTGAGCAGTGTGTGTTATCTGCTGTATTAAACACACACACTGACTCCTGTACTTTCACTGGAGGATCTGTAAATCCTCAGCAAATCTTTTTGCATCCCATTTCCCACTGTGGATAGTGGTAGAGGTCTTGTGACCTGGACAACTTGCTGCTGTTGTTTGTTTTCCCACGAAGAACTCTGGTAGAGGTCTTGTGACCTGGACAGTGTGTTCACTGTTGTTAACCCCGATCCAGGGTGTGGATCATTCTTATATAAAATTTTGAGAGGACTAAGTCTCGGCTTGAGACTGAACCTCTTGGTTAATTCTCTGTGTTTATAGTTATACTCTATATCCATACTATACATATTTATTTCATATTCCGCTGCTATTACATTGAAATATAATCTATCTTCAAAGCTACATTGATAATTAAATTCGCAAGTGTTTATATTTGTTATAAATCAGTAAGTTAGTTTCAAAAGTTAATTTAATCATAAGATTACGTTAACTGAGAATTAATCAATCTTTGAGAAACTAATTGAACCTTTATAATCTATATAAATTCACTACAGTTTAATTTGTTTTTGAAATTGGGGGATTTTAATAGAAATTGTTTTTAACAGAAATTTTAATTGGAACTCAATTCACCCCCCTCTTGAGTGTCCACTCCGACCAACATTTGGTATCAGAGGAAGTGTTTATCTCTGTTATACTTGCTCAAAGTTTTATTTTAACTCTCTGTTTTTAAACTGTGATTGTAGTTTTATCTAAAAGATCTTAAATTTCTGTTAGTTCTAAATTTTATCTCTTTAAAACATTTTCTAAAATTTCCTTATGGATAATAGACTAGAACGTGCTGCTACTAACAGGCCACCCTTCTTTAATGGTGTGAATTATGCCCAATGGAAGCTCAAAATGAAAATTCATTTGGAAAGTATGGGTTTTGATATTTGGACAGCTATAGAGTCTCAATACAAGATTCCAGAAACTGAAAGAATAACTTGGGATGAACCTACTAAAGTAGCTTACAATAATAATTGTAAGGCTGTGAATGCTCTCTACTGTGCTCTAGGATATGAGGAATTCAATAGAATTTCTGCATGTAAAACTGCTTTTGAAATCTGGGACACCTTAGCTGTTTCTCATGAAGGAACAACTAATGTCAAGGAAATGCGGTTAAACACTTATACTATCAAATATGATAACTTTAAGATGAAAGATGATGAACCTATTTCTGATATGTATCTCAGGTTTAATGAGATAGTCAACACAATGAGCTCACTCGGAAAGATTGTTCCAGCAAAGGAGAAAATCATGAGATTATTGAGATGTCTTCCCGACAGATGGAGAGGCACATCCGTTTCAATTAGAGAATCCTGTGATATTGGAACTTTGCCTGTCAAGGAGTTAATTGGTAAGCTGGTGATGTACGAAGAAGAGCTAAAGGTAAATAAAGAGGAAGATGAGGAACCAAAACGAAAATCTGTAGCTTTTAAGTCTACTGCATCAAAGAGCAAAGACAAGGAGAAAGTGCATATATCAACTGAAAGCTCATCTAGTGAAGACTTAGATTCTGACAGTGATGCCGAGATGGCACAAATAGCAAGGAGATTCAAGTAGTTCTATAGGAAGAAGAAGTTATTCAGAAAACCAAACTACAAGGGTAAGTATGATAGACAAGGTAAGTGGAAGAAAGATTTGAAGAACACTGATAAAGAAGAAGACATAGTTTGCTATGAATGTAAAAGGAAAGGACACATCAAAGCTGACTGTCCAAAGTTAAAATTCAAGAAGAAATATGAGTACAAGGACAAGAATTATAGGAAAGCTATGAAGGCCACCTGGAGTGCTTCAGAAGACAACACAAGTGAATCAGAGTCCAGTGATTCTGAAAGAAATCGTGCTAATATGTGTTTCATGACAAACACATCTGAGGTAACCTTAGACACTCCCACTTTAAACTCTTATTATTCTGAAGGTGAAGCAGAATCTGGTTCTGATTCTGAAAATATGTCTAAAGATGAATTTACTGAATACTGTAATATGTTGGAAGAAACGTGTAATGAACTAAAGGATAAATATAAGTCTTTAAAGAAACAACATGCTCTTACTGCAAGTGTCAAGTCTGCACTTGATGTAGAAAAAGAGAAAAATGTTCAATTATTAAAGGAGAATACAGAACTGAAACTATCTAATGAACAACTTAGAAAGGACTTAGAAACATTCACAAATGGAAAAGATACTCTAACCCAACTGCTAGGAAAGCAAGTTGCACCTAAGTATGCTACTGGCTTGGGATACCAACCTGGACAAAGACAATTTACTAAAACCCGATTTATTTCCAAGTCTGGAAAAAATCCTGCTAGTTCCAGTTTTGGAAATTCGTATGCCTCAACTGGTTATTTAAATAGTTGTCGATCAAGTAAAGTATATCTCTCTAAATCTATTGCATCTATTAATTGTATGGGACCCATAAGACAAATCTGGGTACCTAAATCCTTGATTGCTAACATATCTGGACCCAATAAAATCTGGGTACCAAAGTCATTTCTTGTCTAATCTGTTTTGTAGGAAATATGTTTGAAAAGCAATTACAAGAAGGTATGGTACTTAGACAGTGGATGTTCAAGACACATGTCTGGGGACTATTCGTGCTTCAAAAGCTTAATAAAGGTTGATGGAGGATATGTCACTTTTGGTGATAACTCAAAAGGAAAAATCATCGGCTTAGGCCAGATTGGTAACACTGACTCAGTATTAATTTCCAAAGTTTTATTTGTTGATGGACTTAAGTACAACCTACTTAGCATTTCTCAATTGTGTGATGATGGCTTTAATGTCAAGTTTGAAAACAATTCTTGTGATGTTTACAATTCCAAAAATGCTTTAATATTTTCTGCCTTAAGAAATGAAAATGTTTATGCTGTTGACTTAAACACTTTAGATAAACATAACGTTACTTGCTTAAATGCTTTTCATAAAGAGTCTTGGCTGTGGCATAGGAGATTAGGTCACTGCAACATTCACTCACTTAGAAAACTCTCTAAGAAACACCTAGTTAGAGACCTACCTAAGCTTGAATTCCCAAATGACAAAGTGTGTAATCCCTGTCAAAAGGGAAAACAACACAAAGTTTCTTTTAAACCAAAGAATGAAGTTTCAACTTCTCAACCACTTGAACTGGTTCACATGGATTTGTTTGGACCATCAAGAATTTCAAGTCTAAATGGGAAGCACTATGTTTATGTTCTTGTAGATGACTTTTCTAGATATACTTGGGTATACTTTCTAGCTCACAAAAGTGAAGCCTGCTCTTCCTTTGTTAAATACTCTAAGTCTGTAGAAAATCTTAGTGGACTTAAGATTAAGACCTTGAGGAGTGATCATGGCCGTGAGTTTGAGAATCGAGAATTTGAATCTTACTGCTCACACAATGGCTATTCTCATAACTTTTCTGCCCCTAGGACACCCCAACAGAATGGTGTAGTGGAAAGAAGAAACCGAACCCTGCAAGAAATTGCAAGGACTATGCTCAATGAATATGACCTGCCTGTTCACTTTTGGGCTGAAGCTGCAAATACAGCCTGCTATGTTATTAATAGAGTCTTGATTAGACCGATTCTTAAGAAAACCCCTTATGAGTTGTGGAATAATAGGAAGCCTAAGGTTAATTACTTTAGAGTTTTTGGTTGCAAAGTCTTTATTCTGAATACTAAAGATAATCTTGATAAATTTTCTCCAAAATGTGATGAAGGAATTTTCCTAGGTTACTCTATGTCTAGTAAAGCCTATAGAGTGTTCAATAAGAAAACCAAATGTGTGGAAGAATCTGTTCACATCAAGTTTGATGAGACTGATCCACATGAGTCTAAAACTTCTCATGAAGATGTTGAAGAAGACTTATCTGTTCTGGACCTAAATGACAAATCTAAAGAACCTGCAATAAAAACATCCAGTTCTGGACTTTTTCCAGAATCTTCCTCTGTGGAACCCGAACCTATAGATGAACCTGAAATCTCTAGTCCAACCTTTACCAAATCAACTAGGATTCTAAAGAATCATCCTTTAGATGCTGTTGTTGGTAATCTTGACAGAGGAACACAAACTAGAGCTTCTCTAAGAAATCAGGTTGAACATCAAGCTTTTCTTTCACAGCGTGAACCCAAAAATGTCAATGATTCTATCAGTGATGAATTCTGGGTAATGGCTATGCAAGAAGAACTAAATCAGTTTGAAAGAAACAAAGTTTGGGAATTAGTGGAAAGACCTAAAGATAGTCTTACCATAGGCACTAAATGGGTGTTTAGAAACAAAGTTGATGAGTTTGGTAACATAATCAGAAACAAACTAGGCTAGTTGCACAAGGGTATAGTCAGGAAGAAGGAATAGACTATGAGGAAACCTTTGCACCCGTGGCTAGACTAGAGGCCATTAGGATATTACTTGCTTATGCTGCTCATCTGAATTTGAAACTATATCAAATGGATGTTAAAAGTGATTTTCTAAATGGATATATAATTGAGGATGTATTTGTGGAACAACCTCCTGGTTTTACAAATCCCCATTTTTCTAATCATGTTTTTAAACTATCTAAAGCTTTATATATTTTAAAGCAAGCTCCAAGAGCTTGGTATGATAGGATCAACTCTTTTCTTATTTCTAAAGGATTTACTAAAGGGATAGCTGATCCTACTCTTTTTATTAAATGGATTTCTAAAGATGTCTTAATAGTACAAATCTATGTGGATGATATTATTTTTGGATCTTCTAAAAATTCTTTATGTGTTGATTTTTCAAAAATAATGAAAAATGAGTTTGAAATGAGTTTAATGGGAGAACTCAAATTTTTCCTTGGATTTCAGATCTTTCAAAATAAAAATGGTATTATTTTGAATCAAAGTAAATATATTAAAGATCTTCTAAAACGTTTTTCTTTGGATGGCACCAAAGGCAGTGACACACCTATGAGCACCACTTGCAAGTTGGACAGTGATGAAACTGGTGAACCAGTGGATCAAACCAATTACAGAGGTATGATAGGTAGTCTACTGTACCTTACTGCCAGTAGACCTGACATCATGTTCAGTGTATGCATGTGTGCTCGGTTTCAAGCCAATCCAAAAGAGTCTCATTTGACTGCTGTTAAAAGGATTTTCAAATATCTAAAACATACTCCCAATTTGGGATTATTTTATCCAAAAGGACAATCATTTGATTTATTAAGTTATTCTGATGCTGATTTTGCTGGCTGCAAGTTAGATAGAAAGAGCACCTCTGGAACATGTCACATTTTAGGCAAGTCACTAGTATCTTGGTGTAGTAAGAAGCAGAATTCTGTTGCATTGTCTACTGCCGAAGCTGAGTATATAGCTGCTGGTAGCTGTTGTGCACAAATCTTGTGGATGAAACACACTTTACTAGACTATGGATATCAATTCAAACATGTCTCTATAAGGTGTGACAATACAAGTGCTATTAACATTTCAAAAAATCCAGTATCTCATGCTAGGACAAAACATATTGATGTGAGACATCACTTTCTGAGGGATCATTATCAAAAAGGTGATATCACTCTTGAGTTCATTGGCACTGAACATCAGTTAGCTGATATTTTTACAAAGCCTTTGAATTCTGAGAGATTAAGTTACATCAAACATGAGTTAGGTATGATTAACTATAGCACAGTTGAAACCTCACAGTTGAAACCTCACAGTTGAAACCTCACAGTTGAAACCTCACAGTTGAAACCTCACAGTTGAAACCTCACAGTTGAAACCTCACAGTTGAAACCTCACAGTTGAAACCTCACAGTTGAAACCTCGCAGTTGAAACCTCACAGTTGAAACCTCACAGTTGAAACCTCACAGTTAGACCTCACAGTTGAAACCTCACAGTTAGACCTCACAGTTGAAACCTCACAGTTAGACCTCACCGGTGTACCTCACTGTTACATCTCTCTGTAGGCTGTTTCGCTGTTTAATCTTATTTTAATTTTGCAGGAATTCGAACCGTTTCTTTTCTTTATACTTTTATTTCTAAATCCCTAAATGATAAAATTGAGAACATCGAACATATCTCAATCCACTCATCTCGACCCTTGCTCTCTCAAGTCCTAAACCCTAAACCTTCAACCGAACCTCGAAACCTCATTCAGTTCCAATGGCCAGAACAAAGCGACCCCCGACTGTCAATGAAGATGCACCAATGCCAAAGAGGACTCAAGTCGAATCCAGTGGCACCGGGAACGCCTCGATAAGACCTGTTAATCCACATCTGACTAAGAGAGAAATAGTTGTTGAGAAGGAGCTAAGTGAAGAGTGGATTTTATCGAGCAGATCATTAGTGCTGGCAGTGCTTAATGATCAAGGATGGACCGAATGCTTCGCAAACAATAATGGACCGTACTACCCGAAGCTGGTGAAGGAATTCTATGAATATCTACAGTTCGAGGAAGAGGATGATCAGCATAGACTGGTATCCAGAGTAAACGGTAATGAAGTCAGTTTTTCATCAGTTGAATGGGCTGCATGTTTAAGAGTTCCTCATGAGGGTATTTACAACTACTATTCTGGAGCGTCTCCTCCAAATAGTAGAATCTTTGATCATGAGACGGCTCTGGAAGAATTGACAGGTAATGGCACATTAATGAAGATTATTGCTACTGAAATGTGTGGAGAGGACAGGCTTCTGTTTAAGTTTATTCAGCATGTACTGAGTCCTAGAAGAGGAGATTTTGCAACTCTGAAGCATCAGGATATTTACTTGATGTACTTATTAAAACATGGATGGAAGGTCAACCTTTGTAGGTTGATGATGGCTCAGATGGAGGACATGATAAAGGCAAGCTCAAAATCAAGTGCCTTGTTTCATGCTAAACTCATTTCGGTTATGTTGAAAGTGAAAGGTGCAGCTGGAAGTCAGGAAGAGTTGATAGTGGCAAAGAACAGTGTATATATCTCGAAAGTAATCTGCAAATTCATGAAGATCAGTTGGAATCCCTGGAAGAAATCATGGGTGAATGATGAGGAGAGAATCTATGAGAATTTTAGCCCTTCTACTCATCCCTCTAGACCGAGAGATAGGAGAGATCCAGGCTTAAAGCCTGATGAGCCTGAACCTGTATACTCAGATGATGAACAGACTGCAGTAGTTGGTAACTCTGCAAGAGAGAACACCCCAATTGATGAAGGGAGTGATCCTGATACTACTCACAGTCCTGTCAGGACAGTGACGTTTGGAGCAGCAAGCCCTCCAAAAGAACTACCTAGTAGAGAACCTGTTCTAAGAGACAGTGAGACTGAGTCTACAGAAGAAGAAGAAGAATCTCAATATTTTGTCAAGGACACCTCTGATGAGGGTGATACAGTCGAAGTAGAAGAGGCTGGAGCTTTAAATGAAAATCAAGAAACTGTTGAAGAAACAAAAGAACTTAGTATGAGCCCTCTGATAGGGTATACAGACAAGTCAGTGTCTGACCAGGAAGCAGGAGTGGTCTCTACTACTGTTGTCATGGAAGTGGTTGATGACCCAACAGAGAAGGAGGCTAACCTCACTGGTGAACCTACAGAGGAAGCAAGTATGGAACCTGCTAGAGCTACAGAAGAGAACTTAGAGTTACCCAGGGTTGAGAAGATAGTAGAAAGTGTTCAGGAAGGACCTCCAAGTGAGGGGGAGCGTGTTGGTTCAGTCTCTGTAATGTTTGATATAGAAGGATGGACCTCAGATCCAGGATACATGGTGTTAGGACTCAATTATGAGGATTCAGATGAGGAAAACCAACCACCAAGAAATCCAGTCATCCTACCTAACAGCTCTCCAGTGTTAGAAACTGAAAGATTGGCCACCAAGGAAGACCTTGAATCCTTAAAGAATGAAATGAAGGAGACCATCAGACAGTCTGTTGCTGAATTGAAAACCAGTCTTTTTGATGAGCTGAAAAATGTGGAACAATCCTTAGAACTATCTCTAGGATGTGTTGTGGGAAGTCCAATCAAAGAAGTGATGGATGAAATGAAAGTGTGCCACACTCAAATTGAAAGCTGGACTGGAGCAGTAGTGGCCCTCAGACAATCAGTTGCTTCTTTAACTGCCCTGAGCAGTTCTCAGACACTAGTGGCTAGTGTGATTCGATACATCAAAGAAGTGGTCAAGCAGTTTGTGGAAGTATTTGAGGATTTCAAGAAATCAGTAAAAGAACACTTTATCAATCAGGATGCTGTCATTCAGAAAGTGATTGGAAATCTGACTCAGTCTTTCAAGGAGACAGTGGCATTCTCAGTCAAGTCCCTTCCTTCATCTAGCTCTCCTGTGGACCTTGAGCAGTTTAGAAGCCTGCTCAGAGAAGAGCTTACTCAGGCCCGTGCAAATGACACATCAGACCTACAGATCCTTGCTACTACAAGAGAAGTCAGTGGCATTGTTCGTGAGCACCTACAGGCTGCTACTGCTTCTCAGGAGGCCATCAAAAGTAAAGTGGATTATTACTTTGATCGGATTTTCACCAAGCATCAGTTGAACAATCACTTCAAGCTCATGATAGAAACTATGAAGCTGCCTCCTGTAACTCAAGCCTTCAAAGAACAAGTTAGCAAGCTACGAGAGTTGACCCCGGCTTTGGATAAATTCTTGGAAAACAAAGATGACTTCTTATCTGCCATGGACAGAGGAGGAAACATCATAATGGATTTCAGGAATCTGCTCCTACCTTTTCTTCATGTGGACTGCACACCTGTTATAGTTCCTCCTGCCCTACCTGTCTCTAACCCCAGTGGTTCTTCCATAATTTCTCCTGTTGATGCCCTCAGAAGCCTTAGACCACTGATCCCTCGGCAAGCTACTCACTACCGGCCTTCAGGAGCCTCTGTTGCTGCCCCTCCAGACATTCCTGCTGCCATTCCTCAGCCTGTTGATCCTTCACCTCCTGCTCCATCTTCTTCCTCCAAAGGAAAAGATCCCTTACCTCCAGATGAAGAGGATTGAGTCTGTTTATGTTTTTTTTGATAGGGATCATGTATTCACGTTTTGGGTCATGTATTGTACTCCTTATTAATACAATTTTTATTTTCTCTCTCTCTGTCTTTCTTTTTGTTAATCACAAAGGGGGAGAAATAAAGAGAAATAGATAGGGGGAGAAATGGGGAGAAATAGGAAAACTCAAGGGAGAAATGAACCTATACAAAGAGGAGAAATCCTTGCGGATTATACCTAATTTTTGTGCTCATATTGCTAATACTGTGTTTTGCACACTTCTCTTTGATACTTCTATATTTCATACAGACATAATTTGTGATTATCAAAAAGGGGGAGATTGTTGGAATCACCTATTTTGATAATCCCAAATCATGCTTAAACATTAATTATGATGTATTAAAACCTTGCATTAATCTTATTATTCTATGCTTAAACGTATTTTATTCTAAACAGTTCATATTCTTACTCTCATAACTTTACTGTAATAGCTTACAGTAGTATTTACATATGTTTGGTATTGTTAGCTACCAGTCAGAGTTTTCTTCTCAAAGTCACAGTTACAGTTAACTGTCACCTTAAGTTACTGTTGCAATAAGTTCACAGTTACAAGGTTACAGTCGAAGACTAATAGAAGCTTACAGTTACGAGTCTACTGTTATCTATTGTCAAAGCTCACAGACGAAGGTCACAGTTACAAGACTTCTGTTCAAAGTTTTCTCTGCTCAAGTTCACAGTCGAACAAGTCTACAGTTGGAACAAGTTCACAGTCGAACAAGTCTACAGTTGGAACAAGTTCACAGTCGAACAAGCCTACAGTCATAAGTCTACAGTCAAGGTTACAGTTAGACAGCTTCTGTCGACTAAGTCTACTGATGATCGAAGTCTACAGTTGACAAAGGTTACAGTTCTACAAATTTGATGTTACAAGTCTACAGTTAGAAAGGCTACAGCTACATGGAGTAAAAGCTACTATTGCAAGCCTACAGACAGCAAGCCCTTTGTTGAAGTCAGCAGTCAGAACGAAGTCCACAGTTGGAAGACCACAGTTGAAGTCAACAGTGACATACATTCTCGACTCACTGTTTTAATATCTTTATTTCCTACATTTAATCTATCTAACGGTCATATCATACATTTTGATGATTTGTCAAATTTCTGATAAAGGTTTTCGGATGTCAGGAACCCGTACCTCATACCTGCTGAAAAGAAATCTTTTCTGTCCCCTGTCGGGAGATAAATACGAGAAGACTATGCTGCCCAAATAGAATGCGAACCAGAGAAGTGCGTGGTGGACGAAATATACCAGAAACACAAGAAGATAAAAACGAGTTCCATCAAGAACACAGAGAAGCACATAGACAATCAAGTATACTCGAGAAGTGTTCTGTGCATACAAGAAGAACCCTGAAGAACTTCATCGACTACATTCTCACTACCTGTGAACCTGGAGCATAAGACACTCTGTTTCTCAAACAGAAACGAGAAGAGGACTCAAACTCTCTTCTGATCGAATACAAGAGCTACACTGAGATCACCAGAACCACTTCTAAACTCTACATCTCTTGTTCTGTGATTTATTCTACATTTTGAGCAGTGTGTGTTATCTGCTGTATTAAACACACACACTGACTCCTGTACTTTCACTGGAGGATCTGTAAATCCCCAGCAAATCTTTTTGCATCCCATTTCCCACTGTGGATAGTGGTAGAGGTCTTGTGACCTGGACAGCTTGCTGCTGTTGTTTGTTTTCCCTCGAAGAACTGTGGTAGAGGTCTTGTGACCTGGACAGTGTGTTCACTGTTGTTAACCCCGATCCAGGGTGTGGATCATTATTATATAAAATTTTGAGAGGACTAAGTCTCGTCTTGAGACTGAACCTCTTGGTTAATTCTCTGTGTTTATAGTTATACTCTATATCCATACTATACATATTTATTTCATATTCCGCTGCTATTACTTTGAAATATAATCTATCTTCAAAGCTACTTTGATAATTAAATTCGCAAGTGTTTATATTTTTTATAAATCAGTAAGTTAGTTTCAAACGTTAATTTAATCTTAAGATTACGTTAACTGAGAATTAATCAATCTTTGAGAAACTAATTGAACCTTTATAATCTATATAAATTCACTACAGTTTAATTTGTTTTTGAAATTGGGGGATTTTAATAGAAATTGTTTTTAACAGAAATTTTAATTGGAACTCAATTCACCCCCCTCTTGAGTGTCTACTCCGACCGACAATATATATAATATTGTAATAACTAAAACAAAAATAATAATAAATTAATATGTTCTAATAATCAAATAAAAAAGGAGTAAATTAAAAAACTTAAAAAATTATTAACAAAATAATAAAAAATAATTATGAAAAAATGTAATATATATATATATACAATAATTATAACTTTTAATATAAAATATATATATATATAATACAAATATAAAAATTTAATAATATGTTATAATAATAAAATTAATGATTTCTTATTCATTTTTAAAGGATTTTTAGATTATTTTTCATTAATATATTTAATATAGAAATATATTCTTATATATTTATATATACATATATCAATATATATAATGTATACTAAAATATGATTTACATAATAAAAAATAATTATTCTTAAATTAAATATGTCTTATATTTATTGGAGCGTGGTTTATAATTAAAAAATAATAATAATTAAAATATATTTACTAATTGTATCTTCTGCTGGACATTAATTTAATATCATTTTTCTCAATTTATCATATATTGGGCACGTGTTACATTGATTTCATTCATAAATATATGTAATTAGTGAATTTTTATATATAACACACTCACTCATATATTTATGTAATTAATTAAATTTTATATAGAGATATATGTATATATATATATCTTATATTTATATAATTTATTCAAATTTAAATATTAATTTCAGAATTTCATTTAGTAAAATTATATATTTTTTTTTTAATAAGTAAAATTTATTTGTTTATTTTTAATATTATTACTTGTAGGTAATATTTATTAATTTTAAATACATTGAATTTAGTAGAATTTAATAATTTTCTAACATATATTTATATATATTTAATTACCGTGTTTTAATATTTTCAGTGTGTACTCATCTGAATTTCAATATATATCCATAATTTTAAATAGTTTATATATAATTAACAAAACATGTTTACATTTTAAATATTATTATTTTGTACTGATTTTTACTTATTCAATTTTACTCATTTTTAACATTCATGGATCTATTATTATATGTTCATCAATAATGTTAACAATATATTTGTGATTAAATAATTCTAAATAAATAAATTTATAAAAAAAATTAACTATATTTGTAGAATTCTATATATAATTATAAATAATTTTTTTTAAATAATAGTGTTTAAAAAATAATATATAAATTATTTTATAGTTAATTTAATATAAAATTAAAAAAATTAATAATTAATATATTAACCATATTTATATATATATTTCATTTTATCATTATTTTATTATTTTTTTTATTTTTATATATTTATTAAATATATACATATAATGATAAAAATATAAAAATATCATTTTTATAAAAATATTTATATAAATATAGATAAATAATTATAGAATAATTATAGAATTTTAAAAAAATTTGAATAATGAAGATATTTAATATATATATATATATATTAAATATATATAATCATATAAAAACTTATAATTACATAATTATATTTATAATTAAAAAATTATTATCAATATATTTATATAATGAATATAATGAATATATTTATATTTATATTTAAATATTTATACTAAAAATATATATAACGATATTAATATATTCATAATTATTACTAAATTATTATAAATATATTTAAAATATATATGTATTTATAAATTTATTTATTAATATATATTTATTTTATTTATATATTTATTATATTTATATATTTATATATTTATAATTATAAATAAATAAATATAATTTTTTTAACATTATATATAATTATAAAAAAAATATATATTTAAATAATTATAAAATTCAAATAAATATACATTACTAATTAATATATTATTAAATATATAAAAATATATATAATGATATTAATACATTTATAACCATATACATATAGTTATAAATATATTTATAAATATATTTATTTATAACTAAAATTATAAACCATTTATAGGCACAAATGTTTTATAATTTATAATGATACCTTTTATTAGTTCTTTTTTAGTGATGATAATGATGCCCTATTTCTGTAATTTTTTAATGCTGATAAAAGGGGGTTTTATTTATTGCTTATTATTTGGGAACTTTTAAAAGATAACAAGATACAACTTTTTCTGAAAGAAATGATTAAACCATCCATGATCTTATAAAAAAAGTACTTAACAAACCAATTCTAGTTTCACCTCTCAAGGAATAATTTTTTTTCTAATGCTATTGTCTTCCCCCTCATGTTTCTATCAGACGAATAAAGCCTCAAATATTTGGTATGCTATTTTTTATCCACTAAAATCATTTTTTTCTATTTTGGGATCTATTATAGGTGTTTGTGCGATGTTTTCTTTTTATATTTGTTATCGTGGGTTCTATATTTAGGTTATTTAATTCTTCTCATTATATTTTTATTAATTTTAGTATTCTATATGATCAAAACATCACCATTTTAATTCAACGAGCCTCATTTATTTGGTTTGTGTTACATAGAAATTCTAGTTATTGAATCTTACCATTAATCTGACCAAGGATAAATTATTATTCCTTGTTTTATATAGAAGTATATAGTTTCATTCTATTAAAAAATTTCCCCAAATATCCATAAATAATGTGGTCTTTAATGTTGAATCAAATTTACATCCTCGATAACTTGCATCATTGAATTTACTCATTATGACATGAGAGCATACCATGAATCTTTTATAGATTCTTCTTGTATATTTACACAATATAATATACTCAGTATTGTTTTTATTTTCATCAAGGTATAAAAATAGTGATTATTTATATTTAAAACACCAAATATAAGCCATGTAATCATCAAATATTTAATATTGATTTTGATAACTAATATAAAATATTAAATATAAAAATTTTAAATAAAAAATGTAATCAATATTAATCATTCCATCTTCCATCACATTTCACATTCCTAAAACCATTCATGTAATAAAGATTGGAAAAAGATTCATGTTATTTTTTACAAGAAATAATGGATTTTGTATCAATATAATTAATTCCATTCATTAGATCTTTAAACACAACTCTCATTAGATTTCATTGAATTATAAAATTTTTGATTTGTTCTAATGATTACAAAGATAAATCAATGATACTTATTCACTAATAATTCCTGATTATGGATTAAATAATCCATTATTATATAGATGTTGATTCATTCACAAATATTGAATGATTCATACATAGGATTATGTGTACAAATATCATGCTTACATTACCTCAATAACATATACATAAAATAAAAAATGTTCTTATATGGTTCCATGCCATGTATACATAGAGAAGAAAGGATTTTTATGTAGATTCAATCTATGGTGATATAGATTACTTCATCCTTATACATATCACAGTTTCTGCCAACATCAATCTAGATTCACTTTTACACAATTCAATAATTTTTTATTTTCCTATCATAGAAAAACCATAATTAATTAGATTTATTAAATAAAAAATAAAATAATTGTTGACACATATCTTGATCATTAATTAAAATTAAATTATATTCTAATAATTTTTTGAATTATCAACATAATCTAAAAACAATTTTATCTCATTTATGTTCCTTTTATAGTATATAAAATACTCAAGATAAATTAATTCAACATCCTTCACTACCTCAATCCATTCTATAATTAATAAAACTTCATCCAGGACATATTTACATTTTATTATAGTTGGTAATATACTAAGCAACTCAAGAGAGTTTTCCTTAAAACAGAAGAAATATTATCTCAATCATTATTCCTTTTTAAACATTTTCAAATATAACTTACTCAAGCAATATAGAAAAATTTGATTTCCATATCATCTTCCAACAACATTTTAAAAATTTATATAATAATCTAGCATTTATCACATTTCCTAATCATTTAGATAATCTCATCAGTCAATTGATAAGAAGGTCTGCTCACCTATCATCCAATTATTCTACATTCTTTTTCAAATATATGAAAATTATTCCATTGAATGTCCAATGATTTCCAACTACAAATGCAATTATATTAAAAAAAATTATTTTCATTTAAATTGGAAACCAATTAACACAAAAAATAACATCAATTAGAGGGAATATAATGGATAAATATTATTTATTAATTGTAATCTTCCCCATACTTTTGAAAAAAAAATGTCATTTAATAAATGAAATATTTTCTGAATTAATTTTTTTAACCACATTCTAAAAAATTTAGTTACCAACTTAAAAATATTTAATATTTTTCCCAACATATTTACAAGTTCTAATTAAATTATGAAATCATTTTAAGTGAATCATTACAAAAATAAATTGACATTATTATGATTGTTAATAAGATACATTATAATTATACATCATGTAATTATTTTAATTCCCTTTATTAATGATTTAATGTGTACTGTAAGGTGGTAAATTGTAATAAAACAAAGAGGAGACATTAATGTTTTAATTGGATACCTTTTCATAGGTAATATTTAAGAATTATATATATATGGATCAATGTATAACTAATACATGTTGATGGTCATATGTATCATATGATTTCAAATGCTCACTTATTTTTTTGGATCATTTAATGAATCATGACTGAGACCTTTTCACTGATACATGAATATCACATGAATTTTACCAAACTATTAATATACCACTTATACTATCAAAGAAATACCACTTGAACCACCACATACCATTTTAAGAAATTTATAAACATAATATTTTATAACCTACTAGACTACCACCTAGAATGGTTAGAGAGACCACATTGTAATTTCTTTCATTTCATCAATTGAAGATAAGAGTTAATAAAATTCAGGCTTTAGAAAAAAGGCCTTTTCTTTTTCATGGATTAATTGAAGCTATTTATTGATTGTTGAAATTTAAATGGCTCTCACCTTATGTGTGTGTAATATCAACCAATTGAGAGTTCACATGGTCACACTAATCAAGGAGACCCTTATAGGTACCAAAAAATTAATGATAATTTTTTCATCATTACAAAATAAAATAATAAATTTTGTCTTGTGCTTTGGAAACTCTCATTTCTTGAATTTTTTTTTGTGGATAAAAAATTCATCTCGATCATTATCAAATAAAATATATTTATTATTTAATTTTTTCTCTTATGAAACATCCCACCATGTCTTAGGGACATTAATCTATGTTTCTTGAACTACATAGAGAAGTAGTAATCATATAAAAAGTACCCGAGATCATTTGGAATGAATTCAAAGTCCAATATCTCTAACGTGTATAATAATTGTTAGTGTTAAAATAAATTTTCAATTTCCTTCATACTATAATGAATTTATTTAAAAAAAATTAATGTTGGGTTAAACTTATTTGAATTATATTTAACATTCACAAATAATTAGTAATATCGTACATCTATTGTTTTTAAAAGGTGAATATTTTATTAACCGAATACGTTGGATATTAATTGAAAAAGGATGCATGCTAATCGTATTTCAAAATATTATAGCCATAGAGTTAATGAATTTATCATGATTGTAATATAAAATTAACAAAAAAATTATCAATTACTTATTATGTATTTATATTTTCGTATCAATGAAAAATTTGTTTAGATGAGTTGTAAGAGAATTTGGTTTGTTAAGGAAAACATTAGAGCTATACATTTTGGACTAAGCATGGGAAAAACTAAACCTGCAGACCGATTTGTATGATACCATGGTTTATGGAAAAGTTGATATCGATACAATCATAAATTATGATGATGATAACATGGAATAAACAGCAATGGAAATTAAATATAAATTTAACGATGGTCCAATGTGGTTTCATAAGATTAATAGTTGTTCTAAGAGATCATTGTATACCAGTAATACTAAATACAAACCAATTTTTGTTTTATTGAACATATTTAATTTTAAATATGGAAATGGATGTAGTGACATGAACATAATGGGACAAAAAGGACTCTTTATGGACATCATATGAGAAGAAAATTAACTTCCTAGTTTAACATATGATTAAGAACAAATTCTTAGTTAAGTTGGCGTGATCTCTAAAAAATTACATGACTGTCCAAATGATAGTATATTTTTTCTCATGGACCAATAACCCCTCATTAAAATATTTAATTGTGTTGTAGATCAAAAAAAGGAAATAAATCATTTTTTTTAAAATATGTATGCCACATTCATAGAATTAAACTATTTAGTAGACTGTTGATTTTAAGAATACATGAGAAAATTTACATGGCATACATAAATAAGAATTAAAAATGGGGAACTATGTTATCATGAAGACTCATATCTGAGGAATGAATTTGATTATTAGTGTCCTTAATTTACAAATTATCATAGAAACCATTATATGTCATTATATTTATATGGAATAAATCATTTTGGTATACAAAATAACAATTATAGTACAAGGCCAACCATTTTGGAGAATTATAAATTTCCACCATGGTTATTCATTAAGTGGAAACACATTATGAAATCTCTGCATATATCTGGGCCATAAAAACCTAGTAATAAAATTAATGTATAATTTTCACAATTGATTAATGATATAAAATTAACGTGGCCTTAATATGTTACAATGTATGATTCTTATAGAAGTGAAAAATTCCAAGTTTAGGGTCATGTTAAACTGGATGATAAACAAATGTTATGATTATTTAAAATTTTAAATCTAAATAATTAAAATAATTTGGGTTGTTCCATTTATTTATAATACACAAATTCAACTCATTTGAAACATTCCTAAAAGTGTTTATTTTTATCATATTGGAATTTTTACCTCAATGACATAAACATTGATCATAGATGACAATATTTGATGGGAATATTTAATAATGTGAAACACCCTATCCATAAATGTATGATAAAGTATTTTATAAAGTAAATGATATAGGAATTATTTTCAAAATACTATTTTAAAATAATCATATTAAATCGGTTTGGAAAAATAGATCAATTTTTATTGATTTACTAAATGTAATTTTTTTTACTTCAAATATATTCTAGATTTGATGCATTTAAAAAACTGTAATTGATTGTGTTTTTGGAACATTTGTAAATGTTTACAAGAAAAAAATATTACATTAAGGATCAGTTGGACATTATTGACATGGGTATAGAGGAACATTTATCCCTGGTGAAGGTTACAAGGTAGAATATTCTTCCTCTAGTAGCTTACACTCTATCCAGATATGAAAAATTGAAAATTAACATTTTCCTTAGTGGCGTAAAAGTTACAAATTTGAATTCATCCAATATTAATAATGTTTATAATGGACTAATTTAATATTTTATAGACTAAAATACTAATAATATAATTTTTTTGTTCGATTAGATTCTTTCTAATTTATGTTTTATTCTTAAAAAAGGTATAAAATACATTAACCATACACTAATTTTTCCAATCTATATAATTTAATGTTTCAGACTGGATGTGGTTGGAAATAATGAATAAAGAGATTACAATTATAATATATAAATTGGAGATGACATTCCCACTTTCATTCAATTATATATTGGTCCACCTAAAGGTTCACATTGACATAGAGGTTCAACTATGTGGTACTTCCCATCATATTTTGATTTACACCACTTAATGGTATATAAATATTTTGAATGACTATATCACAAATGTAAGATGAATACAAGGATTTATTATATAATGATATATTTTTAATGATGAAATTGAATTATAGAGAAATTAACTATCAAATGTGTGTAGCATTGGTCCCCCAAATTCACATCACAATAAACATTTTATGTGTGAAATGATTTTCATATATGTTGATACAATTACCATTGTAGTGTGGTATCAAGAACACAATTAAATTTTATATAATAGTTAATATGTTGATCCATTTTTTAATCCAAAAAATATATTGTTAGAGATTTGAAACCATTAAGGGATGATGGATGTATATCAAATAAATATAATCAATAGTTTATAGTATGGTTGAGAGATCATATTTATAAGGAGCTATCTGAATATATAAATTCAATTGTTAGATGAATTTGATCGATATCTTGATGACCATATTAAAATGTTATATCATATAATAGTTTTGTAATAATTGGTTATTTTTTCTATATAAAATTCAAATTTTAATACAGTATGATGCAATGTAGTGGAGTTACTCTTATTGAATAATAAGTGCACTTATTTGTTTATGAGTATAAAAATCCAATTTATACAAATATGGCATATCTCAATAATATTTTAAGGACATTTGAGTTGGATAATTCAATATTACTTGTGACAATTTTATTTGGACAATGGTTTTAAATAATATTCATGTTAAAGTAGATGAAATGGGTTTTCTGATGATGAATTTTGGATTGTAAGGTGAAAAGGGTGATCCATTATTAATGGTATCACAAGTAGTTGATATATTTTGTATCATAGATATAGAAATATAATAATTGTTTGATATTCCTCCTAATGACTAAAACAACTATAGGGTCATTTAAAAATTCAATTTTGAATAAGCATTTCATTGGAAGATTACAATCAGTTCATAGAAGTCCTATTTTAGAGAATGTGTGGCACAATAGAGTATTCCACAAAAAGGGGATTTTGATTCTCAATCGAGGATCCAAATCCCTTGAATCTTTACTAAAAATTAAGAGATATTAATGATAAGGTAACTATGTCTTTTAATATACAATTCTCTTATCATAATATTATGTTTTATCTATATTATTTACATAATCTAATTTAAACATTTGATTAATCGTCCAAAACAAATCTTCTGCACATGATTTGACTACCAATATTGGGTATGAATAGGTGGTTGATGATAAAACTATATAATTATTGGTGGATCACAATCATGTTGATAAAAAAACATTAACAATGCAACATCACATTTTTTAATAAAATTTTTAAGGAATTACGTATGGGTTCAAAATTTGAGTGTAGATGGAATCAACATGGGCAACCTATTGACATAAACAATTTAATGCAGATTAGTTATTTTGGGGACACACTGACAATGAATGTGTCGATTGATATAGGGTTGTTGTGTAATTTTCTACCCATAATGAAGGAGACCCTTTAGGAAGATATAGAGTAAATCTTGTGCTGAACTTTTTCCTTTTTGTGCAAAATTTTATATATTAAAACATTGATATAATATTCATTATTCACTGTTGATTTCTTTTATTTTTAGATGTTTATTTTAATAAATATGTAATAATTTCTTCTATTAAATCCTATAGTGACTTCCGGTATTTCTTACTATGTTTCATGTTAGGGATAATGAGAGGAAACTAAATCTTCACGAAAAAGTTACTTATACAAAAATAATAATTTAGGGAAAATTGAATTCAATCATTGTTATTCATAATGAGAAATATTTTCAGGTGTATTATAGTAATAAATATATTACTTAGAATTAATTTTTTTATCCAATATGATTAAAAATTATTATCTCCAGAAACAAAAAATAATTGATAAAAATAAATAATTGACCTCAAAACTAATGCGCCCATATCAAGAAATGATGGGATATACTTCACTATAAAAGAAATCTGTATTTATTTTAAATCAACAATAGAAGTTTAATGTAATAGGAAGAAACATGTGTTCTATTGTTTATATGAAGATTGATGAATCAAAATCTTAATCCACTTCCATATCACATCATGTGCTATAGAATGAGGCTCACATAAATAAGGTGTGGAAATTGGTTGATGAAAAACCATTATGGGAAATAAGTGTATGTATGAAATAATAGTAATTTATTATTCTTTATAATTATAGGATAGAAAATGACTATCTATGTTAATATGGTTTTATATTGTTCAGGAATAATAATTAACAATGAAAATACCAAACTAAAAACTAATTTTTGTAACATTTATTGTGTTAGAGCTCAAAGATTTTGAGAGTCTCATAAATAATATTTCATGAAGAAAAAACCATAAGATGATACATATAATATGATGAAAGGGATTAAGGAAAAAATATACTCTTTTTATGATTTTATTATCTATCTTAGTTTGAAAGAAAAATATATGTGAAGTTATTAAAGTGAACTGATGGTGGAATAATGATCATCGCATGAAAAATCAAATGACACCACTAGATTTAAGGCAATTCATTCCCCTCAACCACATTCCATTACTATTGTGATAAATTTTTTCAATACTCATTCTCCTAAATGGGAGTAAGACAAATTACCATAAAATTATACTACAAAAATTTTATAGGGTGAAGTTGTATGAGAATTTTATTTATAAAAACTGACACACTACCTTGTTATGAGGGTTTTGTTGTATAATATCCTGATATACATGATACACAAAACTAAACTCCCAAAACATAACATGTTTATGGGGATTGATGTATATTAAGAGTCGAGTGTTGAGTTACCTATTCCACTTAATGATCCAAACATTACCACCGTCATTCTTGCTATTCTAAATTTCATATCATGGCCATATTTTTTTATAATGATACCAGATATATATCAGTACGAAAATTTCCCAAATGGAAAACCTATTTTAGTGGATGAAAAAATATCTGAATTAAGGTTTCATGTCATAAATAGATAAAATGATGGGTAAATGGAAGGTTGAGTCCTAACAATCATGTTAATCAATAAATAGAAAAATGCATTATGAGAATACCTTATCCCTACTAGTTCAAATAAAAAATATATTAGTTATAGATATTCATATTTAACCCCCATCAAAAAATTGTAGTATGTAATACATTCCGTATTAAGAATAAATATTTTCATCATTCATTATTGATGTGGTTGGTTTTGAGAATATTAATTAGATTCTAATATTTTAATCACTTTGTTTCTCAATTATGAATACATTGAGAAGGTACGTTTTTACAGTACGTTTGCCTAAAAATGATATAATATGTTAATTAAGGTCCATAAGTATCCATATTTTATATAGGAATTTATATTACTATTATATCAATGGAAAGATATTCAATGAATTATTTGGATTCATTAATACCAATATCATTTATGTGAATGAATAATATATGGGGATGGAGGAAATTGATATGAAAAAAGAAGGGGTAAATGAGCTGTTTTGGGTAGGAAATTACATAGGACATACTCTTTTTTATGCGAAAAATATAGTGGCACGACAATAAAATCTAATTATAAAAAAAGATATTTTTATTTATTCCATTACTTATATGTTTTTTATAGATCACTCCATGTTGATCGTGATCAATCTAGACACACAAAATATTTATTTTTTGAATCCAATGAATAGATATCAAATAAAATGACCACAAATGATGTTTATTTATTTATTTTTAGTGCACTAAAATCCAAATTTTATATATAAACATCAAATATTACGTTTTAGTATTTATTTTATCCATAATATTTTATACTATGAAGATTGATAATAGTACGAATAATCAAGAAATGAATTCAATGAATGAATAATAAATGCTAGTGGATTACATCCATTAGAAAAAGATTTGGTATATATATTAAGACTTATCATTAAAAAAATATTTTATCACAATTTTGTTATTTTGGGAAAAAAAATTTGGTGTATGATGGAAAATAATAATAATGGTGTTGGGAATTCTTTTAATAAATTTATGAAAGAAATATTAAACTGTAAAAAGACCAGAATCCCTGAATACATAATTTCTGATGGTAATTACGATTTCATTAAAAAATATTTCTTATTCATTTAATTGACTTTATTTTCTCATTAATTACAAGAATAATGAGAAACTTTATTCTCAAAATAATATGTAAATTTTATTACAGATGCATTTGTAGAGTACATGGTGTCATAATGTTTGATGACATCAATTTTAGATGATTACCAGGTATATATGTAATATAGTATGGGGTATTCATTTGGAAATATATTTGGGGTGTGATTAATATGTATAATAATATTTATATATTATTTTTAATATTTTTACCATGTAGATGTATAATGGAAGAAATCAATTTATTTAGAAAATAATGAGTAGAATACATAGTGTCATTTTGTATACAAGCACCTTGAAGAGATGAATTCATACTATTTATTTAGTTATTTTTATCATCATTATATATACTTTTATAGTGAACATTCTTCTGATTTTTATATTATAATTGTTATTTCTAAATTGACACCTTACATCGAAACACACATCACATTCTATAAACTAAAAAAACGATCTCAGATAGTTTTCAAACTTTTGGAAAATTATCCATAAGTAGTTTGTGATGTGTAGTTGTTAACTGATCATCAATCCAACAACCAATGTTTTTAGTATGAATAATAGTATTTTCTCTGATATAAAATGGTCATTTTAGTTTAAAACATACACAAAAATGTAAGAACAAAGAAAAAAATCCTTGAATTTTTTTCAAATTTTGGGAAAACAATACATTATTATGTTTTTACATGATGGAATTAACCACATGTAAATATAACACCTGATATGAACGGTATGACTCAACATGCATGTATTCAGTACAAAAGTGTCATTTTATTTGACCAAATATGTTAAACAATCAAAAATGAGAATAATATATCAAATTATACACGAATATCTTTATAATGTGACCTTCGAATAATTATTTAGATTATCTTATCATCATTTTATCTTCTTTTTTAGATAACATCCTTATTAAATTTATCTGCTATTTATTTTGTAAATTTTAATAGAAATCATGAAGAAATTACTTATTTAATAAGGATTATTCACACATGTACTATGATCATAGACTCAATTTGGATGATGCATTCAGGATGATGTAATTTTATTCTTATTATCAATTACATTAAACAATCAGTGTAATTAGACAATCATATTTTTTGATAACCAAGAATGATGGATGAATTATTTGATAAAATGGCATGTTAAAATAAACCATTCCTTAATGTGATACATAGTGTACTATATATGACTCAAAATTTTTAGTTTTCATTTAAAATTTACGTTTTATTATTGTATTGTTACATAACTATGTTTAATTTATTTATTATTAGTATTTGAAATATAAGAATTTATTTATCATAATAGTTGATTTTATTTCTAGAGTTAGGTTGGTTTGTTCAATGATATTTTTCCCCATGAGAGATTGGACTTCACGGTTTCATTTGATGAAATGTAGAAAAAGGAAATGGGTCAAGAATGTATATGGAATTTATGAAAAAGTGATTTCCTACTACATATTTGGTTAAATTTTCATCATATTTTTATTTTTTTAATTATATTTTCCTTATCATTTTTATAAACTACTTATTTAGTTTTTTCTATAAATCAATTTTGTTGTCATATTTTTCATTAAACTATCTACAATGGGATATAAAATTGGAAACATGTTCATTATGGATGTATGATGAAACCCCATGAAACCTGAAATAAGAGGTGTTTCAGTAATAATGACATTTTTCATTCAATAAAAAGAAGAATATGTTGTTTTTTAACACATGTTTCAACAATTTTAATGGAAAAGGAAGATCAATAAATAAATATTCTTCAACTCAATTTGATACACAGTGTGATCTGTTTGAATCTAACCTTATGATTTAGGTATACAATTTAAATTCTATTTCAAAACACATATCACATACTCAAAACTGATAAAACACATTAATATTATTTTTATGCTTTAAGAAAAGGACTTATAATTCATTTGTGATGTTTCTTACATAGTTGATCCTAAATCCAAGAAATTGTGCGAGCTATATTACTCTAAGTGTGACTTTTTTTAAATTGAATTTAAATTTATTATAAAATAAATATGACATACTCAAAACTGAGATAATTAATTCACTTTGTTTTGATAATTAAGGAAAATGATATTTATGTTATATGTGATGTGTATGAATCAAATAAATCTGAATATAATAAAAGATATGCATGATAAAGAAAAATTTTAAGTTATTAATTTAAAATTTAAACTTTAGTTCAAAAAGAGTGTCACTAATAGAAAACCCATCAAAGACACATATATTGCAATGAAAATTTAATACAACAGATTGTATTTTCTTTCATGTGTATATGAATTATTATCATTTCAAAACACCAAAAGATGTGAATGATAGGAATTAATGCGTGTGATCATGTGTAAAATTACATTTTAGTAAAACATAAAAGTGGAATATAAAAAACTGATCAAAATCATTCATATTGTCTTGATAATTTAAGAAAATTATCCTTATATAATTTTTAACCTGTAGGAATTTTCCTCACCTCAATCAGACACATAGTGTTACCGGTATGCTTCCATGTTTGTCTATTTATAATTTACATTAATTTTAGAAAAAATGCTAGTGGCATACTAAAAACTGAGAAAATGAATATGATTGTTTTGTGAATTTATAAAAAATATCCATATTTAACTTTTTATGTTTATGAATCAGCCTTATCTCACTTGGATACATGGTGTTCCCGGAATGACTCTAGAGTTTTCTTTTTCATTTAAAGATAATGTTAATTTAATTAAAAAAAGACCACTAACATACTCAAAACTTTATCAATGAATTCATATTGTTTTGATATATTATTAAAATTATCCATAAGTAGTTTTTCATGTGTAGTAATTATTTTTACCCAAATAGGAAACATTTTGTTGCCAGTATGACTGAAATATTATATTATCAGTTCAAAATTGACATTTTAGTCTAAAATAGCCTTTCACTCAATAAAAACATGTAAGAATTCTTGTACCATCTTGATAATTTAAGAAAATAATTGGTATGTAATTTTTTAGGTGTAGGAATTATTCTCACATCAAACAAATACATGATGTGACTTGTATGGATGAACATGTTTGTATATTGATTATGATGAAATTTTAGTAAAAAAAACAAGTGACATACTCAAAATCAAGAAATATAATATTAATTATTTTGAATGTTTTTTAAAATGATCCATATGACATTTTTGATGTTTAGGTACCAATTTCACATAAATCCAATGCATTGTGTGTCTAGTATTACTCTATATGTTATTTAATTTAAATTTATAATAATTTAGTTAAAAAGAAATGTGAAAATTAAAACTGATAAAATGAATTCATATTGTTTTGATACTCTAGGAAAATAATCCTTAAGTCTTTCATAATGTTTAGGAATCAACATATCCCCAATAAAATGAAAAATGTGACTGATATGACTATATGTGTTTCTTTTTATTTAAAATTAACACGAACTAATGTGTGAAATACATGTAAAATTCTCAAAACCAAGATACTGAATATGAATTATTTTGATACATTAGAAAAAATTATGTGTAATACATTATGGGTATAAATTAGTCGCACCTCAATATTGCATAAGTTGTGACTAGTATGATTCCATGTGTGTCTTTTTATATAAAATTGACATTATGTTTAGAAAAAAAATTAAAAGTGGCATACTCAAAATGAAGAAAAGTCATTTAGATGGTTTTAATACATTAGAAAAAAAATCCATATTTAATTTTATAAATTTATAAATTAGCGACAAATCAATCAATTTCATGGTGTTCTATGTATGACATAAAGTGTACTTTTGGAGTTTAAAATTGACATTTTAGTTCAAAAAGCATGTCACTCATAGAAAACTATCAAAAAATTCCCAAATATAAGTGATAATTTATAAAAAAAATATTCATAATTTAATTTTCCAATGTCAGAATCAATCACACATAAAATTGAAATATGATCTGACTGATATGACTCAATGTACATGATTCCGGTTTCAAATGTCATTTTTGAAAAAAAACAACAGTTACATACTGAAAACTATGAAAACACATTAAGATTGTTTTGATTAATTATAAAAGTATCCATATGTCATTTTTGATTTTTGGTAATTGACATCATCACTATCTAACACATGGTGTGACCAGCATGACTCGAAGTGGGTATTTTTATATAAAATTGATATTAGTTTTAGTGAAACATACATGTTATATAATTAAGGTCTACCAAATCCATTATTGATTTTAAATTAATTTAGATTAATAATATATGAGTCAATTTTGTTGTCCTGGAATCATATTCACCCCAATCTACTACACATTGTCCCTTGTATGATTCAAAGTATCTGTAATTTGATTAAAATCGATCATTTGGGTATGAATTCATGTCCCTCACTAAAATCTATGAAAACACAATTAGATTGTTTTATTAATTTTTTAATACACTATATAACTCATTTATGATGTGTTATAATTAGTCTCAAATAAAAATGTCACATGATGAGTCCTGTATGACTCAAAGTGTATGTTTCGAGTTTAAAATGACATTTTAATAAAAAACAAGTGACATACTAAAAAAAATGAATTCCTATTATTTATATTGTTTATCATGGTGTTATAGAAGTCATTTTAGAATATTTGGGATCAGATTCACCTCAATATGATGCATGGTATAAAATTTATAACTCCATGTGTGGTTTTATATAAAATAAACAGTAATTTTAGTAAAATATACATGTTCCATACTCAGAACTAATATAATATATTTGGATTATTCTTTAACATTAGGAAAATAAACCATCTCTCATTTTCTGTGTGTATGAATCATTAATTACTATATCAGATACATATTGTACTTGGTATGACTCACAGTTTCAGTTATCCATAAAAATATTCAATTTTAGTTTAAAAAGTAGGGACCTTATTGAAAAAAAAGAAAACTAACTTGTATTATAATAATAATTCAATACAATGATTCATTGTCAATTTTTTACATGTTCGAATTTGTCTAATGTAAAATTAATACATGATGTGCATAATTTCCATGCTCTTTATTACACACATAAACATGATATATTATATAAACTTTCACTTAAGATAACTATGACGATCGAGAGGTCTAGTTTCATTAGGGCTTTGTAAGATTACATAACATCTTAAAACATGAAACACAACATCTTCATTGAAAACATCATTTACGTGACCACGACATTCCTTCATAAATAGCATTGCATTGGGTAACCTGAGGACATGAATAAGGAAAGGTGGAGCTATAAATCCTTATAAGTGAGTAAAAAAGGAATAAAATGAAGAATACTATACATGTTAGGTAATATTCATATAAATTAATCATAACTAAACATGAAAATAAAGGTATGATACAACATGATTATCATAACATAGAAATGTGGCAACAACACTTAACATGATATTAGCATGAGCGAAGGCTCCTTCCACATGGAGCATTAATAAACCACAGTGAACATGAATAAGTACTAATAAACCCTCATTTAACATTAGGAATCTTGTTACTAGTAATTACCCAATGCAATGGAGTATTAGCAGGGCACACCCTTCTTAAACATTTCATTTCAAGCACAAGTGTTCCACAGGGATCATACAACTAGGAATTAATTAACATCATCATTTATTACATGATAATGGAATGTATAATAAATAAACAAAAATCATTAATCAATAACTAAATGTGTATAATGTTGAATACGCTTGATAGAGAAATGGGCAAGGTATTCACCACCCAATGACTTTCGCTTGGAAAATTTCTGTGCAATTTCGGCTGCATAACAGCGTGACATAAATATTCAAAAAACGTTTGATGAGAGAGAAAGGGGTGTCTCATCATATGTACATGAATTTTACAATAATGGGTCAAATATATACACATCCCAAAATAATTAATGGAATTTTATATTCATAAAACAAAATAATTGGTTGAATGTAACTGAGGAGAGAGAAATTCCTTATTGAATTTTAGCATTATAACAGGTGTACATGGGATGAATTAATGAGATAAAAGGGGGTATATAATCAATAAAACATAAAATGGGATGAATTGAAAATTTTTAAATCATACCCCAACAATTTTAATTGAAAATAAAATTGTATAACAACATATTGAATTTTGGACAAAAATTAGAAAGAAAGAAATCCCTTACAAAATTTCAGCACGGTAACAGGTATACCTGGAAGGCATAAATGAATGATAAATGGGTATATAATAATTCAAACATAAAGGGAAAATTTTATGGAATGTGATAAATCATTCCAAAACATTTATAATCGATAACAAAATGGCATAACAATATTAAGAAACCTGGAAAATATGTGAATAGAAAGAAACCCATACTTGGAAGTGTGATCTCAAAGGCTTGGGAGTGGCTTGATAGGGGCTTATTAGGAGATTGGGGAACCTTTTTTGGTTTATAGAGAAAATAATCAAGGGGTTGTATGAACTCCAAAGGCTTTTAGTGAAGAATAAGTTGGAGGTTGGGTGGGTTTATATATAAAAATAGAGTGAATTTTAATTATTTAGGTTTGGGACACCACACATTAAACTAGTCAAAACCACAAATGTGCCCATGGTTTTTCCCACGGTTTCTTTCAAAAGGGAGAAGAATATATTATTTTATAAATTCAATTTACAAAATTCTTAAAATAATAGGGTTTCTAATTTTGAGGTGAGTCACACTCTCAAGGAAATCAATTTAAAAAGATAAAATGGTTTATAAATATTCAAGGGACCACCAATGCATTGTAAAATAAATCAAACAATCATAAAATCACATTTTTTATATTCAAACATATATTGTCTGAAGATAATTTTTTTAGTATTTAATTACATCATTATTGGGTCATTATGATGTCATGAACCATATTATATATTAAAACAATATTTAATTTTTACCCAAAGATTCGACTGTCTTAGAAAATTATGAACAAATCACCACAGGATAATTTCAATATCCAGATTGCTAAAATAAATTTAATTTTTTCTAAATAATTTTTTATATATTATAATTTTTACTTTTAAAATTAAAACTATCATTTATAAAAAATTCATCAATTTTGAAAGAAACAACTTTCAAACTTTAAAAAAATTACAATTGTATTATAAAAACAATATGATCATTTATACTTAATAAAAAGAAATTTATTAATAAAATTTTTTAAAATAATATTTAATTAATAAATCCCATAATTCATCAAAATAGATTTCTTAATGGAATATTAACCAAAAATACTATTTGTTCTTTAAAACCCATTTACAAAGTAACACTAATTAAATGAATGTATATTATTTATTATATACAAAAATAATTCACATAATCATAGTGCTAAGGTCTTATTACATAACACTCTATTAAAATTTTATAAGACTGAAGGTAAGGTACGTGATGGTGACAAGCTCTAGGGGTGGCTCAGATTACATTGCTCGGGTGGTAATCTCTATTTACTTCCACTTCTCCCATAGGTGGTTCTGCTAAAGCATAACATTTTCAAGATCAGATTAAGATTGGTCAAGAGTGAATGCCAATGATTCCACCACATTTCTGAGCTTCTACAAATGGGCTTCGTTTGGAGAAATTCGACCATATGAGGCAATAACTTCCTTTTTTTGAGTAAATTAGATTTGTTAAATCCTTATATTTACTCTAATCATGTTATCACTGTATAATGACTATATTAAAAATGGTAACAATTCCTAACTATAATATAAAATCCAAAAACATAAAATCAAATATGTGCATATGTTTTATATAATTATTTTCCATAAAATTAAATTTAAATAGATCAAGAGGAATGTTTAATAACAAATGTTTGGGTCATTACGATCTTCGCCCCTTAAGAAATTTAACCCTAGAAATTTTATTTTTCCCACACTAAAAATGATGTGGGTAACTTTCTCTCATCAATTCCTCTAATTCCTAAGTTGCCTCTTCAAACTTGTGGTTTCGCCTCAACACCATGAAGAGGGGCATTGTCTTATTTCATTGAAGTTTTTCCCTATGATCTAATATCTTCACTGGCTTCTCTTCATAGGAGAGTATATTCTCCATTGGTACCACCATTGGATTGAGTACATGATATGGGTCACGTTAGTACTTCCTCAAAGGTGATACATAGAATTCATTATATACTTGAGATATGTTCAATTGGAGTTACAGTCGATAGGACACTACTCCAATGGGATCAAGTATCTAGAAAGGTCAAACATACCTTGTAATAAGCTTCCCTTCATCCCAAATATCAAAATTCTCTTCTCTGATGATTTGTGAAGGAATACCTTGTCCCCGACATCAAACTTTAGGTCTCATCGATGATTATCATCATAACTATTTTGTAAACTCTGAGATGATTTTATGTGTTGCGGGATGGCCTTAAACTTCTCCACCATTTCATTGACCATATCTAGACCTATGAGTTTTATTTCCTCAAATTCATCCAAACATGTCATTATTATGAACCTCTTCCCATATAGGGCTCTATAAGGATCCATTAGGATGCTTTAGTGGAAACTTTTATTGTATGAAAACTCAACAAGAGGGATATGTTGATCCCATCCCCATTTGATGTCCATTGATAAAACTCTCAACATGTCCTCACATGTTTGATAGTCCACTTAGATTGTCCATCAGTTTTCGGATGATAAGTTGTAGTAAAGATCAAATCAGTATCAAGATCATGTTTAAGACTCTTCCCAAACATAGAGGTGATTATTGGATCTCGTTCAGGTAGAATAGAGTGCAGTACTCCATGTAGACTCACAACGTCTCTAATGTATATCTATTCAAGTTGATCGAGTGAGAAATTCTCCCAAATAACAATTAAGTGTGCATTCTGTATAAGACGATCCACCACAACCTATATAGCATTGATTTATTTTGATATTTTTGGATGTCTAATGACAAAGACCATGGTGATGTTCCCCCATTTCCATGATGGTATGGGTAATGGTTTTATCATCCCCTTAGACTTATGCCTCTCAGCCTTCACTTATTGACGTACCATACACATTGATGTATACTAAGCAATTTTCTTTTTCATTTTATCCCACCAATAATTCTCTTAGAGGTGATGATACTTCTTGGTGTTTCCTAGGTGAATAGGGAAATTTGAACTATGTGTATCATCTGAATGATCAATCTTCTCCTCTAGACATGATGAAAAACATTTTATTTTTATAAATATTACAATTCCTTCTTCATTGGCATTAAATTCCGAGGATTTCCTATTTTTTATTGTTTCCACCTTTTATCAGTTCTCACATCATACTTTTGAGCATCCTCTAATCCTTCCAAAAGAGATGGTTGAAAAATAATTTGTGAAAGGATTGATGATGTTCCTTTTTTTATGATTCACATGTCTTTATTGGTAAAATAAAAGAATATTGAATCCTTTTCAATTCTCATCAATTATATGATTACTGGATCTTTTATACTTAGATAACCTACCAACATATTCTCTTTCACAAGATGATAATGGATTGAGAATTCATAGTCTTTTATTAGATCTAACCATCTTCATTGGTTCATATTCAACTCATTATGTGTGAATATATACTTGAGGCTTTAATGATCCATGTATATATCACATTTCTCCCAAAAGAGATAATTCCACCAAATTTTTCTAGTGAATATTATTAAAGCAAAATCTAGATCATGTGTTGGATATTTTTTCTCATGAATTCTCGATTGCCTTGAAGAAAAGGCATATACTTTTTCATTTTTCATCAACACACAATGCGAGAACTTCTTCGAAGCATCACTGAATACCACAAAAATTTCTCTACCTATGGGTAATGTGAGCACAGAACCATTAAAAAGCCTATATTTCAACTCCTTGAAACTCTCTTTGCATTCATCACTCCAATAAAACATTACTCCCTACCAAGTTATCTTTTTAAGAGGGTTTGAAAATCATGAGAAATTTCACACAAATCAGCGATAATATCCAGCAAACCCCAAGATGCTATAGATATTTGTTACCATTGTTGGCCTCATCCATCCCTCAATTACAACTATCTTGGAGGGATCTATAGATAACCCATTTTGTGGGATGATATGGCACAATAATGAGACCACCTTCAATGAGAAAACACACTTGTTGAACTTTTCATAGAGATTCTTCTTTGTCCTTGTATCTAGTATAGATCTTAGATGCTCCTCATACTCCTCCTTGTTTTTTAGTATATTAGAGTATCGTCTATAAATAATACGTGAAATATTTCAAGGTAATCTATAAAGAATATATACATCAAGTAAATGAAGATTATTTTAGAATTAGTGAGTTTCTAAAGGCATTACAATGAATTCATAGTGCCTGTATCTTATAGGAAAAGAAGTCTTGCGGATATCATCCTTCATCACCCTTACTTGGTAATATCCCAACCACAGACCCACCATGAAAAGTATTGTGCTCCACATAGTTGATCGAACAATTCATCAATTTTTTTCAATGGATACTGGTTCGTTATCATGATTTTTGAGCACATGGTAATCAATTCCAAGGAACATTGACCCATCCTTCTTTTTTGATGAAGAGGATTGGATCCCCCCATGTTGAAGAACATGGGTGTATAAACCCCTTACCCAGATTCTTCTATAGTTGTTTTTTCATATCCTCAAGCTCCACTATAGCCATTATATATAGAGTCTTGGATATTGGAAATTACCCAGTAATAAGGTCAATTGATAATTCAACATCTCTTCTAGGAGGAAGAACATGAAATTCCTCAGGAAAAACATTAGCAAATTCCCTCACATTAGGCATGTCTTTAATGATGGTTCCATCCATGGAATCCATCATATGAGCCAGATACACATGCTCATAGGGAAGTAATATCTATGATTGAGATGATGGTGCTAAATAAGATTCATCTTTATACTTACACTTGTATAGAATCAGGGTCGATTCACTATATGGAGAGTGATTTCCCTCTCACATCAATTTAGGTTATCTCTATATAATAAAAACAAATCCATGATGAACATTACATCAAATTACAGAATAGAAAGGATGATAAGGTTTTTAGTGAAGTTCAATACACAAATTGTGATAGAGGTGGAGTTATATTCATGGGATTCGATGATTTTCAAATTTTGTGTACTCCTTGATATCCTTACTTCAATGATTTGTGGTGGCGTTGATACTGTTCTACTAAACATTCATGATATAAAATAATGTGCAATACCAAAATAAAAATGAATGTTCTCTATTATTGAAATAATAACAAGCTTACATTTCACAACTTCATTATCAGTGTTCACTTCAGCGGTAGTGATGGAAAAGCTCTCCCTTGCAGCTTGTGAGGATGTTGGTTGCCTCTGAAAACCCTTGTGTTTGGGAACTGATTTGAAAGGTTCCCTAGTTAATTTCAGTTGAAGCAATGAACAACACATTGAGGGGAAAACAAAGAATCCATCTCCTCTATCGTAGTCATAGGTTCTACAGTTAATGGTTAGGTGCCCCTCTCGTCCACTCCTAATGATTTTCCTCTCCCCGTTTCAGATATTTGGAGGGTACTTCATTCAACACCTTTAGAAAAGGGTGTAATGTATTTTCTTAGAACCATTGTATTTATCTATTAGACCACTATAATTGAAGACCATTTTATTCTTCTTATCCCCATGATACCCCATGAATTCATTGATCTAAATATTTATTATGAGGTCACATCAAACAATTCCCTCAAAACTATCGAAGTCACGGATCGCCAGGCATTTCCGTAGTCTAGGTTTCAACCCACCAAATATGTGTTCAACCATGTATTTGGGGGTAACGACAATGTCATAGGCATATCATGAAATCCTTGTGGTTTTTTCTTCATACGATATGATAGATTTGTATAATTTTTTCTTTAGTGAAAAGAATTCCATTTATATCTTAAGTTTGAGGGTGTGTAGAACATATTTATCAAAAAACATTTTCTGGAAATCATTCCATTCTAATGCCTCGATCTCTTTCTCAGGATTCAAATTTTAGATCAATGTACACCATTTATTGGCTTCACCATCGATACGATAAGAATCTAGAAGAACCTTCTCCTTTTTGAAACATTGAATTATGGATAAGATTCTTTCAATAGAGTTGATCCATTGTTCGATAATTGAGGGATTATATGATCCGTTAAAAGTAAGAGGCCTTTATCTCCTAAATCTATTGACTATGACTTCTTCTTTCTTAGAAGGGGGGTGGGGGTTGAACATTCCTCTTGACACATGTTTTTATTCAAATCATGAGTTACCTAAGAGAGTTTCATGATAATGTTCGCAATTCCCACTCTCATTGTATTGTGCATCTCACTGGATTAATCGTCACATTGATCTTCACATCGGTTGTTAGTATGTGTCCTCATATTACCAACCATTAACTAGATGAAAATGAAATTTAGGGGTAACACATAAATTTTAATGAATGGGAAAACATATGACTTATAAATAACTTTTATTTTTTTAACTTATGAATCTATAGGCTTAAATCTATGATACCCTTGATCTACTTCCCAATATATATTTTAAGGGAAATTTTATTATTCCTTTAATAAGGGTTCATACTATGATTATGAATTTACAAAATTATAAACCCTAGGAGTGTCGTAAACAATATTTTAGCAAGGCCCATTTTCATGTACCAGGATACCTCAGGTCTAGCCTGAAACTCCTTATCGGAGTTTTCAAACCTAGGTACATCTTTACCAGAGCTTCCTCTACCATCTCGTATCCATTTCGGGATGTAATTTCTTGATAAAACACTTACTAAATACTCACAAAGTCATAGGTTTGTTCTTATTATACTTATTCTTATCCCTACGTCTTTCACTAGGATTTCCAAGTCCTAATCCCAAAAATAACAATCCTAGCATCTGATACCAAAAATTAAAACCCTTCCATTTATTACACAAATAAACATGATTTATTACATAAAATTGAACTTAATACAACTCTGAGGATATAGATTTCTTAGTTTATATGAGCCATAGGAACATTACATAATGACTTAAACCATGAAACCCGACCTATTTATAGAAAACATTTTTTACCTGACCATTACATTCCTTCATACTTATAATTGCATGGGATAACCCAAGGACATGCATATGAAAAGGGTTAGATATAAAGCCCATTAAAGGATTAAAAAATTAATTACATTAATAATACAATTCATGTTTGGAAGTTGAAATATAAATGGGGCATAACAAAACTTGAACATAAAGGCATGATATAGCATGATTAATATAAAATGGAATTGTGGTGGAAAACCTTAACCTAGTATTATAATGATCCAAGTATCATTGAAAATGGAGCCTGATTAAACCCTAATTTCACTTGTATTATAATGATTAAACCATTATTTCATTTTATTAATCATGATATTATTCTTTACACAATGCATTAGAGTGCTATCAGGGCGCACCCTTCTAAAACATTTTGTTTCACGCATAAGTGTGCCACATGGATCATAAAACACAGAATAATTTAGAATCATAATTTATTCCATGATAATGGAATTTAGAACACATACATGATCCAATTTATAAAATATTTAAATATTCATAATGGACAATACCCTTGTTAGATAAATTGGAATAGTATTCACTACATGATGACTTTGGCTTAGAAAATCATGGTGCAATTTCTGCAGCATAAGGATGTTACATAAAAAATCATAAAATATGTTGATGATATATAAAAGGGTGTCTCATAATATTAACATGAAATTTAAATAAATGGATTCATATAGATAAATGTCCCAACAAAAGTATTGGAATTTTAGATTTATAATACAAAATAAATAATTGAATGTAAATGAGGAGAGAGAAATTCATTATATAATTTTGGCATGGTAACGGGTGTACATGGGAAAACTAATGAGAGAGAAATGGGTACTCCACCATTAATACATAAAGAGATCAGTATAGGGGAGGTATTAAATCATACAAAAACATTTTTATTATAAAAAAGGTAATAACCACATAATGAAATTTGCACAAAAACGAGAAAGGAATAAAGCCCTTATGGAATTTCAGTATGGTAATTGGTGTACCTAGAAGGTATCGATGAGAGAGAAAGGGTTACATCACCATTAAAACATAAATTTTACTATATAGGTGTGGTTATAAATTATAACCCATAATTCATAATTGAAAATAAAAGGGAATAACAATATTGAGAAACTTGGATAAAATGAGAAAATAATGAAACCCTTACACAGAAGTGTTATCCCAAAGGTCTAGGAGTGTCTTGAGAGCAGATTCATAGGATAATGGGGTCCTTGGAAGGATTATATAGAGAACATGGAAGAGGTTGGATGCACTAAAAGTCATTGAGTGAACATGAAGTGGTAGCTTGGGTGGGTTTATATAGGAAACTAGAGGGAATTCTTTATTATTTTGGTTTCAGACACCACACATTAAACTAATCAAAACCAAAAACCAACACTTGGTTTTTGCCCATGTTTTTTGGAAAATGGGAGTGGAAAAAACTATTTTATAAGGCCAATGGTAGAACTTCTTAAAATAATAAGGTTGCTTATGTAGATGTGAGTCACGCTCTGAAGGAAATCAATTTAAATAGTTTAAAGGTTTTATAAGTCTTGAAGGGTCTAATAAAGCATCGTAAAATAAATAAAAAACCTAAAAACACATTATTTTAATTTTAAAACATAAATTGGAAGAAAATAAATTTTATATTATTTTATTACATCAATATTGGGTAATTATGATGTCATAAAACACATTATGTATTTATACGATGTATAATTTTTACCCAAAAATCCTGACTATCTCAGAAAATTATAAAACGTCACCGTTGGATAATTTTGACATCCTGATTCCAAAAATAATATTCATTTTATCTATTTAATTTTATAAATATGTGAATTTTTTATTTTAATATAAAAACCAGCATTTATAAAAAATTCACTGGTTTTGACAAAAACTACTTTCAAACATTAATAAATATTCCAATTTTGTTTTAAAGATTATAAAATAATTTATATTTAATAAAAATTAATTTTAATAATAAAATTTTATTAAAATATTATTTAATTAAAAAAATAAATTAATTCATCAAAATATATTTCTTAATAGAATATTAACATAAAATATTATTTTCGCTTTAAACCCCATTTACAAATAAACACTAATGAAATTATTGTATATTATTTATTATATACAAAAGTAATGCACATAATCACAGTGATAATGTCTTGTTACATAGCCCTTTATAAAACCTTCATAAGTCTGAAGGGTAAGGTGCACAATGGTGACATACTTTTCGGTGGCTCCGATAACATTAGTTGGTTGATAATCTCAATTTACTGCCACTTCTCCTGTAGGTGGTTCCGTTCAAGATTAATATGCTCACGCTCGGCTTCGACATCGACAAGAGTGAATCCCAATGATGCCACCTACCTTCCAAGATATGAAAATGGGATTCATATGGAGAAATTCTACTTGATAAGGCTATCACTTCCTTTTTGAGTAAATTTGACTTTTTAAATCCCTATATTTACACTAATAATGTGATCACCTTTCAACGACAATATTAGCAACGATAACAATTCCTAAAAAATATAATATACAAAAACATAAAACCATAGAAATTCCTATGTTTTACATAATAAATTTACGTAATAATACCTTTAAATAGATCAAAAATGATTTTAATTAACAAAAGTTTGGTTCGTTACAATGAGACTAATATGAATCAAAGTGCATGATTCCAATTTTAAATGAAATTTTATTAAAATAAGAAATTAAAATAATCATAATATGAAAAGCACATTCATATTGTTCTGATACATAAATATAATTATCTATAAGTACTTTTTGACATGTAATAATTATCTATACCTCAATTCAAAACACGTTGTGCCCAATATGATTTAAATTTTATTTTGTAAGTTTAAAATTGAAAATTTAGTTAAACACTTGTGTAACTCCATAAAAATTGATAAAAAATACTTTCATTGTATTTAAAATTTGTAAATTAATCCATAATTAATTGTTTGAATATAAAAATTAACTAAATGAAAATCGAAAATATTATATGATCGGGATGACACAAAGTTCTTATTTTCAATTTGAAATTAAATTTTATCAAATAAAATAAGGGATATAACGAAAATTAAGAATATTCATTAATATAACATAGATAATTTATTTAAATTATCCATATGTCATTTTTTATGTATAATAATCATTCACACCTCAATCTGATACGTAGAGTTCCCTGTATATCTAAAAATATTATTATCATTAGATATTGAAAAATCACTAAAAATCTATTTCAAGCAATGAAATATGATAAAACACAACAGAATTTCATTTATATTTTTGGAAAATAATTTATAATTCATTTTTGAAATATAATAAGTGAATACACATAAATCAACACATGATGTGTTCCTTATGACTTGTAGTGTGCATCTAAATATATAAGTGTAATTACAGTTTAAAAGATTCATCACAACATCAAAGCCAATAAAATGAGCTCATATTGTTTTCACATCATTTTATCTAATATTACATAATTTAATTCCTTATTATTTTTATCTTTTTCATATTTATTAAATCTATTCAAAGATATTTCTTGAGTAAGTACAAGAAATGGTGTGATGTGGAATGATCGACTGAATGTCAATCTAAAAAATGGTGTTTTTGTAATGACTCAAATTATATATTTTTAGTTTAAAGTAGAAACATTATATATAATTTATTTCTTTATATTATTACTAATATATGGATTTGTGTCTTATAAAAGTGTATTGATTTGATCATTTAGGGTGGTTTGTTTGAAAATAAAGCGATTGTGTGCCAAGGGCCAAAGGAAAAATAACATTGATGTTTTATAAATTTCATTAATAATTTGTACTCACTCATGTAATTGAAAAAACCAATGTTTGAAATTTATATAATATAGTTATTTATTTTGGTATTTCATTTTCAAATTTTACTAAATTTATATTATTTATTTTCAGCATTTATTTTCTGTTATTTTCTGATAATTTTTTTGATGATGTGTGTTGTAGATTTAATAACACACTATCGTAGTAAGAAACATTATGAGTACTTTTTTAGAACTAATAAAGGCATCATTTATCATTTTTATTGAATGTGATGATAAAGGGGTCCATTATCAATGAATTTTCTGGTTCCAATATATATTGTTCTTTATAATTGATAAAGAAAAAAGATGATCAATGGGTTCCTTTATCATCTATTTTTAGAAAGCTGATTATGAGTTCCTTTATCCATGATTTTATAGCTCTGATAAAATCCTTGGGATTTTATTCAACCTCGTATTGTGTGGGATTTTTTTCCACTGACAATAGCCAATTTATTTATAATATAGGCCATATTTATAGTAGTATTGTAATATTGTATTATATGTTTATATTTACTTATGTTATATTGTTTAATTAAGAAATATGATATTTAAATATATATTGTAACATGACCATTATGATGAGAAAATAGTACAAGTGGGGACCACCACTAACTATGGGAATGTTTACATTATTTATATATTATATTATACACATATACACACACACACACACACACACACACACACATATATATATATATATATATATTATATGTATAAGGTTATTTAATGTTAGTATGAGGCATGAAATTTCCTATCATATTTAAATATATTGTGTGTAATTTTTTTGCATGACATGGAATACCATACTGTAAATTCATATAAAATATCAGTGGTTTTTTTGTTAATGGTGTATCCCAACCACTATATATAAAACAGTAGATATTAATTTATTAATAGTAATACATTGAGTACTCTAACAGGTTCAAACTAGAGAAAATCAATGTATGGATTATTTTTTATTTATTATGACCATGTCTTGATGTAGGTATTGCTAGTTTCTTCGGTGTTTGTTTCTATAACATGAAATTAACCATTAGATTAGTTATTATATTTAATTAGAACATAGTTTATGAACTATATACTACATTTAAATTTTTATTCACTATTTAAATTATATTTATACTAAAAAAACCATTTTTATGATACGATGTAAATAATCCAGTAGAGTATTCTTAATGGGTAAAATATACCCACACAATAAGTTATGCCCTTTGAGATACATGTATTATTTGTCTTGTGGGATATAAAAAACATAAAATAACATATGTTGGGTAGTTCAGAGGAATTGGATTAGGGAATTTTGTGTCAATGTTTTGGACTTTTATTAGAAATATTCTTTATAAATATGAGATAAATTATTAGAAATTATACATGTGAGGCATCATACACATGAATTTTCATTGCACACATTTATGTTTCTCATCTCACTGGTTTCATATATATATTCATCATGTCTTGTTATTTATAAATTTTGGACTATATATTTTATTTTAGAATTTTTTATGAATATTTATTTACTTATTGATTCCATCATATGTTACCTTCCAGGTTAGAAAGGTTTTATTAGTGTAGTGGTTCCCTTAATGAACCAGTATATGATTATCAATATTTTCATGTAAGTAAAGGGCGTGATGACTATTTATAATTATTATTCTATGAATTATTAATGTTCAAGGGAGTATAAATCATTTACTAAGTTAGTTTATACATATAACATTGTTTACTGTAGTCTTGTTAGATCGTAAGTTGGACATAATGTGTTGTGGAGACTAGGACTTATTGTTGTTCAGGATTATAGATGAGGGTAATCAAACACTATATGATTGTATTCAATGTCTCGTGGGATTATGAGAATATTAATTATAAGATTATCAGTAATTATAATTTTATTTAGAAATATGAATCCCTGTCATAATTATGGTTGAATCTATAATTATTATGATATTTTTGTAATTACTTTTGATTTTAAATTTTAGTGATTCCATGTTCTTAAAGTATAATAAATATGGAGTAGGATTATATAGGTGGGAATATATTTAATAGTATGATATGATTTATACATCTTTATTAATGTTGACATTATTCAAAAATCAATTAAATTTTTTTATAAACTACAAAACTAATAACAATAAAATAATGTTTTCATACTAATTTATTATTTACTACTTGTTAAATGTTAAATAATTACTAGTTTATTTTTTTATAAAATTTAATTATTATTATATCTTATATATTTTATATTTATATTTAATGTATTCTTACAAAATTGCTTCTGAATAATTCGTTCAATTGTGATATAATTTTATAATGGGAATAAATTGTTTAAGGAAAAATAAATTAAATTAGATATTTGGAAGTATTTTTATCCTTCGGATGATATTAATAATTTTATTCATTATTTTTTATAGAAAATCAAATTATGAGGTGTTATTTAGTAATTTATTGCCTATTTCATTTTTGTATTAACTAAAACATGAATATATATATATATATATATATATTTATTTATGTGTGTGTGTGTGAATGTATATTGTTTTATTGATGGTTTTTCGATGTTAATGTTTGAAGGGATGACTGGAATATTGATTTTATTGTATGTAAGTGACCAGAAATGAAATTATTTATAAAAACATTTCATGGAATGAAAAATATTTTATTGATTGATGATTTATTATAGAGTTTTTAACATGATCTTACAACAAATATTATGAAATAACAATTCTAAACATCATTATTTTAATGGTTTTAAATGATCCTAAAGATGTTAATATACAATAATTAAAATATTTTTGGATTAATTAATTACTTTAATCATGATTTTGAAATATGATTTTTCATTAAAATAATTTTTTGGGAAATGGTAGTTATTGTTTTTCCTTTATTAAATATTTAAAATATTTTGATTTATTTTAAAAGTAAAAAATATTTTCAATATGATGTTTAAATGATCTTATAGTTTAAAATAAATGTGAAATTTTCATTGATTTTCATTAAATATTTATATTATTGATGTCTGACAAAATTATTATATTTTATTTTTCCCTAAGTGGGTGTTGATTTGAAATTGATCATGTGTAATCTATTTTAAATATATTATTATGTATTGTTTAACATTTCTTATATTTATTAACATTATTTTCCAATTGGATTTATAGAATGCTTAATTTTGAATTATTCTTGGTAAGATTATTAGTTCCTCTAATAGGGTTTTAAAACATATTTAGGAACTTTTTCATTTAGTACATTAGTTAAAATAGATTCATTAATTTCATATCATATATTCACAAGGTTTTTATTGTTTTTTTTCAGTTATTTATTTTTTATAATAACTTAATGACCTATATGGTTTAAATATATAATAAATAGATTTATATTAAATTATTTTTTATGAGATATCCTATTTTTGTTAGTATTCAATAGTTTAATTCAATTTAACTAACATCCCACATAACTGGAAAAAAATAAGGGAAAATATTTATTTTATTTTATTTCTATAAATTGATAGATTTAATATGTTTATAATACAAATATTTTATATTTTTGAAACTTCATTATATTCTTAGGATAGGTTTAAACACATTATTTTATATTTTTTTAATCATAACATTATGTATTTATATGGTTTATATTATTACATTCCCTATTTTGATGATAAATGTATTTGTATAATTTCATAGTACCCATTCTTCTCATGATTATATCAAATCAGTAAATAGGATGTATAATATTTATGAAAATTGGTGTTTTCAATAATATATTTTAGAAAAACAATATTTTGTGGAATAAACCATTTAAATATCCATTTTACAGTTTAAACACCTTAAATGATCTAAATAATAATGTTGTTATCTATAATTTTTATTTTGATTTTGGATAGATCATTTCAATACATTTTTTAGAGAATTGGATCGATTATTTGAGAGGTTTCATTTATAATTAATGGTATATGAAATTGTTATCCTCAAAAGTAATTAGTAATACTTGTAATTATTTCTCAAAAATATGAACATGATGAAATAGCTTTTTTTAGGTAAAATAATAGTCTTTATAATGGGTTGTTCTATTAAAGATTTATCTTATGTTTCCGGTTATTATATTTGTTTAAAATTAATTAATTAATTTTAAATGGATTAAATTTATTCCTATTGGAGAGTTTTTATTTTTAAAATGTGCTATTTCTTTGAGCTTTTATAGGTTCGTTTTATTATTGAATTTAAATGTTTTCTACAAATGAGTTAATAATATTTAAAAATATGTTTATTTTTCATAATTTTATATTCATAGTTTTTAAAGGATTTATTATTGAAAAAATTTATAATTCCATTTATTTTTATAAATATTCTTACTATAAGATAACGTTTTAAATAATTATAAATAAATAATTTTTATTTGATTCTTATGTAGCCTCACAGAGTCTATACATTTCCCATTAAATTATTTAATTGATTTTATAGCTTATTTTATCATAATTTTTATAAAACCTCATTTGGGAGATTGTGGACATAACTATTTTTGAATTAAGAATAATTAGGATCCTTTTATAAGTACAACTATAAAATATAATTTAATTTTATAGGATATTTTTTATTTTTTTTATTTTTTTATATTAGATAAATAAGTAATATATATGGAAAATTCATTTTATTATAATTAATAAATTTATATGAATTATTATAGGCCAATGATGGATATCGTAAATAGTGAAATATTTTTATCTGTGGTATCTTTATTTACTAGGCTATGGTTTTTGAACCCCCAATTGACACAATATTTGTGATTTTTTATACCATAAAAATATTTAGATAATAAATTTTAGTTGATTGAATTGGGAGATGATTATATTAACGATTTTGAAGTTTGCGTCCTTCAGAAAAGACGGGATATAACTTTAAATATGGGTTTTAATGACTTGTGTCCATATTATACTGGATGTGATTTTAAAGAAACCATATGTGGATGTTTTGGGTGATTAAATAGCATGTCATTTTTAATTTTTAGATCTATATGATGGGTCATTTTTCATTCATTGATTTGAATAAGAACATTAAGAGTTGAGGTGGAAATTAAATTCGTTTTAGTGGCTAGTTTGAGTTTATTTCAATGTTTTAGGAGTTAAATAGAGTCCTAGTTATGTGTCCCCAATAAAAAATATTGTAAAAGACCTCAGGTTTCTATTTTTTACTAAACGGGTTTTTAATGAGATGGACTAAGGATTGGTTTCATAGTGGTTCCACTGAAGTTGGTATTCCCAAAAATGCATTCCATATTTTTGTATGATACTAGTTGATATGTTAGTCTTAACATAATCTCGGATTGGGACTTCATAAAAAATAGAATAATTATAATCTACTGTATTGAATTGATAATACAATATACCTAATGTAATATGATATGTATATAAAGCATATAATAAGGCTATGTTTCCAGCAACATATCATGATAATGATTGATCAAATCACCACAATAAATAATTAACTAAAGGATGATTCTATTAGATATAACATGTTATAATATTAATATAAATATTTCATGTATTTATTGAGGTATTAACTAATTCATGACCATGCATGAGTTAATAAGAAAATTATCAATGTACATTATCAAAGTACTTATATAGGTACAATTTCATTTGAAGGTAGTGTCTTTATATTCTTTATACATGATTTATACTACCATAAACCCATTTTTACCATAACCTACAATATTATACATGAGATAAACATGAATAACCTAGCTATTAGTGGTCCTCAATCACATGAAAATCAAATCAGGAAAATCCCAAAGATATTATACTAGAGAGGCATTGTAATTTGGATACCATTTATTTGTATTTATCAACCAAAATAGTTTATAATAATCACATGGGAGAGGTATCTTTATTATAATGGTACCCATGGTTTTACACTGTTTTACATTCATTGTTCATGTTTCATTTTATAAAATCATGGAGATCATTGTAATATTGTTTCCAAATAAATTTTTTCATGATGAAGTTTTAAAAAGTTACTTATAAAGCAAGAATTATTATCTGAGTAAAGATAAATTTTTATTCATTGAAATCATGGAACATTTTAATGTTAATTTACATTTTAATATTACTGTATAATGAAAATGTAATATGAGATTCTTCACATGATTCTTTATTATATGGTTAATGTAATCTTGGGGGATCCGTAAATTAATTTTTTGTGCCTATGTAACTTTCATTAGTTCACACCACTATGTTACGTTGTTATTTTAATATATATATCATTCTAAAAAATATTATTTTTGGTAACAAACTCTATAGCGAGGAAGATAAAAATAGAGTAAAGTTTTCCTGTTCTTTAATGATATATTCAGTTTCCACATATTTTATAGATACTTCTTTGATATAAAATGAGTGTCAACGTAATGTGACCATATTTTACTTTATCATAACACAAAATTGTATAAAAATGTTGTATAGGTAACTACAATTACATTGTATTTAAGGATAACATAGTTTTGGGAATTTACTCGACGCTATAATTCATCCAACATATTTTCATGCGATGGTAATAAATCATTGAATATTTTTATAGTTTAGTATTTATTATAAAATATAAAATGTTTTTAAATTATTAAAAACTATAATTAAATTTAACTAAAAAAATTTATTATATATAAATTTTTAGAAATCAGGTAATTATAATTTATTTATAATTTAAAATATATATATTTTCCAAAAATTATCTATTAATAGTATTAAATATTAAGTATTAATGTTTGATAGATATTTAGTATTATGTTTATTTCCATATAACTAGAAAATAAAATGATTATTTATAAATAATAATGGGTAATTTATAATTTATATATAGATTACAAAGTATGTCCAAAATATAAAAAAATATTTATTTCAAAAAAATAATGAACTGCTAAAAAATACGTAATTATTAGTTTCCAAATTAAAGGCTCTTATTTGGTTAATATTTATACAACATCAAAACGGTATTTATGATTAAAAATTTCAAGATTTGGATAATATAAAGTTTATGATATTTATATTTTGAAATAAATTTCAAAAACTAATTATAATTATAAAAATTTTATAATTCATAAAATAAAATCTATTTAAATAAAAGAAATATAAAGTGTATAGTATTACAATTTGACATTATGAATTTAATATAAGGTATTATATTCAATATTTTTGAATTACTATATTGAAAAGATAAATTATTAATATCTTATTGTTATGTTTTGTTTAACTGTTGTTTGTAAATATTTATATCAAGTTTAAATATGTGAATTATCCATTTATTTAACGGTTAATCTCAACATAATTCATATATGTAAATTTTTCATATTATGAATATGGAATGGTTTAATTTAAATGAAAAACTAATTCTGGAACTAATTATAAATGAATATAAATGGATAAAACGTAGTTCTAAAAAGGATTAGTTCTATCTCCCTTGAAATATATTTGAAATTTAAGTCATTGTCTTGAATTTAGTCATTGAGAATTAATTGTGCTTATATTATTTAGAATAATTAAAAAATTTATATTATCTATATTAATGTATCATTGGGTAGTAGGATATTGGGAGAGACTTCCCATTGGACAAGAAGATTATTCCTTCTTTATGAAAAGTAGGGTTTGGTCATTTGTTTCTCCAAGACTAATCATATGATGTTTATCAGTATAATATAACTCTAAATAATTACATGAGGAGTTAAAGTACCCTATGTATAATATGAATATGGATTTCTATAATTTTTTTACATGATGTTTTTGTTATGAGACACAAAACTACATTTTTATAAAGTGTTACACATCAATATGTTTGGAATATATTTTTTTGGTGTAATGAATAAAACTCCAAAATTAGTCACTTGATATATGAAAACATAAATTGAATTATATAAGGTGAGATGGTGATATTAAATCCCCTATAAAATAAATTTTATTACATTCCCTCTAAAGTTGAATGTATCAAGACCTTGATCATACAACTTGGTAGGTCCTGACAAATACAGGTAACATTGGATAATTCTATGTAAGGGAATCAAGAGAAAGAAACCCATTATTTTCTGATTTTTTAATTCCTTCCAAATCTAGGTTCCACTTGGTAATCATTTCATTCAGATATTCTTATTCTTTCCATTAAATTATAGTAGCCAATAGGACCTAAAATTATTTGGCTAGAAGAGAAATATAGTTGAGCTTATCCATAAAAAAGAATTGTATAAATATTTAATTGATAAACAATCCATGATACATATATGATATGAATTTTTTGATTTCCTAGATAAATAAAAAATTACTGAGATAAAATCATTTTATGACTAATTTATTAGTGAAATATAAATAATAGAAAAATTATAGTTATAATTAATAATAAAAGGATTTAAAATTTAATTTAGAGTCCATTTAATAAAAATAAGTTTCCAATAATTTATGAAACAATATACTACATAGATAAAATGATTTGTTGAATATAATGGAATAATCATCATCTAGTATATCCAAGAGATCGATTATGGATAGGGATAAATTAAATTGATGTATGTTCTTTGAGCATTATCAAAATATGAGAATAGTCCTCAATAATTAAGGATAATCCAATTAGATTGAAAAATAAATTCCAAGGATGTCATCTCATGAATTATTTCATTAAACATTGATAGATGACTATGATAAGTTGATTCTGTATATGTCTTCACACCCATGCATGTGTCCATGGAGAATATTGTTGAAAACAAATATCATATTATAGATACCTATGAAATGATAAGTAATATAAAATGTATCCATGATAGGGTACTTTAATGATATAGACATTGAGGTAAAAAGAAAATCATTTTAGGGTTAAATTATAGGAAACAAATATATCTCAACTAATCTACTCAATATGAAAGGGTACATTAATGATATAGTCTTCTTTTATTCACATATTACATTAAAAAATCCATATATTTAAACTTTTATAATATATTAAAAAATAATAAGGTAGTTTTTTATTGATGAAAACATTAATTAATTAGTTAAATATCTACCCAACATCCTCACTATATTGCGGATAATAGAGAAGGACATGGGTGTTCAAGGCTTATGTTCCATGTTGATAGTATAGAAATAAAACGATATTTTTTTCAAATTAATCAAATTAAATGGGTCATTGAATGTTCACATCACTTGAAAAGCATAATAATAAAAGGAATTACAATACTATCATTGTGGAAAAATTATCGATCAAAAGATAAATATTCTAGATTACCAGTGTCAAAATATTCCCCATGGATTGTATATGTAAACTATTAATTTTATTAGATCCAATTTAATTATTTTGAACAGTGTGTGATATGAACTATATTATTTACAATATATTTAAATATATAAGACATCTTAATTAAATAAATAATTTAAGGTACTAGCATTGAGTTTTCTAGAAATTGATGGAGAAAATGGGTTAATTCTTTAAATACGTATATACTAAAAGAATAGATTTATTTGTCAATAAATATATATATCATTTATCTCATTGTTCTATTAATATATATAAATTAATCACATTTTTTCATTAATATTATTTAGGTATTTTTGAAATATATTATTAAGGATTTTATTAATTATTTAACATGGTTTAAAAGTGAAAATGGAAAAATTAAAATGCAACAAATATATAAAATATCACATATGATATAGAAACAATAATTTATTCGTTAAATATTATTAAAATCGGTAATTAAGTGTTATTTTATAAAAATATTTTGTTTTTTTATATAACCAAAGTATTCGGATAATAAAGTAGATTCTGTTGGAATGTGGGATTCCGTTTGATCTTTTAAAAGATCAATGTTAAAAAATAATCCATTATACCAGTCAAAGAATATGCATATTGTAAGATTAATATACTAAAATGTTTATAATATGTGTTTGTGTTGGAAGAATTTAATTTGGTTATATTTAGTTATTATTTGAATATGATAATCCATTATTTCTAAGGAAAATTACTGTTAAAATGATTATCACTCTATCCAAATGAAATTTAGCATGTTATAATAAGAAATTATTTTTATTGTTATACAATTTCATGGAATTGGACTAATGTAATTTGGTTTTATGGATTTTAATGTTAAATATATAATTATTTTCCTTATATAACAGAAGTCGAAATCATAACATTTTATATTATAAGGTTATAGTGTTTGAATATGTCTGAAATGTTAAAAGATATGAAGATGATTCTAAAATATCACCATTATTAAAATATGTATTCTTTAAAAAATATACTGAAGTGGTTCATTTTAGGTCATCTTTAAAAGTAAACATCATTAAATTGTGTCGCTATAGTAAAGTGGAAAACAAGTTAATTGAAGGAATATTTTTGTGATAAGGCCTCAAATTTTCATAATACTTTTTATAAAATTATATTTTTTATACCATTATCATAGCATACTCAAAACTAGATAATTTTAGATAAACTTTATAAGATTAATGAATTTCAATATTTACATGATTATAAAAAATTACAAGTTTCCCACCCCCTCACTTATAAAAGGAACCCAACTCTTATCCCTTCCTCAATCATTTTTGACATTATATTTCAACCAATACCTAACAAAATATATACCAAAAAATCCATCCCCACATCCAAGAGGTGAAACTATTATCATAACACCATTATACAAAGGCTATAGGTATAATCAAAAGTTAGATATCCACGGAGAAGGTATATGTCTTTACTGGCTTATTTCATGTTTATTTTTCCACTACATACTACAAATATTATTCCACCATATGAAAATAACATTATAAGTATATAATAAATGTAGAAATTTTATTATGATAATTTTAGAAGCATTTGTAAACTGCTTTTTCATTGTATAGAAAATGAATACAACACTACTGTGTTTGGAGGGACCCCCACCTCTAAAAAGTTACATGTTTCATTTTTCATCAATAGATCTTATAGATGGTTTAAGAAATTACTATATATATATGTGTGTGATATTAATGAAATAAGTATAATTTAATGATGATAAAATATTATTTACTATCCTTCCCATGAACAACCCATTATACTCTCCAGACTATCTTTTTCCTATGTTTTGTTCTCCGTCCATGGTTTGTATTTTTACTACAAAAAATTGTTGAAGAACTATCAGTTGGGTAGTTACATGTCATGTAATGATATTACCCAATGTGTAATGGTTGCCTAAAAGATTCCATGATTAGGTTTTTAGGCATAAAAGGATTACAATCCGGTTAAATTTTACATGATGTGAAATAGAAAATAATAAACGTTTAATAAAAAGAGATGAAATTTTGAATTTTTTTTAGACCACGAGGATTACATTGAATGTAATGGGATTAAACATTCTATAAATCCCACTTGTTGTGGTTTTTTGGGAAACATATTTGTGATTTTTATTTAGTTAAACAATATATCCTAACAATAGTAATCTATATCTCCTACTATGTGATTTTGGAGATCTATGCTCATTGTAGATCACTCATTCAGTGATTGATCATATGGGTTGTTTGGGTGCAACTCATTGGGTAAATATTCATTATGGTTAGTTTTTCTATTGGTCACCACCACTATGTTGGATTGATTTATGGTTTGGATTCATGATTAGAAATATTTTTTATCAACACATTTTATTTTCATAATGTGAATTATTTTTCAAAGGGTAATCTCTTTGTTTCCAATCACCATTGACAAAGGAATATAATTTTAACCCATTTTGAGCTAGTTGTTTTTATATAGTGAGTACATTTAGTGAATTTTTTATTATTCATGATTAATTTATTTTGGATAGATATTTTTATATAAGAGATAAGTAATTAATATTTATTTATTGGAAATACTAATGTCTTTAAAGGTTTTTACATTAATTAGATATTTTTTCTAATTTGGACATAGATTTTCAAACTCCAAAGAAGATATTATTGGATTTAAAAAAATTATAAATTTATTGTTTGATTTTAAAATTTAATTTTCCATGCATGTAAAATTGGTAAACCATGGTGAAATGGTAACTGTATAGGCAACTTTAGTGTGTGTGGAAACACTAGTTGTTTATTTTTTTATATTAGTAGACTGTGGACGGACAGGATGTTAGTAAAATCTATTATTTGTCCAAGTGTTGGATCTTTTATGTCCAATATATATTTTCACATAGTAATGATCACATATTATATCATGTTTAGTTATTTATAGATTTTAATTGCATATATATATTTATTGGATATATAGTTTTTATCATAAAATGTATCTAAAATGATTTTATATGAGATTTAATCGCATGGGCTCACATGATGGTATTTTATGGATATGCGTTAACATACATACCTAATGATTCATGGATATGTTTTATTTTTTTAACTCTGATAATTTTTGAATAACGAATTTTCATTATATGAATGTATTTTATGAAAAAGAAATGTAAAATTAATTACAAATTGATTGTTTCATGGAGAATTTTTTTTAAAACTTTTTTTATTTAAAAGCTAGAAATATTGCATTATTGATATCAGAAATTTTACAAAATATGTAGTGGTATACTACTAGAATTTTTTATGAAACCAAATATTATCATTTTTGTTGTTTTTGATATTATGTTACATGAAATAATTTAATTGGACTAGAATCATGTAGCATGGTGGCTTCTCTTGTTGTCACTTCCTTCGGTTTGGATTTGTTGTGTGGTGAGGGTTAGTCGCATAGAATCATTTTGATCTTTTCGTATTCATACTATTTTGGATTATACTTTTTGGATTTTATTTTATAGATCTATTTGTATCTTCATTAAATTTTTTTTTAATTTTTTTGTATATCTAGTTTTCTATATATTCAAGTCTTGTTTTACTATTATTTGTTATACCTCACCATGTGACGACCCGATTAGGTGTATGGTTTGGTTGAACTATGCTGGTCTATTACAAGTTGGTATTAAAAGGGGGGGGGGATTCCTAATGTGTGTTATTAATGCAAGATTTGTTTTATTTGTATTGGGTGTAATGTATTTAGGACCATTGGAATTCAGATAGTAAGTGTAGGAAAATGGTTTATCCAACTCACATTAGTGACTGAGATCAAGTTATCATCAGTTGCCAAGGTCTTTAAACTGGTTTTGAATTATTATTTTGAGGTCATTTGAATAAAATGTATGAGATTTTTTAATTAAATTGACCAATTTATTTCTATGATAGATCATTCATTGGTAGAATTCATAATTTCGTTAAATTATTTTTTTTAAAATATTTATTTGAATTCTAAAAGTGGTCTTATGATTTTTGAAATGTGCTCAAGATCTTACTTGTAATTGTATTCTTTATGAGACATACCTTTTAGAATATATCTTCCATATATGAGAGCGGATTTAGTGATCTAGGGTACACATGAATATCCTCTAGTTTAACCTTATTTGGTTAAAGATATAATCAACACCATTCAAACTATAGTTCAAACGAGATTCGGAAACCCATGATGTGTGGTCGATCATCACTAGGGATTCATTAAGAAGCACCCACCCATATTCCATAGTGACAAGTCAAAAAATGAATCTATGAATTTTCATGAGAGCATTGAGAGGGCCTTTAACATCTTATAGAATACTAAAAATTATTAGATGTGTTTTTCCACATACAGGATTAAGTGATAATGAAGGAGATAGTGGGACTATATTGAGAAAGTTCAGTTGGAAGAGGTGATTACCGAGTATTATTTAAATAAATATATAATTGTGCATTTTACATTGGGAAGTTACATCTATAAAATACCAGGGAGTTCATGATCTTGGAGTAGGAATAGAATTCCATTATATAGTTTTCAACCCATTTGGGGGAGTTGGTGCATCAAGCATCAAATCTTATCACTAATTAGTGGCTAATGGATTGGGGATTTTAGTTGATATTGAGTAAAAATATTAATTTGATATTGATTATGATGTTTATTATGACTTCTTTAGAGGTTGTTAAAAAGTAATCCGTGGTTGAGGTATACATTTCAAGGAAAATCATTCAGTGTTTGGCATCAGTTGGTGTAGTTGTTAACCGAGCTGTATATTATAGCATGTAGTGGAAGTGAATGGTTTGTTTGATTTCCTCATGAGCAGTTTTGGTGGAATTTTTTAATAGTATCCTATTTTATTCTCTTATTGTTGGAGGCCTAGTCATACCAATCCAAACTTTGTAGAGGATCCCAATAATTTCTCTCATTTTGAATAATATAGTAATCTGAAACTATTTTATGGTACTATATCACCTCAAAGTATGGTATATTCCACATTAACTGAGGTTTTTCAGGTTCATGAGGATTCATCCATTGTTGGTGGGTCAAATACATAGGCTATAGGGGATTTTTTTGGAAATATTAGGGATGAGCTTATATCAGACTTCTTTATACAATGGAGTATGAAATTTTAGAATATGTAGTAGGATTACCTATATTTGTATGAATGATATTTATTTATTGTTCTATGATTATTTATATTTTCATTGTTAATTTACATGTTTGGATAGTGTTAAAATAATTTCCCATAACTTTTGTGTCATTTAACACCTTGGGGAAAGAGTTATAAAAATGGTTTCGTATGTCCCATGTGTCTTATGTTGATTGCCAACATCAAGGTATAGTGGTACTTACTAGTTATTGATATTGAAATCTTGCATTTTATTAATAAAATTTATTAGATGGTAAGTGTTAAGGAAAAAATTTACATTTATCTATATTGAGGTTAGTATTTATATATCAATGGGATCACTCATTTTTTAGGGTCAATGAGACTCTAGATCATGAAGTGTTGGGAATGTTGTCTATTATACTGGGGTAATCACATGATAGTTTTCAGATATATTTCCTAAATTTTTTTGAATCATTTTAGGAAGTAATCTACTTGTAGTTATGTTCTCTAACCCTAAGGTTATTCCAGCTTATTTTTTTATCATTCCTCCACATTACTAGGTCATGTTTACTATTGCCTCACCCATTTATGATTCTTATTTACATTACATATTTCCAAATAGAATCATCAAATATGGTGTATCATGTGGTCAATCTTTTGGAACTAGAAGATAAATTATTTATTTATCCTAGCATTTTATTGTGGGATTATCTGATCCCCTTTTCTAAAAATTTATATGGGAGCATCATACTTTTTAATGACAATCAGAAGATAAATTAGGTTACCATTAATCCAAAGTATAAATTTCATTATAGTTATTCCCTATTGACAGTCTTTGAGGTGTATGGTGGTATTCAAATAATAATCTTCAATTGTGGAATCACAATTTGAGAGTCGATAAATAGGATAAAATGGAGACAAATTTTATAATATTGAGTGATCATTTCGAGTTTTTGGGTATAAAATTCATTATCACTAAATCTCCTATGGTCATTATGGATTATTTGAACCATTTATTTCATATATTAAATGAATATTTTTTTCTATTTTTATATGATATATTGGTTTAATCCATTTCACAAGATGTTTTTATGGACCATATTGAGAACATTTTTCAAACCTTGAAGTATCATTATAGTTATAGTAATCATTATAAATGTGAGTTTCATATATATGATGTGAAATTTCATGAGCCTGTAATATCTAAGAGGGGAATCTCAGTGGATTCGAAAATAAAGAGAATGTTTTTTCATGGGAGTAGCATATAACACTCTTTGATATATAGAGATTCTTTTGTTTTTTTGTTACTATAAATTGGGTTTTTTTATAAGCTCACACATTCAACTACTTCTTTAAATCGTATGGGATTAATGGTTGAATGGAATGAAAAAATTTAAAGATCTTTTGAGGATTTGATGGTGTGGTTTACTTTAAGATTGTTTTTTATTCATTTGGAACCATGTTTGGGTTAGTGGTTTCCTTCGATGCTTCTAGTCTAGATTTTTTATGTGTCATAAGTCAGGGGAAACAAGTGGTGTCTATAAGTCTTTCTAGTTATTCCTTCATTAGAATGTTTACCTTACCAATGATATTGAGTTGGAAATGGTTATGCGTGCACTCAAAATGTTTTTATTTGGTTTTATATCTATCCACGATTCCTCTGATGAAAAATAGTTTAGGAGGTATATAATGGATCCCTCCCATGTTAATTGATTTTATGATATTGATATGGATACATAAACCTCTATGGTTAAACACCAAGTTCAAATTATTTATCTCCAAGAGATAGTATGTCATGGTAAATAAATTACTCAAGTATGGGTATTGTGATAGTGTGGATGGGATAACCAGGAACCATAATACATGGAAGTGTTTATGAGGTTATAGTTGCCTTCACTTTTTGTGAGTCCAACAATATGAGTGATTTCTATGGTTTAATGTGATTATGGTTGGGATATTGTGACACCATATTATTTATTTCAGGTACTATTTTGGAAGTGTTTTGTTCTTTATCCATGTTTTTTATTTTTAGTACAATAACAGAGCAAAAATATATTTATTGGGTGATTATAGACCATGTAATGGGATTACACATCACGTAATTAATAATAAGAAAATAATGGGAATCAGGTTTAGGACATGAACGTACTACATGTCATGTAAAGGTTACGTGACGTGTAATGTAATAAAGGCTTATTTTAATAAAATGTGATGTTTCTTTAGTTTTTTAGGACACATGTATTACACAATTTATAATTGGATTACATACCATTTAATACTACGATTTTTATTGTATTTTTAGAAATGTACGAGTAGTTTTCATATCATAAAATTGTGTCGCATCCCTCTTGCAAACCACATGGTATTTCATGGATATGTGGTTTTTAATCAAGGGTTGTTGGTCCAAAATTTTTATATATGGTTTTATCAAAGAGATTCACATGATGGTCTTTCATGGATTTGGGTTTACATATATAAATTATGATATATGGATATTATTTCTTATCTTGACACTTAATCATGACATATTTTAATATATGATAATTTGAATGGATTTTATGAAAACAAAATCAGAATTTTTTTAAAAAGGAATTGGATTAATGAAAATGAATTTTATCACCTTTTTAATTTTATAAGAAAGTAATTTTGGAGTCTTGATTTTAGAGATTCTGTAGTTCTATGGTGGTATCAAACTATTCTTTGTTCCGTCACCATAATTTTACTACTTGGGGTGTTTTAAGTGTTTTTTTAATGCCACAGGTAAATGGACGGTATTATTATAGAATTTTGGATTATCTATTTGTTTCTACCTTCAGTTCTGGTATTTTTAGATGTGATGGTTGGTTACAAGGAGACTTTTCAGCCTTTCCTCATTTATAATTTTTTTTAGACTGTTTGGATTGTTTTTTATGTATCTAGTTGTGTATCTTTTCTTCCCATTTATATTCATCGTCTATGTATTGTTTTGTATATATTCAAGTCATATTATAGTTTTCTTTTTTATACCTTAACAAGTAAGGTCCGACTTTAGTGTATGGTTTGGTTGACTTGGGTTTCTCAGTTAGATTCTCTACTATCTTTTAGAAGATGATAATTTCACTCATGTGTATGCATGTGATTTCACCTCTACAAAGTGATGTGATTCATTTTTTATCTCCACCTTAAATGGATGGTTATAAATAATAACTAATGAATAAATATCACATGTATAAAATATTTTTTATTTTGAAAAAACAAAAATATTTTCTATCTTATTTAGTTTAACCCCATTATTAAAATGTAACAACATCCATGCATATGTACAAACTATCATTTCCATAAATAAATGTGGTACATTTTTCAAGACACCCATTCAAAGTAAGAAATAACAGTTCATGTAATGAATAAATATATTAAATATATATTTTTATTTTATAGGAACTTTATCCATAACATCTTAAAATATGGTCAATGAAATAATGTTGTAATGAGGTTAGAAACTGAATGACTATAAAATTTCCAACATAAAATTAACAATTATAGTGAATAAATGAGTAATCATAATAAATGAAATAAAATGATAAAATTATTCACCCATTATTGTTAAAATATATTATTTTAAAATGTTTTTCCTTGGGAAATATAATCTTTTTATCATCTTTATGAAATAACGAAATAACCTATCTTTTGGGTATTAATTCCAAATTAGATGAGTTTTTTGATTTAGGTTAAATATAATTCTGTTATATTCAATCTAGTGTTGTTAAAAAAATTATATTAATTGTGGATAATCCCAAAATAGCTCAGATGATGGGTTATCATGATATATAATTCCAATACAATGGGTAATGTGAAAGAGTTTACTAGTGATACATTATTTCTAAAAGATATCGTAATTATCTAATTATGTGTATTAATTTTATCTATTATTATACTATTTAATATAAGTATATAAAATCCAGGTATATTTAGGATATGATTGAAATAAATTATAATGGAATACATTGGTTAAAAAATATTACCAAATGAACTTATATATTTTAATATAATTTAGAACTTTTTTAAAAAGGTGAAACAATTTTTTTAAGGAATGTTATTCTTGAATTTTTATTTTTTCTTTGGAAATATAATAATAATAATAATAATTTTATTATTTCATATAAAATATTTCATAAAAAAAATAATGAAATTGACTTTTTCCAAAGAAATGTTAAACATATATTTCAGGTCTAGCTTTTATTATGAAATTGGTAAACTTTCTAATGGAATTTTCTTATTTACTGATGGACTAATGAGTTTCTTTATTTTTTTATCTCTTAATGATAATTTTTATCTAATCCAACATTTTGAAATTATTTTTCACATGTATTATGGATTATTAGAAATATTTTTAATGAAATAGTTCAATGTATAGAGTTTCCTTGAAATGAATAAAGTGTGTCTTTATAAAGAATGTATTTTCCTAAAAAATGGATACTGGGTGGAAATGACAAACTTTTTATATACTTTTGACCAAATTATCAAAAAGATAAATAAAAAACACGAAATGTAATGTTAAAAATATTTTGTAAATATTTTATATATGTGATTAATATTTTATTGTTATTTGAGTTAGTAACAAAAAGGGTTAGATGACATAAAATGTTATGATAATGTTAAAAGAAACTTTAAATATAATCTAATTTATTGTTTTATTTTGGTGATATAGATTTAAAAAAAATCAATGTTGCTTCATATAATCAATGCATGTTCCATGAAAATACACATGGGAGGTAGGAAGTTATGGTATAAATGAATCAAGAAGATAATATTCATCAAAAAAAGAAACCTAGAATATTTAGATTAGAAATATTTCGGTATTGTTAATTTTGTTTATATAATCCATTAATATTTGCACCTAAGAAAGAGAGAAACTAAATTATACAAATAATAAAAATTTTATATAAGAACATTTATTGAAATGACTCTCTCTAGATTTCAGTCCGTCCATATACATAATGATTTTTGAAGGACGGATTATTTTATAACATAATATATATGAAATATTTAGATTTTTGGAACATCAAAAGGTACCTTTAATGATTAATTTTTATGGTGAAGTGGATTAATGGATTACTTCATATATGAAACCTAAGGATAAAGGGAAAATTAGTGATATGCAATGGATGTAATTCAATGATCTCATACATGAAATGTATTTATCTAATTTTATTAAATATAAAATTGTAATAAATTCCTTGCTTTCAATAAATATAAGTAGGATAAATTTGTTTGTTATGAAGAAAATATTATTTGATTCTCTATGTATGGAATAAATATCATCCTTGAACATCATAATCAAATATATTGATTTTACTCGGGTTAAACTGTTTTTTCAACGTTATCTTATCACTGATGACTTAAGAATTTAGGAATAAATTTCGTGGTGTGTAGATATTTTCAAGAATATATTTTAGGTATTTTACAATAATATGGGTAATAACTGAAGAATGCTCCATGTAATGGGGAATCATTAATCAAAAAAATATGGATGTAATTAAAATAAATTATCCTATTATAGTATGTGTATAAAAAATAATTATAGAGAATATATTCAATGATTTGGGAAGTCTTAGAGATATGTAAACCATATAATCATGTTTCATGAATGAAAATAAAATATAAATTGCAACAGTATTACCTATAATAAAAATAAGGTAGTGAATTTTTTTTAATTTCAATCTGTTGGGACATTATTGTAATAATTTCTTGAAGTCAGTTCCTCAAGGTTGTAATCTTAAATATTGGAAATAAAAATAAAAAAAAATCATTTTTTAAAACTTTGGAAATTTTGAGACCCTTAAATGTGGTCTTTATTGATAAATTACTTGTTAATTCAGATTATTTTAATGTTTTTTATTCAGGATCTACGCATTCCTTTATATCTATGAAATTTTCAAGAAAATGGAAATACCATCTCAGGAAATGATTCCATCGTGGAGGGTAAAAATTCTTAGGGATATAATGAAATCAATAATAATTTATAAAAAAATATCATGTCCTTATATGTGGAATGTTTTTTTCCCAAAAACATTTTTAACATTTCAGTTATATAGTTTAATATTATTGTGTATATGGATTTCTATTCTGTTAATAATTATAAGATAGATTAAAGAGAAAAATAATTCATATTAAATTTGTATATTATGTTTAAATTTTTATATATGATTGAGTTCATACCTTTGATAAATTATCAGGATTCTATGATACTGTAAAATTATGATGTGAATTTTATCTCATAAATTTTAGGAAATAACGGAACTATTAAAATTGGTTATGTTTCAATATAAAATGAATATATGGATATATTTCAGGATATTGTTTTTCTATTTTTATTCATAATCTAAATGATTATTTTCTTGTTGACCTGGTTTTATATGATAATAAAAATTCATGACCCCCTAATTGATTGGATTCAGTCGAGTTGTTGGATTTGAAAAGTTTGTTACATGAGCTTCTTGATATGGGTTTTATACCCCAAATATCTTTTCCTTGTATTGATTTAAAATTATTTATTAAAAATATGCATGTTTTCATGATCCTTTTAATTGGTTTTAGATCAATAAATAACATCACTATTAATAAAAATATATGTTACCTCATATCGATGACATGTTTTATTTGAACCATGGTGCGTATTAGTTTATGATGATTAATCTTAATTCAAGTTATCACAAAATGATGGTGAAGGCGGAATAAATTTAATGGATTCTATTCCATAGTAGTTATGTATATTATGAGTTTATGGTTATGCCATTCCATTTAATAAATAAACCATTTTTATTTATGGATACAATGAAAAACGTATGATGTGGGTGTTTGGATAAACTGGTGGTTTTGTATATCGATGAAATATTCTATACCTTAAAATATTTTATGACCCTGAGAAACACATAATTATATTTTATCTACATTAATAGACATTATTTTTGCAGGAAAATTTAGTAGATGTGAATATTTTCCTCAAAATATGTTCTTTCATTGGAATGTTGTTTCTAAAGATAGTGTAATTATAACACCTTGACTCCAGTAACCCATAGATTGTGGTTATTTTAATATATTCTAAATAAATATCCCATATCATATCATTAATAATAAAACATTTTATAATGCTTGTGATTCTAGATATATATATGATTCTCATATTAGATCTAAATAAATTTAAATATAGCATATTTTTTATGATTAATTTATTATTTATTTGATTAAATTATTGAAAATAATTCAATGAAACCTTATTATTGTTCCATTTTAAGGCAAAAAATAAATTGTGAGCTATGATACTCAGTAAGAAGAATCATACAACAGAATCTACCATACAATTAATTTAGAATGAATAATATTGTACATATAAACAGTAATCAAATACACTATATAATTTATAACATAAAAATGGGTAAATTGAATAGATATAATAGAAATATAAATACTAAAATGGATAAAAATAGTATCATAATTATATAATTCATATATTTGGACATCATAATCTTATCATCATGGTCATGTTAAAAGACATCGTACATTAATATTCAAGGCATACAACAAATTCCAAAAATAGGTTGTCTGATGGGACCTGTTGATTCTTCATGGTGTTATAACTGGCCCATCCAGCCACATAATAAGACTAACACATTTATCATATCATATAAATTAATATAATTTTAATATATATCAATATAAATATTCATATTGAAGAACTAGAATATAAAATGTTCATATTTTCCCTTGTTAGCGAAAAGAGAGATATGATCATAATATATCCATAATAATATGGTCGATGATATTATAAAATTATATTCCTGGAAGATAATATTATTACTCAACGGATATTGAATCATATAAAAATATGTTTAACAGGTCAGATAAGTATTTTTAAATGATAAATTTTGCTTTCATATTTAAAAAAATAAAATAAAAAACATTCTAAAATAAAAGGAAAAATATATATCTATAAATAACCCCGTAAAATTTTAAATGGATATTAATGTCATGTAATTATCATGGATATGGGAAAATTACATCATTCGGTATGTTTTAAAAGAAAATATTACATTGATATCTTTGTTAATAAGTTCATCATTCAGAAAAGAGAAAAATATTACTTATATTAAATTTAATGGAAATTAAAATGGGTAAAAATAAATTTATTTAATCATTGCATAATGATAAAAACATTATTGAATGAATTTTAATGAAAATATATAAATTGAAGAATAAAATTCCAGAGCAAACTGAAATGGAAAATTGAAATTCACGTAATCAATTTTTTAGGAATTTTGAGTACATAGAGATTTGAAAATAAAATGAAAACATGTAATTTCCAGAAATTAGTTTATGTAAAAACTATTAGGGATTTATGATTTAATGAACATATAATTCCCCAAATGTAAACATTAACATAAAAAATATTGAATAATGTTTATATTGTGAAATAGAATATTGGTTAATGTTTACTATTCCTCTGACATTCTTTTAAAATCATATATAATAAATTTAAATTAATTATAATTTGCATACAAAACAATATCCATACCTATAATATCTTATATAATCTGATTATATCATTGGAACACCCATTTATTGAATATGATTATTAAAATTATTGATTCATTATGTTTTATGTTTTATTATTCCAGTATTTTTCTATTTGGTAGTTTTGATAATTACATATTTGTCTTGGTTACATCATGTATAGAAAATTAATGAATACATAATTATAATATTTAATAATTATATATTTTTTAATGCTTCATTAAAAATAATGATATATAATTATATGAATCATTACATGGATATAGTAGTTTGTATGTATGAATGAGTGATGTTTTCAATTTTCAATGGATGGAAAAAATGAACATAAATAAAAACTCAATTCAATATAATATTTATTATATAATAAATATATTTTATATTCATAAAATATATCCTTATTACTATCCATTATAAAATAAAAAACATTCACATCGCTTTGTGGAGGTGGTAATCTACATGTACTCCCAGGTGAAATTATCTTTTCCCAATAATGGTAATTTAAAAATGTTGATAAGATATTATAATTCATGAATAATAATTATGTAATAAATAACAAATATTTAAATTATTTAAATCATTATAACAAATCTTGATAAGTGGAGATAAAAAAGGAATAACAACTTCCCATGGAGACGTTATGCCATATGTATGCACTAGCGATGTTTTCAATTTTCATAGGATTGAATGGATGTAGAAAATTGGTGTACAATAATATTTTTAATATTTCATTAAATTAATTATACTATATTACTTATGTTAGTATATTTATACAATATATTTATAATATGTAAAAGAAATAATAATCTTTGAATGATTCGGTAAACACTATTTCTTCTTCTTTGAGACTCATCCATTTTAATACTACTAAATTATTATAATGATCATCTAAGAAGAATAAAAAATCTCAATAATGTTGAGATTTAATATTGGATAGTTTTTAGAATTATATTGGTTGATATGGTGTTGAATACTTGTGAATAAGGGTAAGGAAGTGGATCCCTTTTAGGAGTAAGGTGATGGAATCTCATTGAAATACATAAAAAAAATCAATATAATGTCATATTCTCTCAAATTTGGATCACAATTGTAATATAATAAATTATTATAATATTAAAATTGAAATAAGACCATCCAATTAGTTTTATAGATGGGTTTATGTGTTATCATGAAGTCTTTTCTCCTTTTTAATGCAATTAAACATAACTATGGTCATAAATATTTATCATGATTTCTATTTATGATGAACAAAACATTAGACATAATTATAAACAAATATTAATTATTTTTAATAAAAAAAAGTGGTGCCTATTTAGAAATATTCAAACCCTAGAGGAATCAAAAATTAAATTAAATATAATATATAAAATGTAATAAAAAATATTTTTAAAAAATATATTTGGTTTAAGTTTAAAAAAACTATTAGAAAACATAAATTATAATGTTTTTTACAATGTGATCAATTAAATTATATTATATAAATGGATAAATTTTTTATTTAACACTAAACAAAAATATGAAATTTATTCTAAAATACTGGAATAAAATGAAATAACAACAAATATATATTAATAGAACAAAATCCTTATATAGATTTATAAAATGATATGAATTGATTTAAAAATTAGTCATTATATTTTTATATTAAATACATCACATTATTAATATATAAATTTTAAAAAACATTTTATACAATTCCATCTTATTTTTATATCATAATAATTTCATAAAAAAGGTATTTAAAATTTATAGTTTCACTATTTACCAAAAAAATCATCTATTTTTGATAAATCAAAAAAATACTATCGTGATATTTACATTCTAAACCAAATAATTAATTACATATCTTCATATAATTTTTTTTGAAAATTTTAATTAAGGTTGGGAACCCAATATTAAATAAATTAATGTACATTATAGAATTATTTATTTAGTACAATAATCCTACATTTTATAATTTAATCTCTTGTGTTACATTATTTCAAAATTAAAAATCCATCCTTAGAATTTTTAGATTATAATTTCATGAACATATGTGTGCATCTATTCATAATATACTCTTATGTATCATGAATTTATTTTTTTCTCTTTTTTTCAATTTAACTTAACCGAGTAATTCTATAGATTCCTCCACATTAGTTCACTAGTGGCACTAATCCGGATAATCAATTTATTGTAATATCAATTGGGTTTCAATTATTTTTACTCAAGGGTTAGAAAATTAATTGTATCAAACATAAAATTCCTCAATAAAAAGATATTAATAACACTATAAACTAGGTTTTATTTCATTTTTATGTAGAAATGCATTACCCATAATTCATTTTATAATTTCTATATGATCAATGTACATTTAAATTAGTTTCCCATTCTTTCAAAACATTATAACACCCTTGTATTGAGACAATATCCAAAAAACATGATCTTGAACTTGATATTAGAAATACTTCTTTCTGTTATCGGTATAAATTTTTGTTTTCTTTGACGTTCCATAATATTATTTTGAATAGTATTGACATTCACTTATGTCTCCTCAACCAGATTTCGGTTGGTAATCTTCTTGTCAGAAAAATCATCCAAAAAATCTATATTCTGAAACATATTCCTAAAAAATTTCACATATCATTCCATTTTATTTCTTCAATGGGATATATTATTGTATGTAAAATAAACCAAATGTAAATATCTATACCACATACCTTGGATGTAAATTTTCCAAAACCTCAAAATATCACATAACATATTAGTAGTCCTTTCACACAACCAATAAGTTTATTTTTGGATAGGAAGTTCTAAAATGTATCTTATTGATAAGTGCCTTTTTAGAAACTTTAATAATTTCAATGTAAACACAAATAAAGATAAGATACAATTGAAATAAGTTTATAATAAAACCTATAATCATCATTAATATAGTAATTTGAGGATCCCAATAGAGATATATACCCACTTAGTGGGGAAATTTGTATACATGGTAATGAAATCATTGGTAACCCATAAAAAATCATTCTCTCTATGAGTCTTTGCTAATCTAGTGAAAAATTACAAAATAATATCATCACATTTCAATCAGGAATAGGTGGAGGTTTCATGAATACTTTAGGATGTTTTATTTAATCATTTACATATAAAAAATAAGCATCTTGATACATAGACTACAATTTACCTTTTAATATTACCCCACCAAAATTGTTTCATAAAATCCAAACACATATTGGTTCTATAGATTTGTATAAAAAAATATAAGCTATGATCATTATCAAATAATTATATTTTTAAATTATTCTTGGATGGAGAATTTAGACATATTCTATATTTCAAAATACCATATTCATAGATTACTTCAACTGACATACCATCATTCGTTGACTTGATTATATTTTCAATATTCTTAACCTCTATGTTGGAAATTTTTATTTTTTCATGTAAGGATGTCATTTGGTATAGATGTTAAAATTATAATTCCTTAATGGTTCCCTTATACAAAATTACTAAATCCATGATTATATTATCTTAATAAATCCTCATTTTAATTAAAACACCTAGATATTTCCTACTCGATGCTTCAACTATCATATTTTCATTCCCAAGGTGATAGTGTACTGAGAAAACATATTCAGTGGATAGTTATAACCATATCATTTCCTTAATTTTGATATTTTTCAATGATAATATGTATTTAAAACCGTTGTGATATATATATATGTAAGATCTTTTACCATAAATTAAATTTCTCTATGTCCTTTAAGAAAATAATTTTGTTGTAACTCATGATCAGGGGGGTAATTATTTTCCTAAATCATAAAATCCATGATGAATAGGAAAAGACACTATCATTTTGTATAACTAACCATCCAAACCCTTGTATTTATGTATGACTAAAAACAAAAAAACCATCTATTCTTGATGGTAATATCAATATTAGTACATTGGAAAATATCCACTTCAATTTTTCAAAACATTGTTTACATTCCTCTGGATGTAGGAACATAACCCATTAACATGTTAACATCTCTAACTCTTAAGTTAATCTAAAAAAATATCGAATGAATCATTAAGAGTAAACTTTTAATCCAATGAAAAAAATATATATCGATTAATTATTTTTGTAATGGGAACTCCATTACTAGTTCTTTATTTATAGCGTGAATTAAATTTTTTACATAGATACAAAAAGAAAATGATAATAAACATCATAAAGACAAAATTAAAGTTCTATAACCTTTTCAAATAACTCATTTTCTATAATAATCTTTAGAATGAATCAGAATTGAATTTTATTCTCATCATAGAATTTATAATAGATAATTAAAACAACAATAATATTGAGAATGAAATTATAAAGATAATAAATGAATATTATATACATTAGATCCAAAAAAATAGTGTTCTTTAGTCAATCAAAACGTAATTACTGTAAATTATTATTGTCCACAACTATAAAACACTATTTTTTGAAATATATTTCATCATTATATTTAGTTGATGATATCCATAATGAAGATAAATATTTTAAGAATATTGTGATCCTTGATGTTGATAAAATATATCATTAATTCATGGTAAAGTGGATTTTTTCTTTATTTGAATGGTATGGATTTTTTTGTTATCGATGAACAACATCATAAAAACCATATTTCTAATTAATAAATGAACAAAGTCTCCCCATTAGAGAACAGTAGAGTATGTAAATCTATTATCACTAAATTCATGTAGTTATTTATTTAAATTGTTAAATTTCCATATGTTTATCCAATAAAGAGTCTTAGGTATGGGTTTTTCATTAGGGATGAAATCGATTGAAAACTAAAATTCATGATCAAGTGGGATTCAGAGAAATTATTTAGGAAAAACATCAATATATTCAAACACACTAGGAAAATAATCCTTTCTATGGAAACATTTACCATTCATATGTTGTTTTTTCACTTATCCTCATGAAATTTCATTAAGGAGAGCTAATAGAAGAGTATTAAAACATAATTCATATGATGTAGTAGTCTTTATAAAGATAAGTGATTTAATATATCAATCAATATTTTTAAAATCATCCTCTTAACAAAAACAAATAACTATATTTTTAAATCTAATCCATATGAATGATTTTATAAAATTCATTGATAGGTATAATAATTAGGTTTGCATATTGGATATATTTATATGTCATAATGAGAGAATAAATACATATCTTCATTGTAGTATGATTTTCACAAGGTGTATTGATTGAATACTAAACTCTTATAGTGGTTTTTAAAAATATAATTTTCATAGAAAATAAGAAGGATATAAAATATTAAATGTATCAATAATATAATAAATCATTAGATAAATTTTAATTTATGATCAACATATATGTTATGTAATCATTATGAGCTTAAACATTAGTTATTGTGATTGAATAATACTAGAATATATCCTTTATCATTTTATAATAAAATATGTGTTGTCTAATAGAGAATTAATTTATATATTTTCCAAAACCATACTATTGAGGAATTGAAATTGGAAACTTCTTCCCCTCCCATATGATCATTAAGATAATTGACATTCTCTTCACACTTGAAGAATAATCTCATACCCATTAAGCATGTTTCATGGTGTTTATTTCCCCAATTATTATAAGTTATAATTTTAATCATTAAAATAGTCTCTTTATTAATATTTACATTTCCAGAGTTCCCATTCGTCCACTTATTTTCTTATTATCCTTGAAAAACCAAAAAATGGGAGAATTTTATCTCTATCGTGATGGTAAAAAATGAAATATCCTCATAAATTGAAACAATTTTAATTACTAATGAACTTATAAAGTCTATGATTTTTCCCATAAAATAAATGGTCAATATTAAACCTAGGATTACATATAAAATAAACAACAATCATTGTTAACGTTGTAATTTGGGATTTATATTCTACAATATTTTCACTTTTATTTTATTCATAGACAGTGGAGTTTCTTCCTCATATAAAATTATTCATGATGAGGATTGTAATCTTCAAATAATATATCCTTTAAATTCATTCACACCAAACATATTTTTCTTCTTTGTCCATATTTTTATGGACCAATGACAACCATGGTTCACTGTCTCCATTAAGGACGTAAACTACGATGTTAACATTATCTCTTTCACTACATGAAAATGTGAGAAATACCCTATACATGGAATTAATCAATTTATAACATAATAATAGATTATTATTCTCATATATATATAGTGTTTAATTTTTGAATTAAATAGTTCAATATTGTTGAATGATGTTATGGTTTAGCAAAAAATATTTTATGGGAAATTTTATTAGTCATAACATGAGTTGGCTAGACCATTATAGTTAAAAAAAATTCAAATTCAGTTTCATTTTTATGATTCATACTAAAATAACTACATATATTACATATATTTACATGGTTGATATCCATTATATTTTCCCCATTTGAAAAAAAATTAATATACTGAAATATATCATAACAATATTTATTTTATATCATTGTATGTCATTCTAAATCGGGTGTGACACTTAACATTAATTGAAAATTAATTTATTTATAATCATTGTATCATAAGTATAATATCTTCGTTAATATCTTCAAATTATTAAAATATTTTAATATATTTCATAATGGTTGAAAAAGAGTATGTTAATAAACTAAATAATGACTCGTGGGAGATTCCATCTAGGTGTTCAATCAAATTTCCACACATTGTGCACTAGTGATGATCATGTAAATAACAAATCGGTCCCTTCCATTATATTTAACTCCATGTGAATATTCCCTACTACTGCATTGAATTTCTGGTATACAAATTTCAATTTATTTCCTAGTAAAACCACCCAATAACTACATTACCACAAATTTATGAAATTTTCTTGTATATTTAATTATCCACAGAGTATGACATAGGGTTATGTTATCTAAAATATTTTTATTAAACATAACACCCTCGATTTATACTAAATTGATTTTGATACCAAATGTAACACTATGAATCATTTAACGAGGATTTAGTTGTTATTTTACCTAATTTGTAAAAAAATCATAGGATTACATCTTAAATGATTGAATAGTTTTATAATCATGGGGTACATGATACATATATGATTCAAAAATTACATCTAAAAAAATTATAAACAATATAAAAAATAATACAAAAATTATAACATCTCGGTCATGGGAGACACTAATCGGTGCCCCATACTAAGTATCCACATGAACTCAAGCATGCCTCCCTGTACTCAGGAGGATTATGACTAGTAGTGAAGGTCTAGGTAAGTCTTATAAGGATATTATACCCTATTTACCAATGTAATCTACAATATAAAATAAGAATAAATTGCATAAATTCGGTTCAATAACTAGTAAACATGCATAGAAATAATCTCCCAAAATATGGTACAAACCAAAATCATCAATAAAGATGGTATGTCATGATAAATAGTGGTAATGTAAAGAAATCACAAAATAAATTCAAACAACATAATACAAAAAACATCCGTGAAACTATGTTTAGAACCTCATTTATGTGTGTCCCACGCCCATATCAACACCAAATCACCAGGCCTTTTCCCTTATCCTAACCTTAAAGCGTGATGTATTCTCTAGTACCCCACAGTGCCTAAGAAAGGTATGAGTAAAAATCAATAGACCATCACTAACCATGTCAAAAAAATATCAAGTCAACATATAGTGCATGCAAGTTCCAAGTGATGACATTGTAATTAAATACATGTTGGGTGACATTACTTTATAAAGATCACATAAGTCATTCCTATAATGATTCAAAAATTTCATTAATTTTTGCATATTCATTACATAGTACACTTTCATCACATTATCAATGGGTTTGAAATTTCCATAAACTAAATGCATATGAAAAATAAATAAAGTCCCATAACTCACTATGGATAATCAAATCATCACATATACAACACACTCACCATGACGGCTCGATCTAGGTTGTCTTGTCGAATTATGCCTTAGAGGGATATAACATTATCCCTATCCATAATCCATTCATTTTTTGGTGGTATTTAGAGACTCTTTCTAAATCGACCCATGGATGTAGATCCTCGTGAGAATACCTCACTCTAACAAGACATATGAACATACTTATTTGTTTCCATTGACCATACATATACCTTTCCACAACCAAATATAAAAAATTCCCATAGCACTCAGAATCGATAACAACCGTCATGGTAATTAACATTATGAAATAACCCATTCACATTTTTAACATTTATATTACCTAGACATTTATCCCAATTCCAATTTATTATCCATAAATCACTTAGAATATAAAACAAAATTTCGAATATTATCACAATTAAGATATCAAAACATTTCCATATGTTATATCATTTATCATATTCATCATTTACCATGTATTACCCCACTTATTCATTTCATGTACAAATCACACTTCATTTTGTACCTTACCATTAACCACATTTAACAATTTTCATGTCAAGACAAACAATCCCAAGTCCAGTACCCATATCTAGAAAAAACTACCCCTATTCCCTTCTTAGCCATCAAAAAATAATTTTAACATGTTTACTATGGGATCTATTTAGTCATAACTCTATTTCACAATTTAAATTTTTGGTATCCTTCTTCTGGAAGGTCGGATTAACCCATTGGTGGCCCTAAATAGGTCATGTCATCCTCTATAAACCCCATAGGTATGATGAGAGGTTTTATGTTTCATTTGGAAACCCATTATATCAAATATCATTAACTAAACCAAGAACAATGTAGTTACTATGGATTCACATAGTAAGTTTTATATGAAAAGTTTACTGATTTTTCTCAAATGTGCATTAAACTTGGTCACCCTATAAACAGTTGTGGTCAAATATGAATGATGTTAAAGGTTGGAAATCCACATGGATTGAAAATAGAAAGACTGGAAACAATGATCTGGTTGGCCCCTCCAATATCTATAAAAAGGAGTTCTCTAAAAACAATATAGGTTTGAATATTTACAAAGAACCTGAGAACCAAATTTCAGATTATGTAAATATTGTTCTAGACATCACAGACAATATCCCTTCTCACATGGAATGATATCCTAATCAGATTGTTTCCACACATTATGATGGAATGGGAAGATCCTACCCTGATCCACCACCTTTTGAAAATCAAGGATCTCAATGTTAGACTATAGAGGACAAAACATGAATCAACATGAGGTTTAAGAATCCAATGGCTCCTCAAGTAAGGAGAATGATCGGCCGGGTCAAATTGAATAGTCCTTTATGAAAAACATGGTCGAAAATGAAAAAAAATCCATGGTGGACGCTGATAGTTTCATCACTCCGAATACGGAGAAAACTAGAAAACTAAGGGATTACTCTCTCTCTGAAAGAACTATTGTTTCCCGTTCACTTGATTCTTCTAGGAAAGTTCCCATGGAACCTACTCAAGAAATTCTTATTGAACATCCTCAGGGAAAGATATCTGATCCGCCATAGGATGTTCTTACTGAACCTTCTCAGGAAAAGCTTTCTGAACTTCCACAGGACCTGCCCCAGACTGATGATCCTGATATAGTAATATACTACTTTTCGAAGCACTTCATAGAGGATGGCATTAAGGAATAGAATGTTAATATGGATAGGAAATTGAAGCTGGCCCACCAAAAAAATCAACAAGGTGTCATTAATGCTGAGAAGTATTTCAATGTTAAACATTTTATTTTTAACTAGAGAATGAAGATGTCTATGAAGTCTCCATAAGTTGATCGAGATTTTCTTAGTTGGAGCCTATTTCTTTTCGGATTGGATCCTTTATGGATGGATCTGATTTTTTCTACTCGGTTTTTCTGCTTTGATTGGAGTGAAACAAGATGGGTATTATTGCTACACTGTATTCCCTATTGGGGATGTCTTTTTCTCTATTGGATAACTCTTTCAGAATTGTTTTTTTCTCTGTTTACACAGTGCATTGTGGTGGGGGTTTTTTTTAGAAATTCATCACATTCTGAGATTGGATGAAAGATCAGTTTAGATCCATTATGGTTTCGCTCCACTGGAAAATTGTTTATCATTTTTTTAAGACCTCTAAGATCTATTGAAGGGTTTCAGTTTCCCTTTTACTCTGGTTTTTTCTGCTGCTATCTGATTGGGGTATCTCTCTTGTGATTTTTAAATTTGCTGAGTGTACAGAATCAATGTTTTGATGTTCATCAGAATGGATCTTTGCACTATATATATTTCTAATATCTGATCTCCTGGTTTTGTTTCATTCTCTTGGTTTCCCTTGAGCATCATGGTGTTTATGTTATCTTGGAGAGAAGGGTATTTCTCTTGAAGTATCAAAGCTGAATTTGGATTTGACTGTTTTTCTGCTTTTTGATTTCTATAATGGATGAGTTCCTTGTTGCAGTGATTTTCATCTGTCATGATGGATAATCCTCTTGCGATTTCAGATTTGAAGATTGTGAAGAATGAATTTGGACTCACATTAAAGTTTTTTCTTATTCTTTTATGGTGACCTCATTGTGGAGGGCTTCATATTCTGGTCTTGGTTTTATTTTGCGTCTTTTTCATGTACCCCCCAATAATCCTATGTTGGTGTAAGCTCTTTTCACCTCGAGTTTGTAACGTAATATTTTGATTTTAATAAATTCCTTTAGGGCATGAATTGGGAAACCAAATCATGTCACCACTTTCTTCAAAAAAAAACAAAACAATTATTAAATAAGAACACAAAATTTCAAGGAAAAATCTATATAAAAACCATGGGATATAGCTTGTAAAATACTTACCTAAGATCCACTAAAAACACACTCTTAATTAATGTCTTAGATCATGATTCAACCACCATTTGATTCCTAACCCTAGATAACATCAGAAAAAGAGGGTTTTAGAGATTTGGATGGTGATGAGAGAAATATGAAAATCCTAAACCAGAAAGAGAAGCAAGAGAGGGACTCGACTCACCCAAGATGTTGATTTTTACCCAATGGAAGTCCAAATAGCATTGTATCGAATGATAATAATCTTTTGGAATCATGGGTCACCATTTTTTGTCAGTAGTGATTATAGGAGGATAAATTGGAAGAAAATCAATCGAGGAACTTAAATCCCATAATAGAAATTTCCAATTTTTCCAACTTTATCAGGGGTACATTGTTTACTTATAGGATTTTCTAAACTGTTCCCATGACACTAACCAAGGAAAAGTGGGGATAATGGTTACTGGGAACAACCACATTGTTGAAAAACCATGTTCCAACTATGTTTTATGCCACTGTCCCAAATTTTACAAATTTTCCTCCACCTCACCCATTTTACTTAACCGTGTGCCATCCATGTGACTTCCATATGAATTTAAAAGGTAGGACATGTTTCCTCTTTACTTCATATTTAAAACACTCATAACACCCCCGAGGTCCCTGAAACATCCAAAAAACAATTTATTACTGAAAAAAGATATCAACCATCATTTTTAATGTGGGAATACCTCTACAATGTTTGGGATCATAAAACCTCCAAACCATATAACATATCATACATGAGCCGCATTCCAACACATCATGATATTAAAAAAATGGATTGGGAAATTATTCTTGAATATCTGACTCCCTCTCCAAAGATTATTTCTAAATATTCCCATGTTTCCCCATAATACAATCCAAAGGAATAACATCTCCGGGAAATACATTATAAATTTGGTCCACAATATGAACCACATTCTCCTAAAAGGACGCATCATTCTCAAGAACAACATCCTCAACATTAACCAAATGAGCTGTATAAGGGTTATACTGAAGAAGATGAAAATCATGAACAGAATCGTGAATTACAATATATCATTTTCTAAGATCCAATCATTAAGCCACCGGTCTGATTCCCTCTACATTATAAAATGACCCCATGTACATGGGCCCCTACATACCCTTTTTCTAAATCTGATGGGGATCCAACCTATGAGACACCCAAAGGAACAAACTATCACCAACTATAAACTCTAGGTGTTAGTAATGCTGAAATTTTTATGAATTATTCACAATATGAGTTGTGTCCATAAAATTCTAAAACAATTGGAACTTTTTTTTAAATATCCAGAATGAGGATCAGTTCAAATAGATTGGAATCTACCCACATCTAACCAATACAATGGAGGTATACGTGGTCTCCAATAGAGTGCATCAAATAGGTCCATATGATTTGTATCCTAAAATAGGTTTTTCAGGAAAAATAAAAAAGTTTCATGTATTTCCCACATGGACTACCGAAATCAATAACACAAGCTCTCAACATTTCCTATAACACATGAATCATGTGATCTAACTACCTATCCATCTACGGGTGAAAATTTGAACTAAAAAACACTTGTCTACTAAGTGCCTCATGTATTCCATTCCAGAAGAACGACATGAATCGTGAATACTGATCATACACTATATTACTCAGTACTCCAAGAAACCTCACTAACATCCTAATATACCACTCACCCACGTAATAAATGGTGAAAGTTCATGGATTAGTATGAAATGAGCCTCTTTAATTTTCCAATCTGCAACTACCAGATTTCATCATTCTTCACGACTTCCTCAGAATACCCACAACAAAATCAATAATTACATTGATCCAATTCCATTACAGAGTAGGAAAACACTGTAACAAACCACTTGAAAACTGATTCTCTACCTTCACATACATATAGGTGATGCCTCTTTCCATGAAACCTTCTTCCAGAACCCAACCTGGGTTGACCCAGAATCGGTCACTTGAGGTGATCTACTGCATGGCCCAATATCTATTCCAAATGCAGTTCCATTAAAATAAAGAAAATATCCATTATCATGATTGATCTATAAAGTATAAAATTATGGGTATTAACAAATTAAACAAAAAAAAGTATGAGTCACTGCCGTCATTCAATAATCAAAAACCTTTTTCATTCATTTAGTTTTAAATTAGCATTTTCTTAAGGTAAAGTTATTTTTACATTGTCAATTTTGAAATAATGAATAAAACACCATTCTTTGAAAAAATATTTCATAATACACATTAAAAAAAATCACTTTCTAGAGAAAAAATACTACACATGAAAGCGCTACAACAGTTATAGAAGAATGGTTATGAAAATAAAATGTATGTACATGTAACACATTTAACTATGGAAGAACTATGAACATGTTGACATAATTGAACCCATGATATAAATAATAATCAAGAAGACCCCAATACATGATACCTAATCCTCGTTTACATGTCACTCACGATGAAATGAAACACTCAAAATGCTCAGTTGTCCATTCTCAGGCAAGCTGAGGAAAAATATCATGACAATGCACACAAACATATACACCTACTATGGGCCACTAGTCAGTACCATAAAAATCTAGTGCAACAATCATTCATAAAATATTTTCTCAATATGCCAGGATCCAGTGTCTCTTTATTTAAAAAGGGGTGAGCCAACCGATGTCATCCGAACATCCAATCATAAATAGATATATATAAAATAAATAAAGGACAATAATCATCACTCAAAGACACTCCATGGGACAACATATTTCCTTTAAACTCTTTGATAACCCAAGAGCCTCTATGTGTGGACTTCCAATACAAATAATTACAATGATGGAAAGGGAGTTATCTAAGGAGAGTTTTCACAACAGTAATATTCACCAATTTCAGAATGGTTCCAAACAGGCCTCAAACACACTTCACAAAACACCATCCATATAAGGAACAAGTTTTATTCCTCAAAAAAGAAAAAAACACCACTTGTTATTCCACAGACATTTATAAAATCCCATTTGGGAATTCACACATCATTTGGAAACCAAAACCACATTTGATAAAATTCCAAACATGCTACACATTTCATCATATTTCAAACCGTTTCCAAAAGAAAAATACACCCTTCATTCAAAATTAAATCATAGGGAAAACATATTCATGAAAAAAACCATTATTTCATGTGTCATTACCCATTAACACAACCAAACCATATTTTTAAGATGTCAAAAGCATTTAGAAACTGATACACATTTATTTATAAAAAAACCCTTTAGAAACAACATAAGGAACTCAAAAACCATTATCCAATACTGCTACTACATTTTTAAATTCAAAAAAGTTATTTTACATCACAATTGAACTTCAAAATTCAACTGGTAAACTAACCACACATAAGGGATTTAACCACAAGTAAAACATTTTCCAATTATCACTCAAATGGGTATAAACACTAGTCTGAATTCCATAAGATTATTTAAATTGTGAAACCATGTTTTAAATGACATAATCCACGTGAGAAGATCTGAATGACTTGTTTTCAAATACATAGTGTGAATATATTTAATAAATCGATTCAAGTTATCAAAAAGAAGGGCTCAAAACATCATTTTCACACTAGAGGGAAATATTTTGAAGATAAAATACCATTAATAATTAATAAAGGATGGATTGAAATGAATTAAATAAATGGTTATTGAATTAAAAAGGGGAGTGCATAAGATAACCTACATCAGAACTAATATGTGATGAAAGAAACATACAATCAGAAATGCTTCATGTGGGTTTCAAAACCCTGGTAGAGGCGATGCTGAGAAGGTGCCTGCTGGTCAGGCCACTACCAGTGGGGTTAGAAAAGGATGGGAGTAGACGTAGAGGGCTTTGGGGGGTTTGTATTAGCCGGAGTGGATGTGGGTCACCCGGAGAGGCTGTGGTTTGGCCATAGAGGTTATTCCTGTCGAAGGAGTTTGGCCAAAGGGGGTTGTCAGCTAGAGGAAGGCCTCGAATGAGGTGAGATCGCTAGCTGGTAATGTTGTGCAACTAGCATGGGGGTCTGCTCCACTATGAGCAAGAGGAAAATGGACATGTGTAATTGGCCAATGTTGGGATGATACGGTAGGAGGGAGACATGGAGACTGTCAATGTCTGGGTGCACTCTAGCGCACTGTAAGGGAGTCTGAGGGCCAGCTGGGTCACATGCCACACTTGGGGGATGGGTGAGACTAAGAATAAGGTGACATAAGAGGGGGGCCCTATGACATGTAATCGGTTGTGCATAGGTGGTATTCACTCCGGCTATGCACTGATTAGGGGGTCGGGTCCACCATGCGCAGAGGAGTGGCGGTAGAAATTCGGTTTTTTATCCCATTGAAAAGAATACCGTAAATAGATAATAGAAAATAATTAATAGAAAATATAATAATATTAATAATAATAATAATAATACATATAAATACTAATGTATAATGATAAAATTATATATAATAAATGAACTCATTTATTTTAATAGTAATAATAAAAGTATTTACATAATAAAATTTTTAAACAGCATAACAATTAAGGTGAATTTTTAAAATAAATACATTTTATTTCAATTTTCTGAAGAAGAATGGGATACACTGTTACCCAGACGAAGCTGCATAGGGGTTTCCAAAATGTGCTTCCCTCGTGCTCTGAATAACATCTACTAAAAAAAGCACACTTTTTAACCTAATAACAACAAAATAAATCATTCTGGACTCACCCGAACCCCTGATAAAATTATCTAAGGCATAAAATAATTAAATAAATTAAGCACACGGGTGGGGGTGTGACAATTATCCCTACCCTAAAACATTACATCCGTAGAAAGACAAAACATTATCTAGCTTATCGATCAAAAGATAAGGATTTTTGATAAACATGATCCAACCTCTTAACCATAAGGCATTCTATCGACCAAGAATGGGCCTCAACCTCATTATCCAAAATACACCACTAGGAGAGGGGAGGACCAAATGAACTCCCAACCATAAAAATTCAACTAACATCTTGTAATGTTTGATGATAAAACTCAATGACACATGTGGTGGATCTCATGACCAAAAATAACCAACCTATAAGTTACAATAAAATCCAACATGAACCTGAAGATGGAATTACACTAGATAAATATAACACAAAAATAACATTTAAAACATTCACTCTTATCCAAAAAGGATAAGAGCTGAGATAAAAACACTAAATTAACAAAATACCCTCACCCATGGGCTGGGAGGGAGGGCCCAAGGATTGATCAATGGAACTATGAAGGAAAACTACTCATGACTTACCACTTTGGGATAGACACAAGCCAAATCTAAAGTTGTTTCAGATGGGAGGTCCATGAAAGGACACTGATTGGAAACACACGTCCAAAAAGGCACAATTGATGATATAGCACAAGAGATATGCACATATTTCTCTTTGCAACCAGATTATAATTAAAATTATAGGGAAACCACAACATTAAAATTAAACTGTCTCACGATTATGATAGAGTCACAACCATAACCAAAATTTTTAAAATTCCCCCAGGGTTCCTAACTACACTCCATCTTCACTCTGTGGCCTTCTGGATAGAGCTCTGATGGATGAAGCATCACCTGCCTCACATTCAGGTTTTGATAATCCAAACAACAATCATACATGTTTTTATCGAACATATTAATGGAAAAAATTATAAAATGAAAACAATGCTACAATTGAAAACCAGAGATCATCAAAAGAACCATGACAATCCTATACTATTCAAAACACAAAACAACATCTATACAAGTGACACGATAAGACATCAATTACATTGTAAGGAAACATAAATATGAAGCATTAAATAATAAACCCCACAAGACATCTCTTCTGAGAACTTCCTCCATGACCCTACCTAGAAATTCCCAGACAAAATCACTTATGTGACCCAAACATTCGCAACCATGACAGTTATTAAGAGTACTTTGTAAGGACAACGTCTTGTGACCCATCATTCCACACTGACAACACATGAGGATCTCTCTCTATGAATATCTTGATAAAAGATCCCGAGGCCTTTTGGTTCCTTGAATAGATCCATCCACTTTAAATCGATTCCTCATCACCTTTCCAGAATAATCAACACTTCTCAAATGGATTTAAGGAGGGATGAATTCTTTGAGCACTCATACAATCATAGATTCAACATTAAAATTTTATTTCTCCTCATCAGAAAATGTGGTTAGGTTGGATGCTGACTCCATAGATTTCATATCAGGATGAAGACCCACTTCAAAACACTTTGCCTTCATGGATTCATCTACGGAATACCCTAAATTTAAGTGACTATCTCCACAAAGCACTCAAAATACTCCAACAATAATCTGTCACACTAATACAGATAACACATCTCAATCCCCTTCCTCATCTTTTATTATTAGATAAATACCAATGAATGAAAAAGCCTTGAAAAACTCCTATGTTTGATCATGATAGGGCTTGTTCTGGGACATTTACTTCCACCACATCCATGAAGAACATTCAATTATTATGTTTTCAAAGATAACCTTTAAGGACTCAAAAAAAATCAATGTTGTTAAAATTCCATTCGATCATTCTCGTCCACTACCCTACTACAAAAGGGTCTACTTTACAATAAAATAGATGTGGATCAAGATTCCAAAAGTCTAGCATAAAATCCTTAGGTTGATCAAACACAATATTATTACCCATCAATTCTTTAAGGGGAAAACCACTAGAATAGAAAATTCATGAACCCAGTCAAGGAAAATTCAATAAATAAAATCCTCAAAATCAAAAACCACATAGGTGAAAATCTTGATACATAAGAAAAAAATCATTCTTCACCTCAAAACATTTTTTTAAATAATATTTTATTTAATACAATATTTGTGGGATAAACCCTCACCATCAGTATTCTTTAGTGTCTCACTCAAATGAATATATTTGTGCCACCCCGACCATCCATCCGCCATAATAAAAATCTGTTAATATTCCAACATACAACTATACATGTGAGAACACCTACTATCATGAAGGGAAAACCAAAAAAACATCATTTTACAAAATCAAACCATTCATTCCATTTATTTTAAAACAACTCACATATAAAACATGTCATTTCAAACAACCATTTTTCAAAAGCAATTTTTTTCTAAATTAAAAAACTTTCAGAAGACAGTGGAGACCCATAACCACTCAAACAGGGAACTAGTGTAGGTGGGTGACTTGGCCAAATGGTTGGAAGCCATATGACAAACACTTCATCGATATAGAGATTATTTTCGGACCATGGACCTAGCTACACATGGATTTCCAAGCCATGTGAGCTCATGAATACTATTATCTAAACTCAATTTTTCATATCCCAATTACGAATCATTCCATAAAAACCCATAATAAACTAATTAAACATGACATACCATGGACACCTGAGGATCTGAACGAGCATGGATTCATGACACCCTTCCTCCACCTACCACTCGAGTCCTGAAAATCCTACACCATCTAACATGTCTTTATAAATAATAAAAGGTACTATGAAAAGCGAGGTATGAAAAGAGATGACCTCATCTTATTACATTTTGTCTTGAACCAAACCGGGATGACCCTTAACCGGTCTCCTGAGCTAATCTACATCAAGGCCCGATATGTATTCCCAATGCACATCCTTTAAAATAAAAGAAACATCCATTTAAATGTTTTAACTACAAAGTATAAAAGTATGTTTTTTACATGTTAGTCAATAAAAGAATGGCTCATTTCCCAACTTTAGTTCTCAAAAACCCAAGTCAATATTTTAGTGAGACATTAAAATTTTCAAAGTGTCATGTGATGTTTACATTTTCAATTTCCAAAAAAAAACATAACACCATTCGTTGAGAACAGTTTTCGTGTTCCATATTAAAACCACAGAACATCTTTCACCAGTAAAATAGTAAAAATGAAAGCACTACTGTAGCTACACAACATGGGAAATGCAAATAAAATGTACATACAAGTAACAAATTTAACCCTTCAAACACTATGAACGAGTAGACATATGTGAACTAAGAAGATCATGAATAATCTATAAGACAACGATACATGAGACCTTATCCTCATTGACATTTCACACATGATGAAATCAAATACTCAAAACGCTTGGCCATCCTTTACCAGGATGGCTGAGGGAAAATTCTATAGCAATGAACCCAAACATATTCGCCTACTATGTGCCACTGGTCAGTACCATAACCTACTAGTGTGACAATATTTCATAGAATATTCTCTCAAAATGCCGGTTCCTATGTATCATCTATTTAAAAAGGGGGTGATCCAACCAATGCCAGGCGAGCATCCATTCACAAATAGATATATAAAAAATTAACTACAAACATCACCCCAATCCACACCATAGGTCAACCTATTTCCATTAAACCATTCGTGCACCGAGGAGCCACTAAGAGTGTGCCTCCCAAACAAATAATTTCAAGGATAGAAAGATAGGTATCCAAGGATAGTTTTAACAATTACAATTTTCACCAATTTCATTAAGGTGTCAAACAGGCCTCAACCACACTTCAAAAATTTACATCCATAGAAGTAACAATTCTACTTCCCCAAAAAGGAAAAAAACCAATATCTTATTCCACAATCATTTATAAAATCTCATTTGGGATTTAACACCACAATTTCAGACCAAACCCACTTCTATTAAAATGCCAAAATGGCTACATGTTTCAACATATTTTAACCCATTAAAAAAACCCAAATGCACTATTACTTCCATTTAAAACCACCTAGAAAACTAATTTAAGAAATGAAAAGCATCATTTCATAAGAAAATACCCATTTACCCAACCAAATCATATTTATATGATGTCAAAAGGCTTTAATATCTAATACAAATTTCTTCATAAAAACCCAAAACACTTAAGAAACCACATATGGAACTCGAAACATTGATTTAAACACTTCCACTACATTTATATATTCTATAATGTTATTTTATATCACATTTATCCTTCCAATCCATCTGGGAAACTAACCACAAATAAGGGATGAAACATGTAACAAAACAATTTCATATTATCACTCAACAAGGTATAAACACAAATATGAAATCCAAATGTTTATTTAAATTGTGAAACCATGTTTTAAATGACATAAATCATATGAAAAGACTAGGAGAACATATTTTCAAACACACAGCGTGCATGCTATATATAAATCAATTCTAGTTATCGCAATTCCGGGCATTAAAAATTATTTGAACACAAAATAAAAATATTTAAAAGATCAAATACCACTAATTATTAATCAATGATGGGGAAAAATGCATGAAATTAAGGGTTATTAAAATAAAAAGGGGAGTTTAGGTGAGAAAATATATAAGAACCAAGGCATGATGAAAAAAAATCATGTTCAGAAATGCTTCACGTGGGTTTGAAAACCCTGGTAGAGGAGACACCGAGAAGCCACGGGCTGGTTGGGGAAACGCTGGAAGGGTGTATATTGGATGAGAGATGGAAGACAGTGCGTCGGTGGGTTGTGCATCAGAACGAGAGGCTGCAGCTGATGAAGGAGGTTGTCCAAAGGGCGTTGTCGGTAGGTGGAAGGCCTCACTGGAGGTCGGACCGACAGTTGGGGCTACTGTGCACCATTCCAGAGGTCAAAAGGGGCTACGATGTTGGGAGAAATAGGTATCCAGACAAGGGGAAGCATCCATTTTGGGGCTGCTGTGATGGGAGGGTGATGAGGAGACCAGCGGTGTCCAGTGCGCTAGGGGGAACTGCAAAGGAGTACGTCGGCTAGCTGGGTTGCACACCACACCTAATGAAAGGGGGATACTAAGGGAGAGGTGACATCCAAGGGGGAATGTGACGGGGATTCGACAACATAGGGTGAGGTTTTGTGTCGCCTGTGCGCAGAGTTGAAGAGTGGGAGCGTGGTCTATAATACAAAGAGGAATGGGGGGTAGCATTTCGAGTTTTAATTTTCATTCCCCCTTTTAAAATCACCCTAAACATCTACTAAAATATGAATTGATAGAAGAAAAAATAATAGCAACAATAGTTCAAAACTAATTTATAATAAATAAAATAAAAAAGATAAAATTACTTATTTATTTTAATAATAATAAAATTATTAACACAATAAAGAATTTACACGAAAAAACAATTTATGTGAGTTTAAAATATAAAAACTTTTTATTTCAATTTTACGAAGATGAATGGGATGTGAATTTACCCGAGCATAGCCACGCGTGGTTTCAAAAATGTGCTTCGCTCTCATGCCCAAGGACAACGACTCCAAAAAAATCACTTTTCTTCATAATATCAAAAAAATAATACTTATGGGACTCACCTGAACCACATATAAATTTATTTAAGGAATAAAAAAAATAAATTAAACACATGGGTCAGTGTGTGACACCTGCAGCTTCTTTCATCATTCCCAACCACCAAAACTGCCTTTGAAGATCATTATATATCATGGAAAAACTACGGTGTAATGCCCACTTTTGGGCATGTTACTGACACATCAAATCTTCTTTTATACTTGTTCGAACCACAAAATGACCAAAAAAATTAACAATCCAATCGTCACCAACAGTGAAATAGAATGGTGACTACATGTCTTTAATACTTTCCTTCGTAGCCAAAAACATTGGATCCTCAAGATTACTCTCTACAACCAGGTTCAATAGTGTGGACTCAACTACTATTGATGTGAGGGACATATAACCATCCTTATCATTTATCACTTGGTGAATTTATTAAAAAAATTCCATCGTTATTTAATTGGAGTTCGATTTTTGATCTACATGATTTTGGGTCTTCGGAATTAGGGCTTCTTCGACACTATTACATTTTCCTAGAATGTAATCCACCTCAAGGACAAACTAATACATGTATTCCACCCATATTACAAGTTATAGATTCAAATAATTCTTGGAGAATATATAATTTTGGATTTTATGTTCATTAAACATCATGAACCACTTCCCCAACAAGTAGTGCCTCCAACATTTCAAATCATACACCACTTAAACCAAGTGGAGATCATGTGTAGGGTAAATTTTTTATGTGGCCTCAACTACCATGACCCATAAGCTACAACCCAATCATCTTGCAACAACACTTCCCCAAGTAAAATAGCATACACATTTAAAAACAGAGTTTACATATTATGTTACTCATTTAAGATAAAGATCATTGTGGTCGTGAAACAATTCGTTAAGTCTTGAAAATCATCTTCTCATGTCTCATGCCACATATACTTAACATCATTATAGGTTAATACAATAAGTGGAACAGATAAATTGGAGAAATAATTAATGAATTTTTATTATTAACCTGCCAAACCTATGAAAATACGGATATCAGAAAAATTCACGGGGATCTCCAAAGAAACAACATCCTTCACTTTCTCAAGTTCTAATGACAAACCTCCTCAAAAACAATCTTCCCCATGAAATGTAATTATTAATCCATAACTATCATTTGGATAGAGTGGCGTAAATACTATGCTCTTTAAGTGTACCCTAGTCTATTTCAAGATAGTTTTTATGATTTTCATAAGTTTAAAAGTACACGAAAATATCATTGATAAAGAGAACAAATAACTAATACATATAGGGTTGAAGGATTAGATTCATTGAATAAATGAACACAACTATTATGTTGGTAAATCTAAACAACATCACCATGAACTCATACAATATATGCCTTATCCTAAATGCAGTCAATGTTATGTCTGGAGGTATCACCCTCAGGAGATGATCCATTGACCTCATGTTAATTTTAAAAAATACTAATGAAACTATTGTCTTTCCAAATAGATAATTAATTCAGGTAAGAGGTTATCCTTTATTAATTGTAATATAATTTAGAATCCAATAATCAAAAAATAACCTCAATAGTCATTTAGACTTCTTAACAAATTACATAGAAGTCCCCCAAGGTGATGTATTATGATATATAAACACTTTACACTCTAACTCCTAAAACTAAACCTTATTTTTCTGATAGTATTCAAGTTTTATTTGGTATGATGTAATGGAAAATTCTTATTTCCCTAGTATTAAATCTATCATATACTCTACGTACCTCTCGGGTGGTAGCATCGAGTGTAAGGAAAGACACTTGGGATGTGAATTCACCTAAACTCTGAAAAACTGGCCATGCACAGCTCGCTCGAACATCACATTCACTATGAAGGACATAGGTATCTCAATCATGAGACATTAAAGTTATTATATTCTAGTAATAGTTAATGTGAGCCTGATATGCCATCGTCCAATCAATATATAGAACTATGATTAAATATGATATCTAAAGGATGAACATGCCCAACAAGAAATGGTACCCACAACATCTAGATCACAACCTTTACATTATCTATCATCCTCAACTACCACTGCCAAAGGAGTATCAATTTACATAAGCCCAAAAAAAATACTCCAATGTCAGACTCAAGATGACCAAAAAAATTGAAGAAATTAATGATTGTGTAGAAACTATGTCGACTAACACACTATCAAGGGTGGAGGATACATGAATTTCACATCAAAATATATATAATTTGGCCACTCAACATCAATGTATAGACTAAACTTCATGAATATTACCTTCCCCTATAACATGAGCTCAGGCCTGAGAGCCTGGTACTACACTACCCTGATAATATGAATGCTCTCTCTATGAAGTACCATATCCAACAATTTGACCAGTAAAACCCATGGAACTCTAAATTCATTCCTAATATGGGTTGGGTAAACCCATGCCTACAATGGGTACCTACCTTAAACCCTCATTAATTCCTAATTTTCTAGGGTTCTTACAGAACCAATTTACGTGCCTCATCCAATCGTACACTCGGAACTCAACCGGTGGTTGGGGATACTGACCGTGCATGTTCCCTATTTAGATAAATTTATAATCGAACACCTAATCTCTACCCTGAGAGGTCAAACCATTCTTATAACTACTCTATTCGCTTCCACCCTATTGGAATCCCCTGAAATGAGGTTTCGTTCCCTTATAAGTTTCACCACTCACCAAAAAACTGGCACCATAAGTCCACTACCCGAGGCCCCCTTCAGGATCCCTTCCAAAAAAATTATATGATCCACTATATATGAAAACCTTTTTAAATGGTTGATATTTAAAAAAGACAAGATCTTGTGTCTCAGGCCATCCTGAAAAATTTTCTCCACATCTTCCTCATCTCCAACCAACACTAGAATGAAGCATCGTAGATCAGATAATCGACTATCATAATCCATTACCAATGTTTATATATGGTTCAAACAGATAATATAAACATCCTTTTCTTTTATAAAGGTATCTAGATAGAAATTTTCTAGAAACATATCCTTAAAAACATTCTCTAACATCCCTTAAATATATTTGGATTGAAACATGATGTCCTATTAATGCATTGCCTAACCTCTCACAAGATAATCCACCAACATTACCAATTTCTCAATTGTAGTCTCTAAATTGTTGAGAATAATCTAGATGGTCTCTAACTAGAACATGAATACCTCTGACCAACCATATCGGGTAACGGCTGGAGGGAGAATCATCTAAAACACCCTAGTATGAACAATCATTCTCGACATGACCCACCTTAGGTCTCATTCAATAATTTTCATAAAGAAAAAATGAATCTCGTATAATTAATCATCTCTTCCATCCGAGACATACACATTATCATTCCTCACTGTTGGATGAGTGTTATCAGCCAAAACATATATTTCCCAACTAACATGCGACACTGTTGTGTAATTTCTCAATAAATTTGGACATGAGATTTAGGACACCTAACATATAAATTTTACATATTTCATCCATATGGATCTATACTGGCCACAAAAAACCATTTCATATAAACTATCCCAAAAAACATATCAGATTTAAATTACTACTATCGACCAACCCTACCAGGATTCATGGATGCCACATGGTAACTAACTCATATGGTTACAAGTCTTATCTTAGGAATCATTTCAAAAATATTTCTATACGTACAATGTAATATTTTTCTCTAGGATCATTTTCCATTGGACAACTTATTACCTTCCATATTCTAAACCTTCATTAGACACCAATATTTAGAAAATACTCCACATTTAATTTTCATTAAACAATTTCATCATTTCATTAGAAACCATTTTATTTAAATTTTCAAGGACGAGTAATGAATTCTAACTCCCATATTCCACATACCCATCTTGTGGTTTCCAACAATGATGAATGGAATATAAATGCATTTGTTCCTACAAGTATGCACGAATGCACATCCTCATGCCATTGTGATGATGAGAAAAATCACATAAAACAGGCTCATTAAATAATATTTGAATCATCCAAAGGTTAAATATCATCAAATGTAACAAATAATAATAATAATAATAATCCCCACCTCAGAGAACATGGGTTTTCCATCATACATGGGATAGATATTTGTAATCATGGTCTCTTTAGCAAGGCCCAAAAACTATTATATTATTCTATCTAAAATACCCAAATAGTAAGTAATAAAAAATTAGTTCTATTATACCACTATGTAATGTACCAGCTAAAGGAGCCACTCAACGACACCCCAGGTCGTCTCACCCTATGACCTAAAGTGCACCACCATATACACTAGAGGTTACCGAATTGCTTTGAGGTTCTACGTGAGTCAACTGGGGGGGACAACAAAAATGTTACCAGAGTAAGACACACCTGATAAAAATCAAAAATAGTGGAAACATAGTGCAATTACTAATATCCATTGATAACTATCATCTCTTAAAACTAGGTACAAACCACAATCAACAATAAACATGGTATTCCATTCTAAAATTTGATAAAGTGAAAAAACCCAAAAATAAAGATAGATAGTTGATTCTCCAAAATGGTTCAGACTCCATGTCTAAATCCCAATCCATACAATTCCCTCACCCAACCCACCTTGATAGCACAATACATATTCCTTTATCTTAACCTATAAGCATGATGTCTTATTGGGGTACCCCACGACTCTTCAGTAGGGTGTGAGTACAACTCAGTAGGCCACCACTAATGATTTCTACAAAATATATAGTCAATGTATAGTTTACACAAGTTCCATGTAAAGATAAATACAATAAAGGAAATTTTGGTGCCATAAGATAACAAACTTCACTTATGTAATTCCTAGCATGATTACCAATTTCAATACTTATACCATATTCATTAATTAGTTTACATTTTTCACACTATCAATGGTTTTGGAATTTACGTTAACTCAATGCATAGGGTAAAAAAAATATCCCTATTTCAATGGGGATAATCCCATCATAATATATACAACACACACACCATGATAACATGGTCTAGGTAGTCTCATCTAATGCAACCATTAATGTTATTTAACTACATCCCATTCCCAAATCTGTGCATTTTTTAGTGATGTTTATACAGTTAGTCTAACTCAACCATGGGGAATATATACCCATGTCAATACCCACTCTACCTAGCCATGTGCACATTTTTATTTTTCTATTCACCTAACTTTCACAATACCGTAACCAATCATAACCAATTCCAATAGCATTAATTATCCATAATTACCATCATGGAAATTAACATTATTACACAACCCAATAAAATATTTACCATTTACATTATATAGACATTTATCCCAATTCCCAATTAATATTCCTAAATCATTGTGAATATCATCTAATTTTACCTATATTATCCTAATTAACAAATCCAACCATTTCCATATGTTAATTAATTTAATGCATTTGTCATTTCATATGTATTAATACACTTATTCATTTAATGTTCAAATCACACTTAATTTTGTACCTTTCCATTAACCTCATTTAACGATTTTCTTTTCCAAACAAACAACCTCTTGGGTATTACCCCCATCTAGAAACAACTACCCCTTTTCCCTTTTTATCAATCACAAAATCAATTTCACATGTTTACCTTGGGATCTACATAACCATAACTCTAATTCAAAATTATAATTTTCATCAACATTGTTCAGGAAGCTTGGTACACCACATGGGTGGCCCTAAATTGTTCAATTCATCCTCCATGCATCCAACGGGGATCATGAGAGGTTATATTTTAATTTTTGTAACTATAATGTCAAATCATACAAATTAAACCAAGAACACAACAAAGGGGGAACATGATCACAACTTTTAAAGCAATATTTTTTATAAAAACCATGTGATATAACCTATAGACCACATAAAATAGATTCGTTGGAAATCACCATTCTAATTGAAGACTCATTTCCGCATTCAAAAACTCTTTTAAGAGTGAACCTATATCTCTCTGAAAAAAGAGGGTTCAAAATATTCAGACTGAGATGACATAACGATGAAAACACTAAACCAGATAAGAGAATCAAGAGAGGGATTGGACTCACCTAGATAAACGATCCACAACCAATGATGATACAAAATTGATTAATATTGTTTCTAAATTAAATATTTACATTTTATGTCACTGTGGTTTTTAATATAGCTTAGTGTATGAGATATGGGGGGAAAATTAGATGAGGTTCCAAGATACTATGATGGAATTTTTTAAATTTTACCGACATTTACAATGGTGCACAATTATCCAAGCCATGAAAAACCATGTGAAATCCATTGTCCAAGTAAAATTGGGTTGCATAATACCCTGGGAAGACCCATATGGTTTACAAACTATGCACCAAATGCGAAATATTTCACCGTCCAATATTACATAATTTTGACTCCAACTCACACAATTTACTTAATCGTGCACCAACTGTAATTTTTTCACAGGTTGGACCTATTATTATAGTCATTCACATTCTGATCCCCCATATCACTCCCAATTCCCATTAAAATTTTGAAAAAAACATCATTAACCCAAAAATAGATTTAAAACTGAATTTTAAACATGTACATACTTCCAGAAATACTATTGTATTATAATAAATTTAATATTTTATCTAGTAAATAACTGAAATCATTCATAAATCCCTTATTGTTATCATGTAAAAAGTAAAAAATAATAAATGGTTAGATCAGATGCTCGGTGTGGGAAATCATACAACAAAATCTATCATAGAATAAATAAATAAGGAATAATATGATAATAAAATATAATAATAAAATATTACATATGACTAATATTATAAAATGGGGACTAACTTCATGGATAACATAAAAACATAAATAATCACATGTATAATAAACATATTTCACAATGATATAATGAAAAATATTGGACCTCATAATCTTACTATCAAGGATCGGTGCCAGGAAATCAAATTTTAGTAGGTAAGGAATATGCCAAACAGTCAAACTATTTTTCTTAATGAAAAAAATTATTTCCTTGATGGGGTAAATAGGCCTCACATATGACATAATAAGTTTAATTAATTTATAATATTAAATATGTGAATAAAAATTCATCTATACTTAATACAAACATTCATATTGAAGAAATATCATATGAAATGTTTATATTTTTCTTATTTAATCACTATATATATATGATCAAAATTAATCCAGACTAATACTATGGTTGGTATCATTAGCATATATCCCTTATAAATAATACGATTTATCATATATTGATATCATATTTAAAAATATGACTAAAATATCCGAATAACATTACATGATAAAAATACCCTTTTATGTTTGAAATCACATTTATAGAATATAAATTTTCATAGAATATTCGGGAAAAAATTAATTGAAAATAACCATATAAAATTATGAAGTATGATATAAGGAAAATAATATCCATGTAAGTGGGAAAATCCCTTCTTGTTGTATGAAATAAAACAAAAAGTATGTTCACCATTTCATCAAAAGGATTCTCATTCTAAAATTTACTAGAAGATTTATTTTAAAAAATTTTATAGAAATTATAACCAGGGTAAAACAAATTTTTTAAATATTCATATAATATTAAAAACATAATTGAATTCATTTTAATGAAAATATTTTCCTAGAATAAAAATATTTCCCTGCACATAGAAAAAGATTGATAGATTTACATAAAAAAATTATATTAGACATTTGATGTAAATAGAGAGTGTAATATTAAATGAATAAATAATAATTACTATAAATAATCATAGTAAAATAAAATATATAGGTACTAATATATATTCATCATATAAATATTTCACACCAAATTGAAAAAGATTGATAGATTTCCTTAACAAATTTGTTTTTTATGTATGTTTTCATTTGGTTGTCTAAATCCATGAATCATTACCATGGTTAACTCATTTAAAAACCCATAATAATATAATAATTATAATATTAAATCATTACATATATATTTAAAACATTCATATGTAATCAGGTTGAAAAATTAATTTCACTTTTTAATGGAGACAACAGTCTATATGTATACAAGAGTGATGATTACACTTTTTGATGGAAAAAAATGAAATATAGGTGAATAATAATTTAGTTATTTGAAATAATTTATACTTAATTAATATCTTATATTTTATTTCAAATAATTATTATTACCGTCCATTTTAAGAAGAAATGAAAAGAAATTCACATCCCATCATGGTGGTGTTAGGCCACACATATGCTTAAGTGATGTTATCATTTTCCAACATATTGGAAGGTTAAAGTTTTAATAAGATATTATATTTATAGAATCATAAAAATTTCATAATATCATATATTTTCATTTCATCCATCTTTATGACCATAGATGTAATATGGAGGTAAGAAATGAATTTCATTTATAAGTAGAGATGGTATGTCATTCATATGAACGAGTGGTGTTTTAATATTTCATTGGATGGAAAGGAGGTGTAAAATTGTTTTTCCATAATAATTAATATTTCTTATTAAATTTATTATGTTTTATTAATTATGATTAGATGAAAATAATGGATTTATTTGATGAAGAAGAAGAAATAAACTTTTAATGAATTATTAATGTTGATTACGTATTCTTTAAAATGCCTCTTTTGAATTGAACATTAAGGATTCATAAGGCTGTCTTAGGAGAAGAACATAAGGTTTCTAAAAATGAAGGAATATATTAAGGTATTTATTTATAGATATCTCGACCTAGATGGATAAATATTTTTGAATAAGGGTAAGAAATAGTTTACCCTATATATCTGAGGGGAGGCACACACATGGAATCTCATAAAATAAATTGATAATATAATTTCACTTTCTTATGAATGTACCTAAAAATTGGAATATATTAGAATATTATATTGTTAAGGATTAAATAAAAAAACCAATAAGGTTTAAAAAATTAATTTTTTTATCTTGAAGCCTTGATCCTTTATTATTAACCCTTTTAACCCATTTTACAATTAAGTAGGGTGATAAATATTTTCTAATGTTAATATTCATTATGAAAAAATTTACTTTGACCATGTTACCAAATATTAATAATTATTATTCCAAATATAGAATCATTTTTATAATAATAAACATTTATATGTTGTCAAAATTACTTTTAGTTCATTTTATTAAATCTAAAAAAACAATGTTTTAAGAAAAATGCTTATTTTAGGCAAAAGAATTAGTTTACAAATAAATGAATTATAATGTTTTTTAATGGTATTAATTATAATAAATTAATTTGAATTATAAATATTGAGATTAAAAACTAGACCATAATATAATGGTTCTTTTTAAATACATTATTAAATTAATAAAAACAGTTCTATTTTAATTAAAAAATTATATAGATATACAACTGTGAGGAATATATTTCTATGTTCAACATTATATATTTTATCTTATTTTTATTACTTTTTTAATATATTCAACTTTTAGAAATGTTTCAAAAAACATCAATTCATTATTATATCATTATAATTTCATAGAAGTGATAATATTTTTTAATTTTTTATTTTTCTCTATTCACCCACATCTGAATCATTATTGAAATATCTCAAAAAAATGAGTATAATATAATTTTGACTATATTTATTAAAAAATAAAATCATTTCGTCAAATTTAAAATTATAAAATTTTGGAATTTATATTTAAATAGCAATCATTAATAATGTTATGTAAATTATAATACTATTTATTTTTGAATATTACATACTATAATTGAATCTCAAGTGGTGCAATAAATATTGATCCTCTAAAAATTAAATTATTGTAATATATTCAAGATCCTAAAAATTTCAATGATAATTTATATTTCCGGGGATTAGAGGGTTACTACCATTGGTTTTTTGGTAACCTTTTTGAGTTTTATAGACTAATAAATTAGTTAACTCAAAATGGAGTTATTTTCTATAAATAAATGTGATGAATGATTTCAGGAACTGAATATAAAATCAATTAATGATAAAATGTATTACATTCCAAAATTATAGTGAATTTTTTTATATTGTTTGTTTTTAAATATACTTGGCTGTGTATTTATGTATAATTATTAGGTTACATTATGAGAATCATGTTAATTGAAACCCAGTAGTTTAATTATACTATATATGACATTGAGATTTATGTAGAAAATTTTACATTATAAATATAGAGGCATTATTTATAAGAGAAAATGTGAAAAATATAATAATTATAAAAGAAAACAGTATATATTAACATAGAAAGAGTTGATCATCAGGAAGAGAGAAGGAAAAAAATAGTTCAGGATAATTATAGTACAAAAAACTATCATCTATGTAATATAAACTAAGTATTTTATGTCTCTAGTCAAAAAATTAATGCATTGTTAGGTATTTTATTTCAATAAAAACAATCCTTATTTAATGATTTAATATATTATTTCTTAGAAATTTGGTATGTTGAATGTCCTTCACATTTTAATTAGTATGTGTGTAATCAACATTTTTATATGGAATTAAGCTGGGTGAATAAGAGTGTAATGGTTTGCAAGAATGATAATAATTAGTGAAAAAGTTTGTGTTCCCAAATATTAATGTGAATAAAGAATATGTTATCATATTTATAAAGAGGTAATATTTTAAAATTTATTCACAATTAAAGACTGAATTATTATGTGAAGCTCACAACTCTTCATTTTTTTCATCCAACTAGCAATGATTTATATAGAATATGTTAGTAATATTTTTGGTAGGAAAATATAATGAATTATATTATTAATTTTACTATCAAATGTGTGAATTTTCAGTAGTTATAATTGAAAATTATTGAAGGGGATGCTTAAACAATTATCCATTAAAGAAGGAAAATGGGAGATCATATCTATGGATTTTTTGTGTGATTACCAAAGACATCTTGAGGTTATAATGTAATTTTAGTTATTGTTTATCATTTGACTAAATCAGTGAATTTGATTCTTATTATATATACCTTTTCATTGGATTTTATTATTGGATTTTATATTAAATATATATTTACATTAAATGGTATTATCTTCCCACTAATTTCTTGTTTTGTTCTAGGGATTATGTAATATTTTTATAAATTAATTCATATGTATATGGGTAATGAGTTAAATGTCATTTTAACGTTTCATCTAGAATATTATTGAATGTAAGAGAGTATAATTCAGAAAATAGAAGATATTCATTGAGATTTATCATTATATTGTCTTGTAATATGACATTAACATCTATATTTAGTTTAATTTTCTTATAAAAATTGTTCTCATTCCATTATACAAAACACACATTGTGAAGTAATATATGAAAAATAGTGTCGGACTCCAGCCAATAGGAATAATGTTTGTGTGGTGAATTTTTTTTGAAGGTAATTTTTAGAACATACGATTAAGATGGAAAATATGATTCATTATCACATGTTGGTATCAAACATCAATTATAAGTGTTATAGAAATTATCTGAGGAAAGGCATTCCATTTGAGTTTGGTAATCATATTTTTATTAAAGAATTTACTTGGAAAAGTGTTATGTGTTTTGATAAAATGGAAATATTTCATCCCATGGATTATTAGTATATAGGAAATTATTGAAAATTATGGATCAATTATATATATATTATACTTTCCTAAAAGTGTATCTTAGTTAAATATTATGTTTCTTATTTCATTATATAGGATGTATAAACATGATGAATCTCATTTCTATGTTTTCATGTGATAAATTTATACGAAAATAATTTCTATGAAGAGAATATGATTAATATTTTGGATCATATAGGCCACTTAAATTGTAAAAGGTGATTCATTAGGAAACTTTTCTATGCAAGAATCACTTTATATAGGAATAATCATGGGAATCATCAAAGAATACAAGGAAAAAAAATACTCTCACTTGTTTTGGTAGTGATTAAAATTTTGAGGTCATGATTTCATAATGATGAAGAATGTGAAAACCTATTTTATTATATAAATAAATAAATATTATGATTTATATTTATTCATCTTATAGGTTTAAAATCATCTTAATTTTAATAATAATTTTCTAAATGTTTGCAATAAAAAATGATATCATTTTATTTAACTAAATTATTTTTCTCTAAACTACATGGTTTTACATAAAAGATAAATATAAAAATTTATGAAATTCTATATGATAATATGTATTTCATTATTTATATCATTATATCAATTTTTTCATTACTGTAATTTTTTTATGTCTCTGAGAAGAATTATTTTAGAGTGAATAATGAAAATAATGATTTTTACAAAATGGTTTATTTTAATTAAAACAAGTAATTTGAAATTAAAAATATATTTTGGATTTAAATAAAAAATTAAATAATATATACTTAAAAAATATAAATATAAATATTTAAATAGTTTTAAAATTTATGTCTAGTTCTCGTGGAGATTCAATTTTTATTCAAAATCATAAATTTCTAAAAAAAATCATTTCTCTTTGTGAACATATATGAAAAGTATTTTTTTCACATCTACAAAATGAATCATAGAAAATATATTAGATATTTTGAATCAAGTTATTATAATTTATCGACTATGTTAATTTCATTTTTGGCCATTATGAATAGTAACCATGTAAAAAAAGTGTAACCACGGAAAAGGGAAATCAGGTAAATTATGGTAAAAACAATGAGATTAAGTAACATAATTTAATCTTATATATTATTTGATGATGGGATGATGAGAATTATAAACTTATATTTTAAAATATATTGTATTTGTGAAAATTAACCATGATTATGACTTCTGGATATTTAGAATCTTAGAAACATAACATGTGTAACACACCCCTCACTTATAGTAGGGAAACTACTCTCCTCCCTTAATCTCATATTTTATTAACTATAGTTCAGATTATACCTACTAAAATATTTCTCCAATATCCCTCCCCACGCTTTATAGGTCCTATTATTCTCAAAATACCTATCCAAGAAGTGTTGATGTATAATCCAATTGAAGTTATACAATGATAAATTATATGTTCTAAATGACTTATTTCAAGATTATTTATTCTTGAAAATACTTCTAATATTCTTCAGATATTTTTAAATAATAACATCATTATATTAAAAATTGAAATTAAATTATCATAACTATTTAACCCCTTTTCAATACATTTTTTATCCAATTGTAAATGAAGAATTCACGTGTTTGAAAATACAGACAACCACCTCTCCAATGCGATGTGTTTCAATTTTCCACACTAGATCATATAGCCAGTAAATATGAATAAAATTAAAATATATGAATATATTTAAAAAATATTAATTCTTTAGGTTTTATATATTAATTATATTTTTATACTAAAATCCATTAGAAAACAACAATATCTCTCATTTGTACATGTGGACTAATGCCTCCACTAGAAAATGGGATTTGTTTTTCATATCCACCATACATGGTTTATTATAAGGATGTAACAAATTAATAAATATTACATTTATTACAAATTTACGATTCCCAAAATTAAAATATTATATACTCAATTTACTTTCCACGTTTTATAAAATGAAATTTTTATTTTTGCATTTGTAAAGACAACTATATCAATAAAAAATAAATGTTAATTTTTCATGACTTCAATTAATTTTTGGTTTTAGAAATATATATATTATATTAATATGATAAATATAAATTTACTAATATTATATCTTTAATTTTTTTTATCTCTTTTGACTGTGGTAAACTCTACGTTGTTGTTTTGATGTTATAAACTAAATAACCCAAACAAGTCCAACTTACAAAAAACTGTTTTAGTAACGAAATTAGTCCTGATAATAAATGAAATAAGTTGAATAATAATGATGAATGAAAATTAAAATGTTAATATATCAAGTATAAATCTAATTTCATTTTAGTAATTAGTACATATAGAATTCCTGAATCTATACATAAATTTTGGTAAGAGACTTTATTTTAATGATTTAATTTTAATAAATTCCAAAAAATATTTTTTCTTCTGTATCTAGGTTCATTTAATTTTATAAAAAATGATATAATTTATTCATCAAATTTTTATAAAGTAATTTTATATAATTTTTATGTTTATTTATATTATATTAAAAATGAATATTTTCAACATTTTTCATATGCTTTATTATTAACCATTTAAAATAGTATAAAAGGGATTTTTTTAGTGAATATTATTTGACTTCACTTTATTTCTATTTGAACAATTATTTACTATCAAGCCTCATATAAATTTTTACATGGTTATTTAAAAAAAGCATTTCTTTAAATATTATGGTAATTTTTATATTTAAAAATATATTATATGGAAAAGGAATATTCTTCACATCATTATGAGACAACTAAAAGTGTTATTGCTTATGAGATTGAATGCCAAATTAAATGTGATTTATGATTAAATAAAAATTAATATTTGTTTTATTGATTATTTAATTCATTAAAATTTTATATGAATGATAGGTAAGCCAAAAATATCTCTGATTGTGGATGATCGAGACATATATCTCCGTTGTATTTTTGAAAGTGACAGAGTTTACCCATAATAGGTCACTCTTAAAAGGATTGGTAATTATCTTATTTGGTTATTCAATTGAATGGTTTACTATAAGTTTAAATTTGAGGATAATTTCGCATGATATGTAAATGATATTCTTGAAAATGATTATACTTTCAAAAGATAATCAATTGATATTTTTTTAAGTAATTTTTTTACAATTTATTTTTAACAAGGGTGAAATGATTGATTTTTAAGGAAAGGTGTTAATTAGTTTTTAATGTTTCCATGAAACCATTATGACATTGATTTTTCTATTATGATTGAATATTAAATTTTTTTCATATTTATTAATAAATTAATTTTTTTTAAATTAATAGTTAATGGATATTTGAGGTTAGATATTTATAATGACAAAGTGAAACATTCTTATCAATTTTTTATGTTATTAAATAAAATAACAGCTTCTTTTAATTTTTGTATTTTAATATCATTTTTATCTCATCCCACATTTTGATAAGATTTTTCAATGGGAATAAGTGTTATTAAATATTTTTATAATTTAAATGTTTTAGATATGGTATTTACCTTTAACCAAAGTTTGTGTGACTCTATCAAGAACTTTTTTTGTTGGTAAAATTGAAACTATGTCGAAATTTCATCTTTGTAATGTATTATTTTATCTTATTATATAAAAATATAAAGTGAAATGATTGTAAAAATATAATGTGGCTATATTATTATAAAATATTTTTTTGGGTTGAATAAGGCATCAGTAGTTATACCTATATTCTTTATATCTAATTCTCCTCTTCTTGGTTCATATTTTTCTTTATTGGGAGGGAGATTGTATTTTTTGATTTTTATAGAACATGAAGAAATAACCAATAAAAATAGGTATTCCTATCTACTTTCCTTGAGGGATCCTCATTGAGTTATTCACAAAATACCAGTAGTTTCATTTCTGGTAATAATTGGAGGGGTTTATTTTGTTTTGTGTTGGATTTGGAGAGTGATATGTACTTTTTAATCACAAATTTAGGGTATTTTTATTATGGGTGAATTTTAGGATTGATCATCTATCATTTTAGTGGGGGTTATATTTATATATTTATGGTTTTTATTTTTTTCAATTATTTATGGATGATTACTTTTCTATTGAATTTTCGGGTATACTTGAGGATTATTTGGGATGGTTAGATCTCACTATAAAAATAACATAGGGGGATTTGACCCTTTTAGTAAACCCTCAGAGAATTCATAGAATATGAATGTTACTATTTTCCAATAACTATTACAAATAATGATCAAATATTGTTGTAATTATAGACATGTAGTTTTTATATGTTATTTTTATATATTATATATTATCTACTAAATAATATTATTAAATTACCCTATGTATTGGATGGATTTAATTTTTGCAATCATATATATTGGTTAACATCACTTAAAAAAAATCAGATTCATGTTATGATACTATACCATTTAAACATATAATAATTAATCATATCATTAATTGGGATCTATCATTCACAACACTGCTATATTATTTTGTTCATGAATGTACTTTATAGATGAAAAATATTTTTATTTTCACTTAACCCGCAAATCATAATAAATAGTCCTGTTTATTTATGAAAAAAACCCTAGAATATTATTTTTGTTTTTCACGATATGATACGATTTTTAGGAATAAAGTTCAATTGATTTTCCCAAAAATAGTAAGCACAGTTGTACTCTAATATTTACTACTTTAAATGAAAATTATTTCATCACCTGTTAACCAAAATAAATATAATACCTCAATTTAATCATAAACATAGTTAGTACATTCATTGGTGGTATGGAGACAATGGGGTTAGTTCTTTGGAATGTATTGATGGATCTCATTATTTTATGGTCATTACTACTTGATTATTTTCTAAATAAACCTTAATTATTAGAAAAACTAACTTTTTTTCCTAATTCTAAACATATGGTTGTTTATTTTATACTAAAATCTATAAATTTATATCAGGAGTTTATTTAAATACATATCCCTTAGAAATAATTTTATTATTAATATTAATAAATTGGGTATTTCAATTTAATGGTTGGAAATATATTTTTCATTTTAACCCATTTTTTAAAATATTAAATATATAGCATTATATTTCATAATTCTTTTAATATAATTTTTTTTAAATATTAATTATTTAATTCATCTAGTATTTTATTTTTATTTTTATTCTTGGATGGGTGTTATGTTTTATTAAAAATGATTAAAAGAGGATAATTATGGGAAACTAAAGACATCTCACACCGTGATGAAAGGGAAGTGATGCAACATCAAAAGATTATAACTTGTTTGAAGTTGGGTCAATTTTTTAAAATCTCCAAAATGAAAAATATATGATGTAAACTCTATTTAATTCATAATAATTATTCACATAATAGTTTCATTGGGGAGAATATTATTATAGGTTATAGAAAATTATTCACAATATAAATGTGTTAAAAATTTCGGTATTTAGATAAAATGAATTAATGGTTAAAAAATACTATTTACATCGTAAAATTGTTCAAAGAGACTATGTGATGGATATTTATTACTAAAAAATGATATAATGAACTTTAAACGAGTTTTAAATAACAATTATGATAGTAGACATATTAATTGTTCATTTATGATAGCCTTAACACCAGGTGAATCCTATAAATATATGACCAGGATGAGGATAAAAATGATCAATCAGCAATTGTAGGGTTCTGGTGTTGTAATATGCTGGGATATGTGATATTAAATATGTTTTTTCTTATTTTAATATGTAATAAAACATTTTATTTTAATTCAAAGGTTTTTTATTCATTAATTCCACATTGATATATTACACTATTCTATATAAGGTGACTAATATGTGTCTTGGCATTGGGGGAGGTTTCACATGTTCTTAATTATTTAACTTCAAAATTTAATGGATTTATATATATTTTTGGTATAGAGGATATTAGTTCATGGATGTGATGGTGAAACCCCATGGAATTAATTTGAAATCCATTCCTTTTTATCAATTAGTTCATTTTCTCTCCATTCACATTGGTAAACTCTTCATACAGTAGAGTTGAGGATACTCAATGTGATTAAAAAAATGGTGGTGTATGGTTTTTTGGGAATTTCACTCTTAGATAATGTGTTATCCTATTTCACTATAGGATGAGGTGGGATTTGGTTTTCTGTAATGGGTTTCTAGTAAATCTAAATTTCCACTCTAAATATATAAAATAATGTAATTTATTTTTGTGATTTTCTTAATTTAATTATCAAATTTAATTTCTAAAACATCTAAATAACAAAAGAACCGACATAACCAAACCCTAAGACCAAACCTTCATTCCCTAATATAAATTATGTATGTGTTAATTAGGTTTTGAATTTTATTTAAATTTATTTTTTTCTAAATACCAAGATACTAAATTATTTCATAAAATAATAAAAACAACAACAGAAATTAGAGTGTGTGAAACTGAAATTAGTGATTTAATTGACCCTAGTCATCCCCCATACTGCATTAGAAAAATAAATTTCTATTTTTAATGCTTTCTGATAATCATGTAAATAATCCAAGTGTAAATTTTTTCAAAAACAAAAATCAGATCCATTTAAATAAATTTTTATCCTAACTGTGTTTTGGATAATAAAAAATCATTATATTGAGAATAATTTCTTTTTTTTAAATAATTTCATTTCCTCAATATTCTAATATTTCTTTATAAAAAGTTATTTTAGTTTGTAAAAAATTATATTTCATGCCTATTATATAATTTAATAGAATATGGTTTCCATGTAATATTTGTAACCTTACATGACACAGTTTAAAATAAATTATGAGATATTATTAATATATTGTCAATAACTTTTTGTGATATATTTCTTAAATACCCTAAATAATATCTGAGTTGGGGATTTGAAATAAAATTTCTAATATTACTTAAAATAGTAATATTATAATACTTTATTCTCCATGACTTTATATAGGATATATGTTGTTCTTCTGATTATTTAAATTAAAATATGATATTATATTGATATATGATATTATTTTGTAATGTCATTATTCATTCTTTTTAATTATCTCAATAATTATTATGATTAATATGTCATAGAACATGGATTTTATTTTTAATGGTGGAAAATCATGGTAATTTATATGTGTTTCTTCTAAGCATATAAATGGTTTCATAGATAAAACATCATCTAGAGAGTTACGATGGGATAGGATCATGGTGTCTTTCTTTTGTATAAAACATCCCATATTCCATAGTATATGATAATTGACCATCATTTTTACTATGTTTGAATTCAGAAATGATGATTAGAGATCTTGAAGATATAATTTATCATATTTGGGATGGGCTGTAAAAATAACCCAACCCTAACCTAGATGGGTTAGCCCATATTACATCCATACCTCTAACAAACCATCGATATGGATCTCCCCTAATAAAGATAAGTTCATGTATAAATATTCATAATAAAATGGGTTATTTGAAATTGTTTAAAATTAATTAAATAATTTTTTACATTCTATTATTATCTTTTTAAATTTATTTTTCACTTAAATTGATTTATCTTTTATTTTTGTAACATAATTGAAACGATCATTTATAAACCTCCTTATATATAATATAGTTAATGATGATTGTTTATTGCTAATTATATTATTATATACTCATATATTATAAGGAATCTTCAGTGAACATGTACCTCTTCATGCTCTATTATTTAGGTAATATCGGATTGTATCAGGGGTCCGAGGATATGATCCTCCAAAAACTCGAGGTGAGGGTGATGAATTTTTGAATTTGTGAGGGACAAATAGAGTGGATTGAATAGAAAAAAACATGATGGTAAGCATTAGATATTAATTATATGTTACCTCTTTTTTAATATATAATTCCATGTTTTTGTTGTTAATATTTATATAGATTGAGTTTTTTGTTTTTTAAACTCTTTTATAGATTTTATGTGATTTTTTGAGATAGTTTTTTTGGACATCATGATTCATGTTTTTGGTTTATTATATTTTTTTCAACTCCATTTAGAGATGTGATTATATAAGATGATAGAAATTTTTAATATGTCTATTTAACGGATGGGGAATATTTGAATTTCAGATGTCAATGTGTTTGTTTTTTCTTACATCCGATAGAGAAAAACTACATCCCACCTATATTTAATTAATCCCAAATAATTATCTCTATCCTCTATCTAATAAGATGTGTACCTATGTTGAGGATATTTTATTATCTTGGTATTGAATAGGTAATAATGTGAAAATCATTATAGGGTTTGTTGGAGACATTATATGGGATTGTGGATGGATCTTTATGCTACTACATCTAGGAGTGTGGAACTGTGAATCTAGAGATATGGATAGTTGTAAAATAAATAAATAGAATTCATATTTATGTGAAGTAGGGATTTTATGACATTGTGCGTAACAATTATAACCATTAGAACACTATAATTATTTGTTTTGTGCATCTAAAAAAATAACTAATTTAAATTAGTATCCTTATTCCATATAAATCATGGATACATATAATCTAGGTGTTTTTGTTTGTATTAATGTTAATAATTCACATGACCACCAATTAAAATTGTTATTAGGATATGGTTTGTTTAGTTAAAAATAAATAATTAATTGTTTAACTGATATTCATATCGCCTAATTATGTATATAATTTCTTGATATAATCAAAATAAAGGAGAATTTTAAAACTTAAGATTACATGAATTTAATGAATTCAAATTTAAATAACATATGTTATAAATTTTAGTATTATTATTATAATAAAAATGATTATAGATTATAAGGTTATAAGGAAGACTATTAATACATTCATGTTACATGTTCTAAATGAACATTATCTCTATAGTAATTAAGAATGAATTTTTTGAATTAATTATTTGATTATTTTTTTTGATTGATATTTTGTTTATATTTTTACTTATATTTTAATATGTTGGTTGACTATGTTTTCATGTGTGAGTTATTCTGAAATCTCACTTATATTTACAATTTATTTATAATGTGGTAAACCATTATGTTTCAATTCTTATATTATTATTTTGATGGATATGCGTAAGTAGTATATCTTTATTTCTATTCAAAATAATCAAAGGTATATTAAATGAATGATTTTCATTACGGGATTGAAACTTATGTTGTTATTTTCTATTATAAGTTGTCTAGAGTCCATAATACTTCTATATAGACTATACTAATAATGAACCACAAATTAACATTTAATAATTTCATAAAAGGTTCATTATGTGATAAATAAATAATTTTTATATGGATAATTCTAGAACTATTCAATTTATTTATTCATTATATGTAGCTGATTTGTGAAATGAATCAATATAAGTGCTTTAAGATTTTTTTTTTCATATGGATTGTTTATCAAACAACCATTTCATTAGTAATTACCATAATAAAATATATGTTTCAATATTCCATTTTATAATTTTGGAATATTAAATGGCGGGGAGTAGTACATATTATTTAATAATTGTGACTGCTATATATTGTTTAATGGGAATAATAAAATAGTTAAAAGAATACCATATAATATGTATATAGATATTATTCTATCTGAAGATATTCACAAAGGTTGGGAGATTATAATAACCATTTCTTCTAGGGTTGAGTCCATTAAAATTTAATTATTTTGGTTGTCAAAATGGAGTATTTTGATATAATATAAGATTACATGAGGATGGAAAATACTGGATGAAAAAAAATATTTTAGATTAGGGATTGAACTAGGTACAAAATGGAAAGATATCTATTATGTGGTTATTTTTAGATTCATTCATAAATAATAGATATTTTTATAGGTTACTCAATCACATAATTTCAAGAAATAGTATAGAATATGGGTTTTTAAATGATATTATTTCATCATAAAATGTTTTATTTAAATAACCATTGATTTAATATATCCACATTATTTTTTCTCTTTTGTTTTGAGTTCTACCACACATCAATTTTCATTTTAAGTGAAATTCTCCCCTATCCTTTTCAATTTTATCTTCCATGTTTTTCTTGGGGGTATTTGTTATGAAAAAATCTAGGTTCATTATATAAACACTTTTGTTTTTATCATCTTTAATGAAATTAAACATACATCATCAATTAATATAAGAGGCGAAGAACTATTTATTCATCTATATTTTCATTATGTAATATATAATGAATTTTGGACTATAGTGAATTTATGGTAACGTCATTCTTTGTAATTAAAATATCTTTTTGTAAGTTATTATATTTCAACGTTCGAACATATAGATTGATCTAATTCTAGATGTGATTAAATAACTTCCATATAAGGTTATTGGTCATTGATTTTTTAATGATTTTAGTTATTGATACCTTCCTAAATTATATATTATTATAGTGTGTCATGAAAAAATGGAATTTGGTAGACTAATAATAAAACTAAACACATTCCATATTAAAATTAAATAGTTTTTAATAAAATTAAACTATATAAATTATTATTTTCATAAATTTATATTTCAATTTTTATTATTACTTTTATTTGAATACCATATATTTGATAAATTTTTTATTCCTTATTACTTATGTTTTCATAGATTAAGGATTAGGTATTGTTTATGATGAATTATTTTAATGTGGTATATAATATTGGTTTCTCAAGTATATTTATAATTATTACTATGTATTATATATGTATCTTGACTCATTTGGTGAGGTATAAATTGGATAGTGGATAAGTTCTAAACATTATTGTTATTTGATGGTGATAAGTAAATAGTTGTTCACGGGTAACCCAACTACAAATGGGAATCTGTACTATAACTATAAATTATATTTAATTTGTGTTTGTCTCTCCACACACAAGTACAAACTGCGGGTCTAGCCATGTTTTTTCAGTTCATGCCACAATGTTCCCTACTAATTCATTATTTTTAATGTTGGATTTATTTTATGATAAAAAAATAAGCCCTAAAATTCATTTAAATGAAATATGGATGTTTTATTTTATAAAAAATGTTAGAAAAAACACCTCAAGTATTTTTATGGGGTTTTGAGTTATGCCTATTGATAATGTTCTATAATAGAGAAATTGGATATATTCGTAGAATATGGTTTCAATATGTTTTTCGGACATGGTTTTCAATTATTATGAATGTTAGATGTAAATGTGAGATTTCATGAATTAATTAAATAGAGGAATATATGTATGAACAAATTAAATTTATTTAATAAGATTTGAATGAATTATGTTCAGATATGAATCCCTAATAGAAGTAAATACTCTCTAGAATACAATATATCTTTTATTATCATAGAATGGAACTATAATTTTTTTAGGGTAGAGTAGTAGCTTGATTGATGTGGAGGTAGGGTCTTGTTTGGAACCATCTTGAGTTGGACCTAAATCAGTCACTCGAGCTGATTTGTGGCAAGGCCTGAGAAGCGTTCCCGATCCTCTCGGGTTGGTGATAAGTGCCAAGGGAATCAACATAACAATAATGGTAATGATGTCACCCAATAAATAAAAAAAGAATTGCAATAATAATAGCGCATCCAAAAATGAATATGATAACAAAACTGAGCATCATTTACACATAAAATGAAAATACAACAAGCTGAACAACAAGGATACATTGGAAAAATCAAACTAAACCTAAGAACTGTGAAAAATCCATGTGACAAGGAGGGTAACTCTCCAATCCATAACCAACCATTTTTGAGGCGATTGAACCTATTCTAAGACAAGCAGAATAAACTAAAAACAATATATGACTATATGTGTGAGTATTAAAACTCAATATGTAGGGTAGAAGATATCTATTCTTCCTATATATCCTTTAAAAAATAAACCTTTTCTTCAAGTTTGAAATACATTATACAAATATAGTTTGTCTACACTTTTTCACTTTATAGAATTAAAATTAAAAACCATTAGCCACACAATTTTGAGATATGATCTCATTCATAGGGTGAGTTAGGTTCACAGGAAAAAGGGGGAAGGCTTCAAAATGGGTGATGATTATTTTTCATTAAAAAGGGAAAAGGTTAAAACACTTGTTCTTTAAAAACATCTTTTTTTAAACCTATTTTTCAAAACTACACATTCAAAATTTACCAATAAAACACAAAAACCATGGATAACTAATATAGTCTCATATAGAAAGAAAATGGGATAACGGTACTATGGTCGGATAAATATAGGAATATATATGAACAAAGAGAATAACCAGAACATAAAATACATGAGACTCATAATAAAGTCATTGCCTACTCAATAACATCATAATGCTCCACCATCACACTACCCAGCTTGGTCGAGGGTCCCAATCCTATAGAAACTAACAATGTATCAACCTGATATGGGCCACTAGTAAGAAATATAACAAATATGAGTGTAGTATACATTCGCAGAATTTAACATTGTTATGATTGGACCCAATGTTACATTTCATGATGGGGTGTTCCATAAAATCTAAACAACAAGCAACATACACATTCTATTATACACATCACACAAACCGCTACCACCCCACCCACCTCAAGGGTAGTCCCTTACCTTAAAATAAATATTACACAAGGGATGTCCCATACATATGACTATACCATATAATGATAAAACAACAATGAAAGTGACCTAACCCAAGAGTTTTTTTCCAAATAACCATTCCAAAATGCCAAACGGGTCTAATGACACTTTCACATATCATATATTTCTTAAAAAACAACACATAATCCACAAAATCAATTTAAAAATCCATTTTTGAAACAACAAGAATCATGTTTCTCTCAAAAATAGATTTTCCCAAACTAATCCATACCTATAAAAATTTAAATCCACTTGAAGGATCAAATCAAGAAATTTAACAAACACATGGTGTGAACACCTCATCATATAAACATTGTACATTGGAAAAAATTAAACAAACTACCTCATATCTCAACATATTCATTAGATAAGTCATAGATCAATATTTAACAATCATGGATGGTGAAAAAAACAATAAATCAATGAATTCATTAATCAAAAGGTGATATGCAAGTGGATCCTATCTCAAATTACATCCTCTTCAACAATACCCAACGAAAATGACACTATAGTGGTTATGTGCTAAAAGAAAATCCTAAAAAAAACTTTGAACAAAAAATCACAAAATCTAAACCACCCTAGTAATATATTCTTTCAAACATGGCCACTAGGGTTATAGGCAAAAGGGAGAAATGGGAAAAAATAAAAGGAGAAATAGAGGAGATCTCTAACCATTCAAAATGAGTGAATATTCATTAAGAAACCACCTAGAAATCCCCTTGGAGAATCTTATAGGATAAAAAATGCTTTATGGGTGGCATCCAGGTCAATGGATTTCGAGTGGGTTTCCAAGGGAAGAAACCCCACTTATAAAGAAGGAAAACCCAAAAAAATACACTTTCACAATTGGGTCTCATGGTAATCTCGCACGGTTTATAAAACTATGTTCAAACCGTGAAATTTCCCGATGTCTGGTAATAGATGGGTTGCACACATTGGAAGCACGGTTAGTCAAATAGTGCCAAAACTGAATGTCCCACTACACACTTACTAGATTTTCAAACAAATCATTCACAGTTACCATATGACCTTGAAAAGTCCCCAAATATCACCCTTTTCACCCCAAAACTCGTCGAACTAAAGGAAAAAAGCACCCAAAAACATACCCCATAAAAAAAGGTGCCAGTAGGAGTGCTACAAACTCAATTGAGAAGCCATCTCGTTCTCATACATTCCCTCTAACAAAGGATATGTTCTAGAACAACCAAAACTTCCATAACGCAAAATTTAAATCCAGAATACCTGAAAAATCCAATTTCAACACGAACACCTAGATCCCAAGACTGAATCTAATAACCAAAATGGAAATTAAATTAAATTATTGAATTGAGAATTCAGGTGTGACAATTCTACCCATTAATAAATTTTCTGAACCCATAAATCTGAAACATATTAAAGTTGATTTATCAATGTCTATGGATTTCCGCATCCACAAAACCCATCCTATGAAACAAATAACACCTCAAAACTATCCAAGTAAATCTTATTACCCTATCCAAAAATAGAACAAAAGACCAAAACCAATTCATACAATAGAATCATCAAAATTTATCCACATTCTCAGCATGGGAGGCCGGATGGGGCTCCCCCCATTAAGAAGTAACTTACACTGATCAGCTTCAGAATGAACTTCATCAAGACCATCAGTGGGTCTTCCAAACATAAAGAACCAACTAGATTGAGCAGATAACAAAAGCTAGAATGGAAATTGTGACATTACATAGCACAATAACTCTCCCACATGTTCCACAAACCCCACACCACAAGCAGAGGAGGGGTAAGAAAAAAATAAACACCAATTCAAATAACTGCAAAACCCAACCAATCTTCAAAGAGTAACATTCCATAATACAGAAAACACAAAAAAAAATCTATATTGTCCACTCTCCACTGGAGTAGACAAGAGCTTGGCCAGAACACCCCACACACCTAACGATTTCTCACCTGGGTAAAAATATTCACTTTGAGGCCTATGGTCAGAGTCCTGATGTTTGAAGCATATGTTTCCCCGTAGTAATAAGATAATAATATCCCAGTACCAAGATAGTAATTTATGAAATAGACATATAATACAGTTCCATTTAGAATGTATGAAATTCTGAGTATCAAGAAGAATACATTATTCCATTAAAAACCGAGTTCTCATAAAATCCACAACATCTATTATTATAATTATAAGAGAACACAACATCACAAACCAATACTGAGAAAAATTGATATAGCTTAAGGGAAGCCCACAACAATAGAGAATCGAAAATGAGCACTTACTTTTCCCCACTCTTGAAAATTGACTGGGGTGTCCTTTGAAGTGTTTGGTTTACCTCAATGATGCTTCTTATAAACACCATGACTAAACCACCACACATGACCCAATAATGCATAGGTGTGGTTGTGTTTTGGAGAACTCAAGAATGATGTATTCTTATGCTCGTTTTTACAACACCGATGACACATCAGGGAATTGCATCCTAAATAATTTGAAGGGAGTGATTAAGGATTATAAATTCCCATACTAGCACCATGATCTCCATTCTATATCCTATTATTCTTACACTAATTACCTTCCCCACTTCCAAATACCAGATGATGATTAACCATCACAATCCCCCCTTCTAAGTTAGATTCAACATGAATGGATTTCTTCACCACATCATAGAAAGTGGTTATATTGAGATCTTCCACATTTTACTACAGCTCAGAATGGAGCCCAAACATAAAATCTCGAGCCTTCATGGTATCGTTCGTAACATACAACAGATCATATTGATCAATATCTACAATGTGAATGTATAACTACAACCCCGATCTAACACCATGTTGAAGACATCACATCTCCATCTTCATCCTCGCCTTCTTCATCCCAAAAACAAATATTGGATGAATAAAGAATTGTAGAACTCCAAATTTAGATTTATTCGAGGTTTTATTGGAGACATATACTTCCACCATTTCTAGGATGGAACTTCAATACTAAAGGAATAACATATTAAATTTAATGACTCACTAAACTCATGGAAACTATTGTATATCTCAATCTTGTACATCCACTCCTCCTCCTCGAGAAGATCCTCTTGACCATAAAGGAGAGGAGTTTTGAACTTACAAATTTATTGAACATAGTCAATGGGTTGATCAATGGGAATTTTTTCTAATGGTGCACCACCTAATTTTCACCTTGGGAATCCATCAAATCAATATGGGGGGAAGACAGTATGAGAAAAAGAAAAAAATAACTCAATCAAGACAAATCCATCACTATGAAATTTTTAGTCTCAAAAAACTATATAAGAAACATCATTCTCAAAACCTGAGAATACCAAAGTGAATCCTCATTTCATTTTCCAATATAAAAATATAGCAATAAATCTAATTTTAACACTTTAAGACACTTTAGTATTGTGCATGATTTTGGAATGAAATATAGAAAACCATGCACTGACCTTGAGATATGATTATGTTCCAATGTATTGGCTTCCCCATGCTTCGAACATAGTGTGAGTAACTATGTGTTGGACATGTTCCCTCAACATGGAGAAAAACAATTCATGCATGATTACCTAGAGAAAGCCACATGATTTTTCCCCAAACTGTGTGCTGACTGTGCGCTAAAAAAAACAACCAAAAACTAAAAATTTAAATATGATTCACACCAAACTCAAAATATATAAATTGAGAAAAAAATAATAAATCAAATTAAAATCATTCCATCTCATTAGAAACATTTCCACCAATTCTAGAAACATTATTTCATTAAAAATCATTTGACTAAAGACTCAATTCATATTACTTAGAATGAATTCAAAAAATCTAGCCAAAAAGAATCTAATTTTTTTTACAATTGATTTCAATAAACATTATATTTAGGTATTAAAAATACAATCTCATTAAATCATTTTATTTTCACCACAAAATTCATTTTACAGAAACACCATTTTTTTAATCCTTCCTTAAATTATGTTCTGAAAGTCCATTTTTCACTTTACAAACCAACGCCATTATAACATTAACTCATCATTTCAAAATTAAAAAAAATATATTATTGAAAATAATTTTCAAAATCAAGGAAGACCCCTAACAACTCGCAATAAGAAACTAGCGTCGATGGGTGAATTGGATATATGATTGGTGGTGATATGTCGGTCAAACCACCTTCACATAGAGTATTTAGGGATAACATCCTCTAGTGCACATGGATTTGTTGGACCTATGAGATCATATAGGCCACTGACCAACTCCATTTTATTTTCCCAAGACCAAATGTTCCATAATAACCAAATACATTGACAAACCTGGACACCCATGGTAACCCGTGGTTTATAATGGAAAAGAGTTTAAAATGATCTTCCTACACCCACACCTCTGTCCTAGCAATCAAACTCCTTCTACCTTCACAACCCCAATTATGAATTTTCACACTAACATAATGTTCCACTAATGATTCAACCTACACTGATACCATTGTGTCAGGAACCAACCTGGTTGGACCCTTTACTGGTAACTCGATTCAATCTGTGGAAAGGGTTGATTGGAATTCCCTATCCTCAAAGGATTTTGACAATCCCCAATGTCATCTACAGAGAAACAATGGTCACAATTTCTCCCAATAAATAAAAAAATGAAGTGGAATAACAATATATTAGACAAAAATGAATATAATAACCAAACTGAGAAAAATTTACAACTAAAATGAAAACAAAACAACTAGAACAATAAGGATACACTGTATAAATCAAACAGAACCTAAATACATCTAAATCTCAATGTGGCACTGAGGTTCAATCTCTAATATATAACCAACCATCACTGAGGTGATTTAATCTGAGTTAGAACCTCAAAAATAAACTACAAACAAGAAAAGACTATAGGCATAATTATTAAAACTCATTAAGTAGGACCAAAGAAATATATTCCCAATGAATATCATTTTAATATATAATCATTGACTTTATGTTTGACATTTATTAAAAAATATAGGTTTTCCACACTTTTTAGCTTTATAGAGTGAAAATCACAATTCATTACCCTCAAATTTTAAGACGATCTCTGATTCATGGGGTGGGTTAGGATCACATGAAAAAGGGGAATAGGAATCCAAATGGGGGAGGTTTATTTTTAAACAAAAAAGGAAAAGGGTAAAACACTTGTTCTTTAAAAACTTATTTCATGAATCCTCTTTACCAAAACCACACATTCACAATTTACAAAGAATGCACAAAAACCAAGAATAACGAATATAGTCTCATAAAAAAGGGAATGGGATAATGGTACTAATGTCCTTGAAACATGAGAATACCAAGGAACTCATAAGAGAACCAAAACATACTATACATATGACTCATCATGAAGATATTCCCTGCAAAATAACATCATGATGACTTAATTCCAAACCATCACCCTACCTGGCCAGGATGAGGGGCCCAATACCATAGCAACAAACCCATGTATCCACCTAATATGGGCCACTATCATGTATAATAACCAATAATAATGTAATAAACATTATCAGAATTATTTTTTCTATTCTAAGATCCCATGTTATATTTCACAAGGGGTGTTCCTTGCAATAAAAACATCAAGCCACATACAGATTCCATTAGAAACATCAAAAACATAAACCTCTCCAATAACTTCAACGGTAGTCCGTTACGTTAGAATAAATATTACCCAACGGTTGTCTCATACCTAATACCCTCTTAACCCATGATCAACTAACAATAATGAGACCTATAACAATAGTTTTTTTAAAATATTCATTCAAAAATTACAAATGGTCCATACAACACATTCCCATATAAATTTTTTTTTTTTAAAAACTACACATAGTCCACATTAATGACAAAACAATTTATAAATCCATTTGAGGAAAAATTACCATTTTCTTATAAAGAATAAATTAATAAAAAACAAACCAGACTTTTAAAAATTGCACTCAATGTGATAGATCCAACTAGACAATTTATCAAACACATGGTGTGCACTACTCATCAATCACACACGGTAAATTCATAACAATTAAGAAAACTAAATAATATCTCAAAAAAATCATTCTAATTGTCATAGATAAATATTTATCTATCAAGGAGAGTGATAGAAATAAGAAATTAATGAAATCATAAATCTAATGGCAATATGAAAAGGGTTCCTACCTCAAATCACATTTCATACAACAATTCCCAACAAAAATGACTCATCAATGGTTTGGGAAGTAATAAAATCCACATGTAATGAAAATAAAGGAAAACCCCTAAATCCCCACCCCCATTATCATTTAAATTGTTCAAGAACTACCACTAGGTTTTTAGTAGAAGTGAGGAAAGTGGTCGAAATGAAAAGGAGAATGAGAGGGGATTCTGAAACATTCATACTGAATGATGATTCATGAAGAAACCACATCAAAATCACAATGGAGAATCATGGAGGAGACTAAATGTTCTATTGGAGGCATCTTGGTCAAGGGAAATCGAGTGGGTGTCTATGTAAACAAACCACAGATAACAAAAAAATAACCCCCCAATACATTTTCTCAAGTGGATCACATAGTTACCTCACACAATTTAGAAAACTATGCACAAACTATGCGATTTCCCACTATCTGGTGTTGGATGGGTTGCACACATTGGATGTATGGTTAGTCAATCTGTGCAAAAACTATGCAACCCCCTACACAATTACCTCATGGATAAAAAACTGTGCACCTTAACCGTGCAATCGGGAAAAAGTCCCCAAAATCATCATTTTAACCCCAAAAACTCATATTACTCAACGAGATAAACCATCCAATAAATGTATCCCATAAAAAGATCCCACTAGGAGTATTACAATCTCAATTTAAAGTCCACCTCCTCCTCACACGTTCACTCTAATAATGCGTATGTTCCAATCCAAATTAAACATCCAAGAATCAAAATTTAAATCTTTAATACATGAATCACCCCATTTAAACCTGGAACATCCAGAACAGAGTAGAGAAACTAATAACTAAAAAAAGAATCAAAATGAAGTATGGAATTGAAAATATGGGAGTGAAAGGTATTCTGTGTGATAATTGTTGTTTTATATGAGACTTATTTTTTTATTTGAAGGCACCATGAATTTTAAAAAAAAAATTATTCATTTTTTGTGAACAATTTTAATTTATAAACAAAAGGAATTGAGATTTATGGATCCATGTAAATCTTATATGGAGAATGTAAATTTGGGATATATTTCTAATAATACACTAATAATAACCTCATTTATTTGAAAAACCCCTTTATAGAATGTTTAGATGAGTTAATAACATTATTTTTATAAAAAGTGTAGTTTTACAAAAGTCGTGTGTGGATCATATTATTATTAAAATAAATTATATGCACTATGTGTTCTATAAATAAATTAAGTAGATTAGTACGAATAAAAAATATTTATTATCAGTCATAATTTGTTCTATAATACATATGTGAAATATTTTTTTCATAAGGAACATATACGGTCAATCACAAACTGTTCATATTTTAAACATAAAAATTTTTCATAGAGAAAATATTTTAGGATAAAGATAAATTTTTCTCAGTGTTGAAAGAGGGAGTTCACGTCATACCAGTATCAATGTCAATAATTTTTTTTCATAATTCATGTTGTCTTAACATTCATCATAATGATCAATACATACAGTTCAATTGATATATATGTGTGGTTATATATATAATTAGTTCTAAACTATAAGGACAATTATTCAACACCTAGAATTTAAAAAAAGTTTAAATTAGTGAATTTTTGTACACTGACTCATTTATGAGTGTATTCACCTTGTATGTATCATAATTACTGTTAAATAAGTTTACATGTTGTTATTAATCTATATTTTTTATTTCCATTAAGCGCTATTTATATTTATAGAGAGAAGTGATTTACATCTTACAATATACCTTGAACATTATAAACACTGATTAGAACTAGAATAAATGGATTTATTTTACTTGGACATTTTCCCCATAGTTTGAACAAAATATATTATCATGGATATATTATCAAATCATTAGTGATCTTCTCATTTGGATGGAATGGAAATAGTGAATAAAAATTTGATTATAATCATTAATTTAAATAATTATCAAATTTGGAAGTAGAATATACCACCAGAATTCCCATCATTAGGCTTCAATTTTTATATCACTTCTATTCATTAAATTTTAATAATATTAAAATTTTTGATATTTATTTATGACTAGACCTAATGAATCTTATTATAATTCTAATGGAATCAATGTCATAGAGGGATTCCAATATCTACAAAGGTGATGTCCTATAATTATTTAAAATATGGGAAAAGTTATATAATATCTCATTTGGAGAATTTATGTTTTCTAAAATTAAATTAGTGGTTTTATAAAATAATTATGTGGGCTTGAGGATGCACAATAATGAGTCTGATGATGTATTCTTTAACCAAGTTAATGAACATGTTGATAAAAATCATTGACTCATGGAATCCGTTAGTGGTGTGATGATAATGAAACATATCAAGAGAAAATAGAAACCACTGATTAATTTGAACATATTGGTTCGTGGGGATATGGATCCAAAGAAGATGATATTAGGTAGTTTTCATAACACTCTCAGTGCTTATAAAATGAGAAAAAATGATAACGATGATATAAAAATAAGATAAATGATAATAATAGGGTTTCAAGAAAATAAAAAATCTCTCATTGGAATATGATCTCAAATTACGAGATGTTAATATATTTGTTGTATATAATACCTAAAATGAAAACTGAGACAAAGGAAATTTGAAATTGAAACCTCAAGTCTTTTTTCAATTTGGAAATTTTTGAAACTCGTCATTAAAATTACAAATAAATTTGATGATGAAAATGGAGATAATGATCCCATGATGAAATTTTAAAAACATATAAAGATAAAAAAGATTTTATCATATAAATTATTTAAAATAAAGATCATTATTTCCTAAATGAAATTTATATTAAAAATAGTGTAAAAGTTCAGTAGTTGTAAAGACCTTACTTAGGAGGTCCTTATAGAAATCTGTGATAGAAAAAATTAGAACAGAGTGATGGTTAAGATACTAATGATTAGAGTGTCGTACACCTCAAAATATAGATAGAGGCTGCATCTAATAATCTTAAAATATATACATGAAAAACTCAAATATTGTGGTATGTGATCCTAAAGTCAATATTTAAAAGAAATAATAATTTAAATATGAGATAAAATTTCAAATTAAGGAACCGAAATATGAAAATCCAATGATCATTTAGAATGTGGAATAATTAATATTGAAAATTGAATAGTTGGCTGGGATCATGGATAGATTAGCAAGTACAATGATATATTGATTTAGATTTATTAAAAATATTGGAAAATAAACCACTTATATATAATGAATCATCAAATATAACGATAGATTATTAATATTTTGGATGGTTTTGGCATGATAGATAGTGTGATATGTGGATAATTTAATATAAAAATATGGTGACAAAATAATGAATCTTGATGATTTGCAACAAAATAAAAGCTTCTTAATTAAAGAATGTATGGATTAGTCAGCATTATAAGAAGGTATTATTTATGATTGATCCAAAGACACATGAATCCACACACCAATTGAAGATCAACATGGGTGTCACCATAAATCAAAAGCACTCAAGGGACATAAATGTTTGTTAGACTATCAATGAATTTAAGAAATAATTCAATAAAAATTAGGCTTTATTATTTTTAAAGATGGTAAATACCAAATTACCATATTTTATAGAGATTTAAAGAATTAAGGATAAAAATTACAAGATTAATATAAGTAAATAGTCATATAATCAATATATTTTTAATTGAATCAATTTTTAGGGTGACATTAATAGATACAAATACATGTAATTCTAATCTTTAATAATGAATAATATATCAAAGTAGAACCAAATAAAATGATAATATGAATTTAAATGGATTAGAAGGTATGATTAAAATATATCATCAATTTTCATTTTTAATAATTGAATTTGATCCATCATTATAGAAGATGGAACAAAAATACGTACCACCAAAATTAGTGGGTATGTGTGCATTGATCAAAATGTAATGGGATGAGAAGGTAGTGGTTATAGTGATTATTAAAAAATTAAAAAATTGACGGATAATATATATTATATATCTATTTTTTCTACATAATCTCTTTTAATATACCCTGTAATATTTTCAAGACCATACAATGTGAAGACACATGATTACAGGGCTTGTGAGTCTATGAATTGTTGTTTGAAATAAATTAAATGTATTAACTAGATTTCCCCATATTTTTCTTGAAATATTTAAATAACATCACAATAGGGGACTCTAATAATATATAGGATTATTCCATTGAGTTCAAATAATGTGTTTTACCCTATGAGTGGCCTAACCATGGATCGCGTCAGCTGATCAGATTGAGAACAGTGCTGAGCATATTAATAAATATATGATTTAATTTTTTTAATTTATTTAAATGATTTTTGTGACCTAATCCTTTCTTAAAAATATTCTACTATGTAAAATCATTATGTTGAGTTATATAAACCAAAATATTTTTTCAAGAATAATGGAGGATTTTTCTTAAAACACAATTGCCACATCATGGATAATTGGTCCATTTCAGATAAAATTTTATGATCAAACTAACAATAACAATGAAGATTCTTTATTCCCCACAAAATTTATCCAAATCATGTTATCTTGTTTTTTATATGGATTTATCCATGTATTATTTGTTCTACATGGAAATTGGATCAATAAACTAATAAATTGATTTCCTTATTGAGAATATTGTAGGTGCATGCTTGATTTCACTAGGATTGGTATTTCTTTTTTCTGATTATATATATCTCTTCATTTATCAAACTAGAAGCACTGGATGAAGTAAAACATGAACGGTGGATAATGACACTCCTCGTATTCTTATTTTTCACACTTATTACCCATTTTTATTATGTTCATCACCAGTGTTCATTTTACTAGTGCTTTTACATTTCATTACAAATCAATCATTGTGCAAGATATTCTTTGATGAAATGGATTGATACTATAGAAAAGTTTTTAGTATTGATGAAAGAGTAGATTATGAAGAGTGAATATAATAGATAATCAATTAGATCATATTTTGGGATACCCATTTTAGGTTTTTCTATATGAAGATGTGGAATGAGGTGATGAGACTGTCTCTCAATCGATGTTAATATATAGAATCTAGTGAGAATGTGATTATGAGGCTCAGTCACTCAAATATAACATCTCTAATGAGATTGGTGGATATAATACTTATTGGAATAGGTAAAGGTGGTTTCATTGTGAATATAAATGAGATCTTTCAATTCACAGATTATGAAACATGTTATCTAATGATGCATGATGTGTTGCTACTAGGCTTCAACACTTGGGTTTCCAAAAAGTGTATAAGCATCACACAGTGTGTGACCCATGTAATATTGAGTGAACTCTACCTACTCACTATGAGTGTATAGTATAATTACATAACTAGGCACACGATCTGGGTATGAGTACATCGGAGGTTCCATGTACTCAGACATGTCAAACTACAATGGCACAACTATGTGTAACCTAACATATACACAATCATGGATAATGATCCAAATGTAGATTCAATTCCATGTAAACATGTCGTGTACTAATATTACACAACATATAATTTAAAAAATAAGGATTGGTTCCCTTTTCCCTTTATCAATGTGACGTTTTGTTAGAGTGTGTTCCATTTATCCATCCCATGTGGATTTATTATGGAATCTCATATTGAGACTATGAATTTGATCCACATTGAGGTGCATTAGTCTTATATGGTGTGGTAGATTACCTCTATGAGGACCAGATTGAGATTATCTATCATGATTAACCATGGTTGTGTTTTTCAATAACCATTCATGACCAAAAATATGATGGCATTAATCCCCTATTTAGAATATAAATACATATTTGGTTGTTGTTATAATCCATATCCCTTATTGTGATCCTCATTTGTAGATCAATCTCTTTTGACATATAATTCATACATCTAATGTTGATACATTATGAACATAAAATCTCAGGTGGATGAAATCAGTTTTTTTTACTCGTGGAATGTGTTCTTATAGATGAGTGTTGTATGGAACCTTTGAGTAATAATCATAGTTTTCCAATGTGTTTGTGACCCTACCATTAGGTTTAATGTCGATAATGAGTATATCCAGATAATTAATGGTATGTCTCTTATTAATATTGAGGTTTCCTATGATGAGATGACTAATCTTGATAATTTATACTTATTTTTTTTGGGTTTTCCTACTGCGTTTTGATATACATATCCTAAAAAGGCCTTTTTCACACATTTCGTGCATTAAATAAAAGATTTATCCGATGATAGTTTTCTTGAGGGAGAAGGATTAGATAGAGCATAGATTTGGTCAAGACATGTCGTGGTTCATTCTAGGAGTCACATATGATTGTATAACCCTCTCACTATTAGGTCGAACTCCATTATAATTTTTTCATGGGATTTTAATTTGGCCTTATTTCTTCCTAGTAATTGTTATGTACACTAGTAATGGTATTTAGATTTATTAAAACATTAAGTACCAATTTTATTTTACATTTCAACTTTTTATAGGCTTGGAGATGTGTGTGAGAAAATAGTTACCTTAGGATAGGTCCTCCCATCTAATTTTTTACCAAATCTACAATGGTTTCTATCTCCTTGAATATTGGAGGTGAGCTTGGGGTAGTCACACTTTGTTAATCATCATCCAAGAGTGTCTTGGTGGGTTGGGTCATGAAAAATTGGCATTAGATTAGGATTCATATTAAGACTAGAGATTGTAGTTTTTTCAATAAATTATAGTTTTTTTGGTTCTATGGAAGTTGTGTTAAGGGTTTTGAGTTTGTATTTCAGTATAGAGATTTCAGTGTTGGTCCAAAGATTGATGTATTCAAACACCAAGACACCAGTAACCTTTCTTTGAACTTAGAATACGTAGACATTTTTTAGGGAATAAAACTGGTATACGCATCATATATGAATGGGTTTTGTTTCCATGTAATTTTTTATTTATCTCAACTAATATACTCATTGGATATAGTATATATTTTCTATTTATGTATTTCTCCATGATTATTGTATTCTAATATTTAGAATAAGTATAATAAAAATTATTCTCTATGTGATGAGGTTTCAATACAAGGACCATTTTAGGAGGTGTTACTTCAAGGTGATGTTGTATGAACTCAAATATTCCTTTCAGATAAGGATCTTTGTATTGGGTTTTTTTAGGAAAAAGTAACAATTGGTAATTTTCTATGTACACTCTGTGTACTCATAAGTACAATCCATGTACTGGGTTACCACATTGATCCATGTACTGGTCATGTAATGGCTGAGTACATGGTCGTGCAGATGACTTGGAAGAAAGCTGAAAGCGGGGGATGGTTGAGACTAATGAAGGACCCTGGGACCCCCTGAGAGGGGAGGGGTGAATCAGGGTGACAAATATTTATTTTAATGTGATGGATCTTGTTCCCATGTTGGTAGGAACTTGTTGAACCTGTTTGATGAATATGATTAGAAAGCAAACATTCACATGCACAGAAAAGACACAAGACTTTTTATTTGGTTCACCACTAAGGGCTACGTCCAAGGAGCATACTCCTACAAGTTTTCGGTCATACCAAATTACTCTAATCTTCACTAGTTGTGGATTACAAATGTTTGGGCATAATCACTCTGTCCCAGGCTCACTGCATTTACAAGGGTTCGGGGATAGCTCCCTGCTTCCCTCGGGTCTCTCCCGTTGACTCCCCCTAGTCATTTTCGTCGGTGAAGTCCCACTTAGTTTATAGACGTGAAGGTCTCGTCATCATTGCATAATTATGCATCCTATGTCGTATGTAGATGCTCTTTTGAAGTCCAACTCTCACCCTAAGATTAATATCACTTTTTTCTGAGGGTATCGGGCGATCTTCCAGCTTTCATGCATCTTAAGAAGGACAGATGAACTTTAACAACCTCGGCATGCTTATCCAAGCCCGGCGCGTAAGTCACAATCCCAGCATGCAAGTCACTTGGGCGGTACAAAATCGGTGCACAGGTGATAGCAAAGAACTTGTGCGACACTGCCTCCTTTAACACCAAACATGCGTGACATTGCGCCTTTAACTCCCCAACTTCCTTGGTCGCGCAGCCAACAATTGGCGTGCAACCTCTACTTGCGCAACCCAACAACCACTTGTGCGACTCAAACACTTGCGCGACAAGATCTCGAAAAATCTATAACTCTTGTACTTCGTTAAAAATGTGGAGGGGGTCCTCTATTTATAGGCAAACTGGATCCCCTATGCGGTGGTGCGCAAGTCACTCCTTGGTGAGCAAGTCTCGGTGTGAAGCTCATCTCCCTAGACTCTGTCACGCTACTCACTTGCACGACCTACACAAATACTTGCACGACATTCATTCCTTTACCATATTTTGAAGTTATGATATTTAATAACAATAGGCACGAAAGTTTCTAGTATTCCTAGGCATCGGCGCCCATGTCTCTTCACAGCGCACAGGTCACTTGCGTTACCAGCCCAAAACTTGTTCGGCCCTTATCCCTTTGTCATTTTCCCATGTTCTAGTCTTGAAAAACATATGGCTCACATGTTTCCTCTTTATCCAGTACATGACACGCAAGTCTCATTGCCAAAAACACTTTTCTCCATTTGTCGATTTTCAGGCCCAAAAATTTGGCAAACACTAGGAAACGACGCCACCTTAAATGCTGTTGTCTGCTTGAACTGTGTTATCTCTTTGCGGGTACACTTTCGGAACATCCACTGCAGATTGACAACAAACAAAAACCATACTCCAAATCATTCATAAAATACCATGTTTCTAACAACTAATATATGTCATATACATTATATGAACACTCCTTTTAATTTAATTTTTATTTGATAAATCGGAGTGAGGTCTCTTCACATCCTCAGAAACATCTTCTTTTCCCATCAGTTCATACAAGAGAGCAACAGAACGACAAAAAACTACGAGCTCCCCCCAGTTCTCCATCCGAGCTCTAATTCAGACACAACTGGTTGTGTTGGATTCCCACCAGTGAGTTATCCTTTTCTCTATATCCTTTCTTCATAATTCCTCATATCTTGTGAGTTATTCAAGGATGGTAATTTTATACACTTTTGTATATCTATGCTATTCTAGGATGATTCAAGGGACAACGTTAAATATAGTTGATGTTATGACATCATGGTAGGTGGGTTGTGCTTTTAGTTATCCTAATTTGGATCATATATGCTTAAATTTCTGAGTACCCTTCTTTGGTGTATTGCTTGTTTTGGAAATTTAACTCCGTTTAATATTTTCTATGATTTGATTGATAAAGGTTTATTTCTTATGATTATGGTTTGATAACATGTTATGGGACACCCCACGTGTGTGTTCCCTTGATTAGTTGTTTATGGCTGTTTGGTATAGGATGCATGTAGTCATGCCTTGTTCAAATTCCTTGTTTTGGTATGATGTAGTTACCGATTAGATGAAATGCATGTGTTATTAATTGTGAAAGTTTGAATTAGGGGAATTTGACCATGAGAGCTTCCATAGGTTGGGTCATATATGTATGATTTTTTGTTATGTTAGGAATTAGGGGTTAGAAAATGAGTGCAACCCAAAGGGTCACTATTAAATGAACTTTGGACCCCATGGAATTGATTGTGAGAGCTTCAAGGTGGTCATTATTTTTTATTATTGATATGCAGACCAAGGGTGTATTGATAGTGAGAGCTACCCAGGTGGTCATTGGTAAATGATTAGTTATACATGGGACCAAAAGGGGATAGACTCTATGAACATTTTGAGAGGTTCATTATTTATTGAATTGATGATATTTTAAAATAGGGGGGTTATACTATGAGAACATTTCCATATGGATGCTTATAAATGATTGAATGATTGTGACAAGATTTCCAAGCTAAAGCATAGGCTTGGACTTAGCATTACATATTTTTTGAGATGTTCTTCTATGACATTTATTTTGGTTTCTGTTACACGGGTGGATAATAAGAATAGGATAGATCCTAGAATTTCATAATTCAACATATTGAGTAATTAATGAATGTAAATAATGGTAATTGAATACTATATGGTTGTTTATATTTGAGTACTGCCTAGTTTATTGCTTCATTTCATCATCACCTGCTATATATATTAACATATAGTTAGGAACAAATATTTTGGTGGTTTCCTACTGGGATTCATATCACACACTATTGGGGTCATGCTTTTGGACCCAAATAGATTATATGGTTGCAAGTATAGATTAGGGCAAGTACCCTTCTTCATCAGGTTCATGATTTCTATTGGAGATGGATAAAATTGGACCAAGATGAGTCTTGTGAGGCTTTTGGTGTATAATTATTTTCTATATTTTGGATTTAGTATTGTATTTCTTTCATTGTGACTTGTTTGTCTACTTTCCAGGACACATGTGACATCACCATTTATTTATGGTACAGTTGTCCTATAACTATCATTTTTCCATTGTTTACTTTTGTTGTATGGGATTATGGCTTCTGTTTTCTGTTTACTATTTGTTATTCTGCAATATATACTTTTCCAATGAGCGAATAGTTTCCTTATTATCACATCACGACCTCGCTATTATTCATAACCCTCTATAATTTAGGGAAACACTCTTGAGCTCATGTAATCAGCCGGGTTCGGGGAACCCTTGGGCAACACCCGGATCTTGGACGTTACCAAGTCGTATTATAGCTAGGTTTTAATCATGGGACCTATGTGTTATTGGAACACATGGATCATAATTTGGTGGATCATGTTGTAATTTTAATTGAATTTTGTCATGTTATAATTTGTAAAATGATTCCAAACATTCATTTGAGGGGAGTATGGGCTCCCAGGGGTCATAATTGGTCACGCCTTGTAAAAAATTTTATATTTATAAGGGTTCCGGAGAAGTTTCAGAGGCCTACTGTCTGTAAATATAGACAAAACGGTGTGTGTTGTTAAAAAAAAGCCTTGTGTTCTTCAGTTTTGGTGGAAACATCCTTTCTTAAGTACACGTCATCTACCTTATGTACATGTAGTGTTGTCTTTGTTCGTGTGATTGACTTTGTGAGTAGATGAATGGGGTTGGTAAATGATTGGTATAATATTCTGTGTACTGTAAGTACACTCTATGCTATTGGGATCATGTATACGACTGTGTTACTAATGACATGTGTCGTGAAAATTTGGATGGTACATGCCGTGTCTAGCTTGTACATGTCATGTAGTGATAGACCATGTATCTGGTCAATTTATTAGGACACAAGGGGATGGAACATAAGTAGTACACTTCGTGTATATGGTCAACACTCCGTGTAGTTTTACTTAGGAGAGATCCATGTTGTTATACATGTGTAGAAGAACCAGGGAAGGATAGAAAATTCAAGTACATGTCATGTCTTAAGATGAACACTCTATGTGTAAGGGGTTTACATGACTAGGTTGGCAGAGGTGCACACCCATGTTTATAGAAAAAAGTAACACGTCGTGTAGTGGTTCTACATGTCATGTAACCAACTTTTGTGAAACATTATTGCAATAATATTATGTTACTTTCTTGCACTTCTATGTTGCTTTCCTTGATAATCGTGAACATGGTTTTGTTCATAACCATGCTTATTGTTGTCACTAAGATGTCCACCAGTTGTACGCCATGTATTGGGAAATGACATGAAACCATAAATGGTAAATCATGTACTATGATCAGATCCCCACATCTTTCCCATATTGGCACAAGCTATTTAACTGGACACATGTGCTGATGCATAGTTTTGTGAAATATTTATGAGGATGATGTATACTTTCTAGGGAGCACCACATACTGCCCTGACTTTGGCAGTGTTGATGTGCATGCTCCAGTAGTAGCATCCTCTCACATTTTCAGGGGATGGAGGACCACTGGGAGGAGAGATATGGATATAGGCCATGCTTACTATCTTCGAGCATCTGGAGACACATCTTGAGAGGAGGGTGAATCTCATGGAGTACGTGTTACTTGATTCTACCAAGAGATGGTGGGATGTTATCTCTCACACAGGATGTAACGACCCGAAATTTTAAATAAATATTGTTTCCTAATTTTATGTGTTATTTTATTTTATTTTTATACCCAACAAAAATGTTTCATTTGATAACATGAGTATAATTAAAATGATACTGTTGGGTTTTGACTGTTATTTGACCATTGGTCAATATGACCACTGGAAACTAAACATTTTGACTATTGTCTCTAAATACAAGAAATCTTGGTTAATTAATATAGAAAGAAGAATCGATGGCCTCACCCAGTAGTCTTGGACCGATCGAAGCCCATCTAACAGAACTTGGGAAGGAGATTGCGCCACTGGGCTTTGCTCTGGACCAAACCCAAGATGAACATCATCGTATAAAGCTAGAACGGGATCGCCTTCGCGAGAAGTTCAAACTGATAGAAATTATTACTCGTGCGATGTTGGCCGAGACTCCCTCGGATACTCTCACCTTAGCACACCTTACACTTAGGTCCTATGATGTTGTGATAAGGGGCTATGTAAGGAGACCGTAACTGTCTTGTGTAATCCTTTGTTTTAAATTAAATTTTCGATTTCTTTTATGAATTTTAAAATGACCGGATAAATATAGTATGCATATTTTTGATGAATTTTAGAAAAAGTATATTTTAAAAATGTTTATGTAAATCTGAAATAATTAAAAATGTGTAATGATTTTCAAAAAATGGTCTTCTACAATTATGTTCAGTAAGAAATTTAGTGTCTAATTAGATCAACTTGATATTTGATGAATAGTAAATTATGAATAGTGATTTTATGATTAGGATTAATAATGTGTCCAAATGGATTAGTAATCTCACTTAAATAAAGTATTAAAATAAGCTAGGCACTTTGATTAAGTAATGTGATTCAATAAAATAGTTAAATTGTGGTTTCATAAATTATTATTCAAGTATTAGTTTTTTCGGATGAATAGTTTTTTTTAATAAAATTTTTAATTAAAAATATTTAGAAAATTATTTTTATAAAACGGACTTCATTTTTGAACTCAGAGCATCGATATTATGTGAAGGTAATTTTTGGGGATTTTTCTGAAAAAAATAAATTTTCGATGAATAGTGTTTTTAATTAAAAATTTAATTAAAAATAATTAGAAAATTATTTTTATAAAATGGATTTCATTTTTGAAATCAGAGCATTGATATTTGGTTAAGGTGAAATTTTGGAATTATTCAGAGAAAGTAGAATTTTCGATGAATAGTGAAAATGCTTTTTTAGGGTTTCGGTATGTTTAATGACATCATAACTGTTTCATGATGATGTCATGAGATATTATAAGGGTTTTCCTGCCAAGGGTGATTAATTATTGTTTTGGGGGCCCGATGTGGCCTAACTCCATGGTAAATTCCAAGGGAGAGCACATGGTTTTGAGAAAAGCTCTTGTGAGGTGTCTCTTGGCCATTAATGCCTTGTCCCCTCACTTTCCCTATATATACCCACCCTTTCCTCCTTTATTTTTCCCTCCCAACTCCCCCCCAACGAATTTATGGAATCCTTACCTCCCAAAGAGTCCTCCCAAGGTTCCCCCAAGCCCTCAAGGTCCAAACCTTTGAGTTTTAAGAGTTACGTTTTAAGGTAAGGGATCTGATCTCTCTCTTTCTTTTCAAGAAATCTCTTTTATGTAATTTCTTTTATGCTGCATGTTCTTATGTTAAAGAGTGTTCTTTTATACTCCTATTACTTCCCTTTTCTTGTTCACATAATGAGAGATCCCCTCTTATTCTCATTATTTCATTTTATGATGTTGTAAGTGGCGCCGTTAGGCTGCCAGAATTTTTGTAACTGATTCTTTCTCCCTTCTCATTTTTCAAGATCTATTATCATGTAAAGTATTTCAGGTTCCTTTTTATTATGTTAGGGTATGATCTCTAAATTTATCATACTGATATTTTATGATCATATGATGAGAGAACCCATTTTATCTCTTCAATTCAGTATTTTGAAGTTTTAAGTGGCGCCGTTAGGCTGCCGAATTTTTAAAGGATTCATTCACCCTTCTCCTTTTCAAAGTTATAATTCCATGTCAAGTCTTGCAAGTTCCTTTTTATTATGTTGGGGTATTATATATATATCTATAATACTGATCTTTTATTACCATTTGATGAGAGACCCCATTTGATCTCTTCAATTTAGTATTTTGATGTTTTAGTGGCATCGTTAGGCTGCTGAATTTTTAAGTGGTCCTTGCACCATTCTCCATTTTCGAAGTTCTAAATCCATGTCATGTCTTGCAAGTTCCTTTTTATTATTTTGTGGTATGATCTCTATATCTATCATACTTATCTTTTATGTTCATATGATGTGCGACCCTATTTGATCTCATCAATTCATTTTTGGTTGAAGTTTATGTAACGCTATTAGGCTGCCGAATTTTCATAAGAGAAATCTTATTTTTGTCTTCCTTTCATGTTCTTCATTTCATATGGTATATTTTCAAATTTCATTACCATGTTCTTAAATCCCTTATATTCTGTCCCTCTACTATTTTATGGGTCATTTATGATTGTTTGACCCATGTCCCCTCTCTTTTCAATGTTTTCTAAAAACCTTATAACATAGCCGTTATGCTGAAGAATTTTTGTCTCAAAATGTCTCTCTCTTTTTTCTAAAGATATATTATGTTATTAAGTGAATACTCAAAGCCCTTATTTATATAGGGGTATTCACATGTATATAAAAATTTTCTATTTTAAATTCTGGGATTTACATACATGAAGCCTGCTTTCCCTTTTCCGTGGGTTTAAAGTGACATAAAGATCATGTCTTTAAAGCAGTTTTTATAACGTTATGATTACGAAATGAAACCCATTTATTTTATGATATATGGGTTGTTTATGAAATGATTGATGATGATATATGTGGCTCACATGATAATAAAGACATGTCAAGGGTGCGCCCAGATAGCGCTCCAATGCATTGGGTAAAGACTTAATCTCTAGAGATGACCATTTTTTACGACGCCTTAGTGAATAACCTTGGTAATTTTTAACGACGCCTTAGTGAATAACCTTGGTAATTTTTAACGACACCTTGGAGATGGACCTTGGTGAAACGAAACAATTTTCAATATTAAATGTTGTAGCTACATTTTCATGTTATGAAAAATGTTATTTTTATTATCATATGCCTTAGGATTTCATTTTAATGCCTTAATGTTCTTTTCATGACTTTATTGATGTATCTCAAGTTCATATGTCAAATGTTTCACTTGTTTCCCTTGCTGGGACTTCTGCTCACCCTTTCTTTTGATGTATGTCCTCAGGTTATGAGATGCATTAATGAGCCTAGGGTGAACATGAGGAGAAGCCTTTCAAGTGTTTAAGAAGAATGTTTTTTTTGTTTCATGTTTTATGTTCCTTATTTCCAAGACACTAAACCTTAAAGATCCTCAGTTTCGTGTAATGGAATGAAAGTTATGTTATAAAAATACGGGATGCTATAGTTGGTATCAAAGGATGGTTTAGTTATTTGTGGAAATTATGATATGAAAACTCTAGGAAGAACCCTATAGAAAAGTTTAAATATAAGAAATATTCCTGGTATTTTGGTGGGTATTGAGTAAGGGGTTTCCTAGAAAATACATCCCTATCTGGATACGAGCAGGTAGAGGTGACTCTGGCACATATGTACATAGGGGTAAAGCCCTAAAACACCGCTTTAAGCAAGACTCGAATAGGAACTGGTACACGACAACAGGCCTTGCTGCACTCTTGGTTACGACACTCCAGGGGGATATACTTTGGTAAATTCATAAGCATGGTATGAACCATTGTTAAAGAAACAAAGATAAAATAAAATAAATATTCACAAAAGAATATATGATCATGGATAACCTAGATGGTAACCAGGGGATCACATGTTAGGGTATACTTTTCTTCTACAAGTTATCCTTATATGCTTTAAGTTAATTTTCATGATTATTGGTTAAGTATTTAAGCCTCTAATTATACTTTCTCTTCTTAGTTAATGGTGGGAAATGGAATAACGTGTCCCAACAAACAATGTGATAGGAAATGCGATGATTTTTGTATTAATAAGATAGAGATGATTAGGGGATTAATAGATGATTATTATTTTGGAAGACGTTCACTATTTTGGGAACCCTATATGATCGAGGTAAATAGATTACTACGGTATTTTCATTGAGGAGTAAGGTTGAATTATATTTTGAAGAATCGATGAATTTAAGGTGGACTTATAGTAATTTAAGTTACTTATGGAAATGATTAACCTATCTTGGGGTAAATATGTTTAGGTTAGTTACTTTTGTTATAAGATGTTAGGAGTGGTTGATGTTGTTTGGAGATGAATGATAAAGTTTACCTTGGAAGACTATGTTATCAAATCCTTCTTGTATTTGGGTTTCAATCTTAGTTTGGTTTATTTTGAGGATTTTTAAGGACATTTATTTACAGAATGGTCTATGATGAACTCTTGGTAGTACCATGGAACTTTGAAGATTTAAAAGTAGTTTCCATTCCTATGGGATTATTTCTTTTTGAAGAGTTGTTTTACCTTACCCTTTCTGTTTTTGGGATAATGTTTAAATATAGATGAAATAGATGGTTAATCTTTTGTGGATTATGTGATTCTCTAAAAGATGATTCTTGTGTTTTGAAAGTGTTTTTGAATGCTCATCATTTGGAGAAAAGATTATTTTTCGGTAGAAACTTATTAAAGGATGAAACTCTACATGAAGGTAGGTTTATTTTCTTATGTTTCTGTTCTATGTAGTAGATGAATTCCTCAAAATTATGAAATGGAATGTAAAACAAATATGTTTTTGGTTTACGTTTCCTACTAGGTAATCAAAGAACGTTTACACACATCATAAGATTGGGATTTTATTATGGTTAACTTTCTCCTAATCATGTTCTCTATCACTCTCCCTCAGAACATGACCCTTTGTTTTCTCCTCCATGTCCATGTTTTCCTACATGGAATCCTAGTGTGGGATAACTCGGGTGACCTTTGTACTTCACTTTCCTTCTTTTAAAGTAATAGTTTTACTGACTCCTTTATCGATGTGGGACATTCAATGAAATTTCAAAACCCAATATTAAAAATTGTGAGGACGCAATTTCTTAAGGGGGGAAGATTGTAACGACCTGAAATTTTAAATAAATATTGTTTCCTAATTTTATGTGTTATTTTATTTTATTTTTATACTCCAAAAAATGTTTCATTTGATAACATGAGTATAATTAAAATGAGACTGTTGGGTTTTGACTGTTATTTGACCATTGGTCAATATGACCACTAGAAATTAAACGTTTTGACTATTGTCTCTAAATACAAGCAATCTTGGTTAATTAATATAGAAAGATGATTTTATGGCCTCACCCAGTAGTCTTGGAATGATCGAAGCCCATCTAACAGAACTTGGGAAGGAGGTAGCACCACTGGGCTTTGCTCTGGACCAAACCCAAGCTGAACATCATCGTATAAAGCTAGAACGGGATCGCCTTCGCGATAATTTCAAACTGATAGAAATTACTACTTGTGCAATGTTGGCCGAGCCTCCCTTGGATTATCTCACCTTAGCACACCTTACACATAGGTCCTATGCTGGTGTGATAAGGGGCTATGTAAGGAGACCGTAACTGTCTTGTGTAATCCTTTGTTTTTAAATAAAAATTTCGATTACTTTTATGAATTTTCAAATGAACGGATAAATATAGTATGTATATTTTTGATGAATTTTTGAAAAATAATATTTTAAAATGGTTTATGTAAACATTAAATAATTAAAAATGTGTAATGATTTTCAAAAAAATGGTCTTCTACAATTATGTTCAGTCTGAAATTTAGAGTCTAATAAGATCAACTTGATTTTTGATGAATAGTAAATTATGAATAGTGATTTTATGATTAGGATTAATAATGTTTCCAAATGGATTAGTAATCTCACTTAAAGAAAGTATTAAAATAAGCTAGCCACTTTGATTAAGTAATGTGATTCAATAAAATGGTTAAATAACGGTTTCATAAATTAATATTCAAGTATTAGTTTTTCGGATGAATACTGTTTTTTAATTAAAATTTTAATTAAAAATATTTAGAAAATTATTTTTATAAAATGGACTTCATTTTTGAACTCAGAGCATCGATATTATGTTAAGATAATTTTTGGGGATTTTTCTGAAAAAAATAAATTTTCGATGAATAGTGCTTTTAATTAAAAATTTAATTTAAAATAATTAGAAAATTATTTTTATAAAATGGATTTCATTTTTTAAATCAGAGCATTTATATTTGGTAAAGGTGAAATTTTGGGATTATTCAGAGAAAGTTGAATTTTCAATGAATAGTGAAAATGCAGTTTTAGGGTCTCGGTATGATTAATGACAACATAACTGTGTCATGATTATGTCATGAGATATTTTAAGGGTTGGCCGGCCAAGGGTGATGAATTATTGTTTTGGGGGCCCCATGTGTCCTAACTCCATGGTAAATTCCAAGGGAGAGCACATGGTTTTGAGAAAAGCACTTGTGAGGTGTCCCTTGGCCATTAATGCCTTGTCCCCTCACTTTCCCTATAAATACCCACCCTTTCCTTCTTTATTTTTCACTCCCAACTCTCCCCCATCTATGTTCTGGTCTCCTTACCTCCCAAGGAGTCCTCCCAAGGTTCCCCCCAAGCCCTCAAGGTCCAAACCTTTTAGTTTTAAGAGTTACGTTTTAAGGTAAGGGATCTGATCTCTCTCTTTCTTTTCAAGAAATCTCTTTTATGTAATTTCTTTTATGATCCACGTTCTTATGTTAAAGGGTGTTATTTTATACTCCTCTTACTGCCCTTTTCATGTTCACATAATGAGAGATCCCCTCTTACTCTCATTATTTTGTTTTATGAAGTTTTAAGTGGCGCCGTTAGGCCGCCAATTTTTTTTTAACGGAATCTTTCTTCCTTCTCATTTTTCAAGATCTATTCTCATGTAAAATATTTCAAGTTTCTTTTTATTATGTTGGGGTATGATCTTTAAATTTATCATACTGATATTTTATGATATTATGATGAGATACCCCATTTGATCTCTTCAATTCAGTATTTTGATGTTTTATGTGGCGCCGTTAGGCTGCCGAATTTTTAAGGGATTCTTTCACCCTTCTCCTTTTCAAAGTTCTAATTGCATGTCAAGTCTTGAAGGATACTTTTTATTATGTTGGGGTATGATATCTATATCTATCATACTGATATTTTATGACCATATGATGAGATACCCCATTTGATCTCTTCAATTCAGTATTTTGATGTTTTAGTGGCGTCGTTAGGCTGCTGAATTTTTAAGTGGTCCTTACACCTTTCTCCCTTTTCAAAGTTCTAAATCAATGTCATGTCTTGCAAGTTACTTTTTAATATTTTGGGGTATGATCTCTATATCTATCATACTGATATTTTATTTTCATATGATGAGATACCCTATTTTATCTCATCAATTCATTTTTTGTTGAAGTTTATGTAACGCTATTAGGCTGCCGAATTTTCATAAGAGAAATCTTATTTTTGTCTTCCTTTCATGTTCTTCATTTCATAAGGTATATTTTCAAATTTCATGACCATGTTCTTAAATCCCTTATATTCTTTCCCTCTACTATTTTATGGGTTATTTATGACTGTTTGACCCATGTCCCCTCTCTTTTCAATGTTTTCAAAACACCATCTTACATAGCTGTTATGCTGCAGAATTTTCGTCTCAAAATGCCTATCTCTTTTTTCTAAAGATATTTTATGTTATTAAGTGAATAATCAAAGCCCTTCTTTCTACAGGGGTATTCACATGTATATCAAAATTTTCTATTTTAAATTATGGGATTTACATACATGAAACCCGCTTTCCCTTTTCCGTGGGTTTAAAGTGACATAAAGATCATGTCTTTAAAGCAGTTTTTAAAACGTCATGATTACGAAATGAAACCCACTTCTTTTATGATATATGGGTTGTTTATGAAATGATTGATGATGATATATGTGGCTCACATGATAATAAAGACACGTCAAGGGTGCACCCAGATAGCGCTCCAATGCATTGGGTAAAGACTTAATCTCTAGAGATGACCATTTTTAACGACGCCTTGGTGAATAACCTTGGTAATTTTTAACGAAACCTTGGGGATGGACCTTGGTGAAACGAAACGATTTTCAATATTAAATGTTGTATCCACATCTTCAAGTTATGAAAAATGTTATTTTTATTATGATATGACTCATGATTTCATTTTCATGCCTTAAAGTTCTTTTCATGACTTTATTAATGATCTCAAGTTCATATGTAAAATGTTTCACTTGTTTCCCTTGCTGGGCCTTCTGCTCACCCTTTCTTTTTATGTATGTCCTCAGGTTATGAGATACAGTAATGAGCCTAGGGTGAACAGGAGGATAATCCTTTCAAGTTTTTAAGAAGAATGTTTTTTTTGTTTCATGTTTTATGTTCCTTGTTTCCAAGACACTAAACCTTAATGATCCTCAGTTCAATGTAATGGAATGAAAGTTATGTTATAAAAAGACAGGATGCTATACAGGAGGTCATTGAGATATGGATTGGGAAGAGTTTCATTATAACATTTATGATCACTTCTCCGCCGAGACATTGAGGGATAATTGTGCCAGAGAGTTCATGCATTTAGAACATTACTCTATTTCATTGATAGATTACCCATCTCGTTTTTCAGAGATTTAGTGCTTTACACATGTTCTGGGAGGTGACGATTTATCTCTGGCTAGGAGATTTGAGGATTATCTCAAGTATGACATCTGATCATACGTGAATGTATTCAAGATGAATATGGTGATGGCTATATTGAACTTCACACTAATTAACGAGCATAATCTGTGAGTGTTTGGAGTTGGGAGCCAGGGCGGTTCAGCATCAAGGGCTAGTACTCATTTGATAGATAGAAGGAAACACTGCAAGGAGTTGTCACGTGATGATTCATAAAGTATCCAGGTGATATACTACTTGTGTGTGAAGAGTGGGCATACGAAACCACATTGCTCGAAGGACCCATTCAAGTGCCAATCTTGTGGAAATATGATTCATATTCAGCATTTTTGCATGATGTTCTCACCGACAGTGAGTTATTGGGGATCTGTTATGACTGCACATTTAAGAGTTGGACCACCAGTTTATTATCTAGCATGGATCATGAGTTTTTATGATATTTAAGAAGTGGAGGAGGTTGTGGATATGGTAGTTAGGCTATAGGTTTTCAGTGAAAATGGGGTGGATTAGATAATGGTATTCAGGCTTGGTCACAAAAATGTTGTACAGGTCAGACCATTGTTGTGGAGAAGAACCAGCAGGATCAGGATCTTGAACCCTCTACAGATATAGATACAATTCATGTTGCCTATGTTTTAGCATATGATCCATTTGATATAGATGATTCCCATAGTTTCATATATGTTGTCATTGTAGAGATCCTTGGGTTTTGAATCTCATAATCTAATGATGTTATGACGTTAGACACTCCGTTGGGGATTTGGAAAGCTAATGTATGTCAGTGAAAGTGGTTCCCTCTAAAGGTTGGAGGGTGTCACTTCTTATAGGATATATATTTCTTTGATATTATAGGCTTCAATGTCATTCTAGGAATTGAATTTTTAGTCTAATACAAGGAAATTGTTTACTGCTATCGTTGTAGGGTATGTTTCACGTCACCAGAGGGTGGTTCTTTTCTAAAAAAGGGTGAAGGGGATGTCTAACTGAGTAGAGTTGGATGCAAGAATCATGGGTTTGGAGGAATTATAGTCCAAATTTCTAGTTTATATCTATTTTATTGTGGGAATTATAGATGGACATTCCGCCAGTGGTGTCTCATTTTATAGATGTATTTTGATACATATTTTCTAGGTTACCCTCAAATAGAGAGGTTGATTTCTCTATTGATCGTGTGTCAAAAGTTGCACTGGTGTCCATTCCTCCTTATAGGTTGGATACACAAGAGTAATAGGAGGTTAAGAAGATGTTAGAGGAGTTGTAGGAGAAGGATTTCATATGAACCTACACATATCATTCGAGTTCGCATTTCCATTTTGAAAATAAGGAAGATTGTACCCTTAGAGTTTGTATAGATTATTGAAAGCTGAACTAGTGGATATTCAAGAACTGATATCCCTTTCGGAGGATTGATGATATCTTTGATCAGCTTCGAGGAGATCTGGTGTTCTCAAATATTGACTTGAGATCCAGTTGCAATAATTTTCACATTACACCATCAGAAATACCTCTTACATACTTTCGGAGTATGTATAGTCTATAACAGTATTTATTTATGTAGTTCGGTCTCACGAACGTGATAGTAGTTTTCATGGAAACAAATAACCATGTTTTCCATTCTTACATGGATTCTTTTGTGGTAGTCTTCATGGATGATATCTTTTTGTACCCTCAAACTCGACATGGAAATGCCATCCATCTTGAGATCATAATGAGTACACTAAGTGAGCATCAATTATATGCTATGATATGAAAATTCCATTTTTTATGGACTAGATTTACTTCATGGGTCATGTTATATAAAGTAAAAGAGTATCAGATGACCAAGAGAGAGCATGATCCACACTTAATTGGAAGAAACAGAATAATGTCTTTCAGTTATGATGTTTTCTTTGGATGTCCAGAAACTACATGCTCTTTATTCATGACTTTTAATTCTTATTAGTGCCACTGACGTACCTAACTAAGAATGGTTCAATTTACATGTGGACATATTCCTGTGAATCAGAATATAAGGAGATGAATGTGAGATTGACTTCATCACCTATACAGATTTTTTCAGTGTCCAGAAAGACATTCACCGTTTACTTTGATGCATTAGATAACATGCTAGAATCTGTGCTTATGAAAGGAGAAGGAGTCATTGCATATGGGTCTCAGTAGTTGAGTCCTAATGAGAGGAACAACCTGATGCATGATCTCGAGTTAGTTGTAGTTGTGTATGCTTCACAATATAGGAAAAATTATGTTTTGGGAGATCATTTTGGGTTATACACCAACCACAAATGTTTCAAGTATATATCTACTTAGTGAGATCTGAATTTGAGATAGTGAGCGTGGGTTGAGTACCTTTAGTCTTTTGAATTTGAGCATGCCTAAACACCTTGGAAAGGTAACAAAGTGGCTGATTCGTTGAGTAGGAGGAATCATATAAAGGTGGGTTGTGAGGCCAGATGTGAGTGGATGCTTGTGGATCTATTCTTTGAGATGCATTTTTTGGGGCCCAACCTATATGGAAAGATGTTTATTTTTTCTTATATATGTTACCTATACTCTATTGGATCTAGTGATAATGAGGAAGCTATCATATTTCGATAGCCTAGCACTATGGGACAATGTATTAGGAGAGAACCCCACTCCGGGGTGAACCATAGGTGAGGATGAGGTTTTGTGTTCCCAGGGCACATTTGTGTGTCATCATACATAGGTGAGGATTTGATACAAGATTTTGATTTATTAGTTTTCATATATCATCCTTGTGTCACCAAGACATATAGAGATCTACACCGTCATTATTGGTGGGTAGCCATGAAGAGGGATGTTGCTGGTTTTGTTTTGATATGTTCCACCTATTAGCAGGTGAATGGGGAACATATGCAATCGAAAGGTCTTTTATAGTAGTTACCCATTATTGAGTGAAAATGGAAGGATTTCATGATGGGTTTCATTATAGGTTTAACGAGGTTTCTTTGAGGGAATGATGTGGTTTGGTTTTTTTGTTGACAAACTCACGATGGTTTAGTATTTCATTCAGATTAAGGAATACTTCAGTGTTAATGATCTAGGAATGTTTTACATCTGATTGATTGTACGTTTTCATGGGGTTACACACTCTATTGTTTCAGATAGGGAAGCCTGATTTTCTTCTCATGTCTTGTATGGAATATAGAGGGATTTGGGTACATAGGTATTTCTGAGTACAACATACCATCCCTAGACAGATGGTCATTCTGAGAGCACAATTCAGGTTTTGGAGGACATGATTTGACCATGCGTCTTGGATTTTTGGTGATCGTGGGAGAGGAACATACCATTATTGGTGTTTTTCTACAATAGTAGTTTTCACGAAACAATTTGGATTGCACCTTATGAGGCTTTTTACGGTTGGCCCTGCCTATCACCCTTATGTTTACTAGAGGTAGGAGAGGCATCTATATTGGGACATTGTCTTGTCTAGAAGACCACTGAGTAGGTGGAGGTGATTCGGAAGAGGAATTCATCCGCACAATCTCACCATGAATCATATGATGCTCAATGGAGATTACCTTTAGAGATCAAGGACAGGGATCATGTATTCTTACCTGTCACATCGAGGCTTGGACACATGATTATTTTGAGACTGGGTAAGAATTTACCAAGATATGTTAGGTCATTTTGGGTTTTGGAGATAGTCAGGTCAGTTGCCTATCAGTTGAAATTACCTTAGAGGTACCAGGATATGCATGATGTCATTAAAGTTTCACAACTACTATGTTACTTTTCATAGTTGTCTCATGTTTTTGAACCCGAGAATATTTAGTTGGAGGTGGATGCATCCTTTGTGAATCACCTTATTCAGATTGTGTATCACGACACATAGGATATTCATGACCGGTTTGTTCCAATGGGATATTTTCTATGACAACAAGGGCGACTATATGATTAGACATGGGAGAGGGAGGCCGAAGTATGATCATAGTGGCCTGTGTTGTTTGGAGTTTCTTATTAAAAACTCTTATAGAGTATAGTTGGGGATGAATTACTTTATTTGGTGATATTTTTAAGAACCCTAATATTTATTTCAAGTATGAATCTTTATTTAAGGTTTTTCGAAGAAAAAGGATGAATTGGGAATTTTCTATGTACACGCCCTGTACACATAAGTACACACTGTGTGCCCAGGTACCATGTATAGCTAGGTATTGGTCGTGTGACAGTTGAGTGCATAACCATGTAGGTGACCTGGAAGACAACCTAATGCTGGGGCCGATTTAGGATAATAGAATTCATGTACATTAAATGAACACTTAATGTACTTTTCTATTTATTTTATCAATCAGAGAGGGTTCGTATCTCCTCCTCAGAAACGTCTACATCTCCCATTTTATTATATAATATTGCGACATAATATATACAGACTTTGAGCTCCTCTTGGTTCTCCGTCCAAGCTCCAATTTAGTTGTAACCGGTTGCGTTGGATTCCCACCGGTGAGTTATTCGTTCTTCTAGATTCTTTATTCCTGATTTATCCCTCTCATGGGTTATCCATGAAATAAATTTTTTACCCTTTTTTAGATCTACATTTTTCTAGTCTGATTCTAGGGATGGAGTTCAAGAGTTTTTATTGTACGACATAAAGGTAGGTGGATTGTGACTTTAATTGTACATATTTGGATTATATGTGCTTAAATTTTGGAATACCCATGTTTGGGGTATTGAATGGTTTCGAAATTTGACCCTGTTTAATACCACCTATGGTTTTTTATTGAGAAAGGATTATTTCTTATGTGTATGGTTAGATATCATATTATGGGACACACCATGGGTGTGTTCCCTTGATGGATTGTTTATGTCCATTTGGTCTTGGATTCCTATAGGCTTGCCTTGTTCCTGTTCCTTTTTTTGATAGGATGGAGTTTCTGATTATATGGAATGCATGTGTTATGCATTTTGAAGTTGACCAAGGGTAATTTGATCATGAGATATTCTCAAGGTAGGGTCATTTATGTATTATTTGTTGTTATGTTTGAACAGAGGGGTTAGACCATGAGAGCTACCCAAAGGTTCATTATTAAATGATTTTTGGACCTTAGGTAATTGACTAAAAGAGCTACCAGGTGGTCATTATATTTTATTGTTGCTCTATAGACCAAGGGGGTATTGACTGTGAGAGCTGCTCCAGTGGTGTTTTGTAAATGATTAGTGATGTGTGAGACCAAAAGGGGATGGACTCTGTGAGCTTTCCCAAAGGTTAATTATATTTTGAATTGATGATATATTAAACTATAGGGGTTAAATTGTGAGAACATTCACGTGGGGTTTTTTTTGAATAATTTAATGATTGGATGAGTCTACCAAGCTAAAGCACTAGTTTGGACTCGGTCTTACTAGTTTTTGGCGATGGTCTTCAAAGAAATCAATTTTTTTACTGTTACATGGGGGATACAATGCTTAGGCTAGATCCTGGGATTTCAATATTCCATGGGATGAATAATTAAATAGTGTAAATGAATGTAATTGAAAACTATAGAATATTATACTTTTTATTACTTCCTAGTTTATTGCTTCATTCCCGAATTACCTATTATATATATTCACTTATAGATATGAATAGATTATTTGGTGTTTGCCTATTTGGATTCATCACACACCCTATTTAGTTATGATTTTGGACCCAAATAGATTATACGGTTGTAGGTATAGATAAGTGAAACATCCCTTCTACATTACTTACATTATTTCTATTGGAGCTAGAGAGCATGTGACCAAACAGAGGCTTGTGATGCTGTTGTAGATTATTTCTTTTCTATAAATTCTAATCAGTATTTTATTTTTTTAAATGTGAGTTGTTTGGATACTTTCCTAGACACATGTGATGTAATAATTTATTTACTCTCTATTTGATATATTAATATCAGTCTTCTGGTTTTTAATTTTATTTACAGTATTACTCTTTCCATTTTAGTTTACTATTTGTTATTTCGATATGTATACACATCCATTGTGGGACTAGTTTCCACATTATCACACCATGGCCTCGCTAAAAGTCAGGAAACTCATCAATTTTAGGACTTTTTCTTGGGGTCATGTGACCAACTGGGTTCGTTGCATCCTTGGGTGGTACCCAGAACCAGGACATTATAGGTGCACTTGTACTACCACATTCTTTCGAGAAAATTATTGTACTGGTAGTGCCATCTGATGAGGTGTGTAGGATGACCAGAAATCCAGAGTTTTTGAGAAATCAAACCCTTTGGTTATGGGTTTATGTAGGCCCCACCAAATATTTGAGTACTATCTTGAGGTTTTGATATGAGTCTTATGTCCCTTCAGGACAAATGCAAACTAGATGGTGGTCTTGGAAGAGATCCTTTCCCATATCTCAACGGGGGAATGGTGGAGCATAATGACTCAATAATATGATGTGGTGACTCTTTCATGAAAAAATATCATGTCAATTTTTATAGAGTGGTTTTATATGTACATTGATGGATTTATTCATACATGATATTTTACAACTTCTGCAATGTAGTATGGTTGTGGTTTATTATTTGTCGAGATTCACCAACCACTCCAAGTACTAGATGGATATGGTGTGGGACTAGTTATTTTATACTCTAATCATCATGAAATGTGTATGAATATAAATACTAGACATAGTGATAACTATTTGTATTAATAACTATGTGGGGTGTTAGAGTGTGTTTTGATAGTCAATAATTTCTTGGATGAGAAGATGTATAGAGTTTTTGCTGGAAGTGGGTGCACGGTAATCAATACATTGGAAGAAACCATCTGATGATGGATCTAGGGGCCTGTACATGTGATACATTTCATGATTTGGTCAGATGACATAGAATCTATAGTTAGGGGATAATATGGTGGATCTATTAATCCTAGAGATATTTGGTGTTATCGTATGGTGATTGATGAAATATTTCTTGATATTTCCCAATCTAGAGTGTAGATGATAGAGATGTACGAGATTTGATCACTAGTAAGTGGTTGTAGTAGGAATATCCAGGTCTATAGTGTTGGAAACATGTGATGGGATCTATAAGAGACATTGGAGGAGGAACAAATTTTTTCTTTTTTTCCACACCGACCCCATTATATCTTCTCCATGCATATCAAGATAGTCGTCATGGGGAGGGATGCTACTGACAGTCATGTATAATGACCCATAGTCTCCATGAATGATATAATAGATTATATTTTTATTCTATAATTTTGATGAAGTAATGAAATACATGGGTGTAAGACAGAAAATTATTTCCAAAACTCTGGAAGAGACTTATAGATTTTGTTTGAGACCATAGCTCGAGCCTTGCACCTGGAGACTCCTATCGGAGGTATCTCAGCAATCACACAAATATTTTGATGGTGTGACTAGAATCTTTGTGGTGAGATTTTCCATTAGTATCTAATTGTTTTAGTAATGAGGCCATATGGTTTAAACGTAGGAATATACTGTTTATCTAGAGTTCATTCCTAGATAGACTATTTTGGTGGATGAATCGTTATTTCCATATTGATGGGGGGAGGATTTCCATTATGCGTGAAAAGGAAACAATAAATGAAAATGATGGGATCATGAATAAGAGTGTAAATATTATTATAGATTATTATAATATCATGACTCTAGGTTTAGTGATTGCAATTAATTTTTAGTCACCTATAGTTGTTCTGGAGTATTAGGAAATATTTTTTGAGGATATTCTAGGATTAAATCCCCATTTAGAGAAATACTTCATCGTATATTTATAGCTTGATAAAACCATGAAATTTTCACAAGAATTTCATATGTCTCTCACAAAGCATCACATGCTGCTGGATTAGAGGGAGGACATGCAGAGGAGGGGCTTTTTGAGAAACAATGTTTCACCCTAGGAATCCACAGTTTTTTTCTCCTTGGAAGTAGATGAGAGCATGAGTTCGTATAAAAATTACCATTTCCTAAATATGGTGAGAATTTGTAACATGTATCAACTACGGAGGATTGATAAACTATTTTACTAATTGAATGGGGAATGAAGGTTCCCGAAGTTTAACATTAGATCATGTTATCACCAACTGTGAGTGTAGAATGAGGATATACCGAATATGGATGTATGATGCTGTTATAGACTCTATGTGATCATAATTATTCCCTTTGTTGTGATGGAACCCTAGTATTGTTCATGGAACTCATTAAACAAAATTTACATACTTTTTTAGACCATTTTTGGTTATTATTCATCAACAATATCCTAGTTTACTCGATATCTGAGGAAGATAATACAAGACACTTTAGGATGGTCCTAGATTTATTCTGGGAAAATTATATTTTTAGTAATCTCTTAATGTTACAATTTGGGATTTAGGAAGAACACATCCTAGTACTTGATTCTTTCTAGATGGTGTAGTGGTGGTCCTAGAGAAGGTCGAGGCTATGTTATCTAGGGAGTCGCTCAAGAGAGTGATAGATATTTGGTGCATCATTGGGTTTCAATGATATTACTTGATATTAATACTAGTTATCTCCATAATATTATCTTCTTTGATATTTTTTACCGAAAATGGATGACCTTTAATCTATATATAGAGGTTCAATGGAATTTTCATGAGTTGAGGAAGATATTGACGAGAGATCCCATCATGAGATTTCAGAAAGATGGCGTTGAGTAAGTAGTGTTCTATGATTAATTAGGGACTAGTCTTATTTTGTTCTAATGTATAGAAAGACATAAATTTCCTCTAGGTCTTGGTAGTTGAGACCTCGTTGGAAGAACAACTTGAAACAATATAATGACCTAGAATTGGTAGTATTATCATAGAAGATATGACAGCTCAACAATATGGGCGAGCAATTTATCATCTATTATGACCAAATGAGTGCTAATATGATATTACCTTAGAAGTATATTAACTTGAGATAGATTATGTGTCTAAATATACTCCTGGATTATGAATGCAGGATTTTCTATACTCAAAGTAAGGGTAATGGGGTAGTAGATACTCTTAGTAGGATATAATTTTAATAGTTACTAAGAAAGTCATAAGGGTATTTGGCCTCATTACAACTATCCTTATTTGATTCATATTTTGTGTCTTACATCTAGTTGATTTTTATTACCTCATAGATTATAGAGTACTTTAGGGATTCCCATCATGAAGATACATACTGTGATACCCCATGTACTCATATATCCTTTAGATGTTATCCTGATGAATATTCTAAATGCGTGGAGCACATCTTAATTTTTTGAGGATGGATGATGGTTCCATTTGTTTTATGGGTGAATTTTCAGGGGGATTTCATACATATCATTAGGTTTTACATATGGGTGTGTATAATATGTACCAATATATACAACATAATTTTTGGTGTCTGGGGATAAAGAATGAAATTGCAGATTTTTTCACTTTATACATTACTAGTCAGCATGTGAAGGTTGACTGAAATGTTCAATGAGGTTTATCTCAAACCCATGAAGTGATAGAGTTGATGATCCATGGGATATATATGGACATTGTGATGAGGTTTCCAAGGACATATAGAGTAAAAAATTTCAACTAGGTGATTACAGAGCATCTTACCATGATGTCCTACTTATTAGATATCCAAGAGTAGTGTTCAGTAAAAATCTAGGGAGGCCTTTAGATTAAAGAGATAGTCTTACACCATGGTGTTATCTCAAAGATCATTTTTTATCATAATTCATGTTTCAAATAATGGTTATGGAAGAGAATATTGGATGAAATTTTGGATCAATTGTGTTTTATCATTTGTTCTCACCTCTATAATAACTACCAAATTGAGGAAAAAAATTGGTATGGGAGAAAATACTTTATAATTGAACTCTAGAAATTTTTATTCAGAAGGGTCTCCATGAAATGTGAAGTTTTCAAAAAAAAACATCTAACATTCCGCCATCAGTATGGAACTATTTGTGGCCTTGTATGGGAGGCCCTGATGGTGGCCAATATGTTGGAAAAACCCCAGAGAACCAGAACATATGGGCCTAGAGTTGGTGTGGTCCTTGAAAATGAAGTTTTAGATAATCCCATGAAAGATTAAGAATCAAAAAAATTATAATAAGTCTAAAGCTAACCAATTGAAGAGGATATTGGATGTTCAAGGAGAGAGGCCATGTGTTCCAATTGTGCTCACTTTTATGTGATTAGTTAATATTTTTACAAGGCATATATATATATATATATGATATTAATTATCCCTTTCTAGATACTATTTAATGTCAGCATCGTGGAATACATCTGGTATGTACCCACACAGTTATACCAGGTACAATATGTCTTCCATATTCCACAACTGAGGAGTTACGTGCATGACCAATAACTTCTTATAGACAAGGGTGAGCTTGAATTAAAGGATTTAGACACTTTATCATAGTACCAGATAGAGATTGGAGATAATGATTAGAAGATCATCCATGGGTGAAGAATTCATTTATAGTATGTCTGGTTGCATCATGTGAGTCTTCAAGAGAGTACCCCATAGTCGGAGATTGAGATGAGTAGTTCGTACCCACACTACCTTGTTTTTCTTTAGCTTTTGATTTCCATGAAATAAATCAATAATGTGTGTATAATGTAACATATATTCTTTTTTCATGTGAAATATCTTAATATATCTTGTAATATTATTAAGACCTTTAACGAAAACAGAACTTGATTCTAAGGCTCAATGATCCCAGAATTCATGTTATACATATATTAATTATATTAATTGAACACAGAAATAGATCTTCTTAAAATCATGGAAGACACCCAAATGAATGCTCATATCAGGAATCTATGACCTCCATTTAGGTAAGAGAATGAGTTTTACCATAGGAATGTCATAACCTGGGATGTTTCCAATGCATAGAATGAAGACAACCATGGGATGATTAATAAATAAATTAAATAATTTATTTATTTTATTTTAATTATTTTAATGACCTAATACTTTTTCATAAATGATATTCTATTTAAAATCCCAAGGGAGAGTAACACAGTCCTATTAATTTGAGAGAGATAGAGGGTTGGACGATCATTCTTAGATGAACGACAACCAGATTGTGGATCATAGATCTATGTCCAATGGACATCGAGGATCATTCCAATGATAATGCTAAAAATCATTCATTGCAAGAAATTGATCCAAATGGGGGTTTGAAATTATTGTATGTGGATTTACCCCAAGTTGATTTTTCTAACGATGAACACTAATCATTAAACTAATGAATTGATAAATAGAATGAGGGTATTGTGGGTATGTGATAGATTTGCCTCAAATATGATATTATTGTTGTTGAGTATTTATATCTCATTGTTTTTCATTATAATTGAAATTAATTGAAGAAAATAACAACATTGGATGAGGTTTGTTCTGAATATTTTTTTTGTTCGTTTCTTTGCATTCTCTCTATATATTCAATAATAGTGTTTGAATGAATAGTGCTTAAACATCTACCCAAAAATCAGTCGTCGTGAAAGCCATTGTTCAATACAACTGATTTATATCTTGAATGAGGTTCAAGGATCAATGATGGAATTATTTTGAGAACATTATGGGACTAGATGATAGGTTAGTTTAGATTTTTGGATACTGATTACATGTGTTTGGGGTGTCGATGATTCATGGAATAACAAAGACAACACATGATCAAGGTTGATGGATAGAAATCAATAATGAAAAGATGGTGGGGCTCACTATATCTAATCCACCATATCAAATGATATTGGTGATGGGAATCATCAGAGGAATAAAAGGTGGAGATAATTTCATGATGACCTGTGGGTTCTGGGAAATCCCACATAAATGACATGTAATAAATAGATACACAGCATGTTGGGCCCTGTCTACAATGATACTATTTCTATAGTGAATAAAATTATCACACAACATTTGACACATATCCCATGGTGTGTAACTCATCTAGGTGACTCATTATGTAATCATGTAGTACAAGGTGAGGCACACCATTGGGAAAATAGTGCATGGGATGAGTAGTGTACATAGACACGACCAAGTACACAAGACCAACAAAGTGTATATGTTCATATAAATAGAAACATGTACTAATACATGGTTAGATTAAATTATGAAGATAAATTTCATGTACATATATTTCACAATGTGTACTTCTTCCAATATGACATGGATACCTTTTCTTCTTCAACATTGATATGTTTTGTTAGGGTTTGTTCCCTTGATCATTTCTATGATGGTTTATTATGGAATATCAGTCTAATATTAGGAATATAACACCCTATATAGGACTTCAATCTCTCATAACGTTGTAAGAATCCCTTAGTGAGGCCTTAATTTATATCATCTCTCATGATTAGTACTAGGTGGGGTTATCTTGAAATATTCATGATAAAAACTATCCAGATGCTAATCCCCTATATAGTGAGTTAATCTAGATTGGGTTATTGGTATACCCCATGGCATTGCATGTATGTAATGACCCGTATCCGAAGCCACATAACTCATGTCCCGTACCCAGTTCGCAACATGACCTCAAGTGAGTTTCCCCAAACGCCAGAGGGTGCTGACTAGCAGTGAGGGTCTTGGTGAGTATGTGGGGAAACTATGCCCTCATTTGGTAAAGTATACTGCAGAAGAATAAACATAAACAATAATTGAAGCAGTAAACAACATATTACAACTGAACTAAAAGTAAAATCAATGTCTGATATAATAATGATGAATTACAGTATATGTATCTATGGAAAGAAGTAAACAAATCAATGTGATGAAATACAACTGAAACCAAAGTACTAAACGTAACCAGCAACTCCGGCAGCATCGTGAGCCGAAGACCAGTCCCATGCTCTCCAGCTCCAACCAGCAATCAAGTACCTGAGGATGAAGGGCCACAAACCCTGTCTACACCTACAACCATATAATCTATTTGGGCTGAAAAGAAGGAACCAAAAATGGTGTGAAACTAATCCTGGTAGGCAACCACCACAAGATTTTTCCCCTAATGTCAGTGAGTACTATAGAAAAAGTAAAGGAAAATAAATACAGTAATAAACTAGGAGTACACTAGTATATAATCCTACCAATTTACATTAAAATTCATTCAATTAAACAACCAGGGAAAACTAGCAAAGCGTTCTATTCCAAGGTAAGCATGTAACAAAGTAGTACAAAATCCATGTTTGTTCTTTGGCTGGGTGGACATATCAGAACCAACCATCAAAGTTCACACTGACCCTCTAGTGACCCAAACTAGAAGACCCATATATTTTAGTAATAAAACAAGACACTGACACTCTGGGAAACTATTATGTCAATTACCATATGGTCTTACAACGATAGCTACAGACTCTTTGAGGAAGAACTTACGTCTAATTCCTCATGTGGTCTTGATGCGTGGGTAAAATAAGAACACTCTGGGAAGCAGAATGTCTTATTCTTAATGGTCTGGGATACGAAAATAAAACCAATAGAATCTCTAGGGAAGCACATAATCATTTATTCCCTCTTTGATCTCACGCACTAGGTTCTCACAGCTCTAAGTGGTCCAGTCCTATGTAATCGAATGCTAGCAGCCCTAAGTAAGTTCAACAACTACTTGGCTAATAGCTACCAAGCATCAAAAGAATTTAAACAGCAGGAAAATAATGCAATTAGTGATAACATGTAAACTAACAGTTGCAATATCATTTTCCTCCTAGTAAAATGGTTCCAAACGGCGATAAAAAACCAAATAGGGGGAGAAACAAACGTGGGGTGATCCTCAAAAATGAAACCAAGCCTATATTAGCAACAATTAATCATTATCTAACAAGAAATCTAGGGAAAACAAACAATAGGATCAAAATCCTATACCTGGGATACCTGATCCATGGGTATCCGATACTTTTGCAAACAAAACACAAAGAACTACAATGTAGGGGAACAAACCACCTACCTCGATCTGCGAAGATTGATATACATGAACCTCGGCCTGTGAACCGGCCTAGAACAGATTAGATATGCAAAAATGCCTAAAACGTTCATCCTCAGATAACTCACATGAGAGAAAGAATCTGGAAACAAGGTCAAAGAAGAACCATGAACTCACCGCTGCGATTCTTCTGCAATCGATGGAGTTCGATTCGGACAACAGTTGAAAGGTCGGTCGCTCGGAGAAGAATCGGCCTCCTCGGATGCTCTGGACTTAATTAGGCAGAGAAGAAGACATTTATAAAAATTAGTCGCGACCCTGGTCCGATTAATTAAATAAAAATAATGTATACAACATGTACTTTTAGAGTACACATTGTGTGCTAGGTCTTTCCAGAATCCCCCAAAATCGGCCTCCACGTAACCCCTACACACTGTGTGTGAGGCCCAGGCATGGGCAGCACACAACATCAAGCGAGAAAATATTACACAACGTGTACTCAGAACGTACATGGCGTGCACTTCAAAAATATCCAGAATCATTATTTTTCCCAAAAACTCTAGAAAAAAGAAAAACATACCTCAAACAAAGATCTAGGTTCTTACAAACTTCCCCCCTTAAGGAAATTTGTCCCCGAATTTCACTAACATGGTGTAGAAGATGAAACCTCGAACAACTCTAGCCAATGTGATCGCATATCAGCCTCCCTCTTCCAAGCCTCGTCCTTTATACAGTCGTGCTTCCATAGCACACGTACCAGAGGAACAGACATGCCACAAAGTACTATTACACTATGATCAACAATCCCGATAGGATGAACCTCGAATGTTGCATTCTGCTCTAGCTCAACCTCCTCTAGTTGAAAAACATGAGACAAGTCTGAGTAATACCCTTGATGCTAAGAAACATGGAAGATGTCATGCATAGCCTGGTGCCTCTGAAGTAACTGTAACCTGTTAGCAACCAGCCTGACTCTCTCAAGAACCTCAAACGGCCCGACGTGTCTTGGCGAAAGCTTCCCCTGCCTCATAATCCTCTTATGTATCAACCTCGGGGTAACGTGTAGAAGAACTTGATCTCCGACCTTGAACTCCATAGGTCGTCTCTGCTGATCAGTATAGGACTTCTATCGAGACGGTGCTGTAGCCATCCTCTTCTGAATCAACTCTATCTACTATGAGATATCCTGAACAAGACGAGGTCCCAGCAAAGCTGTCTCCCCTGCCTCTAGCCAGCATAATGGTGATCTGCATGGCCTACCATAAAAAGCCTCGTAAGGTGACATCTGAATAGTCACCTGAAAAATGTTGTTGTAGGAGAACTCCACCAGAGAAATATGCTTCTACCAAGTACCGCCAATGACTATAATGCAAGATCGGAGCATATCCTCAAGCTCCTGTATTATACGCTTGCACATGACATCAGTTTGGGGATGGTATGTTGTACTCAAATGTACCTTTGTACCCAAAGACTTCTGTGTCCCCTGCCAGAAGTGTGAAGTAAAATGCACATCCCTGTCTGAACCGATGTAGTGTGGAACTCCATGTATAATTACAATCCCTTGGATGTAAAACCATCCCAGATCATTAACACTGATCCTCTCCTTGATCGACAAGAAGTGTGAAACCTTCATGAGCCTGTCCACTACAACCCAAACCACATTATTTCCTCGAGGCGATCTTGGTAACCCTGTCACGAAGTCCATCGCGACATCATTCAATTTTCACTCAGGAATGGGTAACTACTATAAAAGCTCTTCTGTTGGTTGATGCTCTGCCTTCACCTACTGACAGGTGGAACACCGCATAAAATAACTATCCACATCCTTCTTCATACCTGGCCACCAATACTGATGACGCAAGTCTCGGTACATTTTGGTGACACCAGGATGAACTGCCCAAGCTGAAGCATGAAACTCCCACATCAACTTCTCACGTATGTATGATGAAACCCATAAGTGGTCATGAAAACGTAGCACCTCATAATCTCCCACAATCCACCATGAAGTAGGGTCTCCACCTGACACACCCTCCCGTCGGACTAGGCCCTTTGGGTCTGATAGAAGCCTCATTCAAAATCGATCTAAAAGAGTAGACGTAACAGCTAAAGAAGAAAGAATTTTATGTCTATGTCTATCGTGCACCTCCAAATGAATCTCATAGAATAGAGAAATAATCTTACACTCTCTACTGGCCTCCTGAACTACCTTCAACGGAGTCATCATGCTTAGTACGTCGGACACAACATTGTCTTTCACAAGCGTAGAAGCAATCTCGAGGGAGAAAGACTGTAGGTACTCAACCCACCACTACTGTCTCAGATTCATGTCATGGAGCATGAAGATATATTTGAGGCTCTTGTGGTCATTATATACCACAAAATTCTATCCCATGAGATAGTGCCTCCAACAACGCATAGCATGAACAACCGCAACCAACTCCAGATCGTGCGTAGGATAGTTCTTCTCATGGGGCCGTAACTACCGAGATATGTATGCATCAACACGATCTTCTTGCAAAAGCACTGCTCCAAGATCGATGCCAGATGAATCACCGAAAATTGTATAACTCTTGCCCGACTATGGAAGAACTAGAATCGGTGCTGAAGTCAATCCCCCCTTCAGCTCCTGGAAGGCTGAGTCGCAAGCTTCTGACCAAACCTACTTCACACCATTCTTAGTCAAGCCCGTCAACAGCGATGCTAAGCGTATGTAGTCCCATATAAACCACCTATATTAACCATCCAGTCCCATGAAACTTTGTACCTCGAATACATTCTTCGGCTTCTCCCAGGTAACTACTGCTCTCACCTTCTCTTGGTCTACTAATACTCCTGTCTCTGACATGACATGGCCCAGGAAGTGAATCTCGTCCATCCATAAGTGGCACATTGAGAGCATAGAATAAAACCAATAATCTCTCAGTGTACTCAAAATGATCTCAAGATGGGTAGCATGGTCATGTCAAGTGTGAGAGTACACCATGATATCGTCCACAACGACAATGACAGAAGTGTCCAAGTAAGGATTGAATACTCTATTCATCAGCGTCATGAAAACAGTCGGTGCGTTCGTGAGACCGAACGACATAACCAGATACTCGTACAGACCATACCTGCTTCAGAAAGTTGTTAGAGGTATATCAGATGTTCTAACCCGCAACTGATGATAGCCGGATCTCAAGTCGATCTTCGAGAATACAATGTCTCCTCAAAGCTGATCAAAAAGAATATCAATCCTCGACAATGGATATCGGTTCTTGATCGTCAACTGGTTCAGCATCTGATAGTCCACACAAAGCCATAAGGTACCATCCGCCTTCTTCACAAACAACACAGGTGTACCCAAGGAAAAGTACTGGGTCAGATAAAAACCTTTTCCTTTAACTCCTCAAACTGCTTCTTGATTTCATGAAACTCAGGCATATCCAATCTATAAGGAGGTATGGATACCGGTGCTGCTCCTAGAACACGATCAATAGAGAAGTCTACCTTATTCTCTGGTGGCAACACTAAAAAGTCTTCTGAAAAGACATCCAGAAAATGGTCAAATACTAGAGGGATGTCCATCTGAGAAGTTCCCTGATAATCTAGATATAAACTAGCAATCTAGGCTGTAACACTGCCTAACCCATGATGCTCTGGTCCAGGTCTCCTTGCCTGGACATCCCATTCTCCCTTGTGAAGAGAGGGCTGGCCCTCTGGTGACGTGAAACTCATCTTGTGGTGATAACAATCGACAGAGGCCTGAAAAGGAACTAGCAAGTCCATTCAAAGAATGAAATCATAACTCGTCATCTCATGGACATAAAGATAAAACTAAGGCTACTAAGATCGTACCTCAAATTGTGGAAGGTCCAAAATCCGGACCATGTTGGATCTATTCTACCGCAAACATCTGGCCAGTACACATCCCTGTTTAGCAGCCTGATATCCCGGAGCAGATCCTCCCTGAGCCTTACCACCCAGTCCCCGACCTCTACCCTGGCCTAAATGACCTAAAGAACTCCAGCCACCATTCTGCTGTGGAACTGGTAATCCTGCTCCAGTACGAGGGGTAGAATATGATCCTCCTTCACTAGCTGCTGGAAGAAGAACCCTGCAAAAACACTGTAGATGATCCATCTTGCCGAAATCTCGGCACTCCACTGGATCTCTCTGGAACTGAGGCTTATTATGCCTGCCCTTTCCAAACCGATAGCACACAACCTGGTTTCCAGAAAGAATATCCCGTCTTCTTGAAGAATTACCTCACTTACTCGAGTCACCTCGAGTAGACTGTCGGTGGCATTTCCAGCTATCAGTATGCAATGAATCTGCCTTGGATGTTGAACCACCCAGGTCAACAGCTCCAGTATCCATTAGATTCCGTTCGGGGATCAGTGCTTGGATGACTGTCAGAGTAATAGAAGTCAACTGTAAGACGTTCACCTGCTATCTGATCTCTGGTTTGAGACCTTCCTCAAAATTCCTTGCAAAAAACAGCTCGTCATTTCCCAGAATGTGAGTGAAACGATGCAACACAGTGAAACAGGAGGAATAATCCATAACTGGAAGAGTACCCTGCTGCAGTTTCATGAACTCTCTGGCTCTGTCGGCTCTCAGCATCGCCAGATAGAAGTAGTCGTAGAATGTACGATGGAATTTATCCCAAGCCATAGTTCGCTGGTGCCCCGCCTGCGAGACTACATCCCACCATAACACGGTAGAATCTCGCATCATGTAAGTCACGAGATTCACCCTTCTGTCTGGGGGTGTCTCCAAAAGCTCAAATATGGAAGGCATGATTTCTATCCCTGACTCTATAGCCTAAGTTCCTCCATCCCTTGTGAAGGAGGGAGGACGATGCTGCCGGAAGACTTGCGTCAGCTCTGCCATAGACGGGGCAGGATGCTGAGCTCCCGGGAAGGTCTGTATGAACCTCATGAAACCCTCCCTAAACTGAATCTTGACACCAGTGTCTGGAATCACTGTAGGTGCCATGTCTAGAATGGTCGGTACAACTACTGGTAGTCCCTGGTCTGTTGTATCAGGTGTACGGTCACTACCTGGTTCTTGGCGTGCAATGGGAGGACGTCTTGGTGCCATAGCTCTAAGAAAACAAAAGCTCACTCAGATTTAGGATTAACAAGGACATAAAACACAAGAGTACGAAATGGGAACAGAAGAGAGAAACACTTATGCTTTCAAAACAAGACCACACAGCGTGTATTTAAACTACATGGCGTGTTTGGTAAAGCCATTTAAATGGGTGTGTACTTCCACCACCACTGGTCGTGAAACATCCCAAACTACGCAGCGTGTTGTCCCAAAACACACCATGCACTTGAACTCCACTCCCCTGACCAAGCCTCATTACATGGCTATCCTACACGGTCCTCCTAATTCTAAACTACACGGCGTGTTCACTAAAGACACGGTGTGTACTAGACAGTTTTCGGGAAACCATGTAGCGGTTACAAGGCTGGTACACGGATGATCCCTACATAGTATGTTCTGAAAAAACACAGCGTGTATGAGAATGGAGAACACCGACCGGTGTTGTTCGTGACACGGCCGGTTACCCAGAAGAAAACTACACGGTGTGTTCTTATAACATACGGTGTGTACTGCACGAGTTTACCTGACCCATGTGGTTAGTGACACGACCAGGTACCCAGAAGAAAACTACACGGCATGTTCTTATAACACACGACATGTACTACACGAGTTTCCCCAAACCCGTGTTGTTAGTGACATGGTCGATTACACAGTTGACTACCACACAACGTGTACTTATGGTACACGTCATGTCCAAGAAGACACTCCCCCACTCCGTGTCTCTATTCACACAGTTAGTAACATAGTTTAAAAACTACACAGAGTGTACTTATAAAGTACACACCATGTATTCTGGGTTTTTCCAGGAAGTAGCTTAGAAAATTCACTGAATGCCAGAAACACTGAAAAACAAACATCTGTGTGAGAAATTCCAATCTGTGGGGCCCCATACTCCCCGCGAATCAAATCTTGGCATCAAAAAAAATGTATATATCAAGTAAAACAACAGAAAAAGTATGTTCGTCATAGCATCAATCGCAACAACATGAATAATGTATCATGAAATATATCACAACATCATGAAATTCTAATGCACCCTAGATGTCTTGGTAAAATGAAAGACATGTGATTTACTACCTAGTTCCTATATGATGCATGAGATGGCACACCCTCATCTCATCGGGTTGCAACAAAATCGAACCACAATCATATAAACTGTAACAACACAAAACATGTGCATCACCCAACGGTGAAATATAATAAACTGTAACACATGCAAAAACTGAAAATTACAATTACGAGGTAATATAGCTTTACCCTGTACATGGGTTAATTACTCCCAGGAACAGTTAAGTACTAACTACCCATTTCATCTTATCCCTATCTATTGTCATAAAACATTAATGAAATAGAAAATAAGAAAACTCCATTGATACCACTTTGTAAAAACCCGATTTCGGAGCCACATAACTCGTGCCCCATACCCGGTTCGCCACATGACCTCAAGCGTGTTTCCCCAAATTCCAGAGGGTGCCGACTAGCAGCGAGCGCCTTGGTGAGTCTTTGGGGAAAACTATGCCCTGATATGGTAAATTATACAGTGGAAGAATCAACATAAAAAATAGAAGAAGAAGTAAAAAGTTATGAAAACTTAACTAAAAGTAAAATAAATATCTGATATAACAATAATGCAGTATGGTACATGTATCTATGGAAAGAAATAAAAAAATCAACGTGCTGAAATACAACTAAAACCAAAGTACTAAATGTAAACAGCAACTCCAGCTGCATCGCGTGCCAAAGCCTGGTCCCATGCTATCCACATCTAACCAGCAATAATGTACCTGATGTAGAAGTGCCATAATCCCTATCTACACCTACAACCATATAAGCTGTCTGGGTCAAAAAGAAGGACCCAAACAGGGTGTGAGACTAATCCCAGTAGAAAACCACCACAAGATTTGTGCCCTACTGTCAGTGAGTAATATAGAAAAAGTAAAGAAAAATAAATATAGTAAGGAAATATGAGTACACCAGTAAATAATCCTAACAATTACCATTCACATTCATTCAATTAAACAACCAGGGAAAACTAGCAAATCTTTCTATTCCAAGGTAAGCATGTAACCAAGCTGTACAAAACCCATGATTATTCTTTGGCTTGGTGGACTCATCACAACCAACCATCAAAGTTCAAAATGGCCCTCTGGGTGGCTCAAACTAGAAGACCCCTATAGTATAGTAATCAAACAAGGCACAAACACTCTGGGAAGCTCTCATTTCAATTCCCCTATGGTCCTGAAACGATAGCTACATAATCTTCGATGAAGAAATTACGACTACTTCCACCTATGGTCTCGATGTGTGCGTAAACTAAGAAAACTCGTGGGAAGCACAAAGTCCTATTCTCGTAGGGCCTATGTATGAAAATAAAACCAACTGACCCTCTAGGGAAGCACTTAATCGTCTATTCCCTCTTTGATCTCCCACACCAGGTTCCCACAGCCCTGAGTAGTCCCTTCATATGTAATCGACATTCAGCAGCCATAAGTAACTTAAAAAACTACATGGATAATAGATACCATGCATCAAAAGCATTTAAACAGTACAAAAATCATGCAATCAGTGATAACAAGTAAACAAAAAACTGCAATAGGGTTTTCCTCACAGGAAAACGGTGCCAAACGGCGATAAACATCCAAATAGAGAGAGAAACAACCGTGGGGTGATCCTCAAACATGAAACCAAGCATATATTAGCAAAAATTAATCCTAAGATAATAATAAATCTTGGGAAAAATAATAATAGGATTAAAATCCTAAACCTGGGATACCTGATACAGGGGTATCCGTCACTTTTGCAACCAAAATTAAACGAACATCAACGTAGGGAAACAAACCACCTACCTCGATCTATGAAGATCTATATACATGAACCTTGGCCTATGAATCGGCCTAGAACAGAGTGGATCAACAAAACATCTAAAATTTTCAACCTCATATAACTCACATGAAAGAAAGAATTGGGAAACAAGGACAAAGAAGAACTAAGAAATCACCGCTGTGATTCATCTGCAATCGACGGAGTTCAATTCGGACAACCGGTGACGGATCAGTGGCTTGGAGAAGAATCAGCCTCCTTGGACGCTCTGGACAAAATTAAGTGCAGAAGAAGATTCTTATGAGCATTAGGCATGACCCTGGTTCAATTAATGAAATAAAAAGAAAGTACACGGTGTGTACTTTTAGAGTACATGGTGTGTACTAGGTCTTTCTGAACTCCTCCAAAATCAGCCTCCACGTCACCCCTACACAACATGTGTGTGGCCTTGGAACGACCAGCACACGGCTTCGAGCGGTAAAAGAGTACAAGGCATGTACTTAGAAATTACACAACGTGTACGTCAAAAATTTCTAGAAACATTATTTTTCCCAAAAATTATAGAAAAAAGAAAAACATACCTCAAACAAAGATCCAGGTTCTTACAATGTAATCCACGTGTATGTTTAATTCTCTTTAGACTTCTAACACATACATATTTCAGATGGACCTAATGATAATGAAACCTTTTATGGTTATCATCAGTGATATATGACTCAAGAAGTGTGTTCCCTATGGAATGTGTTATATGTAACCTTTAAGATACGATCATAGGATGGAAATATAGTTGTTACCATTCAATGAGACATAGTGTAAAATATGTGTTTATATGGAATTTTTAGTGCACATATCTCGTTATGACTGAAATTTATTATGATGGGAAAATTACTCTTGATAATTTATTCATAATGATCTATGTGTTTCTTTCTAGGTATTTGTATACTCATCCATGCATAGTCCCTACCTAAACATGTCATTTTATATTTAGATGATCCATAGTGCAATAGAATTATCAGTGGAAAAGAAGTATATGATTCATAAATTTTTGGTATAGATGTTGTGGTTCATTTTAGGTGTGGAATTTTATTATAGTCCCCTCTCACTATCAGTTTATATGTCATTACTTTTTTTAATGGGCATGTATTAGGCCCTTAATTTTTTCCAATATTTTTTCAACTTTGGATTAATGATTTATATTTATAGATGCATTTGGTATCAGTTGTATTTTACATTTCATCATTTTATAGGATTAGTGATGTGTGTGTGTACAATTAACTTCAGCTAAGGCCTCTAATGTTAATCTTATTCCTACTTAACACTGGTTGCCATCCCATGACATATTGGATATGATCTTGGGTTAGTCACACTCAATATATCTTTGTCCAAGAAGGCATCAATGGTTTGGATTAGAAAAATATAGATTTTTAATAGTGTCTATTCTTTCTATATGGTTTGAAATTAGTATATTTTGATATTAATCATGTATGATCATGAAGATTTCATAATATTTAATAATTAATATGGTTTTAAAAACAGTTATCTGGTCAATCCAAAATTTGATGCAAATCTATAAGTTATACAAATGTCATTGTATTATATGTTCATAGGAATAACATTCATACTGTCTTCCAATTTTGTAAATAGGGGAACATCATAATTTCTAAACGAATACCAGTATCATCATGGGAAATAATAAATTCATTATGATATAATGTAAGTTATCAATCTGAGATTTCTACCTCATCAATTCATATGGATACATTTTATTCATAAAAAATTACTATTAAATCATATTGTTTCATAATATGATTTTTCAAATGAGTTAAAAATACATAAAAATCTATTAATAAATTATAAATCTTTTGATATGTCTATATTATCTCATGATCATACTCACATATGTTATTTATGTCATAAATTGGAAGATCATTCTAAATATCTACATGTTAATGGATAATAAGATGATGTGGTCTCATTAATTGGTGAACATTTATGAATGGGGGACAATATTATCATAATATACTAATAATGAGAGATACTACATGAAATTAATTGATTATTGATAATTATGGAATTATTTATGGAGATCACTCATATTTAGGGATTGTTTTATTCCCCTACTCATTAATGAAGGATGCATAAAAAATGTTTAGATGTAAAATTCTAAAATTACATATTGAAAATTTCATATAGTTTTAAAAAATATAGGTATAAAATATTTCAATAATTAATTGATAATAGAAAAAGATTCATTGGGATAGAATCCACAAATAAAATGTGTAGTTGAGATGAAGAATCAGATCATTAACTATATGGAATGGATAATTATAATTGAGAAAAACTAACCAGTAATGTATAAAAAGGATGTCATGTTTACATCAATATTAATTATCAATAGGGATTTATTGAGTAATAGATAAAAAATGACTCTATTAAAGATATTTTATAAAAATAACTCAATATTATTGTACTTTTGAATCTATATATGATGGTAAATTAAACATAAAAAAAACAAGAAACGAAGTATCTTTGAATCTTGTGGATATAAAAGAATATTGAGTGGTTATCCATCAAATATAATCACTAAAACTATATTAATAAATGTGTTATAATGATATATTCCAGAAAATATTTCAATGAGATGGAAAAAAAGTAGAAGTATATTTATTTTAGTGAAAAATTGGTTGGGGAAAAATATAATGTCTCATTATGGAGGACATTGTACCGGTATCCAAGGTTGTTGTTCCACATGGCCTCATTCATACCTCCCAGTATATTAGAGGTAGAAATCTAGTATTAAGGGATTATAAGTGTTATTGTGAGGATACATGAACCTCCAATCATAGTTAAACATATTTGAAATAATGGATTCATGATATATTATAACATAAAAAAAATTAAATTGCAGGATCAAAATACTAAATCATATTCCGTACAATATTATAATGATTCTATATATATATAGGCAGGTAATATAGATCATTAAATTAATTACAAGTATCATAAATAAAAAAAATTGAGATAGTTTAACCCCATAATTCCTGAGATCGACCTTTGCTACTAACCCCAAACTCTATCTTATCTATTTAATTAAGTATCAGTCGAAGGATGCTTAAACTTATCTAAAACTAAAACCATAATGTTTACTTGGGTTCTAAATGGTGGATTGAAGAGGGTGTGAGAACACATCATTAGGAATCCACTAATAACATTCATAAATCAGTTTAGTATTTATGTAATTTTATTCATAGTGTCTATGAATAAATAATTCATATAAATATCTCTATTTTAGAATTATATTAATGAAAAATAAGAAACTATGGATTCCCTAGGCTAAAAATGACATATGATGTTAGTTATATAATTATAAATGTTATGTTCTGTGCATATAATTGATTATAAATCACCCATCTTTTGTCATGGTGTCTCTAATCATGCTATAAAGTCCATGCCAACCATATAATAGACCAATGTTTTCCCAACATACATAATGTTATCACGAACCTCCCAAATAATATTTTTCTAAACTGATAAAATTATCATGGCCCACCGCAATTGATATTTTTTCAACTATAGTAATCTATAAAAAACCACACCAACATGTCTTTTATTAGCTAATAAATAAACCATATGGTCCCATATTAATTTTACAATTTAAATAAAAACCCAATTCAAATCCCCACTTTACAACTCAGAATCCAATTGAAAAACTAATTTAAATTCCAAATATACAATTAAAAAAATAAAAATTATTTCAAATTCATAATTTCATATTAAATTTTAAAATATCAATCAACTTCCAAAAAACCATTTTTAAATACAATATCAAATCAAAAATTCCTAAAACTATATTAAATTGCCTTTTCTATAATGATTTTATATGAAATTTTATTCCCATGGAATCACACATTTTAATTGAAAATTAACTTCATAATAGGATATTTATGATAAAAAAACAAGTTATTTGTGATTTAGTTAAAAAATAGCATTTATACATATAATGCTCAAAATATGAACAGTGAAAAGATAGGTAGAGGATGGTGTTGATATGGTTAAAACATATAGATTGCGTACCTTATCCTAAATTTTATCAAAAAATATAGTTTCATCCCTCGATTCAATATAAAATGGAAGATGCATATATAAACTATAAAAAAATCCAAAGATATGGGAAATTTTTATCAAACATGGTAAGATATATTTTTAAGGATATAGAAAATAAGAATGGAAGATAGAGGAGTGTTTAACATACCAAAATCCTACCAATATGAATAGAAGAAGTGAAAATTGAACTGAGTTGGAGGAGGACAACCCATGCTTCCAAGAAGGAAGTGTAGAAATCCCATACACCTATGCTAAAATAAAAGAGGAATTAAATTGGGAAAATGAGAAAGGGGATAAAATGGGTGAAATTATGTTTTTTCCCACTTTTAAAAAAATACCAGGAACACATCTTCTAATCAGTGGGTCTTATAGGTGAGACAATATACCACTGGGTGGCTTATGTTGGGTCCACCATAAATCCAATTAGTCTATGATGAATTTATGGACCACTAAAAAACAACTAGATACTTGTTCGACCAGTACTATCTAGTTGGTGGACCTATATTGGTTATTCTAGAGGACTAATGTAAATTAGTGTAGTACTCACTATTACAAATGATCCATCTTTTCTCTCAAAACCCCCATGAACAAACACATTAATTTATTTAATAAAAAATAAGGGTTATAAACAAATTAATTGGTCTTCATCTTAATGAAGGGTGTTGTTTCAAAAAATTGATGAACTGATGAGTTGTTCTGGGGATTTACAGGGGTAGTGTTGACTTCGAAGAAGATATTAATTTTGATGAGAAAGATTAACCAACTTCCTCAACATCATGGAAGATATTAAATAGGTATATATTCAATAATAATAATAACATTTGTATAAGAACACCAATGGTATTGAAAAAATTAATTATTTACAACTGACATAACTTTTTTCTTATATGTAGCCTATTTTTTTGTAGAGATAGCTATAGATGATAATTGGATTGAGGTGATCAATAAAAAGATTGAAAACATTATAAGAATTTAAAATTATATTATTAATTAATACCCAAAGGGAAATAAAATTATTTGGATGAAATGGGAAATCATTAATGAATTTAAGGTAAATTTTAATTTTATTTATTATAAATAACATTTTATTTTAAAATTATACTCTAGTATAGAAAGAATAAATTTGGATTCAATGTTTATTTTTCTATCCTTGTTTGAAAACATTATTTTATTTTTAGCTGTATTAGTTTATATGAGGTTCAAGGAATCTATTATATAACAGAATCATCATTTTTAATGGATTTCCTAAAAAATAAGTTTATACAATTTTTTGAGTCAGTTTATGTAATTTTAAAGAAAATGAGAAATTCTTTTGTTTCATATTTTGTATTTATTGTATAATGAAAGAAAAAATAGAATGGTTCTCATTACATGATAAATAATTAAACTTGAATATCTTTCAATTTATAGGATTTGATCATAATTTCTATATCAAAAATATTATTTATCAAAGTATTAGGGTTCTTATATTTGTTCTTTAGATTATCATTGGTGGACATATTAAAAAAATGGAAAAAATACCGAATTCATCAGTTGTTTGTTTAATATCATGAGAATTAGTAAATGGATATTTTTATTTTGTTTACAAAGGATAAAAGTAAAACTTGGGAAATTTATTTCCCAATAAAAAAATTACAAAATTAATTCATAAAATATTTTTATTTGAGGATTCCTTGGAATTTAAAAAACTATTTTCTACCTATTTCATGTTTTCTATGGATTAAAATATAAATTTGGTGAATATCATGAAGAGTCAGAAAATAATTTGAAGCCTATTATACATAATAGTGACAAGACCAACATTATTTTTACACATTTCAATATAAATTGTAAAATATTAATCACATGTGTATACATATGGCTTACCATCTCCACATCCTGGTGTAGTTTATTATAGAACATTTAATTATTTGGATCGGTATAATAATGAGTATAATTTATGTTAATAATGTATATAACATGTTAATGATTTTTTATATATGATATGCCATCACATTACCATCAATAGAATGATATTTGCGCTCGTACGTAGGTACTGATTACCGTCTCCCCTAACACGATAAGATTCATTTACCCATTTTAACAATTCAAGAATAATATCTATTTTGGGATTAGAAAAAATGTTTAGGAAATTAATATCATTCTGGATATGAATCAAACACATCCTATACATAAAAAACATGACTTAGATAAATAAATATATAAAAGGAAAATGATCAGTTAACACCCGAAACAATGATACTACTGATATATTATTAACAAAGAAATATTAAAAGATCATATATGATATCATATTTATGTATGGGGTTAATGTATTCCTTTATAACAATTATTTAAATATTATATAGGATGTTAAAATACCCTCTACTAGAAGAAAATACAAGGTAACAATTATTTTTAAAATATCGTTATTATCAAAGGTTGTTTGTACGTAAGTATCTACAGTGATTTCTCTAGCATCCACATATGTGATTCTTAAATAAGATTTTCAAAACATTTTTACTATTTCCAAAAATATGATCTATTTTAATTTATATAATTTTTTTACTTTTTTATAATTTTTTAAAGGAATCCTTCCATCTTTTTCGTAAAAATGTACGTTATAACCTTTTCAACTAATTAAGGAAAGAATGTTTTTTTAAATTATACATTGGGTGTGGCTATTTTCTTCTATTATGATACCTTTAAATCTTCTCTTGCAATATTATAAGAATATTTTCAAAATAAATTTTTTCTTTTATAATTATTTTACTTTTAAATGATTTCAAAATAGAAAGTGATATTTCTATCATATTGATTTTATTTCATCTATGTCAACATCTTTTGAGGGATTTTACACTTGTTTGAAGTTAATTTATTTTGATAAAATATTCCATATTGTATTCATGGTTTTGTGATATGTTTGACTACGGATGTGTTATTTTTATACCATTCATGGATTATGGTTAAAGTATTAAAATTTTTTATACTAGTTTTAATATGAATGATTATATTATGTTTAAACCATTTCATATGAGGAATTCATTGGACTTAGTAAGTGATGGGTGGAGCCCACTATACCTCCTCAATTCATCAGTAGGTATCATGATACAAACTAGTGTGTTGGCACATGGCCCTGAAAAAATCATTATTTTTAGTCTTGGAAAGAGGCCTTGACTATGTGGTTATGATGTCCATTATTATGCATTACATCATTATAAAATTGGATTTTGATGCTTCATGTTATTATTCAACTAGTAAAATATCCATGCGAATAAGTAAATGGAATTATTTTATTTATCATTACATTATTATACTGAATTTTTTGTTTAAATATATTGTGTTTTAGTTTCATACAATGAATTAAATGTTTATGCTTATTAATGAATGTTTCTGCTATATTATTATCTTTACTGAGCATCTGAGCTCACCCATTTCTATGTTTTATTTTTTACAAGATGAGAAGATGAATATTATGATTAACATGTAGGGATAGTCTAATGTATATGAGTGTGTTCAAATGGGAAACAATGTTGTTTTATTATTTCATGATGTAATGTAAATCTTATGTATGTATCTATTACATCCATGGCTATTAAACAGATCAGTCTTTCAGGATTTGATCCCTTATGATCATGACCATGTTATATATTAATGCACTAACTTCGGTTACCTAGTGTCGGGCATTATAGTTGGTATCAGAGGATGTTTATTACAAGACATGGAAACTATATTTAGAAAAATGATATTTAGAGAACATTAATATAAGATTAACATTGAGGATTAGAATATAAGAACATACAAGAATTTTGGTAACATAGCGATTTTTTTATTTTCCATGAAAACCATCCCAGTATGGATATGAGTAGGTAGAGGTGGCTCTGGCACAGATTTACCAAGGACTAAAAACTCTGATAAAGAGTTTCGAGCCTGACCCTGGGTATCCTAGTACATGACAACGGGCTTTGCTACACATTTGGTTATGACAATACATGGGAAATATTCTTAGTATAATTCACATTTTATTTAAAAAAATATAATTAAGTATTTATGAGTAAATACTTCGTCAATGAATTTTTTTATGATGATGGATAATATGGGTAAACTATTCAATTTATGTTAGATATTTTAGTAGTTTAAAATTATGTTTTATGATTCATAAACTAATAGAGTGTATGCCATTTTTAGAAATGGGTCCCAGTTGAAGTAATGGAAATAGAATCAATGAACGTAATCCATGTTGGGATTTCCCTCCTACTCAAGATAATAGTAGTGGAGCTGGTGATGCAACTTGTTCTGAACATCTAATAACCATACTGGGACAACTCACTTACGTTATGAATAATAACCTTACCTATATGGAGCATCATGATCCACAACACAGAGGATCAATGTTAGACTCTTTCATGAGGCAAAAAACACCAAAATTCAGTGGAAATAAAACTCCATTTGTAGATGAGAAATGGAAAAGTTCATTAGAGAAAACATTTCATGCATTGGGGAGTAGTGAAAGGGAAAAAGTTTTCATGGGTGTTTATCTCCTCATTGGAGATGCAGATCAATGGTGGTTAATAATTTAAAACACAAAGGAGTATCTAGAAAATAAAATATGGAATGGAGGGAGTTTAATGATCTTTTATTAGAAAAATACATTACTTATGCCCATCGAGTGGATATGGAATGAATATTTTTGAGTCTAAGTAAAAAAAGGAAGATGAGAATGTTTGAAGGTATAAGGATTACTGTACAAGCATATCAAGACATGATGCAGATTAAATACATAACCCAAGGGGTACGATTGATAGATTATTTTATAGGTTAAAACCATTTCTCCATCATGAAATAGTCTCACAATCCTTCTCGTCATACGAATACATAGTCTCATTTGCTATCCAGATAGAAAAAGGATTCTCTATGTGATATGCCATTAAAGCAAAGGAGAGAAATTGATCTACTAAACACTATATATATGAAAATAAGGGGAGTAAGGAAATGGTTGAATTTCCATCCTGTAGTAAAAGTTGGAAGAAACACCCCGATACTTACCTAAAGTGAATGGGAGTCTATTACAAGTGTGGTAAAAAAGGGATCCAATATCTTTATTTCAAGGGAACGAAATAGGTTTTCAATATTGAATGCTACAATTTTAGTGTAATGCGGCATTATGAAAATGAATGTCTTATGTGAAAAGGAAACATACATCACAAAAGGTAAGGGAGAATGTCCAAGCTTATGTGATCACTATTGCTGGGTTTGAAGTTCCGAATGACGTGGTGGCATGTAATTTAATGGTTTCATAAAATTTTCCCAATGCTTTATTTTATTCTATATCATCATATTGTTTCATGTCATCCTAGTTATCAATTAAAATCAAATACTTCCAATTTTATTTATCAACGGTTTTCTCATTCAAAACACCCAAGGGAAGTATAATTGCTAAATTGTTTTGTGAATCAGTTCCCATTATGGAATATAAACATGCTTTATCTGTTGATCTCATCATCTTACCCATGAATGAATTTGATATAATCCTTTGTACGGATTGTCTATCATACCATAATATGAAAATTTATTTCAATAATAAGGAGGTTAAAATTTTTTATCATGGTAAGGAGTAACTTATCTTTAGAGAAAAAATGTCACCATCTGATTATTATCTAGGTTCACCCCTAATAGATTTCTAAATTCAATTATTGGTGTAAAATAGAGTGAAATAACAATGGGTGGGGAAAGTAATGTTCAAATAGAGGATATACCTATTTTTCACGAATACGTAGATGTGTTTCAATAGGATTTACCTGGACATCCTCCCAATAGAGAAATTGAGTTTTCCATTGATTTAATTCCTAGTTCAAGGCCCATATCAAAGACCCCTAATAGAATGACCAGTGTAGAATTAGTAAAACTAAATAAACAACTAGAGGAATTGTGAAATACAATATTTATTCTCCCTAGTGTTTCTCCATGGGGATCCTCTCTTCCATTTTTTTAAAAGAATGATAAATCAATGAGGTTTTTCATTGACTACATGGAGATAAATGTTATAAAAATAAAGAACAATTATCCCCTACCCTGCATTGATGATTTATTCGATCTACATCATCGAGATCAGTATTTTTAAAAGATTGTCCTTCGCTCTAAATATCATCATTTGTGTGTGAAAAAGGAAGAAATTATGAAAATAGTATTTCGAACCATGTGCGAGCATTATGAGTTTACATTAAGTCCTTTTGGACTGACTAATGCACCTTCTATCATTATAGATCTAATGAATAGAGTTTTCAAGGAATATATTTAATAAATTTTAGTCATATTTATTGATGATATGTTAGTACACATTAAAATATATGAAGATCATGAAAATCACTTATGCACTTTTCTAAAGACTCTTAGATGAAATAAATTATAAGGTATGTTTAGAGAGTTAATTCTAGCTTCATGAGATTTATTTTCATATATATATTATCTCGATGGATGTAATCTATATTTATCCTTCAATGACAATAGCAATACAATAATGGCCATCACTGACGAGTATAACTGAGGTATGTAGTTTTATGGGTTCAGTAGGTTATTATTGGAGTTTCATCCAAAAATTTTTCCAGATTGGCTAACCAATTAAGAAAGCTCAGACGTAAAGGGGTTAAATTTGTTAGAAAAAATATTTTGAAGAATGTTTTGAATAACTTATGAAATGATTAATCAACGATCCTATCTTGAATCTACCATCGAGTAATGATGAGTTTTTTATTTATATTGATGCTTCAAATAAAGGACTTGGTTGTGTCCTTATGCAAAATGATAGTGTTATTTCCTTTGCATAACGTCATCTAAATTTTCCCGAACAAAACTATCCCACTCATGATACTGAGTTAGTAGCACTAATATTTTCTCTGAAGATATGTAGACACTATCAATATGGTGAAAATGTTAGATTTATTCAAATAACAAGAGTTTGAAGTATATTTTCTTGAAAAAAGAACTCAACATGAGGCAAAGGAGATGGAACAAGCTACATAAGGATCATGATTTCACTATACACTACTACCTAAAAAAGGAAAATATGTTGGCAGATGCTTGGAGCAGAAAGTATCACGGAGTTCTGAATGAGATGTGAGTTGAAAGGGATCCTATGTTCATGTATCTAGTAAAGACGACTATGGGAATTATCATGGACGGTGAAACATCATTAATTTTTCAAATGGATGCTCATCCATCATTACTAGAAGGGATAAAAACATCTTAGATTAATGATAAGAAGTTTCAAAAGATAATTAATGTTTTGAATGATGGGATAACAATCACATTCATATTTAAAGATGGAATTTTGAAATTTGGGAAGAGACATTGGGTTCCTGATATACCTGATCTAAAAAGGTAATTGTTGGATGATGTTCATAGATCCAATTTCTCTATACACCATAGAATCACTAAGATGTATAGAGATTTGAAAGAACATTTTTTGTGGGACAACATGAAGAGGGATATTTCTGATTATGTGTCATGATGTATGGTTTGTCAATATGTGAAATCTAAAAGGCAACATCCTAGAGTATTCAGGAATCCTCTTCCCATACCTAAGTGTAAATGTGATGATATTACAATAGATTTTTTCTTGGGGCTAGCAAAAGACTCCTAGAAGATATGATGCAAAATAGGTCATTGTTGATAATCTTACAAAGTCAGCACATTTTCATGCTATAATATATGATTTAACAATTGAACTTTTTGAGAGACTATATATTAATGTTTCTGTAAGGCTTCATGGTGTACCCCTATCGATTGTTTCTGATTGTGATCCCCATTTTAAATCATGATTCTATAAAAGACTTCAAGATTCCCTAGGTATTAAACTTCATTTAAGCACTGTCTACCACCCTCAAACTTATAGACAATAAGAAAAGATTATTCAATCCTCAGAAGAAATGTTATTATCTTCTTCACTTTACTTTAAATGTATATGGGATCCGTATTTACCACTTGTAGAATTTTCCTATAAAAATATCTTACATTCAAGTATTCAGATGTCACCATATGAAGCGTAGTATGGAAAGAGATTTCGCACATCAACTTGTTGGAATTATGTGGGTGAGTGAAAACATGTAGGCCCCGAACATGTTGATGAAATAATGGAAAAAGAGAATATTATCCAGACCCACATCAAATCTGCTCAATGCAGGAAATAGAGATCCACTGATAACCGAAGCAAGGATTTGGAATTTCAAGCAAGAGATCATGTTTTCATGAAGATATATCCATGGAAGGTTGTTATATGATTTGGTAAGAAGGGTAAATTAAGTCTCAGGTACATCAGACCTTTCTAAATTCTAGAAATAATTGGAGTTGTATCTTACTGTTTAGTAATTCCTCCAAGTATCTCCAAAGTACATAGTGTGTTCCACGTATCACTATTGAGAAAATACATGCCTGACCCAACTCATGTAATCATCTGTGATGAAATAGAACTGGAACAAGATCTATCCTATTTTGAAGAGCCTTTCATTATTCTTTATACTAGATAACATGAGTTGAAAAACCTGATGAATCATCTTGTAAAAGTTCAATGGAGAAACCATAAGATGAAAGAGACAACATGCGAACCAGACGAACTTATGATGAAGATCCACCTGAATATTTTAATGTCGTAATATTCTATAAATTTCAAGGATAAAAATATTTTAAATAGATAATAATGTATCATGCCAGGATTCCTTGGTATGCATCTCTTTGAATAATACAATAGCTTGTGTTGTATGCAACATCGAGTTCTAACACACCACGACCAATCAAACAAACTGTTATGAATAGTAATACCAACTTTTATAAAAAAATTAGACATTATTTTTAAAAAAGTAAGTGATTTTTGGATTTCAGATATCAAAATTATCATAGGGTTAATTTTTGGAATTTTTTTGAAAACGTTCAATCTTGGATGAATAGTAAAAAACACTACGTTATACTTTAAAACCAAATTTTAATTATAATCATTAGTTATTTTTTTCAATTTATTTTAATTCAAGATAGATATATATTACCTATATTAGTTTGGTGTAATTCATTAGAGTCATTTTATAAAATGATTAGAAGTATAAAATTTTAGTTAACTTTTTATCGTCTTTTACCCTCATTCTAGGAAGAATTTAAAATTTGCTTGAAATGTAATTTTATAGGTTTTTTGAATTGAATTTCAAATATCCTAGAGAAATTATTGACATTTTTAAGTAAAATTTGGTTCAATAGGATGAAAATTATTTCTATTGAATAGTAACTTTTGAATTTTATTTACCTCGGTTAAAAGTAAATAGTGTAATGAAAGTTTCAAATGATATTTTAATTACCCAAAAACATGTTCTAATTCAAGTGGATAAGTTTATTTCGACCAAAATAATACTTCTGAATAAAATATTATCGTCTTCATTCCACTTGTATTAGATTTGAACATTTATTATTATTATTTTTTAAGAAGAGTTAAAAGTGTTAAATTCAAATTTTCATAAATAAATAATTTTTAATATAGGGTTATACATATGATAAATTAAACTATAAATATTAATTATAAATATAGTAATATTTCAAAAATAATGGTATATTATTCTAAATTTTTCGACATTATATAATTTAATTTTTTTATAACACAATGAAGATGCAGTAATTACATTATGAGTGAATGATTAAAATAATCGTTATTATAAATATAAGAATACATTTTAATTGAGACATCTGATGCATTATAATAATTTTATTGGATAATATGATATTTTAGGAATGATTTAATGTATTTGGATTGAATTTATCATGTTTTTTGTTAACTTTCACTAAAAACTTCGACAAAATAGTATCAAATTTGACATAAATGAGTTTTTAAAACAAATATTATATTATTAAATGATATAATATTTCTAAAAACTATGGTTTTTCCAAAAGACACGGATAATTATATATTTTTCATTAATTAATCACTTGCTGTTCTCTTAGAATTTTATAGTAAATTTATTAACCATGTAATATAAAAATACAAAAAAGACATTATAAATGAAAAACTATTTAACTAAGACTTAAATATAAAATATAAGATTAATATGGAGACCTAACCTTGTCTAAAACCAATTTTTTTAGAGTATTTAGACCCATCTGTGCCTTATACTCAAAATAAATAAATTTGGTGCCATTATAAACAGAAAATTATTTTATAATAAAATAATATTTCATGTTTTTCCAAAAGTAACCCTCACCTCTCTTATAAAAGGGTGCATCTATGTCTCTTAATTTCACACCTCCAAAGCCATTTGGAATAGCCAAAACATACTCAAATAACCTCCAAACTACCATATATTAATCCTAAAGGCCTTACTTTTATCATTAAACTAACATTAGGATCCATTTTTATTATATCAAAAGGAATTACCGGGAGACAATGTAATTATTTCATCACCTCTTTCAATGTTCATTTCTTCTTCCACTTACTCTTTCTTTTTTTTCCATAACAAAATAATAAATCCAGTACCCTATATATATTTTTATGTTAATATAAATTTGGTAGCATAATATTCATTATTCTATCCAACCTATGAATGAAAAATTCACCATACGTTTGTTTTCACGACTTACTGTCTCCACATCTTGGTATAGTTTGTCATTCAACACTTAATTATTTGGATGGGTTTAATAATGAGTATAATTTATATTACTAATAAATATAACTGGTTAATGATTCTAGATACATTATATATCATCCAATTACCATCAATATAATGATATTTTCGCTTGTGGGTACATATAGATTACCGTCTCTATGAACGTGATAAGATTCATTTCCCCATCACAAACATTCTAGAATAATTTTCATTTTATATTAAAAATAATAGTTATGATCTTAATATCATTATTAATATGAATCAAATAAATTGTATCCATAACAAACAGTACTTATGTAACAAAACATATAATGTAAAATGAATCAGATAACACCTGAAACAATGATACTAATGAAATATTATTAACAATGAAAAATTAGAAGTTCTTATATGATATCATATTTATGTACGTGGTTCCTGTATAATATAAAAAAATGATTTAACTATTATACAAGAGGTTAATTTAACGTCTACTAAGTATAATTACAAGTTATGAGTTAATTTTACCATCCCTTTTTTATCTGAGGTTATTTGTATGAAAGTATCTACTAGGACCTCTTTATCATCTACATCCTTGTTTTTTAAAAATGTATCTCCAAAATTTTATACTATTCCCAGAAATATGGGTTAATTAATTCATACCCTTGTTTGAATTTTTAAATATATTTTTTTGAAATTATCTTTTCATCGTCTTCCAAATAAGGTACATTATGACCATTTCGACAAATTAAGTAAAGATTAGAATTTTACTTATATGGCGAGTTTGGCTATTTTCGGCCGTTATAACACCTTTAAAGCATCCCATACAATATTATAAGAATATTTTAAAAAGAAATATTTTATTTTAAAATTATGTAACTTTTAAATAATTTCAAAATAGAGTGATATATTTCTCTCAAATTTTTTTTGATTTCATCGATGTCAACATCCTTTGATTGATTTTACACTTGTTTAAAGTTCATTTATTATGAAACAATCTTCCATATTTTTCTGAGGGTTTTTTGATAATTTTGAATGTGGATGTGTTATTTCTATACAATTCCTGGTTTATGGTTAAAGTGTTAACATTTCATATGCTATTTTTAATACGAATTTTTATATTATGTTTCAACCTTTTCAAATGGGGAGTGAATTGGACTTAGTAAGTGATGGGTGGTGCCTACTATTTCCCCGTGATGCAACAGTATGTCTCATGAGAAAAACTAGAGTGTTGGTAAAAGACCTTGACAAAACCTTTATATTTAGTCATGGCATGAGGCCTTTACTATGTGGTTATGATGTCTTCCATTATGTGTTACATCATTATGAAATTTCTTATTGATATTACATGGGATTATTCGACTAGAAGAATATCCATGTGAATTTGTAAATGGACTTATTCGATTTGTATTTGTCATATTATGTTGATTATTATGTTTAAAAGGATGGTGATTTTTTTATACGTTGCCTTAAATGATTATTCTTATTTATGATAGTTTCTGTTATATTGTTATCCTTACTGAGCAACTAAGCCCACCCCTTTCTTTGATTTATTTTTCCCAAGTTGTGAAAGAGTATATTATTATTAACATGTAGGGATTGGATAATGGATATGATTGTGTTAAAAGGGGTCATAATGTTTTTTATTTAATTATGTAACCTAAATCATATGTATATATTAAGTACTTCTAGGATACTAAACTCATCGATCGTTCTGTATTTGAAACCTTGTGATAATGCTAATGTTATGTAAAAATGAATCGACTCTTGGTAACTAGGTTCAAGGTGTTACATTTGCAAAATAATCAAGTGGATAATTTTTTTTGGAAATAAAATTATTCAATCTTGTGAAATAAAAAGAGGATAAAAATAGGGAAGAATGTGGAAAATATTTATAGGGATATAGGAGATATATCATTCAATTAAGAAATTGTGTGTTCACAAAAATATTCACAATCAATTATATCTAGAGTATATTTTTTAAATAGTATAATTTTGATAGAGAAATTATTATATTTTAAATAGAAATGCATATCATTAAAAAAAATAATGTCTTCTGGTATCACCAATGTCAGTGTGAATTTTTTTTCTAATTAATAGTTTCTAATGATTAATCTAAAGGTATAGTATGTAAAATTACATTAGAGACTAGTTAATTATATTTTGAATTTGGTATTAAATAAGGGGGATAGTGTGTTTTATCTAATCTTGAAAATAGTATTTTGATTTATGGATTATTAGAACACTATCACATCAATATGTGTATTCTCAACAAAAGTCCCTTACTGTGGGTGAACAATGTAAAATATTCAAGGTTCAAAGTAGGTTTTTATTTTTCTAATATAGTATTATAAGAAAAATAGAAAACTATGTTACATGTTTTAATAGAATAAGACCACTGTAACATTTGATTAGAACTAAAAAACCCTAACATACCCCCACCCCACATAAACCCCATCTTAGAGTATTTTTAATTGACTTAGATAAATAACATGGAACCCCCCAAGAATAATATATAATGTATGGAAAAATATTTTCTTTATAGGTGTTATTTTCACACTAAAATGGATATATTTTAGTCAAAACTAGTGTATAAAGAATTTTTTTGGGGATTTTGATATGAAATAAGGAATGTATTGTTAGGTTCCTTGGTAGATTATTAAAAAATCAATCCATAAAGTATTAATTTTATATAATTATTCCTTATATTATGAAAAACATATTTTATAATAATATTCATCAATGTTTACAAAATATTGTTACATCCTATAGAAAATTTTATAATAGGATGGTATTGGAATATTAGGGATCTCCTAATATGAATGATTTACCCTCATCCTCCGCACCTCGCATTAGGAGGTATCTTGAAATTTGATTTTGTGATATATGAATGTGGAAATCACTAGAGTTAGTGTAGGATCGACATTGGGGTTGCAAGACCCTACATAACAATATTCCCCATTTTAGTTCATCACATCGTGGGTTTGTTCTTTAGTAGGGATCATTTCCCACCATGGTGTATCACTTCCATCCCCTTTCTAAAAAGTCAATATAATGTGAGGGGGATGTTTGGGGATTATATATGATTCCCAACAACCCTATAGAATTTAATATAGGATAGAGACCCTTCACCATGTAACCCTGACACGTAGGGATACAATACATTAATTTGGGATTCCAACAATGTCTATTTAATGCATTCCTTATGAATCATAGGCTTTCCTACCATCTCTAATACCACTTGTAGGACCTCGTAACACCGTAAGACGGGATGGGTGAATCAAGGTGTGTAATTTTTCTTTTTAATCAACAATTATGGTTGGATATTGTTACATTTTTCTATTGGAATATTTAAATAATAAAACATTCACATGAAAAGAGACAACAAATAAATTTTACATGGTTCCCTACTAAGGGATAGTCCAAGGCTTATATCCCAATAGTGAGTCTGTCAATCCAAAATTCAATAATATTCACTAGTTGTGGAATAAAAGAGTTCAAACAAAGATGACCTATTCTAGTCACACTACTGTTATAAAATTTTGAAGATATAAAACAAAATTCCCTAGAACACATCTATCGAATCTCCCAAATGAACTCCTTGGGTAACGTATAACTCTATTTATCGACATGATGGCCATCCCAATAGAACATCATTTAATTCATTTTCTTTGTCAACCATGAGACTCTTCTTGCACCATCATCCTGAATTGATGCACATGAAATCACTTATCAAACAAACTAAATACCAAATTCTAGTTAGAATATAAAAACTAAACTTACGTGTGACACCTATTATTTCAAACAATTTATGAAAGTTTTTTTTGTGATTTTTTTCACAAAACCCAATATTTCACACAAACAAAACCATGAGGTTCACTTAGTGATGATAGAATCAGCTGTCATCTTTTGTGCCATATTTACTACACCTAAATCATCTAAATGGAAATGTTTCAGTTGTAAGAGATATAAAATCATCATTGATAGCTGTTCTAAAACATTTATAGGGATATCCGACTATTTAAAGGCCTCAATGACCCTATGCCCAAGATTCCTTCCATGCACTGAAAAAAAAAAATTAATCACATTGACCATATAAGTCTCTTCTGTGCAACATCATCTTTCACAAAAATTTAAATCTTTCACACACTTTTATTCTTCGAATACTATTTTCAACATGAACTATAAGGTACCATTCCTTGAAACTCCATGATCATCCATTTGAGGATTGACAATGAACACAAACCATACTCCATTTCCAAAAAATATTAGCCTTTTCCATCAATAATGATGGTCATAACACATGGAATTTGGTATTATGTGGAATTTTATTTTATTTTAGACATTTATTCTAATACTTTATACTAGGAGATGTATTCCAGGGTTTGATACAGTTACCTCATGAACTATACATCCATCAACACTATTTTGTGTACATTGTTAAAATAGTGTGTTATATATTTTATTCATGCTTAGTTATGTGTTACTATTGGTTTATGTATATCTATTTTACTATGTTTTATGTATATTAATTCCAATTTAGTTTCATTAATATAAAAAATTTAATGTAGAATCAGAATTTTTTTGTCAACATGTTCCCTTGATGAATATGTTTATGATTCTTAAGTTTATCCCACAATGTTTATTTTGTTTTTTATGATTAGTTTTCAATTATTTTCAATAATATAATATAATTTAATTAATGTCAATATGTTGAAGAGTTTGAATAACATATCTTATCTAGATGTATGGTAGCATTAACAAATAATTTTTAATAAGATATGTGTTCCCTGGGTCATGTAATCTTAGATGACGATAAATAGTTCACTTGACTTTGAAATATCTAATTAAAATTAATTTATTGTTATTGAAATGTTATTGGAAGAAATTGAATTACTTTTAAAAATTGTTGCGATAAAACTTATGTCTAAAACATGTGCTTTTATGTCTTGTGATGAAATTTTTTTCTGTATAATGAATTTGGACCCACCATATAATATTTTACGAATGGAACGTTATAGACTAAATTATTTTGGTCGAAAATATAGTGATGAAAAAAACATGAAATATGATATGAAGATATGAATATGAATAAGAAAATAATGGAAAAATAATTTTTTAATTCTACATAATTTTCCAATGGATAATGTTGGTCAGATGGGGTCTAATAGATAGATGGAATTATAAAGAGGCTAATGGATCGAGATTGTCAGACTGAGTTTTTTCAATAAATTTAATGTTGGGATTCATTTAAAACATTAAAAGACCCAAAATATAAAGTTTATATCAGGATATTCTTGAATATATCTTATTTTTATAGTGGAATGTGTTGTTCAAACATGGTGTAAATGTTTTGTAGAATAATTAATTAGAATATGTTTAGAAGACTAAGCTGATAAAAAAATCATATCGAAATGAGAGAATGTCAAACAAGACTTTATATATCCATTAGAAATAATAATGATTGTTGATCCATTGAATAAGGACTTCTAAATAGTGTACAAAAGATAAATAATATGAGAAGATGAATCATAAAGAGGATTATAATCATAGGTATCAGATTAAATAATTTTATCTATGACATCATAAAAATGCTTATGAAAATGATCATTAGATAGCGTTTTTACCTAATTCATTAGATATATCCCTAAAATAGTGTAATTATGATAGCTTTTAATAGAGGAAACCTAAAAATCTTACAAAGTGGTTAATTATTATGGTTCGCTAAATAATAGGAACTATACAAATTAAAACCTATTATGTTATAATGATTGAATTGTTTATGTATATAGGGGTACCTTAAAAGATATATCCAAAAAAACTCTTATGATATCTAAAAATATTTTCTCAATTCATTAATTTTTATGATCAATGAATCAATAATCGTAATGAGGGATCTTGATTCAATATGAGTGTTTAATAATTTTTTTATTATTATTGACAATGAAATTTGTGGGATGTTCCTTTGAATATATTATAATCCAATTAATTATAAGTTTTATAGTCTCTTAAAAAACATTTGATTGGAATAATAAATTTTTGAGTGGAAAATTCAAATTTTACGTTTGTCAACATCACTTTATTTTCAAATAATTTTATACCATATAAAGTAGATTAAGTTTATCGTGGATAGGTTGATGATGTTATTATTTAAATGTTAACTATTAATGAGTTACATGCCAAAAAAATATATTGATATATTTTTTGTCAAATCATCATACACAGTAGGAGTAGATGAAGTGGGATTGTACAGTGGATTTCCAGGCAGAGAGATACCAAACAAAGAGGTGCTACCAAGAGAATTATAAGATGAACTTGTATCAAATGACCAAGTATCTGATGATAAATATTAGAACTAGATGTCTTGGGTGAATTGGTTTTAGTTGGAGTAGTGAAAATTTTGATTAAAATATCTAATAATAGGTATAGATAAATTTTTTAGATATGGGCGACATTGATTTAGGAAAAAATATTTCTGATGGAAAAAGACAGAGTTATGACTATGTTGTCATCATCATACACATGATAAGACTTAAATCTGGGAATAAGAAAACTTTTACAACATATTCAGTAATGAATTATTAGATAATAAAAAGGGGAATATAAAAATATAATAAGAACAATGGTGAATAATAAGTCAATAACCTCTTCGAGAAAAGAATCCTTCCTATTTATTATATTAAATATAAAGAGGGTTGTTTACATTTTATTTGTATAAAATATAATAATATTAGAGGTTACATTCATGGTGATTTAAAATTAACAATATAGTAATATATAATATAAGAAAAAAATAATGCTCATATAATCAATAGAAGTCACATCATTTAGAGCAGTTTATTGGTGTTGCAATGTAATTAAAAAAGTTAATGATTGTATAAAAAGATGTATAAGGATATATAATAGAGTTATAGTTTGACTAGTTATTCACTATTATAGGTAAGAAAGATTGGTTTTATATCCCGCCTATTTCTGTTAATGGAACCACAATTGGTTAATGTTTTTTTTTTCTAAACCAAACCTCTGTAATTAGTGTCCCATTAATGTTGGGAAACTATGTCCCGGTCAGTACCATATAGAACAAGTACTAGATAATCTTATTGTTTAGTTAAACATGTAAAAACATCAGGTATCATCCCTTATTCACATTCATGTTATTTTTTATGGAAAAGTAAATAGAATATTATAATCAAGATTATAAATTCTTATAAAGGTGAAGTGTTAAAAAATTATTTATTATTTAAAAATGTTTTGAATACTAATTCACTGCCCCACCCACCACTATGTGTTGAAAATTACTTAATGTTTTCTAAAAAATTAGTATCAGTAATGGGTAGATACTTATGAGATTTTATATAGGATAAATATATCTCTTTTTAATAATATATTTTATTTTTTGGATTTTTAATTTATTGTAGTTTTGGGTATGAATTTTGATTATCAGAATAAAGTTGTTGAATATATCCCTCCTCAACCATGAGGAAGAAGGGATTTCATTTACTATATTACATGAAAAATAATGAATAAAAATATAGTTTTTTAATGTGAAAAACATTAGGTTCAAATTACCCCCATAGAAAATGGACAACACTCCTACCCCAAGTGAAACAAGGAAGTGAAGTGATTATATGGTATGTGATTTTTTTCAGAAACTGTCATCAATTATAGAACCTCATATATGTAGTGTTGTTGATATATAAAAAATTCATCATGAAATATCAGTTTTTAGATTAGAATATACCATATATTTCATTAATTGAGAAACAGCCTCCCTTTTTTGTGGTGTTGTTGGAAGAATTCGAGATGAAATCACCCAGCAGGAAGGTGGAAAAGATAACATAGAGAAGGATTTGAAAGAGAAGACTCCAGAATTCATAATCGTCTCCATGTGGGTCTGATCCATTGAGAATATAAATTTTTATCCTGAAATATTATCCCTAAAAACTGGAAACAAATAAGTCAAAAAAGTTAAAATTAAAGATGTAGTCAAAAAGTCTCTTGAACAAAAATTGAAAAATAATATTGATCTGAAGGATAAATGTCTATAAGTAAAAAATATTGAAAGTTATTGAATACACACCTTTAATTAATAATGAAACATGTTTCATGGCGATGAATTTGTTATAAAGAAAAATGTATTGTGAATATAAGGGGATTATGATGGATGATTAAAAGTATATCGTCAACAGAAGATGTCTATAATGGAATGTAAAATTAGTCAATCATTAATTGAAACATATTGAGTCTTCAAAAAATAATCATATTTTTGTTGTTACTTCTCAATTCTTAAAAGTTTATTTTGATGAAAAAATACATCTAACATATAATGATTTATATATAGAATATGTGAAGGAAGACGTACCATCCATATCTTTGTGTAACTATATATCTAACTTTGTTTCAATGAATAGTTGTGGTTGGAAAAAATATATATGTATCGATGAATAAAATTAGTTTACTACAATATCTAGCGGGATAAAATAATTTTTATACAAGTTTGTTCACCATGAAAATATTGATGAGTCATGAGGGAAGTGAAAAAACAATAAGTAGTAAATAAAAGAAGATCATGATTTTTGGGTATTTGTGGTGCTACAATAGGACAAATCCTCATGGGTTAGATTGTTGGGAAAAATTTTATTTAAAAAGGCACATATTTTTCCATAGAAATGGAAGATTCACATAAATTTGGAAAAAGAATCCATATATAAAAAATTATGAATACCAAAAAGAGTATTTGAATTCTTAAAAATATATTAAATGTATTAAATAGTAGTTGAAACAAGATTTGATAATAGTGATATGTAATGTATTAAAAAATGGGTAGAGAATAAAACACAATTTGGTATAGAAAGAACATGAATCCTGGTAAAATGTAATGAAAGTTGTTTAACATAGTATAATCCCATGAATATAACAAATTAGAGAAATAAGATAACATAGTATAATAATCTGAACTCAAATCTATTCCAAAAAATTTATAATAAGATTAAAATGATTTTATAATATAAAAGAACAAATTATTAGAAAGGAACGTATAAGAATCAATGTGTAGAGTCCATGAAGGATACTAATGACCAACAAGATATAATAGTTGTTAGGCCACCACATTTGGAGAATTAAAAAAATATGGTAAAATTATAATAAGAATATTTTATGAGAGGAAAAGTGAGGATTAAACTATAAGATATTAAATTTCAAAATATGTTTCACACAAATGAAAAACCCGTTGTTTATGAGGTTTTTTTGTGTGAGGTGAATCAAAGATAGAAAAACTCCCCGAGATTGATCTATAATAATTCAATCATATGAATAGTTATTAACGAATTTTAGAGTTGCACCAGGTTTTTCATGTTCATTAAATCCTTTGGAGAAGAGAAAATTCTTGCACAAAAAAATTTAACTAGTATAAGATACATGATTCTATAATAAAAAATTAATCTTGGAAATGAATGATTGAAGAGTTGAAGATGAGGATTAACATAGTAGAGAAAATCATCTCATCCTTACTGTACAAATTGAGAACTAAGTAAGACACACCTTATTCCATTAAGTATTGAGTATTTTATTTTTAAATACATTACATGTAATTGAAAATGAATCTAGATCTCTGTGGGGAAAACTTATGATAGTGGATATGCTATAAATACTAAGGAGAATTATTTAATGAAGATATCATCCTAGAATAATTTAGAAATTTTTATCTTGAAAAATATAACGAGTTGACTATCCTTGATGAAGTTGAATTGGTTACTATAAACACACGATTTAATTGTGAATAAGATCCCCTCGTGGATTGATCTTGAATTTAGAATTAAAAAGTAATATTTTAAACAAAAATCATCCTTGGGTTGGATGTGTAAATTTTTAAATACATCACTACTACAAACATGGCCTTTATCAGCGCTAAAAATGGCCTTTATCAGCACTAGAAAAGCGCTGATGAAGCCAGCATAGATAAAGGGGGGGTCCCCTTTATCAGCGCTCCGAAAAGTGCTGATATAGGACCCCTTTATCAGCGCTAAAAAAAAGCGCTGATAAAAGGGTCTTTTATCAGCGCTAAAAAAAAGCGCTGATAAAAGTACCCCTTTATCAGCGTTTTTTTTATGCTGATAAAGGGGTCCTATATCAGTGCTTCCTTTATCAGCGCTCTCATTTTAGCGCAGATAAAGGACCCTTTTATCAGCGCTTTTAAAAAAGCGCTGATAAAAGTTAAAAAAATTTTTAAAAAAAATAAAAACATTTAAAAAAATTAAAAAAATTTTAAAAATACTGCCAATCGGGGGGGATTTTATAGCGCTTGAACCCCCCCCCCCCCTTATAGCGCTTTTCGGCCCCTATACAACACCCCACGCACCCCATGCACCCCACGCACCCCCCTCCACCCTTTAACAGCGCCTTCTCCAATATTCCCCATGCGCGCGCACCCCTGCCTCCACCAGGATTTGAACTCGAGACCTCCCCCCTGCGCGCCTAGGCCCTTACCACTACTCTATTTTGATTTTCTTTCCAATTCATGATATCTCTGTATATATATATTTATATATTTAGTTACATTTATTCGTATAGTAATATATATTTATATTAATATATATATATATAGTTATATTATAATATATATAGTAATATTAATATATATATATATATAGTGGTATTAATATATATATATAGTTATATTTATTCATATAGTAATATATATTTATATTAATATATAGTAATATTAACATATATATAGTTATATTAACATATATATAGTTATATGAATATATATTTATATAGTTTTACTAATATATATATAGTGATATTAATATATATTTTTATGGTGATATTAATATATATATTTATAGTAATACTAATATATATATATGTAGTTATATTAATATATATATAGTTATTAGATTAATATATATATAGTTAGATTAATAAATATATATAGTTAGATTAATATATAGGTATATAAATATTCATATATTGGTATTTTAAATAAAATGGATAATAGTTATTATTTAGATAAAGCTAAAATATTTTATATGTAAATATGTTTAATTATTTATTTAAAAAATTTAATTTTTAGGTGCGAATATATTAAAAATATGTACATATAGTTATATATTTGGTTATAAATAGAAGTTCGTTATAAAAAAGGATGAAATTTCAAAGACATAATATCAATATGAATGTAATACCTTGGAATAAATTCAGTCCCAGCCAAAATAAGCCAACAATACCCCCTTAAACAAGTTTGAAAATCCAGAAAATGTTAAAAAGCTGGGTACCCCGACAAAAAACTCAGTTTTGGAGGCCTTCTAGTCCTCTTTTGGCATCAAAAAACGCTTGACTGGGGTCCCCCCGAGTCAAAGCGATGTAGAGCTCGTCACAGGCTTTGATTTGATATGTGGTAGAGCTCAAACGGACACCCGGATCAAAAGTTATGGCCGTTTGAAGTTTGAGTTGCGTTTTCAACATATTTTGGATGTTTTTTAATTTTTTTTAGTTTGTTTAGTCCTCAAATTGTTATTAAATGACTATTACTCCATAATTATTATCAAAATATTAATTAAAAATATTTTTTTAATTTTTTAAGAAGTCATTTTCACTAAATATCTTAAATATTAAGTATAATAAGTGTAAATGTACATTTATACTTATCTAAAATATATTTAAAACTTATATATTATATTTATATAACAATATAACTATATTTATATATTAATATATTTTTAATTTTTTTTTGAATTCGACCCTTTATCAGCGCTACTAAGCAAGCACTGATAAAGGGGGGCGCTGCGAAAAACTGTTTTTGTGGTAGTGCATACAACCACAAGTAAAAGAACTATTATCTATATTTCAAATATAGATATATTAGAGAATATTTATCTAACTGATTCATCTTCATGAAGATCCTTGGAAATGAATCCTTTAGGGAGATAATTGTGTAGAATTTTAAAAAGGAACAAAAAGTATTAATTTATACAAATATGATTGTTCTATAATGTTCTTGAAGGAGTGTTGTTAATAGGGTATGACCTTCTTAATCTCTAATAATTGTTTACAAATAAAATTTATTATCCCAATGGGTGGTAAATTTAAATAATCAGTGACCACATAAAAGTGGAAGAAGGAAATTTTTTCTAGGGTTAGAGATTTAAAATAAATCTCTATGAAATATTTTAATATATTTATTGATATCAATGTGAAGATTTTAGGTTGAATCATTCTGTAATATTTTTTTATCACAATTTGTATCTTAATCATGTAATTTAGTCATAAAATCATTGGAGTGAGTCTTGGGTGTTAAAATATTATGTTTTAACAACTTCTATTAGAAATGGATAGATTTTTTTCCAAATCATGTCATATTTTTTTACACTGAGCATGGATCATGTAGACATAGAGTGAGATTCATGATGAAAAATTTATTGAGAACAAATTGATACCATTTTACCTAGTACATTATATTTATTTTCAATAACGGGGGAGAAGGTGAGATGTATTTCTTATGATGAAATGGGGAGGTAAGTAATAAAATTATAGATGATTATTATATATGGACATGTTCATGTTGAAGATATATTATTTACAAAAAAATATAAAGGGAAATATTATTGATATCTATTTTTGTGTGCTGTATTTTTTAATGGTTTTGAATGTTGTTAAATGATTTAAAATTATTTCATTGAATTAAATATTTTCAATATTTTATAAATAAGAAGTTATTTTGATGTTTAGTTGTACTTTCCTATTTGTTTGAAGAAGAGAAAAAGTCTGAATATCATGTTATATTGGTAGAAGATAAATACGTTTCATACATTTGGAATATATAATGTATATATATTACATGAATGTAAAATTTATTTGAATAAATTTAACTAAATATAATGATTGGTGATCTAATATTAATGTCGCAAACATGTACCTTAATGTTTGGAGATAAATATTTTTTTGTGACATAATATAATCAGATCAAATAAATAATATTGTTGGATGGTAATATATTAACATAAAATTATGGGTTAAATAAGGGGATATTATGTAATAGAAAAATCATATTTGAATTGAGAGAGATAAATAGATATCGGGTGTATCAAATATTTTGTCTGATTATATTCATAATTCCAATAGATGAAGGTTGTCGTACAGAGACAATTGCATAGGTTTGATTGGATAGAGACTAATGAATCATTATTACTGAAGATAAATTTTTAATTTATGTAAATAAGGTGATAGTTTTCAATATTGAATGTACCAAATAAACTTTTTATATAGTGATATCTAGGATTCTAGATTAGGTAGTTTGAAGGAATAAGTTGGTGAAACTTGGTGGCACTGTTTATTATATATAGTTATTGGACTAAGTCTAGAAGAATGAGTTGATCAGGGAAATTTGGATCAGATGGGGTTAAAAATTTATAAAAATTTATATTTTCATTATATATAATAATTCTTTAGGATCCATCATATAATGTCTTCCAGACAAAGTTCACTAGATTAAAAATGTGCGTCGAAGAAATATATAGATGTTTTAATCTAGTGGTGTAAGACAAACATAATAAGGTGAGTTCATCTAGAAATGGATTGGAGTGAAATCATTAAAAATCATTTCTAAACAATTCATTGGATAATTTAAATACAAAATATCATGATAGAGAAAACATGAAATGATTTCTACGAAAACAATTATGATGCTTATCAAATTAAGGGAAATAATAAAAACCTTAACCATGCGATCTTGTAATGAACTTATGTTTAACAAATGGAGTATTACCATATATAGATACCAATAAGGGAGTTAGCATACATAGGAGTATTGTATGAACATAATAAGATAAACATTTATTAGACAATTAATTTCTGTTGGAAAAGTTATGGATGAATAGGTGACATAAATAAAAGTGAATAATAGGATAGAAACTCATAGAAAAAATGTGAAGAAGAATTTATAATATAAATTAGGTGATGATTCAAGATGGAATATTAATAGTGAAAAGAAGAAAAAATTTCAAAAAAATATCATCAACATATATATGAAGAAAATAAGGGGATGAAAAAAAAAATATGAATAAAGGTGGAGAATATGTCTAGAACATATATTAAAAATGTATTTTTATCATTTTTTTATTATAAATAGGAAGAATTTTTTTTCCATATTTTTCAAACAATATATGAAGATGAGTGGATTCGTTCATTTTGAAGGGTACCTAAAAATAGAGTAAGAAGGAATACAATACCAAAGAAAAAAATTGAATATAAAATGAATTCAGTTCTGTGGGAGAATATTAATTGTGTTTCAATATAATTAACAAAGTTGAAGACAGACTATACAAGGAGTATAATGATCCTGCATGGAGTTATAGGTAGACTAGGACTTCACCAGTCCATCAAATTAGGATTTATTTTCTATCCACCTCCTAAATTTTATGGAATAAAACTAGGGTTGGGGATTATATCTGCGCCAAACCACAATAATTAGTATCTTATTATAATAGAGAATCCATGTATTGGTCACCACTACACACAACATTGACTACCTTCTCTTAGTATGTAGTGAACCATGTAAAAATATCATGTTCAATTATTTACTCACCTTCATATAACATCATAGGAAATCATAAATAAAATATGACAATCAAAATTATAACAGGACTATGAGGTAATGGGATAAATAGTACTATTTTCTCGAAACATTCCATAACATCATATCCCCCTCTGAATATTGAGAAAATCCATGTGTGGTCCTAGAATCTCATTTATTCTCTGTAATGAAAGACTTGATTTTTGGAATGATCATTATATGAACTAATTTACATAAAATGAAGTAAACCCGTCTCAAAATTTGAATTAATAACACCTGAAATTTAATTCTATCATTTGATGATTTGGAAGTGAGTTGGCTGTAATTTTAAAACACAATTTTGGTACTATTTAGTTATCAGAGTTGGGATTAATAATAATTTAAATAAGACAAAACTACATATATCATTTCACATGATTATGAAAACATTACCATATTTTATAATAATCACTCAGAACCTATATGTTTATTTTTTTTGAAATTATATTTATATTTCATATTCTTATAAAATAAAATAAAATATTATTCCATAAAATTCATCATGATTGGGTCTTGATTATATATTACATAAATATTATTAAAAAAAATGGGAATAATAATAAAGGAGTAGGTTTTGATATTTTCTAAAACAAAATACATAATGATATCAATTAATGAAACATGGATAATAATATATAAGAGCATAAAGGGTTGAGTATAAGATAAGAATTTAGGTAAGAAAACATACTCATGGTATTTGATAATAATGTTAAGAAATCATATAGAGATGAATATAAATAATGGGAACCTAAACATAAGTCACAATATAAAGATATAATACCTTGATGATCATATGATATCATAAGTCAAGAAATGCCCAATATCGTCATCACATTATATGAAATTTCAACCATTCATTTATTAAAATATAATTAACAAGGATAACTACCAGTGTCCCATAACATAGTAGACCTGGATAACTATCAATATCCCAAAACACGGTATGCTAGGAAATCCTCTCAGGTTTTATAACATCATATCCCATGGGATATAATGTTTCAATTGAATAATTTTAACAAAATATAATTCAAGGAATGTTGTTCACATAAAATACAACCTTTTATTTTTCGAAAACATGAACAAAAAAACTTTTATAAATTTGTCAAAATTCACATCATGATTTATCAATGAAAAAAATCAGTTATATAAAAACCATTAAGAGATATAAAGTTCATTTAAATGTAAAATTTGAATGAAATTTTGAATAAAATTATTATATATATTCATGGGATAAAATTATTTTATATATTAAAATGGTTCGTTTATAAAATTATGGGATATATTGTAAAATTAATAGTTTACATGAGAAATATAAATTTTATGCCTAACCTATTGAATAAGAATTAGTCAAAAGAAGTAATTATTTTATTTCCAAAATGTAAAGGAATCGGTATATTGATCATCAATATATATTATTTCTCATATGGAAGACAAAGGATCTGATCGATAAATCCTATAATAGATATTTCATTTTAACATCAATATGGGTACAAAGTATAAGTTATTTTGATATAATAATAAAATATAAAATTGTATTTAAAAATATGAATATTCAATATGATGAATATATGAAATTGTGAAAGATTTATGATGAAAATTCTATAGGGACATTCAAAATGTACAAATAATCGTAACTACATAAAATGTCAATTTTATGTGCATGAATAAAGTAAATAGTTTTTTTATAATAAAATTATATTTTATGTTATAAAATATAAAAAAAATCTCATATATATATAATTATTGGAAACGAATGTCTATACAAATGATAATACATTTTTAAAAAAAATTAGAAAAAGTCCTTACATCATTTTTTTAAAATATACCTCAAATATACATAATTAAATTACATGAAATGATAAAAGTTTATTAAAAAATTTCATTTTATTTGATATAATAATATTCCAAAAAATCTATAAATTTATGAGAAATAATATGGATATAAAATACTAATATCAATTTAAGTGATTAAGTAATAAAATATTCATTTAAAAAAGAAAAATGGGATACATATAAACATATCAAAAGAGAAATATGAAAAATTATCCCCTACTTAATCCCAATATATTATTATATTTATAATAGTAATATCTTCTTCATATTTCATCTAATAATCCATAATATTTTGAATAGATTCGTGGGTGTAAATTAGACTATATGGGAGGTATTACCCTATAAAATCTCAGGGAAAACAAAATAAAACACAAAACAACTAAAAATTTATAATATAAAATAAAAATTATAGTCCCCTAATAATTCATATAATTTCATAAAAAACTAATCTCCAAATAAAATAAAAAAATAATATAGTTAAAATGTAAATGAGTCCAACACCAACTATTCTCCATGTATTAAAAATATAATATTAAACTTGATGACTAACTTGTTGAAATAGTGGTTTCCCAATGCCCAACTAGACTTTTATTTTGATTATAATGTAATGTATTCAGTGAGATATGCTTGATATTACCTTACAATTAATGTGTAGATATTTTTGCATCCACCATCTAAGGGTAATATGCATAGATTAATTGTCATATCACAATTTTATTATAGATTTCATATTATAATGAGATCTGAATGATACTATAACATTAATCTTAACCATATGTTCTATGGTCTAGATACTTCACACTGATCATACATATTATAATTTTGACTATTAGATATTGTGGGCTCAAAATAATTAATACATCTAATCATGATGATTCCACGTAGTGATCTTTAGTTGTATGATGATGAGTACATAAATTCCGATAAAAATATCAAATGTTTTGGGAGTCATTTGATGATCTTATCTATAGACATGTGTAATGGTATCCTAACATTAGATCATTAAAAATGTGTTTCATTTGATCGTGTACATTTATGCAAGGTAACAACCTTGATAATGAAGTCGTGGTGAGGTATCTTATGTTAGGTGTGACATTGGTGGTATGATAGTGGTTGAATAATTATGAAAGGGTTTGTCACTTCCGGGTTATGTATGTTATTTATCTCGGGCCTCGTTGATGAGGCTGCTAGTAACTTGATAAATCTCTGGACATTGTAGTCCAAGGTAAATCTATCTAGTTATATCAATAAAAAATAAAACATAAAATTTTGATGACCCGAGCGTGCATCCTATTTTATTATATATTAAAGATAAAGAGATTATATGACATAATGCTTGTTCATATGATGCTTGTCAATTTTATGACTACCCATATCTATTTAAGGACAATGATGGGTTTCCAGATCCCACTCTTGGTTTATGGATAATATTCACTTCAATTGAGATGAGGTCCTAGAGGTTCACACACAAGAGCATATTTGAATGTATTCCCTACAATGTGGAATATGAGTTTTTGTTATGGTGGGACCTACCATTAGCATCTTGGTTTTTTCCAAGGATATACGATCACCAAAGGAATAAATAAATTCATTTATTAATGGTAAGAATTATTTTTATTGAATTTATTTATTATGTAATATATTATATGAATGAATATTAGTTTAAAATATTCTAGGTCCATTTTATAATTTTGTGAATGGCGATTCAAATTATTGGATCATGTATTATTAGATAATATATTTATTATATTAATATAATGTGATACAAAATATTTATGAAATTTATGATTCTATTAAGCAGTCATAATATATCATTTATATAGAGAGGAATAAATATTTGGGTATTAGGAGTATATTTCAGATATTTATTAACTCATTATATATAGGAGATGGGATCCTACCACCAGTGACTATTCACTTCAAAAATTCTGCGAGATTATCTCTCTTATTCTCTCCTCTAGTTCCCAGAGAGAGATACTATGGTTCGAGGATATTGATCACGGTTTTTCTTCACAGATTGTTGGAATATAATAGTAGTGATCTTCCAGACAATGAATGAGTCACCGAAACTCCACGCTAGCACCCATATTTAGACGATCGACATTCATTCACACTATTGAAGCATGTGTGGATGATAAAGATGGATTCGACTTCGAACCATTCAATCTACATTTGTCTGTTACGAGAATTCATCATGAATTTAATTAGATAAAACAATGAGCATCTTTAGTTTATTTGTGTGCTTAAATTATTAACTTGATGATATAATGGAAAATACCGTACAAAAACTACCCATCGATAACTTAGACATGTCGATTTTCGGTGGAAATGTTTTAAAACCCTATGTTTCAAGGATTATTTTCCATGCTAAGTACTATAAATTGCAATCAAAATGATTTGTAGATTTTTTTAGTAAATAGAAAAATTATATTTGAATTTATGTATATAGAGGGTGTTTTTATGGTCTCAATCCCACAGATGGATTTTCAATCCGACTCTTTATGACAAAAATAAGAGTACACAATTATTTAAATTATTATATATACAATTTTTTTGGGTATACAATCGATGATGTAATATTTCTATTATATTTTTATTTCATACCCGAAAAAACATATCATTTATTTTTACATTGAATATGAATATCAGTTGGATTCTGTTTATTAGAATAGTAGTTTCTAGCCACTGGGTGATGATTATTTCACTAACGGCACTTAAAATTTATAAAATATTATGTACCAATATTTTCCTCACTGTGGCCTACTAAGAGGCCTCATGTGCATGAGAAGATGGTCTTCCCCTACTATGTGTTGCCCTGTCGGGAGCCGCCTCCATCAAGATCCCTAACATCTGTTAATGTATCAGACTCCTCTCCAATAGTGGAGTCCATCATGACAACCCTTACTCCCACCACCGTCCCCTGATGTAGCCGGTTCACCACAAGCTCAAATATCTGGCTCCTGTCGATCCCCAGATGCCATATGACACCCCTTCCTAGCCAACCATTGTAGTAGTTGGATGTGCCACCCACCATGACCTCACCTTCCAAGAGAGCTCCTACTCAACCATACTAGTGGTGGACCACACATACCCAATCCAACCACCATGTGACATCCATGGAAATACGACCTCCTGCCATTACTGAAACAACCAAATAGATGTAATCCCATTCCTCATACATCAACACGTTCCTCTGGGTACTTCTGCACCGGAATACCACTGATAATTGATGGAACAAGTGTTTCCATCCCAAAATGGTCATGGGTGGGCTTGGTCGACATAGAACATGCCTCAACTGGGTCTGCATCACATGGAATTGGACTATGTTGGTTCCTTCCGAATCGCACATGTCCTTCTCAGATTATTTAGGACCTATGTAATTTAAAAATTATAAATAATAATTTAAATTAATTAATTCAATTTCGGATGTAAATTATATTACTCAAATTTTAATTTTTAATATAAAATATTAATTCTAATTATACAGGTTAAATAAAAATAATTTTGATTTAAATCAAATTACTTTTTTATCTAAATTATGGTGTTAAAATTGAAGTAATTGATGGGACAAAACAATGTAATTATTAAATTAGAATAAAAATTAATTTTATTTCTATAAAATACTCTTTGAAATAAATTTAATGAAAATTTAATTTTTTATTTCTATAATTACATAAAATACTTGAGTTTAGTGTTTATAAGAGTGATCATGATCTGAAGTCCGACCAATGAATTTATGGGGATTTTTTATTTATTTAATATGTTATTGAATAGGTGTTTTATAATTATTAATTTAATTAAAAGGTGATTTCCAACTCTTATTAGTATCATTATATTTATTGGGGCATGCGTGCCAATGTTTTCCATTTTTATTTTTACTCTTGAGATCTACTCACCTGCACTTGAGTATTGTTTTATAAGAACGAGACGAACAATGATGCACTTCTTGTGATGTTATGGTGACACACAAGACAGAATATTGAAACAGTAAATATGAAAACACTACAACTCAATTCATAAGTGACATGAATCAATGTATTACCCATAGTTTCAAAATGAACCAGTATTCACCCAATGGATCAAGCAATAAAATCATCTAATGACCACATTGTTATTTTATTTTTCCATGGTTTGTTATTTTTTCAATTTGTAGTTTATGTGTGATCACATAAAATAATAAAAAAGAATTCATGGATTATGTGGACATGTAGAGTGATGAATTTATTATATGTTTATTTCATGGTTGGTTGTGAGTGTGATCACATAGTGCATTCTTTGAAGATAAAAAATGATTTCTGTCTTCAAATAAAAATAATAAATCCCTAAAATAAAAAATATTTCACAACTTCATTCCATCATTTGTCTGAAAAAACAATGTTTTTGGGGTGCTCGTCATGCCAATGTTATGGGCACCTCTTACAACTAGGGAGCTCTTATGAGAGTAGTGGGTTGAATTAACTAATGAGTTAGATACTATTTTAAAAAGATACCATGATATCATTAATTATTTAGTAAATGAAGTTATGATTTTAATAATATGGTACTTCAATCAATAGATCAATGAACGACGAGTTAATGTGGTCGGGCAGTCAAATGACTAAATTGAACACTATAATTGGTGGCATATCCAAATGTTTTAGACTTTTAAGGCTGTTTCTGGCTTCATATCCACAAGAATACTCTAGTGAGAGAGTATTAATATTCTAGTATAGAGTGTTCATTGAATTCAGTAAAATAGTGGGAGGCCTTTAATGATTTAATTAATTAATAAAAATGTATAAATTGGTAATCATGATAAAAGCACTATTTTGAAATAATTTTATTTTGTTTATAAAATTGAATGTTATAAAATAAGTACTACTTTGATATATAATTGAAAAAGTATATTTTTTCATTGGAATTACTTATCATGTGTAGTACACACGCTTGTACCCAATACTCGGTATGAGAAATTCATAGTGATAGTGTACCTAATACCTCTTAAGTATCCTAAAAAAGAGGGTGAGAGATGTTCTTACACGAGACTCATGTGTTAATTATGGGATGGTTATGTCATAATTCTATCACCAACCTCTGATTCTAGATGTGGAAACTACATTAGGACTTGACTGATATAACATGTACTCTCATCTCCAAAAAGATTGCAAGGGGAAGTGATTCATGATATAAATAAGGTGATGACAATACAAGAAATTTGTAAATTGAAATATGGATCATGGTTCATCAATGGATACATTTCTCATATCATTATCACCCATTTACTAAAGTCTCGTTTTATGTTAACAAACAGATGGTATTTCATGAATGCTTCATTACCTATGTAGGTAAGGTTCTCCAAGTAAATAATAATATAAAATATAGATTAATATTTCATTAATTTGAAAAAAATAAAAGTAAATGTGAAAAGGAAAATATAAATTGGCATGCCAAGGTTAAATTATAAATTTCCATCTATTAAAGTTGTTTAAATAATATGTTGTTTTCATTTATTATCATGATATAAAACAATGAACATTTAAATAAAATTAACTGAATTGAATTAGAAAGTACCCACTTCTTATTCAACTATATTAATAAAAATAAAATTAAAGTATCCCTCTTACTTATTGGTTTTAAATATCATATTATTGTCACATATGTGAATCAAAATATAGTAACCATGTATATATATAAATATTATAAGGAGTGAGATGTATCATCTTTGAGGATGTAACAGGGTGATTACTATGTTATCCATGAGAAGTGCACAACATCTATATTTCCATGTAAATAACTATTTTATACCTCTCACTATAACAAAAAGTATTTACCACATCGGGAAATTTTATGTATGTTATAAATAACTGACATACAATGCTGAAAAAATGATATATCACGTCAGTAATACTATAATCAATGTAAATAATGAATTATCAAGATATATAACATTATTTATTTTTAACCAATGTTATAAATCAAGTATCTAGATTTATCACATCTTTTATAAAATAACCTATGTTATATAAGTAAAAGAAATATTTATCATGTTGTTTATTTGATATCTGATGTGATAAATATTTAAAAAAATTTATAATGTCTCATTTTGTGTTATTCCCTTGTTTTCCTTTCAGGCGATAGTGACTCTGAAACTCTTGCACAGAAACCCTACATTCAAGTCTTCTATCATGTAAACTCCAAACACTTTTTTTAATGAATCATTCGAATTGTTTTTCATTGGTGTATCTATCTTCTATACTTGAAACACTAAAGCAGATTCTTATAGTCAATCTCCCTTTTCATCTTTTTAATCATCTATAATCTTCCATAATCCAATTTATTCATTATAAGCCTATTACTATAAACCATTGTTGATATGTGGATGATAATATGTTATAGGTATATATGGTTCTAATTTTGGGTTTTTTTGGTGTTTTGGAATTATAGAGGGATATTATTTGATTTATTGAGCTTCATGATTTTAAAAAACATTCTGTATCTTAATTTCAACATAATATAGTTAGTTATTTGGTATAATTCCTTTAATTTACATGTCATTTACTTATATATGTTTTATAATTTCATGTTTGTAAAATTAAATAAATTTGTGGTAGTCCAAATGCATTTAATCATATTTTTACTTTTTTTATCACTTGGTACAATCAAATTTTAATGATACTTTAGTCTCTAGAAAGATGTTTCGAAGTTCATGTGTTCGTAAAAATGTTTTAATTTTTTTCGAAATGAAATTTATCTTAGTACTAGTTTAAACTCATTTTAGACATTAGAATAGAAAATGAAAGGTTTTTAGGGATTTTTTTGAAATGAAGAAAACAGATTGAATTTAAAAATGGTTTTAAATTTATATTGATTACACATTAAATGACTACATATGTGGTTTACTAGGTATTCATTTATGTATACAATTTAAAATTAAGATCTTAAATGGTTGGAATGAATTGAAATTCTGATTTCATTTTTTATTACAGAGTTTTCATATTGATTATGGTACCCTTTTCTATCCCTCATAATTTTTTATACAAAATATGGAGTTGAGGTACCTAATGGTGATATAGATTATTAGAAATTATGACGTGGTTGATTCAAAAAAATGTTAGCAATATCTTTAATGGTGATATAAAAATTATTTATATAAAATTATTTATAGTTTATATTCTAATCTAATGATTCATTATTTACATATACCCACATTTTTGAAATTAATGGGAACCCTAGTAACTAAGATAGAGGTCCAAATTTATTCTATAGTAGTTCAGTGTAGAAAAATTCGTGTTCCCAAAGTTATGTAATACAAGGGTTGGGGGCCCGATTATGCTAGCGTGCACTAGATAAATAGTTTGAGTTTGGGTTCAGACCCACCATTTCTAAGACTTTGTCTACTGTATTTTTCATTTATATGACAATCTCACCTTAGGTACTATTTAGTTTCCCCTTATACTTAGTGATGGTTTATGAAATTATAAGGGATTACCATTATTCATCTTATCAAATTCCTTAGTTTTATTGGGTGGTGTGGAACCATTGTATATTGTTCCTTTCCAGTATGACATTGATTTTATGGTTCCTTTCTATGTTTGATTTTTATTCCTATAATTTGATTTAACTTTTCTTAAATACAATTAATGGTGAATTTTTAAAATGAATGTGTTCAAAAAGGTAATGATTTGTTTTTTTATATAATTGGGTTTCATTAGAAAGGGTGGGTTTTAGAAAAGTTTTTTATTTTTAAAATACACTCACACATTATCTCAAATGTTTTCAATGTTTGTGTTTATTAGTGTAATGATCATAATAATGGTATATGGTATGATGTTTTTATTAATCATATGTGGGTACCATGTCAATTATCAAACCCTCTCATCAGGTTATAAATCATTAGTCATTCACGGATTCCCTAAATTTTTGTTTAGCTATTTATTTCATTGTGTCATTCACTATTAATTGTTGAAGGGGGTTTAGTATCCTGATATTTTTTTATCATTGGTATCCAGGAATTTCTATTCAATGATGTTATCCCTTTAGATACATACCTTATTTCCAAGGTGTATTTTTTAGAGATAAAATTTAATATGGATTTTTATTTAGATAGGTATACCATGTAACACAATCTACATTTTTTATGGATCTTGATGTGTAATGAATAGAGGAGAAAATCATTATGATATTGAACTACACATATACAACTTGATAATAAAGTCCTTATAACATCTTGTGCTTAATGTATATTTTTCACCACCTTCCTAGGAAAATATAGGTTCCTCTCATGACATGTACACAAAACCTTTTTCCAAACAACAATTTTCCAAAACAAACTCAATAAGAATGTTAAAACCCAAAAATGTAACCATCAAAATTACATGAAATAAAGAAAATATTTCAATTAAATACAATCATAAAAACTATTAGGTTAATATTTTAGATAGATAGGATATAAAATTAAGTAAAATAACTCATGTTGTGATGGTTTAGTTATATGTCACAATAGTGGGTGGTGTTTAATTAATTTTGAGGCTTCCATTATTATTTTTCAAAAACAATATCATTATAATTTTCAAATAACCATAAATCAGTATTATATTTGAATATTTTGTCACATTAAAATTATTTAATATTCCATATAAATATAAAATCTCACTATATTTTCGTTTTAAAATTATTCACATTCATATTTTTTATGATTTTTCATTTATAGTTATACATGTCTTCCATTATTGTTTATAATTTTAAATTATATTTTTCAAATACACGCATACATGTATTATATTTCAAAATTATGGTACTTTCAAATTATAATATATTCTGTATAAATATAAAATTTTATTATCATTAAATGATGTATAATTTTCATAATTTTTATAGGAAAAATGATTCAATGTTTTATTATGGAATATAAAATTTGTCAGGAATATAAGGAAGGTGTTGATTCTATTTTTTGAATAATCTAAACAAAATGTTCTAAATGATGACACCATTACCTCTCCATTCCAGGAATTTTTAAAAATGAAGATGTTGAAAATTAAATATATAAAATATAATTTAATTTTTCATGGTTTTAATCTGAGTTATAGCCCTTGGATTGGAAAGGGGAAAACTATACAGAAATATTGATCTACTAATGATTATTCTTTGCAACATGGTAACTTTGATGAAATTAAAAAAATGATTCGTGATATTGAAGCAAAAAAAATTAAAAATGAACTGATAATTGAGTATATGTATGGTGATTCTAAAAAACCATTGGTTCATGGTTGTGTGGATTTTATGGTTTTATAATCGGTGTTAAGATTGGTTAACCTGAAGGTGAATCATGGACAGAGTTACAAGAGTTTTATAGATATGCTACAATTGTTGAATGACATTCTTATTAAAGATAATGATATTCCAGATTCACATTATATGGCTGAGAAAATATTATGCCCGTTGGGATTGGGATGCAAGAAAAGAAATTCCATTCTAAATTTTTGTGTGATATTTAGGATGGAATATGGATTTCTTTTAGAGTATCATAAATTTGGGACATCACAATATAAGTTTAAATAAAAATCATAGGCCGATGTAGAGATTACATATATCCTTAACATGGTATTATGGTATCTTCCTATAATTTCTCATTTGAAACGTTTATTTCCTAATTCACATGATGCAAAAGGTTAATATTAAATGATGATGAGTATATATATGATTTAAAAATACATCATCTAGTAGATTATACATAATAGAAGAAAATTGATGAGAATAATCCTATATTCTGAAAAAACCTTAGAAATACTAGACTTCAGTTGTGTGTGGATGGAATAAATCCATATTGAAACCTCGGAAGCACAAATAGATCACAACCTATTTTATTGGTAATTTAAAACCTATCTCCCATATTTTTTATGAAGTGTAGATATGCCATGTTGAGTATAATGATCTCTGGACTAAAGCAACATGGGAGTCATATTGATGTTTCCTTGTCACCATTAATTGATAATTGGAATCTATTAATGGAGGATGGTATTAGTGGGTATGAAGAGTATAAAATGCAATATTTTCAATTACATGTAGTGATTACGTTCACTATAAATGACTTCCCAACATATGGATATTTTTCTGGATAATGTTATGGGGCATAAAGCATTTCAAATTTTTGAACAATAGACGTCATATTGTCAATTACATCATAGGTGTAAAATAGTATACATGGGACATTAAATTTTTTTCTTCTTATAGATCACTCTTATATAATATTAACAACAGAATTCAATGGCACATAAGAATTTTATATTTCTCCAAAACCACTATCCAATAATGAATATTTTGATAGGGTCAAATCCTTGATGGGATATTGATAAAGGCACATAAATCTAGTAATGATATACATATTTGGAAGAAATATGCCATATTTTTTGAGCTACCATATTAGAGATATCATAAAGTGAAAGAAACTTTCATTTCCATCATGTGGAGAAGAATATATGTGACAGTTTTATTGGAACATTTTTGTATATTAAAGGAACGAATAAAGATGGTTTGGATGCACAATTATATTTACTATCAATGGGAATGCATTTGGATTTATCTCCCACTACCGATGGATGATAAAGACTTCTTCCCCCAGCTTTTCATACATTTTCCAGGGGATGTAAAATTATTTTTTGTTAGTGTATTCATGATATCAAAGTGCTACAGGAAAACATATCTAATGTAAAAATTATTGTCTCTATGAAATATTTGAAGTTAACAAGTATGAAATCTCATGATTGTCACATCCTGAAGAAACAAATTATACCAGTTGCACTGTGTGGAATATTTCCAGCTGTGTCAGAAAGATTATCATAAATGTGTTTCATTTTTTCATTTCAATTTTTAATGATGTGATTGATTTGGATGCTTTTAACTTTTTGGAAAACAAGAAATTTATATAATTTTTTAATTATAAATTTTTTCTCCTTAATCTTTTTTTGTATAATGCAGCATTTAATGGTTTATATGGTTTAAGAAATAATGATATTTGGACCTGTATATATACCTTGGATGCATCCTTTTGAATAGTATATAATGATATTTATTTGTCATGTTAAGAATCCATATGGATTTAGAGCCTCCATACATGAAAGGTATATTTATGAGGAGGTTGTGGAGTTTTTTATGAGCAACATGTCAGTGGGTGAGCACATTGGTTTGCCTCCATCATTCCCTGAATGACTCAATAATGAGGGAAATGGGATTCATGGCCTGAAAATCAAATCATTTTTAGGGGAATATATAAAGAAGGTACATTTTTACATCTAGAATAACATGGATGATTCTCAACCATATACAACATTTCATATTAATGAGTTGAAACAATGTCATCCAAAGAAAATATAAATGTGGATTTCGAATGAGCATAGAAAAACATTCTTCCATGGGTTCAAAGTCCATGCATGGTAGATCAGATGAATCAATGAAATTAAGATGATTAGTGGGTGGTCCATTTCAAAATTTCATAACATGGTATAGGTATGAAATTAATGGATATACTTTTTATACGAAATATTAGGACAACAGAAGTTCAGTTTAGAATAGAGGTGTGTTGGTCTTTATATAAGAAATTAATTTTTCGAGTTTAAAGATAGAAACTCAATTTTAGTATCATGTCCATATTCACATATTTTGATCCTGATCATGGTATACCAGGGCTGCAAAAACCTGTAAGAATGCCACCTCCAGAACTGAAGGTCAGTGATGTGTTTGGCAAGCTGAAGTGTGATCTTCAATTGGCCAGTTCGTGTGGTGGTCATGTTGTGGCTGCAGCAGGTATTCCTTCAGGTGGAAAAGAGAAAGATGATGTTTTTTTGTTGAGTGGGGACTTTCTCTTAGGACTATCTAAGGAGACTTTGGTCGAAGGAGGTGTTGGTTGTGGAAAATGGGTAGTAGTTCATCTTGGTGGAGGTCAGTCTCCCTCATCCATTACCGAGGTAGTCAAGGTTGGAAGGGGTGGACAATGAATTTCCTAACATTCAAAACCTAGAGGTACGGTTTCTCAGGCTGATTTTGGGTTGATAAATGAGTTTCATATTCCTAATGTGTATGAGCCAATGTCCCAGGTGGCCTTTTTCACAAGGATTCAAAGATGACTGAGGTTCAAATTCGATTTTCACTGTTGTATGAGGTAGGGAAATAATGTTAATATCCCATATGATGGTAAATGTTTATTCCTAGGTGGAAACGTATATAGGTCGGGAGTAGACACTCAGAGTAGGTGGAATTGAGTGACCAAGATGGGGCCTCAAGCGACCAAGAGGGGGTCTCTCAGACCAGTTCAGACTATGAGCAAGAGGAATTGGTTTGATCCAGTTCAATGAAAGAGAAACAAGGAAACCTCATAACTAGAAGACATTTGGCTCCCAAGGTTGGGAAGAACTCAAGACCGTGAAATGAATATTCGGGAACTCCAAAGACTATGGTTATGAGATCAGATAGCAAGGAAAAATGAAATTTCACAAAGGCTATTGAAGGGGTTCCATTATTGAAAGAGGAAGGGGTTTAGGTTTCCTGATAGACCCCCACGCTGACTACTTCATAGGTTGGTCTTTCTTCTATGCACAGAGCAGAAAATATGGAATGCAAATTGGTGGATCCTTTTGTGATCAGGAAGGGAGTGACTCCAGTAGTAGGAGGGGTGGATTCTACAGCTACAGAAAACTCCTGGGACCTCCCCATGACTTTTGACGAAGAGAAGGTGGAGGTGGTTCTACTCATTCAGGACATAGAGGAGGAGGATTAAAGGATGAATAGAAATCCAGTTCAAGTGTGTGTAAGAAATGATCAGGCCACTTGGATCGACAAAACAACACTTTATTTTGAAGAGAGGCTTCAATGAATTGATGATTATAGTGGAAGAGTTATTACACATTTGGGACAAGTTGGCCTCTCATTTCAAATTGATTATCATCATCAAGCAAGGAAAAAAGGTATGTGACCTGCCCTGGAAATTATTTAGGGCAGTTGCATTTAATATATTCATGTTGGCCTCCTATAGTTCTATTTTCTACTTTTGGTCTTAATGTGCGGTAGTTATGCAGGTTTCCCACTTTTTTCCATAAAAGTTGGTCTTTATAAAAATTAAACTTGGAGGTGATTATCATGTCCATATTATGGAGTCATTGAAGAAATATCGGAAGTTCATTACAATCAAATTAAATCTCCAATATTTAATAGCAAATGGTTTATCAGTAACAACAGTGTCATTTATGATTAATTTTGAATGAAATTTTTTAATATGAATAGATTGGAAGACAAAATTGATTTCATTATAATGGAAACACTTGAAAAACAAATTTCATATGTTCTTGATCAATCTGATATGTAGTGGTATATTGTCTTGAAAGGAAAAAAATATATTGGTGATGATCAACTTGATGAAGATGATTATTTGTGTGATATCCCTAATTCCATTGAAATATTAACAAATAAAAACGATGATCATATTTTAGACATGGTTTGTTCCATATGGAACGATCATGATGAACGATTTTTGGAAAACAATCCATTAGTACATTCATTATATTACCTCCAACATATGTTTATTACTTGTTTTATTTTATTAATTTCATTAAATGTTTGATATTTTATTATTTTCATTATTATAACATATATAAAAAATAATAAATAAAAAAGGTTTCTTTATTTTATTTTAGTTTGTTTAGTTTACCATGTTTATGATCATGTAACAACTATATTTATTTATTTTTTGAATGAAAATTATTGTCAATATATATGTTAATAATATTCATTTTTTTGTAAATATTTGATTTATTAGGTTGAACCATTTATAATATTCCTAAAATAATTTTGGATTTTTTTCATTAATTTACATGACATTTCATATATCATTACTGTTGTTTAAATTATAGGTAAATAAAAAATATGAATAATAATACTTTATGTTTTAGTTTACTTTTTCATTTCTTAATTTTTATTTTTTTCTAGAATTAATATTTTAATATGTTATTTTTTTATTTATTGTACTAAATGTTGGATTATTTACTTTGATGGATAATGAATTATCACTAAGACTATAAGAAAGAACTTCAGGAGATAAACTTCATGATCATACATATGTGGAGGAATATCCACATGCTTATCTTGATGTTCCCCAATCCTCTACATGTTCTCCCATAGTGGAAAAGAAGTGTTTGTGGGTTGGTAAATGTAGAAACACAAGTTTACAAAAATACACATGCTCATAGCCACATCCAGGTGATAGTTGTAGAGTTTGGTGAGACTGATGTTCCAAGGGGTCCTATTTCAAAATAGTTCAGGAGTTTTATATCAACTCAAGGTAAAAGAAAAGCCATAATTTTGATTAATAATTGGAGAAGTGTTGACAAAAATACAATAGCTTAGTTGTGGGAGACCATTTTTGTAAGCTCTTGTTCAATTTTTTGACTAATCATTAATAATTTATAGTGTAATATGTCTTCCTTATTCTTTATCTAATGAAATTTGATATACATGACACTGGAGGAGTCAATATAGAAAGTTTATCAATGGATTCTAGGAGATGGATTGATTTAAAATCAACCCACACAGTTTATTTCATTTTGGGACTAGGAAACATGACATTCCATGTCATATATATCATTTTATATATGAAGACACATGGAATAAATTTGTCAAAAGTATAAGACAAGAAGCACGTTTGGTAAGTGTAGTGTAAAATTTTAGAATTTTTCATATATTAATGATCTTATTAATGACTTATTAATGATTTGTTATTCTAAACTTATAGGAATAATGGATATCAAATCAAGAGATCCAATCCAGAATATTATAACCTCGTAGATTATCTTGGCGAGGATATAAATTATTTGAAGAATAATTGATAACTGAAAAATCAAAAATTGTTGATATGATTGTTCTAACAATGGAGGGGTTTCCCCTCAATCCCCTCCCTCTAGACATGAAAAATGGAAGAGGGACCAGTTATTTAAAAATGGGAAATCTCTAATATATGAATCAAGGGTCGTAATTGAGAGGATTGTAAGTTGTTTATTTTATTTATTTAATTCCATTCAATTCTTTATATACTTTGAATCATTACATAATTTTTCAAAAAATTCATATATGATTCTCTTGAGTAGTAAAACACACATGGGGTATTCAATTTCGATTGGTGGAATGATATTTTATCTACTGCATTGGGAAAGCACAAACACCCGAGTTGTGTAAAAGGATAGCCAGAGGATGTATCGATAAGAAATGTGATACCCCGTGTAATGTCACATGTTTTTGCAAGAGGTTAAAATTTGAAGGATTTCTACTTTTTTTTGGTTTATCAACGGGTCATTTTTTTAAACCATGCTCTGTTTTTTTATTCCATGTGTTAGAATACCTAAAGGTGTCGTTTTTGGTCTTATGTAATTACCCAATAAATTTTTTAGGGTGGCTGGATGAGTCTTGGGAGAACCAGATCCTGAAAAGTATACTTTAATGAATATCCACGGACAGCACACAGTTGCGTTCTAACTCATGTAGTTTAACATATTAAATAAATTGTTTTATTTAATAAAATATGATTATATGATAGGTAGTGATTAATTTAAATAATGTTTTAATAATGATATTAATGGAGTTATTATTATTAATATTACGGTGGTTGTCTAATTAAATGGATGATAATTAATTAATTAAATGTTGATTGAATAAAATAATATGGATTTTGGGTTTCTCGAAGAGCTTTTTTTACTAAATAAAGAGTTTCCCATTTATAAAATGGGTGATAATTATTTCATCAGTTGTGTTGGGTATACCAAAAGATTGAAACTAATAATAATGATATTATTATTATTTTAGGTTTATGAGTGTAATTATTATTATTATTATGGAAATTAAATTAGGGGTTATGGGTTTGAGTTTTTATCATATTAATCATATTGTAATAAATTGGGAGTTTCAAAATTAATTATGAAATGTTTATTAAGAGAATAATGAATAAAAAATCAATTTAAATTAAATGGTGTGTAACATTTATGTTAAAATATTTTAATAGAATTTTTAATGAGGTTTAATATTTATGGGAAATTAATGAGGTATTTTGGTATCTCAATGAAACGTCTAATTAAATAAATTGTTTTGTAACTAATAAATTAGAGTTTTTTAATAAGGAGTGTTGGGTTTTATCAATGTTTGAATAATAATAATAATAATAACAATGTGATTTTTATTATTGTGGTTTTATGAGTGGTTGTTATTATTATTATGAATAATAAAAATACTGGATTTTTTTGGGGATTCATTTAATTAAATTAACGGTCAATAAAAATGGAATTAATCACTATAAAGAAGAGGGTTTTATTTAATAACTTTGTCTTTGGATCATTAATTGAATAATAATGATTTGCAGTTTTTAAATTTAATTAAATTGTGTTGAGAGAATTTAATTAAAAAATTAATTGGGGAAATAATTTAATTACATTTTGTGAATGAATTTAATTAAATAATGTGTAAAAAAGTATTTGGGAGTTAATGAAGAAGGGTAATTTTAAATGGTAATATTAAATGAAGAGTAAATGTGTAGTTGTGTTTAATATAATTGATCCATTTATAATATAGATATCATGTAGTGCATGGTTAATCAAATGGTGCATGTTAGCTATGCAGTTACATTGTTTTTAAAATGATTTTTTATTATTTATTTATAAATAAAAGAAATATTTAATAACAATAATAATAATTATATTATTATTATTATTATATTAATTTTATTGGTTGATTAATGGGGGTTTTCAAAATTAATTTTGAAACATTAATTTAAAGGTTTGTTAATGATGTAACATTATATTAAATTAGTATGACCAATGTGATTATTATTATATTAAGACTATTAGTTTATCGTCAGTGTAATTGATAATTGGTGGAGCGAACATGAAGCTGACACACCACCATACTGGAGGAACAACAAAAACGCATGAGGCTCCTCCTTTGAGGCGAGCTACACCCCCCCACGTCGGATCCTCTTTGTGCGATCGAATCCTCCCAATGTCTTCTCAAATCTTGTCCATCTCGTCGAGGTGAGTCCGTCTGGATTTGATTTGTGATTCAAATCAGCTGTTTGGCTCCTTCATCGCACTATTTTCTCAGCCAAAACTCTAAGGTTTAGATTTTATTGTATTTCGATGTTTATTCGGGTCTAGGGATGTGCAAGGGGATCCTCTAGACCCTTGGGAATGTATTCCGGCATCTACAGACAAAGGCGAGGTGGAATATTTTTTTATTCTCCTTCCATCATGTTTCGAGTAACGTTATATAACCACAGTATAGTTTGGCATCATTCTATTAAGGGTTGGATAATTTATATGTTTCAATGGTACTTAGATAGTGGTGTGTTGTTCCTTACTTCTTTGATTCTGAATACATGTTTAATATTTTTAATTTTATTTATATTTTTGCAGGACACACATGTGAATATATATATATATATATATATATGTATAAGGTGAGTGGGCATGCCATTTTGGACTTGTTGTGGACTAGTTTCCTCCATGTATATTAATGCTCTTTAGATTTTAAATTGTGCCACCATGAGGTAGGGTCACAAATCCATAACAATTTATTTAAGAATTTTAGGTTGTTTTAATAAATTGACAATATGAGTTTCCTTGATTTATGACATATCGATGCATGAATCTTTTGATGTTATTAATTGATGCCGCCCACATGAGATAAATGTGGACTTGAACATGTGGTTATTTTAAAGTTTTTTTTCTAATTTGGATAAAGTGATTTGATTAAAAAGTTAACCGATTTGAATGGGCAGAATGGGTAATAGGTTAATTAACTGTATAAATAATTATCAAGTCATGATTTGTAATAAAATTTATTATTTTATGGATTATTGAGAATATTGAATATTTTATGTGTTCAGAATATATATTGGAAACTGGTGATAATTAATGGATGGATAAATATAACATGTTAAATGATAAATGATTAATTAATTGAGGATAGGTTAAATAGTTTATTAATTAATTGAATAATTAATTGTTTAATTAATTAATTTTCATGCATTAAATTAAAATTGTAAATTGATGGTTTTTTACGACTGTTGGACTAGGGTAACATTTGATTCGTATTATTATTCAATGCCATATTGTTTCTTGGATGGAGTTGTTAGAAAATTATGATATGATTTGTGAGATGGTTGATAAATATCTAGGCTTTTTTCAGTATATTTTTAGACGATTATAACATGTATGTAAATTGATAACGTCCTAGACGAAAAACTAATTTAGTAGATGAGTTAAGACCTTTTAATGAATTTGGATAATTAATTGTTGAGTTTATTATTTAGTTGTATTGGTAAGAATAATTAATTTTTAATTAATTTTTTACTATTGATACATTGAATTGCTAAATAATTGTTGAATAATTTGATGGGTGATTTATGTTGTTAATTACTTTTTGAATTAATTAAAGGATTAGATCATATAATTTATGAATTATGTAATTATTTTTTTGGGGTGTTAGACAAGGTGTTAAACACTAATGATAAAATATATAATTTTGATTGGAAAACGGGTTGTGAGACCAGGACTGAATCTCCAAATACTCACGGGGTTCTAGACATGGTGTTCTACAACAATTATTAATATATACGTATTATTGATAAATGGTTTGTTAGATAATGACTGAAGCTCAAAATACTAATGGGGTGCTAGACATGGCATTCTACAACCAGCTTGCGTGAAAATATTCTTTTCTAGATCAGGTACTGAGGCTCTGAATACCCATGGGTGGTGAGATAAGGACTGATTCTCAAAATACTCACGAGGGTTCTAGACATGGTGTTCTACACCCATTAATTGATATTAGATTGTGGGTTCAATTGGTCATACATGAAATGAATAAATGGTTAATGAAATTCATAGTGACATAATGATTTGTGAATTGAATATGAGAATGGGTTCATAATTATTAATAAATTAGGTGAATCACTGTTAGTTGACGGACATAGGAGTGAATCAATATTTTATTGGATGGCTCAGACATAGTATATTAAATATTAAATTGAATAACTTATGACACGTTATCCAAGAAAAAAAATATTGTATTCAGTCTTTACATTGACTAGTTAGATGGAATTTAGAGGCATCTATGGTGAGTGACATATACAGGGTTTGTTGGGCTGAGGACCAATCTCATGACATTTGTAATTTAATGTGGTTTTATTAATTGAAAAAGAAAAATTATTATGTAATGATTGTTGAGTATGAAAGATAATTGTATATTGCATGTTCAGACACCGGTTGAGGGCTGAAGCAGGTAAATGGGTATAAAGTTATTTTTTACTACTGACTTTATTTATGCTTGCTTTTACATGGTTTAAATAATTTATTAAATGTATAGATTTGGGGTAGACACTAGAGGTCATGGCCTTTTGAGATTTATATCTCACACCCTACATGGGTCGCCATTGCTCTAGGGTACATGAGTAGATTAGATTGGTTTGTAGGATAATGTTGTTTTCATTTAGAAGATAGGATCAAAGGACCGAGGGTAATCTTGGGATGCTCGAGGAGACTGCCCTCAGGGCTTGGAGTCATTTTTTATTAATTTTTTTAATGGAATGTTAAGAATTCCATTTTTTTAATTTTTTTCTATTTTGTATCATTAGCATGTCATGCATGCGTCTGCTATATAATTTTTGTTGTCCATTTTCTTGTACAGGATTTATAAAATCTACCTTCGGCAATATTATCATTTATTAAACTGCTTCTATTGGTTATTTTTATTGTTTGTTATATACATTGATATATCATTGTTAAACTCTGATTTGAGGGTATAGTCTCCCCACTAACTATCCTTAGACCCTCAGTGCTAGTTGATAGCCTCTCGCATATAGGGAGATGTGCTTGAAGTCACGTGGTGACTAGTCCAGCAACAAGTCTAGGGGTGAGCTGAGTCAGGACGTCACAAAGTGGTATCAGAAGGTTTTGTTTCCTTTGTCTTATAGTTTTTGGGTTTTTTATATTGGATACTAGGAATGTGTCAGTATTTGGGTTAATATTCGTGCTTGGGACTGATCACCCCATATACCGGAAATGACCATGTGGCCAAGGATGGGAATTGATGTTTATAGTATTAGAGGTTATAGTTGATATGATTTCACCATGAGTGACTAGTGTATTTTCTGTTGTTTAAGGATTTTTATAATTTTGAAAAAAAATAATTCTCGTAGCCTGATATGGAAAGGAATTTCATATATGCATCATCTTAGGAACTTAGAGATTTATTTGTCATGCATATAACATGCCATAGAGTTTCATTAGTAGGATTCCTGCTAATTTGAATTATGTTCCTTGGCTGGAATGCCATGTTTTGATCTTCATTAGCATTACTCTCTAGATATCATGTTTCCGTGATAGATTTAACATGCTTGAGTGATCATATACCATACTACCTCAGTTATTGGCATGTTTTGTTGTTGTCCCATGTTTCTGTGTTATATCATGTTGTTGTGTTACTACTTATTCTAACATGTTTGAGATGTTTTGGATATGTGAATGGGGTGATAAATATAAAATGTTAAATAAATGATTATTGTGATAAATGGGAGAAAACTTCCAACAATAAGGTGTATGGATGCCATATCGATTAGTAGATGGCCAATGATGTGTTTGAACATTATACAACCATAATATGTCTGATAATGGTTACAAATGTAAAACTGATGTGTTTAGATTGTAATGAACTGTTGTTGGGTTTCTTTTTGAAGAACCCATATTGAATAAATGAGACATTTTGAGGTCGCCTTTTCTATAAAAGGAATTTTGATGCTAAATTTCCTATTTATATTTGAATAAAATTGAAAGTTATATGATAAAGAGGATGTCTGTGATAACGTGCCAATTTTTTCCATAGGGCGTTGTTTTGAAAACAGAGTGACTTGTTTTGTAGAAGTACGTGTCTGTATGTATAAATTCATTCACATGTTAAATGGTAGAAATGAATTAATAAAAATCCTAAAAAAGGGGTTCATGAACCTTGGGATTTTTGTATTGCATGACCAATAGAGAGGGTAAATTTTTATGTTTTGTAAGGGTATAACTCATTGTTGGTAGTACCCATAAGAATGTTTTAGGCTATTAAAGAATGTTTTTTCCACAGCTGAAGAGGACATAATGGTACTCAAGTGTTGTGTAATGGCGATAGGTGTTGGTGGATGGCAGATCATTTATTTCGATGCCATAGATAATCCTATGGTGGGTATTGTCGAATCTGTTTTAGTAAATGTGTCGGCTGGTGATGCAAAGATTTTTGATCAAATTCATCTCGTAGTAGTTCAACTGATCTTCTTAATGACCATGGTTTACTCTTAGTGCGCTCCTCTGAATATGATGAGAAAGTCCCCTATCTAGACCTCTTCAAAGATTCACTAAGAGAGAGTTGAACTGATGCCCCACTACAGTTTAAATGTTGTTGGGATTTGTGATTAGTTGTTGTCTGGGTGGTACGTGAGATGCGTGGTTTATTTGGGTACTTCATTATTCTTGTTGGGGCACTATTTTTTTTAAATAGCCTTGTGATGGATTGGCTTCAAAATTTCACCAGAGGTCGAGTAAGGACTTTGTTTTACATGGAGATGGTTATGGAATAGTTTCAAAGGCATGTCGTCAGATAAAGGGAAAATATTTGTTTTGGGTTTGCGGTGTCATTTTAGGGATGCATGTGCAACCTATTCTGTTGATTGATTGAGATTCAACCACTTTCGTTTATGGGGTCCCTTTAATGTCCTTAGATATTAGATTTGTTTTGATGTTTAATATATAATTTGAACTTTGGCTCTGTTTTTAAAGGATAATCTATTTGGTTTCTGATGCCTTAAAGGTGTATTTGGCATTGGGAATGCAACACGTCATCTCTAACATGATTAGATGACCTTGGTAGGTAGGTTTATTTATTAGTGGTTCCAAATGGCTTCTTGAGGACGAGATGTTTCTATGGTGGGTATATTCTAAAGTCACGTGTTTTTTAACCGGGTTTACATAAGAAGGTTTTGATTTTTTTTTTCAGTTTATCAATGTGTCATTTTTTTAATATGAGCTCTAGATTTCTATTACATGTTTTGGAACACCTAAAGTTTAATTTTTGGACATTTTTAATTAACTGTTAATTTTTAGTGGTTGTCCCGATGAGTCTCGGTAGCTCCAGATCTTGAAAAGTCCACTTTAATAAATCTGCATAGTCATCCCACTATTGCGATCTAACCCGTGCAGTTTACCCTTTTTAATAAATTATTTAATTTAATTAAATAATATTATATGAGAGATTTTGATCAATTAATATAATGTTTTAATAATAATAATAATTAAGTTATTATGATTAATATTATTATGGTTGTTTAATTAAATGAATGGTAAATAATTAATTAAACGATGGTTGAAGAAATTAAGTTGAATTTTGGGTTTTTTGATGAACCGTTTTAATTAAATAAAGATTTTCAGAATTATTAAAGGATGATTTATTATTAAATATAGGAATGTTCTAATAATAATAATGTTATTATTATTATTATAGTGTCATAAAATATTTTAATGCTTTGAGATTTTAATTTCATGTTAAAAGAGTATACCGTTTATGAGAATTTAATGTGGATTTTGAGTTCTCAAAGAAATATTTAATAAAATGAGGCGTTTTATATTTAATGAAGCATCGTTTTTAAGTAGTGGTGTTGGGTTTATAAAAAGATTGAAAAATAATAACAATGACATTACTATTATTTTTGTTTAGTGAATGTAATAATTATTATTATTATGGAAATTAAATTAGGGGTTATGGGTTGGAATTTTTATCATATTAATGATAATGTAATAAATTGGGAGTTTCCTAATTAATTATGAAATTTTTATTAAGAGAATAATGAATGGAGATGAGTTTTTAATTTTATGGGGTGAAACATTTATGCTAAAACATTTTAATTGGATGTTTAATGTGGTTTAATAGTTATGTGAAATTAATGAGGCTTTTGGGTATCTCATAGAAACGTCTAATTAAATAAGGAGTTTCATAATGAATAAAGTAGTGTTTGTTAAAAAGTGGTGTTTGGTTTTATCTTAAGTTGAATAATAATAATAATAATAATTTAATTATTGTTATTATGGTTTTATGAGTGGTTGTTATTATTATTATGAATAATAATAATAATGGGTTCTTTGGGGTTTCATTACATTAACATAAAGGTCAATAAGAATTTAATTAATCCCTACAAAGTAGAGGTTTTTATTTAATAAATTGTTATTCAGATCATTAATTAAATAATGATAAGTAAGAGTTTTTTAATTTAATTAAATTGTGTTTTTGAAAATTAAATTAGAAAAAAGAATTGGGGAAATTATTTAATTTAATTTTGAGAATTAATTTAATAAAATAATGTGTAAATTATTGGTTGGGTGTTATTAAAGAAGGGTAATTTTAATTGGTAATATTAAATGTGGAATAAATTTGTGGTTGTGTTTAATTTAATTAAACCATTTTTAATGTAGATATAGTGTTGTGATTGGTTAGACAAATGGTGCGGGTCAGCTGTGCGGTTGCCCATTATTTAAAATGATTTATTGTTAATCTATATTAAATGAATGAAATATTTAATAATAATTATTATAATTATATTATTAATATTTCATTAATTTTATTGGATCATTAATGGGTGTTTTCGTTATTAATTGTGAAACATTTATTTAACGGGTAGTTGATGAAGTAACATTACATTAAATGAGAATATTAAATGTCATTATTATTACATTATGACTATTAGTTTATCTTCGGTGTAAATGATAATTAGGGGGAGAAAATAAGGATGGTGCCCCACTATACTGGAGGAACAATAAAAATTAATAAGACCCCTCATTTGAGGTGCGCTGCACCCCCTCGTCAGATCCTCTTTTTGTGTTCGAATCCTCCCAGTGTCTTCTCGAATCTTGTCCGTCTCGGTGAACTGAGTCCATATACATTTTTATTGTGATTTTCATCGGGCGTTTGGTTCCTCCGTCACCCTATTTTTTCACCCAAAACCCTAAGGTTTAGGTTTTATTTTGTTTCTTAATTTCTTCAGTTCTTGGGATGTGCAAGGGGCTCATCTGTAACACCCCGAGCTTCCACGATACGCCTCTCTTTCAATAATTCAATAGCTTGCATTGTACGCAAGTTCGAGTTCTAACACACCGCAACTAATCAAAGTAGCCGTTATGAATAGTAATAACCACCTTTTAAATTTATAGAAATTTTATATTTCAAAATGGACTTCATTTTTGTATTCCTAATATTAAAATTAGCCTATGTTGAATTTTTTGTAATTTTCTGAGAACTTCCAAATTTTTATGAATAGTGAAAAATACATAAAACAACTTTTTTAATAAAAATAATTTATAGTGATAAGTAATACTATTGAGTGGTTTTAAAGTATAATTAGAATATATTTTTACCATTTTATCCAATGGTGGTCATTAGAATTAATTTAACATTGAAATTGAACATAAACAGTTGTCAATCTTTTGATATAAATTGTTTCTTAAAACACGCTATTTGTTGTGACAGCGGGAATTAATTATAAAATTATTTAATGCAACTTATATGTTTGGAATTTTGTAAAATAGATATCATTTTTGAATTCGGAATATCAATTACAGCTTAGGGTGAAATTTTGGCATTGTTCTGAAAAACTTCAATTTTTGATGAATAGTGAAACCACTAAGTGGTAGTTAAATAACTGATTTTTCGTTTAAATGAAATATTACCACTTTTGTGATTTGATTTTCAAAAATCCGACATACATGGTTGTCATTAAGAAGTAAAATGTGGTTCAATGAGATTAAAATAATTTTTTGGTGAATAGTAAACTTTAAGTTCTTAATCGCGATTAGAGGTAATTAGTGTAGTTTAAGGTAAAAACAATGTTTTAATAATATGATATGAGCTTGACACTTGTCTTACTCCTATTGGATGAGTCATGGCCGACCAAGACAACCCATGGGTCAACTTGGGGACCCCATGGAGCAACTTTAGTTGGAAAATGACATAAATACCTTTTATTTAATGTTAAAGTAAAAAATTACACAAACATGAGTTGTTTTACTAAAACAGTTTTTAAGTGGGGTTACAAAAGTCCAAATTTTGATTATAAATATTCATTAGAAATATAAAAATATTTCCTACATCCTAGTATTTTTTTATAATTTTTAGACATTAAATAAATTAAATTATTTATGACATCATTATGATGCAGTGATGACCTCATTATTTAACGATTTTAATAAAATGAAAAGATAATGTAAATTCCAAGGCTTACACTTGTCCAAAGCCTATTGGATGAGGAGATTTCGAACCCTTTTCACCTTATCCTCGAATTATATAAGTGTGGGACCTTTAGAATCCGAAAAGCATTGTGAAATAATGTAACATTTCAATCTTTCCAAAAGTGCCCCTCCTCTTCACTTATAAAAATCCCCCACCTCTCCCACCTTATTCACACCTTCAAGCCTTTTGGCTCGGCCAAACTCTGCCCAAATACTCTTCCAACTTCCCCCTATTACTCCTAGAAGCCTCACTTTGGGCAGAACTCTTCCCAAGGAAGCCTTTGGCTCAAATCAAAAAGAGTTACCCGATTTGGAGGTAATGTCTTCTCTAATGTTGTTTTGTTTTATTTTTCTTCTCCAACCCCCTAAACTCTTTTTATTCATTTCTTTTGTAACAACACCAGTATCCTCAATATACTAGGATGTTGTTATAAGAAGGATTCGAGCTACACTTACACACACCTACATCTAATGGTTAAATAACATACGGTTTCTGTGGATGGCGAATTTCTGCCTCACGAAACGATGATTGTTCAACACTCACATAACACCTTCAAAGGTGGCCATTAAGATGTCACTATTTTTATATATGATATATAATATGTTTATGTTTTACTTATGCTTCTGTATTTCTCATTTATGGCATACTTTATGATTTCCATTATGGGTAAAACGCGATAATTTCATTTTAGGAAGTGCGGACTACCGCCCCCTCAAAGTGATTTGAATCGTTAATGCCATATGTGGGATGTATAAAGGATGGAGTAAATGGTATTATACACTATATTATACTGGAATTATATTATACATTTATATCATTATGATTTAGTTCCATTAAATATGAAATTGGAATGAAAGTAGCGTTCATGCGTACGTACGGCTTACCGTCTCCATGAACGGTGCATTTCATTTCTTACCTCTAAATGTTACGTAATATTATAAATGAATGTATATACTGGATATATAAGATATATATGACATCTAAATCATGAATATAATTCTGGATATAATGGATATTCTACCACATGAACAACTTGTAATTATAAGAAGTTTATTGTTGACTCAAGTTACCAAAGATCGACAAAACGACCGTTATTAACTTAAATAATTACATAATGTTCATAACATTGTAATAAGAGATATAAAAAGGATAATTAAATTTAAAATGGTTCTTAATAAGGTAGATATTAACTCTAGTTTATTATTCAGGAGGTTAAAGAACGGTTGAGTCAGGACAGGACGCAAGGTAAGGGAATTTCTTAACCCAATTTCCAATCTCTGGGTTAATCTCCTACTTTCAAATTATGTCATGATATTATTATGTCCTATATTGTATTTGTACTTTCTTTATGTGTACATATAGTGAATACACATAACATATCTATTTCATTTTAAAAAAATGATTTTTAAGGACTTCGTCTCAATCTCCTATCATTGAGGCATACTTTGTTTTATACACAAATTTCTTTTATACGGTGTATAAACCCCTTTGACTTTTACGTTTATTCAAAAGGAATCTTTTTTTATACAAAGCGTTTACTAAACGACAAAATGGAATGTTTTTGTCGTACGTATGCGGCGACAATGAATTCTCCGCCGCCGTGACCACTATTTGAGTTTCGGCTTCCTCTTCATGCCTTACCTTTTTTTAATGAAAAATAAATACCATGTTATAATTTTCTTTTATTTTGGTATTGAAATTGGATTTGAAAGCGTTTTTATTATATCAATGTGTTGTATTAATATCTTGTGATTTAAATGTGGAAATGTTATGTTCCCTTTATGCATGTTTTATGTGATACGATTATGTTATGGTTTATGATATGTTTAAACCTATTCATATGAGGAATGTATTGGACTTAATAAGTGACGGGTGGAGCCCGCTATAGCTCCTCGATGCATCGGTAGGTCTCATGAGACAAACAGACGTGGAAATGGCCGAGGCCCTTTCCCAATTTGATTTATGGTTTTGGCCGAGGCCTTAATCATTTTAGACGTCTTGGACGAGGCCTTGACAAAATGTTTCAGAATGTCCGGCATTATACATTCCCTCATTTTGAAAGTGGTTATTGTTATTGCATGTGATTATTCGACCAGTAGAATATCCATGTGAAGAAGTGATGGCATTATCTCATTTTACTTTTTCCATATTATGTTGAAGTTCATGTTTAAAAGGCTTTTGTTTTATTTATAAATTGCCTTAATTGTTAATGATTATTTATGAAAGCTTCCGCATTATTGTTATCCTTACTGAGCATCTGAGCTCACCCCTTTCAATGTTTTAATATTTTCCAGGATGTGAAGAAGTATTTTATGAATGACCTGCAGGGATAGTTAGAAGAGGATATGAGTGTGGACTATGAAGGATTTCTTATTAGTTTTTCACTTTATGATGTAATGTAAGATTTATGAATGTATCTAGTGTTTTCCAAGGCTACTAAACTAATCGGTCTTTCGAGACTTGATCTTTTGTGATCATGCCAATGTTACGAAGTAATGCACCGACTCTGGGTAGCTGGGGTCGGGGCGTTACAGTTGGTATCAGAGGCAGTTTAGTACTAACCTTGGAAGCTAGATTTAGATAAACTCTGATTAGAGCACATAGCCCAAAGATAGACTTTGAGGATTAGTATACAAGAACTTCCTAGAATTTTGTTATTGTAGAGATTTTGTAAGTTTTCCGAGCAATACATCCCTGTCTGGATACGAGCAAGTAGAGCCGGCTCTGGCACAGATGTACCTAGGGGTAAAACCCGAAAACACCGCTTTGAGCTAGACTCGAACGGGAACTGGTGCACGACAACGGGCCTTGCTGCACTCTTGGTTACGACACTCCCGGGGGATATGATTAGGATAATTCTCATTTTCTTTACAAACCACTATGAAGGGTTATGAGTATATACTTCCTCAAAGGAAACATTTCTTTTTATGATTATGGATTATATCCATAAATAGTTCAATTTATGTAAAGTATTTTACAAATATGGAATTATGTATTTTATTTCATAAACTAATCTAGTTTATGCAATTGTTTAGAAATGGCTCCTAGTGGAAGAAATGGAAACCGTATCAATGCACGCACTCCATGTAGGGATTTCCCTCCTGCTCAAGATAATTATAGTGGGGCTGGTGATGCAACTGGTGCCGATCATCTAATCACCATACTGGGACAACTTACTCAGGTTATGAATAATAACCTTACTCGTATAGAGCACCCTGATCCGCAACGTGGAGGATCAATGCTAGACCGTTTCATGAGGCAACAACCACCAACCTTCAATGGGGGTACAAATCCGTTAGTAGCTGAGCAATGGATAAACTCCTTAGAGAAAATATTCCATGCCTTAGGGAGTAGCGAAAGGGAGAAGGTTGTCATGGCAGTTTACCGCCTCACTGGAGATGCCGATCAGTGGTGGTCGCTCATTCAAAACACAAAGGAAGATGATGACGTATCGAATATGGAATGGAAGGAGTTCAATGATCTGTTTTTAGAAAAATATTTTCCTCGTGACCATCGAGCAGATATGGAAAGGCAATTTCTGAGTTTGAGGCAGAAGGAGGATGAGAATGTCGCAAAGTATGAGGCTAGCTTTACAAGGTTAGCGAGGCATGCTGCCGATTATATACGTAACCCAAGGAGTAAGATTGATCGTTTCTTTGATGGGTTAAAACCATTTCTACGTCGAGATTTAGTATCACAATCCTTCTCATCATACGAAGATATTTTCTCATGTGCTATCAAGACAGAAAAGGAATTCTCTAAGTCTTATGACAACAATGTAAAGCAAGAGAAGAAGAGATTGGTGGAACAATAAACGGATAAAGGAAAAAAGGGAAAGAAGGATTTTCCATTAAGCGATAGTTGTGGGAAGAATCACCCCGGTGCTTGCCTAAAAGGAATGGGAGTTTGTTATAAATGTGGAGAAAAAGGTCACCAGACGCGTGATTGCAAGGGAAAGAAAAAGGCTATCAATGTTGAATGCTACAATTGTAGAGAAATGGGTCATTATGCAAATGAATGTCCTAAGCGTCAAGGAAACTTACCTCAGAAAAGGCCAAGGGATCAAGGCCAATCTTATGTTGTGACTACAGTTGAAGCGGAATAATTATTGTATTTGTGTTTTTGGACTCAAGAACTAGATTATGGTTATAAGAATAATGTGATATATATTAGGATTGTACTGCAGTACATGTTGTTTTCATTAAGGATTTAATATGATGAAGGTAATCATATTTTTAGTATGTGACAATAAGAGAAACTTTACTTTGTTTGGGGAATCTGAGATTACAATTGATTTTGGAATTTAACGACCCTTTAGAGAAAGTCTGGACGGAGGTATTTTGGATAACTATAAAGGTTGGAATGGATTAAGTTGATCTTTGGATAGTATTGTTTAAGGTTAAAACATTTATGAAGATTATTTTTGGAATATTATGATACTATAGTTTTAGGAAAAGGACAACCTGCAGGGTGGGGCATAACCCGTCGCGTCGGACAAAGCTGGAGGAATCGAACCCACAATCATAGTGCGACAGGACTTTATTTCCTACCACTAGCCTACAGGAAGTCCCTGGTTATTACAAAATAATTTTACTAATCTAAATGGTATGTGTTAACATTTGGAACCTTATACAATTATGATAAGTATAATATTTTTGAGTTCTATTATCTTTTTGAGTGAAAGATGAGTTGAAGGTTGAAACTCTAATTGTCAAACATAAATATATATATACCTATCTCTTATTCAATGAATAAATTAATTCTTAAACTTTAGTAAAGGGATATTAAAACAAAAAATGTGTTATCCTAATACCTTATGTCTTGCTGAACTGATGATATTTTAAATCAACATAGATTGAAGGCTTTGAGGCCCTCAATTTGACAGTTGATTGTGATTGATGACCCCAATCGCTCCCTACAAATATTTACGTTTTTCCTCTAATTATATGTCTCTAATTGCCACCAATGTTCTCCTAATCGAGATCATAATTGGGTGGTGACTTGTTCATTTCCCTTTTCCTCTTATTAAGGCTAAATTTTATTAATCTTATTTCCGATGTGGGTTTTCCTCAAAGGTATTTTCTCTTTTCAACCTTTTATTTTCAAAGAAAAACTTCAAATTGCGAGGACGCAATTTATTGAAGGAGGGGAGAATGTAACACCCCGAGCTTCCACGATACGCCTCTCTTTCAATAATGCAATAGCTTGCATTGTACGCAAGTTCGAGTTATAACACACCGCAACTAATCAAAGTAGCCGTTATGAATAGTAATAACCACCTTTTAAATTTATAGAAATTTTATATTTCAAAATGGACTTCATTTTTGTATTCATAATATTAAAATTAGCCTATGTAGAATTTTTTTTAATTTTCTGAGAACTTCCAAATTTTTATGAATAGTGAAAAATACATAAAACAACTTTTTTAATCAAAATAATTTATAGTGATAAGTTATACTATTGAGTGGTTTTAAAGTATAATTAGAATATATTTTTACCATTTTATCCAATGTTGGTCATTAGAATTAATTTAACATTGAAATTGGACATAAACAATTGCCAATCTTTTGATATAAATTGTTTCTTAAAACACTCTATTTGTTGTGACAGCGGGAATTAATTATGAAATTAATTAATGCAACTTATATGTTTGGAATTTTGTAAAATAGACATCATTTTTGAATTCGGAATATCAATTATAGCTTAGGGTGAAATTTTGGCATTGTTCTGAAAAACTTCAATTTTTGATGAATAGTGAAACCACTAAGTGGTAGTTAAATAACTGATTTTTCGTTTAAATGAAATATTACCACTTCTGTGATTTGATTTTCAAAAATCCGACATACATGGTTGTCATTAAGAAGTAAAATGTGGTTCAATGAGATTAAAATATTTTTTTTGTGAATAGTAACTTTTAAGTTCTTAATCGCGATTAGAGGTAATTATTGTAGTTTAAGGTAAAAACTATGTTTTAATAATATGATATGAGCTTGAAACTTGTCCTACTCCTATTGGATGAGTCATGTCCTACCAAGACAACCCATGGGTCAACTTGGGGACCCCATGGAGCCACTTTAGTTGGAAAATGACATAAATACCTTTTATTTAATGTTAAAGTAAAAAATGACACAAACATGAGTTGTTTTACTAAAACAGTTTTTAAGTGGGGTTACACAAGTCCAAATTTTAATTATAAATATTCATTAGAAATATAAAAATATTTCCTACATCCTAGTATTTTTTTTATAATTTTTAGACATTATATAAATTAAATTATTTATGACATCATTATGATGCATCGATGACCTCATTATTTAACGATTTTAATAAAATGAAAAGATAATGTAAAATCCAAGGCTTACACTTGTCCAAAGCCTATTGGATGAGGAGATGTCGAACCCTTATCACCTTAGACTCGAAATATATAAGTTTGGGACCTTTAGAATCCGAAAAGCATTGTGAAATAATGTAACATTTCAATCTTTCCAAAAGTGCCCCTCCTCTCCAATTATAAAAAGCCCCCACCTCTCCCACCTTATTCACACCTTCAAGCCTTTTGGCTCGGCCAACCTCTGCCCAAATACTCTCCCAACTTCCCCCTCTTACTCCTAGAAGCCTCAATTTGGGCAGAACTCTTCCCAACGAAGCCTTTGGCTCAAATCAAAAAGAGTTACCCGATTTTCAGGTAATGTCTTCTCTAATGTTGTTTTGTTTTATTTTTCGTCTCCAACCCCCTAAACTCTTTTTATTCATTTCTTTTGTAACAACACCAGTATCATAAATATACTATGATGTTGTTATAAGAAGTATTCGAGCTACACTTACACACACCTACATCTAATGGTTAAAGAACATACGGTTTCTGTGGATGGCGAATTTCTGCCTCACGAAACGATGATTGTTCAACACTCATATAACACCTTCAAAGGTGGCCATTAAGATGTCACTATTTTTATATATGATATATAATATGTTTATGTTTTACTTATGCTTCTGTATTTCTCATTTATGTCATACTTTATGATTTCCATTATGGGTAAAACGCAATAATTTCATTTTAGGAAGTGCGGACTACTGCCCCCTCAAAGTGATTTGAATCGTTAATGCCATATGTGGGATGTATAAAGGATGGAGTTAATGGTATTATACACTATATTATACTGGAATTATATTATACATTTATATCATTATGATTTAGTTCCATTAAATATAAAATTGGAATGAAAGTAGCGTTCATGCGTACGTACGGCTTACCGTCTCCATGAACGGTGCATTTCATTTCTTACCTCTAAATGTTACGTAATATTATAAATGAATGTATATACTGGATATATAAGATATATATGACATCTAAATCATGAATATAATTCTGGATATAATGGATATTCTACCAAATGAACAACTTGTAATTATAAGAAGTTTATTGTTGACTCAAGTTACCAAAGATCGACAAAACGACCGTTATTAACTTAAATAATTACATAATGTTCATAACATTGTAACAAGTGATATAAAAAGGATAATTAAATTTAAAATGGTTCTTAATAAGGTAGATATTAACTCTAGTTTATTATTCAGGAGGTTAAAGAACGGTTGAGTCAGGACAGGACGCAAGGTAAGGGAATTTCTTAACCCAATTTCCAATCTCTGGGTTAATCTCCTACTTTCAAATTATGTCATGATATTATTATGTACTATATTGTATTTGTACTTTCTTTATGTGTACATATAGTTAATACACAAAACATATCTATTTCATTTTAAAAAAATGATTTTTAAGGACTTCGTCTCAATCTCCTTTCATTGAGCCATACTTTGTTTTATACACAAATTTATTTTATACGGTGTATAAACCCCTTTGACATTTACGTTTATTCAAAAGGAATCTTTTTTTATACGAAGCGTTTACTAAACGACAAAATGGAATGTTTTTGTCGTACGTATGCGGCGACAATGACTTCTCCGCCGCCGTGACCACTATTTGAGTTTCGGCTTCCTCTTCAAGCCTTACATTTTTTTAATGAAAAATAAATACCATGTTATAATTTTCTTTTATTTTGGTATTGAAATTGGATTTGAAAGCATTTTTATTATATCAATGTGTTGTATTAATATCTTGTGATTTAAATGTGGAAATGTTATGTTCCCTTTAAGCATGTTTTATGTGATACGATTATGTTATGGTTTATGATATGTTTAAACCTATTCATATGAGGAATGTATTGGACTTAATAAGTGACGGGTGGAGCCCGCTATAGCTCCTCGATGCATCGGTAGGTCTCATGAGACAAATAGACGTGGAATTGGCCGAGGCACTTTCCCAATTTGATTTATGGTTTTGGCCGAGGCCTTAATCATTTTAGACATCTTGGTCGAGGCCTTGACAAAATGTTTCAGAATGTCCGGCATTATACATTCCCTCATTATGAAAGTGGTTATTGTTATTTCATGTGATTATTCGACCAGTAGAATATCCATGTGAAGAAGTGAATGGCATTATCTCATTTTACTTTTGCCATATTATGTTGAAGTTCATGTTTAAAAGGCTTTTGTTGTATTTATACATTGCCTTAATGGTTAATGATTATTTATGAAAGCTTCCGCATTATTGTTATCCTTACTGAGCATCTGAGCTCACCCCTTTCAATGTTTTAATATTTTCCAGGATGTGAAGATGTATTTTATGAATGACCTTCAGGGATAGTCAGAAGAGGATATGAGTGTGGACTATGAAGAATTTGTTTTTAGTTTTTCACTTTATGATGTAATGTAAGATTTATGAATGTATCTAGTGTTTTCCAAGGCTACTAAACTAATCGGTCTTTCGAGACTTGATCTTTTGTGATCATGCCAATGTTACGAAGTAATGCACCGACTCTGGGTAGCTGGGGTCGGGGCGTTACATCATCTAGACCATTTGAACCATATTCCGGCATCTACTGACAAAGGGGATGTGGATGGGTTTGTATTTTCTTTTCCATTATGTTTAGAGTACGGTTATATAACCTTAGTATTGTTTGGAATCAGTCTATTAAGGGTTTGATTATTTATATGAGTCCCTAGTACCTAGTTAGAATTGTGTTGGTCCTTAATGCATTGATTATGAGTACCTGTTTAATATTTTAATTTTAATTTATATTTTTTCAATAAACGCTTGTGAATATATATATATACATATATATACACACATATATATACATGAATATATATATATATAAATCTTTGTAGACAAATATATATAAATAAGGTGTGTGCATATGCGATTGCGGACCCGTTATGGTCTGGTTTCCGCCAAGTACATTAATGCGTTTCAAATTTAAAATGGTGCCACCCAGAGGCATTGTCCCAAATCCATAACATATTATTTAAGAATTATAGATTCTTTAAATAAATTGATAATGTGAGTTTTCTTGATTTATGATATATCAATTTATGTATCTTTTCATGTTATTAAAAGATGCCACCCACATGAGATAAATGAAGACTTTAACATGTCTTGATTTTATGCTTGTTCTGTTAATATTGTTAAAGGGGTTTGATTAAACAGTTAAATTATTTGGAATATTAGAATGGGTAATAGGATAAATAATTTTATAATTAATTATCATGTAATGAGTTGTAATATAATTTTTTATTATACTGATTATTGAGAATATTGAATATTTGATGTGTGCAAAATATATATTGGATATTGGTAATAATTAATGGATGTATTAATTGTTACGTGTTAAATGGATAATGGTTAATTTAATGATGATTGGTTATATATTTATGAATTAATTAATTTTCATACATTACATTAAGATTGTGAATTGATTTTTTGTTATGATTGTTGGCCAAGGGTACCTTTTGATGCGTATTATTTTTCCAGGCCTTATGTTGTGTGGTATGGATTTGTTAAAAAAAAATATGATATGATGTGTGATATGGTAGCTAAATATATGAGATTTGATCATAATGTTTTTAGATGACTGTAACATGGATGTAAATTGTTAAAGTCCTGGATGAATCACTCCTTAAGTGGATGGGTTCAAACTTCTTAAAGAATTTGGATAATTAAATCTTGAGGTTATTATTTAGTTTCCTTGCTATTACTAATTAATTGTAAAATAATTATTTATTATTGAGATGTTGAATGTCTAATTAATTGTTGACTTATATTATGTGTGATTTATGTGGTTAATTAGTTGTCAAATTAATTAACGGAAGGGATAAATTAATTTATGACTTAATTAATGAATGGTTTTGGTGTTTTAGAAATGGTGTTCAACACTAATGATAAATATATATCTATGATTGATAAATGGGTTGTGAGACAAGGTCATGAACTCAAATTACTCACTCGGTGTTATACATGGGGTTCTATATTATTGATAAATATAGACGTATGATTGATAAACGAGTTTTGAGACAAGGTATGAAGATCCAAATACTCATGGGGTTCTAGACGTGGAATTCAACACCCACAATGCCTGAAAATATTCTTTTATGGGTCAGGGACTGATGCACCAAATACCCATGGGTTGTGAGGCAAGGACTGGCACTCCAAATACTAACGAGGGTGTTATACCTGGTGTTCCAGACCCATTAATTGACATTGGAGTGTGGTTTCAATGGGTCATACATGAAATAAATTAATTGTTAATGAAAACGGTTGGGATATAATGATTTGTGAATTGAATATGAGATTCATCATTTTTAATGAATATAGTGAATCACTTTTAGTTGACAAAACCAGGAGAGAATCATTATTTCAGTGGACATGCTCAGACATAGAATATGAGAGATTAAATTTAATAACTTATGACACATTTCAAGACAAATAACAAACATGGATTCAGTCATTACTTTGATTACATAAATGATCTTTACAAGCATCTGTGGTGAGTGAATTAAACGGGCGATGTTGTGCATAGGAAACAACTTGACACATTCAAAATCTTATGTGGTCTGATTAAATAAAAAATGAGAATTATTATTTAATGATTGTTTAGTATGAAAGACAATGTTATAAGGCACGTTCGTACACCCTCTAATGGCTGAAGTAGGTACATGGGTATATAGTTACTTTGTACTGCATACTTTATTTATTCGTTCTTTCACACTATATAAATTATTTATTAAATATCTGGTTTTGGGGTAGACACTGGTGGTCCCGGCCTTCTGAGATTTATATCTCACACTATACTCGTGTATCCAATGCATTAGAGTTTCTGAGTAGATTCTATTTGGTTGCAGGATTGTGCTGTTTCCATTTACTTGGATGATATGAGCATAGGTCTGAGCGGAAGCTGGGGATGCTCGAGGGGACCGTACTCAGGGCTTGGAGTCATTGTTTATTTATTATTTGAAATGGAATGTTCAGAATTTTGTTTTTTCCTTTTTTGTATCATTATCATGTCCCACATGTATCTACTGTATAGTTGGAATTTTCCATTTGATTGTGCATGATTTAAAAAATCTGACGTCCACTATTTTATCATTTATTAGACTCCTTCCACTATTTATTTCCATTGTTTTTTATTTATTATGTTATAGAATCTTTCAACTCTAATAAGAGGGTATAGTCTCCCCACTGACTATCCTTAGACGCACGCTGCTATTCGATAGCCTCATGTGTATGGGGAGACGAGCTTGAGGTCACATGGCGACCGGTCCTGCCACTGATTTAGGGTTGAGATGTGTCGAGAAGTTACAATACGTACTTCAACTTCTTCCATAGAGGTTTGATATAAAAAATAGAACATTGGTGGATGAAGTTCATAATATTAATTCAATGATGGAGGAAAATATTGGAGTTTTTGTACAATCTATGTTTGTAGACATGAAAGGACAATTATAGAATACAACTCCCACTCTACCTCTGTCATCAGCTCCCACCCCCCCACTTCCACCTATAGATCCAATTATTTATCCTCCTATTATGCCTACAGATCCCATTATTTATCCTCCACCTCCTCATGAAGACCCTAATTTTCATCATACTCCCACACCCTCCTCCACAATATGAAAGATATATTGTTTTGTATGTTGATGATCCTCACTATCATATAGTTTCATATTTGATGATATATTATATAGGATATACAATTCATCATCACCAGTTAGAGTTAGAGATGTATAGGGTCACTATACAGTATATTATAGATATATTAGCTGGTGTACCCTTACATATAGATGAGGTGATGAGAGATAGACTAAGTATCATCCACTTTTTAGTTAGTCTATCCAAACTTTTGTGGCCAATTATCATAGGGCAATGTGTATTTTATATATTTTTTTTAATTTTTTATTAAATTTTTTAAAATTTGAATGTTAATATATTTACTCATTTATTTATATGAATACTTTAAAGGTAATGAAATACTATATAGCCAAAAAAAATTCTAGGGGCCACGACATCATATTCATATTCTAGTAGACTTGAATTATTATCTAGATATTCAAATTTGTTGGCAGGTCAATGTAGATTTCAAATGTAATCTCATGTTTGTGGACATGCAATAGTTGTAGGGATTCTAAAAATGATATCAAGATTATTGTTACTATAGATATGTTTGGAATCAATATGTTGAATTTTTATTCCATGTACATATTAACCAGTGTCTTTCCCTATGATAAATTTAGTGAATATTTATACTTATGTCTATTTTGTAATAGGAATCTTTATAAAATGTGTGAGAATAACGAGAAGACAAATGTTTATGGGTTTATGGACATGAAATTGATTTCACTTGAAGGGAAAGAATTGGATGAGGAACAAAAGGAAATTTATATTGAAAAGATATCTCAAGATTATTAAATTATATATTGTTGGATGTTTCCTTATGTTGAGAGGTATGAAACATATGAATCACAAATTGTTATTTATCTTATAAAATAATAACCACTAGCATTAAATTTTCATTTATACCAGTGAGCATTGGATGTTAGCTATGTTTTTTCCAAGGTAGAAAACACTAAATTATTTATGCTATGTTATGGGCGATGTTCGATGAAATATTATGAACATGTTGGAAAAGTATGTTTTAATTTCTTAATAGTTTATTATATTATTAAAAAAATTAAATTTATTTCATTCATAGTATTTCCTAAATGGGTATGAGTTTTCTTTTAAAGATGCCAAATGAAAATGTATGCCATGATCAAATATGTAAAATTAAATGTGATAATCTATTATTAATTAGTACAATTTGGATTACATGAAAATGATATTTGAATTAAAAAAACTCACTTAAAAAGAATTTTCCCAAACATAATGGCTTCATTGAATGCTGATATTATATGTTAAGATTTATGTATGAAGTAATAAAAACTGGAATACTTACAAACATCGACCAGGTTAGATTTTATTATAAATTAATCATTAATATTCCATTTTTTATTCATTATACATTTTAATTACTTTTTTAGTAGTTATTTGATGACCCTCAACCTTTTAGTTCGTAATAGATCAAACACTTACTAGTGGAAATGACAAATTATTTTACAGGATTGGTTGTATTTTAGTTTCTTTTTAGGGAATATTGTAATTTTCAATTTTTTAATTATAAATATGTATTTGGTAGTTGTAATGGTTTGATTTATGATTTTTTTAGTTAATATTACAATTGTTGAATGTTGAAAATGTGAATGTTTAATCTTACAGCTAGTTTTTATTGTTTTTATTCTATTTATAATTGTTCCAGATCTTGTTTTTGGTATGTGTTTGGTTTTCATAGGTCTTGTTCTGCAGTGGAGAGGATGGGTTTCATAAATAATGTTTTAAAATTTGTTTTTATGTCATTTTTTAACCTACATAAAAAATAAATTTCTCTAGGTTTTCTACGTCATTTATTTTATAATTGACGCAAAAAATGTAGTTTTCCACATAGGTATTTTTTATAAGTAAATTTTTATACAGATATTTACGCCAGTTATTTAATTAGTACCTTGGAAAACATTTTTTCGGTGCATTTTTAATGTCAGTTATTTAATAAACAACATGAAAAATGTTATAAGATCAGGGTTTTCTATGTCAGTTATATTAAAACCAACATGGAAGACTAATTTTTAAATTGGTTATTTAATAACTGACATCAAATACCTCTAAAATTATATTTTTTATGTTCGTTATATTATGTGATGGTAAAAAATATGATTTTTTACATCACATGCAATAACATCGCCATAAAATGGACGTGAAGAACCAAAAAAATGAACATAAAAAATGTTTTATTCACTACCATTTTATAGAGTATAACCATAAATATTTAACTCAAGTGACTTTTATATATAAGAATACGTTAGTTAAGGTATATGAATGAATTTTTTTATTCTTCAATACTAAAGTGGTAGTTCAAGTGATACCTGAATCATAGGAAATGAGTGATGAATATAGTTGTATATATTATTTTCCCAGTTGTGTAAAATACATCATTTTCAAGAAAAACTAAATCTCTATTCTAAGATTGAACTAGTATTGTATTTACACTTAGTTGAGATAAAATAATTAGGTATTATCGATGTATATACTCGGTTTTGGGAAAGGAAACCTATTGAGGGAATGGTACTCCACAAAGCATTCATAATTAATTTAACAAGAGAGTGTAAACTATTCCAAGAGTAAGCTAGTTTTAAAAAAATACATTATATTCTTTTAAGTCATTAGAGAATATGAATATGATGTATGATAAATGGATATTCAGATGATATTAGTTTGTTTAGAATGGTAAGTGGAATAATATCTTGACTAAGCAATCATCGATCAATATAATGTAGGGTGGATTAAAATCTAAATGAACATACCTTATTTTCATCATGAAATTGATTTTAATGAGGAATATATATAATTAAGTATTAAATTTTAATATTTATTTATAAAAGGAAGCATGGAGATTCTTCTAAATTATGATTTTAAACATCAAATTTATGATGTATTGAGTGTCAACATTGCAACATGTTGAAACATCCATTATATTTTATGAATTACATTGAAAATTAATGTGATCTCCCACAAACCTATGAAAACAAATAATTAAAAATAGATATAATATGATTCATAGTATGATTATGATACATTTCGTCATATGGAATATATTTCTATTAAAATAGTTCATTACTATAAAACAAACATCCATCAAGTAAAACACAATTTGAATCTATGTAATTATCCTGATGGTTGCTTACGATATTACATAAATAATTAAGATAGATATGTTGTACTAAAGAGATAGACAAAATTTTTGTATAAGTGTGAACATTTCTAGATGAGAATGTTGGAGAAATATTGACTTGAGTATTGTTAGTGCATGATATGAAAAAATAGTTGGCATACGAACTAGTCCCACAAGTGTATGTGGAAAATTGTTGTTCTAGAGCATATACTTTTTTGCAATGATAAAGCCATATTGATGGTTTAATATTCACTATGTCTAGAGATACATTTCTCATTCTGAATAATAATTCCTACATGTATTATATGGAAATATGCTAATATTTTCAAGGTCAATTAAAATTAATTAATGGATTCCATGTATGAAACATCAAATGGTCTTATTATTTTGAATATTATGGTTGTTATTAAATAAATATTATTCAAGGATGGTTCAAGGGAAGTAATAATATTTCATGATTGGTGATACCAAGAGGGTATGCCTAAATCCATTATAATTTTATTTATCATAACTAAAATAAATAATCAATTTTATTTGGAATTGTATGTCTTGACCACCGTTCATAGAAGGAATCAATACGATTCTACCCGAAAGGGATGGTCATGAAACAAAATTTTTAATAATTTTAGCATGTTTCTAAAATACTTCTTGGGATTTAGGTAAGAAATAGCATCATAGAATGTTCATTTTGATTGTATCATTTCATATTACTACAAGAGTTTTTTTGGGGAGCCATAGTTTTCGAAGTAAAATATAATCGGTAACATATTTTGTGATTGAGTTAATTTAGATAGGAAAATTCTCTAGAAAAAGATCTAATGAGGTGAATATAATAGTTTATTGGACCTATTAAATCATAAATATAGTGACATTGTACTGAAAAATAAATTCTAAAAAATTCAAGAGAAATTTGATACCAATGTCATGTGGCATAATTTCTATAGGTTGACATGTTTCAGACATGGTGGGAGATTAACACGGTGAGTTAAAATCCATATGCTTAAGTGATGGGTAAATCTTTAATTACATGATATATAAAAAAATGTGACATTTCCATGATATGAAAAATAGTAGGAATATTTTAATTAAATCTAGGATCACTGAAAGTGATGTAGTCTAAACTATTTGATTATGCTTTAGAAAGTATACAAGTTGTGTATCTCGTAAGAGGAGAATAAAAGGATCTAGTTTTTAGGGGACACCAACTTGTCTTACGTAGATCCATGTGATCTAGTATATTAGTAATGCTAAATTGATGAGTGAGGCAAGCTCAAATAATTAAATGGTATTTATACCTCCAAATACTATTCACGTTGTAGCTTTTAAGGATTATAAGAAGGAGATAAACACATGGATTTATTCCAGCTCATAAAATCACACCTAATAAGTATGAAATTATCATAATTTAAATTATTATATTATTATAGTACATGATTATATGTTATGATAGTGTAAAAAATGGATATTCTCAGGGATGCAAAAACTGGAGAAGTTTTACTCATGAAGGTGAGGTCACATATTGCAGATTTTCCACATAGTGGACACATAGAAGACTCAGAAACTAAATCCTTATCTCTATAGAAACATAATTCTAATTATGTGAGTGATATAATGGTTGTTAACATGTTGTCTCTAGTAAAAGTGGGAGTTTTTTAATATTGGGTTTCCTAGAACAATCTATACAGTACTTTTTATTACCATTTCATGTAAAAAGGGAGCTATGCATCATGTTTCCTTTGATTTATTGTGTATATATTTCTACATCCACTATTTAATTTAAAATTCCATAGGCTCATTTTCATAAAAATGGTTTTTTTATCCCATACTATAATTATACCCACAAGATACTATAACATAAATCTTACACATATGTTCTACGATCTACATAAATCGTACTTATTGAATCATCATCAACAAGGGGTGATATAAAATCCTAGTAAGAAGATATATAAAAAATTAAAAAATATAACATAGGATGAGAATAATAATTATAATCATAACATAGGCATAGGATAATAATCATTATAATAAAAATTATTAAATGACTTGAAATGTGGTAATACATAAAAATAAAACATCATGTCTTTGTGGTTAACTATAACACACCGTTGTGAACAAAGATAGCATCATGTTGAAAAATATTTCAATTTTCTCATGATATTCATCACAATATCCAATGCATTGGAGTTCTATGTAATTTTCATTGAACCTATCATATCATAACATTTACATGTTTCTATATTATTCCTGGTGCACCTATCACATCACTACATTTACATTATCAAGAATGACACAAAGAATATATATCAATAATGAACATAAAATAACCCATGTATATAATTTGAATCATTTTATAATAATCCTTTCAAAAATATTGGGATCTCAATTATATAGGAAATAACTTTGATGACATAAGAATCATCAAACATGAGTGAAGAATAAACAATCTTAAGAAGTAATATGTGTTTATCTGTGAAACATTTATTGTTTTGGAAAACATTGTGGTTATCATAAAATAAATTAGATAAAAATTATATCCCATAAAAGGTATGATAATTATTAATAAATTTTATATATATAATATCTATATTAAAAATGGGGAGAAAGATGGAAAACATAATGAAAGAGATTTTGGTTTGAGAATTCCTCTTACCTTGTGTCGGAATTCATTCTACACTTAAATATATTGTATAATAATAATGGATTTGTTATTTAAAAAATATAGAAAATTTTGTATTATAAATTTATTCATTTTTATTTTATTATGTTCATTTATTTTATTTCTAATTAGATATAGAGTTTTATTTCATCGTCCATGAACATTCATTTTCAGGGTTTTCGTGATTGGGTTGCCTGTATTCATGAATAGAAGTTTGTGTAAAATACAGATAACTATATAGAATTTTTAGTATATGTTATTAATGATATTATAAAAAGCTTTTATTATCCTATAAATATTTTTTTATATGTTATGATGTTAAATAAATAGATAATATTTATTAATTATCGTTTTAGGTTAATTTTTTCGCTTTTTCGACCAAAATAAACTCATTTTGTTTTATCAGTTAGTATTATGTAAAAATATTACATCCAAAATCTAAAAATATTGAAAATTTAAAATTTAAAATATACTTTCTTCAATTTAAAGGATTTTATGATATCCATTAACTCAATAAAGGTAAAATAATGTGCATCACCCATGATGTTTGTAAATTGACACATCACAGGGGACGATTTCAATTTTTGTAAAATTTAAAGAGAGGGAGGTGTTTAATGATGTTTATTCCCTTAATGTGATATAATAATATTATATCAATCATATTACTGTTTCCATTCCTTTTTGATATGATTATGTGAGGATAATAGAATAAATGTAATGAAATTAAAATAAAATTAAAAGAACCAAGGAAGATGTCTTTACCTCTCGGATTTATCCTCCATGAGAACCTCATTAGAGAAAATGTTTTCGAATTTAATTTAGACTAAGAGATAATGGGATTAGGGTGGGGTCCTGGGAATATTATTGTGCATAATTTGGGAAAGGCACAAACCATAATAGGTGTGAGGAGGACTGTGTGTGAGGGTCGGTATATATATTCGAGGAGAGTGGTGTTTTCACATTATTATATTCATTAGTTATTTATTATGGTTCATGAATATGATTATATTAAGGATTATTTCTAAATTAATTAATATAATGAATTATGGGTTGATATTAATCTTCTTACCTCAACCATACATCAACAACGACTATAAAATTCTTGTATTTATAATTTATCAAAAATTAACGTATATTACTATTCATAAAAAATTCATGTTTTTCAAAATAATTTCAAAACATAACCCCAACCATTTATTAACATGTAGAATTAAAAATTAAACTCCCTTTAAAAAAATTTGAAATATTAGTAATTTATTCTTTAATTAAAGTTTCCATTTACATGGAAAATAATAAATTTATAATTATAACTAATTTAATAACACTTTATAAAATTATATAAGCACTCATAAAATTATATTAAAACCATAATACATAAAAAAATTAATTTATGAATAAATTCTATTGAAATAAATCTTCCTTAATATTTTTAATTTTATCATATAATTGTAATTAAATATATATGACTTTAAAAAGTGCCAAAACATAATGAATATATATTAAAAAATTTACTTACTTAAATTTTGGTATAGTTATATGATTATTTCATTTGTTACATTCGAAAATTTTATTTATACTTTCTGTGGTCATAAAACTATTCTATTGTGTGGTTTACTGTTTATATGGTACATGTTATTGTTCAAAATTTCTGGTAACTAATTCATCTGTATTAGTTCATTAACATCTAGAAAAAAATTTTATTCTATTAATGTATCATTTATAGTGTTTTTATTATTGTATATAAACTATTTCCTATGATTTATACTCTATGAAATTACTATAAAAGGGGAGAAATTACATTGATTAATATTTGGGTCATTACAATAATGTTGTCTTAAAATCACCAAAAAATAGGCCAAAATTTTCAAAGGGCATGATATAAGGAAAGGGTATTGAAAAGAAGGATGTATGGGAATGAATTTATAATAAAATAGTTTTTCTGATAGAACAATGATGTTTTGAGTATTAAACACATAATATTTCATCCTGGGTGATGATTATTAAAAAACACAACATTCAAAATCGTTCTACCTTATTAAAACATAAAAACTATTTAAATTTATAACATATTCTTAAATCAAACCATGAATGTTTTTTCCACAAATTGCAAAAAACCACATTTAAAATAAGTAATTTTTTCCACCAAAACACACTATTTCCATCCATAAGGGCTATTGTGACAATTTTACCTTCCCATTGTTGCGTATGGATTTCTATTATATCACAAAAAAATAAAATTGAGGACCATATAAAAACAACATTGCGGTATTAAATGATGAAATGATCCTTCAAAAAAAGGAAAAATTCAACTCATTCTACCTTCCTCTTGAAAAATAGCTTCACCAAGAGGACAATGAATATAACCATGATGAACATCGGGGAACCATGAAGTGGTAGATTTTATTTCTTGGATAGGTCTACCTGAAAAAATAAGAATATTGGGATCACTAAATCATCTCAATAATACCTCCTTGTATGTTAGAGTCTATTTGATTGTGACAGTTTCCTACCGATGTTCTGAAGAGACTATAACCTCTTTTTCATTAGTGGTAATAATAATAAATAATATAATTATCCAATATTTTCTATATAATCATTGTGAGATAATTGAATTATAGTGAAATAAATAGCATAATAAATTAAATATATAATTATATAACACAATTAACTTTTATGTGTCACACACAGATGAATCTCATAATATCTATCAATAGGTCGATCTTATATTATGAAATGAGAAATATTAAAAATATAAATAAAATGAAAATAAACCACCATTATTATCCTTACCTTGGACCTATCCCCAAAACCCCATTGAGCTCCAATAGATATTGATTTGGCTATAAGTATATTGATTAAACTAGCATATTATCCATAAACATCAATAAAAAAACCAAATTTCACCTGATATGTGTGCATACAAATTAAAAGGTGATCAATTATGGAATCCCTAATGAAATACATAATATATATTTTCATTTATTAAGTTATATTTTGATAATAAATAATAATAATAACCATTTTCTCATTGCGTGAAAACAATACACCAATTATGAAACCATAACTACTACAACCAACGCTAACAATAGTATAAATATATCACTCGTAAAACAATGTCCTATATTTCATCAACATAAATTATTATACATTATCCAAATAATTATTTTATTAAGATACACATAAATAAATACAGTTTATCATCTAAATCATTTAGTTGGAATATTATCCATATTTACAGAATCGTGGATCCCTATACTACTAGTTGTTTTTTCATCCAACCCTTTGATAATATCTCATATAAACATAGAATTTTATTCTATTCCATAAAAAAGACTATTATCATCTAATAATATATCATAAAAATAACATGTTTTTGGAAATCTTTTTGTGGGATCACATCATGCCTAATAATATATCAAAGGGACACATGTATCACCATCCAACATCACTCAGGGGTCAGTGTGTCTCACTAAGAAGTATATCTCACGGTAATGTATAACCTACCTAGAAACAAATGTATGGTGGTGGTACATTTAACATATTAACCTATCTCAAGTAGTATTTTATCCAACTCGAATGAATATCTAAATTGGAATTATGAACTATGTAGAAACATTTCTAAATGATAGCATATCCAATATGTAATCATCTCTTAAGGGAAGTACATCCCCCATTGGAATATCACATAGGGTACAGTATGCCCCACCTAGAAATATCCCTCAATGGGAATCAAATCCCAGCCAACGAAAATTTTAGAAAGAAGAACATAATACATGGACATATATTTTATATTGTAGTATGTACCACGTGGAATTAAATCTTTTGGGGAAGATTCCCTCACTTGTTAACATATGTTGGGGGTGGGGTTCCCAACTATGAAATATTTATCAGTTATAATACAAACCTCCTGAAAATTTATCTCAAATGTAAGTATATTCAACATGGAAACATCTCTAAGTGGGACATGTTTGAAAACTAGAATCATCTCCTAGGGTATATTGTAACGACCCATAAATTCATTAATGAAAAATACCCTTTGTCTGTTTAAATGTATTCTTATGTTCATATAAAATGTATGAACTTATTTGGTTTTATGATTTGGATTTTAATATAACGTTATGAATTGTAACTATTTCTAATATAGTCGTTGAACTGTGATCACAAGATTTGTATTAATATAGGGAATTAACATATCCAATTTACTCAGACAAAGAAAACAATGGACTCATCTAGTAGACATTCCATATATGAAGCCCATTTGTGGATGCTTGGAAATGAGATGGTGTCATTGGGCTTCGCTCCTGAGAAAGCCCAAGTTGATATTGAAAATCTTAAGCTCAAGCGGAACTACCTACGAGAGACTTGGATGTTGATTGAGATTACCACTAAATCAATGCTATAAAAGGCACCCTATGAGTATTTCTGTAATGGACCAGACCATATTGGTCTATTAATTTCCCATATTCTAAGTGTTAGGATGTCCTGGACTCACCGATTAGTTCCACCCATCTACTTAACTAATAAGCTACACAGACCAGCTTCACTGACCAGTTCAATGATAAGCTTCACTGATCAGATTCATAGATCAGATTTAGAGATCTGCTTCATAGATCAGCTTCACATATCAGCTTCACAGATCAACTTCACTGATCTGCATCCCATATTAGCTCCACAGATCTTCTTCACTATTCATCTTTACTGATTAGCTTCATTGATCAACTATACAAATCAACTTTAAAGATCAGCTTCACAGATCGGTTTCACCCAATCAGTTTCACCTTATTGGTTTCACCCAATGAGATTCACCCCATCTGTTTCACATATAGATTTCACCAAATCTGTTTCACATATCGGTTTCACCCAATCATATTCACCCAATCAGTTTCATAGATTTGTTTCACTTGATCGGTATCATATATCGGTTTCACCTGATCGGTTTCACATATTGGTTTCACCCGATGTATTTCACAGATGATTTTATCCCTATCAGTTACCCATATCGGTTTCAAATATCATTTTCAAAAATCAGTTTCACCCGACTAGTTTCACGGATCAGTTTCACCTGATAGGTTTCATAGATTGGTTTCACCCGAGCGGTTTCTAAAATCGGTTTCACCCGACTGGTTTCACTGATCAGTTTCACCGGATCGGTTTCACAGATCAGTTTCAACCGATCAGTTTCACATATCAGTTTCACCCTATCGGTATCACATATTGGTATCACCCAATCATTTTCACCCTATCAGTTTCCTAGATCGGTTTCACCCATTCAGTCTCACAGATGGGTTTCACCCAATCGGTTTCACAGATCAGTTTGACCCAACAAGTTTCACATATCAGTTTCACCCAATCTGTTTCACAGATCAGTTTTACCCCATCGGTTCCATTGATCAGTTTCCTGAGATCAACATCACGAGATAAAATTCATGGGATCTGCTTCAGAGGATAAACATTATAGGATGAGCTTCACCGATCAATTTCAGGGGATCAACTTCATGTGATCAACTTCACCCAATCAGCTCCACTGATCAATTTCACCGATCAGTCTCACCAATCAGCCACAAAAGGGTGTCGGGGTTTCCATCCACATTTTTTCTATAACACCACATAATAGAAATTTATCCTCTTTAATGTGGTTCAAATCTATCTATAGCACCATAAACAATGTCTTAAATCCCCTAGGTGTGTGTTGACCCTCAATAGACCCATTTTCCTCTCTTTAAATGAAATATTTCAACGCATGTCTGATTTTTCCACCCCTCCGATGATAATTTATAAATAATAATTATTTCCATTGCGTGTAACAATCTAACTATCACGTGATAGCACAATATGCCTTTAAATCCGATCAAGTGTTTTTTATATCCCATTACTCTAAGATATGACCTTTTATATCACACTATAATTCTTTCATTATTCTTCGTGGCTAGTTTCATTCACTCCATGGTGTGATTTGAGTCCTCATTCATGAGCCTAGTCGTGCGCCTGTGTTGGAGCCTTTCGTACTCATTCTTAGAGTCCTCCAAGTTCCTCCACTATATGATGTGAATCCCTAGGTGCTGGCACCTTGTGAAAAAATTCAATATTTGATCATCTAAGTAGGTTTTTTCCTTCATCTCTCTTTATTGTGCATCATGTGGGGTGGGTATAATAATGTTCCTATGTGGATGGATGAAACAAACCCAAAAAGGAGATAATAAATGGTTTTAAGGAATTAAGGGGTGTGTTTGAGGATGTTGTGTTACTCCTTTCTCATTACTTATATGTTGTGAATTTTATGTTCTTATGTCCACTAAATTTTCATGGTCTTTTGTGGTCTATTCTTATGCACTAATGAACCTCGGTTTTTCTAGATATTTGGTGATTGAATGACTGTAACATGGAAACTGGTAAATCGCATTAACTCAGTGGATTAAATGGATTCCCAATGAATAGGAAACCTTGTGTGGTCTTCCCAATTATCCAAACAGAAAGAAAGAACTAAATTAATGGAATTTTTAAATTTAAAAACTCCATTTTTCTATTCTGGTGATGTTTACGATTGATTCTTTTGAGATGACGTGGGTGGGGATGGGATCCCCTTTTCTGCAGTTGTGGTTTTGTGGACCTAAGGATATGTGGAGCCATATAATGATTCTTGTTTTGGTTCCTGTACTTTGAGAGATCTCACATATCCGTTTGATGGTTGTGGCCATAGAGGAGAACCAGAAGTGAATGCATGCATTACTGCTTGGTTGTTTATCCTTCCATAGCTTGTATCTATGCCTATTAGTAGCCCGGCAGTGAAGAATTATTTAAATAAAATAACATGACTATGAAAAAAAGAATGGTTTCAATGGGGAATATTTTTCTATTAATGTTTTTTCACATGGTTGTGGATGTAGTGCTTCTTATAAATGAATAGTAACCTGGGTGTTTGTATATGGGATGTTTTTAGAACCCCTAGGGATGGATGAGTCCTTTTAACCTATATATATAATTTAATTTTTATGTTTCTTATATGCACCCCTCCCATGTTGAGTAATTCATGTAGAACACCCCCATTTCATGAGAGAGGGTCATTTTTACAGTACTCCTATGAGTGGTTGGTTATTAACTCCTTTTTTCTCCCTTTACTATATAGGACAATACTATTCAGGTAGGCTCTGATAGCACAAGGTCTGTTATAGCCCAAGAATATTCGGGCTAGGTAGTTGTGGAGGTAGACCCAGGTGTGTGAAGGTAGGTTGTTTCCAAAGAGTCTTCAGGATAAGGCCTATGTGTCTGTGGGTGCGGTTTTCATTGGTTTTTTGGACTAGGTGTCTACAAGCGGGATGTGTCATTGTGGTATCCCATGTGTGTGCATGTGAGGTATGGCAATGGGACTGGGTGAGAATGGAAGGGGTGTTCGGACGCGTAGGTTGTCTTCAATATCAAGAGGGAAAGTGGTGCGAGGTACCCAAAAATTGATCTGTTTAAATATTACATTACATGACTTTTATAATTTGGGGAGTGCGATTTGGTGAGTGTTGGGTGGATAGTTTACTCTATAGGTTCTTTGATATATCCTTTTTTTTGGGGCATTATTTTTCCTCCCCACTTGTGCATTATAGCTTTTGGTATTCCCTACTAATTATAACTCTATACTCACCCTATGTGTATAAAAATTCATTTAGGTTTCCAGGTGTACTTTGAGGACTGTGTCGAACACCACTAGTTCAGACATTGGGGTAGTTTCTATTGTTTTTTTCATTTAATTGGTACTTTCTTTTATAGTATTCTTGTACTTTTGTAGCACTTACTTTTGGAACGGGCATATAGGAATTCTTTTATTTTGGTTTACCTCTACACTCAGTTTTGGTGTTGTTTTGGATTTACTATCTTATCTCCCAATAATACTAAACAAAAATGGTAATGCTTTCTATTATTTGAGTGATTCTATACACTTGGTTCTAGTCGCCTCTCCAGTTCTTATTGAAGGCCGGTTTTAGGGGTCAATATATATCGTTCAACTTGTGGAAGGAAGTGTTTGGGAATCCCCTATCTCTCCCCTCATCTCAGTGAAGGTGGGTCATGAAAGAATGGTATTAGAGGAAAGGTTGAGAGATAGGATGTAACTTGGGATTAGGCATAGTGAGGATTGCATGAATTGTTGTCTTGTGTGTTCTAGGTGTTCCGAGAATTTAAATAAATAAAAGGTTTATGAAAATTATAAATGCAATCTTCTACATTACTCGGCATTATTCATTCCTTGTTTACACTTGCTTCTTTGGAACATTGAAGACGACCACAAGTAGTGTGGGAAATCGATGCCCACAAGGCTGATTTGGCTGATCAGCAGGGGGCAGATTGAGAGAAGGATGACTTGTGGTAGAGGACACTTCACACCTTTCTATGGAATATCCTTTGGAAGTATGAAGTAATTGTCTTGGAAATGCAGACAGAGAGCAGGCTCAAGGAGCTGGTGATAGCTTTCAACTAGATTTTGCCTATGATGGAGTATTGGGCTCCTCCAGCTCTATGCCAGATGAAGGGAGGCATGTGTCAACGGTGAACACTCTATCTTGGGGAGACGAGGGAGAATGATGTTTCGTGGACTAACATTGAGAGGTAATTCCTCATTTCCACAATGATGGTAAAGAAGAGGTAGGAGATACACTCCCTTTGGTAGTGGATAATGTTAGTGAGGTTGCTGGAAATCATGTTCGAGGATCTCCTTCGTTTTTCTCCCAAACTTTTTCCGGATGAGGAGTCTCATGTGAGATGTTTAGAGGGAAACTCTTACCTTCTCTTCAGTATTATATTAATCCCCTTACCCTACCAATGCACATGATGGTCTATAATATGGCGTAAGTGGTAGAAAGGATTCACACACTTGGATTCCTTCTTAGTATCGATTAGTGCGTTGTAGGCCCATGCAATTCCAACTTCGATCTCCTGGTCCTCACCCTTTCCTCGCGGGCCCAAGACCAAGGTTCTTAATCTATGTAAGTTGTGGGAACCTTCAAAATAAATGCCCTGGTAGTGGGAAGTATAGTGGGTGTGGGCAGGTTCAGTGCCCACCGCAGTAGTAGTAGTTTCTTGCCAGCCTCTTTCAGCAACAGCGGTAGGGACAGTGAGCTCCCGCTCTTTAGAGAGTAGACATTGCAGGAGGAGGCCGACCCTATAGTTCTCTTCAAGGACATCGACCACGGAGTGGTTGGGGAGGCATCCGACAACAAATTGGAAAAGTAGCTGGGCATGGGAAGTTTCTTTCCATAAGGAAAATAGTTCTAGTAGGGTCAGAATTCGTCCGACGTACATCTATATTCTTTATCACTCTTGCTTGAACCTTATTTGATTCAATATCATTGAACTCCTTTATTACACCCGGTCATCCCCATTCCATGGGCCTATACATAGAGAGACTCTCTCGGACCCTAGTGTTGCGTACGCCAGTTGGGGTTCATACCAGAATTTTTGGTTTTTGTTGTGGACGTTGACTGATGTTGGGGCTACATCATTCTATTGGTGATCTTCTTATGCTGAAAATATGACCATATGATGTCATCCAAGGCATCAAATTAATATTTTTTGTGCATGCTGTTATCAACTTATTCCGGAGAAGAGTCATGTTCTCTGATGAGGATGGCCAGCATGTGACTTTTGTTGGAAAACAGAGTTGTCAGGTGGGGAGATGGCGTGTAGAGCCTCTTAATTCTATGTTGGAAGTTCATTCAGAAGAATCGGTGGATGCTAAGATGATGGAGTTTATGAGAGTTATTATATTGTTCCTGGAAATTTCTCCCAATGAGGTTCTGACTCTTCCTCCTAGATGTGACGTTGAGTTCAGGATATACTTATAACCCGGTTCTCATCCGATTTCCATGGATCTTTATCGAATGGAACCTCTTGAGTTGTGGGAGTTTCATATTTAGATTGATGATCTGATGAATAATGGTTGTGTCTGACCCAGCGTGTCGCCATGGGGTGCTCTGGACTTGTTCGCGAAGAAAGAAGATGGTGGTCTCAGACTGTGCATATACTATCTGAGACTAAATCAGGTAATGGTTATGAACTGTTACCCTCTCTTGAGAACATATGATCTCTTTGAACAGCTGTGGAGAGCAGGTTGGTTCTCTAAGATTTATCCATGCTCTGGGAATCACAGTTACGGGTGCAGGAGAATTATATTCTGAAGACCACATTCAGGTGTATGTATGTGCACCATGAGTTCGTAGTCATGTCGTTCTATGTAACGAATGCACCTGCTGTGTTCATGGGGGAAAATGAACTCTTTTTGTGAGTTTCTAGACCATTTTATCATTGTGTTCATCGATGACATTCTGATATACTCAAGATTACAGGAGGAACATACTAAGCACCGCAAGTTTGTCTTAGAAATCTTTCTACATCACCAGCTATATGGGAAATTGTCCAAATGTATGTTCATAAATTGATAAGTGCATTTTCATGGATATGTGTTGACTTAGCAAGGCGTAGCGGTTGATCCCTCAATGGAAGTGGCCGTTTTTTCATAGAAAGTACCCAAGAATGTGACCGAGGTTCGTAGTTTTCTATGTCTGGAAGGCTATTATCAGAAGATCATACACGACATCTCTCGTGTTTCAGATCCTTCATTAGCCTTGACATAAAAGGACTAGGCCTTCATATAGAGTGAGCATTGGTGGGTAGCTTTCAACTATCTGATGAAAAGGTTGGTCAACGCTCTTGTGCACAAGTTTCCAGTGGGGGGGGGGGTGTTGTATGAGGTATTTTGTGATGCTTTGGGACATGTCCTGGGGTGTGTGCTGATGTACCAGTGGGGAGTGATATCTTATGGGTCCATGTAGTTATGTCCTTATGAGCATAACTATTCGACTCATGACCTCGAGCTTGCAGCAGTAGTGTTCGCGTTAAAGTTGTGGTGGAGATACAAAATAGGGGATCACATTGTGGTCTTCACAGGTCATAAGAGTTTGAGGCATATCTTCAGTTAGTGGTACCTAAACATATGACAACAATGGTGGGTGGAGTTTCTTCAGGACTTCAAATTATATAACTCTTACACTTAATGTAAGGGGAAAATTGTGGCTGATGACTAGATTAGGATGTCATAGAGGGAATCTATTCCAGAATTTGTGGATGCTTGAAAGGAATTGGAGTATTTGACTACCCTGCACTTGGATACAAGGGTGGATGGTGGTAGAGGTTGCCTATTTTAGATGATAGTGAAATCCTATCTATTGTGGAAGGTGGAGAAGTTTATGTGGGGAGACATAGAGAGTGATGTGACGAGTGACTGAGTTAACCAAGGCAATGCTCCAGAAGGGTGGTTAGAGAATGGTCATAATCAAATGTTTTTTCTAGAGAATTTTCTTTTCCCAGAGAGGAGGTGTGAGGGAGTTCTCAGTGATTTCCATAACTCACTCATAGTGTTACACCCTGGATTTTTCAATATTTACCAAGGCCTGAGGGAATAGTTTTGGTGGCCCAGGGTGATACAGGAAGTGGGAGAGTTTCTGGCAAGGTGCCTAGTGTGTCAGCAGATGAAGGCTGAACACCGCATCCCAGGTGGCTTGTTACAGCCGTTAGATGTCCTCGAGTGTAATTGGGATGACATCTCGATGTATTTATTCAGAGGACTACCTAGGGTTCAAGGAGGCTATAATGCAATTGGGGTAGTGGTAGACCAGTTGATAGAATCATCTAACTTCATGGCGATCAAAGATTCATGTTCATTGGATTCCTTATCATAGAGATACGTGGATGAGGTGGTGTAGTTTCAAGGAGCTCCATGGTCCATAGTCTCAGATAGGGACGCACGGTTTACCTCACATGTTTGGAGGGGATTGCAGCATTATTTTGGCAACCACCTCTGTCTTAGCGCTATTTTCCACCACCATACATATGGGAAGATAGAGCAAACCATATAGACATTGGAGGATATGCTACAAGGGAGTATTTTGGACTTCGGGGGATCATGGGAACGATAATTTATCTATGTATAGTTTGCCTAAAATAATAGATATCACTATACTATTGCCATGGAACTGGTTTAAGCCTTGTACAGGAGGTCATGTCGTTCAACCCTGTGCTCGACAGAGGTTGGGGAGATAGGTGTTCTTGTCATAGAGGTAGTGTCAAGCACAACCGAGAAGGTTTAGCTTGTGCGAGAGATGGCGATGGCATCCTAGGACTGGGAGATGTTGTATGTCGATCGTAGGAGGAGGCCCTTGATGTTTGAGGATAGAGACAATTTGTTCTTGAAGGAATCCCCATGATGTGGGCAGCGAAGTATTGTCAAGGGGAGAAACCTCTTTCCTTGGTTCATCAGGGCTTTAAAATTGTTGGGGCGAGTCAGTGAGGTGGAATATCAACTGGAATTGTTACCTTAGTTGGAAAGGATGCACGACATTTTCCATGTCTCCTAGATTCATTGATATCTACGCGATTACAACCATGTGATTGATTGGGTATGGTTGGTTATAGGGGAAAATTCTACATATGAGGAGCGACTTGTGAGGATCGAAGATCGAAAGGAGAATGTGTGTAGTTGATGGACCATCCCTTTGGTTAGTGTGTTGTGGAGGCATGGTGACAACGAGGAGAGTGCTTCAGAGTGAGAGGCTCAAATGTGTGACCAGTACCGAAACTGTCTTGAGTTGTTGTTCTATACCTTTCTTGTTGTTTATGTTTTTTGTAAACTGTTATAATGTAAATCTGACCATGTTGGTTTTTGTGATGGTTGTTTCCCAACCTTGTGAATGTATATGAAATGTATGGATATGTGGGGAAGGGAGAACCTGGTTTCTAATTAATATGCATCAATGAAGATATTATTAAACCTATGAGGGTGAGTCAGTACCACCCAAAGTGGATAGTATCTTGACATAGAGGGAGGAAATCCTAGATACATGTGTCAAAAAAATAATTCCTTGGGTGTCCATGGCTGTTTGGGATGGTTTTTCCCTGAGAGGTATCTTATGGAGTGGTAGTTTGGGTTACTCTAGTATTCTTGAGGGTGAGAATAATTTTGAGAGGTATCTGATGTAATGTACTAGACCCTCGCGGTCCATTACTTTTCCAAATTCAGGGTTGGGGTGTCTTGGACTCATCGATCAGTTCCACCAATCCGCTTCACAGATTATCTTCACAGATTTTCTTTACTAATCAACTTCATTGATCAGCTTCACATATATGTTTCACTAATCAGCTTCACAGATCAGCTTCACAGATTAGCTTCAGAGAGCAGCTTCAAAGATCATTTTACAGATCAACTTCACAGATAATCTCCAATGATCATCTTCACAGATCGGTTTAACATATCGGTTCACCCAATAAGTTTCACACAATCAGTTTCACCAAATCGGTTTCACTGATCGGTTTCACCCTATCGGGTACACCCAATCAGTTTCATACATCGGTTTCACCCAATCAGTTTTACAGATCGGTTTCACCATATTGGTTTCACATATCAGATTCCCCAATTGGTTTCATAGACAGGTTTCACCCAATAAGTTTCACCCAATCAGTTTTATAGTTCAGTTTCACCAAATCTGTTTAGCAGATTGGTTTCGACCAATCGGTATCCTAGATCGGTTTCACAGATTCGTTTCACATAATCAATTCAAAAGATCGGTTTCACCATAACGGTTTAACATATCAGTTTCAACTAATCAGTTTCATAGATGGGTTTCACCTAATCGGTTTCACAGATCGATTTCACTAAATCGGTTACCGATATTTGTTTCAGCATATGGGAATCACAGATCAGTTTCATCCGATCGATTTCACTGATTGGTTTCAAATGATCAGTTTTATAGATTGGTTTTACCCAATTGGTTTCATATAATCAGTTTGATAGATCGGTTTCACGAGAACAGTTTCACCGATCGGTTTCACCCGATCGGTTTCACATATCAGTTTCATTAGATCATTTTAACTGATCGGTTTCACCCAATCGGTTTCCTATATCGGTTTCACCCTATCGTTTTCACAGATCAGTTACACCGGATCGATTTCACCGATTAGTTTCAGCCGATCGGTTTCACAGATTGGTTTTACCTGATCAGATTAACATATCGGTTTCACTCGATCTGTTTCACAGATCAGTTTCGACTGATCAGTTTCACCCCATCAGTTAGAAAGACATGTTTCACCCAATCAGATTCACATATCAGTTTCTCCCAATCAGTTTCGTAGACTAGTTTCAACCAATAGGGTTCACAGATCTTTTTCACCCCATTTGTTCCATAGATTGGGTTCACGGGATCTGCTTCATGGGATCTACATCATAGGATCTGTTTCATTGGATCAGCATCACAGGATTAGCTTCACTGATTAACATCAAAGGGATTAGCTTCATGGAATTAGCTTCATGGGACCAGCTTCACCTGATCAACCACACCGAAATGTGATTTATCAAAGGATTTTATTATAAGCTCAATACCATAAATGTGATTTATCAAAGGATTAGGGATCTCATATATGTTTTTCGGATAATCATTGGTGGATGGATTGAAAAATATGATGAAAATACAGAATTCATGAGTTATGTGTATAAAATGTTTAGAATTAGTGAATGGATATTTTCATTTTGTTTTCAAATGAACAAAGTAAATATCGGGTAATTAATTTCCCAATAAAAAAATTACAAAATTTATTAATAAAATATTTTTACTTGAGGAGTATATGGAAATTATAAAACAAGTTTCTACCTATTTCATATTTTCTATGGATTAAAATAGAAATGTAGTGAATATAATGAAATGTAAGATAATAATTTGGAGCCTATTGTACATAATAGTGACAATACCAAATTTTTTTCACACAAGTCAATATAAATGGTAAAAAATTAATCCCATATAAATTCACTGTAATATAGTTAATGGAATATTAATGAATGTCAAAGGCACATTTAATATTGATTTTCTCTATATGTTACATCATAATAGGCTATATTAGGTTATACATCTATAGATTTGGATGTTTCTATGGATTATAGAATGTATATATTTGGTATCTTATTTTATCGTATATTTTTTTATCTTAGCTCATAACATGATTATTATTCATTTATAATTACAAAATATGAATATATAATGTTTACTCATGAGTTCACAAAATCATTATAGATTAAAAAAACTTATTAATATTAGAGTTGAATTAAAATAGATATATCGATACTGTTGGATAACATTAGATCAATTACTCACAAAAATTTGTCATATATTCCATGAAATTCAAATTGGGATTAATTATCACTTTTCAAATCAGATGTATGACTTAGTGTTACTGAAATTTGAGTATGTTCTTACTAAAATTTATGTTATGGAAAACTTAAAATGTTCATTAATTAAAAAAATATTTTTGAATCATCCTCTAGGTCATAGATTATATTTCTCTCACAACATATAAAGAGTGTATAAATGGGTCCCCAACACCCAAAATATTGTTTTGGATTTTCTCAATTGTTTTATATATAATTTATGTTTTCTATTATACCCAAAATGAGTAAAAAATGGGTTTTTGGATAAGTCTGGATATTAGTCGATTCCATTAGTCAATCATGGAGATATAATTTTTATTAAAAAAATGGGTGAGGTGTATGCGCTCTAAAAGAGAGAGTGACTATCATCAATTTAATAAAAATTGGGGAGAAATTTATTTTTAGATAATATGTTTGGGAAGGGTAATTCAATGATTTCATGAATTTTGAATAAAAATGTGGGGTTGGTTTAAAATTTTTTCCAGGGTGGTTTTCATGATACTATTGGATTATATTGAATGAAGTGATACGTTGATGAGTATTAAAAATTACTCTTGTATCTCATGATGATAAAACTCCTATATGCTTAAGGGTATCTGTTAAGTAAATACATGATCACTATCTAGAGTCTCCAAAGGTAAATATTGTGTGAAATGAATACTGTGGAGGTTATTTTAATGTGTTTTTTTGTGGACATTTTAATGAGTTACACAAAAAATAAAATAGACATATTGCTAGAAAATAAATCTTTAAATGTGTTATTATGGATATTTGGTTGAGTTTATTGAAAATTAATTTTTATGAGTATCTAAAAAAGTAATAATTTATACATTAACAATGATATTCTTTTTAGAGAAGCTTGGAGTTTGTTTTGAATTAGTAATGAATTATTTGAGTTATATTAAACATTTTAAGAAATAATAATCTTCATATTGAAGGTTTTAAAATAATTATTTGGAATTCGAAATATTTAAAATCATTACAGAGAAATAATGTATGAAATAAGTACACATTTGAAGAATTCCATGATATTATTTCACAAACTAACAAAAACATTTTAATTTGTGAAATATTGGTGTTTTAAAAAGATATAAATAGAGAAACCTATAAAAATATATATATATATATTTACATTATAAGAACATTAATTGTGAATGTAAGGTGATGTGAATTTTTTAGTGATAGGGTTCATTTTTATTTTATCCTCATTGTTTGTGAATTAAATTTTTTGTGACATGATGAGAAATGATAATATTATAATTATAATGTTCAGTAGGGTTCATTTCTTATAAATATACACATAAGAATCTCATTATGAAAAGAGGAATAATTTAGAGGAAAACTAAAAGAGGTAATCACAATCTTTTGTCAAAGTGTATAGTTTTATTGTAACACCCCAATATTCCATTGTACACTTCTCTTTGATTAATTCAATAGCTTGTGTTGTACACGACATCGAGTTCTAACACATCACGAACAAACAAACTAGCCATTATGAATAATAATACCCAAATTTTTAAATCTTGTAAATTTTATTTTTTAAAATGGACTTCATTTTTTTATTTTTAATATCAAAATTATCATAGAGTGAATTTTTTGTATTTTTAAGAAAACATTCAATTTGGGATAAATATTGAAAAACACTGAATTATTGTTTGAAACTGACATTTTATTTAAAAAATTAATTATTTTATTAAAAAAAAATTATTTCAAAATATATGAATAATACATATATTATTTAAATGTAATTATTTGGACACATTTTATAAGAATATTAGATGTATAAAATATTATGGATCATTTTAACATATTTTACCCACCTTCTAGGCACATTTGTGAATTTTCATAAAACGAAAATTTACCACTTCTATGAATTGAATATAAAAAATACTAGAGAAATGGTTGAAATTATTATGTAAAATGTGGTTCAAGAGGATGAATATAAATTTTAGTGGATAGTACGTTTTGAATTTTATTTTCCATAGTTAAAAGTAAACGTGCTAATTAAAGGTAAAATTGATAGTGTATTTACACTAACACATGTCCTAATTCTATTGGATAAGGGTATTTCTACCAAAATAAACCTTATGAGTAAATTATGATCCTTTTTGATCCACTTGGATTTTATTTATACATTTATTATTATTTTATTAAAAGAATAGTTAAAAGTGTTAAATTCATATTTTCAAACAAAAACATTTTTAATATAGGTTAATACATAAGATAAATTTCACTATAAATATTCATTAGAATATATAAATATTTCCTAAATAATGGTATTTTATTTATAATTTTTAGAAATTAAATAATTAAATTTATTTATGACACAATGATGATGCGATAATTACAATATTAATGAAAGATTAAAATAATTGATATTATAAATATAAAAATAAATGTAAATTGAGATTTATGATTCATTCCTAGAATTTTAAAGGAAAATATGACATGTTAGGATTTTTTTAATGTCTTTTCTACAATGTAATCACGTTTTTTGTTGACTTTATGAAAAATCAAATACTAACTAGTGACAAAATTGACATAAATGAGTTTTTAAATCAAATACTACATTATTAAATGAAATAATATTCCTAAATATATAAGGTTTGGCCAAAGGACATAAATAGTGATATATAGTACATTAATTAACAACTTGGCCTTCTCATCTCATTTTATTGTATGTTTATTTACCATTTAATATGAAAATACAAGAAGACATTGTAAAAGTTAAACTATATAACTAAGAGTTAAATCTAAATGATAAGGATAATATGGTGACCTAAACTTTTCTAAAACATATTGGATGATAGTATATAAACCCATCCACACCATATAATTTGAATAAAACCATTTGGAGCCATTATAAATAGAAAATTACTCTATAATAAAATAATATATCAATCATTTCCTATAGTTATCCTGACATCTCTTATAAAAGGGTACTTCCCCTTAACTTAATTTCACATCTAAAAATCTATTTGGCTAGCCAAAATCTACTCAAATATCCTCCCAACTACCCTCAATTCAACTTGTAGGCCTTACGTTGATTTGAATGACAACCTATGAGCCATTTTGATCGGATCAAAATAAAGAACCCAAAGAAAAGGTAATTATTTCATCACCTCTTTCAAAGTTCTTTTCTTCTTGCACTTCCACTTTAATTTTTGATTCCATTCCAAAATAATAAATCCAGTACCTTCTACAAAATATGATTTTATTAGCAATATAGAAAAACCATATACATTATTTCATCCATTCAATTAATGACGAAGTCACCATAAGTGTGTATGTATGGTTTACCGTCTCCATGTCGTGGTGTAGTTTATTATGGAACACTTGAATATTTGGATAGGTATAATAATGGGTATAATTTAAGTTAATAAGAAATATATCCTGACAATGATACATTTATATATGATATACCATCCAATTACCATCAATATAATGATATTTTCACTCATGAATATGTACGGTTTTCAGCCTCCCCGAACGCGATACGATTCATTTCCCCTTCGTAACCATTCAAGAATAATATTTGTTTTATGATTAAAAAAATGTTTATGAAATTAATTTAATTCTTTATATGAATCAAATAAATCCTATCCATAACAAAAATGACTTACAAAACAAAACATATAATGTAAAATGAATCAGTGAACACCCGACACAGTGATACTACTGAAATATTATTAACAAAGAAATATTAAAAGATCATATATGATATAATATTTATGTATGTGGTTCATGTATTATTTAATAAAAATAATTTAAATATTTTATAGGAGGTTAACATACCATAGAAAAAGGAAAAATACAGGGTAATGTTTAATTTTACAATCGCTTTATTATCCGAGGTTGTTTGTACGTAATTATGTACAATGACTTCTCTATCATCCAAATCTGTGTTTCTTAAAAATGTATTTCAAACTATTTTTACTATTTCTTAATATATGGGCTATATTAATTTATAACATTTTTTCTTTTTATAATTTTTTTTAAATAATCCTTCCATGCTTTTCAAAAATTTACTTTATGACATTTTCAACAAATTAAGGAAAGAATGTTTTTTCAAAATTATTCGTTGGGTGTGGCTATATTCCTCTATTATGATACCTTTAAAGCTTACTTTACAATATTATTATAATATTTTAAAAATAAATGCTTTGTTTTAAAAATATGCAACCTTTATATTATTTCAAATTAGAAAGAGATATTTCTATCATATAGTTTTGATTTCATCTATGTCAATACCCTTTGAGATATTTTACACATGTTTGAATATTATTTATTATGATAAAATCTTCCATATTGCATTCATTTTTTTTTGATATGTTTGACTATGGATGTGTTATTTTTATACCATTCATGGTTTATGGTTAAAATATTAACTTTTTGTACGGTATTTTTAAAACGAATGTTTACATATATGCTTAAAACATTTCATATGAAGAATGAGTTGGACTTATTATGTGACGAGTAGATCCTGTTATAGCTCTTCGATGCATTGGTAGGTATCATGAGGCAAACTAGTGTCTCAGCATAAGGCCCTGAAAAATCATTATTGGTAGTCCTGCCAAGAGACCTTGACTATGTGGTTATGATGTCCAGTATTATGAATTCCATCATTATGAAATTGGATACTAATATTTCATGTGATTATTAGACTAGTATAATATCCATGTGAATATTTAAATGGAATGATATTATTTAGCATTACCATATTATGATGAATTCTATGTTTAAAAGTCATGTGATTTTGTCTTATAGATTACATTATATGATTATTCTTATTTATGGTAGTTTCTAAAAAATTATTATCCTTACTGAGCATCTAGGATCACACCTTTCTATGATTTACTTTTCTCAAGATGGGAAGAAGTATATTATGATTAACCTGTAGGGATAGGCTAAAAGATATTATTGTGTTCAAAGGGGACACAATGTTGTTTTTTTATTTCGTGATGTAATGTAAATCTTATATATGTTTCTAGTACATCCATGGATATTAAAGCGATCAGTCTTTCGAAAATTTGATCCCTTGAAATCTTGCCCATGTTTTGTAATAATTCACTGAATCTAGTTAACAAGGTTTGAGGAATAATATTTGGTATCAGTTGAATTTTAGTACATACAATGGAAACTAGATTTAGAAAAACTCTCTTTAGAGAACATTATGATAAGATAAACATTGAGGATTAGTATAGAAGCACATACATGAATTTTGGTAACATATAGATTTTTTTTATTTTCCATGAAATGCATCCTTGTTTGGATACTAGTAGGTAGAGGCAGCTCTGGAACAGATTTTCCTAGTAGTAAAAACTCTGACAAAGAGTTTCGGGCTTGAAACTGGGTATCCTGGTTTACGACAATAGGATTTGATACACTCTTGGTTACGACACTCCTGGGGGATATGCTTAGAATAATTCACATTTTATTTAAAAAAAATTATAAAATTTTTATGAGTAATTACTTCCTCAAGGAATTTTTTTTACGATGATGGATTATATGCGTAATCTATTCAATTTATGTTATGTATTTTACAAGTTTGGAATTATGTATTGTGATTCATAAGTTGATCTCATGTATGTTATTATTAAAAATGGGGCTTAGTGGAAGTAATGGAAAATATATCAATTAACATAATACATGTAGGATTTCCCTCAATCTCATGATAATTATAGTGGAGTTGGTGATCCAACTGGTGGTGAACATCTAATAACCATACTAGGACAACTGAGTTAGGTTATGAATAATAACCTTGCCTTTATGGAGCACACGGATCCACAACATAGAGGATAAATGTTAGACATTTTCATGAGGAAAAAACCACCAAAATTCAATCTCACTTAAAATGCATTTGTATATGAGCAATGGATATGTTCCATAGACAAAATATTTCATGCTTTGGGGATTAGTGAAATGGAAAAAGATGTCATGGGAGTTTATCGCCTTACAGGAGAAGCAGATCAATGGTGGTCAATAATTCAAAACAAAAAAGAGGATGAATAAGTATCAAATATGGAATTCAAGGAGTTTAAAGATATCTTCTTGAGAAAAATAAAATCCTCATGACCATTGAGTGGATATGGAATGAAAATATCTGAGTCTATGTAAAAATATGGATGAGAATGTCACAAGGTATGAGGCTAACATTACAAGGTTAGCAAGACATGTTGTAGATTATCTATGTATCCCAAGGGGTAGGATTGATCGATTATTTGATGGGTTAAAAAAAATTCTTCATCGAGAATTATTCTCACAATCCTTCTAATCAATTGAATATGTAGTCTCATGTGCTATCTAGACAAAAAAAATTCTCTATGTATTACAACATTAAAGAAAAGTAGGAGATGAAGAGATCAACTAAACACTCAAGAAATAAAAATAAGGGAAATAAGGTAAATGTAGAATTTCTATCTTGTAGTAAATTTTTTATGAAACACCCCAATACATGCCTAAAAGGAATGAGATTCTGTTATAAAGGAAATGAAAAAGGGAACCAATCTGGTGATTTAAAGGGACAGAAATAGGTTTTCAATGACGAATTATACAATTTTTGTGAAATTGGGCATTATGGAAATGAATATCCTAAGAGACAAGTAAACATAAATCATAAAAGTAAAGGGAGAATGTCCAAGATTATGTGATCACTACTACTGGGTTTGAATCTCCGAATGACGTGGTGGTAGGTAATTTAATGGTTTTTTCAAATTTATCCAATGCATTATTAGACACTGTATCATTGCATTGTTTCATATCTTCTCAGTTTTCATTGAAAATTACTTATATCCAATTTTATTTAAAAATGGATTTGTCAGTCAAAACTCCAATGGGAAGTATAATTTCAACACAGTTTTGTGAATCACATCTCATTAGGGAATATAAACATGCTTTATATGTTGATATCATAGTCATACCCATGATTGACTTTGATATAATCCTCACTGTGGATTGGATTCCATACCATAATGTAAAAATTTATTCTAAGAAGAAGGAGGTTAATTTTTTTTGATGATGATAAGGAGTACCTTATATTTAGAGAAGAAATTCCACCATATGATTATTATCTAGATCCAACCCTAGTATATCTTCTAAATTAAATTATTGGGGAGTAAGAGAGTAAAATAAAAAATTTTGAGGAAAGGAATGTTCAAATAGAGAATGTATCTATTGTGCAAGAAAATGATGAAGTGTTTCTAGAGGATTTTCCTAGACATCATCCAGAATGATAAATTGAGTTTTCCATTGATTTAATTCCTACTTCAAGACCCATATAAAATACCCCTTATAGAATGGAAATTATGTAATTAGTGGAATTAAATAAACAACTAGAGGAATTGAGTAATACAGGATTTATTCTCCCATGTTTTTCTCTATGGGGTGCCCCATTTAGTTTTGTTAAGAAGGAAGATAGATCTATGAGGTTATGCATTGACTACAGGGAGATCAGTGTTTTAACAATAAAGAAAAAGTATCCCCTCCCCTGCGTTGATGATTTATTCAAACAACTTCATGGAGATCAAACTTCGATCTAAATATCATTAGTTGTGTGTGAAGAAGGAAGGCATTCTGAAAACAACATTTTGAAACATTTACGAGCATTATGAATTTATAGTAATGCCTTTAGGAGTGACTAATTCACCCAATGTCTTCATGGATCTAATGAATAGAGTATTGAAGATATATGTTGATGACTTTGAATTTATATTTATTGATGATATGATGGTATACTCCAAAATCTATAAAGATCATGAAAATCACATATGAATTATTCTAAAGACTCTTAGTACAAATGAATTATATTATATTTTTATAAAAAGTGAATTCTTGCTTCATGAGATTTATTTTCATGGCTATATTGTCCCAATGGATGTAATCTATGCAGACCCTTCAAAGAAAAAAGCAATACAATAATGGCCAGAAATAATGATTATAATCGAGGTATGTAGTTTTATTGGTTCGGTAGGTTATTATTGGTGTTTCGTTCATAATTTTTCCAGATTGGCTAACCCATTAACCATGCTCACCCGTAAAGGGGTTAATTCTTTTTAGATAAAACGATTTTTAATAATGTTTTGAAGAACTGAATAAATTATTAATCAACGATCCTATCTTGTATCTAACATTGGGCAATGTTGGGCTTGTTATTGATATGGATGCTTCAAATAAATGACACGGTTGTGTCCTTATGAAAAACTATAGAGTTATTTATAATGCATAACATCAGATAAATTTTAATGAACAAGACTTTCCCACTCATGATATTGAGTTAGTAGCATTAACATTTTCACTGAAGATATGAAGAAACTATCTATATGCTGAAAATTTTGATATTTATAAAAATCACAAGATTTGATGTATATTTTCCCCAAAAAAGAACTCAACATGAGGCAAATGAAATGTATTGAGCTACTTAAGGATTATTATTTCACTATACACTACCACCATTGAAATAAAAATAAGGTGGCAAATTCATTGAGTAAAAATGATCATGGAGTTCTGAACTAGATGAGAGTTGAAAGGGATCCTTTGTTCCTGGATCTAGTAAAGATGGCTATGGTAAAAGTCATTGAAGGTGAAACATCATTACTTTTTCAAATGGTTTCCCATCCATCTTTACCAAAAGGGGTAAAAAGTTATCATATTGATGATAAGGAGCACAAAAGATATTTACTTTTTTGAATGATGGGATAATGATCGACATCATATATAAAGATGTAATTTTATAATCTGGTAAGAGGATTTGGGTTCAATATTTACCTGATCTAAAATGGTAATTGTTGGATGATGCCCATAGATCCAATTTCTCTATACACCCTAGCAACCCTAAGATGTATAGAGATTTGGAGGAACATTTTTTTGGGGGACAACATGAAGATGGAGATTGTTAATTATGTGTCAAGATGAATGGTTTCTCAATAGGTGAAAGTGGAAGACACAATCCGAGAGTATTAATAAAAACTCTTCCAATACATTAGTGGAAATGGGATGATATTACGATGGACTTTTTCCTAGGGCTAACAAAGACTCCTAGAAGGAATGATGCAATATGGGTCATTGCCGATCAACATACCATGTCAGCACATAATAGAAGAGTTACCACTAGAATGTTTAGAAAGACGATATATTAATGATGTATTAAGACTTCATGGTGTACCCCTATTAATTGTTTCTGATTGTGATCCCCATTTTACAACAAGATTCTGGAAAAGAATTTAGGAAGCCCTAGATACTGAACTTTATTTAAGCACAGCCTACCACCTTCAAACTAAAGGACAATCTGAAAGGACTATTCAATCCTTCGAATTCATGTTAAGATCTTCATCACATGACTTTCAAGGTATATGAGATCAGTATTTACCTCTTTTAGTGTTTTCCTATAACAATATCTTACATTCATGTATTCAGATGGCACCATATGAAGCATTATATGGAAAGATATGTCACACACCAACTTGTTGGGATGATGTGAGTGAAAAAGAACATGCCATCCTTGAAACTGTTTACGAAACAATGGAAAACAAGAATATTATCCAAACCCACATCAAATCTTCTCAATGTAGGCAATAGAGTTATACTGATAACCTAAGGAAGGATTTGGAATTTTAAGAAGGAGATCATGTTTTCATGAAGATATCTCTATGGAATGCTGTTATATGATTTGGAAATAAGGGAAACTTAATTCCCTGGTACATCATAACTTTCTAAATTCTATAACGAATTTTATTTGTAGCTTACCGTTTAGCAATTCCTCCATGTCCCTCCAAAGATCACGGGGTGTTCCACATATCCCTGTTGAGAAACTACATGCAAGACCCAATGCATGTACTCACCTATGAAGAAATATAAAAGGAACCAGATCTATCTTATTCTTAATATCCTATCAGGATTCTTGATACTAGAAAAACATGTGTTGAGAAACCAGATGACTTGTATTGTAAAAGTTCTTTGGAGAAACCATATGAAGGAAGAGACTACGTGGGAACCCGACGAACATATGATGAAGAACCACCTGAATATTTTTATGTAGTAGTATTATATAAATTTCAAGGATGAAATTATTTTAAATAGGGAAGAATGTAACACCCCCAAGATTCCATAGTGTGCTTCTCTTTGAATAATACAATAGCATGCGTTGTACGCATCATTGATTTCTAACACACCACAACCAATCAAATAAGCCATTATGAATAGTAATACCCACTTTATTAAAATTGTATATACTTTATTTTTTCAAAAGGACTTAATTTTTTAATTTCTAATATCTAAATTAGATTAGAGGGAATTTTTGGTATTTTTTTAAACGTTCAATTTTGCTTGAATAGTGAAAAACACTACGTTATAGTTAAAAACAAACTTTTTATATAAATTTTTTTTATTAAATTTAAATTTATTTTAAGTCAAAATAGATACATATTACCTATATTTTTCCTATTTAACTCATTGGATACATTTTATAAAAAAATTATATGTATAAAATTTTATTGAGAATTTTATCGTCTTTTACCCACCTTCTAGGCACATTTTCGATTTTTCTTAAAACCTAATTTTATATCATTTGTTAATTGAAATTTAAAAAGCATAGAGACATTGTTTAAAATTGTAAGTATAATTTGGTTCAATAGGATGAAAATTATTTTTTGTGAATAGTAACATTTGAATTTTATTTACCTCGGTTAAAAGGTAATATGGTAATGAAAGGTACAAATGATATTATAATTTCCCAAACGCATGTCATAATTCTATTGGATAAGTTTATTTCGACTAAAATCAGCCTTATTAATAAAATATGATCCTATTTGATCTACATGTATTAGATTAGGATATTTATTATTATTATTTTTAAAGAAGAGTACAAAGTGTTAAATTAATATTATCATAAATAAAATATTTTTAATATAGTGTTATACATTTGATAAATTAGTCTATAAATATTATTTATAAATATAATAATATTTATAAAATAATGGTATATTATTTATAATGTTTAGAAATTAAATAATATAATTTATTTATAACACATTGATGATGCAGTAATTACCTTATTAATAAAAGATTAAAATAATTGATATTATAAATATAACACAAAATTTAAATTGAGATATCTTATGCATTCCACAAATTTTATTGGTTAATATGATATGTTAGAATTGATTTAATGTATTAGGTTTGAAGTTATCTTGTTTTTTTGACATTCACAAAAACCTAACATTAAATAGTGTCAAAATTTATATAAATGAGTTTTTATAACCAATATTATATTATTAAATGATATAATATTTATAAAGAAAAAGGTTATTAAAAAGGACATTTATAATGACATATATGTCATTAATTAACCAATTGGGGTTTGGTTAGCATTTTATAGTAAATTTATTAACAATGTAATATAAAAATACAAGAAAACATTCTAAATCTAAAACTATTTAACTAAGACTTAAATATAAAAGATATGGCTAACATGGAGACCTAAACATGTATAAAACCAATTTTATTAGAGGAGTTAGTCCCATGACCACCTTATCCCATAAATAAATACATTTGGAGCAATTATAAATAGAAAATTATTTTATAATAAAATAATATTTCATGCTTTTCCTAAAGTGACTATCACCTCTCTAAAAAAGGGTACTTCCACTTCTATAAATGTCACACATCCAAATCCTTTTGGCTCGGACAAAATCTCCTAAATTATCTTCCCAACTACCCTATATTAATTTAGAGGCCTTAGTTTTATAAAAAATCCGACTTAAGGATCCATTTTAATCAAATCAAAAGGAAGAACCCGATGAAGATGTAATTATTTCATCACCTCCTTCAATGATAATTTCATCATCCACTTACTCTTTGTTTTCATATCTAAATAATAAATACACTACTTTATACAAATATTTATGTTATTATAAATATGGTACCCCCATATTCATTATTCTATCCATCCTATGAATGACAAATCCACCATAAGTGGGTATGTATGACTTCCGGACTCCACATCTTGGTGTAGTTTGTTATTAAACACTTAATTATTTGGATGGGTATAATAATGAGTATAATTGATGTTAATAAAATATATAACTGATTAATGATTTGGTATATATTATATACCATCCAATTACCGTCAATATAATTATATATTCTCTTGTGGGTATGTATAAATTACTGTCTCTATGATCATGATAAGCTTCATTTCCCCATCGTAAACATTCAAGAAATATTTTCATTTTTTGATTAAAAATAATATTTATGATCTTAATATAATTCTTAATATGAATCAAATACATCCTATCTGTAAAAAACAAGACCTAAGTAACAAAAAATATAAAGGAAAGTGAATCAGTTAACACCTGAAACAATGATACTACTGAAATATTATTAACAAAACAATATTATAAGATCATATTGTATATCATATTTATGTATGTGTTTATTGTATAATGTAATAAAAATGATTTAACTGTTTTATAAGAGGGTAATGTACCCTCTACTAAGTATAATTACAATGTATGGGTTAATTTTAAAATCTCTTTATTATCCGAGGTTATTTATACGTATGTATCTACTAGGACTTCTTTATCATCTACATATGTGTGTCTTAAAAATGCATCTCCAAACATTTTTACTATTTCATGAAATATGAGTTAAAATAATTTATATACTTTTTTGAATTTTAATAAAATGTTTTTAAAGGAATTTTTTCATCATCTTCCAAACAAGGCACTTTAGGTTCTTTTCAACAAAATAAGGAAAGGCTGTTTTTTTGAGTTATATGGCAGGTGCAGCTATTTTCGTCAGTTATATCACCTTATATGATTCACTTAAAAATTATAAGAATATTTTCAAAATAAATATTTAATTTTAAAATTACGTCCCATTTAAATAAATTCAAAATATAATGATATATTTCTCTCAAAGAGTTTTGATTTCATCTATTTCATCATCCTTTGATGGATTTAACACTTGTTTGAAGTTCAATTATTATGATTCAATCATCAATATTTTATTGAAGGTTTTTTGATAAGTTTGACTATGGATGTGTTATTTTTATACCATTTCTAGTTTATGGTTAAAGTGTTAACATTTCTTATGTTATATTTAATACGAATGTTTATATTATGTTTCAACCTTTTCATATGAGAAATGCATTGGGCTTAGTAAGTGATTGGTGGAGCCCATTGTAACCCCTCGATGCATTAGTATTGTAAAGACCAGGAAATTTCAAGGAAATTTTTTTTCTTAATTTCGTTGGAATTTTGTGAGTGCGCGGTTTTAGACGGCACCTGATTCTGAGGCCCGGTGTGCCCAGAATAATTTTCAGATGTTTTGTAAAGCTTAAATTAATTCGCGTAAGCAGTTTTCCTGAAAAATTGGAGTAACTCTTGAACGGTTGCTCGGATCAGAAATCCAAGGGCACCATTGCGCTGAGGATAGCGGGATTACACCAGGATCAACATATCTTTAGTCGTCATGGGCCTCCTATGAGAACTCCCAAAAATGACTTAACCGTAAATAAAATAATTAAATAAATTATTTTATTTTTCAAATGCTTATTACTCACAAATGGTCGCTCGGATTAAAAATATGAGACCACCGCTGAACTCGTGAGGGTATGATTTATTTATGTAGATACTAACTATGGACGTCGTGAGCCACCCGAAATGGTTAGTTATTGGCCGCAAATAAAATAATTAAATGAAAATTATTTTATTGTAAAATTCATAACATATAAACGGTAACACTGATTGAAAATCAGAGAGTACCATTGGGTTTATTGGGGCGTGTTTCACCTAGGAATATCCTATCATTGACCGCAGTGGGTCGAGGGTGACTGATATTAATTTTACAAACTTTTTTTCGGGTACGTTCAGTAAACGTACGTTCATAATTTTATAACTTTTGAACCGGTGCACAGAATTGAAATCTGAGGACACTGATGAACTCACAGCGCCGGTATTCACTTAAGGGTACCTTTGCTGCAGTTGCGTTTTATGCGGATTGAATGTTAATTTTTTGGGGATTTGTAAAAATAAATAAATAAAATGGTTGTGCACCATTTTATTTATTTGGGTTGTAATATCCTCAAAGAGGAAGTTAGGGGTGGGACCCACACCCCACATATCCTCCCATTGGAGGATATTTGTGAGTTGGGACCCACACGAGGCCTAACCCTTCACCTCCCTTAAACCCCCCTTTAACACTCCCTTTATTTATTTTGACAACACCTCCAATTAATTATGTTAAGCCTTTTCATCTCCCATCCATTAAAGTTTCCAACTCAAATGCCATAATTCATTCAATAATCTTTTTGAATTAATTTGAATTTGATAGCAATGTTATATCATGGGAGAATAAAATAATAGCTTAGGCTATTATTTAGTTTTGGCACTTGCGGTGTTGGGAGCACATTAGAGATATTGAAAGGGAGAGTTCATCCACGAAGAACGTGAAAAACGCTCCATGACTCGATGAACCAGAATAATTTCTTTCTCCAACCTTCTTTTTCCTCTGCGTTAAGAGAGGAGACATCGCTACGAGAAAGCGTCGGTTATGTCAACAACTCTTCCTCCAATGTTGACTGGACGACACCGTACTTCTGCGACGCCCGACTACCGTGACGTCCGTCTTCTGGGACTCAACGACGTGCGACCCCAATTTTGAGGTAGGGGGTTTTTGTTTATTTATGTTTACATGATTCCTTCCCTTGAGAATGGAAGAATATTCTGTTGGATGTTTATTCGAACTACTAATGCGATGGGTACGGACTACAAACAAGTCCAGACCCACTGCAAACTAGTTCTTCATGTGCGGCGGTATGGGGTCGGGTGTGTGGTAACAGAAGGTGGCGCGATGAGCGGACGAGGGGCCATGGGATGCGGCTGGATTGAGGCACGCCGGTGTGGGTAGTCGTGGGCGGTGTGGCAGCATGGCAGGCAGGTGAAGGCGGTGGCGGTTCCGGCCGTACAGATGAAGGATGAACTTGGGGCGCTAAATTGGAGAACAGAATCGTGAAGGGAGGAGTTAATTGGAGAGAGAAATGATAAGGAGATATAAATAATAATAATAAAATGAGATACATATAATAATAAAAATTATAAAATCAAGGGTGGCGCCTATTAGTGGGGCGCATGGGGATTGTGGGTGTGTGGATATTGGATGGGATAATTTAAGGAATTAAATTAAAATAAAAATAAAAATAATATAATAATGTTATTATTATTTTCGTTGGGAAAACTGTATTTTGACAGTATCTTCCTCGTGCGACCTCGGTTTCACGAACCGTCAGCAGCACTGTGACCTTGACCCCAAGATAGAATTTATGAATCCAATATTGGATATCTTTTTTTTGGGTTTTTGGATTGGGTACCCGAAGTGCTCGGAAAATAATTGATTTAATAATATTATTAAATCTTCTACCCGCCATAACTCATGCGTGCAACGTCTGATTGGATTGTCGTCAGTGGTGATGTAATCTTGACATCAATACGGTCGATTCAAGTCTAATGTTGAATACAAAATTCTGGTTCATGGCTCAGGCCCACGAAACACTGAATAATAATAATATTATTATTACGGGATCTTGTATCAGACATATCTCTCTCATACGGTATCGGAATGTCGAACCGTCTATGAGGTTGTGACCCTAGAATTAGGACGGATGTTTCAAGACCAATTTTGGATATTTATGTCGAGGTCGAGGCGCAAGCCCCACGAGGCCCGGTTCGCGCGTGTTGTGGTGAAATGCAACTTTTTCACCGGCTATCTATTTTGGCCAATGGGTAGTCCATCTCGTGTGTTTTTTCGTATGGATCGCAATGGTGTGACCGGTTGATTAACCGGTGTTATTTGAAGTATGACCAGGTTGGTTCGAACCCAAAACCAACTGGGCCCTCAGAGTGGAAATGCTTATATCTTGAGCTCAGGACGTCTGATTGACGTGCCGTCGACATTGTTGGATTCTTCCTAATGAGACAAAACTTTTGGAATACTTCACCTAAGTTTTGGTTGCAGTTGGATAGTGGACGGGTTGGATTGTACCCAAAATCCAACAGGGCCCCTGGAACGGAAAAGTTTATAACTTTCAGACTGGATGTCCGTTTGATGAACCGTCAGCGGCATTGGTGATCACATTGAGAAATGGACCCTATGAGTATACCCTATGAGATTTCGTGGTACAGTTGAGATACGACCTGGTTGGTTCGCACAAGAAACCAACTGGGCCCCGGGGACGAAAAGGCTAATAACTCACAGACATGGCATCTGATTGACGCGCCGTCCGTTGCGTTGAGACCCCTATAACGAGGCGGTCCTTTGAGATACTTATTAGTGGGACTCTGAGATACGTGGAGTATCGACCTGTAACTCTTGGAGCGGATCCTCCTGGAGACGAGCATACGAAGTACGGAGACCGTGTAGCCGGCTGAGACCTGAAGATTTCTTGACCGACTCGAATTGGAGTGAGTCGACTAGCCCAGTGGACGGAGCACTACTTTTTTTGGGTGCAGACCCATGGCAGACGGAGCACTACAGTGTGACAATGCAGACCCATGGTACTCGTCCGGAGAGTACCTTTGCATTCTATTAGGGGGTGTGCACTACTGTGTTTGGGTGGCATACCCCAGATGGAAGCACTACTGTGTTTGGGTTGCTGACCCACAGTACTCGACATGAGGAGTACCTCAGCAGTCTTAGGTTAGTGAGCCTTACATTGGAGTCGTGACAGGACCACTGTACACTCCAGAGACGGGGCTCTTCAGCAGTTATGGTTTCGATAATGAAAATCCTGGTTTGAGCTGAGTCTATGATCTTGTGTTTACCTCATGATTGAGATGGGTCACTTGATAAATTAGGTATATGTATGGGCATATACCTGGGTAGTGGTTATCCGTTGATTTCCCAATCTTTGTGTTTCCTCATGATTGAGATGGGTTACTTGATAACATAGGTATATGTATAGGTATATACCTAAGTAGGGGTTATCTGTTGAGATCTTTATTTGTGGTTATCCTTGTTGGATATAGTGAGACCTTGAGAGTCTCAGGGTCCTTACTAAGTATCGTTATACTTACCCCTTCACGGGCTATTCCCACACCTCGTTTTGTTGGTTGCAGATGACAGGCAACGCTGACAGAGGCCGAGTGTTTGAGGAATGCACGGTACCCGAAGGTCGATATCATGACAAGTCAGTATCCAGAGGTGAACATCATGACGAGACGACACTCGAAGGAGGTTGACGGGAGAGAGAATTGTTGAGTCTATCTATACCAACCCTTCAGGTAAGATCCATGGTGGATGATCTAGGAGCTGTCCTATCTGTACCTACCATTCTGGTAGGATCTGTGGTGGACGATCCAGGAGCTGCGCTATCTGTACCTACCCTTCAGGTAGGATCTGAGGTGGATGACCCAGGATTTGTTTCTATTATTCCAGTTGTTTGTCTTCCCTGTTGTGATTTTGTTCAGTTGTAGATTTACTTTTCAGTTGGGTTTGTATTCTGGCCCTTTTCCTTTTCAGTACTTCTTTTGTACTTATTGTTTACTTCCGCTTGTACTCTATGGTGTTTTGTTTACTTATATAAAGGCAATGTCTTCCCAATCATCGGGATTTACGCCTTTGGTGCTAGTCTCCAGCCCCTGGCCTATAGAAGGTGGGCTTGGGATAGTCACGACATGAGCCCCGAGGACGGGTCGTGACAAATTGGTATCAGAGGAGTCGGTTCTACCGTAGAACTTATATCTCTGAAATTCCCATTCTTTGAATCAATAGTGTTAAGGGTACTGAGTGTGGTTTTTAGTTCAGGGAGTCCAGTGTTGGTGCGGTGGCCGACGTATCTGTACACCAGGACCCTGACTACTGATTTCTGACATTGTGCATGAAAACACTGATTGTGTGTGTGTTTCCAAGAGTTTTAAAGTCAGCTTAAACCAGGTCAGCTCACCAAGTATAAATCATTTGACCGTGTCATATCTGTTCAGGATGTCTCCATGAAGACATTTAGTTGGTGTTCTGAGATAGTACACGATGACGGCCCACCAAGTGACAAGGCTCCTGTGCAGGGACCTTTTTACTATGTTGGCACCCTCGGGTGGTGTACCAGCAGCACTACCACCTACTGGGCAGCAGATGTTACCAGCCGTACTAGTGGACGATGCATGCTAGCAGAGAACATTTCACGAGTACCAGCAGGAGAGGCCTCTGAGGGTACGAGGCGAGACAGATTCCCAGATAGCAGAACACTGGCTGGAGACGATTTCTAGAGTTTTCTGCCTAGTTGAGAAATCAGTAGAGTGGAGGGTGGACTTGTCCACTAGTTTTTTCTAGTGAATGACCATGAGGATGGTCCGCATAGTGATGAGGATTCGGTACGTGGACCGATGTCTGAGATAGTGCCTTCGGGTAGTGTGTCCGCTATACATCAGTACCTGTTGGTAAGCAGTTACAATCAGCGGTACCGGTAGGTGACACATGCAATCTTACTTCCTTACACGTGTTCTAACATCAGATACCCTCAAGTTACGAGGCGAACCTGACTCATAGGCGGCTGAGGACTGGCTTGGGGAGGTGGCTGAGAGTTTTCTATAGCTTATACAGCTTCGGTAGGATGACATGTCGGTAGCTGAGTATTCATCCAAGCGTACAGGTCGTTCATGGTACTTGATGACTATGATAAGATAAGCACTTTAGAGCTCAGACCTCAGAGCTATAGAATACCTTTGTGGTTGAATGTTCTTTGCTGAACAGATACAACTAGAGAATGTTAGCAGTAGAAGAGCATGGAATTGGTGCCAGTCTCAGAGACTTTGGTGTGTAAAATGTTTCAAGAAGAGGGAGTGTTAAGGATAGATGAATCTGCAGAGTAGCAGAAGTGGAAGCAGAGCTAAGAGTGCAACATGAGGTGGTGTACATTTCGACATGTTACAACCACCCACCTTTGTAGTCCCCACCAGGCTCAGGGAGCTGGAGGGTAGGGGAAGAGAATATTTGCATGCGGTCACGGAGTGTGACCCAAGGGCTCTAAGAATGATTTGAGGAACGGTCTATGTCTACTATGAGATGCCATATCAATAGACATAGGTACCAATCATTCCTTCCTTCCACAAATCTTGTCCCAGACCTAGAGTTTCTGGTTAAAACCGTTGACTTGACCCTCATGTATGGAGATACCATTGAGAGGAGACTCGATAAACACACTTACGCCGACAGGTGTGATCTAACCCTTGAGGTGATAGTTTCGGTTGGAACCTCTTGGTGACAGCGTCGAGGACTTACGACGTTAGTTTGGGTATGGACTGGGGAATCATAGTTCATACACGGATTGACGGTATTAGGCAAAAAGGTTGTGGTTTACATAAAACGATGGGATGGGTTTTCCTTGGTCGACGAAAAGGAAACCACAGGCAGCACAAGAACCTCCAGGAGAGCACATGGGAGCGGAAGTCTCAGATGTGTGCTCAGTACCACTTTTGTTTCCCCTAGTGTGTGTTGAAGCTTTACGGGGACGTAAATCCCTGAGGTGGGAGTAATGTAAAGCCCCAGAAATTTAAAGGAATTTTTTTTCATAATTTGTTTGAAATATTGTGAGTGTGCGGTTTCAGACGGAACCTGATTCGGAGGCCCGGTGTGCCCGGAATAATTTTCTGAATTTTTGTTAAGCTTAAATTAATGCGTGTAAGCAGTTTCCCTGAAAAAGTAGAGTAACTCTTGAAAAGTTTCTCGGATCAGAAATCTGAGGGCACCATTGCGCTCAGGATAGCGGGATTACCCTAGGCGCGACTTAAGTTAAGTCGGCATGAGCCTCCTATGAGAAATCCAAAAAATGACTTAACCATAAATAAAATAATTAAATAAATTATTTTATTTTTCAAATGCTTATAACTCACAAACGGTAGATCAGATTAAAAATATGAGACCACCGCTGAACTCGTGAGGGAATGATTTATTTATGTAGATACTAAATATGGCAGCTGCGAGCCACCAGAAAAAGTTAGTTTTTGGCCGCAAATAAAATAATTAAATGAAAATTATTTTATTGTAAAATTCATAACATATAACCAGTAACTCATATTGAAAATATGAGAATACCGTTGAGTTAGTTAGGGAATGTTTCACCTAGGCATAGCCTAACCTTGACCGTAGTGGTTCGAGGGTGACTGATATTAATTTTCCAAACATTTTTTCGGGTACGTTCAGTAAACGTACATTCGGAATTTTATAACTTTTGAACCAGTGCTCAGAATTCAAATATGAGGACACTGATGAAATCACAACGCTGATATTCACATAATGGGACCTTTACCACAGTTGCGTTTTATGCGGGTTGAATGTTAATTTTTTGGTGATTTGTAAAATAAATAAATAAAATGGTTCTGCACCATTTTATTTATTTGGGTGGTTATATCCTCAAAGAGGAAGTTAGGGGAGGGGCCCACATCCCACATAACCTCCCATGGGAGGATATTTGTGAGTTGGGACCCACACGAGGCATAACCCTTCACCTCCCTTTAACCCCCCTTTAAAAATCCCTTTTTTTATTTTGACAACACCTCCCATTAATTATGTGGGGCCTTTTCATCTCCCTTCAATTAAAGTTGCAAACTCAAATGCCATAATTCCTTCAATAGTCTTTTTAAATTAATTTGAATTTGATAGCAATGTAATATAATGGGAGAATAAAATAATAGCTTAGGCTGTTATTTATTTTTGGCACATGCGGTGTTGGGAGCACATTTGAGATATTGAAAGGGAGAGTTCTTCCATGAAGAATGCGAAAAACGCTCCATGACTCGAAGAACCGGAAGCATTTCTGTCTCCAACCTTCTTTTTCCTCTATGTTAAGAGAGGATACACCGCTGCGAGAATGCGTCAGTTACGTCAAAAACACTTCCTCCAATGTTGACGGGATGACACCGATCTTCTGCGATGTCCGACTACCGTTATGTCTGTCTTTCGGGTCTCGACGACGTGCGATGTCAATTTCGAGGTACGAGGTTTTTTTTATTTAAGTTTACGTTATTCTTTCCCTTGAGCATGGAAGAATATCCTGCTGGGTGTTTATTAGAACTACCAACGTGATGGGTACAGACTACGAACAAGTCCGGACCCACCGCCAACTAGTTCTTGATGTGCGGTGGTATGGGGTCTGGTGCCTGGTAATGGAAGGCGGCGCGGCGAGCGGACGGGGTGCCAGTAGATGCGGATGGTTTGAGGCGTGCCAGCATGGGTAACTGGGGGCGGTGCGGCGGCGCGGCAGGCAAACGAGGGCGGTGGCGGTTGTGGCCGTGCGTATGAAGGTTGGAGTTGGGGCGCTAAATTGTAGAACAGAATCGTGAAGGGAGGAGTTAATTTGAGAGAGAAATGATAATGAGATAGAAGTATTAATAATAAAATGATATAGAGATAATAATAATAATTATAATAGCAAGGGTGGAACCTATTATTGAGGCTCATGGGGATTGTGGGTGCGTTGATATTTGATGGGATAATTTATGGAATTAAATTAAATTAAAAATAATAATATAATAATAATGTTATTATTATTTTCGTTGGGAAAACTGTATTTTGACAGTATCATCCTTGTGCGACCTTGGTTTCACGAACCATCAGTGGCAGTGTGTCCCTAACCCCAAGACAGAATTTATGAGTCCAATATTGGATATCTTTTTCGGGTTTTTGGATCGGGTACCCGAAGTGCTCGGAAAATAATAGATTTAATATTATTATTAAATATTTGACCCGCCATAACTCATGCGTGCGACGTCTGATTGGCTTGTCGTCGGTGGTGATGTAATCCTGACATCAATATGGTCGATTCAAGTCTAATGTTGAATAATAAATTCTGGTTTATGGCTCAGACCCACGAAACACCGAATTATATTATTATTATTATTACAGGATCTTGTATCAGACATATCTCTCTCATACGGTGTCAGAATATTGAACCGTCCACGAGGTTGCGACCCTGGAATTAAGACAGATGTTTCAAGACCTATTTTGGATATTTATGTCGAGGTCGAGGCGCGGGCCCCACGAGGCCCGGTTCACGCGTGTTGCAGTGAAATGAAACTTTTTCACCGGCTATCCGTTTTGGACCAATGGGTAGTCCATCTCGTGTGTTTTTCCGTATGGATAAAAATGGTGTGACCGATTGATTAACCAGTGTCATTTGATGTATGGCCGGGTTGGTTTGAAACCGAAACCAACTGGGCCCTCGGAGTAGAAACACTTATATCGTGAGCTCCGTGCGTCCGATTGACATGTCGTTGACTTTTTTGGATTCCTCCTTATGAGACAGATCTTTTGGCATACTTCGCCTGAGTTTTGGTTGTAGTTGGATAGTGGTCGGGTTGGATAGTAACCGAAATCCAACTGGGCCCCTGGAACGGAAAAGCTGATAACTTTCAGACTGGACGTCCGTTTTACGAACTGTCAGCGGCGTTGGTGATCACGGTGAGAAATGGACCCTATGAGTATACCCTAGGAGAGTCTGGGGTATAGTGGAGATACAGCCGGGTTGGTTCGCACACGAAACCAACCGGGCCCCTGGGACGAAAAGGCTAATAACTCACATACCGGGCATCCGATTGACGCTCCATCTGTTGCATTGAGACCCCTATGATGAGGCGGTCCTTTGAGATACTTTTTTGTGGGACTTTGAGATACTTGGAGTATCGACCTGTATCTCATGGAGCGAAACCTCCTGGAGACGAGCGTATGGAGTATGGAGACCGAGTAGCCGGCTGAGACCTGACGACTGCTTGAACGACTCGACTTGGAGTGACTCGACTAGCCCAGTGGACGGAGCACTACTTTGTTTGGGTGACGAACCATGGAGGACCGAGCACTACTGTGTGAGAGTGCAGACCCACGGTACTCATCAGGAGAGTACCTCTGCAGGCTATTAGGGGGTGTGCACTACTATGTTTGGGTGGCATACCCCGGTGGAAAGCACTACTGTGTTTGGCTGGCTGACCCGGGATAATCGACAGGAGGAGTACCTCAGCAGACTTAGGTTATTGAGCAGTACCTCGGAGTCATGACAGGACCACTGTACACTCTAGAGATGGGGCTCTTCAGCACTAACAGTTTCGATAATGAAAATCCTTGTTTAATATGAGTCTATGATCTTGTGTTTAGCTCATGATTGAGATGGATCACTTGATAACTGAGGTATATGTATGGGCATATACCTGGGTAGTTGCTATCTGTTGATTTCATAATCTTTGTGTTTATTCATGATTGAGATGGGTTACTTGATAACTTAGGTATATGTATGGGTATATACCTGTGTAAGGGATATCTATTGAGATCTTTCTTTTTGGTTATCAATCTTGGATTTAGTGAGACCTTGAGGGTCTCGGGGTCCGGTCTCGGGGTCCCTACTGAGTATCGTTATACTCACCCCTGCACGGGCTATACCCACACCTCATTGTGTTGGTTGTAGACGACAGGCATCGCTGACAGAGGCCGAGTGTTTGAGGACTGGACAGTACCCAGAGGTGGATCTCATGACGAGTCAGTATCCAGAGGTGGACTTCACGATGAGACGACACTCGTATGAGGTTGACGGGTGAGAGCGTTGTGGAGGCTATCTGTACCTACCCTTCAGGTAGGATCTGTGGTGGATGATCCAGGAGCTGGGCTATCTGTACCTACCCTTCAGGTAGGATCTGTGGTGGACGATCCAGGAGCTGCGATATCTGTACCTACCCTTTATGTAGGATCTGAGGTGGACGACCCATGATATGTTTCTATTCTTCCAGCTATTTGACTTTTCTATTGTACTTTCGTTCAGTTGTAGCTGTACATTTCAGTTGGGTTTGTATTCTGGCCCTTTTCCTTTTCAGCACTTCTTTTGTACTTAGTGTTTACTTACGCTTATACTCTGTGGTGTTTTTTTACTTTTATAAAGGAAATTCCTTCCCAGTTATCGGGATTTACGCCTTTGGTGCTTGTCGCCAGCCCCTGGACTATGTATGGCGGGCATGGGGTAGTCACGACACGAGCCCCATGGACGGGTCGTGACAAGTATGTCTCAGGATAAAAACTAGAGTGTTGGTACAAGACCTTGAAAAAATATTTTTATGTAGCCTTGGCATGAGGCCTTTACTATGTGGTTATGATGTCTGGCATTATGCATTCCATCATTATGTAATTTTCTATTGATATTTCATGGGATTATTCGACTAGTAGAATATCCATGTTAGTATGTAAAAGGAATTATTTGATTTATCTTTATTATATTATGTTGATGTTCATGTTTAAAAGGATGGTGTTTAATTTATACTTTGCCTTAAATGATTATGGTTATTTATGATAGTTTCTGTTATATTGTAATCCTTACTATTCATCTGAGCCCACCCCTTTATTTGTTTTATTTTTCCCATGATGTGAAGGAGTATATTATGATTGACATGTAGGGATATGATAATGGATATGATTGTGTTCAAAGGTGTCATAATGTTTTTTATTTAATTATGTAATGTAAATCTTATGTATATATCTCGTACTTCCAAGGCTACTAAACTGATCGGTCATTCGGGATTTGAACCCCTGTCATCTTGGCAATGTTATGTAATAATTCACCGACTCTCGATAACTAGGGTCAGGGTGTTACTTTTATAAAATTATAGAGTGGATAAAATTATTTGGAAATAAAATTATTCAAATGTGGGTAATAAAAAGAGGTTAAAAAATAGGGAGGAATGTGGAGAATATTTATAGGGATATAGGAGATCAATCATTCAAATATGCAAATTTGTCTTCAAAAAAATATTCTCAATCATTCATCTCTAGAGTATATTTTTTAAGAAGTATAATTTTAATAGGGAAATTATTATATTTTAAATAGAAATTCATCTCATTAATAAAATATAGACTCCATGTATCACTTTTGTTAGTGGAAAGTATTTTTTTCTAAATAATAGTTTACGATGATTGATCTAAAGAAATTTTAAGTAACATTACATTAGAGAATATTTAATTATATTTTGAAATTATTATTAAACAAGGGGTATATAGAGTTTTTTCTAATCATGAAAATAGTATTTTGATTTATGGATTATTTGAACACTATCACATCACTATGTGTATTCTCAACAAAAATAGCTTAGATCGGGTGAACCAAGTAAAAAATTCATGGTCTCAGGAAGGTTTTTATTATACTAACATATTATTCTATGATAAATAGAAAACTATGTTAGGTAGTATAGTAGAATGAGACAATTATAACATTTTATTAGAACAATAAAAACCTAACTTACCCCCCCCCCCACACCAAGACAACATCGTATAGTATTTTAAATTTAGTTAGATCAATAAAATGGAACTCCCCATGAATATTATATAGAGTATGGCTAAATATTTTCTTTATAGGGGTTATTTTTACACTAAAATGGATATAATTTAGTCAAAACTATTGTATAAGTAATTTTTTGGTGATTTTGATATGAAATAAGGAATGTATGGTTAGGATACTCGGTAGATTATTAAAAAAACAAAAAATACAATCCATAGAGAATTCATTTTATATAATTATTCGTTATAATATGAACTACTTACTTTATTGTAATATTCATCACTGTTTACATTATATTGTTACTTACTGTTCAAAAATTTATGATAGGATGGTAGTGGGGTGTTGGGGATCTCCTAATCTGTATGATTTACCATCATCCTCCACACCTCGGATTTTGATGTATCTTGACATTCGATTTGGTGACATATAAATGTGGAAATCACTAGATTATGTGTTGGATCCACATTGGGGTTGCAGGACCCTACATCACAATATCTTCCATTTTAGTTTACCACATCATGAGTTTGTTCTTTAGTAGGGCTCACTGCCCACCAGGATGTCTCACTTCCATCCCCTTTCTCAAAAGTCCTTATAATGGGAGGGGGATGGTTGGGGTTTATATATGATGCTCAACACCCCTCTAGTCACTAATGTAGGATAGAGCTCCTACAATAAGCAACCTTGACTCGTAGGGCTACACTACATTCATTTGGGATTCAAAAAATGTCCCCCAATGTATTCCCTATGAATGAGAGGTTTTCTTACCTTCTTTGATACCCCTTGTAGGACCTCGAAACACCCTATGAAGGGAGGGTGAATCATGGTGTGTACTTTTTATTTTTAATCATCCATTTTGGTAGGATCCTGTTACATTTTTATAAAGGAATATTTAATTAATAAAACATACACATGAAAAGAGACAACAAATAAAATTTTCATGGTTCCCTACTAAGGGTAGTCCAAGGCATATATGACTACAGTGTGTCAGTCATAAAAAATTCACTAATATTCACTAGTTGTGAAATACAAGAGTTCAAACATAGTACTCTATTCCAGTTACAATACCTTTATAAAATTTTCGGGATAGAAATATACATCCCTCAGAATATGTCTATCGACTCCCCAAAATCATCTCCATGGGTAAATGTATAACTAAATTTATCAACATTAAGGTCAATTCAATAGATTGTCATTTAATTCCTTGTCTTTGTCAAGCATGGGACTCTTCTTGCACCATCATCCTGAATTGATGCACATGGAAGAACATATCAAACAAACTAAATACCTAATTCTCGTTTGAATCTAAAAACAAAACTTACGCGTAACATGTATTCTTTCACAAATTTTTTGGAACTTTTGTTTTGTGATTTTTTTCAGAAAAACCCTATCATTCGCGCAACCACACCATGAGGTTCACTTAGTATATATAGACTCAAGTATCATCTATTGTGCAAGATTTACTATGCGTAAATATTCTGAATGAAAATCATTCACATGGAAGATATATAAAATCTTCATTGGAAGATGTTATACTACTTTCATAGGGTTATTCGACTATTTATAGGCCTCAATGACCCCACACACAATATTCACTCTGTGTGCAAAAATCTTTTTTTGTCATCGCATTGGCTATATAATCCTCTTCTATGAAACATAATATTTTACAAAAATTTAAAAATTCCACACACTTTTTTCATCGAATACTATTATCAACATGAATTATAAGTTACAATTCCGTGATTACACTATGATCATCTATGTATGTATTGACAACGAACACAAACCATACTCCATTTCTATCATAGAATAGAATTTTTCCAACAGTAATGATGTTAATAACACATGGAATTGGGTATTGTATTGAATTTTATTTTATTTTAGACATTTAATATAATAATTGATTCTAGGAGATGTCTTCCAGGGTTGGATAAGGTTACCTCATGAACTATACATCCCTCCAAACTATTTTGTGTACGTTGTCAATATAGTCTCATATATTGTCCTCATGCTTAGTTGTGTGTTACTAGTGGTTTATGTATATCTTTTTTAGTATGTTTTATGTATATGAATATCAGTATTTTTTCATTCATATAAAAATATTAATGTAAAATCAGAATTTTTTGTCAACATGCTCCCTTGATGGATATGATTATGTTCCTCATGTTTATCCCAAATTGCCTATGTTGTTTTTTCTAATATGTTCTCAATGATTTTCGATAATTTAATATAATTTAATTAATGTCAATATGTTGATGTGTTTGAATAAAATTACATATCTTGATTTATGGTAGTAGTAAAATATCTTTTTTATGAAGTTAGTTGTTCCCTGAGTCATGTTATCTTAGACGAAGATAAATAGTGCACTTGCATTTGAAATGCCTAATTAATATTAATTGATTGATGTTGAAATGTTAATGGAATAAATTTAAATACTTATAAATATTTCTGTGATAAAACATATTTCTACAACCTGTTATTTTATGTCTTGTGATGAACATTTTTTCAATATATTAAATTTGGACCCACTATATAAAATTTTCAGAATGTAATGTTATAGACTAAATGTTACGAGTCAAGAATACAGTGATGAACAAAAATGAAATATGAGATAAAGATATGCATATGAATAAGAAATGAATGGAAAAATTGTAACACCCGAGACTTTTATGTTATATAAATCATCAAAAGAATATTTTTCTATACAACACTTGCTTGGCTTGCTTTACACGCAATCGCGACCTTCCTCGATAGCTTGCGTCGTACGCAATACCGAGTTTCACTAAACAACATTATGCTATTAAAACTAGCCGTTATGAATAGTAATAACCACTTTTTGGAATTTTATAAATTTTATTTTTCAAAATGGACTTCATTTTTGGACTCAGAATATCGAAATTAGCCTAGGGTGAAATTTTGGTATTTTTCTGAAAACTTTCAATTTTTGATGAATAGTGAAACCACTAAGTGGTAGGTTAAAAACTGAATTTTGCATAAAACTTAATTTTACCGCTTCTGTGATTGGAATTTCGAAAATCCGAGAGACACGGTTAATATCAAGGACTAAAATGTGGTTCAATGAGATGAAAATAATTTTTTGGTGAATAGTAACTTTTTACTTTTTTTACCGCGGTTAATAGTAAATAGGGTAACTAAGGGTAAATATGATATTAATATTACCCTAACACATGTCCTAATTCTATTGGACAAGTGTAATTCGACCAAAAACAAACTTAGGAATAAAATATGACCATTTAGACCCACTTGGATTAGATTAGGAAATTTATTATCAATTTATTTAAAGAAGGGTTAAAATAGTTAAAATCAAAGTTTAATAAGTAAATCATTTTTAATATGGGGTTATACATAAGATAAATTCAATTTTAAATATTCATTAGAAAGCTAAAATGATTTCCTACATTATGGTATTTTATTTGTAATTTTTAGACATCAAATAATTTAATTTATTTATGACACAAAGATGATGCAGTAATTATCTTATTAATGAAATATTGACAAAATTGATAATATAAATACCAAAATAAATGTAATTTAAGACTTTTTATGAATTCCACTAATTTTATAGGTTACTATGATATATTATTGTTGATTTAATCAACTTGGTTCGAACATATAATTCTGTTATGACTTTCACAAAAATCATATATCAAATAGTGTCAAAATTGACACAAAATAGTTTTTAAATCAAATATTATATTATTAATTGTTATGTTATTCATAAAAATCTAACGTTCGGCCAAATGACTTAGATAAGAATATATATATTAATAATAAACAGTTTGGGGTTCGTTTGGCATGTTATAGTAAGTGTATTAACCATATAGTGAAAGAAAACAAAAAGACACGGTAAAAGTTAAATTAATTAACTTAGAGTTAAATCTAATTGATAAGGTTAAAATAATACCCTAAACTTGTCTAAATCCTATTGGTTGATAGGATTTCGACCCATCCCCACTTTATCTTCGAAATAAGACCCTTTGGAACCATTATAAACCGATTTTGACTTTAATATAAAATAATATTTTGAGATATTCCTAAGGTGCCCCTCTCCTCCCTTATAAAAGGGCACCTCCTCCCCCTCCTCCTCACACCAAATTGAGCACTCAAGCTCGGACAACCCCTGCCATTTTCTCCTATCCACTTCCCTAGAATAATCCTAGTGGTCCTGGTCTTCTCCAAAGACCAATCTTAGTTCCTTAAGTGGAGGATTCAAAGAGGCGTTCCAAAGAAGAGGTAATATCCATTACGGATCTTTTCAATTTATTTCTTCTTAAACTTCTTCTTCTTTAGTTGTTTCATGATAATGTAATAACATCAGTATTACATACATACTGATATGTTATTATAAATATGAAACAACCCTATTTCACCTTCTATCCATCCTACGGAAAAATGAAATCACCACGCGTGCGTACGTACGGAATACCGTCTCCACGCCGTGGTGTAATCTATTTTCCACCATCACCTTACAAGGATGGTTATAATGGTGTAATGAGTAACTAAATATGATTATTATGAAGTAATATTGACACTGAAATAATATATATATACTCCAATACAATTCCACGATCATAGGAATGATATCATCACTCGTGCGTATGTACGGAATACCGTCTCCACGATGTGATGCGACTCGTTCTACATGATCTTCATTTCATAATGATTATATAAATGAATTGAATGAATGAATATGGTATATAATATACTAATACCATTCTGGAAATGAATTATCTATAACCTAAAGATAAGAATAAGAATTTATTCGACAAAACACGCATAAGAACAAAAAGTTATAAAGTCCCGAGTAACAAGTAACAATGAAATATTACTAACAAGAAGCTAATAATATGACCATATATGATATCATATAAATATGTATGATTCTGGAATAAGTCAATAACATTACTTAAACCATTATACAGGAGCTTCGGACACGTACAAAGCTAATCGGACCTAAGGTAAGGGAAATATCACAATCTCATTTTTATCCGAGATTGTTTATTCGTAAGTATTTACTGGGGTGTATTTTATCATCCACATCCATGTTCCCTCAAAATGAAATATTGTTTCCATCCACTTGCAATAGTTTAAATCCAATTTTACCCTTAGGTGAGTTTTTAGTAAAGAATATGAAAGGAATCTTTTGTCGTTTTTCCGTACGAGGTACTTTTTGACTTTTCCGACAAAAGTACGAAGAATGTTTTTTTTAACTTATACGGCATGAATAGATTTTTAAAACATTATTTCCAAGAAGCTTCCGTTACAAGTTCTCAAGTTTATTTTTAATCAACTTCTTTTATTTTAAAGTTATATGACATGTTATGAAAGGAAAAATGTTTTTGAAGAAGAAAGGATATTTTCCTCAAGAATGGAGTCCAAGTGTTTTATCAAAATTATTTTCCATATAAGATAATAAAAGGTTTTGTTTTTATCCCTATTATTAAATTGATTTGATCATGTTGTGATGGAATTATTTTTATGAATTCCTTTATCTTATATGAATTGATTTATGATGTCATGATGTTTCAAGAATCCTATTTTTGTTACATGAGTTATGAGATGATGTATGTTTTATGATTATGTGGCACACATAAGAAAGGATTCATTATAAGATGGGTGGGACCTATATCTCCCTCCAATGCATTGGGTAAAGATTTTATATCTCATGAGATAGACATGGCTGGAACGGAAGGTTATTTCGGTTCAGTGATACAGGACTGAAACGAGGAGTGAACTCGGTTCAGAAAGGGACTTTGTCCACTAAGATAGTCTTGGCGATGAGTCATGACTAACAAGAAATGATTTTCCATGATTATGTGTGCATGCCACAAAGTTTCAAGTTTTATGTTATGATTATGGGGATCTCATTTTCACTTCTATGATTTATTCCATGTTATGATATTATGATCTCTTTTGCAGGTTTTGATTTTCAAAAAGATATGATATGATTTTTATTTCCTTTATTTGCCCTTGCTGAGCATTTGAGCTCACCCTTTTATGTTTTCTTTTCCCCAGGTCAGGAAGATGGATATTAAGTAGAATATGCTAAATGGGACCCTAGATATGATGAAATAAAAGGGAGACACTGTAGAAGATTTATGAACCAGTTGTTTATGTTTCCCAGTTTCTAAAGACACTATACCTATACGGTCCTTTGTGGTTTTATCATATGTTGTAATAAGTGTGCTTCAATTTTGAAGTATTAACAATGTATGTAAAGTATGGGTCGTTATAGTTGGTATCAGAGGAAAGGTATAGTCAACCTTTGGAAACTAGGATGTGAAAGCCTTATTAAGAACCCTAAGGATAAGTATAAGCATAGAACACAATCTTAGAAATGGCCATGAATAACCTAGGATAAGACCATAAGCATGAAAATTTTATTCTTGAATTATGCGGTTTCCTATTATAATTAGTGTTGCTCACACTATTCTTCTTGGTTTTAGTCAATGGCTGGAACCCGAAGGAACCGTGTTAATGCGGAATGTGATGGGCAATGCAATGATTGTCCCCCTGAGCAACCAAACGATATGGGAGCTGGAATGCAAAATCTTGTAGCCATGCTCACACAACTTTCTCAAGCTATGAATCATGCAGGATTTCCAAACGAGCAAAGGAGGGAGCAACATTCTGTTGAATCCTTCATGAGGCAGCGTCCACCTTCTTTCAGCGGGTCTACTGATCCATTAGTTGATGAACAATGGATTAGTACTACTGAAAAGATATTTTCAGTTCTTCAATGTTCTGAACATGATAAAGTCATCCTAGCAGTGTATCGTTTGGAAGGAGATGCTGATCAATGGTGGAATCTTGTTAAGAATACGAGGCAAAGGGATGAAATTGAGTCTATGGAATGGGACGAGTTCAAGAACTTATTTTTCAATAAGTACTTCCCTCTTATTCTCCGAACAAAGATGGAGAAAGAGTTTATTGAACTGAAGCAAAGGGATGATGAATCTGTTGGTACCTATGAAGCAAATTTTACCAGACTTCCAAGGTACGCTTCTGGTATTATTATCCAACCTGAGAGTAAGATCGATCGATTCATTAGTGTCTTAAAACCAAGTCTTCGAAGGGCGTTAGCCATAAGGGACTTCAATAGCTACGAGGAAATCGTTCGATGTGCTCTCAAAATCGAGATGGTGATTGGAGTAACCCATCAGTCACATGGGTTTGATAAGAAGAGGAAGATGGAATTCAAAGAAAAATCTAAAGAGCACACAGAAAAGAAGATGAGATTTTCCTTATGCTCAAAGTGTGGAAAGAAACATGGAGGGAGTTGTCTTAAAGGGACATGTAAATGTTTTAAATGTGGAAAGGAAGGTCATCGGGCATTTGAATGCCGTGATAATGGGAAGAAGATGTCTAATGACGCAAACAAAGGAAGGGATACACAGATTGAACCTACTACACTTCAATGTTTCAAGTGCAAGGAGATGGGGCATTATGCCAATCAATGCCCAAATCCAAGGGTTGATGATGATGGTCGACGTCAACAAAATCTTAAGGCTAAAGACAAAGGAAAGTCACATGCAATTTCTATCAGCGATGTGGAGTACGATAACGAAGTGGTGAAAGGTACACTTACCATCCACTCTAAAGTAGCAAATGTTTTATTTGATTCTGGATCCACCCACTCTTTTATTTCTAAAGAATTTTCTAAGGGTATCACCGTATTACCTCAACAATTAGATGTTGAGTTAGCTGTGACAACACCTAATGGAACAACAGTCGCATCAAAAGTTTATAATTCTTCTCCGATCGAAGTTTGTGGGAAAGTGCTTCCTGCAAATCTTGTGATCCTTCCTTTAGTGGAATTTGATGTGATTATTGGCATGGATTGGCTTTCTCTACATGGATCTCATATCGATTGCCAAAGAAGGGAAGTCACATTTCATATTCCAGATCAATCTACGATCGTATATCGATGCAAGGATGAACATAACCTTCCAGTGGAAATTTCTTCCATATTATGGGTATTGATTCCACTAAATGAAGGTTATTTATCTCAAATGGTTGGTGAGAAACTCACGATTAAGAATATGCCCATTGTACGGGAGTTTGATGATGTCTTTCCGGAGGAATTGCCGGGTCTTCCACCAAATCGTGAAGTTGAGTTTTCAATAGAACTCGTACCGGGTGCTTTGCCTATTTCAAAGACACCATATAGAATGGCCCCAATTGAGTTGCAGGAATTGAAGAAGCAACTCCAAGAGAATCTTGATAAGGGATTCATACGCCCTAGTGTGTCACCTTGGGGAGCACCTGTTCTATTTGTTAAGAAGAAAGATGGATCAATGAGACTTTGCATTGATTATCGAGAACTTAACAAGATCACTATCAAGAACAAATATCATCTCCCATTCATTGATGACTTATTTGACCAACTACGCAGAGCTCAATACTTTTCCAAGATTGATCTTCGTTCAGGGTATCATCAATTAAGGGTCAAAAGGGAGGATATACCAAAGACGGCCTTCCGTACAAGGTATGGACACTATGAATTTATAGTGATGCCATTTGGTCTTACTAATGCCCCTGCTATCTTCATGGATCTAATGAATAGAGTCTTTAGAGACTATCTTGATCAATTTGTGGTAGTCTTTATAGACGATATTCTTGTCTATTCAAAGAGCAAGGAAGAGCATGAAGATCACTTGAGAATTATATTGAAGACCTTGAGAAAGGAGAAGCTTTATGACAAATTTACCAAGTGTGAATTTTGGCTTCAAAAAGTTGCATTTTTGGGTCACATAATCTAAAAAGAGGGGATATCTGTGGATCCAGCAAAAACAGAGGTTATCAAAAGATGGTCGAGACCAACAACAGTAACTGAGATCCGAAGTTTTCATGGTTTGGCTGGATATTATCGACGTTTTGTAAAAGATTTTTCACGATTATCTAATCCACTCACCAAGTTGACTCGGAAAGGAGTTAAGTTTGTCTGGCAGAGGAATGTGAAGAGAATTTCAAGGAGTTGAAAAGAAGGTTATCCAGTGCACCTGTGCTCACACTACCTTGTAGTGGAGAAAGGTTTGTGATCTACAGTGATGCATCCAAGAAGGGATTGGGGTGTGTTCTTATGCAAAATGATATGGTGATAGCTTATGCCTCACGACAGTTGAAAATCCATGAACAAAATTACCCAACACATGATTTGGAGTTGGATGCGGTAATCTTTGCATTAAAGATTTGGAGGCATTACCTTTATGGTGAAAGGTGTGATATTTATACTGATCATAAAAGTTTAAAGTATATTTTCACACAAAAGGAGTTGAATATGCGTCAAAGAAGATGGTTGGAGCTGATTAAGGATTATGACTGCTCAATCCATTACCACCCTGGGAAAGCAAACAAGGTGGCAGATGCATTAAGTCGACAAGACCATGCTAGTTTATCCATGATGAGGATCACAAAAGATCCAATATTTATGGATTTACAAAGGACGGATCTTGGAATTATAATGGAAGGGGAAAAATCTTATCTTTCTCAAATGAATGTTCAACCATCTATACATGTGAAGATTAAAGAGGCACAGAAAGAAGATGTCGAGTTACAAAAGAAGGTGAGAAATGTTCCTAAATTCAACCTTGATTGTGATGGGATAATAAAGTTCAGGAATCGGGTTTGTGTTCCTCCCATCCCCGAATTAAAGAATGAGCTGCTGGATGAGGCTCATAGTTCATCATTTTCTATTCATCCTGGAAGCACGAAGATGTATAGGGACCTGAAAGAGTACTTCTGGTGGGATGGCATGAAAAGAGATGTTGCTGAATATGTCTCTCGATGCTTGGTTTGTCAACAAGTTAAAGCTGAGAGATAGAAGTCTAAGGGGATGTTACAACCATTACCCATACCCGAATGGAAATGGGAAAACATCACTATGGACTTTGTCACAGGACTTCCTAAAACATCCAAAGGCAATAATGCTATCTGGGTCATAGTTGATCGTCTTACAAAGTCTGCACACTTCATTCCTATTAGAGAGGATTTCTCTCTAGATCAGCTTGTCAGGATATATGTAAAGGAAGTGGTATGATTGCATGGAGTACCACTTTCTATTATATCTGATCGAGATCCGAGATTTACCTCGAAGTTCTGGCGAAGTCTTCAGCATACTCTGGATACAGAGTTGAGTTTCAGCACTGCTTATCATCCCCAGACAGACGGTCAGTCTGAGAGAACAATTCAAACCCTAGAAGATATGTTGAGAGCTTGCTCTATGGATTTCAAAGGAGGTTGGGATCAACACCTACCTTTGGTGGAATTTTCTTATAATAATAGCTTTCACTCCAGTATTCAAATGGCTCCTTATGAAGCTCTCTATGGAAAGAAATGCAGGACTCCAACTTGCTGGGATGAAGTTGGGGAAAGAAAGCTATTAGGACCTGATCTCGTTGATGAAATGGTAGAAAAGGTCAGATCTATTCAACAACACATAAGAGCAGCTCAGAGTCGACAGAAAAGCTATGCCGACAACCGAAGAAAAGACCTAGAGTTTGAAGTGGGTGATAAAGTGTTCTTACGAATATCTCCCTGGAAGAGGGTTATGAGATTTGGAAAGAAGGGGAAGTTGAGCCCTAGATATATCGGTCCTTTCGAAATATTGGATCGTGTTGGGAAGGTAGCTTACCGATTGGCGCTTCCACCGAATCTCTCTCAAGTTCACGATGTGTTCCATGTATCTCTCCTGAGAAAGTACATACCAGATCCTTCACATGTACTCAGCTCAGAAGTTGTACCGCTGGAGCAAGATCTTTCTTATGAAGAACAGCCAATAGAGATTCTGGATCGTAGCGAAAAAGTCCTAAGAAACAAGACCACTCGCTTGGTGAAAGTTTTATGGAGAAACCACCAACTTGAAGAAGCTACATGGGAGCTTGAGGATATGATGAGGGAGAAGTATCCTCATCTGTTTGTTGCAAAGTGACGAATTTCGAGGGAGAAATTCTTTTTAAGGGGGGTAGAATGTAACACCCGAGACTTTTATGTTATATAAATCATCAAAGGAATCTTTTTCTATACAACACTTGCTTGTCTTGCTTTACACGCAATCGCGACCTTCCTCGATAGCTTGCGTCGTACGCAATACCGAGTTTCACTAAACAACATTATGCTATTAAAACTAGCCGTTATGAATAGTAATAACCACTTTTTGGAATTTTATAAATTTTATTTTTCAAAATGGACTTCATTTTTGGAATCAGAATATCGAAATTAGCCTAGGGTGAAATTTTGTTATTTTTCTGAAAACTTTCAATTTTTGATGAATAGTGAAACCACTAAGTGGTAGGTTAAAAACTGAATTTTGCATAAAACTTAATTTTACCGCTTCTGTGATTGGAATTTCGAAAATCCGAGAGACACGGTTAATATCAAGGACTAAAATGTGGTTCAATGAGATGAAAATAATTTTTTGGTGAATAGTAACTTTTTACTTTTTTTACCGCGGTTAATAGTAAATAGGGTAACTAAGGGTAAATATGATATTAATATTACCCTAACACATGTCCTAATTCTATTGGACAAGTGTAATTTGACCAAAAACAAACTTAGGAATAAAATATGACCATTTAGGCCCACTTGGATTAGATTAGGACATTTATTATTAATTTATTTAAAGAAGGGTTAAAATAGTTAAAATCAAAGTTTAATAAGTAAATCATTTTTAATATGGGGTTATACATAAGATAAATTCAATTGTAAATATTCATTAGAAAACTGAAATGATTTCCTACATTATGGTATTTTATTTGTAATTTTTAGACATCAAATAATTTAATTTATTTATGACACAAAGATGATGCAGTAATTATCTTATTAATGAAATATTGACAAAATTGATAATATAAATACCAAAATAAATGTAATTTAAGACTTTTTATGAATTCCACTAATTTTATAGGTTACTATGATATATTATTGTTGATTTAATCAACTTTGTTCGAACATATAATTCTGTTATGACTTTCACAAAAATCATATATCAAATAGTGTCAAAATTGACACAAAATAGTTTTTAAATCAAATATTATATTATTAATTGTTATTTTATTCTTAAAAATCTAAGGTTCGGCCAAATGACTTAGATAAGAATATATATATTAATAATAAACAATTTGGTGTTCGTTTGGCATGTTATAGTAAGTGTATTAAAAATATAGTGAAAGAAAACAAAAAGACACGGTAAAAGTTAAATTAATTAACTTAGAGTTAAATCTAATTGATAAGGTTAAAATAATACCCTAAACTTGTCTAAATCCTATTGGTTGATAGGATTTCGACCCATCCTCACTTTATCTTCTAAATAAGACCCTTTGGAACCATTATAAACCGATTTTGACTTTAATATAAAATAATATTTTGAGATATTCCTAAGGTGCCCCTCTCCTCCCTTATAAAAGGGCACCTCCTCCCCCTCCTCCTCACACCAAATTGAGCACTCCAGCTCGGCCAACCCCTGCCATTTTCTCCTCTCCACTTCCCTAGAATAATCCTAGAGGTCCTGGTCTTCTCCAAAGACCAATCTTAGTTCCTTAAGTGGAGGATTCAAAGAGGCGTTCCAAAGAAGAGGTAATATCCATTACCGATCTTTTCAATTTCTTTCTTCTTCAACTTCTTCTTCTTTAGTTGTTTCATGATAAAGTAATAACATCAGTATTACTTACATACTGATATGTTATTATAAATATGAAACAACCCTATTTCACCTTCTATCCATCCTACGGAAAAATGAAATCACCACACGTGCGTACGTACGGAATACCCTCTCCACGCCGTGGTGTAATCTATTTTCCACCATCACCTTACAAGGATGGTTATAATGGTGTAATGAGTAACTAAATATGATTATTATGAAGTAATATTGATACTGAAATAATATATATATACTCCAATACAATTCCACGATCATAGGAATGATATCATCACTCGTGCGTACGTACGGAATACCGTCTCCACGATGTGATGCGACTCGTTCTACATGATCTTCATTTCCTAATGATTATATAAATGAATTTAATGAATGAATATGGTATATAATACACTAATACCATTCTGGAAATGAATTATCTATAACCTAAAGATAAGAATAAGAATTTATTCGACAAAACACGCATAAGAACAAAAAGTTATAAAGACCCGAGTAACAAGTAACAATGAAATATTACTAACAAGAAGCTAATAATATGACCATATATGATATCATATAAAAATATATGATTCTGGAATAAGTCAATAACATTACTTAAACCATTATACAGGAGCTTCGGACACGTACAAAGCTAATCGGACCTAATGTAAGGGAAATATCACAATCTCATTTTTATCCGAGATTGTTTATTCGTAAGTATTTACTGGGGTGTATTTTTTCATCCACATCCATGTTCCCTCAATATGAAATATTGTTTCCATCCACTTGCAATAGTTTAAATCCAATTTTACCCTTAGGTGAGTTTTTAGTAAAGAATATTAAAGGAATCTTTTGTCGTTTTTCCGTACGAGGTACTTTTTGACTTTTCCGACAAAAGTACGAAGAATGTTTTTTTAACTTATACGGCATGAATAGATTTTTAAAACATTATTTCCAAGAAGCTTCCTTTACAAGTTCTCAAGTTTATTTTTAATCAACTTCTTTTATTTTAAAGTTATATGACATGTTATGAAAGGAAAAATGTTTTTGAAGAAGAAAGGATATTTTCCTCAAGAATGGAGTCCAAGTGTTTTATCAAAATTATTTTCCATCTAAGATAATAAAAGGTTCTGTTTTTATCCCTATTATTAAATTGATTTGATCATGTTGTGATGGAATTATTTTTATGAATTCCTTTATCTTATATGAATTGATTTATGATGTCATGATGTTTCAAGAATCCCATTTTTGTTACATGAGTTATGAGATGATGTATGTTTAATGATTATGTGGCACACATAAGAAAGGATTCATTATAAGATGGGTGGGACCTATATCTCCCTCCAATGCATTGGGTAAAGATTTTATATCTCATGAGATAGACATGCCTGGAACGGAAGGTTATTTCGGTTCAGTGATACAGGACTAAAACGAGGAGTGAACTCGGTTCAGAAAGGGACTTTGTCCACTAAGATAGTCTTGGCGATGAGTAATGACTAACAAGAAATGATTTTCCATGATTATGTGTGCATGCCACAAAGTTTCAAGTTTTATGTTATGATTATGGGGATCTCATTTTCACTTCTATGATTTATTTCATGTTATGATATTATGATCTCTTTTGCAGGTTTTGATTTTCAAAAAGATATGATATGATTTTTATTTCCTTTATTTGCCCTTGCTGAGCATTTGAGCTCACCCTTTTATGTTTTCTTTTCCCCAGGTCAGGAAGATGGATATTAAGTAGAATATGCTAAAAGGGACCCTAGATATGATGAAATAAAATGGAGACACTGTAGAAGATTTATGAACCAGTTGTTTATGTTTCCCAGTTTCTAAAGACACTATACCTATACGGTCCATTGTGGTTTTATCATATGTTGTAATAAGTGTGCTTCAATTTTGAAGTATTAACAATGTATGTAAAGTATGGGTCGTTATAAAAATAATTTTTTAATTCTATATAATGTTCCAATGGATCAAGTTGGTCAGATGGGGTCTAATGGATAGATGGAATTAGACAGAGGATAACAAATCGAGATGGTTAGAAAGAGTTGTTTTATGAAATTGAATTTCTCTATTATTTTAAAACGTTAAAAGAAACAAAATATAAAGTTCTTATAATGATAGTACTGAATCTAGATTAATTTTCTAATGGAATTTTTTTCTTAAAAATGGTATAAATTTTTTGTATAATGATTAATTAGATCATTTTTAGAGGACTGAGCAGGAAAAAAATCGTATCAGATAGAGAGAATGTCAAAAAAGACTTTTTAAGTCCATTATAAAAAATAATGATTCTTGATCCAATATATAAGGTCTTCTAAATATTGTACAATAGATAAAGAATGTGAGTGGATGAATCAAGAAATTGGTTTATAATCAGAGGCACCAGATTAAGGAATTTGACCTATTCCATCATACAAATGCTTCTGAGATTGATTATTAGATATGGGTTTTTTTTTCTATTTCATTAGATATATCCCTAAAAAGCGTAATTCAGATATCATTTAATATTTTAAGCCAACATATATTACCAAGTGGATAATTATAATGATTACCTAAATTATAAGAACTACACAAATTATAACCTATTATGTTATAATGATTGAATAATTTATGTATATAGGGGTTACTAGAAAGATATATCCAAAAAACTCTGATGATATATAAAAATATTTTCTCAATTCATTAATTTTGATGATCAATGAATCACTAATCATAAAATGGGGATCATGATTAAATATGAGACCTTAATAATTTTTTTTTGATTATTCACATTGACATTTGTGGGATATTCCTTTGAATATATTTTAATCCATTTTTCTTTGAGTTTCTGAGTTTCTTAAAAAAACCATTGAGTGTAATATTCAATTTTCGAGTGGGAAATTCCGATTTTTATGTTTTTGAACATCCATTGATTTTCGAATAATTTCATCCCATATAATGTAGATTAGGTGTATCGTGGATCGGTTGATGATGTTTTTATTTTCATGTTAACTGTTAATGATTGAAATGCCCACTAAATAGATTGATATATTTTTTGGCAAATCATAATACAATTTAGGAGTAGATGATGTGGGATTGGACAGTGTATTACGAGGAAGAGAGATACAAAACAAAGATGTGCTAGAAATAGAAGTATCAGATGAAATTATATCAAATGAACAAGTATCAAATGATAAATATTAGATCTAGATGTCTTGGGTGAATAGGTTTTCGTTGGAGAAGTGAAAACATTGACTAAAATATCCAATAATAGGTATAGATAAAATTTTGATATATGGGCAACAATGATTTAGGAAAAAATATTTCTGATGGAAAATGATAGATTTATGACTATGTTGTCACCTTCATAGTCATGATAGAAGTTATATCCAGGAATAAGAAAATTTTTACAACATATTTAGTAATGAAGTATAAGATGATAAAAAGGGAAATAATAAAAGATAATAATAACAACGGTGAATAATAAGTCTTGAACCTCTTCGAGAAAATAATCCTTCATATTTAATATATTAAATATTAAGATGGTTGTTTACATTTTATTTGTATAAAAGAGAATATTATGAGTGGTTACATTCATGGTTATTTATAATTAATAATACAGGAAGATGGAATACAAGAACAAATTATCGCTCATACAATCAATGGAAGTCACATCATTTAGAGAAGTTTATTGGGGTTGTAATGTAATTAAAAAAGGTTAATGATTGTATAAAAAAGATGTATAATGATTTATAATAGAGTTATAGTTTGACTGGTAATTCACCATTATAGGTAACAAAGATTGATTTTATATCCCACCTATTTTTTTGAGTGGAACCATAGTTGGTTAATGGATTTTTTTCTAAACCAAACCATTGTAATTTGTGTCCCATTAAAGTATAGAATCTAGGTCATGGTCAATACCATACGCAAAAAGTACTATGTAATCTTATTTTTTAGTGAACCAGGTTAAAACATCATGTTTAGTCCCTTATTCACATTCATGTAATTATTTATAGAAAAGTTAAAAAAATAGTAGAATCAAGATTAAAAAATTTTAAAAAGGTAAACTGTTAAAAAAGTATTAGTTATTGGAAAAAAATTTGAATACAGATTCACCCCCCACAAAAAACAAATTATTTTAAATAACTCATTGTTTTCTTAAAACATAGTTTCATTAGTGGGTAAATACTTATGAGATTTTATATATAAGAAATATTTATCTTTTAAATATTATATTATATTTTTTTTATTTTTAATTTAGTGTAGTTTTGTGGATGAATTTCGAGTATCAGAATAAAGATAAAGAATATGTACCTCTTCATCCAAGATGAAGAAAAGATTTAATTTAGTATGTTACATGATAAAAAATGAATAAAAATATATTTTTGAAAGTGAAAAAAATTATGTAAAAATTACCCCCTTAGAAAATAGACAACACTCAAACCCCATGTGAAATAAGGAAGTGAAGTGATCATATGGTAAGGGATATTTTATTTCAAAAACTATCATCAATAAGAGAACCTCATATATGTAGTGTTGTTGATATATAGAAAATTTATCATAAAATATAAATTTTTAGATTAGAATATATCCTACATTTCATTAATTGAGAAAAACCTCACTTTTTTGGTGTTATTGAAATAATTCGGGAAGAAATCACCCAAAATAAAGGTGGAAAAGATAAAACGGAGAAGGATTTGAAAGAAAAGACTCCATAATTAAAAATATTCTCCAAGAGGGACTGATACTTTGAGATTATAAATATTTATCCTGAAATATTATACATAAATACTGGAAACAAATAGGTCAAAAAAGTAAAAGATAACGATTTAGTCAAAAATTCCCTAGAGGATAAATTGTAAAATAATATTGATGTGAAGGATGCATATCCAAAAGTAAAAAAGAAAGATAGTTAATGAATAAAAACCATTAATTAACAATGATACATGTTCTGTGGTGATGAATTTTTTATAATGAAAATGTTATTGTGAATATAAGGATATTATGATGGACGATTAGATGTATGTTGTTTACATAAGATGCCTATAATGGAATGTCTAGTTAATAAATCCATATATGAAAAATATTGAGTCTTCGAAAATAGTCATATTTTTCTTTCTACTTATCAATTCTTAAAAGTTAATTCTGATGATAAAATACATCTACTATATAATGATCTATCAAAAGAATATGTGATGGAAGACGTACTGCCCATATATTTTTTTAACAATTTATCTAACTTTTTTTCAATGAATAGTTGTGGTTGGGAAAAATATACATATATCGATGAAGAAAATTAGTTTACTACAATAACTAGTGGGGATAAAATATGTTTTAAAGAAGTTGGTTCCTCTTGAAAATATTGATGAGTCATGAGGTAAGACAAAAAACAATAAGTATTATATAAAAGAAGATCATGATTTTTGGGGTATTGTTGGTGCTACAATAGGACTAATCTTCATTGGTTGGATTTTTGGGAAAAAATTTAATTAAATAGGCACACATTATTCTATATTAATGGGGATGGATCATATAAATTAGGAAGAAGAATCCATATATATAAAATTCTGCATACTAAAAATAGTTTTTGAATTATTAAAAATATATTTAATATATTAAATAATAGTTGTAACAAGATTTAATAATTGTGTCATGTAATGTAATAAAAGAAAATTTATAGAGAAGAAAATAGAATTTTGTATTGAAAGAAGAGTCATCTTGGTAAAATGTAAGGAAATGTTTTTAACATAGAATAATCCCTTGAATATAACGAATAAGAGAAAAAAGAGATCATTGGATAAAAATCTGAACTCAAGTCTGACCCAAAAAAATTATAATTAGATTGGATTTTATCATATAAAAGAACAAATGAGAAGGAAGAAACCTAGAAGAATCAATGTGTAGAATCAATTAAGGATACTAATGACCACAAAGTTATAATAGTTGTTTGGCCAACAAATCCAGAGAATGAAAATAATATGGTTAATGAATAATAAGAATATTTTGTGAGTGGAAAAGAGAAGATTAAATAATAAGATTTTAAATTTCATAAGATGTTTTCCACAAATGAAAACCCCTTTGATTAAGAAGTTTTTTTTGTGTGAGGTGAATCAAATATGGACAAACTCCTAGAGATTTATCTATAATAATTGAATCATAATAAGAGTTATTAAGAATGTTTCGTGTTGCACCAGGTTATTCAAGTTAATTAAAAATTATTGAGAAGAAAAAATCTCTACACAACAAAATTTAACTAGAATAAGATACATGATTACATAATCAAAATTGAATCTTGGAAATGAATGTATGAAGAGTGGAAGAGGAGGAGTAACATGGTAGAATAAATCATCTTAACCTTACTATACACATTGAGAACTATGAAGAGCCACTTTATTCCATTTAGTGTTGTGTATTTTATTTTTACATACAACACATGTAATTGAAGGTGAATCTAGATCTCTGTAGGGAAAACCTAAGACAGTTGATAGTCAATAAATACTAGGGAATATTATTTATTGAAGATATCGTCCTAGAATAATTTTTAAATTTTTATCTTGATAAACATAATGGGTTAACTATCCTTGATAAAGATGAAGTGGTTACTACCAACACATGATATTAATGTGACTAAGATCCCCTCAAGGGTTGATCTATAATTTATAATTAAAAAGAAATATATTAAAGAAAAATCATTGTTGAGTTGGATGTGTAAATTTCCAAATACATAAACCCATAAATAAAAGAACTATTTTATATATTCTGAACATTGATATCTGAGAGAATATCTATCAAACTAATTCATCTTCAAGAATATCCTTGTAAATGAATCCATTAGGTAGATACATGTGTTGAATTTGAAAAAGGTAAAAAAATTATTAGTTTATAAAATTATGATTATTCTATAATGTTCTTGAAGGAGTTTCATTATAAGGGTATGTCCTTAATCTATAATAATTGTTTACAAAAACAATTTATTATCACAAATGGTGGAAAATTTAAAAAAATCAATGTCCTCATAAAAGTGGAAGAAGGAAATTTTTACCAGGGTTAGATATTTAAAAAAACTCTCCATGAAATATTTTAATATATTTAATGATACCAATGTGAAGATTTTAGGTTGATTCATTCTATAATTTTTTTATCATAATTAGTATCTTAATCATGGAATGTAGTTGTAAAATAATTGGAGTCAGTCTTGTGTGTAGTAATATTATGTTATTTCAACTTCTATTAGAAATGGATATATTTTTTTTCCCAATCATGTCATCTTTTTTTAAACTGAGCATGGATCATGGAGCAATAGAGTGAGATTCATGATGACCCGTTTTTTGAGAAAAATTGATACCATTTTCTCTAGTACATTATATTTAATTTCAATAAGGGGGGATAAATTGAGATGTATTTCATAAGAAGAAATGGGGAGAGAAGTAATAAAATTATAGATGATTATTATGTATTGACATATTCATATTGAAGATAAATTATTTCCAAAAAATATAAAGGGAAATATTATTGATATCATATTTTGTGTACTATAATTTTTAATTGTTTGGAAATGATTTTAATGAATTAAAATTATTTCATCGAATTAAATATGTTCATGATTTTATAAAGAAGAAGTTATTTGGATGTTTAGTTATAGTATCCAACTTTTTGAAGAAGAGATAAAGTCCCAATATCTTGTTATATTGATAGAAGATAAATAATTTTTGTACATTTGGAATATATAGTGTATATATATATTACATGAATGTAAAATTTATTTGAATAAATTTAACTACTTTTTATGATTGGTGATCTAATATTAACGTCAAAAACATGTGCCTTAATGTTTGGAGGAATATATTTTTTTCAGACATAAAGAAATCAAATCCAATAAATAATATTTTTGGATGGTACTATATTAACATTAAATTATGTTTTAAATAGGTGGATATGACATAATTGAAAAATCTTATACGAATTGATAGAGATTAATAGATTTTGGGTGGATCAACATTTTTGGCTGATTATAATTATAATTCCAATAGATGAAGGTTTTCTTACTGGGACTTATTCATAGTTGTGATTGGATATAGACCAATGAATCATGATTACTAAATATCAATATTAAAATTAATTAAATTAGGTGATGGTTTTCAAACATGAAGGTACCAAATAACCTTTTTATATCGTGATATTCAGTATTCTAGATTAGGTATTTTAAATGAATATGTTGGTGAAACATGGTGGCACTATTTTTATATATATAGTTATTGGAATGAGTTTAGCAGAATTTGTTGATCAAAGAAATTTGTATTAGATAAAGATAAATATTTATAAGAATTTATAAGTTCATTATATAAAATAATTATATATTATCTATCATATAATGTCCTTCAAACACAGTTCACTAGATTAAAAATGTGTGTCGAAGAAAAAGATAGATGTTTCCATCTAGTGGCGCAAGACAATGATTTTCAGGTTTGTTCATCTAGAAAATGTTTTGAGTAAAATCATTAAAAAATTTCTTCTAGACAATTCATTCGATATTGTAAATACAAAATATCATGATAGAGAAAACATGAAACAATTTCTGAGAAAACCATTATGATGTTTATCGGAAAAAGGGAAATAAGAAAAATCTTAACCTTGTAATGTTGTAATGAACTGATAATTTCTTGATATAGTTGTTCCTAAAAATTTATATTAGATTAAGGTTTGGGGATATTTAATATATTTTTTAATTAATTATTTTTTATTGTCAAATATTCAATAATATAAATTGGATATTGTGCTTCAATATAGAATTTTAGAATGTTTTGTAAATCATTGAAGTTGAAAATTTAGGAAAGGTACAATGAAGTTTGTTGAATCCAATTTATTTTGGGTATTGAAGGTGGTAAAATTGAAATTTTTTTAGAGGGATATTCAAATTTAGAGTGATTAATTAATTTTTAAGGTATGTGATCCTTAGTTAATTTATGAAAAAATGTTTCCTATATAAATGGGAGCTGGTGTTTAGGGACTAAAATTTTCATGTTTTTTCCATGGTTAATTTTTTGGAAGTAAGGATCCTACTAATGAGATTTAGAGTTGTTCTATCAATGAATCATACACAATAGCATCAAAATAAGGGAGTTCAATTATAGGACTACCATAGAGAGAATTAAATTAGGGATTACCATACATAGAATTATTGAATGAGATTAATAATATAGACATGTATTAGACAATAAATATCTGATGGAAACGTTATGGATGAATATGTGACATAAATAAAAGTGAATAATAGGATGTAAACTAATAGAAGAAATGTGAAGAAGAATTTATAATGCACATTAGGTGATGATTCAATATTGAATATGAATAGTGAAAAGAAGTAACATTTTCAAAATAATTCATCATCATATATATGAACATGATAAGGAGAGAAATAAAAATTAATATGAATAATGGTGGATAATATATCTATAACCTATATTAGAAATGTATTTTGTCATTTTTTATAATAAATAGGACGAATGTTTTGTGCAATATTTTTTAAACAGTATAAGAGGATGAGTGGATTCTTTCATTTTGAAGTGTACCTAAAAATAGAGTAAGAAGAAATACAATACCAATGAAACAATTTTAATTTAAAATTAATTCATGTTTGTGGGAGAATATTAGTGGTGTTACAATGTAATTAAAGAAGTTTAAGCCATATTATACAAGGAATATAATGATCCTGAAAGGAGTTATAGGTAGACTAGGCATTCACCAGTCCATCGAATGAGGATTGATTTTCTATCCACCTCCTAAATTGTATGGAATAAAACTAGGGTTCAAGATTATATCTATTCCAAACCACAAAAACCATTATCTCATTATCGTAGAGATTCCATTTATTGGTCACCACTAAAATAAAAATTTACTACCTACTCTTATTATGTAGTGAACCACGTAAAAATACCATGTTACATTATTTACTCACTTTCATCTAACATTATATGAAATTTAAAAGATAATCAGAGAATCAAAATTATAACAAGCATAAGAGGTAATGTGATAAATAGTATTATTTTTTTGAAACATTCCATAACAACATATCCCCCCTCAGTGTTGAGAATATCCCTGTGTGGTCCTAAAATATCATTTATTCTCTATATTAAAAGTATGTGCTAGTGTTTTAGAATGAATGTTAGATGAACTAATATATTTAAAATGAAGGAAACCCATCTCAAAATTTACTTTAATAAATCCTGAAATTTAATTCTATAATTTGATGATTTGGAGGTGAGTTTGAGGTAATTTTGAATCCCAATTTAGGTACTATTTGTTATCATAGTTGGGATCATTAATAATTTAAATAACACAAAACCACATATATCATTTTACATGATTATGAAAATATTCCCATATTTTATGATAATCACTCAAAACCTATAGGCTTATTTTTTGGAGATTATTTTTATATTTCTAATTTTTTAAAATAAAATAAAATGTTCTTCCATAAAAATCATCATTATTGGGTCTTGATAATATATTACATAAAAAATATTACAAAAATTGTGAATCAAAATGAATGAGCAGGTTTTGATTCTTTCTAAAAATAAATACATAATGATATCAATCATTGAGACATGGATGATAATATATAAGAGCATAAATTATTGATTATAAGACAAGCATTTGAGTATGAAAACATACTCATGGTATTTGATAATAATGTTAAGAAATCATATAGAGATTAATATAAATAATGGAAACGTAAACAAAAATCATGACCTGAAAATATGATACATGCATCATCATATGATATACTAGGTCATGAAATTCCAAATATCATCATCAAATTATGTGAAATTTCAACCATTCATTTATTTTAATATAATTTACTAGGATAACTACCAGTGTCCCATAACATAGTAGACCTAAATAATGATCAATGTCCCAAAACACAGTTGGCTAGGAAAACCTCTCAGGTGTTATAACATCATATCCCAAGGGATATAATGTTTAACATTATTAATTTGAGGAAAATATAATTCTAGGAATTTAGTTCCCATAAAATACATTCTTATATTTTTTAAAACATGAACACCAAAACATTCATAAATTAGTCAAAATTCCCAGCTTGATTTATCTATGAAATTAAAATTGGTAATGTAAAAACCATTAAGTGAAATAAAGGTCATTTAAAATGTAAAATTTGTATTAAATTTTGAATATCGATAATTATATAAATTTCTAGGATAAAATTAGTTAATTGATTAAAATGATTCATCTATAATATTATGGGATATGTAGTAAAATTCATAGTTTTCAAGAGAAATATTAATTTTATCCATAAACTGGTGAATAATCATTTATCAAAATAAGTAAATTTTGGATTTCTAAAATGTAATGGAATTGGATGAATGATAATCATTATATATTATTTCTTATAAGGTAAGACAATGGATGTGATCGTTAAATCATATAATAGATATTTCATTTTAACATCACTATGGATACCAAGTATATGTTCTTTTTATATAATAAAATATCAAATTGTATTTATTTATATGAATATTCAATACGATGAATAAAAAAATTGAGAAATATTTATGATAAAAATTATTTGGGACATTCAAATTGTACAAATAATTATAACTACTTAAAATGTCAATTTCAAGTGAAAGAATAAAATTAATAATTTTTATATAATAAAATTATATTTTAAGTTATAAAATAAAAAAATATCATATATATATATTAGTATTGAAAAGGAAAGTTTATAAGAATGATAATACATTTGTAATAATATTTAAGAGAAGTCATTACATCATTTTTTTAAATATAACTAAAATATACATAATGAAATTCAATGAAAAGATACAAGTTTATTTAAAAATTTCATTTAATTTCATATTAGAAAATTCCAAAAAATAAATAAATTGATGTGAAATAATATGTATATAAATCAATGATATCAATTTAAGAGATTGAGCAATAAAAGTTTCCTTTAAAACAAAAAATGGGCTATATATGGGCATATCAAATGCGAAATATGATACCTATCCACCACTAAATCCCTATATAATATGATATTTAAAATAGAAATATCTCTTAAATATTTCATCAAATAAGCCATAATAATTTTAATAGTTTTGTGTGTGTAAATTAGATTATATGGGATGTATTACACTCTAAAATCTCAGTGAAAAGAAAATAAAACACAAAACGACAAAAAATTTATAATATAAAATAAAATTTACATTCCCCTAATAATTCATTTAATTTCCTAAGAAAAATAAATCATATACAATTAAAATAAAAAAACAAAATAGTTTAAATGTAAATGACTCCAACACCAACTATTCTTCATGTCTTATGAAAATAATATCTGACTTGATGACTAACTTGTTGAAATAGTGGAATCCATATGCCCAACATGAAATTTATTTTTATTATCATATCCTGTATTCAGTGAGATATGCAAGATATTATCTAACAATTATCATGTAGCTATTTATGCATCCACCATCTAATGGTAATATCAATAGATTATTTTTTGTATAAAAATATAATTGATGATTTCATATTATAATGAGAGCCCAAAGATACAATAATATTAATCTTAAACATATGTTCTATGGTCTAGATACTTCACATTAACTGGACATAGTATATGTTTGACAATCAGGTATTATGGGATCATAAGAATTAAGACACTTACTCATGAAGTTTTCACATAGTTATCTATAGTAGTGAGATCGTGAGTACATACCATCCATTAGGAATATCAAATGTTTTGGGTGTCATTGGATGATCTTATCTATAGACATGTGTAATGGTCTCCTGACATGAGATCACTTCCAATGTGTTCCGTATAATCATGTACATTGATTCAAGGAAATTACCATGATAATGAAATCGTGTTGAGGTAGCTTGTGTTGGGTGGGACATTGGTGGTATGACCGTGGTTAAAGGAATATCAATGGATTTGTCACTTACGGGTTATATATGTTATATATCTCATACCTCGTTGATGAGTATGGTAGTAACTTGATAAATCTCAATCCATGGTAGTCTATGGTTAATCTATATAGTTAGATCAACATTCAGTAAAACAGAATAGTTTTATGACCTGAGCATGCATCCTGTTTTATATGATATTGAAAACAAAGAGATTATATGACACAATGCATGTTCATAGGATGATTGTCATTTCTATGACTAGCCATATCTATTAAAGGTCTATGATGGGTTTCCAGATCCCACTCTTGGTTTACGTATAATATTCACTAATATTGGGATATGGTCCTAGAGGGTCACACACAAGATCATATTTTAATGTATTCTCTACAATGGGGAATACGTGTTTTGGTTATGGTGGGCCCCACCATTTGCGTCCGTGTTTTTTCTAAGGATTTACGATCACCAAAGGAATGAGTAAATTCATATTATAAATGCTATGAATAATTGGTATTGAATTAATTTATTATGTAATATATTATATGAATGAATATTTGTTTAAAATATCCAGGGTCCTTTTGATAATTGTGGGAATGATGATTCCAGTTTTTGGATCGTGTTATATAACATAATATATTTATTATATTATGAAAATGTGTTTAAAAATATAATTGATATTTATGAATCTATTCAGTAGTCATAATATATTATTTATTTAGTGAGGAAAAAATATTAGGGAATCAAGAGTATATTTCAAATATTTAGTAACTCAGTATATATAGAAGATGGGAACCTATCACCAATGACTATTCATTAAAAAAGTTCTGTGAGATTCTCTCCCTTATTCTTTCATTTGGTTCACAGAGAGGGATGCTATGGTTCTAGGAGATTGATCATGGTTATTCTTCAGAGATTATTGGAACATAGCAATGGTGTTCTATGAGAAAATTAAGGAGTCACCGAAACTCCCCACTAGCACCCAGATTCAGACAATCGACATTCCAGCACACTATTGAAAAATGTTTGGATGATATAGATGGATTCTACTTCGAATCATTCATGCACCTATTTTTTGTTATGAGAAGTCATCAAGAATAACATTAGATTGAACTAGGAAAATATTTAGTTTATTTGTGTGCTTAAATTATTAACTTTATGATTTATTGGCTAATACCGTACAAAAATACACATCGATTACTTAGACATGTCGATTATTGGTGTAAATTTATTAAAACCCTATGTTTCAAGGCTTCTTTTGCAGGCCTGGTATTAAAAATTTCTATCAAACAGATTTGGAGATTTTTTAGGTTAATAAAGAATTTATATTTGAATTAAACTGTGAAGAGGGTGTTTTTATGGTCCCAATCCCACAGATAGATTTTCAACCTGACTCTGTATGAAACATATAAGACTATAAGATGTTTTTAAATTATTTTTGATTCAATTTTTTGTGGGTATTTAATTGATGATGTCTTATTTCGGTTATATTTTTATTTTATACCTGATGAACAATATCATTGATTTTTACGTTAAACCTGATATTCCGTGGGATTCTGTTTATTAGAATAGTAATTTCTAGCCACTGTGTGATTATTATTCTACTAACGATAGTTAAAATTATTAAATTTTCCTGGACCAACATTTTATATAGACCTAACAATAAAGGGTGTGGAAAGAATTTCTCTATGAAAAATGTGATAAAATGAGTGACGATTTCATTTGAGGGTCATTATTTTTACACAAATTAAAAGTAGATAATAAAAAAATCTAAAGGTTTGGCCTCTACCACTAGTGATTTCCTCCCCCTTGTCCCACTAAGAGGCTTCATGTACACTAGAGGATTCTCTTCCCCTACTGTGTATTTCCCAGCTGGGAGCCGCCTCCATCGAGATCCATAACCTTTTTCAATGTATCAGACTCCTCTCCCAAAGTGGAGTCCAACATGACAACCCTTACACCCACCAGTATCACCTGAGGTAGCTGGTTGAGCTCAATATCAAATCTCCGGCGCCTTCCAAACCCCAGACACCAGCGGTCACCCCTTCCTAGACAACCATTGGAGTAGTTGGACATGCCTCCCACTATGACGACACCTTCCCATATAGCTCCGACTCAACCAAACTAGTGGTGGACCGCTAGTCCACAATCCAACCACCATGTGTCATCAATGGAACTACGACCTCCTTTCATTAATGAAACAACCAAACTAAGGTAATTCCATGCCTCATACTTCCACGCATTTCTCTGGGTTATTTTTCACCTAAATCCCCCTGATAATTGATCGAACTAGTTAGTCTATCCAAAAATTGGCATTGGTGGGCTTGGTCGACATAAAACACGCCTCAACTAGTTATGTACCACACGAAATTAGACTATGTTGGTTCCTTCCAAGCCCCACTGGTCCTTCTCAGTGTTTTCGGGAAATAAGTAATTTAAATAAAATAAAAAATTAATTAAATTAAATAATTGAATTTCTGTTGTAAATTAAATTAATAAAATTTTAATTTTTAATATAAAATAAATATTCTAATTATGCTGGTTAAATTAAAACAATTTTTATTTAATTTAAATTATTAATTATTATTTAAATTATGGTGTTAAAATTGAAGTAATTTATTTGGAAAAATGATGTAATTTTTAAATTAGAATAAGAATTAATTTTATTTCCATAATATACCCTTAAAATTTTAATTTAATGTAAATTTAATTTTGAATTTCTTCAATTATTTAAAATATGTGAGTTTAGTGCATATAAGAGTGATCGTGATCTGGAGTCCGACCAATGCATTTCTGGTGATTTAATTATTTATTTAATTTGTTATTGAAAATGATTTTTATAATTAAAAATTTAATTAAAATTTGATTTCCATGTCGTATTAGTATCGTTATATTTATTGGGGCATGTGTGCCAATTTTTTTCATTTGTATTTTTACACTTGAGATCCACTCAGATGCATGCGAGTATTGTTTTATAAGAATGAGATGAAAAATGATGCACTTCTTGTGATGTTATAGCGACAAAAAAGATAGGATATTGACGAATTAAATGGGAAAACACTACAACTCAATTTGTATGTGACATGACTCAAGGTATTACCCATAGTGTCTAGTTGATCCATTATTCAACCAGTGGATCAATCAATAGAATCTTCTAATGGCCAAATTGTCATTTTATTTTTTCATGGTTTATTCTTTTTTGTATGTGCATTTTATGTGTGATCACATAAAATAATAAATAATCATTCACGGATAAAGTAGACAAGTGAAGTGATGAATTTATAATATGTTTATTTCCTGGTCGGTTGTGAGTGTGATAACACAGTACATTCTTTGAGGATAAAAAATCATTTATTTATTCACATAAAAATAATAAAACCCTAAAATAAATATTATTTCACAACTTCATTCCATTATTTGACTTTGAAACAAAGCAATGCGTTCGGGGTTCTCATCGTGCCAATGTTAAGGGAGCCTCTTATTATAGAGGAGCTCTTATGAGAGTGGTGGGTTAAATTAACTGATGTGTTAGAAACTTTTTTTAAAATCTATCATGCTATATTTAATTATTGAGTAAAACAAGTTTTGATTATAATAATATGGGACTTCACTTAACAGATCAATGAATCAGAAGTTAATGTGGTTGGCCATTCAAATGCCTAAATGGAACCCTCTATGTTGTGGCTTAAAAAATGTTATATATGTTTAAGGGTGTTCCAGGCTTCATATCCACTAGAATACTCAAGTGAGAGAGTATTTCTATTATAGTATAGAGGGTTCATCAAATTTGGTAAAATATTTGGAGGACTTTATTGTTTTAATTAAATAATAAAAATGTATAAATTGGTAATCAAGATAAATGTAATAATATGAAATAATTTTATTTTTTTATAAAATTGTATGTTATACAATAAGAACTACTTTGATTAATAATTTAAAAATTAAATTTCCTCACTAGAATTACATTCCATGTGTAGTACAGGCTCTTGTACACAATACTCAGTATGATAAATTCTTGGTGATAGTGTACCCAATACCTCTTAATTAGCCAAAAGAAAAATGGTGAGAAATATTCATACATGAGACTCACGTGTTAATTATGGGATGGTTATGTCATAATTCTATCACCCACATCATATTCTAGATGTTGTAACTACATTAGGACATTATTGATATAACATGTACTCTCATATCCAAAACGATTGCAAGGGGAAAGTGTATCACTATATAAATTTGTTGATGACTATAATAAAAACGTGTAAATTGAAATATGGATCATGGTCCTTCAACGAAAACATCTCTCATATCATTCTCCTCTATTTACTAAGGTCTCATTTTATGTTACCAAACAAACATTATTCCGTGAAATCTTCATTACCTATGTAGGTAAGGTTATCCAAGTAAATAAGAATATAAAATATAGATTAATCTTTATTTAATATGAATAAAATAAAAGTAAATGTGAAATGGAAAATGGAAATTGGCATGACAATGTTAAATTCTCAATTTATTTTGATTAAAGTTGTTTAAATTTCAGGTTGTTTTCATTTATTATCATGAAATAAAACAATGAACATTTAAAGGAAATTAGCTGAATTGAATTAGAAAGTACCCACATCTTATTCACCTATATTAATAAAAATAAAATTAATGTATCACTCTTGATTCATGGGTATTAAATATCATATTCCTGTCACATATGTGCATCTAAATATAGTAACAATGTAAGTATATAAATATTACAAGGAGTAAGGTGTATTATCCATGAGGATGAGACATGGTGATTACTATGTCAGTGACAAGAAGTACAAAACATCTATATTTCAATGTAAATGTTTTTTGTTGAACTCTCACTAATACCAAAGTATTTACCACATCAGTAATTATTATGTCTGTTATAAATAATCTATGTACAAATCCAAAAAAATGATTTATCACGATACTAATACTATAACCGACATAATAAATGAATTAGATTTATATATAAAATTAGTTATTTTTTAACCAATATTATAATTCAAGTATCTGGCATTATCACATCGGTTATAAAATAACCGATGTCATTAATGTAGAAAAAAATATTAATCCTCTCGGTTATTTAAAATCAGATGTGATAAATTATTTAAAAAATTTATAATGTCCAGTTTCATGTTATTCCCTTGTTTTCCATTTGGGTGAAAGCTACTCAGACTCTCTTGCGCAGAAATCCAACATTTGAATCATCCATCATGTTGCCTCCAAACTCATTTTGAAATCTTCATTCATCTTGTTTTTCATCGGTTCATCTATATTCTAGACTTGAAACTCTTTAGTAGATTCTTAAGGTCACTCTAACTTTTCACCATTTTAATCATATATAATCTTCCATACACCCATTTATACATGGTATATCTATTACTATAAATCAGTGTGGCTATGTGGATGAAAATAGAGGTTAGGTATATTTGGTTCTAATTTGGGGTTTCTTGGTGTTTTGGAATTATTGAGGGATTTTATTTGATTTATTGAGCTTCATCATATTAAAAGACATTCTATATCTTTATTTATACTTAATATAGGTAGTTATTTGGTATAATTACTTTAATTTACAAGTCATTTAATTATATATGTTCTATAATTACATTTTTGTCAAATTAAATCAATATGTGGTAGTCCAGATGCATTTAATCATATTTTTATGTTTTTTATCACTTGGTACAATCAAATATTAATGAATTTTTAGTTTCTACAGAGATGTTTGAAAATTAATGTTCATGGAAAAATGTTTTAAAATTTTTTTATAAATGAAATTTATATTCTAAATAGTTTAAACACAATTTTTTCATTAGAAAAAAATGCATGGTTTTCAAGAATTTTTTTGAAAGAAGAAAACAGATAGAATTTTAAAATGATTTTAAAATTAATTTTTTTAAACATTAAATTATTTTATATTTGGTTTACTATGGCTTCATTTTAGTAGAAAATTTAAAATTGGTTTCTTAAATGGTGGTAATGAATTGAAATTCTAATTTCCTTTTTGATTAGAGAGTTTTCATATTTAATATGGTAACATTTTCTAGCCCTGATAACTTTTTAATACTTGATATGGAATTGTGACACCTAAGGGTGATATTTTTGATTATAAATTTTGACGTGGGTGATTTTTAATGGAGTTATCAAGGTCATTAATGGTGATATGATAATTATTTATGTAAAATTATTTTTAGTTGATATTCGAATCTAACAATTCATTATTTTCATATACCCACTTTGTTGAAATTCATGGGAATCCTAGAAACTATGATAGAGGTCCAAATTTATTCAATATTAGTTCAGTGTTGGAAAATTATTTTTCCCCATGTTATGTAATACAACGTATGGGTGCCCGATTATGCTAGTGTACACCATAAGGATAGTTTGAGCTAGGGTTCAAACACAAAAAATCCAATAATTTTTCTAGTGTATTTTAAATTTATATGACAATCTCACCTTAGGTTCTATTTAGTCTATCCTTATACTTATTGATGGTTTCTAAAATTATTGGGGATTACCATTATTCATGTTATCAAATTATTTAGTTTGATTGGGTTTTTGGGAACCATGGTATGTTGCTTCTCTCCATTTTGACATTGATTTTATGGTTCCTTACTGTGTTTGGTTTTTATTATTATAATTTGATTTCACTTTTATTAAATAATTTTAACGGGGTATTTTAAAAATGTATGTTTTAAAAATGTAATGTTTTTTTCTATAATAGGTTTTCTTTTAGAATGGTGGGTTTTAGAAAGGATTTTTATTATTAAAATATACTCAAAAATTATCTCGAATGTTTTCAATGTTTGTTTTTATTAGTATATTTATCATATAAATGGTATATGGTATGATGTATTTAATAATCCCATGTTGGTCCCATGTCCAAGATCCAACCCATCAATCAGGTTTTAATTCATTTTTCATTCACAGATTCTCTAAATTTATGATTCGTGATTTTGTTCGTTTTGTCATTTACTATAAATTGTTGAAGCTGGTTAAGTATCGTGATATTTTTTTATCATTGGTAGCCTAGAATTCTTATTCAATTATGTTATCCATTTAGTTACAAACATTATTTACAAGGTGTATTTTATAGAAATGATATTTAATATGGATTTTTTTATATAGGTATACCATGTAACTCAATCTACATTTTTTATGGATCCCGATGTGTAATAAATGTAGGAGACAATCATTGGGATATTGGACTAAACTTGTACAACTTGATAATAATTTCATTATATCTTCTTTTGTTTAATGTATATTTTTCACCACCATCCTAAGAAAATATAGCTTCATCTCATGTCATGTACACAAAACATATTTCCAAAACATAATTTTCAAAAACAAAATCAATAAAAATGATAAAACCCATAAATGTGACCATCAAAATTATAGGAAATAAATAAAATATTTAAATTCAATACAATCATAAAAACTATTAGGATAATATTATAGATTATTAGGATAAAAAATTAAGTATAAAAACTAATGTTGTGATTGGTTAATAATATGTCACAATAGTGGATGGTGTTTTTTTCATTTTGTAGATTTATTTATTATTTATCAAAAACAACATCACTATAATTTTCAAATAACCATAAATCTGTATTATATTTGAAAATTGTTTCACTTTAAAATTATTTCATATTTCATATAAATATAAAATCTCACTATATTTTCTTAATAAAATTATTTCCATTCATATATTTTTATGATTTATAATTTATAGTTAAACATATCTTCCATTATAGTTTAAAATTTTAAATTATATTTTTCAAATACACGCATACATGTTTTATATTTAAAAATTACTGTACATTCCAATTATTACATATTTTGTTTAAATGTAAAATTGGATTATCATAAAAAGATGTATAATTTTTATAATTTTTATAGTTAAAAATGATTAAAAGTTTAATTATAGAACATAATATGAGTGAGGAATGTGTTTTTGGTTTTTTAATAATCTAAACCAAATGTTCTAAACAACGACACATTTTTCTCTCCATGCCTGAAATTTTTAAAAATGAAGAAGTTAAAAAGTATATAGATAAAATATCATTTAATTTTTCATGGTTTTAATCATAGTTATAGCCATTGGATTGGGAATTGTGAAACTACGTAGAATTATAGATATACTAATGATGATTATTTAAAACATGGTATCTTTGATGAAATTAATGAAATGATTCGTTATATTGAAGAATAGTAAATTGAGAAGGAACTGACAATTGAGTATCTATATGGTGATTCTGAAAAACCATTGTTTCCTGGTTGTATGGATATTATGGTTTTATCATTGTTATTAAGTTTGATTAACTTGTAGGAGAATCATGGATAGAGTGACAAAATTTTTATAGAGATGCTACAATTTTTGAAACTCATTCCCCCTAAAGATAAAAATATTCCAGATTCACATTATATGGTGAGAGAATATTATGCCCGATGGGATTGGGATACATAAAAATACATTCTAGTCTGAATGACTACGTTATATTAAGGATGGATTATGTATTTCATTCAGAGTATCCTAAATTTGGAACATCACAGTACAAGTTGAATGAAAAATCACAGGCTGATGTAGAGATTACAAATATCCATAATATAGTATTATTGTATCTTCCTATAATTTCTCATTTGAAACAACTATTTACTAATTCAGATCATGAAAAAGGTTAAGATGGAATGCTGATGAGTAGATATATGTTGAAAAAATACGTCATCTAGTAGATTATACACAGTGGAAGAAAATCGATGAGAAGTATCCTATACTCAGCAAAAGCCATTGAAATCCTAGAATTTGGTTTTGTGTAGATGGAATAAATCCATATTGAAACCTCAGTAGTATAAATAGATCACAACCTATTTTATTGGTAATTTACAACCTCTCTCCTAGATTTTTTCTGATGTGTACATATGCCTAGTTGAGTTTAATGATCTCCGGACTAAAGCAACTCATAAATCATATAGATGTTTCCTTGTCACCATTAATTGATGATTTGAATCTATTATTGGAGGATGGTATTAGTGTGTATGATTCTTATAAAATGGAATATTTTCAACGAAATGCAGTAATTATTATCACTATAAATGACTTCTCAGCACAATGAGATTTGTTTGGATTCTGTTAAGGGGAATAAAGCATTTCAAATCTGCCAAAAACATACTTCATATTGTCAATTACATCATTGGAGTAAAATAGTATACATGGGTCATTAAATGTATTTTTCCTATTGATCACTATTATATAAGATTAAAAAGGGAATTCAATGGCCCACAAGAATTTTATATTTCTCCAAAACATTTCTTCACAGATGAATATTTGTATACGGTTCAAAACCATGATGTTATATAGAGAAAGGCACATAAATATGGTAATGATATATATATTTGGATGAAACATGCCATATATTTTGAGCTACCCTATTAGGGATATCATTAAGTGAAAAAAACATTGATTTCATTCATGTGGAGAAGAATATATGTGACATTTTTATTGGAACATTGTTATATATTAAATGAAAGACTAAAGATGGGGCAGATGCACAATTAGAATTACTATCATTGGGAATGCATTTGGAGTTATCTCCCACTACTAAAGGAAGAATAAAATTTCTTCCCCTATCTTTAAATAAATTTTCCAATGGAGGGAGAATTAGTTTTTTCAGTGTCTTAATGATATCAAAGTTATTTAGGGAATGTATTCAAATGTAAAAAATATTGCTTCCTTGAATGATTTGAAGTTAACAAGTATAAAATCTCATTTTTTTCAGAACCTGAAGAAACAAATTATACCAGTTGCATTGTTTGGAATACTTCCATCCATGTCAGATAGAATATCATAAAAGTGTGTCATTTTTTCAATTGAATTCTTAATGATGTGATTGATTTGGATTCTTTGATATGTTTGGAAAAGAAGGAATTTCTACACTTTTTTAATTTGAGATTAGCTTTCCTCTATCGTTTTTTATATAATGCAGCATTTAATGGTTCATCTGGTTCAAGAAATAAAGATTTTTTACCTATATATATACATTGGATACATCCTTCTGAATAGTATATAATGATATATAAGGGGTATTTTTAGAATCCATGTTGATTTAAAGCCTCCATCGCTGAAAATTATTTTTCTGAGGTGGTTTTGGAGTTTTGTATGAGAAACTTGTATGTGTGTGAGCACATTGGATTGCCTCCATATCACCATGAATGACTCAATAATGAGGGAAAGGGAATACATGGCATGAAAATAAAATCATTTTCAGGGAAGCATATGAAGAAGGTGCATTTACAAATCCAGAATAACATGGATGATGCTAAACCATATACAACATTTCATATTAATGAGTTGAATAAATGTCATCCAAAGAAAAAATAATTGTGCATTTTGAATGAGAATAAAAAAATTTCTTCCATGGGTTAAAAGACCATGCTTGGTAGATAAGATGCATAAATGACATTAATATGGTTAGTGGGTTGTCCATTTTTAAATGTGATAACATGGTCTGGGTATGACATTAATGGATATAAATTTTATACGAAATCTTAGGACAAAATAAGTGATGTTTAGAATAGTGGTGTGTTGGTGTTAACATAAGAAATATATTTTTCCAGTTTAAATAAAAAAACTCAATTTCATTGTAATTTCCATATTCAGAGATTCTGATCCTTCACATGGTATACCAGTTCTGCAAAAACCTGTAAGAATGCCTCCTACTAAACAGAAGGCCAGTGATGTGTTTTGTAGGATGATGTGTGTTCTTCAATTGGCTAGTTCGTGTGGTGATCCTGTTTTTGCTGCAACGGGTAGTCCATCAGGTGGAAAAGAGAAAGGTGATGCTGCTTTACTGAATGGGGGCTTGCTGGCAGGACCTTCTATGGTTTATTTGGCCAAAGGAGGTGTTGATGGTGGAAAATGGGTAGCAGTTTCACTTGGTGGAGGTCAGTCTCCCTCATCCATTGCCGAGGTAGTTAAGGTTGGAAGGGGTGTATAGAGAATTTGGAAACATTCAGAACCTGAAGGTACAGTTTCTCAGGCCAATTTTGGGGATCTAAAGGAGCTTTAGATTCCTAATGTGTATGATCCAATGTCCTAAGTGGCCTTTTTTCACAAGGCTTCAAAGGTGAAAGAGGTGCATAATTTGTTTTCACTGTTGGATGAGGCATGGAATGAAAATTAAGATCATGAAGGATGGAAAATGATAATTCCTATGTGGAAACGTAAGAAGGATGGGAGAAGACACTAAGAGGAGGAAGAATTGAGTGACCAAGATGGGGCATCAAGCGACCAAGTGGGGGTCTCTCAGACTATTGCAGAATATGAGCTAGAAGAATTGGTACAATCTGGTTCAAGGAAAGGGAAAAAAGGAAACCACCTAACAAGAAACCTTTTTTCCTCCAAGGGTGGGAAGAAGTTAAGGTTGTTCGAAGATTATTTGGTCACTCCAAAGACTATAGTTACCATATTGTATAGCAAGGATAAATGCATTGTCTTAGAGTCTATTCCAGGGGATTATTTCAATAACAAGGAAGGACTTTTGGTTTCATATAAGACCCCCATGTGGACTACTTCAAAGGTTGTCCTTTCCTCTATGCATGGAGCTGAATATTTAGAATGTAGAATGGTGGATCCTTCATTTACCAGGAAATGAGAGCCTTCATCAATAGGAGGGGAGGATTTCGTAGTTGCAGAAAACTCATGGGACCTCCTCATGGCTCAGAGGAAGAGATGGTGGAGGGGGTTCTACTCATTCAATCCTTTGAGGAGGACACAGAAAGGATGAATGGATGAGCAGTTCAAGTGGGTGTAAGCAAGGATCATGTCTCATTTATAAACAAACAACAGTTAATTTTGACCAGAGGCTGCAATGAAAGGATGATTACAGTGGAAGAGTTCTTACATGTTTGGGACAAGTTGGCCTCTCATTTTAATGTAATTGTCACCAACGAGAAAATAATTAAGGTTAGCGACCTATCCTGGAAATTATTCAGGGCAGTTGCATCCGATAATTTCATATTCGTCTCCATTGTTCTATTTTCTACTTTTGTTCTTAATGTGCGGTTATCTTTCAGGTTTCCCACTTTTTTTCTATAAAAGTGAGCCTTAATAAAATATTAACTTAGAGGTGATTATCATGTCCATATTATGGTTTCTTTGTAGAAATATAGAATGTTGATTACATTAAAATTAAAGCTCCTCTGTTTAATTGCAAATGGTTTACCATTAAAAAAGGTGTCACACATTCTTAATTTTGAATGGAAGTTTTTAATATAAATTAATTAGAAGACAAAGTTGATTAATTTATAATGGAAACACATGAAAAACAAATTATCTATGTTCATTATCAATCTGATATGTAGTTGTTTATTGTCAGACAAGGAAGAAACAATATATTGGTGATGATCAACATGATGAAGATGATTATTTGTGTGAGATCCCTAATTCCATTTAAATATTAACAAATAATAATATTGAGCATATTTTAGCCATGGTTTGTTCCATAAGGAACGATCATGGCGAAGGAATTTGGGAAAACAATCCATTAGTACATTTATAATATAACCAAATACATATGTTTATAACTTGTTTACTTTTATTAATTTCATAGTGTATGATATTTTATTTTTTTCATTATTAAAACATGCATTTAAAAGAATAAGTAGAAATTTGTGTTTATTTTATTTTATTTATGTTTAGTGTACAATGTTTGTAATTACGTAAGTTTTATATTTATTGATTTTTTGAATGAATATTATTTTAAATCTATATGTTACAAAAATTCATTTTTTTATAAAAATTTTATTTATTAGGTTAGATTTATAATATTCCTAATCTAATTTTTTATTTGATTAATTAATTTATATGAAATTTACTATATCATTACTATTGTTAGAATTTTAGGTAACTACAAAAATATGAATAATAATACGTTATGTTTTAGTTTACTAATTCATTTCATAATTTTTCTTTTTTTTCTAAAATTAATATTTTAATATGTGATTTTTTATATTTTTTGTACTAAATGATGGTTTATTTACTTTTAAGGATTATGAAATATCACTCAGATGAAAATAAATAACTTCTGGATATGAGTGTCAAGATCATTAATATGGGGAGGAACATCCCCTTGCTTTTGTTGATGTTACCCAATCATCTCCATGTTCTCCCACAATGGAAAAGACGAGTTTGAGGGTTGGTTAATGCGGCAACACAAGTTTACCAAAATTATCACTTTCTCGCAGCCACGACCAGAGGATAGTTATAGAATTTGTTGGGAATGATGTTCCAAGTGGTCCTATTGTAAAACAGTTCAGGAGTTTTATTTCATCTCAAGGTAAAAGAAATTCCATCATTTTGTTTAATAATTGGAAAAGAGTTGACAAAAATATAGTAGCTCAATTGCGGGAGACCATTTTGGAATGATCATTTTCCAATTTTTTAACTAAACATTAATAGTTTATTGTATAATATGTCTTCCCTCTTCTTTATCTGACGAAATTTAATATACATTACACTAGAGGAGTCAGGACTAAATGTTTATCAATAGATTCTAGGAGATGGAGAGATTTCAAATCAACCCTCACATCTGATTTCATTTTTGGGATTAGTAAACATGACAGTCCATGTCATATATATCATTTTAAAGATAAATACACATGAAATAAATTTGTTGAAATAATAAGACAAGAAACACTTTTGGTATGTGCAATGTAAACATTTAAAAAATTTCCTATATTAATGATCATATTAATGACTTCTTAATGATTTATTATTCACAATTTATAGGAATCAAGGATATCTAATCAATAGATCAAATTTAGAAAGGTATACCCTCGTGGTTTATCTTGGGGAGGGTATACATTATCAGAAGAACAAATGATAGATGAAAAATTAAAAAATGTTGAGATGATTCCACTAGTGCTGGAGGGGTTTCCCTTCAATCCACTCCATCTAGACATGAAAAATGGATGAGAGATCATTTGATAAAAAATTGGAAATCTCATATAGATGAATCAAGGGTCGTAGTTGAGAGGATTGTATGTTGTTTATTTTTTTTAATTATGTCAATTCAATTATTTATATACTTTGAATAATTACATAAATTTTCTAATTGATTCATATAGGATTCTCTTGAGGAGTAAATCACACAAGGGGTATTCGATGATTATTAGAGAAATGATATTTTATCTACTACATTGGAAATGCCTAAACACCCGGGTTGTGTACGAGGATAACAAGCGCATGTATCGATAAGAAAAGTGTTAGCTGGTTTAAAGTCTCTTGTTTTTTAGATTGGTTATAATATGGCGGATTTCGTATTTTTTACAGTTTATCAATGGGACATTTTTTTAATTCGAGCTCTGGTTATTTATTCCAAGTGTTGGAACAACTAAAGGGGTCATTTTTGGACTTAAGTAATTACCCGATAATTTTTGGCGGGTGTATTGACGAGTCATGGGAGAAACAGATCTAGAAAATTACACATTAATGAATCTCCACGGGTAGCGCACAGTTGCAGTCTAACCTGTTTAGTTTATAAGTATTAAATAAATTATTTTATTTAATTAAATAAGATTATATTATAGATTTTTATTAATTAAAAGAATGTTTTAATAATAATAATAATAATGGAGTTATTATTATTAATATTATTGTAGTTGTTTAATTAAATGGATGTTAATTAATTCACTAAATGGCGATTGAAGAAAATAATGTGGATTTTGGGTTTATCGAAGAACCATTTTTAATAAATAAATAGTTTCCAAATTATTAAAAGACCATTTATTATTAAATGGAATAATGTGCTAATAATAATGATGTTATTATTATTATTATGGTGTCATAAATTATTTAAACTCTTTGAGATATTAATTGCATGTTAAATGAGTGTATCATTTATGAGAATTTAATGTGGCTTTTTATAATCTCAATAAAACATTTAATAAAATGAGGAGTTTTAGATTTAATAAAGCATTGTTTTTATGTTGTGGTGTTGGTATTATCAAAGGTCTTCAAAATAATAATAATAAGATTATTATAATTTTAGTTTTATAAATGTAATAATTATTATTATCTTGGAAATTAAATTAGTTGTTATAGGTTTGAGTTTTTTTTTCATATTAATGATATTGCAATAAATAGGGAGTTTCATAGTTAATTAGGAAATTTTTATTAAAAGAATAATTAATAAAAAATAATTTTAAATTAAATGGTATGTATCATTTATGTTAAATTATTTTAATAGGGATTTTAATGAGGTGTAATAGTTATGTGAAATTAATGAGGCTTTATGGTATCTCAAAGAAATGTCTAATTAAATAAATAGTATCTTAACTAATAAAGTAGTGTTTTTTTAATAAGTGTTGTTGGTTTTTATCTAATGTTGAATAATAATAATTACAAAAATGTGATTATTATTATAGTGGTTTTATGATTGGTTCTTATTATTATTATGAAGAATGAAAATAATGGACTTTATGGGGGTTTCATTTAATTAAATTAATCGTCAATAAAAATATAATTCATTGCTACAAAGTGGAGGTTATTATTTAATTAATTTGTCTTGGGATCATTAATTAAATAATTATTAATTTTAGTTTTTATATTTAAATATATTTTGTTGAGAGAATTTAATTAAAAAAACATGATGTGGGGAAATTATTTAATTAAATTTTGTGTATGAATATCATTAAATTATTTATAAATGCAGAGTTTTACATTAAAGGAGAACGGTAATTTTAAATGGTAATATTAAATGAATAATAAATGTGTAGTTGGGTTTAATTTAATTAACCCATTTAAAATGTAGATATTGGGGTGTGCACGGTTAATCAAATGATGTGGGTCAGCTATGCGGTTACACAGTTTTTAAAATGAATTATTTTTTTAATAAATAAATTAAATATTGAATAATAATAATAATAATAAGTATATAATTATTATTTTTGAATTAATTTTATTGGATGATTAATGGGGGGTTTCATAAATAATTTTGAAGCATTTATTTAAAGGTCAGTTAATGAATTAACATTATATTAAATGCGAATAATAAATGTTGATATTATTATATTAAGAATGTTATTTTATCATGTGTGTAATTGATAATTGGTGGAGATAACATGAGTTTGGCATACCACTATACGGGCGGAACAAAAACAATGCACGAGGCCCCTCCTTTGAGGTGTGCTACACTCCCCTTATAGGATCCTCTTCGCGCGATCGAATCCTCCTGATGTCTCCTCAAATCTTGTCTATCTCATCGAGGTGATTCCGTATGCATTTTTTTTGGGATTCAAATTGGACGTTTGGATCTTTGTTCACCCTATTTTCTCATCCAAAACCCTAAGGATAAGGTTTTATTGTGTTTTGTGGTTTCTTCGGATCAAGGGATGTGAAAGGTGCTCGTTTAGACCCTTTGGACCGTATTCCAGCATCTACCAACAAAGGAAAGGTTGTAGAGTTCGTATTCTTTTTGACATCATTTTCGAGTAAGGTTATATTACCTTCGTATTTTTTGGTATCATTCTATTAAGGGTTGTATAATATATATGAGTCCCTTGTACCTTAATAGAGGTGTGTTGGTCCTTATTGCTTTGCTTCTGAAAACATGATTAATATTTTAAATTTTATTTATATTTTTGTAGGACACAAATGTGAATATATATATATATATATTTATATAAGTATATATAGATATATATGGTGTGCACGCATGCGATTGCCGACCAGTTGTGGACTATTTGTCGCAAGTATATCAATGCGCTTCAGATTTAAAATGGTGCCACCTCGAGGTACAGTCACAAATCCATAACAATTTATTTAAGAATTATAACTTGTTTAAATAACATGAGAATATTAGATTCCTTGATTTATGATATGTCAATGCATTAAACATTTGTTGTTATTAGTTGACGCCGCCCACATGAGATAAATGAGGACTTGAACATGTGTTTATTTTAAGCATATTTTTCTAATTTTGACAAAGTGATTTGAATAAATAGTTAAATTATTTGGATGGGAAGAATGGGTAATTGGATAATTAATTTTATAATTAATTATCAAGTCATGAGTTGTAATAAAACTGTGTATTTTACTGATTATTAAGAATATTGAATATTTCTTATGTTCAGAATATATATTGCAAACTGGTAAGAATTAATGTATAGATAAATTAGTACATGTAAAATGGTAAATGGTTAATTAATTGATGATTGGTTAAATAGATAATTAATTAATTAATAAATTAATTGTTCAATTAATTAATTTTCATGCATTAAATTATTATTGTGAGTTGATTGTTTGTTACGACTATTGGAAAATGGTACCATTTGATGCATATTATTATTCCATGACTTATTTTTTCTTGGATAGAGTTGTTAAAAAAATATTATATGCTATGTGAGATGAGTTATAAATATTTAGTCTTTGTTCAGTATATTTTGAGAAGATTAGAACATGTATGTAAATTGTTAAAGTTCGGGATGAAAAACTAATTGAGTGGGCGTGTTCAGACTTGTTAAAGAATTTGGATAATTAAATGTTTAGTTTAATATTTAGTTTTCTTGATAATAATAATTAATTGTTAATTAATTATTTAATATTGAGACGCTGAATGGCTAATTAATTATTGAATAATTTGATGGGTGATTTATGTAGTTTATTAGTTTTTGAATTAATTAACAGATTAGATCAAATTATTTATGAAATAATTAATGAATGGTTTTGGTGTGTTAGATAAGGTGTTCAACACTAATGATAAATATATATGTATGATTGATAAAATCGGTTGTGAGACCAGGAATGAAGCTCCAAATACACATAGGGGTCTAGGCATGGTGTTCTACACCAATGATAAATATATTCGTATGATTGATAAACGAGTTGTGAGACAAGAACTGAAGATCCAAATACTCACGGTCTTCTCGACAAGGCATTCTACACCAGCAGTGCATGCAAATATTATTTTATGGGTAAGGGACTGAGGATCCAAATACCCATGGATTGTGAGAGATGGATTGATTCTCGAAATACTCACGAGGGTTCTAGACATGGTGTTCTACACCCCTTAATAGACATTGGACTTTTGGTTCAATTTTTCATACATGAAATTAATTAATGGTTAATGAAAATTGTTGTGACATAATGATTTGTGAATTTAATATGATAAAGGGTTCATAATTATTAATTAATTGGGTGAATCACTATTAGTTGACTGATCCAGGAGCGAATAACTATTTTAGTGGATAAGCTGAGACATATTATATTAAATATTAAATTGAATAACTTATGATGCATTATCAAAGACAAAAAACAAGCCTCTATTTGATTTTTACATTGACTAGTTAGATGGAAATTAGATGCATCTATGGTGAGTGACTTATATAGGAGATGTTGGGCTTAGGAACAATCTCGAGATATTTGTAATTTAATGAGGTTTTAATAATTTAAATTGAAAGATTATTATATAATGATTGTTGATTTTGAAAGACAAATGTATAATTAATGTTCAGACACCGGCTGAGGGCTGAAGTTAGTACTTGGGTATATAGTTACTTTTTACTGCTTATATTATTTATTCATGTTTTCACATGGTTTAAATAATTTATTAAATATCTGGATTTGGGGTAGACACTGGTGGTCATGGCCTTTTGAGATTTATATCTCACACTCTACATGGGTCACCATTGCATTGGGATACATGATTAGATTCGATTTAGTTCCAGGATTGTGTTGTTTCCATTTACTTGTAAGATATGTGCAAAGGACCGAGAGAAAGATCAGGATGCTCGAGGAGGCTGCCCTTGAGGCTTGGAGTCATTGATTATTTATTTTTTGTAATGTAATCTTCATAATGGTGTTTTGTTTATTTTTTTAAACTTTTCTATCACTAGCATGTCATGCATGCATCTTCTATATAATTTACATTGTCCATTTGTTTGTACAAGATTTATAAAATCCGCCTTCCACAATTTTATCATTTATTAGAATAATTCCACTATTTATTTCAACTGTTTGTTATATACTCAAATATACCATTGTGCAACTCTGATAAGAAGGTATAGTCTCCCCACTGACTATCCTTAGACCCTTGATGCTATTTAAAATCCAATGGCATATGAGGATATGTGCTTGAGGTCCTGTGGTAACCTGCCTAGCCACCGGTTTAGGGGTGAGCTATGTCGGGACGTTAGAAAGTGGTATTAGAGGGATTTGTTTCCTTTGACTATATGTTTTGGGGTTGGAAGATAGAAGAGTAAGAATGTGTCGGAATTTGGGTTAATAGTCGTGCTTGGGACTGATCACCCCATGTATGGGAAATGACCAAGTATCCAAGGATGGGAATTGATGTTTTTACTATTAGAGGATACAGTTGGTATGATTTCACCTAGAGTGACTGGTGTATTTTGTTCTGTTTATTGATTTTGAGAATTTTGAAAAAAATAATTTTATTTGCCTGATATGGGAAGGATGTTTCATACATGCATCATCTTAGGCACTTAGTTATTCATATGTCATGCTTATAACATTCCATGTAGTTTCATTAGTTGGATTCCTGTTAATTTGGATTATGTTCTGTGGCTGTAATTCCATGTTTTGATCTTATTTATCATGAATCTCTAGATAGCATGTTTTAGTTATAGATTTAACATGATTGAGTCATTATATGACAAATTGGCTCAGTTATTATCATGATTTTTCGTTCTACCATGCTTTTTTGTTATATCATGTTGTTGTTCTATTGCATAGTCTAACATGTTAGAGATGTTTTGCATATGTGAAAGGGGTTATAAAGATAAAATGTTAAATAAATGATGATTGTGATAAATTGGATCCAAAGTATAGCAATATGGTATTTGGGATCCGTATCGATTGGTAGATGGCCACCGATGTGTTTGAACCTTATACAACCACAATATGTTTGAAAATGGTTACAAATGTAAAACTGTTGTGTTTAGATTGTAATGAACTTTTGTTGGGTTGCTTTTTGAAGAATCCAGATTGAATAAATGAGTCCTTTAGAGGTCTCTTTTTCAATAAAAGGAATTTAGATGATAAATTTCTTATTTATATTTGAATAACACTGAAGGTTATATGATAAATAGGATGATAGTGATAACATGCCTATTTATTCCATATGGAGTTGTTTAGAAAACAAAGTTACTTGTTGTGTAGAAGTACTTGTCTGTATGTCAAAATTAATTCAAATGTTAAATGGTTGAAATAAATTAATTAAAAAACCTATAAATAAAAATATATTTTTGAACTTTGTGATTTTAGTTTTGCACGACCAAGAGAGAGGGTCACTATTTATGTTTCGTAAGTGTATAACTCAGGGTTGGTATTACCCTTAGAATGATTTAGGCTGTTAATGTAAGATTTTTCCCCTCCTCAGGAGGACATCATGGTACTATGGGGTTATGGAATACTGGTAAGTGTTGGTGGGTAAATGATATTTTATTTCAATGTCATGGAAAATCCTAAGGTGGTCATTGTCGAATCTATATCAGTAAAAGTATCTGCAGGTGGCACCGAGATTTTTGAACAAATTCATCTGGTAGTAGTTCGACTGATCTTCTTAATGGCAATGGTTTTCTCTTAGTGTGATCCTTTTAATATGACGAACAATTCCCCTATCTACAACTCATCATAGATACAATAGGATAACATTGGTCTTAGGCCCTACTACAATTTAAATGTTATTGGGCTTGATGAGTAGTTGTTATCTGGGTAGTATGCAGGATGCGCAGTATCTTTGGGATACTCCTTTATTCGTGTTGGGGAACTGTTTTTTTAAATATCCTTGTGATGGATTGACTTTGATATTTTACCAAAGGTTGAGTAACGACTTCTTTATAGATACGGATGGTTATGGAACGGTTTTAAAGACACATCTTCATATGAATGAAAAAATGTTGGTTTTGGTATTGTGGAATCTTTCAAAGGAATAATGTGCATCCTATTTGGTTTATTGATCAAGATTCAACCATTTTCATTGACGAGGTCCCTTTAATTCCCTTAGATATAAGATTTTTTTCGATTTTTAATCTATAAATTGATCTTTGGATCTAGTTTTAAATGATTATTCAATAGGTTTGTGAAGGGTTAAAGGTGCATTTGGCATTGGTAATAGAACACGTCACTTCTAAAAATATTAAATAACCTTGTTAGTTAGGTTTATTTATTAGTGGTTCCTTATGGCTTCTCGAGGACGAGATGTTTTTAAGGTGGGTATATTGCAATGTCACTTGTTTTATAACCGGGTTAAAATAATAAGGTTTTCTAATTTTTTCTGATTTATCAACATTTCATTTTTTTAATCCGAGCTCTGGATTTTTATTCCATTTGTTGGAACACATAAAGGTGTCGATTTTGGACTTATGCAATTACCTAATAATTTTTAGATGGTGTCCCAATGAGTCTCGGGAGCACCAGATCCTAAGAAGTCCACATTAAAAAATCTCCACAGGCATCCAATTATTGTTTTCTAACCCGTGAACATTACCCTTTTTAATAAATTATTTAATTTAATTAAATAAGATGATATGAGATATTGTGATTAATTAATATAATGTTTTAATAATAATAATAATAATTTTATTATTATTAATATTATTGTGGTTGATTAATTAAATGATTGATGAAGAATTCATTAAAAGATGGTTAAAGCAATTAATGTGTAATTTGGGTTTATCAAACCATTTGAATTAAATTAAGAGTTTATGAATTTTTAAAAGACCATTTATTATTAAATGGAGGAATGTGATAATAATAATAATTTTATTATTATTATTATTCTGTCATAAATTATTTTAATGCATTGAGATTTTAATTGCATGTTAAAAGAATGTACCATTTATGAGAATTTAATGTTGCTTTTGAGTTTCTCAAAAAAAATATTTAATAAAATGAGGAGTTTCATATTTAATGAATTGTTGTTTTTAAGTAGTTGTGTTGGGTTTATCTAAAGATTAAATAATAATAATAATGAGATTATTATTATTTTCTTTTTATTAATGTAATAATTATAATTATTATGGAAATTAAATTAGGGTTTATGGGTTGGATTTTTTATCATATTAATAATATTATAATAAATTGAGGGTTTCATAATAAATTATTAAATGTTTATTAAGAGAATAATGAATGATGAAGTGTTTATAATTAAATGGGGTGTACCATTTTTGTTAAAATATTTTAATTGGATGCTTAATTTGGTCTAATAGTTATGTGAAATTAATGAGGCTTTTGGGTATCTCAAAGAAATGACTAATTAAATATTTATATTCATAATTAATAATGTAGTGTTTTTTAATAAGAGGTATTGGATTTTATATAAGGATGAACAATAAAAATAATAATTATGAGATTATTGTTATCACGGTTTCATGAGTGGTTGTTGTTATTATTATTATGAATAATAATAATAATGGTTTCTTTGGGGAATCATTTAATTAAATTAATGGTCAATAAGAATTTAATAATTAACTATGAATCAGAGGTTTCTATTTAATAAATTTTTGTTCAGATCATTAATTAAATAATGATGAGTTGGAGTTTTTAAATTTAATTAAATAATGTTGAGAGAATTTAATTAAAAAAACATTAATTGTGGAAATTATTTAATTAAAAATTGAGAAATAATTTAAATAAATAACGTGTAACTGAGGGATTGGAAGTTATCAGAGAAGGGTAATTTTAATTGGTAATACTAAATGAGGAATAAATTTGTAGTTTTGTTTAATTTAGTTAAACCATTATAAATGTAGATATCGTTTTTTGAATGGTTAGCCAAATGGTGTAGGTAAGATGTGAAGTTACCAGTTTTTTAAAATGATTTATTTTTATTTTATTTTAAATGATAGAAATATTTAATAATAATAATGATAATTATATTATTATTATTATTGCATTAATTTGATTGGATGATTAGTGGGTGTTTTCAGAATTGATTGTGGTACATTTAATTAATGGTTAGTTAGTGATGAAACATTATATTAAATGAGAATAATAAATGTCATTATTATTATATTAATAATATTAGTTTATCGTATGTATAAATGATAATTGGGTGAGAGAAAATGTGGATGGGGCACCACTATACATGAGGAACAACACAAACGCATGAGGCCCCTTCTTTGAGGCGCGCAACGCCCCCCCTCGTCGGATCCTCTTTGTGCGTTCGAATCCTCCATGTGTCTTCTCGAATCTTGTCCGTCTCGGTGAGATGAGTCTGTGTACATTTGATTTGTGATTCGCATCGGTCCTTTGGCTCCTACGTTATCCTATTCTCTCAGACAAAACCCTAAGGTTTGGTTTTTATTATGTTTCTTGATTTCTTAAGTTCAAGGGACATGCAAGGGGCTCCTCTAGACCCTTTGAACTGTATTTCAAAATCTAACGAAAAAGGCGAGGTGGATGGGTTTGTATTTTCTTTTCCATCACGATTCGAGTAATTCTTTATAACCACAGTATTGTTTGGAAACATTCTATTAAAGGTTTTATTATTTATATGAGTCCTCGATACTTAGTTAGTGGTGCATTGGTCCCTACTGCTTTGATTATTAGTAGTTGTTTAATATTTTTAATTTCCTCTATATTTTTCAAGATGCACATGTGAATATATATATATATATATATATATTTGTAGACATATATATATAAATAATGTGTACGCGTGTGTCATTGCGGACCATTAGTGGACTAGTTTCAACCAAGTATATTAATTCCATTCAGATTTAAAATGGTGCCACCCCGAGGTTGGGTCCAAAATCAATAACACATTATTTTAGAATTATAGGTTCTTTAAATAAATTGAAAATATGAGATTCCTTAATTTATGATATGTCGATTCATGAATCATTTGATGTAATTAAAAGATGCCGCCCACATGAGATAAATGAGGACTTGTAGATGTGTTGATTTTATGCATATTCTGCTAATTTTGTTAATGTGATATGATTAAATATTTAAATGATTTTTATGGGAAGAATTTGTAATATTATAAATAATTGAAGAACAAATTATCAAGTTAGGAGTTGTTATAAAATTGTGTATTTTTATGAATATTGAGAATATTGAATATCTAATGTGTTCAGAATATATATTGGAATCTAGTAATAATTAATTTATGGATTAATTCTATATGATAAATGGTAAATGGTTAATTAATTGATGATTGGTTATATAGGTAATAATTAATTAATTTTCATTCATTAAATAATGATTGTGAATTCATTGTTTTTTACGACTGTTGGCCAATGGTACATTTTGATGAGTATTATTTATCCATGCCTTAAGTTTCCTTCTATGGAGTTATAAAAAAAATATGACATGATGTATGAGATGGTTTCTAAATATATGTAATTTTTTAAACACATTTTCATATGTTTTTAACATGTATGTAAATTGTTAAATTCCTAGATGAATCACTAATTGAGTGGATGGCTTCAGAGGTGTTAAAAAATTTGTATAATTAAATGATGGGTCTATTATTTAGTTGGATTGATATGAATAATAAATTGTCAACTAATTATTTATTATTGAGATGTTGAAAGGATAATTAATTATTGACTTCTTTGACGGGTGATTTATTTGTTTAATTAGTTGTTGAATTAATTAACGGATTGGATCAATTGATTTATTATTTAATTAAAGAATGGTTTCGGTGTTTTAGAAAAGTTGTTCAACACCAATGATAAATATGTATATGTCTGATTGATAAATGGGTTGCGAGACAAGGACCGAATGTCAAAATACTCACTCGGTTCTAGAAATAGCGTTCTACAACATTGATAAATATATATATATGATTGATAAATGGGTTTTGAGACAAGGAATGAAGCTCCAAATACTCATGGGGTGCTAGACATGGAATTCAACACCCATCAAGAATGAAAATATTCGTTTATGGGTCAGGGACTAATTCACCAAATACCCATGGGTTGTTAGACAAGGACTAACACTCCAAATACTCATGAGGGTGTAGAAATGGTGTTCAACATCCATTAACTGAAATTGTAATGTGGCTTCAAATGGTTATACATGAAATAATTTATTTGATAATGAAAAAAGTTGAAACATAATGATTTGGGAATTGAATATGAGATTAAAAATTTTAAATGAATTGGGTGAATCATTGTTATTGGACGAAACCAGAAGTGAATCACTATTTTAGTGGACAGGATTAGACATATAATATTAAAGATTAAATTGAATAACTTATGACGTGTTATCCTTTTCAAATAACAAGCTTGGATTCGTTCATTACATTGATTACTTAGATAGACTTTAGAGACATTTGTAGTGAGTGACTTATACAGGGGATGTCGAGCATATGAAAAATCTTGAGATATTCATAATCTAATGAGGTTTGATTAATTTAAAAATCAAAATTATTATGTAATGATTGTTGAGTATGCATGAAAAATGTATAATGGAAGTTCGTACACCAGCTAAGGGATGAAGTAGGTACATGGGTATATTGTTACATTGTACTGCTTACTTTATTTATGAATGCTTTCACACTGTTTAAATTATTTAATAAGTATAGGGATTTCAGGTAGACATAGGTGTTCTTGACATACTGAGATTTATATCTCACACCCTACTCGAGTATCCATTTTATTGGGGGTTTTTGAGTAGATTTTATTGGGTTGTAGGATTTTGTTGTTTTCATTTACTTGGAAGAAGTGAGAAAAGTATCGAGCGAATGCTCGGGATGCTCAAGGAGATCTCACACAGGGCATGGGGTCATGGTTTATTTATTTTTTGTAATCGAATATTTATAATGTTGTTTCTTTCATTTTTTCATTTTTTGTATCATTCGAATGTCACACATTCATCTACTATATTGTTGGCATTTTCAATTTGTTTGTAAAAGATTTAAAATATCTGAATTCCACTACTTTATCATTTATTAGACTACTACCACTATTTATTTCCATTTTTTAATTTACTCTATTATACCATACTACAACTCTGATATGATGGTATAGTCTCCCCAATTATTGTCCTTAGATGCTCGCTACTAGTCAGAATCCTCATGACTATGGGGATACGTGATTGTGGTCACGCAGAGACCGGTACAACCACCGATTTTGGGGTGAGTTAGGTCAAGATGTTACACTAGGTTCATAAGCTTCTTCCATGGAGGTTTTACATAAAGAATAGAACATTTTTGGATAATGTTGATAATATTAATGCGATAACGGTGGAAAATATATGATTGATGGTACAATATATGTTTGTAGACATGAAAAGTCAATTTCAGACTACAACTCCCATTCCACCTCCACCATTAGCTCCCACTCCCCCACCTCCACCTATATACCCAATTATTTATCCTCCAATTATGCCAATAGAACCCATTATTTATCCTCAACCTCTACATGATGACCCAATTTTTCATCCTACTCCCACACCCCCACCTAAACAATATGGTAGTTATATTGTTTTGTATGTTGATGATCCTCACTGACATATAGTTTCATATATGATGATATATTATATAGGAGATACAATTCTTCATCAACAGTTAGAGTTAAAGAATAAAAGGGTCATTGTACAGGATATTATAGATATTTTATTTGGTGTACTGTTACCTATAGATGAGGTGATGTAAGCTAGATAAAGTATCATCCACTTTTTAGTAAGTGTATCCAAACTCCTGCGACCAAATTAGGAAAGAGGTATGCGTATGTTTTATGTTTTATTTTATTTTTTTATTAATTTTTTTTAAAATTTGAATGTTAATATATTTACTTATTTATTTATATTAACACTTTAAAGGTAATGAAATACTATATATCCAACAAGAAATACAATGGGCTATAACATCATATTCAGATTCTAGTAGTCATGAATGATTGTCATGATATTCAAATTTTTTGGCATGTCAATATAGATTTCCAATGTAATCTCATGTTTGTTGACTTGCAATAGATGTGGGGATTCTAAAAATGATATCATGAAGCTTTTCACTATAGATATGTTAGGAATCAATATGTTGAATGTTTTTTCCATGTACAAATTAACACACATCATTCCCTATGATAATTTTTTTGAAAATTTATACTTATGTCAATTTTTTATAAGGTATAATTATAAAATATGTGAGACGAATGAGAAGAAATATGTATATGGGTTTATGGAACTAAAGCTTATTTCACCTTAAGGGAATGAATTGTTTGAGTAATAAAAGGTAGTTTATATTGAAGATATATTTCAACAGAATATAATAATTTAGTGTTAGATGTTTTTTTATTTTGAGAGTTATGAAACATATTCATCATAATTTTTTATTTATATTTTAACATAATAACCACTAGAATTAAATTTTCATTTATAAAAGTGACCATTGGATGATAGGTGTCTTTTTTCCAATGTAGAAAACACTTGATTGGATATGCTAGGTTCCTAGTGATGTTCGAAGATATATTAAGAACATTTTGGAAAAGTATGTTTTAATATATTAATAGTTTTTTATATTATAAATTTTTTTAAATTTATTTGATTCATAGTATTTCCAAACAATGTATGGGATTTCTTTCGAAGATACAAAATGAAAAAGTGTGCCACGACAAAATATGAAAAATAAAGCTAAATATCTATAATTAATTAGTACATTTTGGATTACATGAAAATGATATTTTGATTAAAAAAACTCATTTAATTAGAATTTTCATAAACCAAAAAGGATTCTTTGAATTCGGATATTATATGTTATGATTTATGAATGAAGCAGTAACAACTGGAATAATTACAAATTTCAACCAGGTCAGATTTCCTTATAAATTCGTAATTAATATTCTTTTTTTTATTCATTGTACATTTTAACTATTTTTTTTAATTTGAATCTATTTTATGACCCTCAACCTTATAGTTCATAAGAGGTCAAACACTTACTAGTGGAATGGTCAAATTATTTTACAGGGTTAGTTGGATTTTTAGTTTGTTTTTAGCAAATATTGTAATTTTGAATGTTTTAATTATAAATATGTATTTCGAAGTTGTGATGGTTTGATTTAAGATTTGTTTTAGTTAATATTACAATTATTTAATGTTTTAAATTTGAATGTATAATTGTGCGGCTAGTTTTTCTTGGTTTTAGTATATTTATGCTTATTTTTGTCTTGTTTTTGGTGTGTTTTTATTTTTCATAGGTCTAGTTTTGCAATGTAGACTAAGGAATTCATAAATAATGTTAAAAAAATAGTTTTTATGTAATTTATTTTATAATGTACATATAAAATAAATTTCCCTTGGTGTTCTACATCATTTATTTTATAACTGACGTAAAAAATGCAGTTTTCCACATCAGTGTTTTTGTAAATCACTTGGTATATAGTAATTTACGTAAGTTATTTAATAAATTTCATGAATAAAAAAATTAGATGCATTATTAAGGTCATTTATTTAATTACAAACATGAAAAATGTGTTCGGATCAGGGTTTTCTATGTTAGTTATATAAAAACTGACACGACAGACAATTTTTTACGTCATTTATTTAATAAACGACATAAAATACCTCCAAAATAATATTTTTTATGTTGGTTATATTATGTGATGGTAAAAAATATGTTTTTTACATCACATGCAATAACATCACCATAAAATCGACTGAAGAACCAAAAAAGAAAACATAAAAAATATTTTTTTTACTATTGTTTTACTGAGTATAACCATCAATATCTACCTCAAGTGCCTTTTATACATAAAAATACATTAGTTAAGGTATAGGAATGATTTTTTTTGTATTGTTCAATACTCAAGTCGTAGTTCAAGTGGTACCTAAATCATAGGCTATGAGTGATGAATGTAAATGTATGAATTATTTACCCAATTGTGGAAAAAGAAAACTTTTCCAAGAAAAATTAATGTGGTATTCTAATATATAACTAGTATGGTATTTATACATATTCTAGATAAGCGAATTAGGTATTATTTATGTATATACATTGTTTTGGGAAAATAAAACTTTTGAGGGAATGGTACTCCACAAAGCATTCATAATTAGTTTAACAGGAGAGTGTAAATTATTCCAAGAGTAAGATTGTGGAAAAAAATAGTTTATATTCCTTTAAGTCATTATGGAATGTTAACATAATGTATGATAAATGAATATTCAGAAGATACGAGTATCTTTAGAATGGTATGTGGAAGAATATCTTGACTAATCAATCGTCAATCAATATAATGTAGTGTGGATTAATTCCAAAATGATCATTACCTTATTTGCATCATGAAATTGTTTTTAATGAGGATTATATATAATTAAGTATTATATTTTAATATTTTTTAATAAAATATAGCATGAATAAATTTCTAAATACTGATTTTATAAATCAAATTTATGATGTATGGAGTATCAACATTGCACTATGTTGAAACATCGATTACTTTTATGAATTACATTGAAAATTATTGTGATATCCCATAACATTATGAAAAATGTATCAAAAAATGTATATTATATGATTCATAGTATGATTATGATACATTTTGTCATATGGAATCTTTTCTTATGTCAACCGATCCTTAGGATAAAACAAACATTCATCATGTAAAACACAATGTGAATCAAAGTAATTATTCTAATGGTTTCTTATGATATTATATAAATTATTAAGATAGATATGTTTTAGTAAAGTGATAGACTAAATTTTTGTATAAGGGTCCACATATCTACATTATATAGTGGGATAAATATTGACTTTAGACTTGTTAGTACAAGATATTCACAAATAGTTGGCATAAAAACTAGTTCCACAAGTGTATGTGGAGAATTAATGATATAGAGACATATACTTCATAGTAAGGATAAAACCATATTGATGGTTTAATATTCAATGTGTCCAGTGATACATTACTCATTATGAATAATAATTACTACAAGTAGTATATAGAAATATGATAATATTTACATGGTCAAATAAAATTCAATAATGGATTCCATGTATCAAATTGAAAATGGGGTTATTATTCTGAATATTATGGTTGGTATTCAATAGATATTATTCAAGGATGGTTCAAGCGTAGTACTAAAAAGTCTTATTTGGTGATACCAAGACTGTTTTCCAAAATCCATTGAAATTTTATATGTCATATCTAATATAAATAATCATTTTAATTTAGAAGGGATGTCATGACCACCATTCATAGATGGTCTCTATACGATGCTACCAGAAAGGGATGGCCACAACATAAAAAATTTAATAATGGTTTCATTTTTCTAAAATACTTCTTTAGATTGAAGTAAGAAATAGGATCATAGAATATTCATTTCGAATGAATCATTTCATATAACTACTGGAGGTTTTTTGGGGAGCCATAGTTTTCCATGTAAAATATAATCAGTAACATAAGAATAAAAAAATATTGTTCCTCAAGTTATTCCAGACTAGAATGAAAGAATGTATTCTCTAGTGATTGAAATAATTTAGTTAGACAAATTTAATAGAAAAGGATTTAATGTGGTAGATCTAATTGTTTATTGGACCTAGTAAATCATACATATAGTTACATTTTACTGAATGATAAATTTTAAAAAATTCAATATAGAATTGTTTCCAAGGTCACATGTCATAATTGTCTCTAGGTTTTCATGTTCAGGACATGGTGGGAGATAAACACGTTGAATTGAAATCCTTATGATTAATTGATGGGTCTATCATGAATTACATTATATGTAAAAAATATGATATTTCCAAGATATACACAATAGTAGGTAGATGTTAAATATATCCAAGAGAACAAAAAGTGATTAGGTCTAAACTATTTGATTATTCTTTAGCTAGTAAATTTTTTTTTTACCTAGTAAGAGGAGAAGAAAGGGTTCTAGTTTTTTATGGCACACCAACCAGTCTTACATAGATATATGTGATCTAGTATCTTAGTAAGGCTAAATTGATGGGTGGTGTAATCTCAAATAATTCAACGGTATTTATACCTAAAAAAACCATGCATGTTGTAGATTTTAAGGATTATAAGTAAGAGATAAACTCAATGATTTATTCCAGTTCCTAGAATCACACCTAGTCAGTATGACATTATCATAATGTAAATTATGATATTATTACATTACAAGATTTTATGTTATGATAGTGTAAAAAAGGTATATTCTCAGGGATGCCATATATGGAGAAGTTTTACTCATGAAAGTGAAGTCACATATTGCATAGTTTACTCATAGTGGATAGTTTGAAGACTCATCAACTAAATACATAACTCTGTAGAAACATGAATCTTATCATGCGAGTGTAGAATGGTTGGATAATAATTCGGATCTAGGGAAAGTGGAAGTGTTGTAATATTGGGTGTCCTTCACCCAACTATACAGTACATTGGATTAATATATCATGTAAAAAGGGATATATGAATCATGTTTCCTTAGAACTTTTTTTTATATATTTCTACATACACTATTTAATTGTAAATTCCATAGACTAATTTTCATAAAAAAAGGTTATTGTTTATCCCATACTATAATTACACCAACAAGATACTATATCATTAATATCAAACATATGTTCTATGGTCTAGATACATCATACTTATTGAATGTTTATCAACAAGGGGTGATCTAAAAGCCTAGAAAGAGGATATATATGAAAATTAAACAATATAGCATGGGGTGCGCATAATAATTATTATCATGACATAGAAATAGGATAATAATCATTATAATAAGCATTATAAAATGACTTGAAATGTTGTAATTCCTAAAAATGATATTTCATGTCTTTGTGGTTAACTATCACACACGTTTGTGAACAAAGATACCATCATGTTCACACATATTTCACATTTATCATGATAAAAATCACAATGACCAATGTATTAGAGTTCTATATAATTTTATGTGAACCTATCACATCATAACATTTACATTGTTCTATATAATTCTTGTTTCACTGGTCACATCACAACATTTACATTATCATGAATGCCACAATGAACATATTATGAACATCAAATAACCGTTGTAAAAAATTGGATTCTTTTTAAAATAATATTTTCATAACAATTGGGATCTCAATGATAGAGGAAATAACATTGTTGATATGAGATTCATCAAACATGAGTGAAGAAGAAACAATCTTGATAAGTAATTGGTGTTTTTTTGTAAAACAAGTGTTTTTATGGAAAACACTCTGTTTATCATAAAATAGAGAAGAAAAAAATTATATCACATATAAGGTATGATAATTATTAATAAATTATATTTATGTAATATCTATACTAAAAATGGGGTGAAAGAGGGAAACCCCAATGGAAGGGGTTTGGGTTGGAGAATTCCACTTACCTTGTGTCCAGATTGATTCTTCACTTTAATATATTGTACAATAATATTGGATTAATTAATTAAAAAATAAAGAAATTTTTATATTTTAATTTTATTAATAGTGGTTTTAATATGTTCATTTAGGGAATTTCCGATTAGTTAGAGTGTTTTATTTCATCATCCGAGAACATTCATTTTTTCGGTTTTCATGATTGGGTTGCCTATATACACGAATAAAAGTTAGTGTAAAATATGGATAACTTGATAGAATTGTTATTATATGTTATTTATGATATTACAAAAAGTTTAAAATATCTTATAGTTCTTTTATATGTTATTATGTTAAATCATTAGATAAAAGTTACTGGTGATCGTTTTAGGTTAATTTTTGCGGTTTTCTGACCAAAATTCACTCATTTTGTTTTATCAGTTAGTATTATGTATAAATGTTACATCCACAACATAAAAAAAATATAAATATAAACTTTAAAGTATATCTTCATCCATTTGATGGTTATTATAATAGTAATTAATTCAATAAAGTAAAAATAACGTGCAACACCCACGATGTCGGTAAATTGACATATCACGGGAGAATATTTCAATTTTAGTATAAAAGATAGTGAGGGAGGGGTTTAATGATGGATATTCCGTTAATGTGATATTATAATATTATTTAAATCATAGTACAGTTTCCATCCCATTTGGATATGATAATGTGAGCGGAAGAGAATAAAAAGTAATGAAATTGAAATAAAATTAAAAGAAAAAGGAAGATGGTTTTACCTCTCAGATTTATCCTCCATGAAGACCACATTAGAAAAAATGATTTGGAATTTAATTTAGACTAATATATAATTTATGTAGGGTTGTGTCCCGGGAATATTATTGGATATAATTTTGGAACTTCCCAAAGACTAATTGGTTTGAGGAGAAGTTGGTGTGAGGGGCGATATTTATATTGGAGAAGATGGGTGTTTTTTCAATTATATATTCATTAGTTTATTATTTTGGTTCATGAATATGAGTAGTTTGAGAATTATTTCTAACATTATTAAACTATTAAATTATGGGTTGATATTATGGTTATTACATCAACCTTACGTCAATAACAACTAAAAAATTTATGTATTTATTATTTATCAAAAAATTTCATAATGTACTATTCATAAAAAAGTCAAGTATTTCAAAATAATTTCAAAAATTCACCCTATCCATTTATTAACATGTAGAATTAAAAATTAAACTCAATTTAACAAAAACTAGAAATATTAGCAATTTAATATTTAATTAAATTCATCATTAACATGAAGAATACTAAATTTATAATTATTACTAATTTTATAAAACTTTAAAAAATTACATATGCACTCATAAATTCTTATTAAAACCATATTACATAAAAATATTAATTTATGATTAAATTTTATCTGAATAAATATTCTTTAATTTTATAAAATTTATCATAAAATTGTAATTAAATATTTATGACTTTCAAAAATTTAGACACATAATTAATAACTTTTAAAAAATGTACTCACATAGATTTTGGTATAGTTATATGAATATTTCATTT